>JAQPPZ010001836.1:5208571-6510714 GCA_028583015.1 Wollemia nobilis | reverse complement strand
TCTGCAACAAGTTAGGACTAAATTTCAGTCCAAAAGAACACTCCTTTACGAAGATCAAGTAGAACAATGTGGTGGCCAAAGGGAGTTACTATATAACTTGAAAAGGATACTTGAAAGGGAGTTCATATAGCACCACCCTATTGTATAGCATAGGTTTTGCCATTTCTAGATAAAAAGGTAAAGTAATTTTTAACGTCCACGAGACCATAGGCCATATAAGACGACCCTCATAGAGGATTACCTACTAAATGTTTATCTGACCAAATTCCAAATACCAAAGTATGGTGTACAAGTTTAACCTCCATTGGTTTTGAACCTTGAACCGCTTATTCGGAGTTCCAAAGTCTTACCATTAAGCCCAATCAAGTTCTACAACTGCCTTGTTCCTCCTTCCAATCATTCGATTTTATTACGGGGTATAAGAAACAATAAAGCATTTCCGAATGCCCTCTTTTGCACAAACTTCTACAAATTATTTTGAAGTAAATTCCCCTCATTGTCAGATCCAAAAGCCCTTTACATGTTGACAAATTAGTTTTGTACCCGTTTTTTAAATTTACAAGCTAAGAAAAACAGTCAACTTTTGTTTCAAGATGCACTAACTAAACCCCCATTGTGTGAGAAACATCATAAACCTGCAAAACAAAGACCCCCAAAACTCTCAGTCTTTTCACTGGTCCACGAAGCTCAACAAGAACCAAATCCAATATCCCTTGGCACACCAAGAATTGTCTGCATCAAATAGCAGCCAGCTTTGTTTGCAGCCAAACAACCTGCACATATATCCTACTTCTCCCAGATAGAAGACAGGCCATGAACCATACTAGTCCTAATGTGAGTGCAGAAAGATACTGGAAATTGAGATACATGTACCTCTCATGCCATAAGACACTACTATTAACCTGTATTGCCAGAACATGCAGGTTTCCTCCATCAGATTCAAAAAGTTTATATAATCCTTGTCGCAATGATCTTATCACTTTCTGAATCCTTCACCAAACACTGGTTAGCTTGAAAGAAACTGAAATTGGCGTTAAATCACATTTCACTGATGAACAAAAGATCCTTATCCATGCTAGGTATGTACAATATATTATTACTATGAAATTGAGATCATTTTTCAAATGAATGTCCATCTTCCACAAAATTGTATGCCATTTTTTCACACATGTAATATGATTTGAAGGGCCGGAATCAAAGAAAGCAACCATACCTTTGACATCTCAGATTTGATCTATGAAACCATTAGTTTTGTTTTTTTGTTTTAAAAAGTTTTCATATCAACACGCACTAATCAAGTAGGCATCCTGAAGCATCAAATTTTAATTGTTTTCCTCTTGTAATTCATCCCTAACATCCAATTTGAGTCAACCAATGTAAGATTGGACTAGTTGTACATTGGACATATCTGACATGAACATTGATTATGTTTCCAAGTCAAACATGTATTCATCATCTGATCTCTTATTTCGTAAACAAGTTACCCTGTTAAAGTAATCAGTCTCATTATTTCAAATAAAATAGCAAAGTCAGTTAAAAAATAATTCAAATTCAGTTAAATCCTTAAGGTTTTTTGTGCCATCTAGATGCTTGCCCTTCTAAGTACAAGAAAGCTGCTTCGATCATGTCATCATCTCAACTAACTATGTGTAATTCTAAGTTTGTTTTTTATATTACTCATCCAAATGACAATTTTGCACAGATTCTCTCAATTAAATTTGGCAATATCTATAAACAACAAAGGGTGTATACTTGCCATAGATCCAAGGCTTGAATTTTGACCATGATTTTGTAGTTGACTATGGTTTTGGTTCAAACTCTGATCCAACTTTGAGTTTCAATTGCAACTTAAATTATTGGGCCTACATATTTTTTTTTTTTTATTTGGTGGAAGAAGGGGTTTTGAAAGGAACCCCAAACCTTTTACAAAATGGATCCACACAGCTTCAAAAGATTAAGGGAGGCCCATAGGCCACCAAAAGAGAAACCAGGATCCAAAGCTACCAAAACAGTTCCATACATACTCCTAAAATTCCGAGACAGCCTAAGGTAGCTCAATCCCACGCAAGGGAGAGCAAACGCCCTGGCCAAGCTAACTAGACTAACAAAACAAAAAGGACAGGACAAAAAACATTCCCAGCAAACCACCCGAAACCGGAACCTAGTTCTTGGTTCCGCTGGGTCCAGCTTCCTTCCCCAACTCTTCATCCTTCGGTTCCCACTCTTCCCACCCCATCAGGGCCAAGATCTCCTCTTGTTTGAATTAAAAAAAGATGGTTCCTGAAATTTAAAAAGTACCGCAAAATCCCCCTTGAATAGAGCCGAACTCTGGCCACCAAATAAGCAACAAGCAAATTACCTTCTTCTAACATCATTAGCTAGTTGGATTAAGCCTTTCGGAAACTCCTTGTTCCAAACTGTGATGTCGTTTTGAGAGGTGCCCAGGTTAGCCAAAAAATTGGACGAATTGTTACCCACCCTAAACACATGTTGGTACCGAACAATTTCAAATGTTTGGGCCAATTTATGCACTTCCTCCAATAGGTTTGAGATTGTCCAAGTTGGAGTCTGCATCCCTCTAACCATATTAATGATATTGAGCGAGTCACCTTTGATTATGACTTTTCTAAAGCCCAAAGATTTTAACTGAAAGACTCCTTGAAAGAGAGCTCTAGCCTCAGTTGCATGGTTATTTTGGGTTCCGATGTTTTAGCAAACGCCAACAAAATTCGCCCCTCTGCATCCCTGATGACACCACCTGCTCCAACCCCGCCCGGATTACCCTTGGATGCACCATCAAAGTTTAATTTTATCCACCCAGGAGGGTCGGTTCCCAAACAATATCTGCTCTTACTAGGTGATGGATTATCGGGACTGAAGCAAGAGAAGATTTGAAACCCAAATTATTTTCTATCCTAGCTTCTGTACCAACGTTCCCCGCATCCAAGGATATTAGATGCAATGGTTTGCATGAGTAATTTTTGCGATGATACACTTATAGTGCTTATTGATTCTTCTACATTTGCAACCTGACCATGCAAGTTTGTTGTCTTTGTCTTGGAGTTAGTAATATTATTTTCGATTGTCTATAATTCTTTGATGAGTGTCACGATACCTTAACGTATGATGGAGACTCCTGGCATCTTTGTGTGAGCTTCATTGCAATTAATTGCTATCACTTGTAGATGACTTCTTAATTCTTGGAAATGTAGACAGGAAGGAGGAAAACAATTTGCACCCACCTCTTTATATTTATATGTATGAAGATATATATACACCAACAATGCTTATTCTTTTTCAAGAAATAAAAATAAGTATTTAATTTTATTATTAATAATTTTATCCGCACCAGGTACCTCACTGGCAAGCTCCCTCAATCCTTGGAAGAAGTTCCGGGGTTCAAGCTTGGCGGCCTGTGCCAGATACAAAAAAACCCCCCGGCTAGCCTGAGGGGTATACCCGGATGAGATTGGCCCCGTGGCACGGAAAATCCTGGGCCCCGGGGAATACGGAGAACGATTTTCCTTAACATAAGGTTTGGAGATTAGATTGAGCTATCAGCAGAACACAAGGTCTCACCTCTCCACTTTCTCGCTCCCTCCTCGGCTCCTTTTAGGGCTCTCAAGCGGATCTCCTGCTGCGCTGTGGAATTCCAGGCAGATCTCCTTATTTTCCTAGGGTTTCCGACCCTTCCAGTCACTGCCTGGTGCTTGGAGGGTCTCCATGGCCATTTCTGCTTCTTCCTGTGGTGTTCCAGGAAAGAGGAGGCAAATCTCTTTTTCTTCTGGCGGATCCGTAGTGCGCTCAAGAGATGCCCCGGTGCGGGAGCAAGAGACCTCCCGCTATGGGCGGGAGGTCACCTCTTCATCTTCTTGCTCCCTCTTTGGCTCTTCCTTGGGCTCCCTGGCGGACATCTGGCTTGCTATGATTTTCCAGGCAGATCTCCTAGTTCTCCTAGGATTTTGGGAACTTCTTGTCGTTGCTTGGTGCCTAGAGGGTATCCAAGCTCTTTTTGCGTCTTCCTGAGGTGTTCTAGGTAAGAGGAGGCAGATCTTCCTTTTTTCTGGCGGATCCGGAGCGCGCTTAGGAGATGCCCCGGTGCAGGAGCAAGAGACCTCCCGTTATGGGCGGGAGGTCACTTCTTCATCTTCTTGCTCCCTCCTCGGCTCTTCCTAGGGTTCTCTAGCGGATCTATTGTTGTGATGTGGTTTCCAGGCAGATCTCCTAGTTCTCCTAGGGTTTCTTGCCCTTCCTGCCGCTACTTGGTGCCTGGAGGGTCTCCAAGGCCTTCTCTGTTTCTTCCTGAGGTGTTCCAGGAAGTCTTCTTGGGTGGTGTTGCATGATCGGACAAACCTAGTTGGTGGTATCGGTGTGGGGGTTGGCTTTGCTTCGGAGTGGGATCCAGTTTCTTTTGTTTCGCTTCCCGAGAGGGTCATTCGCTGGTTTCTAGGCTTGGGGGAGGCCCTGATTGTTCTCAGCTGAGTGGTTCCTGTGGTTTGCGTTTCGTGGCTGGTGGCTTAGGGTTTCTATTGGCTTTGTTTCGCTTGTTCTGCTTGCCATAATGGCCTTTCACTGGGTTTCTAGGCTTGGGAGAGGCCCCTTTTGTTCGCAGTTGAGAGTTTCCCATTGTTCACTCACGTTTCGGGGTTTCCGACGGATGCGTTTCTTTGTTCTGCTTGCCACGGTGGTCATTCACTACCTTCTCTGGGCTTAGGGAGGCCACAGATTCATACATGAGTGTTTCCCGTGGCCCGTGGCTAGCGTTTCGGGGCTCGTGTCCAGGGGTTTCTGCTGGATTCCTTCTCATATTTTTTTGGTCTTGGGGGGGACCATGTATGGTAGAAGGATTTCGTGGTTTCTCCGCTAGTGGTAGGGTTAGGGTTTCTTGCTGATCTGGGCGTCCTTCCATGGTTTGTCTTCGACTGTGGTTCACCTTCTCTGGGAGTTTGCATAGGGGCTTTTGCAGATGGTCCGGTTTGTTTTGCAGATGGACCTAGACTGTTTTGCAGATGGCCCTATGCTGGTTTTGGGATGGTCCCTGTTCTGTTGCGGATGGTCCTGTTTTGTTTGCAGATGGTCTTGTGTGGTTATCGATTGCTCTTGATTCCGATGCAGATGGTCCTATTTTGGTTGGCAAACTGTCATGTTTCATCTTTGCGGTGGTCCTGTTTCGTCTGCGGACAGTCCTGATTCAGTTGTGGATGGCCTTCTAAGTTTGAGGTTTTCTCCTGTGTGGGAAAACCCTTTTCTTTTGGGTGCGAGGTTTTTTTCCTTTACGGAAAAACCCTTTTCATTTTTGTGTTTACCTTTGAGGTTGTCCCTCGAGCCACTATAGACTTTGACTATTATTATTCCTTTACCTACATGGACCGGTTGCGTCATGTTCTCCCCAAGGTGTCTTCTCTTTCCGATGTTTCCGATCGTTCTGCTTGCTTGGTCCAAACTATTTGGAAGGCTGCTTTGGAATCATACCCCCACTCTATTCGTCCCCCCCTCGTCCTCGTCCCCCTGGTCATTGCCCCATGAACATCTGGTATGATGAGGAATGTAAGTCTGCCCACCAAAGGTTGAAATATGCCATTCGAAATCCTTCCCAGCCCCATGCCATTTCTCACGAAGACTATAGGATGCTTCTTTGAAAGAAGAAGCGTCTCTTCCTCTCTCGGCATCGACTTGATCTTATCCACTCCCTTCAAAAATCTCCTAAATCCTTCCAGCGCCTTATCCTCCCCCGTGATTGGATTACTCGTGGGATCGATCTTTCCTCTTGGACCATCCATGCCTCTTCCCTTTATACCATCCCAAATCAGCCTCGTATTTCTGTTCCCTCCCCCCCCCTCTTCGTGCCACCTCTTTTCTACTGGTCTTTTCAGGTAGGCTATCTAGAAACTCTGTACAAGCAAAGCAGCATATTTGGATGGGTTACAGGCGGAATTTTTGAAGCAAGGTATTCACCCTCTTGTTGGGCCCCTTGCTGATCTCTTTAATCTTGCTGTCTGTTCTGGGTTTCCTGAGTCCTGGACTCAGCATATCATTCACCCCATTCATAAGCAGGTGATCCCCATGAACCCAATAACTACAGGACTATCATGATTGGGCATATCTTTGCCAAGCTCTATGCCACAGCATTGGATGTGCTTCTCTCTCGAAGGTTGGAGGAGGGGCCTCGACATTTACTTCTTGAGAGGCTTCGATCAATTGGCATCTCTGGGCAACTTTTGACAGCAGTTACACGGTTATATGAGACTGTGAAAGGTCATTTTCGCTCCCCTCAAGGGCTTTCAACCAATATTCTTAGCACCATAGGAGTGAAACAGGGATGCCCCCTTTCGCCGACACTTTTTGGGATCTTTATCGACAAGCTTGAGACTTTTATTAGGGAGAACGCTCACCCAGAGGATGGTTGCCTTCTTCACCATGTGTTGATTTCTATTCTCCTCTTTGCTGATGATGTTGTTCTTTTAGCCTCATCCCCTGAGGGGCTTCAGCATCATCTGGACACACTTGCCGCTTTTTGTGACTCGAGACAGTTGACGGTGAATCTTTCTAAGACCAAGGTTATGGTTTTCAATACTACCAAAGAGGCCCTATGCCATCTCCACTTCCTTTTCAAGGGCCAAGAGGTCGAAATCACCACCTCTTATATGTATTTGGGGGTTCTTTTCACTGGTCCCACTTTTGGTATGAAACCCGCCGCCCAGGTCCAGGTGTGTAAGGGGTATGCAGCTCTGTCTTTGCTAGAGAGGAATTGCTTCAAAGCACATTTTCAGGATATACCTGTGTAGATGAGGATCTTTGACGCTTTGGTCAAGCCAACTATTACTTATGGGTCAGTGGTTTGGGGCCCTAGTCTTGGCCCGACTGAGTGGTCACGTGTTGAACGAGTGCAGACACTATTTCTTCGACAATTCATTTGTTGCAAGGGAACAGTCCCTCGTTCTATTATTCTCGCAGAGTTTAGGGCTTCTCCTCTCCAGCTTGAGATTATCTTCCTGATTATCGGTTATCTTCACAGGATCCGTACTTTCGGAGATACCCCTGAGGGTTGCAGGCGGTACCCTTACCTCGCCCTTCGCTCCTCGATGGAACTCTCTCCGAGTTCTCGAGGAGGCCGGAGGAGCTGGTATTTTTAGGTTTCTACTCTCCTGGCCAGCATTCAGATACAGATAGACAAGCTGCCCCCTTATTCTTTGGGGATTCTCCCCCCTCTCGACTTACTAAGGAGAAGATGCTCCATGAGATTCGGAAGGATGTTAGTCCCCAGTACACCAGATGCACATGGATCTCTCCTGTTGCCCCTCTTTCCCCCAAGCCGTCTTTCTACCATGAGCACTTCTTACAGATACAAGAGGGCAGAATAGTTCCTCCACAATACCTTCAACAGCACACAATGCATAGTCTTCGGATCACTATTGGGCAACTCAAGGTGTGTTCTCACCAACTCCGGATTGAGTCAGATCACCATCTTCCGATGGAGGAGCGGATTTGCTTGTTTTGCTCCTTGGGTGAAGTTGAGACCCTGCATCACTTCATATTTTGTTGTCCCATTTATTATGAAATCTGGGTAGGTTCCATTGCCTTTTCAAGGACAACTCTCAATGTGTTTCTACCTTCTTCAAATACCCGGACCAGCATTGTCTCGCACTCTTTCTTAGGGAGACAACTCAGCTTCGACGACATAAAATTTCTCCAAATGGATCTCACCCTCCTCAACATCGGCTCATCACAACATACTTCACCAACTCTGACGGACCAGGTGACTTCGATCGAAAACACCCGACACCATCCAGTTTGAACAGAAGCAGGGTCACTAGACAGCGCACCTACAGTTTGTCAGGGTTCCGAACTAGCAATAGGCAAAGACATATCATGGACTTCTTCAGCTCTGGTACTTCGGCCTCGACTGTTAGGAGAGATTAATTTTTGGGGGATTCTCGGAGCTTGCCCCTCCTGGTCCGCTCCCTCCCCCCTCCTTCTCTCTCTCCATTCTTCTTGGCATGCACTTCTCTCTGTTGGACTGCAGCCCTCCCCCCCTCTGCTCTCCATTTTCTTTTCTTTTCCCTTTCCCTTTGGCCCATTTGTCGGGATTGATCTTGTATTTTTCTTAGTTCTTTTCTTTGTTGGGCTTTTTAGCCTCGCTAGTCGGCAATCATTATTGTACTTCTTATAGTCCCTTGGGTCTTATTTTGGCCCACCGCAGACATTAATAATATTTCATTTCATTTCCTGCTGCCCCTGTGAGTGCTTCTCTTCTCAGCTGGTGTGGATTTCTCTTTTGCTCCTGTGTGGGCTTCTCTATATCTGTTTTAGTTGTTTTCTCCAATAGCCCACAGAGAGTCTATTATGTGGTTGGGATCTCTTCTTCCAACCTTCTCCTCTTGTAAAAGGTTACGGGATCCTTTCAAAACCCCTCTTTACCAATCAAAAAAAAAATATTAATAATTTTTAATTTTATATAGAAATTTTAAAAGAAATAATAATATACTTTTTAAAATACATTTTAATAAGTTTATAATTATTCATTTTTAAGTAATACTGTAATACTATTGAATTTTAAAAATAATGATTATTTAAATCTTTGTTAAACCAATCTAGGCAATTAAACCTTAACTATGATATCTATGATGTTGTGGTCATGAAGAATGGCTCAACCTTTCTCATGCCATTTGATGGCCTGAATATTCAAAAAATATTGATATATCTTTCCAAGAAATGCTACTTATTTTGAGGCATGAACTAAAAGGATATCAATTAAATCTGATGTTGCAAGACTTGCATGGCCCTCAAGAGTGGAGGTTCCCTCAAAATCAAAATGGATTCAAGATAAGCATGGCTCTACTTTCCACAATCTAGCAAAACCTATTGTAGCAACTATTTCCACGTTGGGACCTTGTCGGTTCAATTCCTACAATTGGAAAAACACAATGTACAATCTAGAACTAAATACAGTGGAAGAAAATGAAGTCAAACATGTCAAAGATCATTAACTGGTCACTTATAGAATTTTTTTCCTTTAATTTTTCAGTCGTTTGTCCTAGGGCATTATTGATCCTTATGATGATGTCAAATCTTAGACACCAAGCTCCAACCCATTTGGAAGTCATCATCGAAGATGGATGAGATTTCAAATTTTGTAAGGTTATGAATTATTTACATGTATGGTTTGTAGTGATAAGTATGTGGAATAACTTGTTATTCCTTAAAAAAATAAAAAGAATTAAACGTTGTTCAGTTATGACAATGCAAATTTTAGCCTATGCTTTTATGCATCTACTCATCAAAGTATCTTTCATGCTCTGATACCACTTATGATGATATAGAGTCGCACGAGCTCTAGTATTAAATATATGTTTAGAAGGAGACAAGATGAGGATCCCTTAAGGAATACCTATGTGTGTATGTATATGAATAAAGGGATGAAAGTATACGAATACAACCCTAAGGAGAGGTGAATATGAGAAGACACACCCATCAATAAGGGGTAATTAGAGATGTAACACGCCATCTTCATTATTATTACCTTCAATAATATCTACATCTGCTTGTCGCTTAAATTTTAAGGTGCTCTAACATTCATCCTCTCCAATTTCATCAAGCTAGGCCCTCAAATGTCACTTCATTAGAAAGACCAACAACACCCATATAGCAAGATTAATGAATCTTAACTACCTAAGGAGTCTACTAACGAACAAGTCTTTGAGGCACTTGAACACTTGTGATCTCAAGTAATTCATCTTTAAACCTCGATTCCCTATGCCTGATCAATTTCACCTTTTACTCATCAGTGAGATCTTCAACATGGCATTGTTTCATGCATGTCCCCACGTCACAAGGTTATTGTAAAACTCTCTTTCTAGCTAATGGTACCCCAAATACCTTGCAGAAATTTGTGTCTTTAGAGGAGGCTACCACATGGGTGCCTACTATTACGACATTGGACCTCCTCGTGTTCAAATTATAGTTCTTCACCTCTTGCTCCAAATAATTCTGCAGGTAATTCTTATAAAAAACGAGCATAAGCAGGATATAGTCCACTGAAGCCTTACATAAAACCCCTCTTCAAGGGACACTCCTTTAGATTGTCTGATGACCATTGCCAGCAAAATAGCCCCACTTGGCACATATCAAGTTAAAAATTGTAATTCGTTGCTTTAACCATTGCCTTTTGGGACATTACCACACATCTCTCACATCCTTGAGGGGCTTGTCCATTACACCATCCTTGAGGAAAATTTTGGAACCTGGAAAATCTTCCCAACTCCTTGTAATACTAAGACCTTGCAAGGGATTGCATATATATTTGACGAATTAAGAATCGGAAACTCAAGCTATGCCATAGCATCATAGGGTGCTAGAACTCCTTGTAATACTAAGACCTTGTTACTCCAGAACCTTCAAAACTTGCATATAACTGCTAAAGAAAGGGGTTAACATCACCTACTTACTGGATGTTACCTAGAAGTTGTTGCATCAGGCTCACTTCAAATTTTTGTTCAAAGATGGATATTGCTGGTGTCAATTTTACCGACTCTAATGCCACCTCAATAGTGTTATCGGCCTTTCTAATGGAGAGGTGAATATGAGAAGACACACCCATCAATAAGGGGTAATTAGAGATGTAACACGTCATCTTCATTATTATTACCTTCAAGAATATCTACATCTGCCTGTCACTTAAATTTTTTGTACTCTAACATTCATCCTCTCCATTTTCATCAAGCTAGACACTCAACTATCACTTCAATATTACTTTGCTTAAATTTTCTACACTATAAAGCTGAAATTCTGCCCAATTTTCAACTGCAACAGCAAAAAAAATTCTATTGACAGGTTAGATTTAAATTTTCTTTTTCCCTTACTAAAGATTCTATGTTCTATTTCAGACATTGTTTTAGTATTTGGATTAGCTAATACTAGGCTAAGGGGCTAACATCAACTGCTTACTGGATGTTACCTAGAAGCTGCTGCATCAGGCTCACTTCAATTTTTTATTCAAGGCTAGATATCGCTGGTGTCAATTGAACAGACTCTGATGCCACGTCACATTGAACTCCTATGTGACATCACCCAGGCCGGTTCTGATGCCACATAAGAGGTTACATCATCTGGACAAACACTAAAATTACTTCTCTTCAATT
This sequence comes from Wollemia nobilis, assembly GCA_028583015.1. Taxonomy (NCBI): domain Eukaryota; kingdom Viridiplantae; phylum Streptophyta; class Pinopsida; order Araucariales; family Araucariaceae; genus Wollemia; species Wollemia nobilis. The sequence goes on along the minus strand of JAQPPZ010001836.1, from coordinate 6,499,576 downwards.
TTGGACACTTTAAAGCTGAAATTCTGCCTAATTTTCAACTGCAACAGCAAAAGATTTTCTATTGGCAAGTTAGATTTAAATTTTCATTTTTTTCTTTTTAAAGATTCTGTCTTCTGTTTCAGACAAATTGGCTTAGTGTTTGGATTGGCTAATAGTAGACTAATTTGTCATAGCCTATGGTAAGGTGTTGCAACAAGATCTTTTATGCAAATCCTATCTGTCTAAGATCTCAAAATATTCCTATTCAACGCAGATCCAAGGTATGTGTTTACATCTTACATCAGTTGGTATGTAAGAAGTTCACCATAGATTTTTACCCTGCTTAGATTAACTTAATAATATCCTGAATACTCAAGAAGTATATAATTCTCTACATATTGCTACGTACAATATTATAAATGTACAGTCCCTCTCATTTTTGAGCTATCCCTGATGAACAGTTGATTAATGCAACTTTCAGTTTTTGTAAGGTTCACAAGAACTAAGCCAATAAAAAGAGTGAGAATGACAAAAAGTCTTAAAGAGTATTGAGAATTGCCTTGTTCTAATTCTCATTTTTTGAATCTCCTTTCAGAATGTTGAATGGATTGTATAATTTAGAATAGTAGAGAAAATCGGAATCGAATTGGAATCAGACTGGAAAAACAATTGGGAAAAATTGGGAATCGGAAAAATCAGGGGAAAAATCGGCCAAAAATAAAACCGAAGAAAACACAATTTTTCATTGAAAAAAGTTTTTTCATGCATATCACAATGAATTAACATTATGCAAATCAAATATTAATAGTGTAAGACTGTAAGCTTAAACTACACATGAAAGTGGCAAGTGATACAAGCTTAAACTACACATGAAAGTGACAAAACACATCTTGTATTGCTTATAATATAAAAAGGTACAAATTACAAAATGTGTCATTAGTCATGACAAATACAATGCCTCAATGTCTTTGAATGCCTTTGCCCTTTGCCCTAGTAGAAGCTCTAGTCTCTCTTTGTTGATGTGCCCTTGCCTCTTCTTGTGCCTTGGCTGTTATCTCCTCCGCTAGGTCTTCAAAGTTTTGTAATTCATCCATGGAGAAGAGAGGCTCTTCCTGTTGCTCCTACTGTGGATCTGTGATCCATTCAGATGATGGATCAATCTCACTTAGGTCAATGGCCTCGATACTTGTTTTTGTAATTTTTTTATGGTGGAGGCGAAGGTTGTAATGAACAAACACAAGATCATTTAACTTTTCTTGTGTAAGCCTATTGCGCTTCTTGGAGTGTATGTGCTCAAACATACTCCAATTGCGCTCACAACCTGAAGCGTTGCATGGTTGAGATAAGACTTTGATGGCCAAGCGCTGCAGATTGGGCGTAAATGCACCAAAGTCCTCCCACCATAAATCTAGAAACAACCAAAAAAAAAGAAATTTAATAATTCACATGTAAAATCGTAAATTGAGATTATTTTTTAAAACAAAATCAAAAGACAAAATAAATAATAATTCGATGAGGGTTACCTGGCCTCAAATTTGACCTTGATCGAATGCATTGATCGGATGGGAAAAGGATGCCCCGACATTCCTTATAAGCTTGCATCTCAGACTGTACCTTATCGCGCAATTCCTTATCAGGGTACATGCGGTCAAGGCAAGCTCGAAGGCCTACCATCACCTCATAATCGGCATGAAATGTATCAGAATAAAAAATTTGGGGGTTGAAGTAGTACCCTGTTGCATGAAGAGGGCTATGGATCTAAGATGTCCATCGTCTATCAATGATATCCCAAATGGGACCGTATTTGCTGTGGGAATGTCCATAAAATGAGGCAATTGCCTCTTTTGCCCTATCCATAGCCTCATATACATATGCCATTGCAAATTGTTCTCCATCAACAAGATGAAGAACCCTCACCAAAGGCTCTAACACCTAAAAAAGGAAAAATAATTTAAATAAAAATATTTTACAACAAAAAAAATTTACAAATTACAATACAAGATTTGCAAATGGAAAAATATTTTAAATTAAAAAATAAATAATAAAATAAACTTAGTCTTGTACCTTGATGGCCTCATTCATGGCTATCCAGAAGGGCTCCTCAAACAAATAGGCATATACCCTTTGCCCCTCACTGGAGAATTGGTATCTAGCCAATTGTTCGGAATTCCAATCATCGCTCACAAGCACCTACCTCAATGACCCTCTTGCATTATAGATGCTTTGCAATGTCACGAAGTTTGTGGCAAAGCATGTAACTCCAACCCGCACTAGCTCCCTCCCACCAATAAATTGCCTCATGAGCTAGAGGACCCATGCATGGTTGTAGATGAATTTTGTGATAGTCCTAGACTTCTGTACAACCTCTGCCACCCAAGGTAATTTCCCAATGTCTTCGAGGAGCAAATTGAGACAATGGGCTGCACATGGGGTCCAAAAAACAATGGGGAATCTCTCCTCCAAAATCCTACCAGCTGCTACATACGTTGTTGTGTTGTCCGTGATGACTTGGACAACATTCTCCTCCCCAACCTCCAACACAACCTCCCCCAACAACCCTACAAGCATTTCGGCACTCTTAACTTGTGTCAATGCATCTACTGACTTGAGGAATGCAATTCCTCCTGTAGAAGCAACCAAAAATTAATTAAGGTTCTTCCCTTCCCATCGGTCCAGCCATCAGACATGATACTACAACCCTTCTTCCTCCACACCTTGCGTTGGTCTTCAAGCACAACCTGAATGTTGTCCACGGATTTTAGAAGGAAAGGGGTCCTAAGGTCATCAAAATTTGGTGCCTTAAATCCTATGCCACAACTTGCGACAGCATCTATCATGCGCCGCTAGTATGGAGACCTTGCCACATTGAAGGGAAGGTCGGAAAAATACCAAAAAGTGGCAATGGCCATCCTTGTTGCGTTGTGCCTCTCTTGGTTCCACGCGGCCATACCCTCAAGCGTGGGTTGTGCCCTTGGTGTGGAACGTTCTACAAAATGGGACTCATCCATCCCACTCCCTGGGTGTGCAACTGATGGACTCGAACTCTCGTGGTGAAACCGGCTAAAGTTGCTATCAGTACAATGAAGTCGAGAAGGGGGGGATGAGATGGCCTCGCTTTGTCTTCATTTGAGGTCTTTTTTTCCCTGTGTTAGAGAGGATGGCATCTACATGCATTCCTAACTTCATTCGACACCTGTGAGCATATCTTGACATTTTGCCCTGATTTCTTTGCCAAATGGAATTTGAGGTGGTATATGCCTCCATGAATAAGAGACCCACAAAAATTGCAATAAACTTCCCTTTTCTTTCCCCCTTCCTTTGCATACTTCATTGTTGGATCTCTTCTCGACATTTTTTTGTGGCTGCACATGGAAACAAGTAACAACAAAGTTACAAACAATTACTTTAAAAAAAAATCCCAAACCAATTTAAACTAGGGTTTAGGGTTTAAACTTTAAACATTGACAGCTGAAAAAATGGGCTTGCATACATAGTTATCAAGCAGCAATATTTACTTAAAAGGAGAAAAAAAAAGACAGCTGAAAGAGGAAAAAGAAAACAGCTCAAACTTTGACCTAGTTTTTCAAATTTCTAGCTCAAATGCAACAGTTGGGTGCATTTGGTTTTAATCTTAGAAAAAAAAACAAAATGCTTGAAATAGGAAAAGGAAAAAAAAAAGAGTTTGCAAAATTTTTTCTTACCTCAGATGAAACCTTTGGGCAGCTGTTAGTAACAACAAAGTTACAAACAATTACTTTAAAAAAAACCTAAACCAATTACTAAGGTTTAGGGTTTAAACTTTAAACATTGACAGCTGAAAAATGGGCTTGCATACATAGTTATCAAGCAGCAATATTTACTTAAAAGGAGAAAAAAAAAGACAACTAAAAGAGGGGAAAAAAAACAGCTCAAACTTCGACCTAGTTTTTCAAATTTCTAGCTCAAATGCAACAGTTGGCAGCATTTGATTTTAATCTTAGAAAAAAACACATGCTTGAAATGGAAAAAGGAAAACAATAAAACAAAATAGAGTTTACAAAAGTTTTTCTTACCTCAGATGAAACCTTTGGGCAGCTGTTGGTGGCTGTCGGATTCCTTCAATTTGCAAAAATTCCACTGTTAGGATGCCTAGTGTGTTTTGTTTGGTGTGGTAGTAAGTAGGCAGACCCCTTTCTCTAGTTTGCAACAAGTAAAAATGAAGCAAATTGAAAAAAAAAAAAAAAAAAATACTGTTTTCTCTACCCATGCGGCTGCGGCTACCGCTGAAATCGGAAAAAATTGGAAAAAAATCGCGCTTCCCGATTTTTGATGCGATTTGAATCACAATTCTGGCATAATCGGAAAAAATCAATTTAATCGCGATATTTTGGTGATTTTTGTAACTATCATTTTTAGTATGATGATAGTTTAAAATTAAAAATTCTTAAGTATGTATATACAAATATATTAAGAAGTTTTAAAATGTTTCCTACCCTTGAAACCTGTGGACTCCAATTTCTTGATTCAATCCTGCTTCTAGTTCTGTTTCCTGTTTTGAACAATGCTCATAACAAAATATAGAAACCACCTCCACCACCTTCAAAGACAGGATCAAACTATCGGATCAAATGTTAAAATAAATGCAGGATGAATTAACGGAGCGTAATAAATGATAGAAGGGTCAAGTCAAGATAAACATATGCCAACATCAACATTGCACATGATAATCTTGCATTTGTTAGTAGGAACTTGCATTGAACCGTCTCCAAGATTCTGTGGATTATTTATAATAACAAAAGAGATTGTTGAATATAAAGCTAGTTGGCTTAAGACTTTATTGTCCCATCACAAACACAAGAAATAGAATGACTGATGTTGTTAAAATTTTTAATCTTAAGCATGTATTCAAAAATGGTAAGATAAACGGTTTACCTGACTCCTGCAGCACTACTGCTTAGAAGTGCAGCCTATTACCCATATCAATATTCTATCAGGATAGTTCAAACTCTAGAATCTTTTATCCAAAAATTACATAAATGGGGAAAGATATAAAAAATGACAAAAAACTAACAGCCATTTGAATGTGAAGCAGAATGCTCCATAATCCTATCACAAATTAAAAACAATGACATGCTAACAGAACATTTAGGAATAAGGTATTTTACTCTAGTTAGTTTTCTCCCTGAGAAAATATTCATTTTAAAACAAATGAGTCAATAGTATTAAATATAAAAACAAAGAAAAAGGTAACTGTCCTGCTAATAAAATTTAATCTCAGATTTCAATGAAGAAAACTGGACAAGAATCACTTGCCATGAATTCTGCATGAGCTGGATTTGCTGCAAGGTCCCACAAAACGCATCCAGCCTCTTCTTGTGGGTCCTCCTGGACCTTTGGTTCTATTTGTTCCGTTTCATCTTCTAATGCCTCTGCCACTTCGTGTTTAAGCTTAGCATTTTTTCTTTCATCACTTACAAGTCGATCTTGTACCGCTTGCATAGCATCATGTCCATCCTCAACTTGCATTTTCCTTGGATTAATTTCTATTTCAGTTGAATTTTCTTGAGAAACGTCATCCCCGTGATTACAAGTTGAGGCCTCAGGATCAGTGTTAGCAACTTCTGCATTTCCATTTGCATTTAAATAGAATTTATCTTGTAACGTCTCAAGAGAACCATTGTCCCTTTCCAAATCACCATTATTCTTATCTTGCTGTGCCTCAATTTTTACTCCCGCACCATGTGGTAGAAGTTGACGAATAAGATGTATTATATAGCTTGGATCAACTAAGCTAGAATTCTCAAAAAGCTGCAGGCAAAAAACAGGCATTATGCTTTTAGCAATATGGTCATAATAAATGTTAAACCATAAATATTTATCCAAAATAGAACAAAAACAAATTTCATTTTTACTATATGCATTACAAACTGCATATACTTTATCCCTCCAACATGAATACAAGTTTTAGAGACAATACCAAATCCAAAAAATAAAAAATAACTAAGATTCTGAAACTTGACATGTTTTAGATCAATCTAAAGAAATCATGTTCAGTTAAGAATTTTAGGACTTGAATGCAAACTTTGCGGCAAAAAAGGATGACCAAAGAGGCATTCACTCTTACTCCAAATAATGTTGTTTATGCTTGAACAGCCAACTCCCAGGCAAGATGTGTGCACTTGCCTGGATGCATCCATATCTAAAACAAAATTCCATTCAGCATTCAACATGTGTATTGTCCTTGCTTTTCACCTAATCATCTCATGAAAGACTAACGTCTGGAAAAGGTTGACAAAGGCTCAATAACAGTAGAACCTATGAAGTTAACCTCAAAATAGGCAAAGCATTAATTACAAAAATCAGAAAAGATGACTAAGCATATAGAAGCTTTGATTATAACAAAGGAAAGAAAAGGCACAAACAAAACCAAAATGAAGTTTACTACAGAATCCTTAATATAAAAATATTTCAGTTAATGGCTAATCAGCAAACAGATGATATCTGGATGCCCACTCAATATCTATTATGAGAAAGCTCCCTACTAGAATGCAGGTGGAACAGTAGATAATTTGCATTCTAAATCCACAAGAACAGACTTGATGAGCACTGTACAGGAAGATCAATTTGATAACTTTGAATCTCGTAGGTGTTATGCTTGATACATGGCACAATGATTGCACTTGCCATGCACGTAACATGTCCGTGGTTAAAACTTAAAATTATGAATATCATTCCATTTTCAAAACAAAGACCTGATAAGTATATTACAAACAGCCATTCTGACCATAAGAAAATCTATAATACTAATTGGCCAACCTTAGAAGCATCCTAATCTTGCCAAGTTGCATGCAATGCATAGCCAATAAAAATATGTGTTATGCAATGTCGTAACAGGATACCTGAACACAATGACAAAATAAAAGACAAAGATGTTGGCTATACTATTCATTGCACCTAACCCACACAACTTTACTGGTCAAAATGGAATAGGTTTAACAGTGGATGAAGATGATCACTAGACCACATTTAAAGGTAGGCATCTCTTGCCAATCATCACAGATAAGAAATAATTAATTTGGGCTTACATGAGCAAATGAGATCACACCAATGATTAGCACAACATACAAATCAATTATGAGCACAACAAGAAAGAACACACATCTCCACAAAGGACACTAAGATGTAAAGTTACAAAAACCCTATGGGGAAAAGAACTCCACTACTGTATCAATACAAATATGAGGCCTTCAAGATGCAACTATCCCCTCCAAGATCAATGTGAGAAAAACTTTGACAGAGAGACGATAGAGGCCAAGGCTGAGGTTCACAGTAAAAGTCCTACTTTTATAGAGGAAAGGGTGTTAGGAAAAACTTCAGATTTATCACCTGCAAGAGGAAGCACAATAACAAAAATAGAAACACGGAAACAGTAACACAAGTGACACAGAGATTTACGTGGAAACCTGCAATGTGCAGGAAAAACCACGGGGCAATGGCAACTTCTCTTTTATTATTTTCAGCAAAATTTACATCCACGTCTTTCAACGTTTTCAACAACCTCTTCTCATAACATATGCAAGGGATCACATCCCTTTTATAGAGCTGAAGGAAGACTCCAACTGTTCGTTTCCTCTCCCGACGAAAGCCTCCAAAAAACTGTTCGTTTCCGCTCCCAAGGAAAGCCTGAACCTGTTCGTCTTCCGCGTTAGTCGTCTATCTGGACGTCTGCTTGGTTTGACGTCTACTTGGCATGACGTCTACTTGGCTAGACGTCAGGCCTAGACGTCCGCCAGACGTGACGTCTACCAGCCTAGATGTTTTGCAGCCCAGACGTCTGGCCTAGACGTCTGCCAGCCTAGATGTCTGGCAGTCCAGACGTTTGGCATAGACGTCTGCCAGACCAGACGTCTAGACGTCTGGCCTAGACGTCTAGCAGGTCAGCGGCCTAGACGTCTAGCAGTCCTGCTGCAGACGTCTGGCCTAGACGTCTAGCAGGTCAGACGTCTAGCTTGTTGCCTAGACGTCTGACCCAGACGTCTAGCAGGTCAGACGTCTAGCTGACATGCTTCCCGTATAGTGACTTCACTTCCTAACATTCTCCCACTTGAAGTCAATATTCAGGAATTCTTCTGCCAAAGATCTTCATCTAGTGCCAATTGCCCAATGCTGCCCTTGTTACTTTTTCAGCAAGCCCAGAGAAGTTCTGCACCACTCAAACTTCTCTACCTTGACCGACTTTGTAAGCATATCTGCAGGATTCACTTCGAGTGTCGATTTTCTGCAACGAGGATCCTACCTTCTTCCACCACATTTCTGATAAAGTGGTACTTGACATCAATGTGTTTCGTGCGATCATGGAATGTTGGATTCTTCACTAGCTGAATAGCACTCTGGCTATCACAATGCAGCGTAATTTTCTCCTGCATTACCTTGAAGTCACCCAACAATCGCTCTAGCCAAATTGCCTCTTTGTTGGCATGAGTCGCTGCAATATATTCTGCTTCAGTGGTTGATAAAGCCACAACAGACCGCAACTTAGAAGCCCAACTCACCGCTCCACCAGCAAGAGTGAAGGTATATCCTGTAGTGGACTTTCTCCCATCTCTATCTCCACCATAATCAGAATCCACAAAACCTGTAACTTGCAAATCTGCCGATCCAAAGTAAATGGCAACATCTGAAGTGGCTCTTAAATATCTGAATATCCACTTCACCGCATTCCAATGCTCCTTACCAGGATTTGCCATGTACCGGCTGACTACTCCCACTGCTTGGGCAATATCCGGTCTGGTGCTCACCATGGCATACATGAGGCTTCCTACTGCTGATGAATACGGTACACGAGACATGCTTGTCTTCTCTGCTTCCGTTCTAGGACACTGGTTGGAAGACAACTTTAAGTGTGGAAGAAGTGGGGTACTAACTGGTTTAGCATTCTGCATATTGAAGCGCTGCAGAATCTTTTCCACATATGACTTTTGACTTAACCAGATCTTTCTTCCTTTTCTGTCCCTGTGTATCTTCATCCCTAAAATTTGGTTTGCTGCTCCTAAATCCTTCATTTCAAATGTCCTAGCCAATTGAGCCTTAAGATCAATGATTTTCTTCATGTTGGGGCCTGCAACCAACATATCATCAACATACAACAACAAAATAATAAAACTGCCATCATCAAACCTCTTATAGTATGCACAATGGTCAGCTTCACTCCTGCTGAAACCTTGGCTCTTCATGAAGGTGTCAAATTTCCTGTACCACATCCTTGGCGCCTGTTTCAACCCGTACAGTGATTTCTTCAGTCTGCAAACCAAATGCTCTTTGCCTCTTTCTTCATAGCCCTCGGGCTGATCCATATATATCTCTTCCTCGAGATCACCATGCAAGAAAGCAAGTCTTTACATCAAGCTGCTCCAGTTCCAAATCCTGTGCGGCTACAAGTGCAAGTAGAACTCTAATAGTAGTCATCTTCACAACTGGAGAGAAAATTTCATTAAAGTCAACACCTGACTTCTGCACATAGCCCTTTGCCACCAAGCGAGCTTTATAGCGTTCCAACAGCCCATCGTTGTTCTTCTTCACTTTGTACACCCACTTGTTTCCAACAATCTTTCTTCCAGGTGGGAGATCCACAAGTTCCCAAGTTTTATTCTTGCGAAGTGCCTCGATTTCCTCCTCCATGGATTTCCTCCACTTTTCTGCATTCTCAGACTCTCTAGCTTCTTGAAATGAACTAGGTTCACCATCATCAGTTAACAAAGCAAAAGAGGACTGATACACATGAGAATACCTTTCCGGACACTTTTGTGGACGTGTAGATCTTCTAACCCAATGATCTGTCGATTGTGGCTCTTGGTCTTGTGACCGTTGTGGCTGCTCTACTTGCTGTTCTACTTGTTGTTCTGCATGCTGATCAAAAACTTCAGCATGTTCATCTTCACTCAATTCTACTTCAACAGGTACAACATTAGGATTTTGCTGTACCTCCTTCCTTTGCATGGATTTTTCATCAACAATTACATCCCGGCTAATAATTACCTTGTGGGCAGTAGGATCCCACAGTCTATACCCCTTCACTATATCTCCATAGCCGAGAAAAACACATTTGCTTGACTTCGGGTCAAGCTTGGACCTTTTTTCTTTGGGTACATGGGCAAACGCATCACAACCAAAGGTACGCAAATGAGAGTAATCAATTGGCTTACAACACCAAACCTCCTCCGGAATCTGTCCATCCAACGCAGTTGTAGGTGACCTGTTAATAAGATAAACAGTTGTATTAACAGCCTCCGCCCAGAACTTTTTCTCCAACATGGCTGCGCTAAGCATGCTTCTTGCACGTTCCATGATTGTGCGATTCATCCGCTCAGCCACACCATTTTGTTGTGGAGTGTATGGTACAATCTTTTGGTGCTTAATACCTTCCTGCATACAAAATTTATCAAATTCCTTGGAGCAATATTCACCCCCATTATCCGACTCGAGACATAAAATCGACTTGCCCAAACTCTTCTCTACCCGTGCTTTGAACTCTTTAAATTTCTGCAAAGCTTCCGACTTCTTCAGAAAGTAAACCCACACTCTCCTAGAATAATCATCTATAAAAGTCAGAAAATAGATGGCGCCATTCAAGGACCGAGTGGGGACTGGTCCAAATATATCCGAATGTATAAGTTGCAGAAAATCAGAACTCTTACCGGGACTTGCAGTAAACCGAACCCTCTTCTGTTTACCAAAAATACAGTGCTCACATAAGTCTAAATTACAAGACTTAATCCCAGAAAGCATACCTCTGTCATGCAGAATTTTCAGGCCTTTTTCACTCATATGGCCTAGGCGTTGATGCCATAGCATTACTGCATCCCGAACAGAAGTTGTTGCTGCTTGCATGGTTTGTCACCGTATCACCGCATAAACGGTATAAAGTCCCATAAGATTCTCCCTTTGCTACTACAAGAGCTCCTCTGGTAATCTTGCAGTAGTTGTTACTGAAGGTGACAGAATACCCTAGCTTATCCATCATTTTGATTGAGAGCAAATTCTTCCTCAAATCGGGCACATGTCGCACATCACATAACATCCTTTCTCTACCATCGTCCAGCCTGATCCTTATATCCCCTCTTCCCACAATTTCTAAAGGATGATCATCACCCAAATAGACCTTTCCACCACAGTATGGCTGATATTTGTCAAACCAGTCTCTGTGGGGAGACATGTGGAAGGATGCACCTGAGTCCAAAACCCAGGTATATAAAACCGATCTGCTATTATTGATACAGAAGGCTTCACATGTTGCCGTCTCTCCTGAATCTGCTGCACTGGCCTCAGTTGATGGCTGATTTTGCTTTTCACCATTCTTTAATTGCCAACAGTCCTTCTTGGAGTGTCCTGGCTTCCCACAATGCCAGCACTTCCCTTTTTGCTTACGTCCTTTAGACTTAGATCTGGACTGTTTTCTACCTTGTTTACTCCCCTCGAAGGATCGACCTCTCGCAGATAGGGCTTCATTGGTCGAGGGTTCCAGAGACGTTTTTCGCCTCAACTCTTCTGCCAACAAAGCGGCTACCACATCATCAAATTTGAGAGTTCCTGATGATGAATTACTGATGGTCATCACCATATGATCCCAAGTGTCCGGGAGGGAACAAAGTAGGGTGATAGCTCTATCTTCATCCTCCATCTTCACATTAATTGAAACCAGTTTACTGATTAGAGTATTAAACTCATTCAAATGATCTACTACGGATGAACTTTCCTTCATCCTCAAGCTATAAAGTTGCTTTTTCAGAAAAACCTTATTTGTTGCTGATTTTGTTTCATACAACTTTTCAAGCTTTTGCCAAAGGGCTTCCGCGGTCTTCTCTTCAGCTACATTGAACAAGACGGAGTCCGCTAGGCAGAGACGGATTGTAGAAACCGCCTTCCTGTCAAGCGTTACCCACTCCTCATCTTTCATGTTGCTCGGTTTACTCGCGACCCCTTCCAAGGCTTGAGCTTGGTCATTCTGAACCAACAAATCCTCCACCTTCATCTTCCATAGAGCGAAGTTCCTGCCATCAAATTTCTCAATCTCGAACTTGGTTACACCTTTTGTCATTGTTGCAGCTCCCACTCGCACAAAACCTTAGCTCTGATACCAGATGTTAGGAAAAACTTCAGATTTTATACCTGCAAGAGGAAGCACAATAACAAAAAATAGAAACACGGAAACAATAACACAAGTGACACAGAGATTTACGTGGAAACCTGCAATGTGCAGGAAAAACCACGGGGCAATGGCAACTTCTCTTTTATTATTTTCAGCAAAATTTACATCCACGTCTTTCAACGTTTTCAACAACCTCTTCTCATAACATATGCAAGGGATCACATCCCTTTTATAGAGCTGAAGGAAGACTCCAACTGTTCGTTTCCTCTCCCGACGGAAGCCTCCAAAAACTGTTCGTTTCCGCTCCCAAGGAAAGCCTGAACCTGTTCGTCTTCCGCGTTAGTCGTCTATCTGGACGTCTACTTGGCATGACGTCAGGCCTAGACGTCTACCAGCCTAGACAAATGCCAGCCTAGACGTCTGGCCTAGACATCTGCCAGACCAGACATCTAGACGTCTGGCCTAGACGTCTAGCAGGTCAGCTGTCTAGACGTCTAGCAGGTCAGCTGCCTAGACGTTGGCCTAGACCTCTAGCAGCCCTACTGCCTAGATGTCTGGCCTAGATGTTTGGGTCAGACGTCTAGGCAACAGGCCAGACGTCTGACCTGCTAGACGTTTGGCCTAGACGTCTAGGCTGACCTACTAGACGTCTGGCCTAGACGTCTAGCAGGTCAGACATCTGGCCTGTTGCCTAGACGTCTAACCCAAACGTCTAGCAGGTCAGACGTCTAGCTGACCTGCTTCCTGTATACTGTCTTCATACCTAACAAAGGGATGATATAAAACCTCAAACATGAGCTACTTTTAGTTGTTAATGAGACTAGCAACAACCTCTAATGTAGACCATCAACTTAACAAAATAATCAAAGGTCAATCATATGGGAAAAATTTTGAAAAAAAAAAGTTAACACCTTAGACAACCTAAATAAGTATTCAACACTACAGCCAGGTCATCTTTGTTGTCTAACCCAAACCAATTATACATCAATATCATTAGCCACATGAACAGCACTTTAGATCATTAACGCTATTAAATAGTCACATTTTCCCTTTTCAAAGGGTCTTATGTCTAACAAGAGACAATTCATAGGCACTTTCTACAGATGATTCAAAACTCAGAATTTTGAGATAAGGAAGATTGAGAAAGAGTGCAATTCAAAAATAATCGAGTATAACAAATCAGAACACAACAATATAACCAAAATAACATAAGGATTTTATTACTCAGAAAACAGAGTACAATGCAAGCAATCTTTGATAAGACATGAGTCTATAACATTGTATCAATTGCTCATGTTTTTTACAATCAAAAGCACATCTCCTTTTATACAATATTTGGTATATTAAAAATCCACCGTATTGAATATAGAAGGTTCACGCGGTTCACCTTCCATGAGTTAGAAGGTCACCCGTATGGAAATATGGTGGTTCACCTTCCATGAGTTACAAAGTGCATATTAAATGAAAAATACATATGACTTGTCCTTTTGTGTTTTGTCTTCTATTGATGTGTCGTGATGGCTAGAGATGCCTCTTGGCTAAAAATATTTAAAAACGGAAAAATTACTAATTTTAGTAAATATTTTGTTTTACATTTTTTAGGGCCTTCCAAGCAATTTTTCCATGCAGTTATTCACAACCCTAGTTGTGACAAGGTTGCCTGTTGTAAGTTGTTGTTCTCCCTCTAAGCTTTCCAACGCTTCTTGAATGGACCAAAACTGAGTCCCAAGCACAAAATTATGCCCCCGACAACGTGGTTAGGACCAAAAAAAACTGTTTTTGGGTCTTTTTGGGCATAAAGCAATGCCCCAACATGCTCACATGCCTGGATCATTTGTCCCTCGTGGTTATAGTCCCCATTACATCAACTTTTGACATCAGGTGCAGAAATTATTTCTTGATTTGATATTTTGTGAGCCATTTCACTTGGTGATCAAGTTGTCCTACCTTGACAGCTATGTACATCTGAATGGACTGCCTTCTAGTGCTCTTAGTCCATGTATCAACAATCTGATCCTCCTCCGCAAGTTCTAAAAACTAGCAGGATTGAGTTCTTCAATGTCCAGCTACTTTGCTACTGTGGAAATGTCCTATAGGGTCCTGTAAGTCTCTCCTTAAGATGTGACCATGATGTGGGGACCCAATGTTGGTCATGTCGTTGCTTGTATTTCTGATTTGTCTTCTCTGAGAGTTCAGGAACTTCTTGTTGGATATGTTGAATATGTTCCACAAACCATGCTGCCTTTTCTACTTCTTTCTATCCTTGAGGTGAGTACTCCAAGGAGAACTACATCAGTATGGTGCCAAGGGTTGGAACCTAAAACAAACATGAAAAGGGTTGTGTTCGGTAGAGTTGTGCAAAGCTCTACGTTCAGGCTCTCATCCCATGTGCGTGGATGCTTGGAATTGTACATTTGAAAAAAAAATACAACCAGTTGATTCACAACTTCCTTTTGGCCATCAGTCTGAGGATGGCAGGTTGTGGACATGGTCAGCTTGGTGTCCATTGTGCTCCACAAGATGGAACACAAAATGCTCAAAAATTTGTTACCCCTATCAAGGACAATGGACTTTGGCAAGCAAAAGTTGAGCCATACATGACTAAAATAGAGCTTAGCAGTCTCCTCAACTAAAATAGATTTCTTACAAGGAATCATGATAGCCATTTTTGAAAAACGATCAACTACTACAAAAACACAATCATTACCATGCTAAGATGAGAGCAAACCTAAGAGGAGATCCATGGAGATGGATTCCCAAGGCTTGGATGGAACTAGCAATGGTGTATACAATCCCTGCTTCTTGTTGGTTTATTTGGAAACAACACAGAGGGTACATTACTTGATATACCTCTCGATATAATTCCTCATTTTGGGCCAATAAAAGTACTTTTGAAGAATTGCCAATGCTTTCTCCACCCCAAAGTGACCTGCTACTTTGCTAAAGTGCACTTCCTAGATCATTTGAGCACTCACTAGCTGGTACACAAATATGTCCCATGTGACACAGGAGGTTATCTTGCAAATAAAAAATAGGAACATGCTCACCCACACAAAGAGTAATTGGAAGTCTCATGTCCACAGGAATCAAGAATGGTGGTGAGTACTATCATTGGAAGTCGACTCAAATCATTTGTTGTTGAATTGGTATTCCCTTTCTTGTGCTTGATGATCGGATGAAATTGTTATAGATATTTGGCAAACTTTTGATGTTTTCCATTCCTTAGCTTACTCTACTTCTAAATGAATTCCAAAGGCTTGTGATCTATATGGATGATGGTTGCCTTGCCCAAGATGTAGTGCTTCCTTGTTAGATGTGGGGTATTTTCACACTGCTTCATTAAATGTTTCACTGTGATAGGCAGTTTAATGCCCATGTTATGTAAGGACAGCACCCAATGTGTACTTTGATGCATCAGTTTCTCAAATGGCTATTGAAGATCAAGTAGGGAAAGTGTAGGAGCTAAACATAATTGGTCCTTTAATTTCTAAAATGCTCTCTGTTGTGTATCTCCCCAATGGAACTTGGATTTGGCAACTCCTCTAGTCACTTGGTGCAGTGGCCAAGCAATATGTGAGAACCCCATATACAAATCTTCAATAGAAATTGGCAAGACCCAAAAAGTTTTAGCTCTTTCTGAGTCTTTGGGATAGGCCAATCTCTAATTACCTCAATCTTCTCAGGATCAACATGGACTCCTCTTTATCAACAATGTACTTGAGATATTAAGTCTTCGTCATGCCAAATAAACACTTCTCCAAATTAGAACATAGTTTGTCTTTGAGAAGTCTAAAGTGCATGTTGAACATGTTGCAGATGTTCCTCACATGTCTTACTATAGATGATAATGTCATCTAAGTACACTACCACAAACGAGTTAGTGTAGTAGGGACACAGGATGTCTTCCATCATCCTCATGAATGTGGCAAGTGCATTGGTCAAGCCAAAAGGCAACCAACCACTCAAATAAACCCTCCATTGATTTGAATGAAGCCTTCCATATGTCAATGTGATTGATGGGTATTTTATAGTAGTCAGATTTGAGATCAATTTTGGTAAAGAACTTTGCACCACAGAGCCAGTCTAGCATGTCATCAATTCGAGGAAGTGGATAGCAACTTCACAGTCACTTTAGTCAAAGCTAGTATTTGACCAGAGTCTCTACATTCCATCTTTCTCTGGAACCAAGACAATTGGACTGCCAAATGGTGAAGCACTAGGTTTGATGTGCCCCTTTTGAATAAATTCTTGGATTTGCCTCGTGATTTCATCATTTTCAAGGATTGATCTGCAATATATAGGTGCATTAGGCAAAGGAGAACTAGGAACTAAATCAATGGAATGCTTTACCTCACAAAAAAGTGGAACCCTAATTGATGACTTGCACAAGTCATCATATTCAGCTACAGGCAGGCCCATTTGCTTCTATTGTGCAAATTCTGCAATCGATGTAGCAACAATCCTCTTGTTTTGCGGCTTGATCATCAACAGAATGAATTTCCTTGTTTTGGCTATCATCTTCCTGCAATGTTTGGCATTGATTAAGGAACCAGAGGTAGGAGAAGATACCTTTGGTATCCTAAAGCACTGACCTCCAACAGTGATGATTACACTTCGAGGCCTAGACTCATACACACCATGCCTCTTCCACATGAATGATTGACCCAAAATCACATCACAAACATCCAATGCAACAACATCACACAAAACTTTATCTTTGAAAGGTTTGATGGCATAAGAGAGGAGGCATCATTGAGCAACACGAATGTCTCGTCCTTGTTATAACCATCAAACATTATATGGTTGTGGATGTGGTGTAACAAACAGATTCAAATCCTTCACAATCTAAGCAGAAATAAAATTTTTCAATGAAATGAAATGGCTTACCCTTGACCCACATTTGTCAGTGAAATAAACGTTCCTCCGCTTGTAACTCCTTTGTTGCAGCATGTGGTGGCAATGGTCACATTTGATTCAGCTTCCACGATCCTCTTCCCTCTTTCCTCAACCTGTGGATGTGAAGGAGGTGGTGTAGTGGATGTAAAGGTTTGTGACTCAGCAAACAATGACTGAATTTCTCAACACTCCTCCCTCAGATGTTAGTTGCTCTTGTGATAATCACACCATTTGTTGGCCTTGGCCTTTGAGAAATTTTTTTTTCTTGGGAGTCTTTCTTCTGCTTCCAATTTCGATTTTGGGGATGAAACCCTTCTTGATTCTTTGGAGTGTCACTCTTGCCTTTCTTTGGTGGGTAGATAGTGTTCTAGTTCTTGTTATTTTCTCCTCCTTTTCTATCTTTGTTTTTGTGCTTCTACTCCAATTTGACAAGAAGTTTTTATGCCTCTCCCAATATCTTGAATTTGAAGAGATCCGTGTCCTCTCAAATGTACCATTGCAGCCCAACATGGTACTTGAGCATTTAACGCCTTTTCATATCTTGAATACCTAGTTTTGCTTCCATGGAATGGACACCATAAGTATAATCTTGAACAAAATAGTCTTTACCTTGACGCAACTATTGTCATTGAATGCACTAGTCTTCATAGGCTCCCATGGAATAATTTTCTTCCTTGACAGCCTTCATGAAATAATCCCATGTGAAAATATTCATTCTCCTCCTTGACCTTGTTACAGTATGCTTCAAGCTTTCAAAAGTGCCAAATTGATCCTCGCTCTTGGTTAATTTATTTGCAAAGAAGTATGAAGATAACTCATCCAACCAATTTGCTAGGACATCATTAATCTTTCCTTTAAAAGTAGGAATATTAAAATTCACCTACACCTTAAAAATTGTGGAAGCACTTAATGATGCTAGGGCAATGAGAGATTACTTAGAAGAAATTGCAAAATTTGTAGCAAAGTCGAAGAATTTGAGAAAATTGATCCAAGAACTCATTCCTCTGTTTCACGAGAGCTTCATTCAACATCTCCTTGAAAGGATCAAAATTCTTAGTTCCGTCCATTGTAGTTTCCATTTGAGATCATTTGGAACAGAAAGGGAGGTAACCATAGGGATCTCGCATCTAATACCCAAACTTTTGATATCCTAATCTTGTGTTTATGGACATACACTCAAAAGACAAAATGCTCTAATACCACTAATTTAAAACTCAAAATTTTGAGTTAAGGAAGATAAAGAAAGAGTGCAATTCAGAAATAATAGAGTATAACAAATCAAAACACCGAAATATAAGCAAAACAACAAAATAATTTTATTGCTCAAAAAACAGAGTACAATGCAAGCAATCTCTAAGAAGAGATGTGAGGTTATAACATTGCATCCATTACTCATGCTTCTTATAGTCAAGGTTGTATCTCTTTTTATACAATATTTGGTGTTGGAAATCCACCACATTGAATATGGAAGGTCACCCATACATTTCACAAGTTACAAAGTGCATATTAAATGAAAAATACATGCATATGAGTCGTCCTTTTGTCTTTTGTCTTCTATTGATGTGTCAACGTGGCCAAAGATGCATTTGGCTGTGAGTATCTAAAAATAAAAAATAACTGGTTTGTTGAAAATTGTTGTTCTCCCTCTGAACTTTCCAATGCTTCTTGAACGGATCAAAATAGAGGTCCAAGCACAAAGTTATGCCCTTGACAATGTGGTTAGGACCAAAAAAAGGTTTTCAAGCATTTTTGGGCATAAAGCCATGCCCCAAAAAGGTCACATGTCTAGATCAAAGAACAAGCCCTCATGCTATGACCCCTAAACATCAATACTAGGACAAAATACTAACTAAACACTCATTCTTTGGATAATGTGTAGACTCATGGTTAATAGCATTGATTCCACTCAAAAACAATTACAGTTACATAAATATATAGTCAAAATGCAAATACACTTCCCAAAGGCAAAATGGCAAACACCTATGGTCAAAGTAATGAAAGAGATAGAAAGCAACCTCCTTTAATCTCTATAACACAGAATTTAACAATAAAATTGCTCTTATATCTCCACATTTTATAAAGAGTAGAAAGATAATTCTATTAATGTCCAAAGATGGGCAAAGTAGGCCAATGGGACTCATTGATAAGAGTTGTTATAATGCATTGTACTACAAAAATAAGCTAACTAAAGTAAAAACTCGTGTAAACAACACTAAAGTGAAACAATTGTATGGCATAAAATTAAAGCAACGAGAGAAAAAAGTATCCAATCTAGGAATATGGTGATCAATCTCAATCCATAGCTTGTGGAAGCATACCCTCATCTTAGAGAGGGAAATCTTGAGGCCATGGGACTGGTGACATTGGCCCCTTAATTTATATATTCAACTTCCTCGAGGACATGTAGAAGGTTAGGGGGTCCATTTCAAATACTTCTATTGAAAACGCATTTGTAGTGAGTATGTATGTGTGTGTGTACCACAATATTTTGTGGGTTTTATTTGATTAAGGAATTAAGACTTTCTAGGTGGTTTTGGAGTGACACCAGCCATTAAAATTTAATAATAAAATGAAAACCAAAGTGGTTAAAGGTTAATGTTAGTTGTTAAGTTCTCTATCGAACTATAGCACATGCACAACACTTCCCCAAACCCTCCTCTTACCATGGTTTTTGCACTTGATGCATAGGCTCTGTTTGGTGGTGGTATGCTAGCATACAAATCTTATACACAATAAGATGTTAGAACCACATGGAAACTCATAATTGATGACAACACAATATATGGCACACTAAAAATAAAAAGAACTTTATTAGGAATACAAAATACAAAATTACATGGAAGGCTCACCCAATTGCCTTGTGAGTGAACACGCCCTCTTGTTGAGCCTCCAACTCCTATGGACTTGCCCAATGACCATGCTTGCACCCTCACTCTAGCAATGGCCACACCTTGGACAAAGACAGTCTTTTCTAGCCAGCTTGGCTTGCTAGCTCTTACTCACACACTAGACTCTCTATTACTTCCTTGAGCTCACACTTGCTCAACTCGACTTACCTCCCATGAGGGGTCTCTTCCCTATTTATAGGCTCATGGGAGCTAGATATTACATGCATGGAGAACTCTAGATGGACACATGGCAACACTTTCTAGAGATCTCCTTTTTGGACTCTTTCAATAATATCAAGATATTTGAGATATCTTTCTTGGACTTTTCCTAAGATAATTTATAATTACATGAGATAGTCTAAATATCACATGCTTCTAGAGATTTTCCTTTTGGACTTTTCCTATAATTACATAATACTTCCAAAAGTACTTTTGACTATCTTGGATTTCTAGAGATTTTATTATTTACAACATATATCCTTGTGACAAAGATACTTGACAAAGACAATTTACCATGAATTTACTTTTACTATTCATGTTTACTATTCACTTTTGCTATTCATTGTTACTATTCACTTTCACTATTCAAACATTTCGTTATTTAACAGTCGTCGCAACCTTCTCGATAAAGCTACTCCGTTGCAAGCGTCTCAAACAAGCTACCAAGTCGTAATCTTCTCTAACAAGCCATCCCACTATATATTCTACATGCTCCTTATACTACTACACATGCAAATAACATGAAAAAATTTGTTGTCAACATCTCTCCCCCTCCTAATTTCTACTCCGTCCTCAAAGTAGGCTTGATCTATTCTGGAGGATGAAATATATTACATTTATCATGGTTCACCCATTTCTTGATAGGCCTTCCATCCAACTCCTCAAGCTTGTAGGTCCCATTGTCATGCATGGCTACTATTCGATAGGGGCCCATATACGTTGGTAGACACTTTTTGCGCTTCCTCTTTTTGTGTCTAGCATCACCAAGTCATTGACCTTGAAGGGGGACCACTTCAACTTTTTGTCCCAATACTCTTTTTCTTTCACATTTCGTCCAATTGGTGTAGTTGTAACACACAGTCCTTCACGGATTCCTTTTCATTCTTCCTATCCCATATCATCATCTATATGGTGGGTACATCATATGCGTTGGGAAGGACAAGATCAATGTCATATGTCAACTAGAACAAAGAATAAATTATGGCTGACTTGGTCGTGGTCCTATGAGCCCATAATGCCACATGGATTCTTTTATTCCATGTGTTGACTTGCAAAGTTGCATCCTTTCCAAGAATATGACATAACACATGATTAGTTCGTTCCACCTACCCATCGATACTCGGATTATATACAATCACCTTCCTATGCTTGATCACTAACTAAATCGTCAAGTCTTCCACCACATTATTCAAAGAAATGGGTACCTTGATCAGAGACAATCTCCATAAAGCATCCAAACCTACTAACATTTCGTTCATAGATGAACCATGCAACTTCTTCCTCTATCTCATGCAACTTAGTCAAATACTTTGTGGCAACAATGTTGTAACTAATCCTTCGTGTTGTTACAAGAAGGGATCCAACAATATCAATTCCTTCTCAAAGGGCCTAAGAGGAAAGACGGGAATAAGGGAGCAATTGTTGTCCTACGATTCCCTAAGGAGTAGCACACATTGCATGTTTTACAATACTCCATACAATCTTTGAAGAGTGTTGGCCAGTGATATCTTGCATCTAAAATCCTTCTTGCTATAAACATCCCAGAGAATTGTCCTCCACACACCATAATGGGACTCCGCAACTGCTTTCTTTGCTCTAGTCTAACTGCTCGTCAATACTTCCCATCTAGCCCTACTCAATATAAATCTCCCTGATGAGGCCAGAAAATTGCCTCATTCATGGACCATTTTTGGATATTTGATAAACTATTTGATAAACCTTATGTTATGTTTTGATGCTAATTATGGTGATAGAATGCATTATGTATTAGTGTTTACATGTTTTAAATGTTGAAGAGCATATATTCTGTTTTGACTATTTTTCTGTACTTTCTGACCTGTTTCAGCTGAATTCTTTAAGCAAAGTAGGATTTATTTGAAGTTGTAATAATAAGTGTTGATATGTATTTAGTTTTGAAATCATTTCATTAGCTTTCCCCACCGTCTAACCATTTCAAATGGCCAAAAAGGTGCCAAAACTTGTTCAAAACAGTTTGACTGTGCAGAAACAGGAAATTGTCCATTCAAATTCCAGCCAGTTGTACATATACAACATGGCTTGGAATTGGTCCACTCCAACTCGTGCAAAGGATGGAGTAAGTCTTCTGGGCAATTATGGAGACTATTCAAACTGTTTTCCTGCACCTTTGGTGCATGAATTAATACAAACTCTGTTATCCTGCCTGATATTTTGGAGCAGCTCCGGAATGAACGCAGTAAGAACAGTTTTGGTCAAAAGCGCCTATAACAGCAATAGAAGGGTGGTAAACGGTGGCTACAGCTGTTTAAGGGATGCCCTTATTCTTTCCAACACCTGTCCCTCAACGCATGAAGCCCATAAGAAGGAATGGATAAGGAATAACATAACAAATCCCTGCATTCTGGGAAACAGTTCTGCAACAGTTGTAGCAGCCCTACATAGCAGCACAAAATCCTATCAATATTGTAACCCATTAGTATAAATAAGATAGCTCCCGTTTGGTTGAGCATATAGAGGATATAGAGTTGCATAATTTCATAATAGATAAGCTTTCCTTATAATTACAGTAGGACAGTATTTTGCAGGCTTTTTCCTGCAATATTGTAATGCTGCTGCAGAATCAATAAAAGGTGCAATATTTCTATTTTATTGGCAGTCTGAGTGAATGTGTGTGAAACTTAGATAGTTTAGAACAGTTCTTTCCACCTTCTTCTGGGTCAGGGAGCAAGGGCCACTTCCAGGGCCAGGAGAAGGAGCAACTTTTACAGGTTTTCTGCTCATTTCTTGCTGCAGCAAATTAGCAGGAATCTGTCAGTTTATACTTCATAATTTCAGTTGTACTCTTTTAGATTGCATGTGATAATTTGTAATGATTATAGGAGTATGTGCATGTCAGCTGACCACTTAGCATAAATTCTTGCATCTTACAACATTTTCTGTTATTTTCTATTTTAGCAGTTGTTTTCAGAATCTGGCATTTCTAGTTTGCATCAGAGAATTTCTTAATGTTTCAGTTCTGCAACATTTGATTACTGTTATTTGAATTCTGATATTGTAATTAGGTTTTGCTTGATACAAGGTGTGATTTTCAATTCTGCAAGTTTTATTTTTGCCATTTCAACTTTTGCATCATTTCATTTCTGTCAGTTTAAATTCTGCAATAGTAGTTAGTTTTCCTTTTTCTGCAAAGTTTCAATTCCTGCAATTTCATTTCTGAAAAGGGTAAATAGGAGTCAATTTCAGTTTATAAGGTTTAGAGGTGACATCAAACCCCCAAACACTAACTGTTTCACCAATAAAACCATCCCCTGAATGAACTGATCCTTAAACTGCTTACCTTTCCTATCGTATACAGCCATTGGACACCGCCCTAGATTGACAAGAATAATGATTAAATGATGAAAAATTGACGACACTCATCACTCCCTACATTACTGAATAGGGTTGATTGGCCTGAGCAATTCTCCTCTTTCATTCTTGGCGTTGCACCATCTAGAAACCTAAATTCGGTTAAGTATCGCCAAATTTATGCATATTCCTCAGGAACGGCTTCTACTGCCAGCAACATTGCATCAGAAAATTCACCATCTTCACATTCAAAGCCAACTCCCTCATATGCTCCGAAAGAGCATTTGCATTGATATTGTTCTTATCTGGTCGGTCAACAATGTCAAAATCAATTTCTTGCAATAGGAGAATCCATATGGCTACCTTCCTCACGGATTGGGCTTATTGACAATATGCTTGAGGGAAGCATGGTTTGTAACAATAGTGAACTTTTGCGACAAAATATAGTTCCTAAACTTCCTGAGAGCAAAGATGATGGCAAGTGCTTCCTTCTCTGTAAATATATAATTTACCTCTGCATTGCTCATTTGCCTACTTCCAAAGTAGATAGGATGATCATACCCATTATCATCCCACTAACTCAATGTGCTCCCAAGTGCTATGTTAGATGCATCTATATGAACAACAAATAGCTTCCTCTAATCTAGATTCTTCAACACTGGAGCAATAATCAAGGCCTTCTTCAATTCCTCAAATGCAGCCTTAGCTTCTTTCCTTGGTTCATAGGGCATATCCTTCTTGAGGAACTTTGTTAATGGTAGTGCAATCCTTGAGAAATTCTTTATGAACCTTCTATAATATCCCACATGGCCCAAGAATGATTGCAACTTACTCTTGTTGCTCAAAAATGGCAGCTCCTTAATCTTGGCAACCTTTGCAAGATCGATTGCAAGCCCTTGTTGGGAGACCACATGACCCAACAAGACACCTTTGGTGCATCCAAATATGCATTTTTCAAGATTAAGTGAGGCCTTAGCCTCATCCAACCACTAAAATGCCTTCTCAAGAGCAACTAGAAGATCTATCTTCCTTCCAAAAATACAAAAACCATCTAGAAAAACTCTGATAAAAGTTCCCATATAAGGTTCAAATACCTTATTCATCAACCATTGGAAAGTTGCAAGTGCATTGCACAACCCAAACGACATCACTCGATAAATAAAGGTGCCCCATGAAGTGGTGAAGGTTGTCTTTAGTTGGTCTTTCTCTGCAATGAGAACCTGATTGTAGCCACTATAGCCATCCGCAAAGCTATAGCACTCTTGTCTTGCAACCTCATCCAAAATCTGATCTAAGAAGGGGAGCAAATAGTGGTCTTTCTTTGTAGCCTTATTCAACTTCCAATAATCAACACAGACCCTTAGCTTCCCATTCTTCCTCCTTGCAATGACGATTGGAGACACCCACTCTAAGTTGTCTACTAGAAAATGATGTCTGCATCCAACAACTTGTCAACCACTAGAGCATTAGGAAGGATGTCAGCCACTAAGACATCCACCTCACTTTCTTCATTTTTAATATCCACCTCCCTCGTATTGGCATAATCTGGGGTTGTCCACTCACTTTCGTCCTCTGTTTTGGTTGTCCTCAATGTATGAGGCTGAGGTATCACATTTATCTTCACTTGCTTGGAACCCTGACCAATGGTCATGTATCCTTCATGCCAGTAATTACGAGCATGTGATCTTCTTAACCATGGCCTTCTTAACAACATTGGATTGGATACCGAACCATCATTCATGACTTGAAAATCTACCATACAAGTGACTCCCATGACTAATACTGCTACATCAAACATTACTCTTATTGGCTTTGTTTTTCCTTTATTCAAGGATCTCGATTTTAAGTTAGATGTATGATCTATCTCTAGTCCTAATGTCTTCAAAGTAGATTATGTCATTATATTAACTGTAGCTCCACAATCTATCATGACATTAGGAATAGAAATACCTTTGCACAAGACATCAGCTTGTGCAACATAAGGATCAACCTCTGCATCGAACATAGTGACTTCAACCTTCCTCCTCCATCTGGAATCAAGTCCACTACACAACTCCCTTTGCTTTTCTAATGATAACGCTAGTAGTTGCCCGTACATGATGTTGGTGGTTTGCTTCAACAAATCCTCCATGATTGAGTATGGTGCCTAGCCTGCTAAGATTGGAAAATCTTGGACTCAGTTTTCTTCTCCCCTTTTTGGGCTTTTCTTTCTTCTTCTTGACCTCTTTTCCTTCATTGGGAGTCCTATCATGAGCTCACTTCATTGCCATAACATTAACTTCTTCATTATCTTGAACAAGATCAACAATGTTAACTGGAGCTTTGCCCTTCTCATTACTCTTTGTTCCTAAAGTAGATGCCTTATTAGGGCAATTTGTCTTGTAATGCCCTTTCTCTTTGCACTCATAGCAAACTACCTCAAACAAATTCTTCCTAACACCTTTATCTCCAGATTGGGCTCGTTGAGTTCCTATGTCCTTTCCTTGCAACAAATTGATTACAAGTCAGCTCTTAAGATCTTCTACTTCAGCTAATTAAGAATAGGAAGATGAACTCATTGTTGCTAATGTTGTTGTTGGTTGTGGAACATGGCTAGAAGTTGTCGGAGCAACTGGTGTTGATGGAACTAGCTCTTCCTCCAAACACTCCTCTTGCTGCTTCGCAACATCATACGCGCATTGGATAGTGGTAGGTCGCTCGTACTTGACCCTCATGTTTCCTTGAGATCAAAATACTTACAAAGCACATTATCCACATCCTCCATGAGGCCATTAGGCAAGTTCTTTCATAACTGGACCTCCACCTACTTCCAAAGCTCCAGCACTCATGCATAGTAGTCACAAACTTTCTTTTCAAGTCCTTGAACCAATTTCGTTATCTCAATCGTCAAGTCATAATATTTTTGGCACAAGCTATACTCCTCGATCATCTTTTCACTAATCTTGTCCTCTGAATTCTTGAGTTGCTCCTCTTACGTCTCGTACCATCTGAAAGCAACACCATCCAAAAATGTCGGAAGGAACTCCGCCCATTGCTCCTTCCATGTTAAGTTGTTACAAATGCACGCTCTCTTATATTCTTGAATGAAGGTCTTGGCATCTTCAAAAGATTGGGCTAAAAAGACAAGAATTTTTCCCATCTTTACTATGGCCTTGGAATCCCAAGTTCAACTCTTCTTGGTGAAAGAGCCAAGGGCTCGTGAACTAGAAGCTAAATCTGTCTGCAAAGTATTGCGAATACCCAATTTACCAAATTTTGCCTGCCAATTCCTTACTCTTATGCCTCTAGTGTAGACACACAAATAAGAACAAGGCAAACCAAATGGTAGACTATGATGGGGTAATCATAAAATATACACAAGATCTCCAAAACATACACTTGTTGACCATACTTCACTGGACAAGTACACTTGAGTACAACAAACAAGTTCTATACAAAGAAGATCAACTAGTGGTAACACTCAGTAAGGACCCCAATAAATAGACTTTACCACAGTAAATGCTAGTGTTATCGCAGTGAAAATGAATTAACGAGCAACACCACCACCAAAGAGGACTGATCCTGGCAACAAAACCAAAAATGTTGAACTATGGCATCCACACAACACTTCCCTAAGCCCTCCTCTTACTATGGTCACTACACTTAATGCACAGTCTCTATTTCGTGGTGGTATGCTAGCATACAACTCTTATGCACAATAAGATGTTAGAACCACATGGAAACTTGTAATTGATGGCAACACAATTTATGGCACATTGAAAACAGAAAGAAATTTATTACGAATACAAAATGCAAAATTATATGGAAGGCTCACCCTATTGCCTTGTGGATGAACACGGCCCTCCTGTTGAGCCTCCAATTCCTATGGACTTGCACAACGACCGTGCTTGCACCCTCACTCTAGCAATGGCCACACCTTGGACAAAGACACCCTTTTCCAGCCAGCTTGGATTGCTAGCTCTTACTCACACACTAGACTCTCTATTACTTCCTTGAGCTTACACTTGCTCAACTCAACTTACCTCCCATTTCTAGAGATCTCCTTTTTGGACTCTTTCAATAATATCAAGATATTTGAGATATCTTTCTTGGACTTTTCCTAAGATAATTTATAATTACATGAGATAGTCCAAATATCACATGCTTCTAGAGATTTTCCTATACTTCCAAAAACACTTTTGACTATCTTGGATTTCTAGAGATTTTATTATTTACAATATATCTCCTTGTGACAAAGATACTTGACAAAGACAATTTACCATGATGATGACACTTTTACTTTTACTATTCACTTTCACTATCAAACATGTCGTTATTTAATGGTCGCTACAACCTTCTCGATGAAGCTACTCCACTGCAAGCGTCCCAAACAAGCTACCAAGTCATCACCTTCTCTAACAAACCATCCCACTATATGTTGTACATGCTCCTTATACTACTACACATGTAAATAACATGAAAAATTTTGGTGTCGACAATTCCTTCAATCTTCACATTGTCCATTAAATTAAGAAACTACATCCTTGGTTTCTTAATCCTAGCCATTCTCTTGGGAGCATCATTAGATCCTATGTTCTCTTGGGATAGTTGGTGATGTCGACGACTATGCTTCTACTTGACATCCCACTACAAATTAGTGTTGGAGATTGACTTTTGGCTCTCTCTTCGTCATTGCTTTTAGCATGTAAGGGTTTATACATTTTGGGTAAACCCTAGAGGTTGTTAATTCATGCCATAGAGTTGTTCCACTTCAATGTAATTTAAACTAGATTCTTTACTCTAGTTTAGTTTATTTTCATAGCATTTTTTGCTCACTATATTGCATTGTAACAACTCTTTCAGTGAGTCCCATTGGCCTCCTTTGGCCAACTATGGACATATCCTACAAGGTTGACCCCTTGTTCTCGTATGAAAGCCTCGCAAGCTTTTGTACAATAAGGTTAATAGTACCCAATGAATCCAATCAAAATAATATCTAAGAACAATATTCAAACCTTACATAGCTATAACATAAAATCTGACTTTAAAACATAATTATACATAGTGAACTTACCAAATATCTGAAATTTCCTCACCTTAAACCATTACACTTTCAATATTCTTTTGCTTGAAGCTACAAACTTAGCCAAGCCATTATTGATAAAATTATAGTTGTTATTAAGAAATAACAACATCCTTTTAAAATACATCCATAAAACTACAAAATAGAATCTTTGGTTGGAAACAAATCCCTTAGACCTTGCTTCTTATCTTCTTGATCCAAAGGTGTCCATTCTTTTTCATTATTATCTTCCTAATAATTTTCCTCTTTCTCCACAGGCCTTTTTTTATTACAATCTTGAATGATATCCTTCAAACTAACCATATTTTTATTTGTTCTTCAAATCTCTTTCACATGCTTCTATCATTCTTTTTAGCTTCAAAATTTATTTATGTTCCCATTTGAGAAAGAAAGCATTTTCAATGACTTCCTAGTAAGTCTCTTTCTCATCATCGATTCAATCTAAAGATTATATAGACAACAATATCTAAAATTTCCTTAAAAATGCAACAACTCTTAATTTGCTTGCCAAAACTGGAAAGAATGATGATTTTCTCCTTTTCTTAAAAATAAAAATAAAAGTCGTAGTGGCTATCGTGAATGGCAACTCGCTTAATATTACTCAGATTTTTTCATATGACTACTTTTTTTTAACTTTGAAATGCTGAGCCTTCTCCACCATAAGACTTTATTTTTGGTGAAAACATTTGCTAAAGATTCTCCAAATTTGTAAAAACAATCTTCCAACTTGTCCAGATTATTGCTTTGATATCATTTGTGACGAAACCTGATAACAAAAATTAGTATGTAGTCATATGAAAAGTTACAGTACTATGCTTTTCCCTCTACCTCCAATAATTTCATTAGTAGAGATATAGGAAAGAGGTTGGAATTGCACATGCAAATTTTGGGAAATTTCAATGTGATGATTGCTAATGAAGGAATACCTGCTTGTGTGGGAAAAGCCTCCAATGTCAAACTCACTATGGGTAGTTGTATGTGTACGAGGGCATTGTTTGTGATGGGTTTGAGAGATATAAATGTTGTCGTCAATTTCCAATGGATGGCTCAATCGAGCAACTACCATGAATCTCTAGAAGCTATATGTACAATGGACTAAGAATGGAAATCTAATTAAACTTCAAGGGATACAGTCACCACCTTCCAAAGTGGTAAGTTCACATCAAATAAAAAAGATTTTGTGTAATGGAGGTAAAGGAATAACAACACAACATTTCATTATGGAGGTCAACATAGAAGCATAAGACTCTCTGGGAAAGAAACATCCTCAAGCAATATGGGCAGGTATTTGGGAACCCAAGGGAATCTCTCCTAAGAGAACATATGATGATGTTAATTATTTGGTCCCAAGTAGCCATCCACCAAATATCAAATTTGATAAATTTCCACAACCACAAAAGACTAAAATAAAGAAATTCGTACATGGCATGTTACAACAAAGGGATCATTAGACTCGACACCAACACATGTTCATAGCTAGAGGTAATGGTCAGGAGGAAGGATGAGTGGTGGAGGATGTGCCTAGGCTTTCGCCCCCTAAATATGCTCACTATCAAAGATAAGTTTCCCATTCATGTTATTGATGATTTGTTGTAATGTCCCTTTTTCACTGAATCAACACGTGTGGTACCCACGAGCCCATTTCTATACTTCTCTGTGGGTGAGAGGTGATACTTGAGCAGTATATACTAGTGAGGATTGGTTTTATTTATTTGTTCCTGGTATTTTTTTGAGTTTTGGACCATTTCCTATAATTTAGGAGCATTTCCTAATTTAAGGAGGTTGGTTGGAGGCAAGACCCTCACCATTAATTTCCTCATGGAGGATTTACCCTAACGGGACCTTTTTACTATTGACATTGTTCATGCCCTTAGAGATTTTTAAGTGTACATGTTCATTATGAGTACCCTAAGGAAAACATGTTCCTATTTCTTAGGGGCTTTTGGAGAACTTTCGGGGACAGGGCAATGTCATGCAACCTGTCGTTGGATTCGAGGGTGAGTCAATTGTTCATAATGCTTTATTTTAGGTCTTTCAAGCGAGTCGTTCTCCAACTATGACTAATTTACTGATGAGAGGTCAGAGTTTACTGGTTACTTACGCAATTTAATTCTATCAACTAGTGCCATTTTATGTGGTACTTGATTATTAACATTAAATTTGACATGTTCTAAGTGATATTAATGTCATATCAAGTAAAAATTATCTCTATTCATTTCTATTGACACTTGAGCTAGGCGCCTAGGGTTTGGAGCATGTCAATGAATAAATAAAGGCCACCCAACCTCTGAGAGATTCATTCTATGCTTATATCATATTTTCAAACCTAGAGAGGGCAGCTACTCCACACTGCACACATCTACCGATTCAAGGACGAAAATTCTTGGATCCAGAGATCAAAGGACGGAACCCTTTTGGTTTCTTGTGGGCAATCTCATCTAGGGATTACATTGTGCTGAAAACATTCTCTTTTCTATGGATAGACTGATTTGAGTGGCAGCATCAGTTCTGCTTTTGGGACAGATCTACCAGTGCTTTACTTCTATTTAGTTCCATATTGATGCACTCCAACAGATTTAATCAATAAAATACAGCTCCAAGGTTATTGTACTATTTTTTTGTTAATTACATTGGTTTGGTACATTGTTCTTTTCTTTCTAGCATCATTCTGGTAAAAAAATAAAAAATTTCGGTGAGTGTGGTCTACCAGCAAGGACGCCACTTGCATTATCGGTGATGTGACCCGAGTTCAATCCCCATGGTGGATGTGTATAAGTAGTATTACTCAAAAAAATAAATAAATAAATAAATAAAAATTATTAGATAGAGGGCATCACATTTGTTGGATGAATTGCATAGGGCTCAATTGTTCACTAAGTTAGATTTGAGATCAAGACTTCATCAAGAAAGGATCAAAGAGGAAGACATATCTAAAACAACTGTAAATTTTTAAAAAGTCACAAAGGTGTTATGAGAAAGATTGTTCTAAGGATACTCAAGGACAATCTTCGTCAAACAAAACAAAAAGAAGCAACATCATGATCAATGTCAGTCAAAGAGGCATTTTGAGCTAGAAGAGTTTTCTAAGGAGAAAAAAGAGAAATTATATGAAAAGATGAGAGAAATAAATGAAAAGTCATAAGTGATGGTAAAGACCACCAAAGTCTACGTAGAAAATGGTAAAAATATCAAAACATTGACAAAAAAAAAATAAGGATAATAATGTGCATACGGAAGAAAGCCCATCTTTTGTGTCAGATAAGCCAAGCAGTGATCAGGAAGATTTGTTTGTATCAAAAAAATCTATTTTGCAGGTTTATGGCTGCATACAGAGAAAAGGTTGTTATTTCTATAAACCCTAGCAGCAGATGTAATTTTATTAATATTGCTTTGGCTAAAAGGTTGCAGGTTCAAGCAAAGAAAATCAAAGATATAAAGCTTGAGGGTAAGAATGTTCAGATTTTTCAAGATTTGAAAATCCCCATGGACAAATATGTTTTACATTAAGATTTTTATGCCAATGAGAGGGATAATATGGATATTGTTTTGGGTTATCCTTGGGTAAATTCTTTTGGTACTGTTAATATTAATCTGCAAAAGAAGATTATGAAGCTATGCTATAGGAAAAAGAAAATAACTCTGCAGGATATTTCTGAGCAAGGACCCAAGGAAAAACAGGACGCTAGCGCAGGGAAGCAAATTGAAGAAAAAGCAAAGGAACCTGAAAGAGAATCCAAGAACAAATTAGCAGCATCAAAGTCCATGGAAGAAGCAACGACAACAAAATCCATGGAAAAAATAGCAACGAAGTCCATGGAAGCTATGACAAAAGAGCACAAGGACACACAAGACGAAGGGCACGTGAGAGAGCAGCATGCAGAGGAATTTAAAAAAGAGGAGCATGATATTGAAGAGCCAAAGGTAACAGAACCACAAGTTAAGGTTGCAGCATATCACCATCCACAACACCACGAGCAACAACAATCTTGGAGGCATGGCTTAGGGCAACAATATTATGGATCTACATGGAGTCAAAAAGGGACCAAGTATGGCATTGTTTGGCAGCAAAAGGAGAGTGATTCTAGTTTTTAGAGCGCTGCAGCAGCATCAAGGAGCAAATGGACCCATCATTCAAATTACCAGAGTAGAGTAGCAAAAGCGTGGAGCCCATTAAACAGTTATGGATGTTCATGTGGCACAAGAGAGCTTGGCATCAATGTAGACCATCACCAATCAAGATGTCACTATGATGGATGGATGGTTGGGATTGGTACTAGTTGCTAGCATTGCTTAGCAAATCCTATTATTTAGTTTCTTCTAATGTTTCGAGGATGAAACATTTTGTAAGGGGGATGGAATGTAAGGAACCTAGGGATAGGGATATGAGAATATAATATTATATTATGTATGGGTCTTATGGATAATTGACGAGGGCCACACATATTCAAAGGTTGGATATATTTCAGTGCATGGGACAAGGGTTTAGAAAGAGGGGTATGGGGGTGAAACATTTTGTAAGGGGTATGGATATGAGAATATAATATTATATTGTGTATGGGTCTTATGGATAGTTGGCAAGGGCCACACATAACCCAAGGTTGGATATATTTTAATATTTTATTATATTAGTGAGTGGGACAAGGGTTTAGAAAGAGGGGTATATAAAGAAGAGAGATTGTCATTGTAAAGCATAAGTGATATCAATTATTCTTTGTAATAGTCTTGGCTCATGGAGCAGAGACGAGTGATTTCCTTCATTAAAAAATGTTATTGGCGTTGCCCTACCTCAAGGGTATTTTCAATATCTGTGTCTATTTCTAAGGATTGTTTTTTGTGCGTAGCTAATTGTGGATGGATGAATATTTCTACATAAATATGAATGCTTTCTTGTTAAGTTAATAAGTATTGAGGTTCATAATATTAGATACCAAGGGAGTGGAATATGGGAATATGATATTACATTGAATGGGTAATTGGCATGGGCCACATATAACCCAAGGTTGACTATTTTTAATATTTTATTATAATAATAAATGGGACAAGGGTTTAGGAGGATGGGAAGAAGGGATATTGTCATTTGCAAGCAAGCAAGCAAGTATCAAGTATTCTATAGTAAAGGTCTTGACTTGAGCAGATCTGGAGTAATTCCTGCCTTCAAGAATATTATTGGTGTTGCCCTACCTCAAGGGTATTTGCATATATTTGTGTCTATTTCTAGATTGTTTTTGTGTGATTTAATTGTGTACAAATGATTTTGAATATTTTTGCATGAACGTTGAATAAGAATTGAGGTTCATAACAAGTGGTATCAGAGCGGTGATCCTAGCAAGGTGGGGTTTGTGTTTTTTTGGTGGATTGCATTACCTTCGATCTGGGTATCATCAGATACGCATGAGGGGAAGTGATGTGGAGAAGACAGCTTTCAGATGTCACTATGGACACTTTGAATATTTAGTGATGCCATTTGGATTGTCTAATGCCCCCGCCACATTTCAGTCATTGATGAATAGGGTATTCAGAAATCAGCTGCGTAGATATGTTTTAGTATTTTTTGATGACATCTTGATCTATAGCAGGACTTGGGAGGAGCATCTTCAGCATATTGATGAGATCCTGGACATCTTAGAGCGTGAATCCCTTTATGCAAAAGAGTCCAAGTGTGATTTTGGTATGACAGAGTTGTCTTATTTGGGTCACATAATCAGTGCAGGAGAGGTGCGTATGGATCCCGAGAAGATTAAGGCAATCATGGATTGGCCTACCCCTACAAATCTGACTCAGCTCAAAGGAATTTTTGGCCTATGTGGGTTCTACCGCAGATTTGTTAAGGGATTTTCTCAGGTAGCAGCGCCACTTACTGATCTGACAAAGAAAGGGGCGTTTAATTGGACAGAGGCAGCACAGGAATGTTTTGATAAGTTCACGCATTTAGTTTGCTCCAGCCCTGTACTCGCTATTCCAGATTTCAGCAGACCTTTCGAGTTGGAGTGTGATGCTTCAGGAGATGGTATTGGTGCAGTGTTGATGCAGGATAAACACCCTATCGCATTTGAGAGCAGGAAGCTGAGAGGGGCTGAAAGGACTTATTCTATATACGACAAGGAGATGCTTGCCATTATGCATGCCCTTGTCAAGTTCCGACAGTATTTAGTGGGAGGTAAGTTTACTGTTAAAACCGACCACAACAGCTTGAAGTACTTTATAGGCCAAAAAGACCTGAATTAAAGACAGCAGAAATGGGTAAGTAAACTTCAAGCATTTGATTTTGACATTGTTTATGTCAAAGGGAAAAAGAACGTAGTTGCTGATGCACTCTCCAGGAGACCACATTTATGTGCAGTAGGCATTATTTCAGAGGACTGGAAAGAGTTGATTTTGGCTGATTATGCCAAGGATGAGTGGGCAACTAGTATCCTTGAGGGTACTCAATGGGATGACAGATACAATGTGATTAATGGGCTGATTATGTACAAAGACAGGATCTATCTTGTACCTCATTCACAATTCAAGGACATAGTTTTGAAAGCTCTTCACGACTCACCACTAGCAGGGCATCCAGGGTTCTTTAAGACCTACAAGCAGGTGAGAGAGTGTTTCACATGGAAGGGGCTTAAGGATGATGTCCTTAAGTATGTGAGGGAGTGTGCCATATGCCAGCAGAATAAGGACGAGCATATTAGCCCAGCGGGATTGTTACAGCCATTACCCATTCCGGATAGGAAGTGGGAGAGTATATCTATGGACTTCATCACAGGGCTGCCTACAGTGCAGGGGAGAGATTGCATTTATGTGGTGGTTGACAGGTTGACCAAGTTTGCACATTTTTATGCTATCGCAGCAACTTATTCAGCAGTACAGGTAGCAGATTTGTTTTTTCGTGAGGTGTTCAGGTTGCATGGATTGCCTAAGTTTATTGTCAGTGACAGGGACAGCCGCTTTATGAGTCATTTTTGGCAGGAGTTGTTTAGATTGAGTGGGACTCAGTTGACCCCCAGCACCAGTTATCACCCACAAACTGATGGACAAACTGAGATTGTGAACAAGTGAGTTGAGGGCTACTTGCATAACTACATTTCAGCGCAGCAGAAGGCGTGGGTCAAGTGGTTGCACCTATGTGAGTACTGTTATAACACCACACACCACATGTCTATCAGGATGACTCCTTTCATGGCCTTGTATGGGTATGATGCCCCCGAGTTTATTGATCTACTTATTCAGGATTGCAGGGTGCCTAAGGCACAGGAGTTGTTACAGGACAACCAGGATATCTTGCGGACATTGAAAGATAATATACATCATGCGCAAAACCAACAAAAGTAGTATGCGGATAGACACAGGACTGAGCGTAGCTTTGAGGTTGGAGACTTGGTGTACCTACGCTTACAGCCATATAGACAGTCCACCCTTAAGAAAAGTGGTAAGGAGAAACTGAAACCTCGCTTCTATGGGCCATTCAGAGTAACTAGAAGGATAGGTGAGGTTGCTTATGAGTTGGAGCTCCCTACAGATAGTAGGGTGCATAATGTATTTCATGTGTCTCGCCTTAAGAAGGCGATAGGACAGCACATCATTCCTTCCGCTGAGCTTCCGCCACTTGATGATGAGGGGCGGCTTATTTTGGATCCTGAGGTGATTTTAGAGACTAGAGAGCAGAAATTGAGGAGCAGGACTATCACAGAGTATTTGGTTAAGTGGCAGGGATTACCCATAGAGGACGCTACTTGGGAGGACGAGCACATTCTGCAGCACCCTATGCTCCAATTGCTTGAGGACAAGCAATTTTGGGGAGGGGGGACTGTAATGTCCCCACTCTAGTTGCTCATTGAGCAATACATAGACTTGCCTATTCATGTGGTTCCATAGGCAAAGTCAGGTGATTAGGAACCAACAGCAGTTTCTATTTTTGAGCAGAGGATGTGGATTTGCTATTTATAGTAAATCAATTTTGGATGTCATGACCAGGAAGACGGTGGATTCAGGTCCTTCATAGCATTGGGGTTCCAGAAGTACTCTCAGATATCGGTTTCGAGCTCATTTCGATGATCAAGCAAGGAAACTTACTATTTTTAGTAATTCACTATTCTTGGCAAGGGGGCTAGAAAAGGATTTCACGACCGGATAGTTTGGAGAAATGGGTATCCAGATCTATCTTCAAATCTCCGGTCCGATATGTGGAAGGAAATTATTTTAATGCCTGAAGTTAATTAAGCGTTAAAATTAAATTATTTAACGTATTCAAGTGTTTGGCATTAAAATAAACTAAAAGAGCATTATATAGTTATTTTATTTATTAAAAAAAAGAGGAAAATATGTTTTATCCCACATTTGCAAGAAAGAAGGCAAGCTCACCGGAAGAATAGAATATAAAGCAACACAATGCTTTGGGGAGAGGGGATTATCTTCTACTATCTTATTATTTGCGAATGAAGTCTTGCAGTTTGCAGGAATTTGAAGCTTAAGCTTGTTTGTGACGAAATCCACAAACAAGGTCATTGATCTCGGGGTTGAGAGACACCCTCAGATCGATTAAAACACAAATCGATTTTCAGGCGACACTATTCATCTGCACTGTTCACGTGGTACTGTTCACACGGCACTATTCATCGGCACTATTCATCTGCGTACCTAGTTGAAGATGGGAAGTATTGGTGGAGTTTGAAGCTAAATTACATTTCCAGATTTTACATTCTCTCAGCTTGGCTGTACAATCTCAAGAGGGACGTGATCGCTGGGAGGAGCAGAAACGCTCCAATTGGGGGCTCTAAGTCATATACATTGTGATTTTCGGCTTAAAGGGTACTCAAAAAATAAAGGATATATGCTGAAGAAGTCTGTACTTTGGATTTTATGATCAAAATATGAGGATTTCTGAATGCTAATGAACGTTTCCATACTTGTATCAGACTTCATTTTATCCAGGTATTTTCAATATCTCGCAATTTCCTCTATTGGGTTCGTTTATTTTAATATAAAGAAGCTTGTGTCCGAATTTCATTGTATTTGGATTTGTAGTGGAAAAGTTAAAAGTTATTTTCATTTCCAGCAGTGTGTTATTTATATTCAGAAAAAAATACACAAAAAAATATATATATATATATATTGAAAAACACAAAAACAATCACAAACCGAAACTCTTAAACCAAGGGCAGAAATTTGGTGTTCAGAAGAGGGTAGCACACTACAACTGTAATGTCCTACCCTTTTCGAAGGCAAATAAATTTGCCACCCAAAGAGCCAGGTTCCGATCTTGGGTTCCAAAATGAAAACTTGAATGTCTTGTTTTATGATTGCTTTGATATCACGTGATTTATGCAAATATGATTTTTTTATACTTTTTGCAATAATACAAATTCTGGAAATTAAAATAGCAGCAAACTAGAAATGCTTGTATCTTAAAAACTACTTCTCCAATGACTACAAAAATTAAGCACAAACTTCTTCTAATGATATTGAGCAAACCCAATGAAGGAAATTGTACAAGGATAAGTGTACCCGGAGATATGAAGGCCTAATATCATTCTGGAAGTTAACACCAGCAACACCAAACTTATATATTCATTAAATATGCTTGTAATACAATTTCTCCAACATACTAATTGTTGTTTGGCTGTCCAAAAAAGAGAAGACCTCATACAACACAATGAATACTCCAAATAGGAGGCATTTGGCCTCAATAAGTGCACACCCTTCACTGAAACTGGTATGGCCTATTAAAAACCCTTCACAAATGACATAGATCCCTTCCAAACTATTGAAGTGTACGGCTGATAAGCTGATCAAAAACTATGAATAATCAGCAATACAAGCTTCTTCAAAAACCCAAGCAATCTAATTCAAAATAGCCTCTAATGGTTTGGCCTCACTGGAAAAATCTGCAATCTGAAGTAACTCTAAAAATGGCACCAAGTGCACCCCAAAACTCATCAACAACCTGCAACTTTGCTCAAATCATTCCCCGTCACGGAAATGCCACATTCACTCCAAGGATATCTTGCAATCCCTGTTGGAGGGTTTCATCTCCAAACAAGCCAAATCTGCCCTTGCCTGTGGTTTTTCGTCACAAACAAACTGGATATCTTCCTGCAAACTCTGCTGCAAGCAAGCTTCTTCCTCCAAACATGAAATGTAATAACCAAAGATGTTTTCAAATGCTCTCACAACCTCTATTATTGTTGTAAAAAACTCATTTTGTTCTTGAAATTTTTGCATCAGCTCTATCATGAGTTCCTGGATAGTAGCCATTACCAACACACTACTGCAACTTTGTAACCCTCAGGCTGTCAGGATAAGCTGAGCTCTGA
This sequence comes from Wollemia nobilis, assembly GCA_028583015.1. Lineage (NCBI taxonomy): Eukaryota > Viridiplantae > Streptophyta > Pinopsida > Araucariales > Araucariaceae > Wollemia > Wollemia nobilis. Next base: position 6,460,780 of record JAQPPZ010001836.1, on the reverse strand, counting down.
TACCATTGTAGTGTGCTACCCTCTTCTGAACACCAAATTTCTGCCTTTTCAGTTTGTGATTGTTTTTGTGTTTTTCAATATATATATATTTTTTTTTGTGTATTTTTTTCTGAATATAAATAACACACTGCTGGAAATGAAAATAGCTTCTAACTTTTCCACTACAAATCCAAATACAATGAAATTCGGACACAAGCTTCTTTATATTAAAATAAACGAACCCAATAGAGGAAATTGCGAGATATTGAAAATACCTGGATAAAATGAAGTCTGATACAAGTCTGGAAACGTTCATTAGCATACAGAAATCCTCATATTTTGATCATAAAATCCAAAGTACAGAATTCTTCAGCATATATCCTTTATTTTTTGAGTACCCTTTAAGCCGAAAATCACAATGTATATGACTTAGAGCCCCCAATTGGAGCGTTTCTGCTCCTCCCAGCGATCACGTCCCTCTTGAGATTGTACTAACCAAGGCGAGAGAATGTAAAATCTGGAAATGTAATTTAGCTTCAAACTCCACAAATACTTCCCATCTTCAACTAGGTATGCAGATGAATAGTGCCGATGAATAGTGCCATGTGAACAGTACCACGTAAACAGTGCAGATGAATAGTGTCGCCTGAAAATCGATTTGTGTTTTAATCAATCTGAGGGTGTCTCTCAACCCCAAGATCAATGACCTTGTTTGTGGATTTCGTCACAAACAAGCTTAAGCTTCAAATTCCTGCAAACTGCAAGACTTCATTCGCAAATAATAAGATAGTAGAAGATAATCCCCTCTCCCCAAAGCATTGTGTTGCTTTATATTCTATTCTTCCGGTGAGCTTGCCTTCTTTCTTGCAAATGTGGGATAAAACATATTTCCCTCTTCTTCTTTTTTCTTTTTTTTTTTTTAAATAAAATAAGTATATAATGCTCTTTTAGTTTATTTTAATGCCAAACACTTGAATACGTTAAATAATTTAATTTTAACGCTTAATTAACTTCAGGTATTAAAATAATTGCCTTCCACATATCGGACCGGAGATCTGAAGATAGATTTGGATACCCATTTCGCCAAACTATCTGGTTGTGAAATCCTTTTCTAGCCCCCCTGCCAAGAATAGTGACTTACTAAAAATAGTAAGTTTCCTTGCTTGATCATCGAAATGAGCTCGAAACCGATATCTGAGAGTACTTCTGGAACCCCAATGCTATGAAGGACCTGAATCCACTGTCTCCTGGTCATGACATCCAAAATTGATTTACTATAAATAGCAAATCCACATCCTCTGCTCAAAAATAGAAACTACTGTTGGTTCCTAATCACCTGACTTTGCCTACAGAACTGCATGAATAGGCAAGTTTATGTATTGCTCAATGAGCAACTAGAGTGGGGACATTACAGAACTAGGGAAAAATTTTCCAAAAAATGTCTCTTTTTGCGGAAGCTATATCTTTGTGAAAAGTTGTCTGATTCAAACGATTCTTGTGCCAAACTGTGCAAAATTTGAAGAGATTTGAAACGAGTGGTCATACAAAAGAATCCAAGCAATATTGAGAGAGATACGACCACATGAGGACAGCCATCTAGAACAAGGCCAACGTTAAGGCAGATTCTTCCAGAAAAACATCTCATCTTTCAAGAGCCATATTACAAAAGATTGTCCAATTCAGACAATTCTTGGACCATTCTGTATGGAATTTGAAGAGCTTTAAAATGTGCGGTCATAGGAAGGAATATGAGTAGTATTAAGGGAGATAGGGCCTTGTGAAGTCAACCATCCAAACAAGGGTAGTGACAATTTTTCAAATCATGGGAAACGAAATTACAGATATTTGTCAACCAAGGTAAGCAAATCAGTTGTAGTTTAATTTGTTTTTGAAGAAAATCTATAATGTTAATTGTTGATAGCAAGGAATAGAGGAGAATTGAAAAAAAAAAAAAAAAATTTGAGAAAACCTTAGGTTTTCAAAACCCTAGTTGCTTTGAAAAAAAAATTGGGTTGAGGTCATGGAGTTGCCAATGTTCACTGAAAAAGACGATATTGATGTTCAAGAACCGTGGATGAAGTTTAGATCTCTATACTTGGAAGATGATTGTTGGCGAGCCTACCTTGGCAAACATTTAGAAGAGGCAGCTCTTTCTTGGTGGGTAAGCTTTGTTAAGAAGAATCATAATTATACTTGAGACAAAATGGAGCACGCATTCTTGAGTCAATGGGACCCATATAAAAAGATGGCTACTTTGAAAATCACCATCAAGGGATATGAAAAAGAAATAAAAGGCTTCAAGGGGAACAGAAAAAATAAACAAGGAGAATATGACAGAAGGAAAAAATATAGATGACAACATGCAAGATAAGGGAATCACAGCTTCGGTGATAGATAAGCCAAATAGTGTTCACAAGGATTTGTTTGAAACAAAATAATCTATTTTGCATGTTCATGGCTACATTCAAAAGGAAAAGGTTATTATTTCTATAAACCCTAGTAACAAATATAATTTCATTAATATTGCTTTGGCTAATAGACTGCAAGTTCAAGATGAGAATGTTAGGATCCCATCCTAACGCTATTTTGTAATTCTCATTGGCTTATCTAATGACCCACTTCCAACATGAGGGATTCTATTATAATGTTTTGTAATACTTCGTAATGTATGTGGCAAGTAAAGCACCTAGCAAAGTGGTGCCATCTCATGTAACCGTTATCAAGATTGTAACCGATTTTTGGTAGAAGATTCTAGCTCGAGTGGCATTTTGCATGTAAGCCAACCCTTAAGCCTTTAGGTAGGGTTGCATGTAGCATTCTTTTTAAAAGACGTGAAGCCATGTACGAATGTATCTTTTTGCAATTTAATGAAATATTGAAGGAGGTTGCCCCCTCAAAGAGACCTGCGATTCTGAGTTATTTGTGAGATTGTTTCAATTCTGCAATTACTTTTTGCATAGTGTTATTCTCTTATTTGATGTATTTCAGTTATTTTGCAGTATTTTATGTGAGTAAGCTTTATTTTAATAGTAGGTTCCTAACAAGTGGTATCAAAGCGCTTTCCAAGGCCAAGTTTTGCTGCGACTACAACAATTCTTGCTCAGCCATTTTCGCCTGTTAGGTATAATTTCTTGTGTTTTTCATTCTATTTTTCCTTTATTTAAAATCCAAAAAAATCAGCAAAAAACCAGAAAAAGCCAAAAAAAAATACAGTTCTTTTTTTAGTTGAGTAGGCTAGAAACCCTGTGTCGGGGGTTATAAAATATCGAGAAGGAGTTGTCGTTATTGGCTAAGCTAGATAGCCCATAAAGCATCTAGTGAAGTGAGGGGCGATCAGGCTCCAATACCCAGGTCCCAAACAGCACTCGCGCACGGAATTAAGCTCCCATGCATCTTCGAGTGTATCGGGAGACCATTTTAGGCTTCAACAAATTTTTATCCAGTAGGAAGCTTTTCGGCCTTGTATCATCCATAGTCCACGGGACACAGCATCCCAAACGATTACCCTCCCATACTGTCAAAGAGGCAAATAATGTGCTCAAGGGTATGTGTGGAATCCTCCTTGGGTAGTGGCCTGAAATACTGGTCCGAGCACTATTGTTCGTCACTGCGGTATAACAGAGGGCCTATGGGTGTTACATACTCCTCTACCTAGCGTACCCTGGTTTTGTCAAACACTTCAACCTGCAAAAACATCTTCCTGTTCTGCTAAACCTACATTCACGGACCCCAAAAGTGAGCATACGAAGGACTTCCCTAGCACATAAGAACAAACTTGCATGCAACAAATAGTCAGGACAGAGTCTGCAAGTGTCTCTCACAATCTAAAATATTCCAGTAACAGTCGGGTCAGTGACAGTAACAGTCGAGACAATGACAATGACAGTCGGGTCAGTGACAATACCGGTCGGGTCAATGACAATACCGGTCGGGTCAGTGACAGTACTAGTCAGGTCGACAATGACAGTAACAGTCGTCTGTAAAAGTCAGAAATTTCAGGTGGTTAGGGTCAGAAACAGAACTGTCTGTGTCAATAACTGCACAGTACAGAGGATCTCAGGTCAATGACGTGCACAATGTTAGTAACTGCAGTTCAGTTGACAAGGATAGAGACACGCAGGTCAGTCGGCAGACCGCACAGGTCAGATACAGTTGATCCAGTACCCAACTTTTGAACCGTATCTCCGAATCAAAAACCGACCACACCAGTAGACTCATCAAAACAGAGGAAAAAATAGTTTGGGGTGCCTAAAATTCGTGTTCAGGGATATAGCTCATTGTGACCGTCTTTTCGAGATGATCTTTTGATATATAACACCCAAGCACTTTTTCGAACCCCTTAATAAAAATAGTAACTCCTAAAACCACACTTTTATTTTTAGTAATTCAGTAAAAGAGGTTCAAGAATATCCAAAATGGCTGGAGGCATGTTATGAACCTGCAACTTGAAATCTGAATTGAATGTAGAAAAGAATCATTGTTTGAATAGAATCGCAGTTTGTATTGAAAGGCAGAAACCCACAATATAATAAATTAATGTTCTTGGATGATCTTTGGAGCATCCTCCTTGTCCTATTTACATCTTATCTAAAAGGTGTGAATGGTGAAGGGATGTGTCCCTTTATAATACAATATAATATATAATATGATTAAGAGTTACGTTAGGAGGGTCCTAACATGCCACCCTCCTTTGAAAAAGCTTTGTCCTCAAAGCTGGAATTGCAAAAATTGTTGTTGAATCTGGTGGAGCGTCTCCCACGTAGCATCCTCTGGAGGTAGACCTTTCCATTGAATCAATACCTCGGTGATGGTGCGGTTACGGAGGCGGCGCATACGTCGGTCTAGGATAGCTTCTGGTTCAACCACAAGAGCTCCATTATCTGAAAATTCTGGAAGTTGAGTTTGCGTAACGATGTTAGTGCCTATTACGGCTTTAAGACAAGAAACATGAAATACCGGATGGATTTTGGAAGATTCTGGTAATTCAAGTTTATATGCAACAGGTCCAATACGCTGTAGAATTTTATAAGGGCCATAAAATTTTGGTGCTAATTTTTGCGACCCTTTTATTTTCAATGAAGTTTGACGATATGGTTGGAGGCGGAGAAATACCATATCCCCTTCTTGAAAAACCCTTTCAGTCCGATGTTGGTCCGCTTGTTGCTTCATGCGGTGTTGAGCGATATGTAGATTGTCCTTCAGAGCGCGAATGATATTATCTCGAGTGACCAGCTCCATCTCTACAACTGGTACTTTTGTACTTCCTGGAAGATAAGAGGTTAGAGATGGGGGTGATCGGCCATATAATGCTTCGAAAGGGGTCATTTTTATGGTTGTGTGATATGTGGTATTATACCACCATTCAGCTAGTGGAAGCCATTTAACCCAAGTGAAGGGGTTTGGTGGAAATAAAGCATCGGAGATAGGTTTCTAAGCACTTATTGACAATTTCAGTTTGACCATCCGTTTGTGGGTGGTAAGCGGAGCTCATCCGAAGTCGCGTACCTTGGAGTTTAAATAATTCCTTCCAAAAATTACTAGTGAAAGTGGGATCACGATCACTAACGATAGTAGAAGGCATGCCATGTAATTTAAAAATATTGTCAAGGAAGATTTGAGCAATAGTACTAGCGGTATAGGGGTGAGCTACTGGAAAAAAATGGGCGTATTTAGATAAACGATCTACCACCACTAGGATCATCGTTTTTCCTGCGGATTTTGGAAGACCTTCAATGAAATCCATTGAAATATCCTCCCATGTCCTGGTTGGTATGGGTAGAGGTTGAAGAAGGCCCGGTGTTGCCACTGTTTCACCTTTATTTCTTTGGCATGTTTCACATTCATTGACGAACTTCTTGATATCATTTTTCATCCCTCGCCAATAAAATGATTTAGTCACTCTTTTGTAGGTTTTTAGGAATCCAGAGTGGCCTGCAGTAGGTGTAGCGTGTAGCTCATGTAGAAGCTTTGGACGATAAACCGATGTAGGTGAGAGGACCAGACGTTCTTTGTAACGGAGCATGTTACCTTGCCAAGAGTAGTGGGGTTTACTCATGGGATTTTGTTGTAGTTGTTGAATTATGGTGTGTATAGTAGGGTCCGCATACCATTCATCCTTGACTTGTTCGATCCATGTAGGGATGGGGCAGGAAAAAGCATGTAATTGTGAAGTTTCTTCGAACTTTCTGGAAAGTGCATCCGCAACCATGTTATCTTTCCCTTTTTTGTAGATGATTTCATAATCATAGCCTAATAGTTTTGTTACCCACTTTTGTTGTTCTGGAGTGGTTATCCGTTGTTCAAGAAGGTATTTTAGGCTATGGTGGTCGGTGCGGATAATGAAATGTTTTCCAATAAGGTATGGTCTCCAATGTTGGATAGCATGGACCATAGCTAACATTTCTTTTTCATAAGTGGAACGTGCTAAATTCTTTTTGGAAAATGCTTTACTAGTAAAGGCTAAGGGCTTCTCATTTTGCATGAGCACCGCTCCCATTCCCAATCCGGAAGCGTCGCTTTCAATAATGAATGGTTGGGAAAAATCTGGCATAGCTAGGACGGGGGTGGTACACATGGCGTTTTTCAAAGTCATGAAAGCTTCATTCGCTTTTGGAGACCATATGAAGGCATTCTTTTTAAGTAGGGCTGTTAAGGGTGCTGCTATTTTCCCATAATCTTTAACAAATTTGCGATAATAGCCCGTTAATCCTAAGAACCCACGCAACCCTTTTAGAGTTTTTGGAATTTGCCAATTTTCCACATCTTCAATTTTTCGGGGGTCTACTTTAACTCCTTCCTTGGAGACAATATGTCCAAGATATTCAATTTCCTGCTTCCCAAAGGAACACTTTGATCTCTTTGCGTATAATTGATTTTCTTCCAAGATTTTGAGTGCTTGCGCTATATGTGTTAAGTGCTCTTCCCATGTCTTGCTGTAAATCAAAATATCGTCAAAGAAAACTAAAATAAATTTTCGAAGGAAGGGAGAAAATACCTTATTCATAAGACTTTGAAATGTGGATGGAGCGTTGGTGAGGCCAAAAGGCATCACCAAGAATTCATAATGTCCCTCGTGGGTGCGAAAAGCAGTTTTGGGTATATCGCTTTCCTTAACTCGAATTTGGTGGTAACCTGATCGTAAATCGAGTTTAGAAAAATATGCGGCTCCATTTAGTTCATCGAGTAGTTCATCAATGATTGGAATAGGAAATTTGTCTTTAATCGTTATTTTGTTGAGAGCACGAAAATCCACGCATAGGCGCCATGATCCATCCTTTTTTCTTACTAGTATGACTGGCGAAGAGTAGGGACTTCTACTAGGTCGAATGACCCCTGCCCTTAGTAGGTCTTGTACTAATTTTTCTATTTCCGTCTTTTGTAAGTATGGATATCGGTAAGGTCTAATATTTGGAGGTTGGTGTCCCGGAAGTAATTGAATAGCATGATCATGGCTTCGTTGTGGAGGTAATCCCTCTGGTTCTTTGAATATTTTATCATGTTTCTCTAGGAGTTCTATTAATTCGGGTGCCTCTGGTTGCTCTTCGGTGGTGTTTTGCAAGGAAAATAGTTGGGCAACCATGCCTCTTCCTCCTTTTCGAAGAATCTTTTCCATTCTATGGGAACTTACGATTTGTGTGGGACCTGTTTTTAAACCTTGAATTGTGTATGTTTGGTTGTTTTGTATAAATTGCATCCATAACTCTTCAAAGTCCCATTGAATTTTGCCGAGCGTTCGTAGCCATTGTACTCCCAAAACAATATCACATCCTCCTAATGGTAGTACATACATATCTGCTTTCATGTTATATTCCCCCATCGTGAGTTTGATATTCCTGCATTTGCCTTTACATGCAATTTTTCCTCCATTGCCAATCATGACTTCGAAGTTATTGCAGGGATATATAAAGCAATTAGCTTGTTTGGCCAAAATGGGGTCTATAAAATTGTGAGTGCTACCATAGTCTAAGAGCACAATAGGGTTTTGTTTCTTAAAATACCCTTTTACCTTCATTGTTTGTGGAATCGAGTATCCTGCTAATGCGTTAAAGGATATTTCTGTTTTATCTTCTTGGTTTTCTTCTGCAACCTCAATTATTACTTCCACTTCTATGTCATCCTCCTCTTTGGGAGTGCAATCAACTGTGTCCAAAATATATAATTTCGGTGAGATGCATTTGTGGTTGGGGGTAAACTTTTCGTCGCAGTGGAAACATAGGCCCTTTTCTCGTCTTTCTTTTAGCTCTTCTTGGCTAATTCGTTTAATTGGCATGACCTTATTCAGTTTTTGGCTGGTGTAGGTATTTGGTGTTTTTCCTGAAAAAACTCTTCCTATTCGCCTTTGGTTATTGTTCTTCTCTTCTATCATTTGTGCTAATGCCACTGCATGCATCATATCGATAGGATTTTGTATTTGTACCTCCATTCTAATGTCTTCTTTTAGGCCACTAATGAAACAACTTTGGAAGAATGATGCATCTAGTCCTCGTTGTAAGGTTCGCCAATTTCTCAAATTGTGCTTGGTATTCCCTTACGGTGGAGGTTTGCCGCAGCTTTAGTGAGGGCTCCCGTGAAGTCTTCAAATTTAGTGGGGCCAAATCGCAACATTAAGTTTTTTGTGAATTCGATCCATGTGGGCGGACCTTTTGTTTTCTCATACCATTGATACCACTGGGTAGCAATTTGTTCCAAGTGAAATGATGCGATACGGACTTTCTGAATCTCCGGAATTTGATATAAGGCAAAATATTGGTCTGCCCTATATATCCAATTTGTGGGGTCGCCTCCATCAAATTTTGGAAAATCTAGTTTTGTGGTACGGGGAAGGATTGATGTATGTGGTCCCCCTATTAATGTTTGTTGTGGTGGCGTAGTGTTCTGTTGTCCATTTTGCATGAGCAGCAAATTTTGCTGTACTAAGTCCATGGAATGGGTTGTAGCATCCAATTTAGTGGATATATCTGTATTCGAGTTGGTGATGTTTATGGTTAGGTCTGCTATTTTGGTAGCGATTTTATCTTCTAAATTGTCCTTCCAAAACGCCATTCCTTGCATCATGTCTCTCATTTCCTTGGAAAACTGCGAGAGTTCTTTCGTAATTTCTTTTGAAACCTCCTTCGCAATCTCCTTCGTTGTGTCTTGAGATCGTCTTCCCTCGGCCATTTAGGGTGTGGTTGGTTTATAAGTGAGTTGAATATGCAGAAATTAGTTTTGTCGGAAAAAATTGTCTGTCTCCGCCGCGTTTAATTTTGCGTACTTGCTGCTCTTTGTTCACACCGAATGATATTTTCCTCGCCTGTACTCGCTGTTGGGGTTTTCTAACTCCGGTAATGCGTGATGCTGTCCAAAAAATTCTGTATGCTACCTTTGCTGGCGACTATGGCCTACTGTGTAACAGTTCCGTCAGTAATGGTTAGAATGTGTGCTGAAAAGAAAACGTTGCCGAGTAATGGCCTGTCAGTAACTAGAGCGGGGTGGGGAAAAAATTTCAGGTCTTTTTAGCTCTGATCCAGTTGTTATGAACCTGCAACTTGAAATATGAATTGAATGCAGAAAAGAATCGTTGTTTGAATAGAATCGCAGTTTGTATTGAAAGGCAGAAACCCACAATATAATAAATTAATGTTCTTGGATGATCTTTGGAGCATCCTCCTTGTCCTATTTACATCTTATCTAAAAGGTGTGAATGGTGAAGGGATGTGTCCCTTTATAATACAATATAATATATAATATGATTAAGAGTTACGTTAGGAGGGTCCTAACAAGGCACTCATGGACATCAAAAAGAGATAGATCAGGTCACCCAATTGTTGGAAACCCTACAAAGCACCGTTGATAACATGCAACTTTGAAATCAAGTCGTGATGACAAAGCTTCAAAATTTTAGAACTGATTACGCTACCTCCAAAAACCGCATAGAAGAACAACTTGCAGAAGTTGAGTCCAAATTGCAAGGTGGTCCAAGCAAGACTAAGTACCGTGCTAAACACTCACATTTTGTCAGAGGTAAAGGAAGGACAACAGATGACTCTCATCCTCACTATGATCGTGATCCTACCTTTAAGATGCCCAAATTAGATTTTCCCAAGTTTAATGGGAAGGATGTGGATGGGTGTTTATGTCGTGTTGCTCAATTCTTTAGACTCCACGATGTCCCCATATATTACCGAGTTCAAATGGCTTCAACTTGGAATCTAAAGCTTTACAGTGCTACCAATGGTTGCAGAAAACTACCCCTAATCCTTCTTGGGAAGACTTTGAGTCTCAATTATTCACTCGCTTTGGCCCTAGTGAGGATGATGATTTTACAGGACAATTGACAAAGTTGAGCCAAATGTCGACAGTCCGAGATTACCAAATACAATTTGAGAAATTGGCCAACAAAACTACAAGAATGAATGAAGGGTTCTTTATGAGTTGTTTTGTTAGCGGTTTGAGGGAAGATCTCCAAGCCGAGGTCACGATGTTTAAACCACAATCCATGATGCAGGCTATCAAGTTGGCTCATTTGGCTGAATCCAAATTTTCAGCTCAAAGGCGGATATCTAAATTTCCACAGGCTAGACCCTCTTTTCCTCCTAGATTCCAAAATCAAAATGAACAAAAAACTGTTGCACCTAAACGTCTAGCCATTGCCGAAATGGATGCGCGATGCACCCAAGTTTGTGCTACAATTGTGATGAAAAGTTTTCTCACGGCATAGGTGCACCCAAAAGAAGTTGTTCCTCATAGATGTTGATGAGCCTAACACCAGCGACCACAGTGATGATAACACGGAATCAGTAGAGGAACCACCCAAACCAGAGGAACAAAATCAAGATGAACCACAGGCTGAAATTTTTGTTCATGCTCTTGCTGCCATTACTACCCCCAAACCATGAAATTTGTGGGTTATTTCAAAGGCCTACGCCTTACCATCCTGATTGATTTTGGCAATACACACAACTTTATTGATCCCCACATTGCCAAGCAGGCAAATTGTTACGTACACACATGTAATTCCTTTGAGGTTATGGTAGGTAAATGTCGTAATGTTAAGGTCAAAATTGGGGACTATGAGCTCAAACAAGATATGTTTGCACTTCAACTAGGGGGATGTGATATCGTATTGGGAGCTCAATGGTTGGGCACATTAGGAACCATCTCATGGAACTTTGTCGAGCTTTGGATGCAATTTTCACAAAATGGACAGTCTCACACTCTTCATGGCTCAAGAGCAGGGTCTTCGCAAATTATCAGTTCCAGCCGAATAGAGTTGTTAAAAAAATCATCTCGAAGTGTCATAGCTCAGATATTTGTGATCCAACCTCCCCCTTCAGAGGAGGATTCCGTTCCTACCAATTTGCAACTTATTTTGGCCAAGCACAATTCTATTTTTGCTTAACCAACAGAATTACCGCCTCATTGCTCTCATGACCATGCTATTCCTTTGTTACCTGGCAATGCCATCATCATGCTCCTAAGTCAAAAATCAAGAAGTTAGTACTGGAATTGTTAAAAGTCGGTGTCATTCAGCCAAGCAACAACCCTTACTCTTCTCCAGTTTTATTGGTGCGCAAGAAAGATGGGTCCTGGCAGTTGTGTATCGCTTACCGTGAGCTCAATAAACTCACCATCAAGGATAAGTTTCCTATTCTAGTGGTGGATGAATTATTGGATGCACAACATGGGACTATGTACTTTTCCAAATTAGACCTTCGCTCTAGGTACCATCAAATCAGGCTCAAGAATGAGGATATTCCCCAAACTGCTTTCCGTACTCATGAAGGTCAATATGAGTTTTTGGTGATGCCATTTGGCTTAACTAATGCTCCTTCCACTTTTCAAAGTCCCATGAATAACATTTTTCGCCCATTCCTTCAAAAATTCATCCTAGTTTTCTTTAATAGCATTCTGGTATATAGCGGCTCATGGGAAGAGCATCTTGTTCATGTGGATCAGACTCTATAGTTGTTGGCACAACATCAACTCTATGCTAAGCGGCCCAAGTGTTCTTTTCGATTGACAAAAGTGGAGTATTTGGGACACATTGTCACCAAGGATGGCGTCAGAGTTGACCCCAAGAAGATCCAAGCAGTTCAGGAATGGCCAAAACCTCGCACTCTCAAGGGTCTCCAGAGATTTTTTGGGCTTACAGGTTATTACCATAAATTTGTTCGTAACTATGGTAAAATTGCAACTCCCCTCACTTCCATGTTAAAGGACTCTTTTACTTGGTCAAGACCAGCTGAACAGGCTTTCCTAGAGTTGAAGCATGCTATGACCACCACTCCAGTCTTAGCCATGCCATATTTTTCCAAATCTTTTGTCACTGAAAGCGACGCTTCTGGTCGTGGTATTGGTGTCGTGTCGTGTTGATGCAAGAAGGGCGGCCCTTGGCTTTCACTAGTAAAGCTCTCTCCAGCCGTAATTTGGGAAAATCCATTTATGCTAAGGAGATGATGGCAATTCTGCATGCAAATAACCCATTGGTGACCGTATCTCATTGGGTGTCATTTCTCCATTAAAACGGACCATCAAAGTCTCCAATATTTTTTGGAGCAACGGGTTGCCCGAACAACAAAAATGGGTCTCTAAACTCATGGGCTATCATTATGATATCACTTATAAGAAGGACAAAGAAATATTGTGGCTGATGCTCTCTCTCGCCAATTTGAGGCTCTCGATATGCTATTTGCCATTTCATCACCTGTTCTCCAATGGATCGATTCCTTACGATAGGAGGTACTTCAGGATTCTGATTTGAAGACTTTGGTTGCCTCCCTCCACACTGAGCCTACTTCATGTCCGAGCTACACTTGGGATGGCCATGATTTGCGTTACCACCAACACCTTGTTGTTCCCCACAAGTCCCCACTTTGGGAACTTCACATGAAAGAACTACATGTCGCCCCATCTGCAAGCCATTCTGGCTTTCTCAAAACTTCTGAATGACTTAAGCGCACTTTTTTTTGGAAGGGTATGAAAAAGGACATTCAAGATTTTGTGGCAGCTTGTGATACCTGTCAACAGATGAAGGGTGAAACATTGCGTTCACCAGGCACTCTTCAACCCTTGCCCATTCCTAACCAGATTTGGACGGATATTTCCATGGATTTTATTGAAGGGTTACCTAAGTCCGGAGGCAAACCTGTTATCTTCGTGATAGTGGATCGTCTTTCAAAGTATGCTCACTTTTATTCCCTCTCCCATCCTTACACCGCCTCCGGCGTTGCCCAAATTTTCCTTGATTCTATTTTCCGCCTTCACGGTATGCCTACCCCCATCGTCTCCGACCGTGACCCAACCTTTACTAGTTATTTTTGGCAAGAATTGTTTAAGTTGCAAGGAACTCAACTCAAAATGAGTTCAGCATATCATTCGCAAACGGATGGCTAGACTGAGATCGTCAACAAATGTTTGGAGACCTACCTTCGCTGCTTTGCATCTGATCATCCTACTCTATGGGCGAAGAGGCTTCCTTTGGCCGAATGGTGGTACAACACTTCCTATCACACAACAACCAAGGTTACCCCCTTCGAGGCAGTTTATGGGCACCCTCCACTCACGCCTTCCTCTTACATTCCGAGCAGCTCCAAGGTCCATGTCATCAACACTACGCTGACTTGTGTCGATGTCCTCCACCAATTGAAGATAAATTTGGATGCGGCCCAAAATCGAATGCGCCAACAAGCTGACCAACACCGTTCCAAGCGCAAATTTGATGTGGGTGATATGGTTTTCCTTCGCTTGCAGTCGTACAAACAGTCATCCCTCCAACTTCACAAGTGCCAAAAACTTGCTGCGAAATACTATGGTCCATATCAGGTATGAGCAACTTGTGTCTCCTGCAAGTTGCTTCCAACGTCCAATGCTCCTGCCAAGCTCATTGTCGGTTTTGTGTGTTGCCAAGTTGCCGTGTGTTGCCAAGTGTTGTGCCAAGTTGTCGTGTGTGTTGAGCAAGGTGGAGGGAGTTGTCCGAGGTTGTGAGTGATACGAGTGGACGCGTATCGGGACTCACCGGGCATAGTATCAGGAGTCGTTCAGCGTACCGATCTGCGGGCGTTGGGCGGTCAGAGAGTGTGTGCCTTCGGGCTACTTGTGTTGTAACTGGGCCGATAGCGCCAGGCCGTTGGGCCATTTTGCATTGTAATCCGTTTATCGGCAAATCCAATATCAATAAAGCTTTTGCTACTTAAGACTCTTGTGTTGGCCATTGTGTGGGTGTCTATCTTGTGCATTGCCATATTGTGCTAACCTTGTGTTGTTTGCTTCCGCTATATAAATACAAATATTGTTTGGCTTGTCTATTTGCTGGCTTGTGCAGGTACGAACACTTGGAGGCGTAGTCCACACTGCCTAAGTGAGGCTTACATTCCGAGCAGCTCCAAGGTCCATGTTGTCGACACTACGCTGACTTGTGTCGATGTCCTCCACCAATTGAAGATAAATTTGGATGCGGCCCAAAATCGGATGCGCCAACAAGCTGACCAACACCGTTCCAAGCACAACTTTGATGTGGGTGATATGGTTTTCCTTCGCTTGCAGTCGTACAAACAGTCATCCCTCCAACTTCACAAGTGCCAAAAACTTGCTGCGAAATACTATGGTCCATATCAGGTTTTACAATGGATTGGTGCCTCAACTTACAAATTAGCCCTCCCACCTACCTCCAAGCTCCATCTTGTTTTTCATGTCTCCTCTCTCAAAAAGGTTATGAGCACTCAAGTACAGGTTCAATCTGCACTTCCAAAATTGGATGAAGAAGGTTCTATCTTGCTCGAGCCCAACCAATTGTTGGATCGTCGGACCCGCACTCTCCGCAACCGCACCATCACCGAGGTCCTTGTTCAATGGTGTGGACTTCAATCGGAAGATGCTACATGGGAGTCTCTCCACCAGCTCCAGCACCAGTTTCCTCATCTTCAGCTTTGAGGGCAAAGTTTTTTTGAAGGGGAAGGACATGTTAGGATCCCATCCTAACGTTATTTTGTAATTCTCATTGGCTTATGTAATGACCCACTTCCAACGTGGGGGATTCTATTATAATGTTGTTTTGTAATACTTTGTAATGTATGTGGCAAGTAAGGCACCTAGCCAAGTGGTGCCATCTCATGTAACCGTTATCAAGATTGTAACCGATGTTTGGTAGAAGATTCTAGCTCGAGTGGCATTTTGCATGTAAGCCAACTCTTGAGCCTTTAGGTAGGGTTGCATGCAGCTTTCTCTTTAAAAGACATGAAGCCATGTACGAATGTATCTTTTTGCAATTTAATGAAATATTAAAGGAGGTTGCCCCCTCGAAGAGGCCTATGATTCTGATTTTTTTGTGAGATTGTTTCAATTTTTTAAATTACTTTCTGCAAAGTGTTATTTTGTTATTTGATGTATTTCGGTTATTTTGCAATATTTTGTGTGAGTGAGTTTTATTTTAATAGTAGGTTCCTAACAAAGAAAATCAAAGAAATAAAGCTTGAGGGTAAGAATGTTCAGATTTTTCAAGATTTGAAGATTACCATGGATAAATATGTTTTACATTCAAATTTTCATGCTATTGAGATGAATGATGTGGATAATGTTCTTGGTTATCCTTGGATGGATTCTTTGGATATTGTTAACAATAATTGGCAAAAGAAGTTTATGAAGTTATGGTACAGGAAAAAAAAGATAACACTACAAAATATTTTTCAACTTAAGGAGCAAGGATCCAAGGAAAAAGAGGAAGCTATTTCAGAGAAACAAATTAAAGACGTAGAAGCAAAAAAAAAAGTCTAAGGAGGCAGTAGCAGAAATCAAAGAAGAAGTAAAAGTCAAGTCCAAGCACAGATCAAAATATGGGAGCATGATAGAAGAGCATAAAATAGAGCAACAATATGTTGAGGAGTCAAAGAAAGCAGAACAGAAGGTTAAGGTTGCAACATCCTTGTGTGAATTAACAATATTATGGATCTACATGGAGTCAGAAAGGGACCCAAGTATGGCAGTGTTTGGCAGAGAAAGCATAGTGATTCTAGTTTTCAGAGTAGTTCTGCAGCATCAAGGAGCAAATGGATCCATCATTCAAATTACAAGAGTAGAGCAACAAAAACCGTAGAGCCAACAAAGCAATTTTGGATACTCAAGTGGCAAAATGGCATATCAGCATCAATGAAGACCACCACCAATTAGAGTTTCACTAGGATGGATGGATGATCAAGATTGGTACCAATTGCTAACATTGCTTAGTAGATCATATTATTTAGCTTCTTATCTTTCGAAGACAAAACATTTTGTAAGGGGGATGGAATGTTAGATACTTAGGGAGAGGAATATGGAATATAATATTATATTGTATGGGTATTTGGCATGGGCCACATATAACCCAAGGTTGATTATATTTTAATATTTTATTATAATGATGAGTATAATGATAAGTGGGACAAGGGTTTAAGAGGATGGGTATATAAAAAAGGGATATTGTCATTTGTAGGCAAGCAAGCAATATCAAGTATTCTGTTGTAAAGGTCTTGACTCGTGGAGCAGATCTGGAGTACTTCCTACCTTCAGGAATATTATTGGTGTTCCCTACCTCAAGGGTATTTACATATTTTTGTGTCTATTTTGTGGATTTTTTTTGTGTGAATTAATTGTGGATGAATGATTTTGAATATTTCTGCATGAACATTGAATGAATTCTGTTAAACGAATTGAGGTTCATAACCATAGGATGGGGGAGATAGCATACCAATTGGATCTTCCAGTTACATCCAAAATACACCTTATTCTCCATGTTTCTTGTCCTAAACAGGTTCTAATGTTTCTTGTCTTAAACAGGTCGTAGAGCAAAATATGTAGTCGCTGGGAGAGTTTCTAGAGCTAGATGAAGACAGATGAATAGAGTTGGAGCCCAAAGAGGTGGTACAGATGCAAGCAAATAACCTACAGAAACTGCAGGTAAATCAGTTGCTAATAAAGTGGGAGGGCTTATAATGATCCCAATATAGCCACATCTACAATCTTTTATTAGATTGGATCAGGCCTATAGGTTAGTATCAAGTCAGTCCTTGAGCATTAGGATTAGAGTTAGTACTCTAGAAGTCTATCAATAAGGTGTGATGTGATCTAGTTAACCATCAATTCGAATATTTCTTCCTAGTCGCCATCATTGCACATCACATCAGTCCAAACATTTCTCCTTTGACACCATCAATGAACATCAGGAGACTTTGCCCTCTCTCGGTGGCTTGGATTTTCTTTTGTGATCTGGATCCAGATATTTGATTTCTTCATTATATATTTGATTTTGCCATTGTTTATCTTGCAGGTATTTTTTGTTGCTACTACCCTTGCAAATTGTGAAATGCCATGGTTTAGAATTGCTTAATTTTATAAACTATTTCATTGCCAATTGTCATCCAAAATTCCTTATGAATGGTAAAACTGTTCACCAGCTAACTGCCCTTCCACCATTTGGTTGATACGATGTCTCATTACAATGAACCTTAGGTTGTACTTGCCTATGCCAACCACTCCATAACCCCCATGTACAATAAAATACCATTCTTATCATTCTTACCTAGCAATTCTATCTAGGGAGGCCTTCTATGTTTATTCAGGAAATGCTGTTTTCAAAATTTAGAGGTCTTTGCCTACATCTCCTTGGTTCAATGGTTGGGACAAATAGTTATGTAGCCCACACCAAGTATCAAATGTCAGCAGCACCAAATAGCTCAAGGTGACTAAGTCGATGTAAAAGGGATAAGGCAACCCTTTCAAAAGGCTACTTTTTTTTTTTAATTCAGGGGCCTCTTGCAGTAAAATTGTCCCATGGGAAATTTGATTATTGAAATTGCTATAACATCCTCATGGCCAGCATTTATGTCTACCACTAGATATTTTGAAGGGAATTTATGAGAAAATTTAAACCATATGCAGACGCGATTTAGCAGTAGAGTTCCTTTATAAAATAAAATAAATATTAAGCTGTTGTTGCAAAATTTCAGCCCCCTTACTGCAGCCTCATCTCAAAATCCCTAACCTATTAGATAATCACTCTAGATTTCCACCTCAAGATCCCATCTCTAAAATTTTCTTAGTAAGCAGGTCTCATAGGAGCATCTGGACATCAAATATCTGAATCTCATCCCCCTCGATTGGACCACAACCTTATAACTCTTACAAACCAAACCCTACCACCTAGCTATCGTTTCTTGTTTCTTAGTCTGCTTACGAATTCCTCACTGTAATTCATGTTAACAAGGTTATCCAACTAATTTGCCTAAGAACAAAGTCCTGGCAAATTCACATAACCTCCACACTTCAAATCGCTAACATTAAATAATGCAAATTGGATCAGCCTATAATAACAACCGTCTAAGTCCTTGCAACAGAATACTACACTAAAATAAACAAACAAATTAATTAAATAGCAGTGAATCCTGTGTATAAATAGTTTGAAGAAACAAATAGAGAAGCTAAGAGAGAATTTATATCAGTGGCAAAAGATTTGCTATTTAAAAAGCGAATGACAACTCAACTTTGATTTTTGAGAAAATAAAATATGTTCTATAATTTGCTGTCCCGTAGGCTGAACGTCAAAAGCTTGCTTTCTTTCTTTATATAAGCACTTGACAAAACAAGTGGGCAATGTAATAGAAAACGGAAATTTACGGTGCATAGTTGGAAATTGACATAGAGGTTTAACGTAGAAAGGTCATTACGCGAGAATCGATCTCAAGACCAGACTTCACTTATTTAAAATTAAATAAATGTACAGATAAAATATAAAATTCTTGTAATGTATAGACAACGGAAATTTACTTTGCATAGTTGGCAATTAACATTGAGGTTTACAATCTAGAAAGGTCACTACGATCTGAAGACCAGACTTAACTTGTTCAATATTAAATAAATACGTCGATAAAATATAAAGTTTATATTTAAAAATAAAATTAAAAGACTACGAAGAAAAGATTTGAAAATGTTCTTACCTCGGAATTTGTAGGGCAAAAAGAATTGAAAGGTGTGCAAGGCCTCCCTTGGTCGTCTTCCATGACTTGCCACGCCCTGTACAAGGAGGTCACGAGTTCGACTCCTGTAAATAAAGGTTGTGCTGCGCGTCAAGGAGGTCACGAGTTCGATTCCTGTAAATAAAGGTTATCCTACAGGGAGGAATAATTGATTATACTTGGAAGAGAAAGTTTAGGGGTAAAGAGAAGAAAGGAGAGCCATTTCTTGTTCTTATTTCCCCTGTTCTCAATCTTCCATTCCAGTCCCAAAGGGGTGTGTAGATATCGAAACTCAAGCGCATTGAATTCCTTTTTGGAATCCGGCCGGTGGACGTGGAGCTGGTATGGTGGACCTCCCAACGGTAAATATGTTTTTTATTTTATTTGTCATATAGAGGTGGTCTTGTGACGATGTCTTTCCGAGGGATTTGAGAAAGGAAAGTGATAGATGGTGCACTTCTTCCGTGACAAAAAGACGGGGCTTCCGTCCGTTGGTGAAACTGGGTTAATTATTTTTATTTTAATCATGATTTTTAATTTTAATAATTTTAATAAGGTTGAGAGTTGAGCCTTATTTCAAATATGATTTTTATAAGGGAGACACAAAGCTGAACTTATCAATAAGGGCCAAACATAGATCTGAGCTTATTAATAGAGGATAAACGTAGAGTCATATACACACCCACCTAATTATTTTTATTTTAATCAAATATGATTTTTATAAGGGAGACACAAAGCTGAACTTATCAATAAGGGCCAAACATAGATATGAGCTTATTAATAAAGGATAAACGTGGAGTCATATACACACCCACCCACTTGTCTACACCGAGGTTTGAACCTTAGACCTCTAAAAAAGAACCAAAGCTTGTACAGTTGCATTGTCTTCCAAACACTTACATATTTTATTAAGCCTCTTACAAAAACTAATTTAGTTGTCAAGGAAGATAGTGCAACGTTTAGGGTTTAGGTTCTTCTTTAGGAGATTTAAGGTTCAAACTAAGGCATGCCTGTTTTGTAGGGATGTATGTTAAATTCTCTATTGATAAGTTCATCTCTCTAAAAGGACATGGTGGGATGGGGATGCTTAACCCTAAACATCAATAATAGAAATTTTTCCGGCTAACACAATAAAAAATAATAATAATAATTTAATTAATTTTATATGGAACCTCAGAATAAATAAGCAGTATTAATTTTTTAATTTAATTATATAACTTCATTTTTAATGGTCATAAGGGTAGAAGACTAGGAAAATCCTTAGAGGTAACTATTATGGGATTGAGACTTAAACTTGGATCAAGGTAAATATAGTCTACTGATTTATTCCTTGGATTGAGTTGATTTTGGAATGAAGAAGGAAAGTATAAGGTGAATGTAGTTATGTGGTTTATTTGGTGGATTTAGTTGGTTTTGAAATGAAGGAGGAAAATATAAAGAATAGATTTCATTTGTTTAAAGAGGTTTTTAATATTTAATGTTTATTTATTTTAATATGTATTTTTTATTTTTATTTTTTTAGATTTGGTTAATGTGAGAAACCTTTACAATAAACGGAGTAGCCCCTTCCAACTATATAACACAATCAAAAAATAATAATAATAGTTTAATTAATTTTAATTTTATATTGGATCTAAAATAAGTAAGTAGTATTTGTTTTTTAATTTAATTATATAAGGGTAGGAGATTATGAACATCCTTAGAGGTGGAAATTGAATTAACTATTATGGGATTGAGACTTCAACTTGGATTAAGGTGAATATAGTTTTGTTGGATTTAGTTGATCTTGGAATGAAGAATGAAAGTATAAGGTGAATATAGTTATGTGATTAGTTTATCTTGGAATGAAGAAGGAGAGTATAAGGTGAATATAGCACTCAGATTTATTTGTTGGATTTAGTTGGTTTTATAATGAAAAAGGAAAGTATAAAGAATAGATGATTTTTTTTTTTTAGGTTTTTATTGTTTAATGTTTATTTGTTTTAATATGTTTTTTAGTTATTTTTTTATATTTGGTTAGTGTGAGAAACTTTTACGATAACGCATAGGGTTGAGTAGTCTCTCTCAATCATGATTTCTTGTAAAGTCGAGAGCTATGCTTATCAATAAGGAATTTAACACACAATAACCACATATCTTCCCTTCATACACTTGTCTACGTTGCGGTTTGAACCTTGGACCTTTGAAAGAATAGCCAAAACTCAAACCATTGTGTTGTCCCACCCTGGGATTGTTTTATTATGTATTTGTTGGATGTCCTTTAAGAAATATTGTAGTGGTATGTTTTTGGATTTCTATTTAAGAGATCAAGACCCCTTTCAAAAACTTACTTTTTTTTTTAATTATATTTGTTTAAGAGACCTAAGTTATGCAAGAGGACAGTAAAAACATGTATTTTTAATTAAGAATTTTATCATGTGAGAGATACTGCAGGAATATATATTTGGATTTTCATTCAGATACTCAAGTTCAAACCCTAGCACAAAGGTATCGGGACCCAAGGGGATTTTAACTTATATTTATTTAGAAAATCCAAATTTAAACCTCAAACCAAAATTTTGTGTCAAAACTTGCGTTTTTTACTTAAAATTTTGTCTTGTAAGAGATACTGTAGTGATATATCTTTGGATTTTCATTCAAGAGATCCAAGTACCTTAGTATAAGGGTGTTAGGATCCAAGTTTAAACCTCAGTATACGAGGACCAAGATTTTTATTTTATTTTTATTTTTTATTTTTTTGCTGTAAAAATTTGTGTTTTTAACTTAAAATTTTGTCTTGTAAGAGATATTGTAGTGATATATCTATGGATTTTCATTCAAGAGATCCAAGTTCAAACCCTGGTATGAGGGTACCAGGACCCAAGGAGATTTTAACTTACATTTTTTTTAGAAGATCTAAGTTTAAACCCTAGTAGGAACCATAACCTCTTATAAAAACCTAAATGGATTTTAACTTATATTTTTTTTTAGAAGACCTAAGTTTAAACCTAGGTATAAGGGAACCATAACCTCTTATAATAATCTACGTTTTAAATTTAAAATTTTGGTCTATGAAGGATACCATAGTGATATATCTTTAGATTTTCGTTCAAGAGACCCAAGTTCAAACCATGGTAAGTGAAGGTTGGACCTAACCCATGTTTTTTATTTAATTTTTTTTATTATACATATGGGGAGTTGGTTACATCCACACTATTTTTTAATAACTGTCAAGTGCAGAGTTCAAACCACATGGGCTACTCCCAACAAGCCTATACCACTCATTATTGTTAACCCGACTTGAAGGGAACCATCGGTCGCTTGGGATTTGTACCATCATTGTTGATCTCATGCACTTAGAGGATTTAGATCAGACTACTACCTTTGCAACAAGTATGTCCCAAGGTTTAAACCTAGGTCTCTTCTTGGTAAGTGTCTAGCTAAACAAATAATTATCGATCCACCAAGCCCTTAGGGCCAAAAGGGCTTATGGTAACCAGTGTGATTTGAACCGAAGTTGAATGGACCTGCAGTACAGATCATAGACCTCAACTGGTTGTCTCACACCAACTCGACTACTCACTTACCCTTAAAAGAACTTATGGTAGCTAATGTGATTTGAATCGGAGTTGAATGGACCTACGATATGGATTACCAACTTCAACTAGTCGTCTCACACCAACTTGGTTATCCACTCACCCTTACAAGGGCTTATGGTAGTTAGTGTGATTTGAATCAAAGTTGAATGAATCCACGGTATGAATCAACAGACCTCAGTTGGCCGCCTCAAACCAACTCGACTACTTACTCACCAGTTGGTTGTCTCACACCAACTCAACTACTCATTCACCCTTAGACTCTTAGGGTAGAAAGAAAACCTCGAGAGCCACTCTTAGGTGGTCGACAATGCCATCTCGTCTAGGTATACCACTATTTAGAGGGAAGCCACAAAAAGATTTTTTTGTCCCCTTTTACATTACAAAGGTTCAAACTGTGAACTTCTAATTCAACAGGGCCGGGTTTGCCTTCTCTACTTGTGCTACAAAGGTTTTTAATTCAAAATTTAAGTTAAGAAATTTGATTCAATGGGTTGAACAAATAAATGATTTAGCCCACACCAAGGTTCGATCTTGATAACATCAAATATGCAATATAGCTCAAAGATAGTTAAAATAAAAGGAAAAAGACAACTATTTCAAAACTTTTTTAATGTATATCTTGTTGGATGAACTTATTAAAATCGATATTTATTTGTTTTAATATGTTTAGTTGGATTGAGTATTAAACATTTGGGTAGCCGGTATTATCAGTATTTATTTGTTTAAATATGTTTCATTGGATTACCCTAAGGACTAGGTTGATTGGCAAGTGCAGTCCTAGCTGGGTACTTATTTTTTTTCTTTTCTTTCGATTACATAGGAGAGTTGGTCACAATCGCACTATTTTAATAAATGACAAGCGCAGGGTTCAAACCATAGGGGTTGCTTCCATCAAACTTATTTCACTTTGTTATTATTGACTCAGCGTGAAGGGGATCACTGGTTGCTCGAGATTTGTATCATCATCAGTCTGACGTGCAATCAGAAAATTCAGATCAAACTATTACCTTTGCAAACAGGTTGCCCCCGAGGTTTGAACCTGGATGTCTTCTTGGTAAGTGCCTGGCCAGACAAGCACTTACCAATCCACCTAGCCCTTGGGGACTTTTTAGTTGGGTATTTATCAAGAAGAAACCCTGGTCCAAACCTTGGAGGAAGCCTGTTGCAAAGGTAATAGTCTGATCTAACTCTTATGAGTGTGCGCCAAACCGACAACGACAATATGAATCCCAAACATCCAATGGCATGTCGAGCTAAATAGCAACGAGATGATCGGGCTAAATAACAACGAGATGGAATAGAGGTGATAGAACGCAAACCTTATTTGATAGTAGAAAATGCTTGTTATTATAATCGATCCTCCATGTATCAAAAAAAAATGTTTCCTTAAATTGAATTGGATATTAAACATTTGAGTTCCTGGACTTAAAATACAACAAGATGAAATGAACGCAACCCTAAAATTTAAATTTTATTTGATAGTAAAAAAAGATTATGATTATAATCCCATCCCTATATTAACATTTGGGTTGCTGGTCTTAGGGTGGAGAAGAGACGGTGCAAGGAACGAGTTCTTTCATGTCTTACGATAGAGAAGAGACGGTACAAGGAACGAGTTCTTTCATGTCTTACGATAGAGAAGAGACGGTACAAGGATTAGACATTTGGGTTGCTGGTCTTAGGATGGAGAAGAGACGTAAGGAACGAGTTACGAGTTCTTTCGTGTCTTAGGATAGAGAAGAGACGTACAAGGAACGAGCTCTTTCATGTCTTAAGATAGAGAAGAGAGGTACAAGGAACATATTCTTTCATTTAAAGAGAATTTCAAACTCATTAATTGATTAATATGTATTTTTTTTTATTTTTTTATTTAATTTTTTTTTATACATAGGGGAATTGACAACTTCTGTTTTTTTTTTGAATAATTGGTTACAAGGTTAAATCACATGGCCTCTTGTTATAGCCTTAAATCATGGAGCTACTATTATAACCCTAACCTTGCCACGGTAAACACGATACGGAGTGAGGGATACCTTCGGTGGTTTGGGGTTGGTATTGTCGTCATCAAGCTGGCGTACACTCAGTGGATTCTAGTTAGACTACTACCTTTGTCCTAGAGTGGGCATGCCCGCGAGGTTTGAACCCAGGTCTCCTCTTGGTAAGTGTCCAACGTCTTACCAATCCATCTAGCCCTTGTAGACAAAACCTTATGTTAAGGAAAATCGTTCCCCGTATCCTTTGGGGCCAGGACTTTCCGTTTTACGAGGCCTATCCCATCCGGGCATACCTTTCAAACTAGTCAGTGTTTTTTATATGGGCCTGTCCCATCCGAGCATACCCTTCAAACTAGTCAGGGTTTTTTATATTCGGCATAGACCGCTAAGCTTGAACCCCGAACCTCCTTCCAAAAATTGAGGGAACTTGCTAATAAGGTGTTATTTGAACTATTAAGATCAATATTTATTTGTTTTCGTATATTTTTGTTAGTTCGAGTATTAGATATTTGGGTAGTTGGTTTTGATCGATATTTATTTGTTTTAATATGTTCCGTTGGATTAAGTATTAAATATTTAGGTCGGAGGTCTTAGGATGGAGAAGAGTGGACAAGAGTCCCACACGAAACGAGTTATTTCATGTCTTAGCATAGAGAAGAGAGGTACAAGGAACATATTATTTTCATTTAAAGATGCACTCAAGTCTACTAATTAATTAATATTGATTTGTTTTGATATATATATTAAATAGTATTATCTTAAGTGATTTAATTTTATGATTTATTCATGCATATACTTTGTAGTGGTTTGAACTTAAGTTTTTAGAAGAGAGCCCAAAGTCATACCATTAGGGTGTCCAATTGGAACAAGGAGACTATCTTACCAAGTGATACATGTATTTGTAGTAATACTACTTTGTAGTCATGATGTAATATAAGTTGAGATATTTTCAATTTTATATGATTAATTTAAATAAATATTATGTTGGATAATTTGATATTTGTAATTATATTTTTATTTGCATGTCAAAGTTTTCATAAACAACTAGTGGATGGAAATATCTTTGTCAAATTTTCATGGACAACTTGTGGATTAAAGTAACTTATGAAGAATGTAAAGAGAATTTTTTTTAATGAATCATATAAAGAAGAGGAGGAAACAATACAAAATAGTAACTATGATAGTAAAAGTAGATAAATAAAGAATATGAGGGTGAGGCATGAGCAGGAAGGAGGAAGCAAAGTGTAAGAAAAAAATGAACACTGCTTTTTCTTGTTCCAGATCTTAGGAGAAACTCAAAAATTAAAGAATTCATGTGAAAAAAATTTAGGTAACATGGCTGAAAAATAATTTTTGAAAGTCCTTACTAGAAGTAAGGGTGCCCTAGTTGGAAGTATAGAGGCCTTAGTTAGCAATAAGAGGAAGAAAGAATCTATAGCAAACCCTATCTAGGTAGTAGATACTACACCATAAGTGATTATCAAGGATGAGATTATCAAGCAAGAATAATGGTTCTTAAAATCAGAGGTTAATATGTAATTTCCATGAATATTGGTCAATTTTTAAAAGATTCAAAATTAGATCAAGTGGAAGTGGGGATTGAATTCAAATTACTCGTTACTTTTCTTCCAAAAGGGTTGTTCTTCATTATCTTCTCTAGTTTAGAAATAAGAGATAAAATAATGGATGGTGGCCCTTGGTTTAAGGGTAAAGATGTATTGTATTTAAGACCATGGAGTGAGAATTTTTTGTGGAGACTGAGACTATTAAAAGGCTTTCAATGTGGATTAGGCTTTTTTGTCTTCCTTATTAACTCATTAATAAGGAGATTTTAAAGAATATATGACAATGCTCTAGGTGGGTTCATACAGGAGGAGCCAACTACTAAGAAGAGAAGGCATGTTGTCTACACTTGAATATGTGTTACCATGAATATTTAAATCCTTTACCACAATCCATTAGGATTAAATTAGAATCAAAGGAACAAGATCAACAAGTGGATTATGAAAACATTGCATTTGGATATCACAAATGTCATGAAATTGGACACATGACAAGAGATTGCAAAGTGAATATGATGGAGAAAGAGATGAAAGTTTTGAGCATGAGGAAAGCTTAAATATGAAACAAGGAGATCATTTAGTAGAAGTTGGGTTAAATCAAGGATTTTCCACTCCTAAGAAAGTGGCAAGAAAAACTCCTTTGCATCATCAAATGGCAAAGGCCATTATATTTCACTTAAAACATCTACTAGAAGAAGAAAATGACACAAGGGGTAAAGAAGTACAATTGCACAAATTCAAATATAAGAGTTATAGGTGTGAAGGAAGACAGGGAGGCAAATTTTAAAAGTGAATGAGGTGAAGGAGGTCAAGATATATCTAAGTAAATCATCTTCATTTTTTCTCAAGTAGCATAAAATCTTCTCCTTGCAATAAAAATAAAAGTAGTAGAGAGTGTTTTCATTGCACTTTCGGGTTTCAAGTGTATCACAATAAACACAAACATATGGATATTATCCAATAGTAGCACAACAAAAAAATAATGACTATGAATAACCATCCATGCACTTTAGGATTTTTGAGGCAACATAAAGAATAAAGTGTTTATGAGGTTATTCCTTGAACTTTAAATTCTTTAAGTCAACAAAAAATTTTAGAAGATAAGTCTCATTATGAACAATATGGAAAAATATAAGAGATTGATGAAGATGAAAGTGTTGATAGAAATGGAAAAAGAAGAGGAAGATCATTAAAGCATGAACAAAGAGAAAAATAAACTCAAAGGGATAGTGATTTGGGAAGCTAAATAAAAGTATCACAAGTGTTAACAAGAAGTGGGGCTAAGCTCACAAATAAAAATAAAAAGTCATGATGATGAAAATAATGTTATGGAATATTCAAGGTATGAATAAGCATCTGAAAAAAAGAGTTATTAAGGAATTAATAGGTTTTTATGATCTTGAGTTCATTTTAATAAAAGAAACAAAAATAAGTAGTGAGGAATGTGAGGATTCTTGTAAAAATATTTGGAATATGGGTGATTATATAGCAGTTTATTCTATAGGAGCTTCAAGAGGTATTACAATAATATAGAACACACGCAGATGGGATGGGAAATTGTTATAAGCAACAAGTAAATGGGTTATTGGACTATTTTATAGGAAAGAGGAAAACATCAAAGTTGGAGTTACAAATATATATATTTCGACTATAGTTACTCCATGAACAATGTTAGAAGAACTTTAGCATATTTTTGTCAAACACAATGATGATTCATAATTGTGATCTATAGATTCTTGGGGATGATTTTGACACTTTTTTGTCTCCTTTGGAAAAGAAGTGTGGTACTCCAATATGGTCTAAAGCAATGCAAAATTTCACTTCATTTATCAATTAAAATGACCTTTGGGATGTTAGTCCTTCAAGTTTTTAGTATAGGGATAATAGATACATTGGGTAATCTTATATAGCAAAATGATTGGTTACATTCTTATTGTACAACACTTAGTTGCAAATAAAGTATACAATCTCTTTAGATTTTTTACTGCAAGCAAGATTAAAGCACAAACCCATTCTTTTGAATTTTGAATTTCCCAATAACGGTCATCTAAATCCATTTCACTTCTAGTCTATGTGGCTCCAAGACCTCAATTTTTCTATATGATTATGTTATGGTGGGATGAAGCAAACTTTGAAGGACCATATATGTGTAGATCTATTCAAAAGATGATATAAGGAGAAAATGAAGATTTAGAATGAAAAATATTTTGGTAACATTTTTAAAGCAAAGAAAGGAATTGAATCCAAGCTCAAAAAATTACAAGAGATAATAGAAATCAATGACATGGATCAAGATTCTTATGTGAAAGAAAAACAAATGCTTTATGATTATCATAATGCATTGAAAAAGGAGGATTCATATTGGTTTCAAAATAGAGAGAAATGGCTCAAGGAAGGAGATAGAAATATAAAAAGAAATCATGCTACTACAAAAACATTTTTTTTGGCACAAAAAATATTTTTACTCTAGATGGAAGAAATATTAAGGAATAAGATATAAGGAAGGAAGCAATTAATTATTTCAAAAATATTTTATCAAATATTGGGCAAGATAAGGAGGCATAAGATAAGATTTTGTAAAATATTCCATAAATTATCACATAGGTACAAAATGAAAGCTTGATGAAGAAGATATCTACAGAGGAGCTTCATGAAGTAGTTTTCTCTTTCCATACTAACAAGACACTTGGTCCCTCATTGAATTTCCTATAGTTTTATTTCAATTTTTTCAGGATTTTTTGAAGGGTGATATGTTGGTTGCAATTGAAGAGGCCCAAAAAAGGAAGGCTACAATAAGTGAAATCAATGCCACTTTATTACATTGGTTACCAAAAAAGGCAAGACAAAATATTTTGATAATTTTTATCCAATAAACCTTTGTGATATGATTTATAAGATCATTTCAAAAATTATGGCAAACATGTTTTTTTAAGAGGTTGAAAAATAGGGGTATATTAGGGCCACCCTCCTCATTAATTGAACTTGGGTCTCCACTAAGAGAGCCCAATACCTTTTGCCATTACAATGTCCCTATCAGGACAATTATGACAAACATGTTGAAAGGTATTCTAAATAGTGTTATCTTAGAGGAACAAGGTGGTTTTACTCATGGAACAAATTATTGATGGTGTAATAATTGCATAGGAGTTCATACATTCTCTTTTCTTCTATAAAAAACTAGGCATGCTTAAGAAATTATATATGAGCAAAGCATATGATAAGATTTCCTAGAGTTTTTCTATGCGATTTTTCAAAAAGTTTGGTTTTGATTACAGTTGATGTGAATGGACTAAATATTGTTTTTTTTTTGTTGGAGAACAAGGGGTTGTACTTAGTTCAATCACAACCTTCTTCTTTAGATCATGAGAGTTTACAAATAGATTCAATTCTCATGTCAATTGAGTTGCTATAGCTAGAAACCTACATCATTGTACATAAAATGTTTAAATTCTTGATTTTTTGTTGGGTAATAAGGGGTTGTACTCGGTCCCCCACCATTGAAAAATTACATCTCTCTTTTTTAGAGCTTGAGAGTTTACAAATATATACACTTCTCATCTCAATTGAGATGCTATAGCTAGAAATCTACATCATTTTACATAAAATGTCTGAATTCTTTATTTTCATTTTTTGGATCTTTTTAAATTTCTTTATGAATACAATTACTTGAGAATTTAGCATCTTTTTTGACATTTTCCTATAGCAACCTTTACAATGCCAAAACTTCACCTCTATTATCTATGTCTTGCATCTTAGTAGAGTAATATTTCTAAAACATCACACTATTATAGTTTGCTTTACCAAATCTGAATTGCTAGTTTCCTTCCTCACTGAAGTCATAGCCCTTCATTGTTCTTCTCATTGTTCAAACCCTAGTTGGCAAATATTTGTAATTTTATTTTTCACAACTTAAAAAATCGTTATTGCCCTTATTTCGAATGGTTGAATTCATATTATCGTATCTACCTCAATATTGCTCAAATTTTTATATATGAACACTCATTTTAAAGCTATTCAAGTTATGCACAAGTTGGTCCAAGAATAAGTTGAATCAAATTTCTTTTTGCAAAGATATGACTCCTAAAATATGAGATATTTTTTAGGAAAAAACCCTAATCCTTCGTATTTTACAATTTCATTTTTCTCATTATAAGCAACCTTTCATGCTCCTTTAGCCTTCTTAGCCTTCCACTCAGCATCCCAACCTTTCGTTGTAGCTCCTACAGCTAGCCTAGCCTTCCACACTCCTTCAACCTTATCAACCTTCCACGTTCCTTCAGCCATCCTAGCCTTCCACCCAACATCTCAACCTTTCATTGTAGCTCCTTCAGCCAACCCAACCTTCCACACTCCTTCAACCAACCTAGCCTTCCATGCTCCTTTAGCCTTGACACTCCAAAGATCAACTCATCATTTAGCCTTCCATGTTCCTTCAGCCTCCAACCTTCCATGCTCCTTCAAAATCCAACCTTCCACACTCCTTCAGCCTCTAGCCTTCCATGCTCCTTTAGCCTCTAGCCTTTCACACTCCTTCAATATTCAAATTTTTTGATCATTAAAGCACTAGACCATTTTCCAGGCCCCTTAGGGGGCAACCCCCTAAGATACATGAATTCTTGATTTTTATTTTTTGGAAATTTTTCAAATTTCTATGTGAATACAAATATTTTAGAGTTCAACATCCTTCTTGATATTTTTCTACAATAGCCTTCACAATACCAAAACTTCACCTCTACTATTTATGCATTACATATTAGTAGAGTATTATTTCCAAAACATTGCACTATCATAGCCCGCTTTACCAAATTTGTATTCCTAGTTTCCTTCCTAAAGCACAAGTGCAACCACAAAAATTGTAATAAATAGTATATATGAAAGCACATTAATATTGTAAAATAAAGCAAATATTACCAATAGAAAACATTAAAGTAAATCTTAATCATTATTTGATTTAGGAAATCAACATTATATTGTCAACTTACTACTTCCTCTAACAAAGGAAAATAGAATTTAACTTCACGATCTTCAATTAAAACCCCTTTATTGGCTAGCCTATCTGCACATTTGTTTCCTTTCCTTAATGTATGTGTAAACCTAATTTCTTTAAAATCCATAGCAAGGTCTTGAATTTCCATAATCATCTCTTGCATGTTCCATGGAGCCTTTAATTTACTCAAAATTACATTTATTAGTATGAGTGAATCACCTTCCATACATACTTTGTTCCATTTTATTTGTTTGCATATTTTTAACCCTTCCAAAGTTGCCCAAGATTCATCTTCATTATTTGTCTTAAATCCACTATTGAAAGTATAATGAGACAAAATATATCCTCTATTATTTCTAATTATTCCTCCTTCTACTAGTCTTGGATTTCCTTTAGATGCTCCATCAAAATTCAATTTGACCAACTCCAGATCTAGTGGTTTCTACTTTATATTCTTTACCTTCTTTTTATTTATCCTATCCCCAACATCATAATTCCATTTGATTACTTGAATCCATCTATCAAGGCTCTCTTCTTCCAGATTAGGGATTGGGTGAGTTGATAGGATTGGTTTAGACTCCTCTATGGCTAAACAAATATTCCTTTTCATTACCTCTAAACTACTTTCTTTTCCTTTAAATATCTTTTATCCCTTTCTAGAAAAACTATCCAAATTATTGTATCTTTTGATGTATCCCAAATTGTTTGTAAAGAATTACTTTCAAAAGTTCTTTGCCATTGCTTTAACCATTCCTCAATTATACTATTCATCACTATGCATTTACCAAACATATTAAGAATCCATTGCCATAGTTTCCAAACTACTGAGTAGTGTCCTAAGATATGGTCTATACTCTCCTCCTCTACTTTACAAAGAACACATTTTGAGAGGCCATGAAAACCTATTTTCATAAGGTTATCCCAGGATATAATTCTTCAATGACCTACTAGTCAAACAAATATTTTAACTTTAGGAATGCTCGGGGTATCCCAAGTATCTCTCCATTTTATTACGATATTCCTATTTTGATGGTGCTTTATATTATATCCACTTCTTGTTGTGTATTCTTCTAAGCTATTCAACTCCCAAATCAACTTATCCTTGGCTCCTCTTGAAATAATCATTGTTGTTATCTTTCTACTCAACTGCCTCCTAGCATCAATGTCTTGTATACTTGTAAACAATTCTTATTTCCATTTGTATCTTCTTTCCTCGTACAAAATGTTTGAAACCCTATCACCATATTTGTATTGAAGCAATCTAATCCATGGTTTTGTAGAGAATATTGAACTAACTTATTATTCCATGAGAGAGACCTTGCATAAATAGCAAAGGTGTATAATATGATCCATCGGATTATAACAAACTGAGTAGATCTCAGCCACACAAAAATAAATATCCTAGATACCTAGTAACAACCTAAGATATACTCTAACACCCCATTAAGTGGTACTAGGAGGTAGTGAAAACAACAAAACCAAACAAGTGGCATATCCACATATATGAGTCCAAACAACAAGACCTGATAGGGTACTCATGTACAATATATCCATAAAAAAAATTCTAATGGAAAGATGATGAAAAACCACATGGGAAAAACCATATATTAGAAGATAAAGAAGAAGAAGGAAGATGTGGAAGGAGGATGGAGAGGAAAATGTCCTCTTCAACACACCCTAGGACAACTTCCATAAATAAGGTCCTGCAAAGGATCCATGTGATGTCCCAAAATGTGTAGATGCCTTGTCGTCGAACTGAATGTCTTCCCACTCCAAGAAGGTATGAGGAACAACATGAAATCTGGTGCTTGTGACAATGAACAAGGTTGCAAACCATGAAAAAGTTACCAAAAAAATCCCCTTAAATGAAAGTGTCTCACAAAAGGAGAGTGAGAAGATAGGATGGAGAAATAAGCACCACAATAGCAAGGGTAGTTCAAAATGACTCCACAAGCACAAATATGTGGTCTCCACCTATACCAACATAATGGGTTGATAACAAGATTCAAACTGTGTGTAAAAACAAATAAACAAGGGGATTAAAATAAAAGGGCACCAATGTAGTTGTCGAACTATGAAAAATCACCAAAGAAAACCCCCTTAAACTAAAGTGTCTCAAAAAAGAAAAGTGAGAAGATAGGATGGAGAAAGAAGCACCACAATCACAAGGGTAGTCCAAAATGACTCCACAAGCACAAATATGTTGTTTCCACCTATACAAACATAAAGGGTTGATAACAAGGTCCAAATTATGTGGAGAAATAGCCAAACAGGGGGAAAAGAGTCTTTATAAATGTAGTTCATAGGATCAACACAAAACCCAAAAAAAATGCCTTGGGAGTATCAGGTTCAACTGAGAATGCACTCCATGATACAACATATTTGAGGCCCAAAAAATGCATATTAAACTACCTCAAAATAGAAATTAGACACCACCAATGTGTTCGGCTCAGAAAAAAAAAATTGACGACTATAAACACCCCTATGTTCGGGTGTCAATGTGGCCTTCATTTGTAGGAAAAACAACAATCTTCACATTAGGAATCGAAAATATTCCCTAGAACATTCTTGGCATCGCTCTCTGGCGGAAATAACAATAAAAAATTTCAAGTGCCCCCTCCTCTTTGAAAAAATAAAGGCTTTATGGAACCTTTTCACAATCAATGGGCCATCCCTCATGGCCATACATTTAAAAAAATACCCCTCACTTTGATTAAAATAAAGGCTAAAGGTAGCCTTTCCAGAAATGTCCTCCTTCATTAAATAGATAAACCCCATTTCATGATATAAAAAACATTTGGGTCCATGCATATGTAACCTTCACGTGGGTGGGAGTTTCGAACTATGTCTATTTAGAGCGCTTGAAATTTAGAGCACCAAATTCGCTTAGTAGAGTGGCTTAGCATTGAACAGACTCAACAAGTGGCATATTCACAGATATGAGTTCCAATAACAAGGCCTGATAAGGTACTCATGTACAATATATCCATAAAAAAAATCTGCTTGAGAGATGATGAAAAACCACATGGGAAAAAACCATTTGCCATAAAAGAAATAAGAAGAAGAAGGAAGATGTGGAAGGAGGATTGAGAGGAAGATTTCCTCTTCAATAATTTTAAAATTGGATATTAGATTGAATGGTTTTTTATCACACCAAGTATCCATCCAAATAGAAACTTTTTCTCGAGTTTCCATCAACCATATTAAACCTTTAATTACTAAATCAATTAATTTTTTTAAATTGTTCCATGGTGCAGAACCATTTGGTAGAGAGAATGCAGTAAATATCAATCTTGGGTTATTGGGCTCAACATACTTAGAAGAATTTATGTCCATTGTCTTTGACTCTCTTTGTACAATCTCCAAACTACTTTTCCCTTAAAATCTAAGTTTGCATCCATAAGAAATCTTAAAATAAGACCTCCTCTAGTTTTATCATCACACACCTTGCTCCATTTCACCAAAGGAAATTTCCTTTTATCATGTAATCTTGACCACAAAAATTATCGCATAATATAGATTAAACTTTTTCTATCAATTTTGGCATAGTATACAAGGACATAATATGTTGGAATGGCCTGTAGGACTGATTTAATTAGTTGCACTCTTCCTGCTAATGATAACCATCTATTTTTTCATGTTGGTAGTTTATTCTAAACCAAGGTTATGCACAGCGGTAAATCATTGTTAATTCACAAATATTAGGATTTTTGAAATTTGAAATTGGTGAATATGGGGACCCTTGATCAGGGCCCATTTGTCCAAAATTTGTGGGTGCAATTATTTTGGGCCAGCTCGCTCGATATTGATAATAATTTCATCATTTTTATTTTAAATCGTCAACACTCTTGCCTAAATCGTGGACCTTTTTACCTTGAAATTATAAATAATTTTATTTATCCCACCAAATTTACCTCTTATACCACCAATATATATACCTAACACGACAATAATACTCATACATCTAAAACATTCATTCTCCTCAAAAAATGAATTGTAGCAGCCAAAAACTTGATACGATTGATTGTAAAAAAAGACATACGATCGATTGTAGAGGATCCGTCTATCAACAAATAGAAGGGTCAATCAATGACAAAAATTTAGTCTATTAATTGATGAGTTGATCAATTACAGTTTATTAGTCTATCGATGTTGAGGATAACTTAGGCTTATCCACTTAAGCCTAAGTTAATTATTATTATTATTTATTATTCCTATTTCTTGCACTTTGTATTCACGTGAGGCATAGTATGCCCATGTTAGAAATAGGTTGTTAGCATGTTGTTAGCATGTTGTTAGATGTTAGTTAACCGTTAGAGATCTTGTTTGTCTTCTAGCACTTAGTGGACATCCATAGTTAGCATTTGGTTAACTAGTAGTTAAGTGGTTGGCCATGTTTGGCAGATTGTTGCAACCACTTAACCTACGTGAGATTCCTATGTAATTCTATATATACTTGCATTATGATGAATAATATAGCTTCATACTATTGTTCCTACATCATTGGTATCAGTTAGCTTCAGGAGAATTGCAGGAAGGAGGAGAGAGCTACCACTTCAGTTAGCTTCAGGAGAATTGCAGGAAGGAGGAGAGAGCTACCACTTCATTGCAGATCCTAGGAGGTGTTGAGTGAGAGTTGGCTTGAAGTCACCCACAACACAAGTTGAAGCTAAGGTGATAGAAGGCAGAAATTACCCCTGCACCACGTGTTAAGCACCAGTTTGAGGTCAAATTTTGGCCAAGAAAAGGTTTGTCGAAGACTTACCGAAGAGTTGCCAAGGAAAAAAGTTGAGCTCAAGTTGAGCCAATTAAATCTTGCATAAAAAACAATGTTTTATTCATGTTAAGGAGGAAAACTTTGTTGAGTGGAGCTCAATTTTTGAGCCACTTTCATTTTGATTGAGGATTTTTATATTAATATTAATTCTTTAATATTAATAAAAAAAAATTGAGTCATGCATAGGTTTCTAGCCTATTTTCAGTGGGAGTGACCACCTCCTTTGGTGGGCCAACTCCACTTCAAGTGGCACACAGCCGACGGTCACACCAGCTGACCCGACCCCCAACCTTATCGACGTCGATCGATGACAACGACAATTAGCCGTCCGACGACACCAACCACCGAAGGGTCTTCTCGACCGATGACACACTCTAACCACCGAGGAGGAGCAGAGGTGCATGTTCCCCCCAACGGTCGACCACATCCTCGATCGAACTACAGCATTCGGGCTCCAACGCCCTTATCGAATGTCCTAGTAGACCATCGACAGATAGTCTAATGGATCACACAGACCCTGACGCAGTCGACCTCCCTCGCACGACAGATTTTTGATGTCATTTCCGGTGAAAGAAGCAAATAGAAATTACAGACAAAAACCCTATCGAATCAGTGAGACGACATCGGTGTTGACATTTTTTTTGCGTACTGTGTTTTCTGGGCAATTCACGTTTTTTCGATGAGGTTTCCATTTTATCGACGAAGAAAATTTGAAATTTTCTAAAGTTTTTAACTTCCCCGTCGTCATCGCTAGCGACCGAAGGCAAGGGAAGGCGTTTTGAATATTGGGGAATAATCTCACATTGGCATTGGAGGGAACCAAGGGGGCTTTATTAGCCCAAACGCGCCCAAAGCTTGTGTCTAGCTTTGTTGGACACCCTAAACTGCACACGCGTGCATGCAAGTGCCAGTTGTAGGCACAGGTGCAGTTCTGTCGTGCCACTTGGCAGGTGTTGCCGGCTCTGGTTGGTGGGGGCCACTTTCAAAGTTGATCTCTGCTGTTGCTATGATAATCTGTGGCGGGACGGTTGTCGGGTCCCTGCAAAAATTAAAAACAAATTTTATTTTATTTTTGCACCCATTTCCAAAATTGGCGGGAAAAGAATATTCGAAAGGAATATTCTAGAATTCAAAAATTCAAATTCAAAATTTTGGCGCCAAAACCAGCAAAAAGGAGAGCAACTTCAAGAGGTGATATCTTCCTCGTTATTGGTCCGTTTTTGACCAAATTTTTTGCATTGTGTTGCAAATTTTCAGCAGATTGATAATTTTTGCTCCTAACCAAATTTTGGCATTGTAAAAGGGCTAATTTTTCAGTATTTTAGTGCACTTTGTAATTGCAAAATTGAAGTCTATTTTGTAAAAAGCACTAAAATAGCCTTATTTTTTAGAGCAAAATTTGTAAAATCTAGGCAATTTGGCTGCATAGGAAACTGAAATTGTTCCTAAGCCTAGATTAGTTCTTGCATCCATTTTGTAATCCTCCTAGTCTGGCATATACTAGGCAAAATATGGCTCATGATCTCAGAACAAACATGGAAAACCTCACCGAAGCAGTAGACATTTTGGAAGAAAAAGTGAGAGACATTGTTGTGCAGTTTAATCTTGGTGAAATCAAAATCCACCATAATCATGCAAACAAAGCCAAATGTGAGGTTAAAATGTATGATGGATCTAGGGATCCCGATGTCTTATCTGCATGGATTTTGGATATGCAAACTTGGTTTGCTTATGCTGAAATTTCGAAGGATGAAAAAGCCACATTTGCTACACTAAAACTCACAGGTTTAGCAAAAGTTCTCATTGTAGAAAGACAGAGTCATAATGCCACCATGACTTGGAAAGAATTAACTCAAATTCTGAAAAACACCTTCTTTCCACCAAACTACCAATGTGACCTCACTACCAAGTGGTATAGATTGAGGCAAACCTATGGAATGTCAGTTTTTGATTTCATTTTCCAATTTAATAGGTTGAGGGTATTGCTTGGTGTGAAAGATTCAGAAGATGATTTGATTAATAAATTCACTCGTGGCTTGCAAGATCATATTTTTAGGGAGATAAAATTCAATGTCTTCCTCACCTTAGATGTGGCATTCAATCATGCCATTCTTGCAGAGGAGAAAGTTGGTGCATATCAAAAGTCTCGTTCATCACAGGAGGGCTCTTCCAAAGGTGGGAATCAACATCAACAACAGGTGAAGAACAATTCTCAATCTTCCCCTCATTCTTCTTCTCCTCCCACTTCTCCTAAAGCACATTCTTCTTCCTTTCATGCTAAAGATTCTTCTTCTTCATTGTATTGTGACTTTTGTAAAAAGCATGGACATGTAAAATCCAAATGCTATACTTTTGAGAAGTTTAAGAAGAAGAAATCCCTAATTGTACAACCTACACATGAGGAACCACAAGATGGTCCCATTTTGGCTACAAGGACAGAAGAAGAATATCCTGCTTTAAAGGGTAAACTGAACAAAGTTACCCTAATGTCCAATGCATTTGCTCAAGGGGGGCGTGATCATTTGTTTGTCACTAGAGCCCACTTGACGCATGATTTCTATGTTGATTGTATCATTGATAATGGATCGCAAAAGAACCTCATTGCAAAGTCCGTTGTGGAGAAGTTGAAACTTCCCATCAAACCACATCACCAACCTTATGCACTTGGGTGGAAAGATGTAGACTCCACATCCAACATCACCCATACTTGCACCTTGACTTTTGCTTTTGGTGACAAGTTTGTGGACAAAGTTAGGTGTGATGTCATAGATATGGATTGTTGTGGACTCTTGCTAGGTAAACCCTATCAATTTGATAGGAATGCTATTTATCATGCTAAAAAGAACACCTACACATTGGAGTTGCATGGTAAAAACTACTTGATACAAAGCACTACACCTACTTCCAATTTGATGTTAAGTTGTAGGCAAGTAAGGAAGCCATTAAGTCAAGCACTTATTTTAGCTCCTACTAGCATTTGTCCCACACAAAATGAAGAAAAAGCACCACCTAAGAAACATGCAAAGGAAGAAGTTTCACTCCCACATGATGAACAATCACAAGAGCAAGTGGTTAAGGAACCCACCATTCTCACTCATGAGAAAGATACCATTGATTCCATTGGTATAATTTTGGGTACACCTACAACTACTGAACCACTTGTTCCATAGAAGTTACCTTTGGCTTTGCCCACTCCCACCATTGCACACATGGAGGAGCAAGCTAAGGTTACTTCCCTTACTGAGCACTAACAGAGCCTTCTAGGCAAGATACCACATGACTTGCAGGAGACTCCACAGGGAGTGGTGCGAAAGCATCACAATCCTCACTCCCCACAGATTGGAGGTAGAGTTTGGGTTCCTTTGGATGAGCGCCGCTTTCCAGAGACACCATTTCAGGACCCTCTTTTGGTACCTGATCCTATTTTCAGTCCTACAGCAGCAGTGGCACCTGATCGTCAGCTTTCACTCATTTCAGATAGAGTTTTCAAGATGAAGACTCATCACACGAGACATGGTTCTTCCACTACTTACCTTGTTGCTCTTCGTGGTCACTTTCCACACATGGCTCACTGGATTCCTCACCATGAGATGGCCCATGACTTTCCACATTTGTTGAGAGCATTGGGGTCCAATGCTTATATGGTTGGGAGGAGTGTTGAGGATAACTTAGGCTTATCCACTTAAGCCTAAGTTAA
Source organism: Wollemia nobilis (assembly GCA_028583015.1). Taxonomy (NCBI): domain Eukaryota; kingdom Viridiplantae; phylum Streptophyta; class Pinopsida; order Araucariales; family Araucariaceae; genus Wollemia; species Wollemia nobilis. The sequence goes on along the minus strand of JAQPPZ010001836.1, from coordinate 6,421,244 downwards.
TTATTATTATTATTTATTATTCCTATTTCTTGCACTTTGTATTCACGTGAGGCATAGTATGCCCATGTTAGAAATAGGTTGTTAGCATGTTGTTAGCATGTTGTTAGATGTTAGTTAACTGTTAGAGATCTTGTTTGTCTTCTAGCAGTTAGTGGACATCCATAGTTAGCATTTGGTTAACTAGTAGTTAAGTGGTTGGCCATGTTTGGCATATTGTTGCAACCACTTAACCTACGTGAGATTCCTATGTAATTCTATATATACTTGCATTATGATGAATAATATAGCTTCATACTATTGTTCCTACATCATTCGACATAAGAGTTGATTGGTTGCAAAGGAGTCTAATGTTAGAAGAGTTGATTAGTTACAAAGGAACAGTCTATCGAAAGAAAATTTGATCGACTACATAGGATAGGTCTATCAATAGAAGTCTATCTACATAAAAGTTGATCAGTTGCAGTGTATCAATATATCAATAAAAGAGTTGATCAATTATAGAGGAGTCTATCAGTAGAAGAGTCGATCAGTTGTAGAGAAGGATTCTATCGGTAGAAGAGTCAATTGATTGTAATGAAGAAGTTTATCAATTGATGAGTTGATCAATTTTAGTGTATTAATATATCGACAAAAGGGTTGATCAATTGTAAAGGAGCAGTTTATTGATAATAGAGTCGATCGATTACAAAGGAATAGTCTATCGATAGGTGAGTCATCGATGATCGATTATAAAGGAGCAATATATTAGTAGAAGAGTCAATTTATTGCATAGGATAGGTCTATCGATAGAAGAACCAATTGATTGCAAAGAAGTAGTCTATCGATAATAGAGTCGATAGATTGCAAAGGAGAAAACTATCAACAATAGAGTCGATTGGTTGTAGAGGAAAGTCTATCAACAATAGAGTAGATTGATTACAAGAATAAAGCTAACGAGCAGTGTAAGAAATAGATGTTCTATAATAGGTAGTATATCACACATTTTCTTATACCAATTATAGAATTTTCACAATTTTGTTCAACATCATATTCATTTTTAACATAAAAAAATTTGTTCTTTACAAGCGCAATGGCACCTACTAGCAATGGAAATAAGGGAGACCAATCATCTAGTAAAAATAGTGTCCTAAAATATTTTAGCCATATATCGAAATCAAGTAACCCATCGACATTTGCACAAATTCAAGGTATAAATGCATTTTATCTACTAAATAATTACATTTTGCAAGTTATTACAAAAAATGATATAGAACACATTTGTATGTAGAAAATAATATTGACCTTAATATACCAATACTTAAAGATATTCTTGAGGATAATATGCCTCCACATGAAAATTTTCTTAACAATGACATGCAACAACCACTTGAAAAGATTCCTTAAATTGACACACCAATCGAAAAAGAAAATGATCAATCAAATAAATAGTCAGAAACCTAAACGTAGAAAGTTAAAAAGGTGAACTATTGGAAGGATATTTTAGTTTGAATGGTCATCAACATATCCCTTTATTGAACCAGTGCTGCCAAATAACAGTCACGACATAACAACATAATGTAGATGAATAATTTGTAGTTGGAAAATAGGAAAGGATCATAAGATGCAACTTAAGTTAGATAAAATAAAAAAAAAACATTATGAGAAAGTTTATATAATAGTAAAATAAAGTGATGGAACAAATAAGAAAACAATTAGGTGGAAGGATGCATCAGAATGCATACATTTCAAATATGCACAATGATATGAAAAAGAAAGAATCAACAAACTTTTGTGGTGGAATGATTCAAACTCAATTTTTTATAATTTATAAGACCACTTTAGCTTCAAAAAGTTTGCAGTTTGTTGTTGTATATACTATTCTTAAAAAGGGTATACCTATATCCGATTTTATTGATTATAAACACTTATTTCAACTAGATGATTTGCAAAATCTTCCTAATGTCCATTGGTCAAATCAAAGTGGTTGATAATTGGCAAAATATCTATCACTAGTTGAGAAGGAGGATTTGAGAGAGAAAGTAAAACATTTTAGATTCATTTAATTTTTTATCGATGAGGTAACTATTGTTGACAACACATCTTGGATTTGCATGTATTTTTACACATTCCAAAATAATTTAAGGCAACCTCATTTACAAGCACTACATAAGATGGTGGAAAATTGTAATAGAAAATATTTACAATCTTATTGTAAACATTTTAAAGGATATAGCAGGAATAGATGATACAAAAATAGCCATAAAGTTAATATGTGTCGGAGTTGATAGTGCTGCTACAATGAAAGGACACAGGAATGGTCTTTGTGTTTGACTTCAAATATCAATTACCCCATATTTGATCTCCATTCATTGCATGGATCATAGAATGAATATTGCATACAAGATTTTTAGCACATTTAAAAATGTTACAAGAGTGGAAGAACTTGTCCATGAAATACATGCTTATTTTTTGTGCAGTCCAAAAAGGTTTGTAGAGTTTCAACAATTTATAGTAGGAGTCACTAAAGATAGAAAAGTGTTAAAAGATGTAGATACTAGATGGTTTTATTTGTTTTAATCTACACTTAGAGTTTTACAGAATATCAATCCCTAGCAAGGTTTATGTATGCAAATCGTAGGGTTGTTTATAAGGCAAAATATTTGCTATATCGTATGATTGACTTGAAAACACTTCACATTATGCGGTATTCTTTCAATGTTGTAGGAAATGAATACTTTGATTAAACTTGCACAAGAAATATTCATTTATATTATCGACTTCTTCAAAATGAGAAAATAAATATGTATGCATATTGATAGGTTATACTTGTCTGAAGAAAACTTTATGGATCCTTTATTTAATAGTTGAACTTTAACTAACATCAATGATACAAAAATATTTTTGAGGTTCAACATCAATGATCATATTTGAATTAATGTTCATAAAAAGATGATACATTTATATTGTTTTGAAAAACAATCACATATAGGTATAGACGCTGTTGAACAAATGCCCATAACACATCTATTTTGCAAATAACTATACTATATCGAGTAGTCAACTCTTTTTCAATTAGTTTATAAAGGTTTTTATAAGGGATCCCAATCCCCTCATACTAAGTGGGGTTTGAACCTTGGACCTTTCAAAGAGAGGCCAAAGCCCTTACCACTACAATAAGCTTACAACTATTGGGTAGTCAACTTTAAACCAATAGCAAATATATATTTTATAAATATAGTCCAACAGTAAACATAATTGCATTATCATCAATTTTAAACCAATACACATGTATATTGGGAAACAATAATTAAGAAATATAATACACAATTTATGAAAATGTCTTGTTTATTAATTTCAAAAGATATCATTACATTGTTTAAAATTGTTGACTGTAATACAACAAAATTGGTAGTTATCTAGTGAAATATGTATTCACTTTTTTAGTCTTGAGATTGATGGCCTAAGGCTATTTTGGGCTCTCCTTGAGTTTGAGGTTGTTTTACCTCATGTCCTTGTTCACCAGTATGCCCTTGCAATGCACAAGTTCTGTTCAGGCCTTCCTCTATTGTCTCCAAATTCCCCAAAAATACCCTTTCTTCTTTCATAGGAGCTTGTATCGTTGACAAAATTTCTTTGTCCTTCTATTTCAATAAAAATTTAGGATCTAAACCATGTTCCTTGATGATCCTCCTAAATCATTATTCTCTTTAATTGTGATTTGTAATTTTTCTTTCATTTTTATAGCTCCTTGAAGGTTTTTCTTTGCCATGTTTATTAAATAAACTTGTAGGATTTTCACTTGCTTCTACAAGTTGTCAAAATTTGACTGCAAAATAGATAATAAATAATATAGTAGTGTACAATTGTATGGGAAAATAAAGAAGGAACAAAATTAAGATGACTTACCTCAACTACATCCTTAGATACCTCAACAACTTCAATTTTTTCTTATCAATGGTACTTGATATCAATATATTTTGATCAATCATGAAAACCAGGATTGTTTGCCAAAAATATTGCACTCTGACTACCATTGTTGATTTTCACAACCTTTTGCTTAATGCAAACTGTTGAACACAACCTCTATAGCCACACTACTTCTTTACAGGTATGATTTACTGCAATGTACTTTGCTTCTATAGTGGACAAAGCAACAACTAATTGCTTTTTACTCATCCAACTTACTGCCATTCCAAATATCCTGAACACATAAGCACTCATGGATATTCTCTTGTTAAGATCCCCAACTCAGTCAACATCCACAAAATCTTGTATATTTACAATATCATTGTGTCCAAATTTTCCTTCAAAATAGGATAGCATAATTTGTAGTTCCACACAAGTAACTGAAGATCCTCTTCACATTAGTCTAATATTCCTTTCCTGGATTGGACATATATATGCTAACTACTCCCACTACATGTGCAATATCAGGTCTAATACAAACTATTTCATACATCAAACTGCCCACAACACTAGCATAAGGAACATGATGCATTTCTTTAATTTCCTCATATGTTTTAGAAGATTGTTAAGTAGATAAATTTTGACCAATCGGATATGGAGTACATAATGATTTACAATCATGCATCCTAAACCTTTGTAGTATCAAATCAACATATTTCCTTTGATTTAACCACAAATTTCTATTTGCATGATCCCTTATTATTTCCACACTCAAAATAAATTTTGCACCACACAAATCCTTCATGTCAAATTCAGAAGATAATTGAGATTTTAGTAAATTTATCATCTCCTTATTGTTACCAATTAATAGCATGTCATCCACATACAATACAATGATAACAAAAATTTCACCTTCCTTTTTGAAATATACACATGGATCTGCTTTGCTTTTTTCAAGCCCAAGTGTCAAAACAAACCTATCAAATATTTGGTTCCACATCCTTGGATACTGCTTCAACCCGTAAAGAGACTTCTTTAGCTTGCATACCAAGTCCTCCTTATATTTTACCCTGAAGCATTTTGGTTTTGACATATATATGTCTTCATCAAGTTCACCATGTAGAAAAGTTATCTTTACATCCATCTATTCTATTTAAAAATCAAAAGCAATAGAAATAGCCAATAGAACTCCACAAGAGAAAAATCTCACCAACATCAATTTCCTCATCCTGAGAAAATCTTTTTGCTACTAGGCAAGCTTTTTACTTCTCCAAGTTTACTTCTACATTGTACTTCTTCTTGAATAACCACTTACAACCAACAAATTTTCTACCAAGGGGTAATTTCACCAAGTCCCATGTCTTATTTTTATCTAAGGACTCCATTTCTTCTTCCATAGCCATATTTCAAGACTTATTCTCACTTGACTGAAGTGCCTCCTTTACAGTCTTGGGTTCTTCATCAGTAATTGATAAATTAAATGTAGAACAAAAATTTGAAGGGCTATACCTTTCTAAGAGTCTTCTCACCCAATTTGATCTCCTCAAAATCAGAGTTCTTGGTTTTGCATATTTAGCTTCCTCCTCACCTTCTTCTTCTGAATATTCCTCTTCAGACTCTCACTGTAATTCATATTCTTCTATAGCACCAGGTTCTACCACAAGTTCTTCCTCCTATTCCAATTTTACCTAAACTATTTATGGTTCTTTACTTGGTTGCATTTCCTATTTTGGACCTCTTTTGTTTCTCTAAAGATCACATTACAATTGTAAGCAATCTTTTGTGTTTTTGGATTTCACAACTTATATCCTTTCACACCAGTACTATAACCCAAAAATATGCATTTCTTAGATTTATAGTCTAGCTTATTCCTTTTCTCTTTTGAGACATACATATAAGCTTCACAACCAAAAACCCTTATATAACTAAGAGAGGTTTTCTTACTAGTCCGCACTTCCTATGGAGTTTTATCCACCAAAGCTAAGATAGGATATCTGTTGATGAGGTAGCAAGCAGTTAACATGGCTTTTTTCCAAAATTAACCCTGCACTGCTTAGAATGCTTCTAGCCTTATCCATCAATGTTCTATTCATATGTTATGCAACTCCATTCTATTGTGGAGTATACAGAGTTTTTCTATGTCTTTCTATTCCACAATCCTTGCAAAACTACTCAAATTCATTAGAGCAATATTCGCCACCATTATCACTTCTCAAAACCTATATTTTTCTTTGTTTGATTTTCTACAAGAGTCTTGAACTCTTTAAATTTATTGAAAACATTAGATTTGTACCGTAAAAAGTATACCCAAGTATTCCTTGAGAAATAATCTATAAATATAATAAAATAGATAGATTTACCTAATGATGATACTTTTGTAGGTCCAAACACATCACTATGAACTAGATGCAAAATTCCTTCAGATCTTGTAGCACTACTAGGAAACTTAACTCTGGTTTGCTTTCCAAAAACATAGTGCTCACAAAAATCAAAATTCTATGGGCAATCATAAATACCTTCAACCATACCTTTCACGTTTAATGTTCGAAGGTCTTTCTCACCAATGTACCCCATGCTTTGATTCCACAACATTATATTCATTATAGAAATACTTGGAGCTTATTCTACTATGTTATTTTCTCTACAATTGAAGAGTTATTGCAGTCAATACTTACAGTGCTAGCCTCAAGTTTGAATAGAGTTCCTGTACGAACTTCCCTTGCTAATACTAAGCATCCATGAACCATATTGTAGCTATCCTTATTAAATTCCAAAGTCACACCTATGTTATTCATCTTACTAATAGATATCAAATTCCTTACCAAACTTGGAATATGCAACACACCAAGGAGGGCTTTAACTCTTCCATATTTTAACCTCAAATTGACTCTTCCTCGACCTATTATTTTTTGTTTCGAATTATCTCCCAAGAAGACTTCACCTCCATTTATCTTTTCATATTCACAAAACCCCTCCTTATGAGGAGTCATATGAAAAGAAGCACCCGAGTCAATCAACCATGAGTCATGGTGTTCACTTGAGCATGTTGCAGCTATGAACAGGTCCCTTGAATCTTAATTTGTGGTCTTAATTATTGTAAATGTTCCTTCATTAGCATTTTTATATATAGTATCTTTTATAATGCCCTGTTTTACCACACTTCCAACATTTCCTTTTGTCAAGAACAACAAAATTTCCCCCATAATTTGATTTCATTTCTGTTGATTTCTTTTTGTTTCTTTCTTGAGAACGACCTCTTACAACCAAGACATCCTTCTAATGATAATCCTCAAAATATTTTTGTCTCATTTCCTCAAATAACAATGTTCCTACTATATCCTTTACTTTCAATGTAGTAGTATTGAAGATAGCCATAAATAGGTTATCCCAAGAGTCAGGTAATGAACAAAGTAAAGTAATACACTTTTTATCTTGATCCATTTTTACATCTACAAAATTTAATTGACTTACCATATTGTTAAAAGCATTCAAATGTTCATTCATAGAGTCACCATCATTCATACAAAGAGAATACAACTTCTTTCAAAGAAAGAACTACACCAAAAAATAGCTTTAACGGTGCTTATAAACCACCCTTAAAGATCTTTAAAGGTGGTTATTCAACCACCGTCTATGAGGGCATCGTAAAAATTTATGATATATGATGGCGGCTAAAAACCACCTCAAACAACCACCCTCTTAGGGTCTAAGAGGGTGGTTAAAAACCACCCTCTTAGGACTACGAGGGTGGTTGTGAACCACCATCTTAGGACTAAGAGGGTGGTTATTAACCACCCTCTTAGGGTTAAGCCTCTTAGGCCTAAGAGGGCAATTTTAAACTACCCTCTTAGACATAATAGGGTAGTTATAAACCACCCTCTTAGACCTAAGAGGGTGGTTATATAACCACCCTCTTATGGTCCCACCCTAAAAAAATATATAAAGGAGATGATCCATGTTGGAGGGACTAGAAGTTAGGCCAAATAGTTAGGCTCATGAACAAATTGTAGTGATAATGGGTATTTTAATTGTCCTTACCTATAGCCTGGTTGTTGAAATTACCATTGATGTTCACTATTGTGTACTTACTCGAACAATAGAAAAGTTATAGGCACTGAAATCAATATATGGGAAAGTCGATATGGAAAGGCACTGACTTAACAATTGTGTATTTAAGTGATAGTGTTATCATATAAGTTATGCCATCGATTATAAAGAGCCTATGACTCTTTATTCAACACTCTCTCAACAGAAACAATTCTGTCAGTGCATGTTTTAACTCCATGATCAAGGCCCAAGAGTTTGCAAACTTTACAAAGCTACTTGATAATAAACAAGATCTCACACATACTGCCAGTTCTTTGAGAATCAATCAATTTATACTCAACAACAAAAAACAATTCTCTTTGTGGTCTCGGCTTGCAAAACACCACCCACGGTGCCTACGACATCAATGTATTGATATGAACTCATCCTCCTGATCAAAGCTCAGAAGCTACCAAGCAGACACTATAACATGATTATCAATGAGATCTTGCATGTACTGTCAGCACCTTGTCTTCCTTATCCAATGGTATTTTATTATCACAATCAATCAACTAAGATGGACTGAGAGTAAATCATAATGATAGTGATGAACGTTGTTCTTTATATTAAACCAAAAGGAGGTGTTTCAGGTGACTCATCCATTTTGTTCAGTTTGTTTATCGGCATCAAAGAGCAACTACTTGTGGTCTCAAGTTACAAATACCACCCATACAATGTAAGGATATATTTTCTACAAATGTTTATCAACTTTTTAAATTAAATGTCACTCCTTTTATCTTTAAAAAAATGTATATTGAGAAAATTCAAACTTTACAGATCCTATGCCCTAAAGAACACCCCTATGAGTTAGTAGTCTATCTTTAAAAAATGTATATTGAGAAAATTACAGATTTTATGCCCTAAATAACACCCCTATGAGTTAGTAGTCTGTTACCCACATATCGTCAGAACCACTTACCATTCATTTCCATGTTAATCACCTCAATCACTTGTCCTAAGATTTTAAGTATATATATCTTTTCCTAGCAGTACGAAACAACTTAGTGTTCATGCTACCCCAACTTCAAGAAATTTTCATAGAACAACTCTGCAATAGGATTATTGAATTGAGGTCCATCATGATGTGGTGTTGTAGGAAGGTGAGACACTTACCATAACAATCACCCAGGTTCAAAATGTGACAAGCATCCCCCCATGTTCAACTGGTTGTCCAACTAATACAATCAGGTATATGTGGTAAAAAATTTGATATTTCCATGATTCGAAGATCCTATGGATGTATAAAGAGATGGTTGATTTCTTAACTAAGAGTAATAGTGCAAAGATAGAGTAGCCCACCTCCATGGGCATTAACTTTTACAATTAAGGAACTAAACAAAAAAATATCATTCAATAAAAATATTCATAAAGTTTGTATATATGTATATAAAGAAAATGTTGGGGAAGGCCATTGTGGGAATGAAAAGTATGAATAGCTTACCTGTAAGGAGCATTCTCATCCTCATATGGTATTGTATCTCATGTTGGGCCCTTACTTCCTCCCTATTGCTCTCCACATGCTTTCCTCTTCTCTTATAGACATAATTGTATTCCATTGGTACAACTCTTCCTAGAGTTTCATCAGTTGGACAGTTCTACTGTGAGAGCTTTTTGATGGTTTTGTTGGTGTGTCCTGCATCCTAGGTTCTTTATATAGTGTTCTTAGTAGCGCATGGTGTGGAGCATCCTCCAGGTGTTGACCTAAGATCTTCCTCAGTTGAAGAGGAATTTTGAGGTTTTTTAAAACCAGATTGTTGAATGCTCCTTCTTCAACCACTTATCCTTTTCAAGTTTGTAAACTCATACATGAAGTACAAATTGGAGTGTGAGGTGAAAGTCCATTACACATCTAATGAGTGCTACCTCAACAATTTCAATATTGTAACCATAAGTTTGCAGGACCTGCTTATGGACATATACTTGTAAAACCTAAAAACATAAAGACTATTATGAAGGGAATGTGAACTAGTCATGTGGAACAAGAACCTACATTGAACAAACACAATTTTACATGATGCAAGGACTTTGCAGTCTAGTTTGACTACATCAAAATGGGACTCAACAAAAGAGTGGAGAAGATTATTGTGTCCAAAAGTTGCTAAGAATTGAAATTGATGCCAATGTTGTGATGATTTTGTATTTATGGCTTGTGTTGGCAAACAAAATGATTATCTGTTGCAAAGTTGAATAAAGAGTCATAGGTTCTATTCCTACCACCTCCACCTAGTTGTATTCAAACTTCAAACTTCAATATTTTACGTGCAAAAAATTTATAATGTAGAAGAATTTAATAGTTTATTCTCTTTTTCAATTAATAGAATAGTTGACATAATTCCCACATAATTGGCTAATAGCCAAAGACAAGAAATTAACAAAATCATGACAATTCTAGGCAATGTTCAATAACTCAAGATATTTTTATGATGTACCTTGGACTATTGTTTGATTCCTCTACATCAATTAGCATTATCATAAACTCCTTCGATGCAAAAGGCAGAGCCCCAATAGTGTACAAACTCTTTCGACCATCATAAGCAGGTAGTCTCTTACCCAAAAGGGTCTCTCTATAAATGGAACATAGACATTAGTTCTTCAAAATTTCAAAAAACAACACATGCAACATACTATCCTGTTCCAGGATAGAAGCAACCTGACGAACATCAGTTTCTCAAGCCTTTGATTCCCATGAGCCATAATAGTAGTACCATATCCTGACATATGGTCTACAAGCAATCCTAAATAAGCAGTAAGCAACCATTGTTCATGTTACCTCAAAGTATATTGACTAGTAGATAGCAAAACAACACATGCCTACAATTGGAAAAAATATAAAGGAGATGATCCATGTTGGAGGGACTAGAAGTTAGGCCAAACAGTAATGTAATTTACAATTATACCACAAATGAGAACATAATAACAAGTCCATAGGAAAGTTTATCAAAAATATAAAAGATAAAAAAGATACACTTACAGGGTTTGTTCAATCCATCTAACATAGAACATGATAATTTCTTCTTATGCAAATGCAAAAACATGTCAAAGTTCTTCAAGCCTAAAAACAAATATCTTAAAATTCTGAAATTCTTTGCAAAATTAAATTCTTCTTGCTTCTCATCATTCCATCACCTTGTATGTAGCAGTAAATAAATTTCCATGCCACAAGGCATCCCTATAAGAAATGAACGAAGAAATAATAGTTTTTTGAGATATGGATTTTGAAACAAAGTTCCATCATCTTCAAGCAACATAAGAGAACACAAGGGCTATGAACGAGTCACTCATAAAGATAGATGTCAACAACTAAAAGAGGTAACATCAAATATAGAGTAGAAGTGATTTTATCAATAAATAGAATATAAACCCTTTTGAAAAGGGAAGAACAAAACACTAATAAACAACTACATAAACCAAAATCAACTACAAAAGCACTCAGTTCAATGCAAGCTTAAATGGACAACCTGAGCCCTCCATATAATGGGTAGATTTCTAAACACCCCTACCCACCCCAACCATCAGAGATGAGGTGAGAGGGTATCCTGAGACTTCCATCAGATACATAAATATCCATCTATACAAATCAAGTATTGCTGCTAATTAAGGACTAGGACTAAGAGTCAAACATGAAACATCAATTTCATAACTAACACACACTCAACACAATAAACCTTCATTTCAACACATTACAACATGCATGCATGATTAGACTCTTAATCCTATGCCCTAGCAACACTTGTATTCTCTCTCTCTTTCTTTTTTTACCAAATTACCTTCTTGTATCTGATTGGCCAACCTCATGCTCAGGATACCTACTCGCCTCACTCCTAGCTTGGTTGTCCATTAATTATCTACTAGCATTTTCTAAAAATAGAACAAAAAATGTCTAACAACACTCATTAATTATTTCCATTAATTATAACTACTTTTGAAGTACAGTAATTAGGCTTCCAACCATGTACCCTCACATTCTTCATGGACATATTGAATGTTGTCATCATTTGCATTTTCATCTTGTGCAATTTTAGGTCCAACAAAATCTATTGCTCCAAAGACACTGACATATTCTACCTTGTATGCTTCAATATCTTTGATCCTTCTTGGAGGTGATGTGAGAACCACATACCAGCTGGTATCAAGTGGATCATTTACATAAAAGACTTGTCTGGCTTGCAATGCTAGGATAAATGGATCATCTTGTAGTCTATCCCAACCAAGTAATATGTTCATGTTGACCAGTGTGAAGCCCATTTCATCCTTTCTACATCCATTCCTCATATCAAGAACATTTACCCAGTCACATTTGAATAGGGGGTATCAAAACTGATAGTAATCCAACAAGATTATTTCCCTAATAACACCATAATATGTGACTGTTTGAAGCACTGGGTTTGTGTCTTTTGTGCTTGCTCTGCACCAAGTAGTAGCATCGACACACACACCATTGTTTTGAGTTGTTCTTTGGTCTTCTTTGTCTTTGATATGAAATCTATAACCATTGATCAAATAGCTTGAATGTTTAGTTGCAACTTTCCTCGAACCACATGCCAACCATTTTATTATGTTGGAGTCATCATTATGTTGCATTTCATCTCCATGAAATTAAAACAAAGAAGAATAGTTTAAAGATGATTGCAAAATATTACATGATGTTCAGTACATGACAATCAGTATAAATATCGAAGATCATATTCAAGAGAGCACACAATAACCTGATCTCGTAGCCAAGTGATGAATGTCTGATTATGGATTTTTTGCAACACCCCTTCATCTCTCGCTGCACGAGGGTTGGATTCCTTGATACTCTTCAAGTGCTTCTTGATTTGGCCCAAAGTTTGTCAAGCTTAGTTGGATCTAATTAATATTCTACCATATATAACAACAACAAATAAACATCTACTTACTCTACCCAAGGCTGAACTTCATCCATGTTAAAGAGAACCCATCGATGGGCTTGCTTGTAAGAAGTTTCATCTAAATCAAAGTCTTCACCATTGGACAAAGGTCTCCCATCGATTATAGTTTCTTCATCCTCATCACTCCATACCTCATTGCGACCAAGGTGATCACCAATTGCTTTTGTACCTCTCATGTAGTCCACACAGAATGAAATAAATTCCTCGACAAGATAATGTTTGACAATACAACCTTCGGGCCTAGCTCGGTTCTTTACATACCCCTTAAAAATATTCATAGTTCTAAGAAAGGAAACAAACAATTTGGATTAGATGAGACACTACAAAAAATAGAAAAATGGTGGTTTATGAAACTGATGAATGCATACAAACCTCTCGAAAGGGTACATCCATCGATATTGTATAGGTCCACATAGACGTACCTCCCACACCAAGTGAACAGTCAGGTGCACCATGATATCAAAAAATGAAGGGGGAAGTACTTTTCAAGCAAACATAATGTCTCCATGACCTCTACCGATAATTTCTCTATTTTTATGGGATCCACCACTTTAGCGCATATATCCCTGTAGAACATGCACAATCGACAAATGGTTTGTCACACTAGCTTATCAAGAAAATATCGTAGCGCTACCAAAAGAAGTTGTTGCATGAGAACATGGCAATCATGTGATTTCAGGCCCTAGATCTTAAGTTCTTTCATAGAGACACATTTTCTAATATTCGAACTATATCCATCCGGGTACTTTCATATTGTATAGTGTACGACATAACCTTTCTTTCTCAACCTTTGATAGATTGTAGGGTGTTGGTGGAAGATATGTCTTGTTTCCATCCATTACTGGCCACAATGTGTTCCTGATACCCATATTTTTTAAATCCTCATGGGAGTTTTTGCCATCCTTTGACTTTTTGTCGATACCTAGCAATGTTTCGAATAGGCTTTCACAAATATTTTTCTCCACATGCATCACATCCAAGTTGTGATGAACTAGAAGATGTTGTTCATAGATAGCAACATCAAATAGAAATTACTCGACATTGAGAGACATAACAATAGATATAAAAATAAAGTTGCATGTCATACCTCCCAATACGGTAGATTGAAGAATATAGATTTCTTCTTCCATCTTGCTATAGGAACAAACACGCTATCCTCATCCGTGTTGCATTTCCTTTTATTTGAGTTGCTCTTTCCCCAATTTGGTGGGATTCCCTATACTATTTTTAGTATTTCCATCCCATTTAAAGGTTTGGGTGGTTTATCGAGCTCTTGTTTACCATTGAAATATGCCCTCTGATGATGAAATAGATGATCTGGAGGAAGGAATCTCCTGTGGCCCATGTAAGCCATATTTCTACTGCATTTAAGATATTCTGCATAGGTGTTCTCCCCACATATTGGACATGTTGTCTTTCCCTTTGTCATACATCCTGATAGGTTTCCATAAGCAAGAAATTCATGGATGACCCACATCATTATTGCTCTCATATTGAACGTAGTATTGGAAAATGCATCATATGTTTCTGCTCCTTTAGTCCATAGTTCATGCAAGTCATCAACCAATGACTGTAGATAAACATCAATATCATTGCCTGGTTGCTTGGGACTAGGTATTAACAAGGTGAGCATTGAATATTTCCTCTTCATCCACATCCATGGTGGGAGGTTGTAAGTGACCAACACAATGGGCCAACAACTGTAAGTAGTACTAAAGTCAGCAAAAGGGTTGAACCCATCGGTTGCCATTGCAAGTCGTACACTACGTGGATCCTTGGCAAAATATTTCCACCTAAAATCTATAGTTTTCCATGTTGGGGAGTCAACTGGATGTCACATATTGCCATATGAACTCTTGTGCTAGGAATGCCACCTCATATTCTCTGTAACCTTTGTATATCTACAGGAAGAAAGCAACTCACTTCAGTTGCATCTAACAATGTTGAAAGTCAAAACAAACACAACAAAGCTAATGATATAATAAAATCCCTTACCTATACATTCTCTTCAACCTCGGTATAATGGGGAAATACCTCAACACCTTCGCAGGAACATTAATGCATACCTTTTGTGAATGAGGGTCAACTTTCCATCGAGATGCACCACATGTTGGGCAAGCTTACTTCTTTTTATGATCTTTCCAATATAAAATATAGTCATTGATGCATGCATGTATCATTACATAATCTAATCCCAATGGCCTCATCATTTTCTTCATTGCATATGTGGACTCTGGAATTGTATTATCAATTGGGAGCATATCTTTCAACAACTCTAGTAAGTCGCCAAAGCTTTTGTCCGACCAACCATGTTTTTCTTTGAGATTATACAATTTAGTGATCATCGATAGCTTTGTGTACTTTGTACAACCTAGGTATAATGGTCATTTGGCATCTTTGAGCAAGCTATGATATTCATCAATAGGAACTGCTCCATAAGATGATTAGAACTTAACATCATTATCTAGCAGTTTTGGTCCACTCTCTAGGCAATTGACATTGAACAATCCATATGCATCATTGACCATTCCAATGATGTCATCTTGTACATCTTTGATAATTGGACCCTCATCAGTGGTAGATCTGGAGGATGATGCATATTTTTCAAAACTAGAGGGTTCTTCTCCATGCAAGATAAACTTAGTATATGTCTTGTCAATCCTGTGATAAATCAGGTGGTCACAAACCTTCGAAAAACCAAGAGTTTCCATATTTGAGCACTTTCAACATGGACATCTAGTTCTTTCAGGGTTCATTGAATTCTTTCTTGTGAAATCCAGGAATTGGTGAACCCCACGATAATAGTCCTCGCTATTTCTACAAACAAACCCCCCAAAAAATAAGAAAGTATAGTTATACAGGTAGATCGCATCGAAAGCACAACTTTTCTTCGTTAATGGAGATAACATAGTTGACATACCTGGCTGATCCTAGCCAAGCTTTGTCCATGATACTTGATGGACAGAAAATATTGACCCAATTGACCTGACTAGAGTTGGTGCTCTTAGTCTTGAGGATGATCCAACTGTTAAAAGTAAAGACAATAATCCTGCTGCCCAAGCACAACCTACACAAGGTAAGTGGAGTTTCTTCTGCAGCTTATTACTACACAGTACACTCCAAGGAAAGCTTTCCACCTTTACTAAAGTTGATGATGTAATAGAAAGATTTAATATGATTTAAAGGAGCAAGATTCAAATAATTTTGCAATCACTTTGTGCATGGGATCCAAACAAGAGGCCAACCACAGCTGAAGCACTCAAGCATCCAATGAGTCTCAAAACACATGTAACTATAAGATTAAAGAAAATAATGGTATAATTGTGTTGAAGGTGGTGTACATGTTACTCTACTAATGCTAAATAGCAAATGCAGGAAAATGATATATTACTTAAAGAAATATTATTTATAGCTTATTGTCATAAATAAGATTTATTTTTTGTAGTTGATATATTACTTGTATAAATTGTATATATTTCCATATTTTTTTTATCTACTCATTCAATATGCATGGAGATTTTGTTATATATCTTCCATATTTTTACCTTTATTAAGGTTGTGCATGAGTTTCTATTCACTTCTATAAATAAGCAATAAGTATAGTTTGAATTTGAAATTTAAATTCCCACCTTTAATTTTCCCACATGTGCCTTTTTTTGAGCATATAGGTTCTCTATTGGATGGTTTGGTGTGCTACAAGTGTATTATCGCTCTCCATGGAAAGGATGCATGTATCTTTGATATCCTTATGGTGCATACTACGGTGGTTAGTAAAGCGTAGCTAAGGCACTTTTTCCATATTTATCTCTAATTTGATTCACATGGCTAAAACTATATTTTTGCTTCATTGAAAGGAAATAAAAAAAGGTAGTGCTCTTGTGTATACAATTGGAAAATGTGCCAAATTGGTTAGTTGGGATTTGATTGTGTTGTAAGGAGGAGGAGGTTCTAGTTTCAAAGCTCCTAGACATCCTTTTTACAACCAATGTCAAAAGTACATAGTGTACTTCATGGAGGCATTGGCATTAATGTGTTATCTACTCAAGTAGCTCTATCGGATAGTATGTATTCTCCAAAAGCTCAAGGTATCAAATTCAAGACTCGTTTACCCCCTTTTCTATTAAGAAAAAATACTGGTTATTTTAGAAGTCAAACTAGCTCCTAAAAACCATTGTGCACATTGGTGGGTTGGTTAGATTGATGATTCTTGCTCGTGGTAGGTTTGAGATCAATTCTCGTCAACCACTATTTTGTAATATCTTGAATAATGTAGATATTTGGCCAATTTGGCACCATTGTATACCATAAAAAAACCATTTAAAATACTTTTTATATATTTTCCTCCAATAAAAAGGATAATTATTGCAACTGCACTAGATAAGAAGTATTGAAGTGGTAAAATTATAAGTGGGAATCACCAATGAATTGGAGCATGATAGGTAGTAGTAGGTGATTGGATATCACATTTTAAGGTTTGAGCATTTGATCTTTAATTTTTGGGGTTCCATTAGGGAAAAACTTCTAGAGGCCATAAATTTTGCATACAAAAGCATTTTTTGCCCTCCTTTTTTTTTAAATCATACAAATTTTTAATATTTACATATTGGGACATCAATTCATAGACTTGCTATTGTATTAGGGATTTGATTATATAAAATAAATATATCCCTAGTTACTAATATTAATGGATAAGATTATAATATATGATCAACCCAGATGATTGGCCTATTACATAGTAAGAAATTATAGTGTATATTACAAGAGGATAAAGTAGTTGTTACTGAAGAAACTTGCCATCAAAGAGAAAAGACTCTTGGACTATTTTTCTTATTGACTAAACCGAAGTTACATTTCCACACCAAAGAGGAGAGTAACCCTATCAAGGTATGGTCAAAATTGTATGAGTTTTTTGAAAAAGTAATTACTACTAAAGTTGGTTGAAATTAGAGTTTTCTTCTATTATACTAGTTGAGTTTGATAATGTTGAGGACTATATGGCAAGATTCAAGGCATTGAGAGTAAATATTTCATCTTTTATAGGGAAAATAAAGATGATGAAAAATGCATGATGATTATCCTTTTAAATATCTATGCTTCTTTTCAAATGTTGATCCAATTAATTCATATGATTCCTATATTCTTGGAATCTCAAACTACTCTTACTCTTGATCAATTTTTTTCTCTCCTATATTTTCAAATGGTAATGCAGAATTATTGTGGGATTCTACAAATGCAAGCTCACATTAAGGAATTCAAATCTAAGAATGCTAAGAACCAAGGGCTCAAGGGCCAAAATAAATCTTCGAAGAAGTTAAACACCAATTGTGGATATCATTAAAAGGGAGGGACATCCAACAAATAATTGCTTGTTGAAATTACCTAAATATCGATGGACATCTTCTAAATGATGAGGGATATTTTGAAGGATTTGCCTCAATTGCAAAGGCCTATTATATCATCCATTGAGGGAGTAAGATATTATTGTCACTAATTCCTTCTCTCCTTGGCCCTTAAGTTTAGATTATGGGGGATGTTAAAATTGTGTTCTTGGTATCTTTGTAGAGTATCCTCTACATGGTAAACTTCCTTGGTGAATGACCCCACCATTTCCATTGTCTAACCCAATTCAGCTGCTTATTAACTACTTTCATCTATAGGGGTACTCTCAACATTTGAGTGTTATTTTTTGTAAGATTCACTAAATTTTTCATCTTCATCTAGATTTCCATAAGTTGCTACAATATCTCCAATCTCCTTCTTGAACTTCCACAACACATTAATATTTTCTTCTCTCCAATGCTTCTCCATTGGATTTGCTTCTTCTTAGAGCTGACATAGATTTTTAGGTTTTCCTAGTCCATTTTCTAATAAGACATTGCATAAGACCTTGACCCTTTTGGTGGCTTTATGATCAACTTCATGTGATTTGGATTCACATTCTAATTAATTCTTCAGCATACGGGTTACAATTTATACTGAGTTTGAAACATATTTCAGCCAAAGTTGGAGCTCTCTCTTGATGCACGTCAACCTATTTTGAGACTAAGTCTAACTTCTTCCTAAAATCTCGCTTAACAACAAAATATGCCAACCTACATAAAATCACACAATGCGTTCACACTTAGCTATTACAAAGTGTGTTCACACTTAGCTATATACAAGGTTCAACATTCTCCCCCTTAAAGTTGAGAGGGCTAACAAGATAGTCTCTCAGCTTTATATATTGAGCTTTAGCAACCCCTTTGGTGAAGATGTCCGCCATGTTGTCCAAAGTGCTACAATGTCGTAGCTCAACCACCTATTTCTCCACCATGTCTCTAATGAAGTGATACTTCATGTCAAAGTGCTTGGACCTGCTATGGTGGATAGGATTATGTGCCAATTGGATGGCACTCATATTGTCACAGTACAATATTGTAGGACCACTTTTTTTCTCTCCAATTTCTTCAAGGAATTTCCTCAACCATAAA
The DNA here is from genome assembly GCA_028583015.1 of Wollemia nobilis. Classification (NCBI taxonomy): domain Eukaryota; kingdom Viridiplantae; phylum Streptophyta; class Pinopsida; order Araucariales; family Araucariaceae; genus Wollemia; species Wollemia nobilis. The sequence goes on along the minus strand of JAQPPZ010001836.1, from coordinate 6,401,893 downwards.
GCTTGGGTACTAGCATTTGTGATTGCTATGTACTCAGCTTCAGTAGATGATAATGCTACAACTGTCTACTTTTTGGAACTCCATGTAATTAGTCCTGACCCAAGACTAAAACAATTCCCTGATGTAGATTTTCTATCATCTATATTGCTGCCCCAATCACTATCACTAAAGCCAACTAATTTTATAGAATTACATTTGTGGTAATGGATTCCAAAATCCAATGTACCCTTTACATATCTCAAAATTCTCTTAGTTGCTTGTAGATGAAGTTCATATGGATCAGCCATATACCTTGAAACAAGAGAAACAACATACTGAATATCTGGCCTTGTGTTGGTGAGGAACATTAGACTCCCAACCATGCTCCTGTAAGTGGTCATGTCAACTTTTGGTGCTCCATCATCTTTGCTCAATTGGATCCCATGACCCTTTGGAGTTGCAATAGACTTGCATTGCTCCATAGAAAATTTCTTGATCATATCTTGAGCATATTTGTGTTGACATATGAAGATCCCTTTACCTATTTGATGTACTTCCATGCCTAGGAAATAATGCATCAAGCCTAGATCTTTCATTTCAAATTCTTTCATCATGGAGTTTTTGAACTCCTTATTCATCTTAGCACTACTACCCATGAATATTAGATCATCCACATATAAACATACAATGAGAATATCTTTACCTTGTTTCATGTAGTAGAGAGTAGGTTCACTTTTGCTCCTAGTGAATCCATACCTTTGAAAGTAGCCATCAATGCGTGAGTACCATGCTCTTGGTGCTTGCTTGAGGCCATACAATGCTTTCTTTAGTTTGTAGACAAGGTTCTCCTTACCTTGTTCTTCAAATCCTTGAGGTTGTTGCACAAAAACCTCTTCATTCAAGTACCCATTGAGAAAGGCACTTTTAACATCCATGTGCTGAATTTTCCACCCTTTGTGGGCAGCCAAATAAAGTACTGATATGATTTTCTCTCGTCTAGCAACATGAGCAAATCTCTCCTCATAGTCAATCCCATACTTTTGAGTGAACCTTTTTGCTACTAGTCTTTCCTTGTGTCTTTCAATACTTCCATCAACATTGAATTTGGTCTTGTAGACCCATTTACATCCAACACATTTTTTACCTTTAGGAAGCTCCACTAGCTCCCAAGTATCATTCTTTTTTATAGAGGTCATTTCCTCTTTCATGGCTTGTTGCCATACATCATGAGCACTTGCTTTTTCATAGCTAGATGGCTCTAGCTCTACACTAGTCATTAAAGCATAATTGACTACATCTCCCTTAGGCTCTTGGGAGTCATCATCACCATACATATGCAGATTTTCAAGTCTTTTCAAAACTGCATTCATTTCACTAGCTTGACTTCTAGTGTATCTTTTTTGGAAATTCTTATCCAACATTTGAAAAGATGGATGGTGCTGAAGTGTTCTTTTACCTCTTGATGGAGAATCAATATCCATTGGTGAAGAACTTACTGATCTTTGTGGAGAAGGACTTGGAGTAGCATCTGTTGTACTTGAAGTAGTACTCATACTTGGGCTTGGAGGACTTCCTTTGCTGTTTTTGGGCTGCACTTGCTGCACTTGAGAGGAACTTGCATCATGAGATCCATCATCAACAAAAAGTTTTTTATGACCCCATTCTCCCCCTTCATCAAAAATTACATCCCTGGAAAGTACAATTTTATGTGTTTTGGGATTGTAGAGCCTATATGCTTTGGAAGACTCACAATATCCAACAAAAATACATGCTTGAATTTTGGGGTCAAGTTTCTTTCTTTGCTCATCAGGAATATGTGCATATGCAAGACAACCAAAAACCTTAAAGTGTTTTACATTTGGCTTCTTGCCATACCATCCTTCATAAGGAGTAATCCCATCTAAACTAGAAGTAGGACTCCTATTCAAAATGTAAACACTAGTTCTTACAACATCAACCCAATACATGTTACTTAGATGCTTAGTTTGAAGCATTGATCTAGCCATTTCTACTATAGTGCGGTTCTTTCTTTCAGCCACACCATTTTGTTGTGGGGTATAGGTAGTTGTGAATTGCCTTTTGATCCCACAATATTTACAAAATTTTAGAAATGCATTAGATGAATACTCTCCTCCTCTATCAGTCCTTAGAATCTTTACAACAAACTCACTTTGATTCTCTACATTATTTTTGAAATCTATGAAACAATCAAAAGCTTCATCTTTAGTTTTCAAAAAATAAATCCAACACATCCTAGAGAAATCATCAATGAAAGTGAGAAAGTAAGAATTGTTACCAATGCTTTTGGTTTGCATTGGACCACAAATGTCCGAATGCACCAATTGTAGTGGATGGCTTGCTCTCCATGCTTGTCCCTTTGGAAACTTTGATCTTGAGTGCTTTCCCAAAGCACATCCTTCACACACCTCCTTGTGTTCTTCAACTCTTGGAAGTCCACTCACCATAGCTTGAGAAGTCAACAACTTCAAGCTTGCAAAATTGAGATGACCATATCTCAAGTGCCAAAGCACACTTGGATTAGAAATAGCAACACTAGCAAGTTGAGCACCTCCATGTTCCCCAAACTTAAGAGGAAATAACCTATTATTTGTCATAGGTACTTGGGTAACAACTCTATTACAATTGTTCTTATCAAAAATTATACATTTGCCTTCATAAAAAACAAGCCTATAATTTTTCTCCATCATTTGTCCAACACTAAGCAAGTTATGTTGGAGTTTGGGGGTGTAATAGATGTCATTTACCTTTTTGGTGCCTTCTTTTGTTGAAACCTCCATGGCTCCAATACCTTCAACTTGTAGAGCTTTGTCATCTCCCAATTTGATCTTTGATTTGTAGGAGGAATCCATAGTAGCAAAAAGCTCTTCTTTGCCACTCATATGATTGGAACAACCAGTATCCAAAATCCAAGTCTCATTAAGATTTTGATCTGATTTTCCATATGTTAGAAATAAATTTGAAGGACCTTCTTCCTCTCCATAGTTTCCATATTTGCCTCTCCCTTCTTGAGAAGTCTTGGACCAACAATCCTTTTTGAAATGACCAAGCTTACCACAATTGTAACAAGCTTTCTTTGATTTGTCACCTCCTCTTCCTGGATTGCCACCTCTGCCTTGATTGCCACCTCTTGAGTTACTTCTCCCTTTGCCTCTTCTTTGTCCTCTGCCTTGTCCTCTTCCTTGGTTTCCCCCTTGGCCTCTTCCTTGTCCTCTTCCTTCACCCTCCTTGGATGAGAAAGCTTTGTCATCACCTCCATAGCTTGTGGAAGTAGATCCCTGTAATATTTCTTCATGAGACATTAAGGAACCAATTAGAGCATCAAAAGATAAAGTAGACAAATCCTTAGACTCTTCAATGATGATAGCAATATGGTTCCATTTATGAAGAAGTGTTCTCAACACTTTCTTCACCATGACTTCAGATTTGATGTCTTCTCCAAGGGTTTGCATTTTTTTGACCACTGCCTTCACTCTCACACAATAGTCACCTACAGTTTCATTCTCTTGCATCTTGAGATTTTCAAAATCTCTCTTCAAGGTTTGAAGCCTCACTTGCTTCACCTGATCACTACCTTGATAACTATCCTTCAAGGCTTTCCATGCTTCTTGGGCTGATAAACAGGAAGCAATCCATGGAAAGATGCTCTTCTCCAAAGCTGCTTGGAGATGGTAGAGTAGAAGAATTGCTCTTTTGGGCATATTTCTTGTTCTTTTCTTTGGGGGTCTTCTTTGTCCCGCCCTTTCCAATGAGTAAGGTCCTCATCTTGATGGACCAATACTCGTAATCTAGCCCATTAAACTCTGGAATGGGTAGATTAGTATTTGTTTCCATTGTTTAAACAATATTTTTGAAATAAACAAGAAATACCCTTCTTTTATTCTTCAATACAAACAATGCAAGATGCTTACAAAAGAAGATTACAGATTTAAATCAAATCTCACTCTGTCAATTCTCTCAAAAATGTCTTGCTCTACTTCCATAGGTTCTCCTATCTCTGCATTGACAAAATTGTCTGCTACAGAATCATTGTTATCACTAACAATTACTATTTCAGGAGAATGTGGTTCTAGCTCAACTAGCTCAACCGAATCACTGTCACTGATACAAATGATTTTAGGTCCACTATCACTATCACTTGAAGTAGGTCCGCTATCTAAAGAGTTGTTATCTTCAGAATCACCGTCGTAACCAGGATCAGGTATTTTTTGGTTTGCAATTATTGAATTTTGAAGTTGACTCAAGATGGTATTGAGACCATACAAATACACTCTTTCATCAAATGCTTCAGGGGTCTCTCTGTCCAAAAGAGAACGAAGAGCAAAATAAAATCTGTTTGACCTTATCATAAGTCTTCTTACTAGCAACAAAAGTAGTATATCTCTCTATTTTCACAACATATACCCCTCTCAAAAATCAAATTTAGGCCCTTGAACGGGGTTCCATGGGGCAACGCCCTTGGTGTGCCTCTTTTTTTGGAAGTGTTAAATGGGCGCACCGAAAGGCTTCCACAGGCAAAAATTTACTCCTTTATATTTGCACAAATAAATTTAAAACCTATCTTTTGGATGTTCTCCCTCGCACAACACAACATTCCATGATCAGGTTCATGTTATCTTTATATTTTGGATGTTCTCCCTCGCACAACATAGCTTCCAAAGATTTCTCCGTCACATAGACAACAAAACAAGCTTCCACAACTTACGCAAAATTTTTAGATCTCCTTGCGACCTTCACATGCTAACTCTAGCTCTCCTCAGGCTGACTCCAAATATCCTCATGCAAAATATTATAGCGCAGCTTGATCTCAATCAACAACATGTAGGTAGCTCAATATTTCTTGCATAGCCTCCAAGAATCCAAGGCACTCAGGTGTTCAATATACCCTCAAACGTTAGGTAGCTTTCCTCAACTGTAAGCAGCTTTCACACAGCTCGAATGTCTTCTAGTGTGCGATGTAACTGATCTCCGTAGTATATCATGGGATCAACAACAATGTATAGAGATATCACAGTAAGATTATGTCTCGATACTCTTAACAACATGCTTTCCCAGCATGCTCACGTAGATCTCTCTTTCCAGTGTTTATGCCTCTCACAACATTTGCAATGCAGATTTGCACTTCTACACAGTGGATTGAACTCACAGTTGTGATGGGTAATCCATAGATTTGCAGTGCTTATCCCAGCTCTGATACCAAAATGTGATTTTGATTCACATTCTAATTAATTCTTCAGCATACGGGTTACAATTTATACAGAGTTTGGAACAGATTTCAGCCAAAGTTGGAGCTCTCTCTTGATGCACGTCAACCTATTTTGAGACTAATTCTAACTTCTTCCTAAACTCTCGCTTAACAATAAAGATGCCAACCTACGTAAAATCACACAATGCATTCACACTTAGCTATTACAAAATGTGTTCACACTTAGCTATATACAAGGTTCAACACTTCCTTGGGTGCATGTCAATCTCCATTGGGTTTCGATGGGCTTCGATATCCAGCCTTGGCTCATGAATAAATTTATTTGAGCTTTTCATGCTCATCAACCAGGCAACAAAATTGGCCTTGGGGTCATAGTTCCATTCATATTTTATTATATCTAACTCAATATCATTCATTTTTTTCCTAGAATAGGGGTAAACTTCTTGTTGACTAGTGTCAACCGCCAAGGCTAAAAGGAGGCTTATAGAAGCTAGTCTTATCTTTCACATTCTCATATGTAATGTCAATTATGTTCATTGGCCTCATTAGCTCCAAAGCAAAAATCATATTCAACACACATTTAGGCAACTCATAGACTAATTTATTCAACTTATAAAGCCTAAATATGGTGGAGTATTCCAAAAGGTACTAGTCTCCTCCAAACTCCATTCCAAAATCTAGAGATTAGTCATTGAAATGAATTTTGGTCTTTGCACCTTTATTGTTGTAAGGGTTGGTGCCAAAAATTCCTCTACAAAACGATAAAATGAAGAGGTCTTGCAAAGGATTTTTGTCCAAAAATAAATTGGTTGCATATGACTAGAGTCATCTACTAGTTTTAAATTTAACTTTTGATATAGCCTCACATTATGATACAAAACCAAATGGGCCAAAAATATTAAAAAATTGAAGACCTGGGTGTTCTTGAATTTTGAAAACCCTTCATGAATTTGGTCAAGTCAAAAATCACCCTTTCACTCTTGAGTGTGTACCTCATCATATATTACACTCAATTGAGCTAAAATCACACATTTATCAATCTTTAAATAAAAAAAAATTCCATCATTCTAAAAGCCTCCCTTGCACTATCACTAAAAGCTTTTATACTTAGGGGAAACTTTGGCAATGAGGTGTCCTAAGTCTGGCACTCATTGTTAAAGAACCCTAATTTATCTAGGATGACTTTGTAGTGCCTGATTGTGATTTTTAAATTTACCTTGTGGAGCCCTAACTACATTAACAACATTATTGGATGATGTGTGTGTTGATTAAAAACTCTAAAATTTTGGCACTTGCCTAACCTCCTAGAAATAGACATTGTATAACTTAGCACATGCAACTACTAGTTCATAGTAGTTGTGGACTTGGGGTACCATGTACTGGGATAGAAAACTAGTCCTTATCCTAGCTACAAAGGATTTATGAGCCGTAACATTAAATATTTAAAAATATACCTCTTAGGATCTTTGTATTTTTTGATCATTTGGGATCCACTACCCTATTAGCCTGATATTTGACTAGCTCAGGGACTACAAATTGGAGAGTTTGAGTTTGTGTCTCCCTACTTGAGGTGGAGGAGGAGGCTAGAGAAGCCCCTTAAGAATAGTGGAAGGACTTACTCTAGCTATTAGTTGGAAGGTGATAGTCTTCTTCCTTGCTTTCATGGCTACTGTTGGCTCCTCTATATACTTTTGTGATGGGAAATCTTCTTTCTTGTTACTTGGCTTATCTTTTTCATTTGAATGCACAAGACTTGGTGAGAAATAATTGAAGGTAATATGTATTTTCATATATTTTCTTCCTTGAATATCGAGGCACCTACCTACATTGAATTCATGTTCTATGAATACACTCTTTCTTTCTACAAAACCAACGAGAAGAGACTACCATCTTCTTAGCATTAAATTCATGCTATGTGAATTCATAATTCTTTCATGCAAAGTTGGAGGGAAGAGACTATCACTTTTTGAGGTCTTTGTTGCTTGAATAATCTAAGGGTATTCCTTAGGGGATAATTGGACAATGATCACTATCACAAGGATCCACTTGAGTTTTTTTCTCAACAAATAACATTATCTAATGATGATTTAATAAAACAACTCATAATACCATGACCTTAGGCTTTTCTTTGATAAATTTTAATTTAGTGTGCACCTGCCAAGTGTTATCATCAATGATATAAGATAACTACCCAAAAATATTTTTGTAAGATAGAGAACAAAATTTGGTTGAGTATGATACATATGTACTAGAGAGTCTTATGGACCAGACATATTATGGATCTTCTCTCTTTGATGAGTTGATAATTGTCGCTACTCAAGAAGAAATTTTTTCACTTAGAATACTCAAAATCACATAGACCATTGATTCAACTTGTGTTTTCAATGATGTGGATTACATTTCCTACTTTACATATCCATAACTCTTTTAATCTCCATGATCCCACAAATCAAGGAATGCTCTCAATCAATGGTGCAAAACAAGTGCCAAAAAATGGAACCTTTTACAAAATAAAGCTAAAATATGATGCTAAGTATGATTCACATATAAGATTTTCTTTTTGATTATGATCTGAGGTAGCTCATCAAGTAGATCCCATTGATGGGGATTGATAATGTGTAACCATAGAGCATTGAGAGTTCAAATGAATTTCCCATGTTATAGGTGGTGATGATGTAAGGGCAACTCTAGAGGAAATCAAATTTAGTGTGGCATCCTGGTTTTCTCATGTCCTCATCTCATTTGAGGACTTGTTCACCAATTTTGAAGTCAAAGGATTTGTATTTTTATCAAACATTTTTTTACTTGTCCTGTGATGCTTCAGTAATTGTTCTTTAGTTGCTTCTTTCTATTATTCAAGTTTAAATAGGTTTCCCATCCTTGTGGTCATGACATCATTCTCCTGAGTTCTAGCTACTGAATTAACTACAATGCTAACAACTCTATGGAGATAGATAATCTTACCTCCTTTTCATAGACTAAGGTTTAAAGTGAACATCCTATAGCCTTCTTTGGAGTGACTTTAGCTACCCATGAGGTTTTTCTAAGATGGATATTTCACTTTCTTCGATTCTCTAAACCAATCCTCTTCAAAATCCTAATCAGGTTCTTACTAGTAGACTCTACTAGACCACTCCCCTGAGGATAGTAGTTTGAGGAAACCTTCATATATATGTCATACCGAAGGGTAAACTAGGTAATTTTAGCCTCAATGAATACCTTTACATTATCTGTGATGACAATATTTGGGGTAACAAATATGGTTATAATCCTATTAAAGGAAGCTTTTCAATGGCTTCCTTTAATATGATTTCTTTTGTCCATCTATTAAAATAATAAGTGGTGGTGAGAATACATTTGTGAACCACACTTGATGGTGGGTTAATCATGCCAATGAAATCCAACCCCCATTGGAAGAATGGCTTATTTGATGCTATGGAATTCAAATGCATGGGTGCATTCCTATTCTTCCTAGTGAAAAATTAAGCTTATCACATTTCATTACCCATTGGTGAGAATCTAAAAACATGCTAGGTAAATAATACCCAACTCTCATAATTTTTGTAGCAATAATTTTAGCTAATTAGTGAATACTTGAGAACCCTTGATATAATTCTTGAATCAAGGAGTGAATTTGATCCATTCTAACACATCTCAAAAAAATGTCATCAAAGTTCTTCTGGAATAGAAAACCTTGAATAAGAACATAATGAGTATTTTGTAGTTTGAGTTCCATCCTTTTATTCCTATTTAGGTTAGATGGGTGTTGACCTAACTACATGTGCCTAACTATCTCATCAACATAGTCCTACATATTTCCATCTAAATTGACTAAGTACATGTCATTGTTAGCTCCTATATCGATAATGTCTTTAGTTAGTCCTTGGCATAAGTCTCTCCCCTTGATTAGTTTAGTTGGTTTGACCTCTATATCATACTCTAGGATCTTGGTGATCCATCCTACTCTTTTCTCACTAATTTCTCCATACATTATGTATTCCTTTATGCTTGAGTGGATGACATAAGTAATGATTTTTTTGATAGAGACCAAGTGTTTGAACTTCTTCAAGCCTCTATTAGTTCATATAATTGTTTTTAAAAAAAATTATCTCTCCTCATATCCCTTTAAAGTTTGACTGAAAAGGTAATTGGGTATTAATTCTTGTTATCATCCTTTTAGGTAAGTAGTGTTGTAATTATGAAATCATCCCCATATACATAGAGGATGAAATATTTATTGAAGGTTGGGTTTTCTAGCAGTGGAGCCTCTGCTATAGCTTTCTTTATTTCTTCAAAAAGAATTCCATTCCTTAGTCCACTTAAATGCCTAATGTTTTTCAAAATAAGAGTCATGGGTTTGACAATACCAATAATTTTTTGTATTAGGGTTAAAAGAATAAATTTTTGAAAGGGTTGCAACCCTTTTTTACAATACCACTCCTCTACATTAAATCAAACAATGAAAAATTAGAGAAGTGTAGCATCAAAACAAGACAAGAAGTCACATAGACCCCTTACAGAAAAAAAACTAAAATGCTTCACTTCCTATGACTACAAGAGGTGAATAAAGCTTACAACCTCTGATTAATAATTTAACCATAATTTTGTCTATCATAAGCTTGCAACTCCCTCTCAACTATACTCCTCAACTCACTAGGGAAATCATCCCTCCATAGAATTGGTTCAAGATTGTCTACACCTTTATTGGCCAACCAATCTATTGCTTGGTTTCCCTGTTGATATATGCACTATATTAAACTCCTCCAAGGCTATAATGGTCGTAGTCACTGCACCACTCAATATGAACCTACCATAGAATAATAAACCTACCACAAAATAATATCTCATCACCACACCGCTCAATAGGAACCCTACCACATAATAGTATCCCATGAAATACCACATGGACCATGCTAACACCATACCCCACTACAATCATCACGGAGACCATATCTGCTATATTGCTTAATAGAAACCCTACCATAGAATAATATCGCATTGCCACACCACTCAATAAGAACCCTACCATAAAATAATATGCCCCTATTGAGACCATAGTCATCATGTCACTCAACAAGAACCCTACCCATATATTCACAAGTAATAATCTCACTATATTTCTTTGATGATGAAAAACCATCCTCTATTTTGAATGGGCATTCATGTCCCTTTACACTCAAATTAAAAATTGTTTGTGTTTCAATTACATTTTCTCTTACTATTTTTTTTGTTTGTAAGCTCATTATTAGTTGGTCTACCTAGTTTGGCTTCAACCCCTATATTTTTTGTTTTTCTAATATCACTAATGAGTCTCATTAAAATGTTATTATTTAGAGATCAAGGGTTTGTTTTGAACAATTTTTTTTGACTCATATAGAGAGAAATGAATATAATTAACACTTTTCATACCTTGGTTGGGAGTATTATTTGGATGAGATTATACTTTAGACTCTTATGGCTTTGTCCCCCTAGAAATTGGGATTTCTAAAATCTTAGTCACCTCCTCCATTACTTTCAACTGTTGCTCCACCTTGTCTTCATATTCTTTCAATTTTTCATCTTCTCCACCTAGGGCATATTTTTAGGAATTTTTCTCCGTCTCTCTTGATATTACTCTATAAATTTTCCCTCCTCAGGGGTTTCATCAAGAATACTAAATTTATTTGCATCTGGAGAACTTAGGAGGCTCCTCTTCTATTGTAGCCTTTTATTTTTGTAGCTCTTTCCTTTTCCATACCTTATTAACTAGTTCTTTATAAAAACAAAATTTCCAAAAATATCTCATTCTTTTACAAAATTTGCAAAGTGACAAAATTTTCACATTCAATTGGTTGTTCCCAAACTCAATACTTAGAAACTAGCTTAATAGAGTTTGGGAGATATTTTCCCAAATTAGTATTAACACATAATTAGGTGAATATAAATATGGTTTTCACCTTTATTGTTGAATTAAAAGCTATTAATTGTCCCATCACTTTACCTATACCTGTTGGAGAATATCATATTATTTGGTACATTCTAATGTACCCCCATGGTACCTTTATGGTACAAATGTAAATATTTAATAGATCAGGGTTTGTATCTATAGTTTAGTTGAGTGATTTATATTTCCTTTTTATTTAAATGTCAATGTGTAGGATATGCACAAGTGTCATGTAAGTAAGAGTGAAAGTGTGTATTGAGAGAATGTGCACAAGTGTCATATATGTAAGTGTTCAAATATATAAATTAAGGATGTGCACAAGTATCTTGCATTAGGAGTGCATGTAGGAGAGTAAGATGCATGTAGAAGTGTGCAAGTGTCATAGACTTAAAGTATGCATGTAATAATAGAGTTAAGAGACTTGTATACAAATGGCAAGATGAAAATCCAAAGATCAAGAATAGGAAATGTTGCATCTTCTAGATATGTGAGGAGTGCAATAGACAAGTATTGAAGAATCACATTACTATGGTTATATTATGGAGACAAAGCTCCATATAATGTAAGGGGAAATGATCTATAGTGCTCACCACATAGCAAACATTGATAATAAATATTGTATATAATTTTTAAGCAATTTGCATGTGCATGAATGATTTTAGCCATTTACATTCATATTTGATATTATAAGTGAATGCTATTTTATTATTATATTGGCTTGGATATATATTTGATTGCTCATATATATAATTCTACTCTTGATTATTGATATTTTGACCTATAATATTGTGGCTTCTTTATATTGGGACCTATGATATTTTGAGATAGTAAGGCTTAGAAACCAACATTGTTACCAAATATATCATTTAACTTTATCCATTTTTTATAGATTTACATTAGCCACCTTAATATTGGAGTTTGTCCACTTTGAAAGCAATGAAGACTTGGAATCTAATTTTAAAAGTATGATTGAGTAGATATTGAGGGGATAAGGTAAGATTCACCTTGATTTGGATTCTAGGGTCTTTCCACTTGGTTCAAGGAAAACCAATGAAGACTAAGACTCAACTTGAAGTAATTAAGGTCCAACCTAGGATACTCATAGTCACCCTGATATTGATTTTGGATTCCCTAGAAAAGAGGAGAATCATTTTATTCTTAGGTTTGAACTAAGACATTGGATCTAGATTCCATAGATAGAGGAGCATCATAGCTAATAGAGATTAAGAAGCATCATAGCTTCTAGAGATAGAGGAGCATCTAAGATTTAAAAGATAGAGCATATGAGCTTCCAAAGAATAGAAGCAATACAAATCTTCTATAGATCAGAGAGAATAAGGAAGCATTATAAGATTCCTAAGATAAGAAAATATTAGAGAACTAGGTTGATTGAAAATATCTTCATATCAATTTAGTCTTGGTCATGGATCAATTTTTGAAGTAGTGTTCTTCAAGAAGACATTTCAATGTTAAAGCTAACAATACAATAGTGAATTCATAATATTCAAAGCTTCATCAAGTATGTTGTCCTATAGAGGTCATCATACAAGAGGCCAATACAGAGGCTACATGAGCATGAAGGCAACAATATAAGAGCATATCATGTAGCTACTTGAGAGCTATAAGAGCTATTATACAATAGTAATCTCAAATGTTGTAAAGTCTCAAGTGCTAAAAGGGATATATCATTCAAGTCCAATAAAAAAGACTAAAGTGCTAATAGGGTGCTAGCCTTCAAGAAAGAATATAGCATCTCAAGTTGTCATGACCCTCCCTTGGCAAGCTTATTCTTGTGATGGATTTGGATGTGAATGTGCTATTTTGAGGATGGAGGAGCTATTTTTATGACTTGCTTGAACAAGTATATTGAGTTAGGATGAAGCTTGATTGCTAACAATTTCTTTTAATAGTTAAGTGCTCAACTATTATAGCCTTTATAGAAATTATATTGGTTTAAAGGAAATTCTAAAGGAAAGAAATAATACCAAGTAAATAGGCTCATAGAGATAAATGCTAACTTGTGTTGTTTTTATTGAAACAAGAAGACCATTAATAATAAGTGTATTATTTGGTAACTTGGGTTTCTTTTAATATTATTGGCTTTGTATTGCTTGTTAACAAGGCACACACACACACACACACACACACACACACACACACACACACACACACACACATATAGAACAATATATAAGTATAACTATATGTGCTTTACATCCTAAGGTGCTATATTAATTAGAAGTGAAACTATAGTCCTTGTTGGATGTTGTTAAGGTTGAGTTGTTGAGAAATCATAACCACAATAGATGTAATACAAAGTGCTTCTTGCTTATGTCATGGATTAGTGCTTTCTTGTTTGGTGGATTGCTGGCTTACCCATGCACTCTAGATAGAAGGGGACATGTGAGCAATATTGTTCACTATTGCCTATTGTTTCATGATTTCACTAGGAAGTGGAGTGATGGAGGGAATCAAAGTATAGTACCGAGGAAGTTTGGAGGTAAGGAAAGAAAGAATGAATAGAGTGAGTTTAGGTGGATGGGAAGAGTGAAAGGAATAGTTGAAGATAGGTGAAGGAAGCTACAGGTTTTAGTTTCATTAGATTTTGCTCACCATATACTTCAGGTAAGTGTTACTGAGGTTATTTTGCATCACCAAGAAACTTAGACTTTTTAACTTCATTGTTGAGCTTAATTCTGGAAAGAAACCTAGGAAAGGTTGTGTTAGATGGAAGCTATGGGTTTGTTGATTGTTTCTTATTTAAAGAGATCTTAGCTGAATACATCATAGTTCCACCATAGTTGTGGTATGATATTATTGCTATCTTTAAATTTTAGACTTGGGGTTTCTTCCAAGGACATATCCCTGTAGATACTATTATATTCTAAAGGCTTTGCTGGGAAGCATCAACACATAGATAAGCTTGTAGATGACTCCTGTGATAAGAAATAAATGATTGTAGTAGCAGTCTCAGTGAGATGGCTAGCTTACATTCATTTGCTTGATTGTGTGTACTTTCTATGTGAATGATAACAGAACATTTTATACCCTAGATAGAAGAACATTTTATACCCTATTGCTATAGATTGTAATATGATTTGAAGGAAAGGACATAACTAAGAAAGCTCGATTAATCAAGAACAATCCCCAGGTGTTACCTAAATAGAGTCGGTTCTTGGAAACATTACTTTGTTGATGTTATGTTGTGCACTATCCAAGGAAGATGTCTCACTAACCTAAGAGTTGTGTTGCAGGGAAAAGTGATAGTATGGTGTTTGTCCAATTTAATTTGGTTGGGCTAATTGGATGTTCATTTAGTTATGAACATTATAATATCTTTGTGCTTGTTATTAAAGAATAGTTTAGCTTTTGCTTTGCACTCTAAGATAATGTTGTGTGGATGTATTTCTTGATGTTGGTTGTGTTTTGAATTATTAAAGATAAATTCATGTTTTGTAGGAAGTGCAATATGAAGAATCTGGAAATGGTTTAATTTGTTAGAGGAATAAAGATTATACAAAATGTACAACAGAGTATTCATACTAGCATGGTATTGGATAAGAGTAGATTAGAGAAAATAATTATTTTATTAAATGAAAGGAAACATTGATGAACATAGATGTGATATTGTGTAATTATCAATATTGAGCCTTACTGAAAGAAAAGGTAAAGTATATCTCTTATAGAATTGAGATCAATCTTCTTTATAAACTTGGTAGGTGATAGACTTTGTTTATAAGTGTTTTTATGGATAAAAGACCTCATGCAGATTGCGATGCAGGGACCAAAGCAGAGGACTAACAAGGTGGTTGCAAGTAGTGCAAGTGGAAAGAAAGTTTTGAGTTTGTTTCTAAGTTTTTGTGAAGGCATCTCACCGTTGTCTGTTACTGCGTTTATTAAAGATCTATTACGTTCTATAAAAAGGCTTATGGTCAATATTTGGAAAGAATGTTGTAACTTGTTAGACATTGATAGACTTCACACCATTGGTGGGAAATAATGAATGTAATAGACTGTATGTGATTTTGAAGACATCTAGTTATACCAAAATTGAAATGGAAATATGTTAAGCTATTGTTTATCATTTATGAATAAGATAATGTTATGTTGCTAGAAAGATGTTTATGTGGTTATTGTTGTGTTAAATTCCATGAGATTTGGTATGCAATTATGGATGGTTTTTGCTTGCGCATTTCTAGAAAAGAGTTTGTCTGAATGATTGTTAATGCTCTGTTAGATAATTAAGGGGCAACTTCTAGTTTAACTAGTGCAAAATTTATATCAATTGGCTTGGAAAATCTAAACTTACTTAATAAACTCATCGATAATAGTAATATCTCCAAAGGGATTTGTGGTGACTAACGGATGCAATTTTTTTGAGATATAGTCTTCCTAGATTGATGCCCTTTAGTGAGAAACGTAGAACTGGAACTTAGATCACCATGGGATATATGGATGCCTTTCATCTTGAACAATGAAAAGTGATCTAAGAGAGAGAACCAAACTTAATAGACCTATGATCTCTACTTAATGAATGGTGAAATTAGTTAAGGTGAGTATGTGTTCTCACAAGTATTCCTTGTGTTGTTTAATATCATGGATAAAGAGCTTTCTAGTTTAACTTTAGATTAGATTGTGTAAGGAACCCATGATAGACAAGTTCACTTAAGTAGGAGTTTAAACCACTCATAAAGCACCCACTCCACCTACATTGATAGACCTATGTAAGGTGAGGAGGTTGGGTTGTTCTCCTTAAAAATATGGGATGGAGTAAGCTAGATCATTGAGGGATAAACAAGAGTGATAGCTTGGTTGAGCACAAATCTCTTTCTATAGAATGTAAAGAGGCAGCTAGCTCATTTGAAATGGAAAACAAACAAGAGAGATAGCTGATTTGGTATAAATCTCGTACAACTGATAGAAAGATATGGGCTAGCTCGTAGGGTATATGAGAAGGAAATCTAGCCAACCAGAAGTTCGACATCTAGTATATCTTATCATATGGACATGGGTAATATTAGTGATGGATGTAATACTACTCCAAATTGATATAAGTGAGCATCTTAAACTTGTCATGGTAGAATATTGTGGTTTAGAATCGTCTAAAAAGAAAAAAAACTCATGGGATGTCTTGGAATGGGGAAATGAAATTTTGGGTAGTCACACAAGTGCTAATAGGGCACTTAAACAAGCACTAACAAGGCACTAGCTTTTAAGGAGGAATAGAAAATCTCAAGGATTATTAGGGAAATAGCCTTCAAGAGAATTTAGAGAAGTGCAACAGGGTGATAAAGGAAGAATAGACAAGTGCTAATAAGGTGCTACGAGTCATAAAAAAATAAAATAACTTGATGTTAACAAAAGTGCTAGCATTTGTAGAAATTGAAGAAATTCAAGCACACTTCTAAGTATCATTTCTAAAGTGAATTAGATAGGCCACATGCAATAATTTTTCAATGAGTAAAAAATTATCGAGAACAACGCTCAGGCATGCTAACATCATCCATGAAATATAATCACTAGAACAATAGTCAAACATGCTACCATTGTCGACCATAGGTGATTACTAGAAAAACACTCGTACGTGCTAACATTATTTAGTACAAGTTGATGTACCCCCATGGTACCTTTATGGTAAAAATGTAAATATGGAATATATTAGGGTTTGTATCTATAGTTTAGATGAGTGATTTATATTTCACTTTTATGTAAGTATCAATGTGTAAGATATGCACAAGTGTCATGTAAGAGTGCAATGTGCAGGATATGCACAAGTGTCATGTAAGTAAGAGTGCAAATGTATATTGAGAGAATGTGTACAAGTTTCATGTATAGAAGTATGTAAATATGTAAAGTGAGGATGTGCACACGTATCTTGTATTAGGAGTGCATGTATGAAAGTAAGTGTACGAGTGTCAAATTTGAAGTATGCATGTAAGAAGAGAGTGAAGAGTCTTGTATACAAGTGGCAATATGAGAAGCCAAAGGAAAATAATAAGAAAGGTTGCATATCATAGATATGTGAGGAGTGCAATAAAAAAGTATCGAAGAGTCATAATACTATGGATATATTATGGATACAAAGCTCCATACAATGTAAGGGAAAATGGTCCATAGCGATCACCACGGAGCAAGCATTGGTAATAAAACATATATACACATTTTGAGCAATTTTATATTGTAAGTATCCTTCATTCATGTACATAAATTATTTTGGCCATTTACATTCATATTTTATGTTATAAGTGAATGTTATTTTCATTATTATATTGGATTGGATATATATTTGATTACTCATTTATGCAATTATACTCCTGATTATAGATATTTGACCTATAATATTGTGGCTTCTTTATATTAGGACCTATGATATTTTGAGATAGTAAGGCTTAAAATACAACAATACCTACTAGAATATCTTCATCCCAGAACTCCAATGGAAGTCCTGGTAGGCAAACCCAAACTGGATCCAAATTTATATTTTCAAAATTTGGGTTAAAACCTAGTCTTCACTTCCTTAGAAAAAGGCCCCTCTTCCCATAAAACCAAGGTCATTTTGTTAGGGCATGGCCTAAGTCTTTTTTTTTATTAATAGGTTAAGAAGGGGATTGAAAGGGCCCCATCCCTTTTACATAAACTTCCTTACAAGCAGATCATAAAAGGTAAAGAAAACATGGTGCCAAGTCCATCTGAACTATTAACAATCATAAAGAACCAACCTAAAGCACCTGATAAGAAACATACATACTACACTACCAATAACAAGAATAACCAGACAACAGTTGACTTTACATACATAACAGTCTACCACATATAGACTGGGACACCCATAATAGTTTACCCCAAGAGCTGAACCCCAAAATTTAGCTTCTTCCAACTGGAAAGTGAACATCATTGGGCCGATTTGGCTTCTCCTTAGCCACAAATTCAATAAGTTGAAGTGGGAAATTATCTTCCCATATAATAATATCCTGAGCCTCCACCCCCATGTTTTCCAATAAATCTGCAGCTCCATTCCCCTCTCGATAAACATGCTTCAACTAAAGGTTGTGATAAGACTATAGGATCTCTTTCATCCCCACAACCATATCTGCAATGCTCCAACCAACTTCCTGTCTTCCTTTCAAAATATTTATAAGGTTTAGGGAGTCCCCTTCCATAATAATATTTTTATAATGGCCTTCTTTGATTAACTTAGCCCCTGTAAAAAAGGCTCGAGCCTCAACAAAATGGTTGGACTAGATGGATAGAGGTTCAACAAAGGCTTGCACAATCATCCCCCTAGAATCCCTAAAAACTCCACCTACACCAGCATGCCCTGGGTTCCCTTTTGCAGCGCCATCCACATTCAGTTTGATCCACCCATCTAGAGGGGGTTCCCACTTAACTTCCAACCTTAAAGATCTCAACAAATTCACATAGATTAAAGGCTTCAAATTACAATGAACAACAATGGCTTCCTCGAGTCTACTTTCAGCTACCTCAGGAAAGGATAAGGTCTGAGTGTTCTCCACAACAGCATTAAAAATATGAAAAGCAACCACAGAAGCCTCTCTTTTCCTATTTTCAAAAGCCTTGTTATTCCTCTCATTCCAAATTCCCCAAAGAAAATGGGGGAGACAAAACCTCCAGAGAACTTTCAATCTACCACTATTGAAAGGAGGATCCCACTGCACACATAAATCTCCTATAGTGGCTGGGAAGACCCAAGGAACATCAAAGGGTTCCAAAACCTTCTCTAAAATCTGTCTAGCAAAGGAACATTCAAGAAAAATATGATGAACCGATTCCAAATTTTGTTCACATAAATAACATCTATTTACAATAGGGATGCCTCTTTTGTGTAAGTTATCAATAGTTAATATTCTATTTTGAGCCACCAACCATAAGAAGAAAGCTATTTTAGGGATGAGCCCTTTAATCCAGATTTTCCTCACTAGAAACCAACTTCTACCTTCTATCTCAAGCAAATGGTATCCAGACTTAACAGAGTATTTTCCATTATTTTCCTCCTTCCAAATGATCGAATCACTGAAATGGGAGGATAGTAGAGGATACAAATGAAGCCATATTTTTAGATTGTTAATATGGCCAGCCAAGTTTGGGTCTAAATCTAGAGTAGATAAATCTTTCCAGATTTTTTCACTATTTTTGGTTGTAATATAATCAACAACTTTGATACCAAAATGGAGGGATAGAGTAGGTTCCAATGCACTTACCTCTGGGTCCTCTAAGAGGGGAATGTTCTTCAGCCAATGATCTTTCCAAAATTTCACCTGATTTCCATCTCCAATATGCCAGCGAAGCCCTTTACATAACAAATGTCTAATGTCCACAAGACTATTCCAAAAGGAAGATCCAACTGGCAAGTCATTGGAGTATAATTTTTTTCCATTTCATAAATACTTGGCTTTGAGGATCTTAACCCACTCAAGCTGATCATTTTTCAATAATTTCCATCCTATATTTCCCATCAAGGCTTCATTCATTTGTTTTACCCTTCTAAAGCCCAACCCTCCTACATCTTTAGCAGAACATATTTGATCCTAGGCAACAAGGGCAAAGCATCTTCTATCTTCTGATCCAGACTAGAGGAAGGATATTTGAATTTGCTCCATTTTAATCCTTATTTTAGCTAGAATATTGAAAAGAGACATAAAATAAATTGGAATACTCTATAAAGAAGACTTCACAAGCTGAGCTTTACCTACCTGGCTAAGAAGACTTCCTCTCCAACCTGTTAACTTTTTTGCTAGTCTATCTAGAACTGGATTCCAAAGATGTGACTCCATCCTACCTTTGAACATAGGCATACCCAAATACATGGTTGGGAGTTCTCCAATGTCACACCCAAAGATCCTCATGATATTTATTTTCCTTCCAACTAGGGTGTTGATAAAATAAACTTTACTTTTTAAGTTCACTTTTTGACCAACAACTTCTTCATAAGACACTAAAATATTTTTTAACTCCTTAGCTTGAGGGACAGAGGAGCAGGAGATCAACAAAGTATCATCAACAAATTATTTATGAGAAATAGGGTCTACTCGCCCACTTCACTTTCTACAACCTCTGAAATAGATCTTCCCAATGCTTCAACAAGAATAATAAAAATATATGGTGATAACGGATCCCCTTGATGGAGACCACACCCACTTTTGAAGTAGCCAGTAGGGACTCCATTTACCAAGACTAAAAACATAGCAGATGAAAAACACTTTTTAACCAACCCCACCCATTTACTCTGAAAGCCAAATTTCAATAGGACTTTGGTCAAGAAGTCCCAAGAAACCCGATCGTAAGCTTTGTTCATATCTAACTTTAGAAGCATACCAACCCTCTTACTATTTTCCATAGAATGAATAACCTCATGAATGGTAATTATGCTATCCAAAATTTATCGATCTTTAACAAAACCACCTTGTTGATCTACCATAATAAAAGGTAGAACCCTCTTTAACCTATTGGCAATAGTTTTGGATAAAATTTTATAGATTGTGTTGCACAAACTGATAGGCCTAAAATTTTTAAGATGTCTTGCTCCCTGCACTTTTGGGATCAAAGCCAAAAAAGTGGAATTGACATCCCTAGGCAGGTATTAGATTCACTGGATCTCCTTGATAGCCTCAGTAACATCTGATCCTACAATATTCTAGAACTTCTGAAAGAAAGTAGCTAGGAAACCATCTGACCTTAGGGCCTTTTCCCCACCTAGACTAAATATGGCCATTCTAATTTCCTCATCTATAAAGGGGGCCATAAGAGAAGAATTCATCTGATCAGTCACCAATTTTAGAATATTAGGAAGGAGTTTGCTTTCAGCTTCACCATTCACTACCACAGGTTCTCCTAGGAGGCCTAAAAAATAATTGATACCCTAACATCCTCTGGTTCCCCTACCATCGAGCCATCATCCCTAACCAACTCCTTTATCTTATTGCTACCTCTATGTCTTAGGGTAGACACATGAAAGAATCTAGTGTTTCTATCACCTTCTTTAAGCCAAACTAGCCTTGATTTTTATTTCCAAAACACTTCCTCACAAGCTAGAATATTATGATAATCAGCTAAGATCTAGCATTCAGTCCTTCTACGATGATCATCTAGACCAACTTGGTTCACTTCCTTTTCAATATTTTCAAGCTTCAACTTTAGATCCTTCTTTTGGGTAAATAGATGCCCGAAGACTCTTCTATTCCATTCTTTAATATTGGATTTAATCCACCTCAATTTACAAGCAATTTGAATTATTTTAGGGCCCCTAAAAACCTTTTGCCACCAATCTTCTATACTGGGTTTTAAATTTTCATGATTCATCCACATCAACTCAAATCGAAAGGGGCTCTTATGTAGTTTTCTTCCACTCTCTATTTCCCAAAGAATAGGATTATGGTCGGATCCAATCTTGGGGAGGGTTATAAGAGTAGTGTCTCCAAAGACTATTAGACCTTCTTGAGAAACTAAAAATTGATCTAGCCTTATCTAAATCAGTTGGTCACCCAATATTCGATTACTCCATGTATACTTAAACTACCTAAGATCAATATCCATTAACTCATTATCACTCAAAAACTTCCCAAAGTCTTCCATTCCCTCTAATAGAATTGGAGAGCCTCCCTTCTTATTAGATGGGTAAAGTGGTGTATTGAAATCACCCACCAACACCCAAGGAATATCTTTGAATACTTCCCTAAGATAACTCAGATCTCTCCACAAAGAGCATCTTCCACTCACCGAGTTAGGGGTATACACATTCATCAAAATCCAATTTTGGTTATATTCTAGACTATGACAAAACATAGAGATGAAACTACTATTATTTACAATAAGTTAACCTTCAATATTCTCCTTATTCCATAAACACATAAGCCCTCTAGAGGCTCCATTGGATGGGCTAATTAGACAATCTACTTCTCTCCATAAAAATTGCTTTACACTTTGAGCCTTTTGTACATCCATTTTGGTTTCCTGAAGCATTACCATATCTAATTGTTTTTCCTTCCTTAGCATCAAAATATCTTGGTGTTTCGAAGGGGCATTCAATCCCCTAATATTCTAGGAAAGAAATTTTTATATTTTTTTATGGGGGACTTTTTCCCCCAAAGTTCAAAACTCTTTGAGATCCATTTGCCACTTCCATGGTTGTTTCCTTCTTTCACATTTTAGACTTTGATGGGTGACCCCTTTGGGTCTCAGAACCAACATCAACCTTTCCTTTTTTTTTTAACTTCTAGTGATTCGGTTAGGAGTATTGAGTCCCTCACTCTAAATTAAGGCAAGATCCACATCTTTCCCAGGGCCACAATTAGTAGGATCACAAAAACTAGATTCATCCAAAAAATATACTACAACAGATGAAAACTTGTCTGCTTGCTTGGATGCTTCAAAATCCTCTATCATAGATTTAACACAATCTAAAACTTGAAGACAATCAAAGGTATTCCTACATTCAACACCAACATCACAAACAGAGGCAACAACCAATGGAATATTTACCTCTAAGCACTTTCCATCGAATTCATCTATGACAAGGCCTTCAACCGCACCAACATCCAAGCTTTCTATGGGAACTTTACTAAACTCCTTAGGAGCACCATGAGCACCTTTCCTATCCACCCCTGACTTAGATGCCAAAAAACTTGGATTTGGGACTACTTCCTTTCCCATACCTTTTTTCTTTATCAACTTTTTGAGATAGAGCACAAGTGAAGCTAGGATGACCAAACTTCTTGCATACCAAGCATTTCCTAGCTATGTTCTCATATTCCAAAGGCTAGGTCCAGACCCCAAACTTAGACTCAATTTCAATTGACTTTGGAAGGTCCTTATCAAGCATAACATTAACATAGAATCTAGCGAACAAAAACCTAGATCTAGCAATGGTAACAGGATCTATCACCACCATCTCTCCTATTTCACTTGTGATTTTAGCTAGGATCTCCTCATGCCAAAGATATAAAGGAAGGCTAGGAAGGTGAACCCACATGGGAGCTTGGTCAATGCATTGAGAATTAGGGTTGAAATTGGGTGCCCAACCTCTACATCCAAAGAACCATGGACCCATAGTTCACCTCTTGTTGAAGATCACCACTCAAGAGTTTATCTCTCTAAGACATCTCTTCCCTCCACCAAGACAAATTAGAACATGAAATATTACATTGGCCATGCTAACACCACACCCTACCACATTACTCAACAGAAACCCTACCACAAAATAGGACTAATGCTAGAAATTTATGATATAAACCTTTTGACAAAGTTTATTTGACCAAAGAAGGATTGGACGACTTTCTTATATTGGGGTAGTGAGAGGATGACAATGGCCTCAATGAAGAACACAAGACTATACTTAGAGGGGGGTGAACAGTATAAGATCAATTTTTACTTTTCTTTCCCAAACAATATTATCCAATGTTATCAATTGCAATATCAATAGTAGTAATAAAAAAAATGCACAAATTATCACACACATGAGAGACACAATTGTAACGTGGTTCACCAAATGTGGGTTACGTCCACGAAGAAAATATTTCTTCTAAATTTTCTAAAAAAATCTCTTGGGAATCAATTCCCTATTACAATATTTATGGATCTCTGTCCAAAGGAGATCTCAATCCCTAATGCTCTGATTTGTGGATCTATATCCATAGGAGAACTCTATCCCCTTTTCTTTGGTTTGTGGATCTCTCTCCATAGGATAACTCTATCCCCTCTACTTTGGTTTATGGATCTCTCTCCATAGGAGAACTCTATCCCCTCTGCTCTAGTTTGTGGATCTCTCTCCATAGAAGAACTCTATCCCCTTTGCTCTGGTTTGTGGATCTCTCTCCAGAGGTGAAATCTATCCCCTCTACTCTGGTTTATGGATCTCTCTCCATAGGAGAAATCTAACCCCTTTGCTTTGGTTTGTTCTGCTACATGTTTCCCCAAGAATTAATACAAATCTTGATCAAATCAGCAACCAAACCTGCTCTCAACTTTATCTCAAGTTTACACCAAACCTTGTCATAAGGCTAGCACAAATCTACTTCGAATCTACTCATAAAACTATCCAAATATGAACACGTTACATGCACAAATCTACTCTAACTTTACTCAATAAAATATGTCCAAATATGCTTCAAGTCCTTTCACAAGACTTGCTCAAATATGCCTTCAAGACTTCTCAAAAACTTACTCAAGTATACCTTAAAGCTACTCCAAGTCTTCTCACAAGACTTGATCAAATTTGCCTCCAAGACTTCTCAAAAGACTTGCTCAAATTTACCTCAAAGCTGCTCCAAGTCTTCTCAATGTTGCTCACTAAACTTGCTCAAATATTGCTAAATCTTGCATACAAACAAATGCTTATATCTCTTTTAGAAATACTTTCAACTAGGTAATTCAGACATATTCTACCTAGAATTCTTTTAACCTCTAGAATATATAGAGAAAGATATGCACTATCAAAATCTCAATATGTTCTTCACATTCAGAAATCTTGCATTCAACTAATCCAATCTTTATCTCTTGCAAAATCCCTTTCAAATCAAATCAAAACAATGTATAACTTACTTCAAAAAATTGATCTATATTTCTTGTAAATTTGCTCTCAAAGATCAATCACACTAATGCACAAATTTCCTTCACAAGATTGATCTCAAACACTTTCACAAATGCTTTCAATATCTCTCAAACCAATGCTCAAAAGGTTTCATAATGATGCACAAATATCTCAAACCCTAACTCAAATATTTTCAACAATGCTTACCAAACAACCCTTTTATCTCCACCAACCAAACATCTTAAACAAGGAATGATATGTCCATACCTCTTATTTCACCTTGATGAAGATATGTCCTTAAAACCTATCTTACAAATAACTTATCCTCCTTATGCCACTACAAGGGTTAGATAGCAAAATACTTTCTCAAACCATCCACATGAAATTTCCTCTCAAAAGGATGTGCATAATAAAATCTGAAAATGATGCTCTAAGTCCCTTCTTTTGTTCTAAAAAATAAAGCATTAATTAAAAAAAAAACCTTTCATATCTTCCTTTCACCATGCACGAGTTATAATAAAATGTCAAGCAACTTATCACACTTTCTTACTCCTAATATTGTAAATAATATTCAACCCAACAAAACAATTCATATTACATACATGAATTTTCTTATACCTACTTGAAATAAAATATTTCAATATACTTCAAAATTTCAATATGGCCATAACATCATTTATTTTATGCACCACACATAACACTTAGAAAAACTCCACACTATTCCATTTTAATTCAAAAAAAATTAATAACTCCACGTTGTCCTTTTAATCCAAAAATAAAAAATAAAATAATCACCTTATGACTCCCTAAGCAAGCACATACCTTAGCCTTAGAAAATATTATTTCACCAAAAATATTGACCCCATTTTTTTTGTCGCTGTGATTCAAACCTGCGTTATTTTTTGGCCCATGCCCTAGTTTCGACTAGGCCACCGCGTGGGCTAGCCATCCACACGAAACCTAACTTGCACATGCTCTTCCTTATTCTTGATATCTAACGTGAAAACTTCTTCAAACAAAACTTTAACTCCTTGCCTCCACTGTGTCTTGAACTTGATACCTCCATTCTACCACGTCTTAGCACCAAGGGTTCTGTTGTTTGGGCTAGCTGCCTAGATGGAATCAAAGTTAGTTGAACCTTCTATTTATCCACACATTCAGCCTTGAACGAACGATTCTGAGGGCACACGATTTCCTATTTTCATTGATCAAATTTTCAACCTTAGATTTGCACTTTAAATATGCAAATATGTATTTTGTCCTTGACGTTGACACATGGAAATATTTCAATTTCCAACCTTAACCTTTGGTGCCCACATTTAATTTTTTAATTATTATAATATTTTAAATCTTCATAGATTTAAATATTATAATTTCTTTTTCTTCTTTGGGCCTTTTCTTATTTTTCTTTTTCTTCTTTGGGCCTTTTCTCATTTTTCTTTTTCTTCTTTAGGCCTTTTCTCATTTAATTTTTAATTATTATAATATTTTAAATCTTCATATATATAAATATTATAATTTCTTTTTCTTATTTGGGCCTTTTATTTGGATAAAGTATTTTCCACCATAAAACATATTCCTTTTCAATTACCACCATGGTAAAACCATTAAACCTTTATTTTCCTTGACGTAAATGACAATCAATATCATCAACTTATGACATCAATGACAACAATTTACTTAAAATTTCCAACAATCTCCCCATTTGTCATTGATGGTAACCCTTTCTAAAATTTATTTTCAACCACTGGATTCTAAATCTTCTCCCCTTGACTGAAGCTTTCCCCCTTACTCAAATATCTCCCCATTTGACATCAATGGCAAAGGTACTCCTTTGGGGCTAAAGATAAGACTCTTAGATTAGTCCCCTCCCCACCTCCTCTCCTTGAGGTGATTAATTTTGGGGTGGGAGTATTTTTACTCCCAACATACAATGCTCTTTTTCTTTGTCAACCTTCTTTTTCAATATTTTTGTAGCCACACCCTTTTGATCTTTTTGAGTGTCCCTATTCTTGCTTGTCTCTGGAAGTTCTAGAAACTCTGTTCTACACTACTTGGCCTTATGCCCAATATTATTTCACTAGTAACACTTAATGTTGTAGTTCTTGGAAGGTGCAAATATCTTGAAGTTCCTCTTGGTGAAGCCATAATTATTTCTGTCATGAACCCTATAGTGGATTGCTTTATGACCAAAGTGATTATATGAGTAGCAATACCATTGAAAGAAATGTCCATATTTGAATGAATTGACATTCCTTTTAATGAGACTTTACTCCTTATTTCCATAATTCCTTCAATGCATAGCTTTGTGACCAAAAAAATTACATGAAAAATAATGTCCTTTGAAGAAATATTATTTTGAAATCTCTGGTCTCATAGTATTTTCTTTGCCTTCTCTGTGATGATCCTTGTTTCTTGTTTGTGCATTGTTTCCTTTCTTAGTGAAGCTTCTATTCTTCAACTTATCCTTATAAGTCTCAATTTCTTCTTCACTCTCTTCCTCTAAAATTTCCTCTTCTTTTGAGCTTGAGCTTGACCCTTCTTCTTGTTTCCCAAAACCAAGTCCTGTTTTGATAGATGAAGATCTTTGTGCATTGATAATCTTATCTAAAGTTTTTGAAAATTTCCTAAATCTGTTCAGCTTATCCTTAGAATATTTCACTTCCATCCTTGGAGAAACTACCTCATGTTCTAATCTTTCACATTCTAATTCTTTTACCTCTAACTTTTCAACCATGACCTCTTTAAATCTCCTTGCCTTAGCTTTTGAGTTTTTCAGGTCTTGTAGAAGTTTTTCTTTTTCTTCCTCATGTTATTGAACTTGAGACTTTAGTCTTAAATTCTGCTTTCTAAAATTTTTCAATTCTCTGAGAGCAACAATAAGTTTTGCTTCTAGATCAACTATGCCTTCCTCTTCATTTTTTGAATCTTTCTCCAGGTCTTCATTTCTAGGAGCATCTTCTACTTGGTCTTTAATAGGACTATTTTCTTCCTCTTCTATTGTCAAGAATAGAATCTCTTCTTCTTCACTATCTAAGAGTCTTTCATCACTATCACTTGAAGCATTGCTTGCATTGTTAAAATAGAAAATCTTCTTGTGCCTTTGAAAGAACTTCTTTTCGTGCTTGCCCTGATCATGCCAGTTTTTCTTTTCATGCCTGAATCTTCTTTCTTCCTTCTTCTTATAATCATGTTTCTCTTCATTGCTACTGCTTCCATATTATGGACAATTTGATGCATAGTGACCAAAATGACCACAATTAAAGCATTTTACAGTCTTTATATCTTTGTGTTTTCTTGAGCCTTTCTTATTTCTTCTCAGATAGTTAGCTTCTTCATTACTGCATGACTTATCACTTGATTCTGGTTTCTCTTTTGTATTATTGGAAGCTTTGAAAGCTGCCTCTTTCTAGGATTTGGGATCCTTTACTATTCTCATCTCATAAGCTATGATAATTCCATGTAACTCATCTATAGTCAACTGATCAATATCCCTCATCTATTCTATAGATGAAACCTTTCCATCATACCTCATAGGGAGTGATCGTAATAATTTTTGAGCAACATTGGAGTCTTCAATTTCAAATCCAAGTCCACACATGGTATTAACAACCTCATCCACACAAAGTAAGTATGTAGCAATATCTTCCTCATCTTCCATATTCAAATATTTAAACATTTTCTTGTGGTTTTGCAGTTTTACCATCTTGACCTTTTTATCTCCTTCATATGTTTGCTTTAATTTTTCCACATCTCTTTTGCTAATTTGCAGTGCATAAATTTCACAAATTTTACTTCACGTAATCCACTTAAGATTCCATTCATAGCCTTGTCATTATTCACATATAACAACTTACCATATTTATCCATGGGAGGAGTAGTTGTAGGTGTGAACCCATCCTCAATGGATTGCCATGTCTCATATCCTTGTGCCATCAAGTAAGTCTTCATCCTTATACTCTAGAAATTATAATTGTTTCCATCGAATAATGAAGCCTTGTTTGATGAAGATCTACTCTGAGATGCCATCTGTGTTCCTGTAATATCTTCCTTCAAGCTGTTAGACTTTTCGAAGGAACCCGTTCTGATACCAATTGAAGAACACAAGCTTATACTGAGAGGGGGGATGGACAGTATAAGATCAACTTTTACTTTTCTTTCCCAAACAACATTATCCAATGTTATCAATTGCAATATCAATAGTAGTAATAAAAACAATGCATAAATCATCACACACATGAGAGACACAATTTTAACGTGGTTCACCCAATGTGGGTTACGTCCATGGAGAAAATTTTTCTTCTAAATTTTCTCAACAAATATCTTGGGAATCAATTCCCTATTACAATGGCAAACACATTCTTTTGATATAATATTGCCTAATAGTTTACCTAGAGGAACACAAAAGATGCATTTTTTAGGATTGAGGCAAACACCAAAATCTAGGTAGCATTTGAAAACCTTCTCCAAGTTTACAAAATGATTTTCCTTTTGCTTAGAGAAGATAGTTAAGTCATCTAAATAGATCAATATTATTTTATTGATCGAGTCTTTGAAAGTGATGTTCATGGCTCTTTGAAATGTAGCACCAATATTGGATAAGATAAAAGGCATTTGTTGATATGCAAAGGTGCCTGATTTAGTTGTGAATGTTATCTTGTATTGGTCTTCATCCTTCACCCATACTTGATTATGGCTAGATATCCATCCAGTAGAGAGAATATTTTAGAACTAATGACAATTTAGAGAATTTGGTCCATTGAGAGCAATAGGTAGTGATCCTTCAATGAAACTTTATTAATTTTCATAAAATCAACACAACCTAATCTCTCCATTATTTTTCCTCATGGGCCAATTTGGAGACCTATGTGGTATGCTTAAGGGGGTATATTATCCTTTATTCAACTAATTTATACAATTTTCTTCTCATAAGAGATTCAATTTGGGAATTGATAGGCCTCTGTTTTACCTCATGGATATGGAATCAAGAGCTATATTTGTTGTATGATGGATGATATCCTTACTGTATCCCTTAAGTATCTTTAGTTCCATATTATAACTCCATCATACCTCTAGTAAAGGTAGATCAAATATTCCTTCTCCTTTTGATAAGACACTTTAATTAGCTTCAAATTTCACCTTGAGGTAATCTCTAGCTCTTGATAATCTTTTTTTTAGTAGTCATAGCTTTCCTCCATTTGAATTGATCATTTTAACCTGAACAAAAGTTTCAATGTAACTAAACCTCTAGGAAGCTTATGAGACTTCAACCATATGATTTGATTCTCATATGCCTTTTCAACATTGGGGCTTAATTCTTCTATAAATTAAATTGTTTGATGGATGGAATGAATAATGTGTTCATAACTATCAAATAACTACCAATGTATCTCATTGTATAAAATTTTTGGTGTTACCATAAATCTCGCATGTTGATTTTGCATTAGATCATTCATAGGATCAAACTGGTATCCTATGACTAATATTTGGTCAAAATACATATTTTTGATTCTTGGGATAGCTTTAAAGTTAATTGCATCAAAAAATTCAATTAAATCCTAGAATCTATGTCTATAAGACCTAATTAGTTTATTTTTGGCCAAGCATTGAGATCTCACCTATTTCATCACTAGCTCAGTGTTTCTAAAAATTTGTAACAACTTAACATATTTCTTCCCTTCAAGTTGGAGGCCATGCACCAAGGCCTCATACTTAACATTGTTTGAGAAATTGTAGTGTCTTTTATCCTCTTGATGAAATTAAATAGACACTAGCATAAACTCCCATTTTACTCTTGATGCCATCAAAGTATAGTCTCCACATGTTGGTTAGGTATTTTTCTCCTTTCATGATCTTGGGGATAGAGGATTTCTCATCTTGAATCAAATAAGTACCCATTATTATTTGTTCAAAGATTTCATAGGTATTAGAATCTAAAATTTGACTTCCCATCAATCCATCTGATCATCAAGAATTGAACAAACTTCATTAATAGATAATTCTAATCTAGTATGCCCTTCCTTTGTAATGAAGATCTAACTAGTTTCTAGCTTGATTGAAGGCACATGTTTGACATGATAGATATGGGGAGGTTCTAATGGGATCTTCATTTTAGTTCCATGTTATGTTCTTAGTAACATATGCATCCAATCTAGAGATAAATAACCTCATATTCTAGTAGTGAAGTCTCTTGACAAACAGATACCTAAGGAAGCTAGGAGTTAAATCACTACTATATCCTAAGAGACTATGAGGTTTGGGAAGCATGAAATGTAAGGGGAACATTCTTTACCATTACAATGATTTGGACAAGACTTCCATCTATCTAAAATACCTATTTATTAATAGGTTCATATATCATACCTAATGTATATGCCATCCTTTTGGGCATAACTAAAGTGCTTGACCCTGAATATACCTTACAATTATGAATTGATTTATCATCATAGATTAAAATTAGGTAAAATGGTATAGGTTTGACTTGACTTACCTCAAGGTCATATATAGGATTGCAGGTCACTTCTACTTACCCAATACCTTTGTCTTTCTAGATATTCCTCTAAGTTAATTTGTTTAGGTATAGATGAGACATCATAGAGAGGTATGGCTATAGTGGAATTCCTTAGATGATTCACTAAGTTAAAAAATTTGATAGATTGGATCCTCTTTGCAGTGATTGACACCCATTGAGGTTTGGGCCTCTCTATTGCAAGATGGAAAACTCTTGCTTGTCCAATTATTATCTCTCATTGCTTAAGGGTCTCATGGATATCCCTCTTGGAAACCGCCAAGATGTTTTGCACATATTGATTAGATGAGGTCATAGGGAAAAAATTATTTAAGATCAACAAGATTATTTTAGGTGTTAAGACCCACTTTATTAGTTTTTTATTTTCTCCTCTATATTTTGGTCCTTGTAATGTAATCATATCAAACTTATGGTCTACTAGATGCTGAAGTACCTACTCCATTTGATATAGGCTACACTTTATCCCAAGTTATCAAAGCCTTTTCAGGATTGGTGGAATTTGTTCTTATGAGAGTGATTTGTAATTGAACATAAAGGCATTGGATTTACATTTATGAATCCATCCTTGCGCAAGTAGTAGGTAGCTCCATTTTATGTTTCTATGGTTTGTTGAGGATTATATTTAGGATAAGCATTGGGAGGATGGGTGTCTAGGTAGGGGTAACATCATATATTGGGGTTTTCTACATATTGTTTTGCATGGAGATTATATCCCTAATAGGGTTAGTTTAGTTTTTTTGTAATATTTGCATAGGCACTATCTATTGATTTAAGTTTTGGTGCTGGTTTGCATTCCTATTGGGCTAGAAATAAGAACCCTGATATCCCTAGTTATTTTGAGGAGATCTACAACCTTGACTATTTTTATGGAATGAAGGTCTTTAATTATTTTGATATGGAAACCTCAATGTATTTTACTATCTCCTAAGGGCTATGCATTTATTAGAAATAGTTCTTAACAAGTTCATCTCATCAAGCTCATTGGAAGAGTAAAGCTTTGTAGAGTGATACTCTGAGGAAGGGAGAGAAGTTGAAGCCTTTATAAGGTTTATGGTAGGAGTAGTTTGGAAACTTGTAAGCTAGACAAATAGAGGTGGATGATATGGTGGTTGAATATTTTAGGAATAGAGGAAGAGAGGGTCTAAGAGCTAGTATTTCTATTTGAATTGGGTTATTTTTAGCTTGGATAACTATCCCATAAGCTGCTGGTAGAGACTTCCTCTAGATTTTATCATCATGGTAATTTCTAAATTAACAGATTTTAAATAGTAAATATATGCCATACTTGGAAGAGGATGGATCTTGTCTGGAATTATATACCATGTCTTGTGGAAATGAGTGTTGAAATCATCCATGGCTTTCATGGGTGCTCCCTTAATAGTGGTTAGTTTCTTCGAGATAACATCTACCTTTTATTTGAATATGTCGATCAATAGGTCTGCATATTAGTCCTAATTTTCAATGGAATTTGGGGCAAGACTTATGTATGCCTTCCCTTTGAGAGATGTTTGTAATAATCTAAGAGCCACTTTTTTCTCCTTAATATTATGCATTGAACATAAGCTAACCATGTGATGTAGGTGCTTAGTAGGTGTAGTTGTGTCTTCACTGGTGAAGTAAGGTAGTGACTTCAATGATGAGGCTAGAATCAGGTTCCATGTTTTAGGAGAAATGGGTATTTGCAAATGATATCTATAATTATAGGATGGGTATCTCTTTGGAGATTGGTTCTATTGTGTAGCCATGTTTTGAAATCATTGTCTTCTTTTGAAACATGAGTTTAGGGGTGACACCAACAATTATAGATTTGCAAATGAAATGCACCTAGTAGTAGGTTTTCTACTCATAAATATCTAGGTGCTTTGGTATTAGTGGAGTCACAAAGTGAATATTTTATACTTCAACAAGGAGATTGTGATATTCACCATAATCTCAATCAAGCTAGAAAGTATGTCCCACTAGACATGCTAGAAAACTATTGGTCACATGTTATGGATATGGGGTAAATAAATAAAGTTCATCCCAATAGGTGTGCTAGTGAACTTTTGGTCACTTAGAATATCATTATCATCTATTTTAGTCACTAGATGCACCCAATATCTATACCTCTTATAGAACATAATAATTATAAGCTCTGTAAATGTAGGACTTGACTCACATGGAAACCTTCAAGATCTTACTAAGATCAACTCCTTATTAGATATGACATTTTAAGTGGTGCTCTCCTAAACTATTTTAAAAATTACAGCCTGGCAGATTAGTTTGCTTCCCATTTGATTAGATGGTCGATGGACCTTCCCCTAATCTTATTTAGTTTGTATCTCTATTCTTATGTCATCTATCACTAGGATTGGATAGTTGGAAAGACTTTTCAATGCTACACCATCTAAGTCTTCTTTTAAATTTTACAAGATGTTTGACTGTCATATTGAGCACTGGGAAGGCTATATGGTTTCCATTTGGTTGGGAGTAATATTTTGATACCTCAACTTTGAAGAGTCTTTAAATATGATACGGGTCATCGATATCTAAGATTAGATGGTTCATATGACTTTATAACCCAAATGTTTCAATATTCCTCTTGGATCCCATAGACCATTAGATCTTCCACCTATCCAAGATTGATGATGAACCTTCCTTTGATGTATGATTTCATGGGATAGCTAATTAAGTCTCTATAGGTTGCTAATATATTTTCCATATGTCTTGGGTTCAACCAATAATAGGGATATCTTTTGGCAATATCATCATTAGGTTCATAAAATTATGTGGGCAGTTGTATAATAAATCAATAGTTTGTGATGCTTTGAAGTCCTCTTTTGTTTGCTTCACTTAGAATTTGTGCTCACCATTTTATCAAATAAGATCGATGACCCATGTTATTTTACTTCCCCCATCCATTAATATTTCCTAGAATCAATTCTTGCCATAGATAAACGACCTTCATGACATAAATTTTTTTATAGTGCCTCTCCATGCAAACTAGCACCCATAATTGATTTGCAAAATTGAAAATATGCTTCAATCTCACTTTTCTTTCTACCTTGACTCATTTATCTGCAACTTGTAAAAATGGCCAAGGCTTAACTCCTTTGGAATGTAGTATAAAATTCAACAAAACTATGTAGAGGATAGTGAAATTATTATAGGGATCAAGATTTCCATTGAAAAAATATGGAGATATATTTCAACTAAAGGAGATTCAGTTAAAATATATAGTTGATAATTTGATCAGTAACAACATTATTATTTATATCCATCAACTATTGGTGGAGGTAATATGTTAAAATTTTGACATGTCTTTAAATAATTTAGCCAATCATGGAGTTGATATTGATCTTGTTAAAATTCAAAATTTAGAAGGTAATTGGTCAAGAGAGATTATATATCTTAATGAAAACAATATTAAGTTGTTGATAGAGGAAACATAGCAATTTGAGGAAGATTAATAGTTTTTTTATAGAAAGGCAAGTTGGATATGATTTAATAGATACAATAAACAATATAATATTTTGATATTTTGATGGGAGTGGCCCCTAATAGAAGACATATAGCTTATAAAAAAATATTATAATTTTATACTTATATCACAAGTATATAATTTATAATTTTGTTCTAAAAAATGACCTTAATAATTTTGATGTAATTGATGTTTTAAATTTCATAACAAAAAAATAGACATAAACATCACATCTATGCACCTCAAGGATTATTGAAATTGATTCCCCTAAATGCTATTGAAGTGAAACATATGGAATACTAGTATCTAACCTTTTAGGGAAATGATTCTTAGTATGTGAATCCAAATAAAGGGAGGGAACTACCATTGCTATCTAAAGATTAGGATCACTTTAATTCATGTATTAATATACATTTATGGTTGGGAACACTTATATATTATAATTTCAATATATGCATATGATAGGATGTTGGCATATATAGGCATTGATGGGTGCATTCAAAATAACGATGCATGATTGATTATGTATAGGCATAGATATGTGTTGCCATACAATCACATAGATAATTTCATCCAATTTAGAATGCTTATATTGTTAACAATAAGAACAAAATAACAAATAATAGCTAATAAAAGTATAATAAAATCATGCTCTTTTTGGAAACCTTGAGTAGGGGCTTGTTACAATTTGTTGAGTTCAAATGTTATACCTACTAGTAAAATTGAAAGTGATATCATCTATAGAGAGATAAATTATAATGTAGTCTTTATAAGTTTTAGGCTTCTAACCATGGTTAAGAACCTACCTTTTAAACCTTCCAAACAAGATTACATTTTATCCAAAATTGAGTTCCAAAGCTTCTTCTTCTCTTGTTTATTAGAGAAAGGAATAAATTTTTGGAGTATATTATATTAATTGATACATGATAATGTACCCCCATGATGCCTTCATGGTACATATTGTAAATATTATATTAAGGATGAGTCTTAGTTTAGAGTGTGAGTAATATTTTATGCAATGTTGTAATATGTAGGAAATGCACAAGTGTTATGTGTGTATGTGTAGGGAATGCACAAGTGTCATGTATGTATGCAAGTGTAATATCAGTCTATGTGCACAAGTGTCTCTAGATTAGAGTATGAAAAGTGAAGAGTCGTGTCTAGGTGTGTATATAAGATAGATTCATGTGTATGCAAGTTTCAAGTAGAGAAGCCAAGAGTCATGATAATTGGCATATGGAAAGGAATAGTCAAGTATCCAAAGATTAATTCTACTATGGCTATATAGTACTCCATAGAGAAGGAACAAAGAATCAAGTGTCATATCAAAGTATCTAAGTGTCAAGTATCATATTTGTAAGAGAAAGAGGAGTAATAAAGATTGCATATATTTTAAGCAATTAATATTGTAAGTTGTGCTACATGCTTTGTACATGTATGATTCAAGCTATTTACATTCATATTGTTGTTTATTAGTGAATGTTACTTGATATATTATAAGTTTTTATTTACATATTAATTTGCTCATATTATTCTACTGACATTGTTATCTTGATCTTACTATATAATGGCTATATTATATTTGATCTTATGGAATTTATCTAGTGAGTTTTATGTTAGTATTAAGGATTGAAATCCATCAGTGGTATCAGAGCTAATGTGAGTAGTTTCTTGCACAGGTTGAATTTATTTAACTACATAAAAAATTTCTTTTGTCTATATTGATAAATTTGATTTAGAATTGGTCTACTTTAAAGGGAGATAGACCTAGACTCTATTATAAGATTAAAGTAAGTAGAAAGGCTAGTCTTTCCACGGTTGGAGGAACAACTAGTGAAGACCAGGACTCAAATATAGAGTCTTTCCATGGTTGAAGAACGACTAGTGAAGACCAAGACTCAACTATAGAGTCTATTCATGGTTGAATTATAACCAACACAGACAAAAAATTACATCTATATTGGAAGGCAAATGAAATCTAAGATTGTTGATCATTATAGGGAAATAGCCAACCCTTGATATTTATTTTAGAGATAGAAATATTTTAGGAACTTAGAATATTTGGTACTATTTTTGTCAACTCATAAGGAAGTTGAAGAATTTGGGATAATCAAGTCATCTTGAATTTTATTGTGATATCAGGAAAATTTGAGTTACCTTGATATTGTTTCTTGAGTTCTTAGGTGCTACCTAAGGCATTTGTAGTAGAAATTGATTGTCAAAAGTGTGAGAAGCTTCCTATAATAGATAGATAAAATTTTCATATTATAAATGCAAGAGTAAGCAAAAAAGGAGAAGGATATATCAAGTATTAATATATATATTTGAATGTAAACTATAATCAAGCAAAAATTAATCAAGGTTGCAAGATATTGAAGTTTTAGATCATAGAGAAATTGACCTTGATAGAATATTTTAGGTCTTGAAGAGAGACCTTAACATAAAGGAGATTTTAGGTCTTGAAGAGAGACCTTGACATAAAGAAGATTTTAGGTCTTGAAGAGAGACCTTGACATAAAGAAGTTTTTAGGTCTTGAAGAGAGACCTTGACATAAAAGAAAGATTCAAGTCATTAGATATTGAACTTGATAAAAAGGCTTGACAGAGGTAGCCATATAAATATTAAAGATACAAATTTTAAGAAGAAAATAATGTTAGATAAGAATCATTTGAATGAGTGTAATTAAAGGACCAAGTTGTACATGAAAGGATTGAGAAGTAGTGAAAGGAGCTTACAAAAAAGTTATCTATAGATCACCCTAGCTACTAGCATACAATTTGCTATTGCTTAATAGATGCTAAGATATAGAGTTCACAGTGAAGTTATCTACAATCTAGACATCATCAAAGGTATTAGAAAATAGTGAAGACATCAAAGAAACTTGAAGAACACAAGCTTATACTGAGAGGGGGGTGAACAGTATAAGACCACTTTTTACTTTTCCTTTCAATTCAATATTATGCAGTGTATAGATAGCAGTATCAATAGTAGTAATCAAAGCAATGCACAAAACACCATACACAATAGAGACACCACAATTTACGTGGTTCACCAAATGTGGGCTACTCCACTGAGAAATTACTAGAATTTTCTCAGTCAATCTCTTTGGGAATCCTTCCCAATTACAATATTTATGGACCTCTATCCAAAGGAGATGTTGATCCCCTAATATCAAGTTCGTGGATCTCTTCCACAGGAGAACTCTTTCCCATTATACTATGGCTAGTGATATTCGAGAAGACTTTGTCTCTCTATTACACTAACTGGTGGATATATCTCCACTTGAAGACTCCTCACTCAGATCTATCTTCAGTTGTCTTGGCTGCTAGATCTCTATCCACTGAGACTCTATCCTCTATACTATGTCATCTACAAAGCTCTATCTCAATAGGTTCACTTAGAACCTTATCAAATATTCTCAACAAGCTCACTCAAAACTTGTCCAAATCTGCTCAACAAGCTCACTCATAACTTGTCCAAATTTGCTCAACAGGTCCACACAGAACCTGCTCAAATCTACTCAACAGGTCCACACAAAACTTGCTCAAATCTGCTCAATAAGTCCTCTCTAGGACTTGTTGAAATATTCTCAATAAGTCCTCTCTAGGACTTTCTCAAATATGATCAATAAGTCCTCTCCAGGACTTGCTCAAATTTTCATAGCAAGCTTCCACAAAAGCTTACTCAACATCAGTCCACAAGCCTTCTCAAAGAATTGTCTCAAATCTGCTTAACAAGCTCACACAAAACTTGTCCAATATCATAGAATCATAAAGATAATTTTTAGAGACTCAATATGTTCTATACTTAATGCTCAATCAATATCTCAACTCAATCTCATAGAAGCATAAAGAGAATTGTTAGAGACTCAATATGTTGCATACTCAAATCCAATTTCAACTCAAATCAATCTCATATAAGCATAAAGAGAATTGTTAGAGACTCAATATGTTCTATACTCAAATACCAACATCAACTCAAATCAATCTCATAGAAGCATAAAGAGAATTTTTAGAGACTCAATATGTTCTATACTCAAATCCCAATCTCAACTCTAATAAATCTCATAGAATAGTTTGTTTTATTGAACTTGAACAACCACATGCATCCACTTTACTAGGCTCAATCAACTCAACTCAACCAATCACCTTAATGACCAACCATTTCTCACAAACCCTATTCGAAGCATGTATCAACAAACTAAAAATGTTTCCAACAATGCTCAACAACAAATCTCACATAACAATGATACTCATGTTATTCTCTAACTCAAGTTCAAGTTCTTTGCACAACCAATGGGCTTCAACAATAATGCTTATAAAATATTCTTCACATAAAAATGATACTCATGTTCTTTTCTAACTCAAGTTCAAGTTCTTTGCACAACCAATGGGATTCAACAACAATGCTTATAAAAGAAGTTTTAATCACAACTCTCAATCCAGAAAACCTTGAAGCATTTAACCAATCACTTTTGAAAAGGAAACCACAATCAATCCTTTTCACTCCAAAGATATTTTCAGAAATCAACCACCATAATAAATCAATAGGAGAATGTACCCATACCTTTTATGAAGATTAATAAGTCTCTTTGGAAATCTACCATAATCACAATATTCTCTTGCCAAAATTCATGAGGGTTAGGAGAATTTACAAAACAAATATCATAAACTTTTACACCTTATTTCTCCTAGCCAAAAATCACATCCACCTCTAGAAAATAATTAAAAATAATTATTTCCTTAATTAATTTAGCATAGCATGAATATCACCAAAACCATTTACCATTCCCTTATTTATCCTAAAAATCACTTTGCACTAATGCACAACTCACTAAGCTCCTTAATGCAAAAATTCCCACGTCAAATAGTGCAAAATATAAACCACAACTCATAAATCACATCACCATAGTATACCCTCAATAATGGTGCTTGAAACCTTAGCTTTGAAAAATTAAAACATTAATTATTCATTCTCCGAAAATTGCGGCGACAAGCATACCTTAGAAAAATAAAATATTTTTTTGGCTCCAAAAAATATGGCGACAACAAACCATGCGAAAATGGGTTTCGGGTGACTCAAACCCATGACCTGTAGTGAGTGCGTTTTTGCACTCCCTCCGCCCACCAAGTGGGCTAAGATTCCAAGTGGAAGCTATTCCACCTTGTGCTCCTTATGCTTCTTCTTTTTGCCCATGAGCTTTTAAACAATGAACAATGCTTCAACCAATACAATGCTAAAACGATGCTTGCGGGAATCGAACTCATGACCTCCGTGCTATCAACACCTTTGCACAATACAAGCTGCCACTAGGCCATGTTGCCTAATGAGATTTGGGAAGTGGTCGCTATTTGATTTTAACTGTTCGTTGTGTCACATAAAAAAAAACACAAACTCTTTCCTTAGCATATACCACTCAATATTATCAACGAGCAAGGATAATCGATTTAAAAAATTGGTGGCATATTTATATGCCTTTCCCTTCGCTTGGAAACTTCGAAACTTTTAAAAATTCCCTCATGACATCGGCAAACATGGTGGAAATTTTTTATTTTATTTTAAAATTAAAATTAAAATTTTCAAAAAATTAAAATTTAAGCTAAACCTTTAAAAATTAATTTTCTCCATCACCGGGGCACCTTTTTCGATGAAACAAAAAGCCAACTTGGGTTTTAAGAAAAACCCATTTTAAATCTGCCATCCATAGTTTTAAATAAAACCTTTTATTTTACCTACCTTGGTTTTGATAAAAACCCTTCCTTGCACTTTCACAAAACATAGTGCATACCATCATAGATCCTTTTGACATCAAATAACATTTTGACATCAATGACAAAATTTAGCTTAGGGACTCAAAATTTCCAACAAAACTATAATATTACCAAGAGATAAATCCACCCTCACTATGATAATGTATCAAGTTTGAATTAGACCAAGCACAAGAAAAGAAGAAAAATATCTAAGGTGCAACAGTCAGTAAGCATTCAACACATAGCACAATGTATAGAAAAAACATAGCACAATGTCATAGCACAATGCATAGCACAATGCCATAGCATAATGTATAGCACATTATCAAATAACAACATCAAAGTACAAATCTAAGCTACGTAAAGCAAAAGCATTATATTAAATGAAGCATGTGTTAGAAATAGCTTATATTACATTATTTGGGTCATGTAAATGTACCTTCCTTGGTACATATTTAGGACATTAGATTACTTTAGGGGGAAGTTATCTAGTTACTTCATGAAATTTAATAAATACACAAGTGTCAATGTGCAAGTTGTAATATGCAAGGTGTCCACTTGTACAACTAGGTAGAGTGTTGGCCAAGGAACTTATCTTCCTATATAAAGGGCCATAGATAAAGAATAGATAACATAGTAGTGTAGGATTACAATAGTTTAGGATAGAAAATAGTGTAGTGTGTGTGAGCTCTAAGCTCAGAGCTCATTCATTGAGCTATAGCTTGTGCCATGGAGTGTTCATTCCTCCATAGCTACTATTGTACTCATTTCCATAATTTCTATTTATAACATATTTTAGTCATCTTATAGATTTGCTTTCTTTCTTATTATTCTGCATCTTGTGAATTCTATCTCCCATTGTATGTTGTATCAAAATATAATAGTGGTATCAGAGCTATGGTAGATCAATAGGAAAATCACTATTATCATTGACCCTGAGTTTTTGGCAACTTGATGCACCATTGGACCAGTAAATATCAAAATTTCTTAGAAAATTCTAGGTGATAGAATTTTGGACAGCCACAAGTGAGAACTAAATGAAATCTTAGTTTAAAAAATACTTATATTGCATATGGCTACAATATTTCCACATAGTTACAGAAAAACTCGTGAAGACTAGGAATCAATGTTTGATCCACTAGTTTGATGAAACAACTAGTGAAGCTCATCTAAAAGATCTAGAAATATTTACCTAAAGTTTATTTTATTGTAGGGAATTAATTCTCAAATTATTGGGACACCTCCTACAACAAAAATCTAGGAGACCTCAAATTCATTATCCAAAGGTCGGAGTGCCTTCATAGTGTAGAGATTAGTTGTTGTAGAAAGGAGAATACTTCAGAATAAACTTTTGGAAAAGAATAATGGTGAAGTCAAGAGACAGGAGATATCCATTGCTAGATTTAAGAACTTCACAAAAAGAAAAAGTCCATAAAAGCCTTTATCCAGAAGAAAAATCCATAGAAGCTTTGATCCAGAAGAAAAGGCCATAAAAACCTCGAAAAGGCCATAGAAGACTTAATATTGAAGAAAAGGCCACAGGACCCTTAATACTAAAATAGGCCAAAAATACCTTTATCTTGAAGAAGACTCCAAAAGAGATTACTTAATTTAAAGCAAATTTTAGTACTAATATTTTTGTTGCAGGTAAAGGAGATCTAGTAAGTCGGGAAAGCTTCCTACAAGAAAGTTAGGAAGAGCAACCTCTTCAGAATCAATCCAACACCTAAAGAAAAATATATCAAGAGGATATCTCATTGAATAACTTCTAGATAAGGAAGAAGAAGAAGGATTAGGAGAATCC
Organism: Wollemia nobilis; assembly: GCA_028583015.1. NCBI lineage: Eukaryota > Viridiplantae > Streptophyta > Pinopsida > Araucariales > Araucariaceae > Wollemia > Wollemia nobilis. The sequence goes on along the minus strand of JAQPPZ010001836.1, from coordinate 6,359,680 downwards.
TTATCGAATCCATAATAAGTAGAATCAGATATCTAGGAGAAGAGCTCACCACCAATATTTCCAAAAGTAAAAGTTTGAAGATAAGGTCTCAAGGAAGACTAGAAGAAGCCACAAGATCAAAGACCTTGGTGAGGTCTCGACGAGTATCTAGTAAAAGGCTAGGAGAGCCTTGCTGAAGAAATTATCAAAGAAAAACTCACTAGAGAAGTCTACTACCAAGGAGAAGCTCCTGATAGTGAAGGACTTGGGATAATTTTTGCCATATGAAAATAAGACCAAGAGGAGGAGAATTTGGTAAGGAGTGCCAAATCTGAGTGGAAGAAGAATCCAGTGAAGACCTCAAGACATTTAGAATATTAAGAAGAAGATCCTGCTTGAAGTCAAAATTTAAGAAGAAAACTTGAAGACAAAAGAAGCTATCTAGAACTCAAATATTGAATATTACCTCCCACAACTAGAGGACAACGGTTCAAAGATACAAACTTCTCCAAAGTTACAATAGAAGTAAGAGACCACAAGAGGAGAACAAAGTCACCAAATATTAGGTTCATGAAAGAAAGTTTGATATTATAGTTTGGTGAAGAATGAGCTATTCGAAACAGTCTACGAAGAGTTCCAAGATCTTACTCAAGAAAAAAACTTGATACCAAGATCTACATCTTCTACAGAAGCAGCAAAGAAGCTACAAAAGCTTTCAAAAAAAGATAAGCAACTATTGGTGCAAGTAGATTCATTGATTGGATTATTTTTTAGATTTGTTAAAGCACCTTAATCTAGATTAAAGTTGCAACCTAAATTACAATATTCAGAAGTGCAAAATAAAAATGTTTCTTTTAGAGGTTCATTTTCACACTAGGATTTGATTAGATTTCATATATTAATTATCTATCAACTACCTATTATATACTTTGGAAAGTGAAAACAAGACTAAATTCTACAATACTAATTGTAGCAAATTTGTAGAATATTTGAAGGTTCATTTCAAACTATTCTTGATTAGTTACAGTGAATCGATTAAGTGCATTTTATTGAGAGTAGATTGAAGTGATAAGGTGTAATTTGTTAGTGCATTAAAAGTAGAATTTGTTAGATTCATTTGCACTATTATTACTCTCAAAAGAAATTAGTTTTGTGCATTAAAAAAGGTTCAAAATCTAGTTTGCATCAAGTGTCTAAATACACTCTTAAAGAACAAAAACCTGCAACTCTTAGTGGCCAATAGAAGCCACTGAATTGGTTAGTACAAGCAAAGAAGAGCTAACCAAAAGAAGCTTCAAATATTGAGACTTGGTGAGTCTTAAATCCAAAGCACTTAGGGGTTAGTGCAACTAAAATAAAGCTTCTATTTTATAGTTTTTATAAATCTTGGATTCACCATCAAATATCCAAGTAAAGAGGGTAAGGAGTCTAGCCAAAGAGACATCCTCAAAACCCTCATATTGCACTCATAAAATCAGCTACAAAATTAGAATCACAGACTTGCAAAAGAGTGCAAGAAAAGGTGCAATAAAAAAGGGTTTTATATACATGTAAAGGTTACATGGTATTGCACTTCTACAATACATCACATGCAGGGAAAGGAGCAAATTTGAAGGTGCCTCAAAAGGAACAATAGGTACAGGAAAAGCCATCCAAAGAAAGGCTGAAATATTAGTGCTTTTCAACAATCGAAAGGGCATACTCTCTGCAAGCAAACCTACAAGACAAAGGAATATCATAAAAGTGATTTACGTAAACCATATTAAGCTTATCAAGGAAATTTGCAAAGAAAAAAATAAGAAGCTTATTTACGTAGATAGAAGAGAGCTCATCCATGAAGAAAGAGCATCAAGATTCCACTCCTACCAAGGTGAACAAGTAGCATAACAGGGAGCACATTGAAGGTAAGAAGAAAAAAGAGAAGGAAAAATGCTATATTGGGAGTAACATCCATAAAAGGAAGCACTATCATCTACAATAGAAGCTCTAATATGCCTCACGAAGCCACTTGTAGAAGCAAAGGTTGCTTGCTGCCCAAGAAAATAAAGCAAGCTAAGGAGGAAGATAATCAAAGGAGTTGCAATATCCTTCTTGAAGGTATTACATAAAAAGTCTTATGGAAGAATACTAAATGCTACTTGGCATAATATTCTCTAGTGCCTCTCATTTTATAACACTCAAGATACCATCAAAGGGGGGTTACAAGCACCAAAGCAAATTATCATATGTTATAAAGGTGTAACGCGCACTTTAAAAGCATTATAATAAGATATTGGCATTACACAAGTGATAGCATTCTCGAGAAATAGAAAAGACACTTGGCCACCCTTTACCTCCAATAAATATAGTCTAATTTCAAAGCAAGAACAAGGTGAATAGGAGAGCAAATTACAATAAAAAAGGAGGAAATATCGCATTCAAACCAGTTCTAGTGCAACATGGAAGAAAAGGAGCAAGGAGAATTTAAAGCTCCATAAAAGAAGGATATATTACCAGCATCATACTCTCCAAAATTGAAGAACAAGCCCAACCATTTCTCACTCAACCATACCACACTTGGCCCATCCAAATTCGTTAACTCAAGCACCACATAAAGGGTACGTAAGAGGACTATTATACTCAGTCAAAACCAACACTATTCAAGTGTGAAGATAAAGGGCCAAGGTAAGTTTAATTATCTCATTTAATTTTGCTTTCTAACATTGGATATATAAGGCTATAAAATCAAGGATAAATTTTAAGGTTGTGAAAGCAAAATACATAGGAAATAACTTACTAAAAATCAAAATAATATTTACAAGCTAGCCTTATAGGTATAAGGAATTCTACTTAGGTTTAACTATTTAATATTTTGAAAATATTGTTATCTTTTCCAATTTTCCAAAATTTGGGAGTCATAACCCAGGTGTTGTAGGTGAGTTGGATAGGAGAGGGAAATCCTCCAAGAGAGGTCCTAGGTTCAAATATCCACCCTACCAAAAAGCTAAATTGGGTATCCAAAATCCAATTGATAATGTTGGTGCGGGTAGGGTCGGGTGCAACTCCCGGGTGACTTTGATGGTGTAGAACCCCTTGTTCGTGGTCTCTCAGACCAAGGCGGCCCCGCAAGGGGTTTTTTACTCAATTTTTTTTTTTTTAAAATTGGGAGTCATAAGGTCTACTACATCAAATTGATTTATTGGAAATTAGAAAAATTAATATCAAATTTCAAAAGCCATTATAAGAGGTTTATTAAAGTTTTTTCAAAGGTTGGAAATTATCAATTTACTTGTCTCAAATATTTCTACAAAAGAGATAAAAGAAGTCCAACATTAAACCTCCTTGAAATTTGTGAAAAGTGCTTAGTTCAATTAAGAGCAATACAAGAAAATAGAAATTGATTTTGTGACTTACAAAACTTTACAAAATCAACCAAAATTGAACTAAAATTTATAAAAGCACTTTATATCTTATCAAAAACATACTAGGGAGTCATAAGATATTCTATAAAACTTGATAATATCAACATTTATCAAAATTATCAAGTTGCAATGTATAAGATTTCTACAAAACCTAAAAATCCTCAAGAGTATATACTCTGATTACTAGGGAGACATAAGAAAGCCTACAAAATCAAGGATTACTCAATGTTTTACCAAATCAAGCTTATATAATTCTATCAGAGATCTATCATGGATAATATCTTGAGAAATGCTTTCAATAATGAGGAATTATTTCACGAAATAGAATACTGTTCTTAAAACTTAATAGATACTCTAGAAGGATTCGTGTATATATCCTCTAATGACAAAGAAAAGTTCTCCTTGTTTCTTAAGGAAGCTAAAGAAGGTATCTTTACAACATTGATTAGTTATCTTCATGATATTCTTTTCATAGCATGGTGGAACTCACAAATATTGGTTATACTTTCACCTAAAGAATGTCTGATGGTCTATCTATCTCTAATTGTGTTTGTACTTAATCAACACAAGGAAAAATATAGCAATAAAGAAGAATATTATTGTGATGATAGACTAATCTGTCATGTAGTAGAAACTCCATCAGTACCATTATAGAATCATAAGAGAAGAAGAAGAAGAAAGAGAAAGAAGAGACACATTAAAGAGAAACATGTCATCATGAAGACAGAACCAGTTGAACACATACAAAAGGTAAAAGAACCTTCAACTACAACATGCTTCACATCGTATGAAGATAAATATTACCTTCTGAACCTGATCACACTAAGTGATGAAGGAGAATACAAATTTATCTATCCATTGGAAGAAGATCCATATTGAAGACTAAAGTCTTCAATACCTAAATATTGTAATATAGGGGGTGTTAGAAATGGCTAATATTATATTATTTGGGTCATGTAAATGTACCTTGGTACATACTTAGGACATTATATTACTTTAGGGGGAATTTATCTAGTTATGTCATGCAATTTAATAAATGCACAAGTGTCAATGTGCAAGGTGTCCACTTGTACAACTAGGTAGAGTGTTGGCCAAGGAACTTATCTTCCAATATAAAGGGCCATAGATATAGAAGAGATAACACATTAGTGTAGGATTACAATAGTATAGGATAGACAATAGTGTAGTGTGTGTGAGATATAAGCTCAAAGCTCATTCATTGAGTAGTAGATTGTATCATGGAGTCTTCATTTACTCCATAGCTACTATTATACTCATTTCCATCATTTCTATATATAGCATATTTTAGTCATCTCACAGATGTACTTTATTTCTTATTATTCTTCATCTTGTGAATTCTATCTCCCATTGCATGTTGTATCAAAATCTAACAACATGCTAAGTTCAATCTAGAGCTAAGGAATATTGCAACATCAGAATGTCCAACACTTAGAGGAATTCCAAGCACTCATAAAGAAATAAGACCAAGATACAAGAATTGCAAAGAAAGAATGCCAACAGGTTTTGCAAGAGTCAAGCAGAGAAGGTAATAAATGAAAGTGTAACATAATATAATGCCAATGGATAATGCAATAATAAAGAAAGTACCAATGTTGGAAGAGTAACACATCTGATGTAACATCTACATACCACTTGGAAGCATAATTATTTCAAGGTAGGCAATCAAAATGAAATGTTAGGAAAACCGTAATGTTCATCTTTGCTCATTGAAAGTTAAACATCCTCAAATTAAATGACTTGGTGGCATGTAGCGCTCACACAAGTATGATTTAAGCAGTTTGCATAAGTTTGAGTAGCATCCCAAACATTCACAATAAACTGAGAAAGATGCACATACTAAACGTTTGAAGGTAATATTTAAATTTAGTTTTTTTCAAAATTTTTAAATATTTGGAGTAATAAGGTAAAGTTATTAAGTTTTTAATAATGGAGTGATAAGGTAAAGTAATAAGTATTAATGTTCTTAATTAGTGGAGTGATAAGTAGGATTATAATTTTTTGAATTCTTATAAAATTGGACTTATAAGGTTTTTTCAATAGTTTTTTAAATTTGAAATTTAGATAATTTATGAGTTTTTTTGAAAATAGAAGATTATTGAATATTTGTAAATTTAGCTATTTGGGAGTTAAAAGCTATTCAAAATCAAAATTAGGAAATTTAAATTTGCAAAATTTATTTTTTCTTAGTTTCTAAATTAAGGGAGACATAAGGTAGTCTACTTCAAAATATTTTATGAGTAATACTATGTCCAACAATAAGTTCTTCCTTTTTGAATCTCAAGTTTTGAAAGGACCAAATTATGCTTCATGGAAAATAAAGTGAAATCAATTTTAATAGTGGAAAAACTTTGGGATATAGTTAGTGGAGAAAAAAAAAATCTACTAAAGATGTTAGAGAAATTCAAATATATGAAGATGGTGAATCCAAAGCACTTATGATAATAATGTTTGCAATAACTGATGAAATACAACCTTATATAAGTACAACAAAAACTTCTATAGAAGCTTGGAATACTCTAGGTAAAATATTTGAAGGAAAAAAAAAAGCTACTATTTTCAATCTTCAATCTCAGTTATATTCTCTAAAAGTTAATAGTGGTGAAAGTATTGAACTATTTCTTAGAAAGGCAGAATATATAAAAGTAAAACTATTAACTCTATGACAAAAAAAAGAAGACAAGCTTCTTGTTCAAGTGACATTGAGAGCACTTCCAAAAAGTTTTAAACATCTAGTCACATATTTGCAAGTTTTAAGCAAAGATACTACATTTGATGAGTTAGTCAACATTCTACAAGAATATGAAGTAGAAAATTCAGCCAAAGATGAAATGACTAACAATGCCTTAGTATCAAAGGATAATTCACAAGGTAATCTTGCTTCAAATCCAAGATACAGATCCAAATGGAACACTAGATATTGTTAAATATGTAAGAAAAAATGTCATAGAACAAAATTCTATAAATACAATCCAAGGAACCAGTCTTAAGGAAATCAGATGAATCAAAGTGGTCAAAAAAATAAGTTAGTAGAATAAAGACAATATCAATCTCAATATAATCCACAATGACAACAACAATTTCAATGTTAGTTTCCTTCTCAACATCAGTATAGTCAACCTCAGTTACAATATAGAGAGGAAAATAAAAAGAACATATAGCTCAAGAAATTTATGAAATTCAAGAGTTAGAAGAAACTACTGAAGAAAATGAATTCAAAGCCCTTTTAGCAAAATTGATAATCAATGAAGATGAATTTATCTCAAAGAGTTTGAAAGATACTAATATTACAGTTGATTAGGATACAACAAGGCAACATGATAGGAATAAGTTAGAAAATAATAGACTAAAAAAGCAGAAAAAGATCTGGAAAATTTAGAAGAGAGCAAAAAGAGAACAAAGCAAGCATAGGCCCTAGGATCACTTGTAGATTGAAGATCATGATGAAGACCATTTTTGTAGACTAAAGTCTTCAATAACCAAATAATGTAAGATTAGGGGGTGTTGGAGTATATTACATTATTTGGTACATGTTTATGTATCCCCATGGTACATTCATGTTACATATTGTAAATATTAGATTAGGATTGAATCTTAGTTTAGAGAGTGAGTAATATTTTATGTAATGTTGTAATGTGCAAGAAATGCACAAGTGTTATGTAACTGTGTATGTGCAAAAAATGTACAAAAGTTATGTAAGTGTGTATGTGCAGGAGATGCACAAGTTCCATGTGAGTATGTGTGCAAGTGTAATGTAAGTCTATGTGCACAATTGTCTTATATGTAAGAGTGCACATGTGTCTTTAGATTAGAGTATGCAAAGTGAAGAGTCATGTCTAGGTGTGCATACGAGATAGAGTCATGTGTATGCAAGTGTCAAGTAAAAAAGCCAAGAGTCATGAAACTTGGCATATGGAAAGGGATAGTCAAGCATCCAAAGAGTCATTCTACTATGGCTATATAGTAATCCATAGAGAAGGAACAAAACATCAAAGAATAAAGTATCATATCAAAGTATCGAAGTGTCAAGTATCATATTTGTAATAGAAAGAGGAGTAATAAAGATGGCATACATTTTGATCAATTAATATTGTAAGTTGTGCTACATGATTTGTACATGTATGATTCAGGCTATTTGAATTCATATTGTTGTTTATTAGTGAATGCTATTTGATATATTATAAGTCTTGATTCACATATTAATTTGCTTATATTATTCTACTTACATTGTTACCTTGATCTTACTATATTGTGACTATATTAAATTTGATCTTATGGAATTTATCCTATGAGTTTTATATTAGTATTAAGTCTTAAAAAGCCATAATATATAGATATATTGATGGTAATTGTTTAACTTTAAACCCTAAAATATCTATAATATGTATTGTAAATCTAGGGTAATGTTAATACAAATTTATGGATTTTGTAATATTAAGAAATTGTCTAGTAGCCTTATCATAACATGGTAATATTGATTTATATTTCATGGCCTTGTTAATTGGGGAATGATCCAAAAGTGAAGTAACCAATAAATACATAAGATTCAAGAGACCATTCATTGCAACTTGGATAGCTTTGATTTGCCCTTCTACATTTTCCTTTGATAAAGCTCTTCCTAATGCCTCAACACAAAGTACGAAGATATAAGGAGATTGTGGGTCATCTTGATGATGTCCATGGGATTCTCATGGAATAAATATAATATTTGGCTTCTTATATAATGATTATACCATCAAGGATTTAATTTCCATGAACAAAATCATCTTGCTCCTCCAAGATAACACAATCTAAAATGCTTTTCAATATATTTGTCATAAATTTCAAACCTATCTTAAAAATTATGTTACAAAGTCTTATCAGATTAAACTTATAAAAAATGTTGTGTTGTATTTCTTAAGAACCGATTCAATAAAGGGATATTGAATTAATTTATCATAGCCTTACTTTTTATCAAGTGCAGTCAACATATTGCTCTTCAACAAATCCTAAATTTTCTTAAAGAAAATTGTAAGAAATCCATTAAGTCGAGGTGTCTTATTAGAATGGAAAGAAAAATTACCTCATACAACTCCTCCATAGAGGAATTTTTCATCAAGCTTTCATTCTATATTTGAGTGATAGTTGATGGAATATCTTATGAAATATTATCCTAAGCCTCCTTATATTGCCCAAATTATGATAAAATATATTTGAAATAATGAATTGATTCCTTTAATATCTTCTTCTTCCTCAATACTTCTTTAATTGAGATATTTTTTATTTGACAAAAATACAATTGTTTTGTTAGTAGCATGGTAAAATTTTGTATTTCTACCCTTTTTTGAAGCCACATCTCTCTATTTTTTGGGCTCAAGATAATGTTTTGTTTTGTAATACATTATGATGATAAAAAGTAATTATTTTTCCTACATATAAGTATCTTGGTTCATTCCTTTGATTTTGACTATCTCTTAAAAAATGTTGAGTTTATATTTAATTTTATCATTTATTTTATATATCTAAAATATTTGATATTTCAAATTTTATTCTACCTCTTTAGATATTTTATCGTCTCAACAAACTTGTATCTAAATGATCCTTTAAACCTTGCTTTATACCACCATAATATTACCATTTAGAACTTTACTTGCTAAGTAGGGATGTTGTAAAAAGATGGTTGTTGATTAATGTGGAAGTGGATACTTTGGTTTTCAAATCTCTGAAGGTGGGAATGATTTCATTCAAATTTTTGGAGGGCAAGAAGATGGTTCCAGCCTCCCTGGTAGTGCCTCTGCTGAGACTATTGGCAAATCTTACTCCTCTTAGTGATAGGATGCTCTTTTCAGTGATCTTGCAGGTGGGAAGAACCTCTCTCCTTCTATGGAAAGGCAGGATGCTGACCCCAAATCCTATTATGGTCTGATTAGTTCTATTACTGTGGTCGCTTCTAGGGTCTCCTCTAGATGGGAGGATTATTTCAAATTACCGATATCTAAGGCAAACCCGCCTAACTCTGACTCTGGAAGGGTAAGCTCCTTTTGGGGAGATGATGTTCCTTCTAACTCCAAAAATTCCTTTGCTAAGATTATAGGTTCCCATTATTCCTATGTTGTTGCTTCTCCCCCATATTTTAAGGTCTTTGGAAATAGAGTCAAGATTCTAGAAAGTATTGCCAAAAAATATCTTGTAGAGGAATATTTTTCTCTTGTTGGAAATATTGTGGGTGGTAATTATAGCCTTGATATTATAAGGCATTGGGCATTCTCAAGATGGAACGTCTAAGGATATCTTAAAATTGTTGGCCTTTCTAATGCCTTTTTTGGTATTCATCTCAATGCCAAAGAAGATGTTGCTCAAATCTTGTCTGGCGAGCCTTGGTTCCTTGGGTCTAAAAGTGTTTTCTTGATGAAATGGACTCCTGATTTTGACCCAGATACTCAAAGTATCAATTTTACCCCCATCTGGGTTAGAATTCTAAATATTCCTTGGCACTTGTGATGGGAATCTATTTTCAAATCCATTGCCTCAACTATTGGTGATCTGCTCCTCATAGACATGGTTACTCTGTCCAGATCAAGAATTCATGTTGCTCGTCTTTGTATCAATGCTAATCTTGACTCTGCACTCCCACCTTTGTCGAGTTGGAATACGAAATGTTCCTTCGCAAGCAGACCATTGAATATGAAAACAAACCTCCTTTTTGTATTGAATGTTGAACTCAAGGCCGTCTTCATGCTCAGTGCCCTTCACTAAAAAAAAAAACAGTCTCTACTGAGTCAAATCCAAAAAATACAATTACTGGAAAAGGAAAGGATTTCTAGAATCCTTACAAAAAGGATAAAATACATTTTCCTCCTTCACGAGGAATAATTTTCAGGCCTGTTAAGGACCAAAAGACGAAGGATGCTTGTGGTAACGCTTCCTAAATAAAATCTCCAAGTGACAAAGAGAAAAAAGTTGCTCCCTCAACGGATGACTACAAAGAGGTTAGTCTTTTTGCTCTCCCTAATCAATTTCAAATTCTCAGAGATTTAGATCCTAAGGTGGATGTCGATGATACCTTTAATTCTAATCACCCTCCAAATTCATCCTCAGATCTATTGCAAGTCCAACAAGCTTTTGAACCCCAGTATGTTAATCCCCCATTTCCCGATGTCTTTAATGAAGAACAACCCCTGATTGATGATGTCTCCATACCTTCTTCCTTTTTTGAGCCTTCTAGACCTATGGTTTAGAAAATTCCTTCCAGCAATTTCAGCCCCAAAATCACTATAAGCCAAAAGATATCTCCTATTGATTGTAGAATAGAAAAAAAGAGGAAGGCCTTCTAGTTCTGATCAATGGAAATAAGGAGTAAATGATGATATTGCTAATGGAGTACAAAAGACTCTATTTTCCACTAGTATTAACATATCCAAGGATGAATCAAAGAGCACCAAACTTCCCCCACCATATGGAAGGGGAGGCAAAAGAAATTCAAAATCTTTCAAATGAAGATCCTCTCATGGAATGTGAGAGGCCTTAATATTTTATCCAAACAAAGGTTACTCAAATCATTAAGGAAAGAAATCAGACCTACAATTTTTGTGATCCAAGAAACCAAGGTTTGTGAACCCCTTGATAAAAAGATATGTAATCATATCTAGAAGAATTGTGAATCCATTGCCTATAATGCAAAAGGTGCATCAAGAGGCATTTTGTGTCTTTGGAACCCAAACATCGTGGATGGAAGTCTTATCCATTCTACTAATGAAATAATAAGCATTATATTTTTCGACAAAGACAACAATTCTCGTTGGGTCCTTACTAACATATATGCTCCTAATTCTATTTTTGAGAGATCTCGCTTGTGGGGTAATTTGTCCTCTGCCAAAAGTGCCTTTCAAAATATTCCTTGGATCCTGGTAGGTGAATTTAATACTCCTCTGTTTCCTTATGATAAAAAAAGTGGTGTTGGCTCCTTTTCCAAGAGTATGGAGGACTTTCAGGATTTTATAAGTGAACAAAATTTAATGGATGTAACTATGAAAGGGAATCAATTTACTTGGTCAAATCAAAGGTGTGGACCTCAACTCATCCAAGTCGAGCTTGGTAGGGTCCTATTTTCAGAGGAAGCTACTGATATCTGGGGGGATGCTATTCTCCAATTCCTTCTTAGAATTGGATCTGAACATAGTCCTATTCTTTTAGATACAAAAAATACAAAAATATTCAAAACCCCTTTCAGATTTGAAGCTATGTGGATACTACATATTGAATTCCGAGAAAGGATTATTCGATGGTGGCAATCTAATATCCAAGGAACTCCTTCCTATGTTTTGGCTCAGAAATTAAAGAATATTAAGGAAAATCTAAAAATATGGAACAAAGATATCTTTGGAAATATTTTCCAGAACAAACAAGATATTATGAACATACTTGCCATAATAGAAAAAGAGAGCCAGGAAACAAGAAATTTCTTAGCTGAGATGAGAAGTGAAGAAAGGGATTTACTCGCTCAATATCACAATATCCTTCAATGTGAAGAAATTTTCTAGAGACAAAAATCTCGTGACATTTGGCTCAAAAAAGGAGACTCCAACACTAAATTCTTTCATGTCTCCACTATGAGACACCGAAGCAATAAAAGGATCAGATAAATTCACAGCCGGGATGGAAGGACCATCAATGACATAAAGGAAATCAGAACTAAAGGGATAGCTCACTTCATGCATTTACTCCAAGAGGATAGCAAACCTAATTTGTTGGTAGGAAAAACCTCTTCCTCCAATTTATTCCTCATCTTATTTTTGAGGATATCAACAATAAACTTATAGTTGTCTTATTTGATGAGGAAATCAAAGATGCCTTATTTTCCATGAAACCTAACAAAGAACTTGGTCTTGATGGGTATTCTCCAAGATTTTTTCAATCCTTCTGGGACATTTTTGGTAAGGATGTATGCAAATCCATTAGAGAAATCCAAGGTTCTAAAGTCATCCCTAGGGGCTTCAATTCCACATTTATTGCTCTCATACCAAAGATTCCAAATACCTCTAATTTCAATGATTTCAGGCCTATTAGCCTTTGTAATGTCATTTACAAGATACTCATGAAAGCCATCACTATTCACATGAGGGAGGTTATACCTTTAATCATAAATTAGTGTCAAGGAAAATCTGTCAGAGGAAGGTCTATCTTGTATGGTATCATTTTAGTTCATGAAGCAATCCACTCCATATCCATCAACAAAAAAGCTGCTTTCATCCTCAAACATGATATGAACAAAGCCTATGACAAACTTAGCTGGGATTTCCTTCTTTCCATCCTGCATAAGTTTGGCTTTCATTCTAAATGGATTTACTTAATCAAAGGATGCATTTATTTAGCTTGGTTTTTTGTCCTCATTAATGGATCACCTACAGGCTATTTCAAGAGTAGTAGAGGATTAAGGCAAGGAGATCCTTTGTCCCCTCTCCTTTTAATTATTGCTGTAGAGGTACTTCGTAGATCAATATTGGTAGAAAAATATGTAGGTTTAATTTTTGGACTACACGTTTCTTCTTAGTGCAATCCTATCACCCACCAACAATTTGTTGATGATACCCTGTTGTCAACCTTTACCTCTATCAATGAAGCCAAAATCATCAAGCGTATCCTCCTCCTGTATGAGGAAGCTACTGGCCAAAGGATAAAATTTCAAAAAAGCAAACTGTATTTCCTAAATACTCCTCTCAAAAGATAGAATATGATTGCCAACATTCTTGAATGTTCCATAGCTAATTTGCCTTCCTCCTACCTAGGCTTACCTCTCTTTATTGGGAGCACCAAAGAAAGCCTATGGGACAATGTTATTGAGAGACTCCAAAAAATGTTGTCCACTTGGAGAGGTAATATTCTGTCCCAAGAAGGTAAAATCACCCTCACCATGGATTACTTCTAAAGTATTCCTGTCTACTTCCTTTCTTTGTTCAAAGCTCCTGCAAGTTTTTAACAAAAAATGGAAAAAAATCAAAAGCACTTTCTTTGGACAGGATCCGAAAACAAACATAGATTTCATTTAGTCACTTGGGACACATTTTTTAAACCCAAATATCAAGGAGGTTTAGGACTCAGAAGGATCTCGCTTCTCAACATCTCCCTCCTTGCCAAGCAATCTTGGAGGCTCATTTCCAATGAAAATGTTGAGTGGGTCAAAATCATGAGAAGGAAATATCTACAGGCCTCTAAATTTCTCCATGGAGAGGTCCCCTCTACTGGGTCTACTTTTTGGAAATTTATCTATGAAGCTCGATCCCTTCTGCAAAAAGGACTCCGATGGCAACTTGGGAATGGAAAATCCATCTTCTTTTGGGAAGACAAGTGGATTGGAGATGGTCCTCTTATTTTTTTTAAAGTGAAAAACCCTTTCGTGGCCACCTTGGTTTGAGAGACCACGAACAGGGGGTTCTACACCGTCAAAGTCACCCGGGAGTCGCACCCAACCCTGCCCACACCAACATTATCAATTGGATTTTGGATACCTAATTCAGCTTTTTGGTAGGATGGAGATTTGAACTTGGGACCTCTCTTGGAGGATTTCCCTCTCCTCTCCAACTCACCTACAACACCTGGGTGAGATAGTCCTCTTATTAAAATTCCTATGTTTCAAAGGATTATCAACATAACCAAACATCTGGTTGGTCCTCTAGTTGCTAATTTCATATCCTATACCAATGGTATCATGTGTTGGAAAAGACTTGATGTCCTGAATTATGAAGAAGAAATCTCTTGTTTGCAAGCCCAATTATCCTCCATAAAAATTCTAGCTGGTGATCCTAAGGACCAACCTATTTGGGAACCTACTGATTCTGGAGAATTCTCTTTCAAATCAACTTATTTGCTCTCTCTCAACAACATTGAAACTTCTATTCCTTTTAAGTTGATTTGGACCAAATACCCGATTTCCAAACTTACCTCCTTTTCCTGGTTATGCATCCAAGATCGTATCCTTACCACTGAAAAATTAATAAAAAGAGGCATTCCTCTTCCTAACAGATGCTATCTCTACCTTTCTGATTGGGAATCTACTTCTCACATTTTCTTATTTTATCCTTTCTCAAGAGCGGTGATAAACAAGCTTTTTCTTAATTTCCAGCTGGTTTGGGCTCAACCTCTTTCCATTGTTGAGCTTTTCCATAAATGGCCCAATCCTTTCAAATACCTAGTGCTTAAAGGACTTTGGAAATTCTGCTTACAACATTACCTGTGGAAAATTTGGCTTGAATGCAACAGAAGAATTTTTGAATAAAAAGCCTTACATGCTGATATCATTGCCCAGAAAGTCATCCTTTATGCCAAGGAGAATGTCCATGTTGCCCATTTTGATCCTTTTCCTTGCTCTCATTTTGAGAAATCCATACTCAATTCATGCACCATCTTCCTTGACACATAAAGAACTGTTAATTTCTTCATATTCAAGGACCAACATTAAATGGCTTCCTCCCCCGGTTGGTTGGGTCAAGCTTAATTTTTATGGAGCAGTTAAAGGAAATCCTGGAAATGCTGGAGCCGAAGGAATTCTATGCGATCGGTAACTCTATTTTTGATTTCTTTGAATCTCTAGGATTCCTTTCCAATTATTTCGTTGAAGCCAAAGGTGTTTGGAGAGGCCTCCAATTTATCAAAAACATTCTTGGGAATATTATTGTGGAAGGATATTATCTAAATGTCATCAATTATTTAAAAACTTCAAAACCCAATAGCTGGAGGATTAGAACTATTATGGAAGAAAGAAAACAAATCCTTGGTCAACAACATAACACCATTGTTCAACATGCCTTTAGAGAGGCCAAATCTATTGCTAACAGATTGGTAAATATTGGAGCTAATGCCCAAGGACTGTTGATGTGGATTGATACTCTTCCTCTTGAGGTGGCAGAGCTTGTTAGAAATGATCAAAAAAATGGTAATCATGGTGAATCTTGAAAATTTATTTCAATTCATTGCCCAAAATTCTACCTTCCACATGAAACTTTGGGCTCATGTCTTAATTATTTTGTTAGCCCTTCTTCCAAGGAATATGCCTTACTTTGAAATTTTGATTTGTGACCCATTGTGTTTTGATTTCATATTACCCATTTTTACATGCGCCTATTTCTTGATAACTGATTCCTTTTGGAATCCCAAGGTAAAGTTCAACATGTTTTTTAATCATACTTCCCCCGTGTGTTATAATATTCACAATTTTGCTTCTTCGATAACAATATTCCATCGTCTGGCCAATTCCATTGTCCCAAGACTTTATTGGGAGAACATCCCAATCCTTTCTGTTTATTGTTCCAAAATATCTTTTTGGTTTCGTTCCCTAAACATCCTCGGTGGTCAACATTTTCTTTTGATGTTGGTTTCCCTAATTTTTTGTCGTAATAGTCGATGCCTAAAAATTTGCCTTGTTATCTGCCCTAGCCAATCTAGTTCCTTCAGGTAGTTTTCCCCTTTTCAAGGCATCCTCTCTGCAATTTTTGTAGAAATCAGAGTCACAATAGAGTTTTCCTTTTATATGTCACTTTGCATGCTCTGCTTACCTATTAGTGTGTTGATTCTTTGTCTGTCCTATTTTTCATTAGATATCTCCTTTGCTCTCCTTATCGTTGTTTTATGTTCGCAACCATGAAAGAAGGAAAGCTTGTTTTCATTGAACCCGAGGTGTTTGAGCTTGAATCCATAGTTAGAGACATGTGGAAGGACAAAGGAGTGTTGATTGATTTTTTCAAGCTATTTTTTGGTGTTGACGAGGAGGTGACAAAAGCCTTTGCTGAGACCTAGAACAAGGGTCTGGTTAACTAAAATGATGAATATTCCCACAACCCTATTTTGGTCTATTGATTACACCATAACCTCCTCCCAAAAAAAGGAGGGTTTGCCCTGTCATCAAGGGTTGTTCAAAGTCCTATACATATTTCTCCTTTTGAAATTCCCCAAAGGTAACATCCCCGTCCCAGAGTCTGATGAAGAAAATTTGTCCTCAACTCCTAGTCCTAGAGTGTCTAGACCCAAGAGGAAGGAGAAAAGTGACAAACCTCTTCCTGATTTCAATGTTAGAAAAAAGGTCAAGGTTGAGAGTATGCCTATTAGATGTTCCCAGAGGCTCAAGCTTAAAGAAATCTCTGAAACCCCTCCTTCCACATCTATTAAACCTACAAAGGATCAGTTCAATTTGCCTGATATCATAGAGAGATACCTCCATAAACTCATTGTCCAGGCAACCTCTTCTACAATTGACCATATAGAAACTGCACATATGGCCTTAGGTAAAGCAATTTCAAGGCTAAAGGATCAGTGCCAAGCTCTTAGTCTCCTATTTTTTGTGATACTTTCGAGTACATTCCTACCTTTTTAGTTGCTGAGGGTCCCTCTAATGCCAAGGGGGATGAAAAAGATGAAGACATGATGGAGATCACAAAGGAAGCGTGTATTGATGTACTGAAGGATGTTCCTAAGTATGTCCCAGAGGATGAAGCAAAGGATACCACGCTGGAAACTGCTGTCGCTTCTCCTATGTTCATTGATGTTCCTCTCTAATCGAGGATGGGGTTCCACCTACTGCTATCTCTATTTTGTTCCTTCAGTCTAAAGGTTTTTGTCTTGTTGTGTCTTGCGGGCTGTAGGACAATTTATTTTTATTTATTTTTGTTTGAGGATGGCTCCTTTTTGTTGTAACAGGCTTTCTGCCTCTTTGCTGTGTTCCTTTCATGTTTCCTCTCGGGTTACTCTTCTTGTTTCACTATTGTACAAGGCATTGGGATGCCTTTCAAATGCCCTCTTTTGATAAATAAAAACTTTTAACTTACCAAAAAAAATATTACCATTTAGAAGAGATAAGGGTCTTGGAACCATATAGATGGGAAAATAATGGGTTTGGATGACCATTATTAAGTAGACCACATCTCAAGAGAATGGATTTATGATTTGATCTTGATCACAATAAAATGTCTAAAGAGATTCTACACTTTGTTTACAACCATGTATTAAACAACAAAAACTTACCTAATGCTTTTTTTTTTGTTTGAAGAGTTGAAAAGTGGGGGCATATCAGAGGCACCCTTCCTATGAATTGAACTTGGGTCTTTTTTAAGAGATCATAATAAATTTTTCCATTGCGGTGTCCCTATCGGGACCTTACCTAATGATTTTGCTACATGATTTTTCTAAATATTTTTATCATCCCATGTATATTATAAGGTCAAAGTAATAGCATCCTAAAGGCTATTTAAATTGAGAAAGGAAGTGCAATCCTCCATTGATTTAAACAATCTAAAAATACTGCTCTTATTTTCTAAAGTATATTGAACTATGTTGAAGTACCCATCAAGAACCATAGATCATAATTGTGAATCATCATTGAATTTGACATGAATAAACCAAATCCCTTCCAAAATTTATCATAAAAAATAATTTAGTTGGAGCATATGCATTTATGAATCCAAATTTGATATTTTTTCTTTCTTGTAAAAAAGACCAACAAGCCAATTACTTCTTAATTTGTGGAAATTGTCCATCCCATCTATAATTAACCCATATTATTTTAGTAAATTTTGAAGCTCCCAAAGCTAAAACCACTAGATGATTCCCCATATTCTAAAATGTTTTGATTTGATCCTTATATTCATAACTTCTTATTTTATTTTCTATATTAAAATAAATTTAAAACTATAACAATTTGTTAATTCCTTGTTAAATATTTTTAGGTATCTCATTCATACCTCACATATTCCAAGATACCATCTTCATCATTACTTTTTATTCTTATTTTTCAGCTTACTCCACTTCTTGTTAAACACTTGTAATATAAGTTTTTGGTTTCCCAATAAATATTTCTCTAAGTTTCCTATTCTCTTTGTCTCTACTATGAGGTCCTTATTTTTTCATTTTCAACAATGCTTTTATGCTCATCAATATATTTCATTTTTCAAATAATTTATAATATAATTTATCATCTATAGATTTATTCTCCTTGGTATACCTTATGTAATGACCCAAACTTTAGTCATAAAAGAAAACACACAGAAAAGAAAGATTTTTTTTTTACTAAAGAGAGGGATTCATAAACCCCTAAAAGATTCCTAATTGATATATTATTTAAATCCTCTATGTTTCTTGAAGAGCTACATCTCACTAGATACCCTAACACAATTTTATCTGTGTAGACGTATAATGTGTCACCACAAATAAGTTTATCCTTGTCATCACTCTTTATGAGCTAAACTTATCACCTTTAGTAAATCAAAGATATATGCCCATCACCATACCATACATAAGTCAATTTGTGTAGGTATGCTACACGTACTACGAGTTAAGATATCCATCTCATCTCCACAATGAGCTATCTTAACTTAGATGTAGTATTTTCTTAAACTCATTTATCATTCTCCCTAAGGGGTCTTAATCCCTTAGGTCCACTATGTTCACCCTAAGGGGTCTTAATCCCTTAGGTCACCCTCTAAGTTCACCCTAGAAATCATTATTAAGTTTCTATTGTTTAGCAAGGAAATCAAGAAATAATTATAGATACTTAAATCTAACAAACATAATCCATAAAGCATGCAAAGGATACTAGAAAGCAAACACCATCTACATAAGATAAACATTAATTGAAAGGAGTTAAACACAAATCATAGATATTCCAAAATAGTAATTTAAAGGTACATCTTCCACCAATTATGCAATTAACATATAAGAAAGTATGGTAAATCCTCCATACTCTTAAGGATAATATATTACATCAATTTCATTAGGGAAATCTCCTCATAATTCATATATTTAAGCATAAGTAAATCATAAAACGTAGAATCAAACTAACACATTGGTTCCAACTACATCCAGGGACCTCCTTTGTTTTCCATCGATCATTTGAGGATAGTAGGGGATCAAGGCAATCATGGTTCCATGATAGACATGCTTCTAAATATATTTACTTATTTCATTGCCAAATTGTAACTTTAGAAAATAAAACAAAGTATCTAACCATCTACTACATAGTTGATATCATAAAAATCACTATTTTTATTTTCACATCTCATTGACCATAGAGAGTCTTCCAAAAATTATAGCTAGATTCTTGGTTTTACTTAAATCAATTCATCCAACCTTTATTTGATAAGTTAAAGTCCCATACCTTTAATCATCAAACAAATAGGTTCATCTACTTCCATAAATTAAGCCTCATTACTTAATTCATAAAATAGACCATTTTATTTTACTTCATAAATTAAAGTCCCATGGAGGCAGCCAAAAATATTTGAAATCAAGCAGTCAAGAAAATCAAACTCGAGGTCCTTGAGAAATTAGAGAGAGCCATAAGATCCTCACCACATTTGGAAAATATTGTGCATAAAAAGAAAACCTTGGTAATCGACTCGGATGAGGAGGACAAGGATGTACCTAACCAATGCCTGAAGTAGTACATCATTAACTCGATTTCCAACTGTATTTCTCACATTATGGACCTTTGTAACACCCTAAATCTTCTATTTTTAAAAAAGAAGTTCTTCGAGGATGATGGTAAGGACAATGCCATGGATGAAGTCAAGGATGACAACAAGAACTCTATGGATTCTAACAACGCTGAGGATGAAGATGATGATGAGATAAAAGAAGAGGCTAAGGACAAAGATGCTGAAGATAAAGAGGAGGTCTAATACCTTCTTTGTGCATGATTTGTTGTTTGTCTCAGGGTATCCTCATGTTTTGTCCATCCTCTTTTTTTCTATTCCTTTTTGTCTTCCTTACTGTGGGATCATGTTCCCTCATTTTTTCTTCTTCCTTTATCTTTTGATTGTCCAACACATTTGCTATTGATGTAATTAGGTTTTGGGAGCCTATCAAAACCCATTTTGAATGAAAATTTTAAATAAAAAAAAAAAATTTAAAGTCCCATACCTTTAATCTATGAAACAAACATATCTAGCTATTTAATAAATCAAAGCCATTCAATTTAATCCATAAATAACATTTTTTCCTTAATTTTGTAAATTAAAGTCCCATACCCTTAATTAACAAAACAAACTATATTCTTTTATTCAATAAAATAACATTTACTCAACTAAATAATATAAATCTTCTTTTCTTTTAATATAATTAGATAACATTTATTGAATTAAATAATACAAAGCTTCTTTTATTTTATTATTTTTTTGCTTGATTAAAAGGGGTTGTACTCAAGTCCCCCACCCTTAAAAAATTACATCTCTCTTCTTTAGAGCTTGAGAGTTTACAAATATATACACTTCTCATCTCAATTGAGATGCTATAGTTAGAAACCTACACCATTTTACATAAAATGTCTAAATTCTTGATTTTGATTTTCTAGATCTTTTCAAATCTCTGTATGAATACAATTACTCCAAAATTTAGCATATTTCTTGACATTTTCCTATAGCAGCCTTCACAATGCTAGAACTTCACCTCTACTATCTATGCCTTACATCTTAGGAGAGTAATATTTCTAAAACATCGCACTAACATAGTCTACTTAACCTAATTTGGATTGCTACTTTCCTGCCTAAAATACAAGTGCAACAACAAAATTATAATAAATAGTCTAAATGAACACACATTATTGTTACAAAATAAAATAGATGTTACCAATGGAAAACATTAAAGTAAATCTTAATCATTAATTGATCTAGGCAATCAACAATTTATGTCAGCTTCAACTAAAATTTTTACTTCCTCTAACCATGGAAAGGAGATGTTAACTTCACGATCCTCAACCAAATTGCCTTTATTGGCTAGCTTATCTATACATTTGTTTCCTTCCCTTAATATATGTGTAAACCTGATTTCTTCAAACTCTTTAACAAGATATTGAATTTCCAAAATTATCTCTTGTATGTTCCATGGAGCCTTTGCTTTCCTCAAAATTACATTTATTACTATGAGAGAATCACATTCCATACAAACTCTATTCCCTTTCATTTGTTTACATATTTTTAACCCTTCCAAAGCTGCCCAAGATTTAGCTTCATTATTTGTCTTAAATTCACAATTGAAAGTGTAATGAGACAAAATATCTCCTCTATTATTTCTAATTATTCCTCCTGCTCCTACTGGTCCTAGGTTTCCTTTAGATGCTCCATAAAAATTCAACTTAATCCACTCCACATATGGTGGTTTCCACTTTATATTATTTACCTTATTTTTGCTTCTCTTGTACCCAACATCATAATTCCATTTAATGACTTGACTCTATCTATAAAGACTCTCTACTTCCAAATTAGGGATTGGGTGAGTTGATAGGGTTGGTTTAGACTCCTCTATAGATAAATATATCTTCTTTTTCATTACCTCCAAAATGCTTTCCTTTCCTTTAAATATTATTCTATTCCTTTCTAGCCATATAGTCCAAAGTATTGTATCTTTTGATATATCCCATATTGTATGTAAAGCCTCACTTTTATAAGTGCTCTACCATTGCTTTAACCAATCTTCAATTCTGCTATTCATCACCATGCATTTACCAAACATATTAAGAATCCATTGCCATATATTCTAGACAATTGAGTAATGACCCAAGATATGGTCAATACTCTCCTCCTTATTACAGAAAACACATTTAGAGGGGCCATGAAAACCCCTTTTCATAAGGTTATCCCAGGATATAATTCTTCTATGACCTACTAGCCAAACAAAAATTTTGACTTTAGGAATGCTTGGGCTATACCAAATATCTCTCCAAATTCTAGTGATATTATTATTATGTTGGTGTTGAACATTATATCCACTTCTTGTGTATTCTCCTAAGCTATTCAACTCCCAAATCAATTTATCCTTGGAACCCCTCAGAATAATTATAGTTGTTATCTTTATACTCAATTGCCTCCTAGCATCAATGTCTTGTATACTTGTAAACAAATCTTCTTTCCATTTGTATCTTCCTTCTTGATCCTTGTACAAAATGTTTGAAACCCTATCACTATATTTGTCTTGAAGCAATATCATCCAAGGTTTCAAAACTGGATCTAAATTGAGTGGTTTCTTATCACACCAAGTATCCATCCAAATTATTTTCTTTTATTATAATCAAATAATATTTATTCAATTAAATAATACAAAGCTTCTTTCCTTTTATTATAATCAAATAACATTTATTCAATTATTTTTGATAGGTTAGGAAATTTCATTAATATTCAGGTTTTAGAAAGGATCCCAAAACCTATTTACAAAAATAGCAAGGACCTACCGAAATACATACAAAATAGAGGACCCAACGAGGGACATAACCCCTAGAAAATAGACGTAAAAACAAAAAAGGGGATGCAACCCCAATTATAGTTAAGACAACCTAGAAATAAAAGGGGGATACATCCCCATCAAGAATCCAATAGACAAAGGGTAAAACAAGCTCCACGCAGGGTAGCCTAACAAACATAAGTGAACAAATGAGGAAGCTAATCCTCAGTGGCATCCTCGTCACCCTGCTTATCCTCATGATTTCATCTCTTCCTTGACCTCTTCCTTGTCCTCATTCTCAAAATTAGCATTGTCCTCCTTGGAGTCCTCGACCTAGAAATTACTTTTTATAGGAACAGGCAATTGAAGGGCTTCCCCGAGTTTATTAATGGAATTCATCATGTTTGTGGTTGTTGAAATTATGAATCTCTTCAAGTTGTTGGTAGTAGCATTGTCTTCCTTGTCATCATCCTTTATGTCAATAATATTTTGTTTGCCCTAGGTGAGTTGTTCCTTCAGATGAGATGATTTCCTAGTGGGACCTTCAAATTTTTCAAATTTGATATTCTTATTTGGACTCAACTCACGAACCACCTCTATCACTTTTCTTTTCTTGGTAGCCAAGGATGGGGAAACAGGAAAATACGCAAATGATTTTCCATGAGGGCTGGGTTTACTTTTAGAAGGGTTGGGATTGACCTAAGGGCTATGAGTTAGGATATGGTTATATATGATCTTGTAAAACCCTTGGTGAGATGGGAGGTCATTGTTTTTTTCTTTTTGTAGGCCTCTATCGTATAACTATTGGAATTAAAAAGGAAATAGGGAATTCTAATGGGGTTAACATCCCTAAAGTGATTGAAAATAACAAAGTGAAATCTATAGAGTACCTTCTCTGAATCATTCACAATAATAAACTCCATCACAGGTTTCCTTACATCATTCCAGGGGTGGGAAGGTTTTTTTTGGTGCAGTCACTATTTCACCTCCTTGAATATTTTATCGTTGTCCTTAAACTCCTTCAATTCCACCTCCCAATTGTGCTTTTCTCTGTGGATCAACCTCCCTTTCACCAGTTTTCCAATAATAGTGGAGAGGAGATGAATTTCAATTAGGAATTATCTCTCTCTCAAATAGTGACTTTGTTAGTGGAGAGGAGATGAATTTCAATTAGGAATTATCTCTCTCGAATAGTGACTTTGTTGTTCTCCCAAGTCTCCAAGACAACCATGGTGATATCGAGGTCATCATAGAAGAATTTCTTAAAAAATGGGATAAATCTCATCTCTTTCAGAATACGCTCAACAAGTGGATCCCAATATGCATGGCTTGTCTCCACAAAACTCATATTGGGAAAGAATTCCAGGTTGAGGAGAGTAACAGACAAATTTAGAAAATAAGTGGAGGAAAAGATACTACTGTGGCCATTACCAATGTTAGGACACTCGAGAGGTTTGCATATTTGAATTGGAGCCTGAATCTTCTGGATTTTTTTTGAATATTTCCCTTATCAATTTTGGGCTTGTCACCTATAAATAATATTTATTCAATTAAATAATACAAAGCTTCTTTCTTTTTACTATAATCAAATAAAATTTATTCAATTAAATAATACAACCTATTTAATCAACCAAACAATAAATATTCACCTAAATAAAATATTACAATACAGCAAATACATTGCATAATAAAATATTCTTGAGAGAATGAGGGTTTTGGTAGAGTGTAAACTATAATTTTTTATGACTATCAATCATTAGAGCACCTCTTGGGTACTATGGAGGTTGAGTGCTTTGAGCACAAGCAGTGGAGAACAACGAAGAATGCCCTTTGGGACCAATTATTTAGGGGGTCTGTGGGCCTCCTAGAGGATTATCAAGAATCCAACACAATCATGCAAATATAATGTTCAAAAAGTATAATATTCATGACATTAAATCAAGTGAGCAGCAAGAAATGTGAATAGGGGAAATTAATATCTAATATTTCTTCATGCATGTTGACCAACAAATCCAACAAATTGAATAGGTATTGAACGAAACATATCACCCTTTTTATTTCATAGCACAAAATAAGGAGGAAGGATATGCTCTTCATAAGTATATAAAAGGGATAAAATAAAATAGAAATAAGATTCAAGATATGGAACAAGCAAAGGGAGATAACATATTGAAGGTAGATTCAGACCTCGACAAAGCTACAACTCTGGCTAGGGCACACAATAAAAAATAACCAATCATAACAAAAAAAATTTAAGGGATGGAGCCTTAGGACCTCCTTCCAAAAATAAATTTTAAAGAAGCAATCAGTGCATGACCATCCCAAATAAGAGGGAAAAATAGCCAACGACTTCCAAGGAAACCATTATGGATGCCAAAAACTGATCCAAGGAAAATAGAGATGGGATGCATGAAAGCAACTAATGGATGCCCATTGGTGAAGTTGGTAATGGAGAATATCCAAGAGTGAATAAACACTATAGAGAGGAGATAACTAATTTTTCTTTTCATGGGATTTTGATTGAATCTTGTTACCATCAAGCAATGGGTTGCCAAAAACTGGAGAACTAAAGGAGAGTTCCAAATCTGTTTTTACCCTAATGATTATTTCCTTGCTATGGTTGCCACTGAAAAATATAGGGAGGATATTTTTCAAATGGTGCCATAGTTATTAGGTAGGGCAGGGATTTTTATGAAGCCCTGTCATACCAAGTTCAAAATTGAGGAAGAAATACCATCAACTGCACCTGTTTGGGTCCATTTATTTGGCCTCATAATAGAATACTTGAATACAAATATTTTAGCAACAATTGGAAATTCTTTAGGAGTCTTCATGATGATAGCTAATAGCACTCAATAGTTGGATCATATGATCTATGCAATAATTTGTGTTATGATAGACTTTGACAAACCACTTCTAGAGAGGATCACTTTACAATATGGAGAAGATTGTGGGAGCAACAAGTTGATTATGAAAATGTCCCTTTTAGATGTAGAGTCTATCATGAATATGAACATATATCCAAGGATTATCCTCAAAATATATTTAATAAATATAAAGAGGATGAGGAATTAGTAGGATTTCAAATCCCCAAACATAAGAATTTAAAACTATATAGCACCAAAAAATAATACAATAATTTCACCTAACATATTTGAAGTTCTATATGCAGATAAACAATTAGATGATGAGGATGATAAAATGGAAACAATTATTAAGGAAATATAGTTTTATGAAGATAAGAAACAAGAAGGAATGGTTTATGAAATAAAAATAAAATAAACTAGCCTAATTTTGAGAAACAACCGAGGAGAGCCATCTCATCCAACAATGGATTTTCAAGAAAAGAAGAACATAGAAAATTTAAATAAGTGCAAAACTAAAAGTCAAATTCAAACAAAAAATAAGTTAGGTACTCAAAAATATCATATGGATCCCAATAATAGTGCCTTTCTTGGTTGTAGGAAAAGAGAAAGAGTGAAGTGCTTAAAGAGAGGCAAATATAACTATTGCTAGAAATTTGAAAAGATACAGATTAGACAACATGGAAATAAATAGACTTAGCTAAGCATTCTTAAGATATCTAAATAGAAATAACCAATTATCTGATGCAGATAAAATCTTAAACCAATCACTAACCCACAAAAATCATTAACTCCAGAACTAATGAATCTAAAATGCAAAAATCTAGAGATAGAATTAATGCAATTTACATTCCATATAGCTTGAATAGAAGTATTGATTCATTCATACATACATTGATCACACAGTTTGAACTAGAAGCCAAAGTAGGGAGTTTATCTTTATTGCTTGAATAGAAGTCTTGCATACATTTGATCTTGTAAATGCCTAAGAGCCAACCCTTTTTCAGGGTGCACTCATCCTATATATACTACCTACTCGTGTCAATATTTTGAAGATGTGGCCACCCAACTATATTTTAATCTTTTGTTTCTTGAGCTAACGGATCGCGAGGATAGGGTTGATCGTGAAATAATGAAACTTCTTCACTTTCTAGCTTCTTCTATCTATCAACCTGTGAGAATAGGGCCAATCAAGAAATATCGATACTTCTTTGCTTTCTAACTTCTTCTAGCTATCAACCCGCAAGAAAAAGACCAATTGAAAAATCTTGACACTTCTTCACTTTCTATATTCTTCTAGATATCAACTCTTAAGAATAGGGTAAGTCAAGAAATTAACACTTCTTCACCTTTTAGCTTATTTTGGCTATCAACCCATGAGAATAGGACCGATCACAAAATCGTGAAACTTCTTCACCTTCCAGATTCTTCTAGCTATCGGTCCATGAGAACAGGGCCGATCATGAAATCACGACACTTCTTCACCTTCAAACTTCTTCTGGATATCAACCCACGAGAATAAGGCTAGTCATGAATTACGATAGTTCTTCACCTTTCAACTTCTTTTTGCTATTGGCCTGTGAGAATAGGGTCGATCATGAAATCGTGACACTTCTTCGTACTTCAAAATTTTGAGAAATATCCTCATTCCCCTTAGTGTAGTCATTTTGACCTACATTATTGACTCCTCCTAGGAAATTCTACTAGCAAAATGTCAGAATCTAGAGCTTTCATCCATTGGGCATCGGAATAAAAGGAACAAAAAAGGGAAGGAGGTAGGTATAGAGCAAAATTTATTATCATAGAAGCATAATGTGGGTATTCTTTTGGGGCTTCTTCTTCATTCGAGTTCCCCATTTCTCCTTATACTTGGCTACTTGTATTTACTTCTAACTGATCACCTTTTTCATCTTTTCTAGTCTCCCTTTGTTTCTTTATCTTTTTGACAACATCATTATAGGTGATATAGATCTGCTTCCAAGCTTCATTTGGATCAGAGGTCTCTGTGAATGTTTGGTATAAGTATTATAGCTCTTCAAACTTGTCATAAGATAAAACATTTGACCTTAAAATAATTCATGCAAGCAAGAGTTGATCTGTGTAAGATCTTGAGCCAATTTGAATACATGATCTTCTTGTATAAGTTCTTCCCAGCCATCTATCTCAGATTCATCTTCAATAAAAACCTTCCAGGAAGTTTTAAGTTCATCTTCCCCTAAAATATCTGAATCTTCATCTGAGAAATCTTGAAGTCCACAATCCTTTGCCAAACTCAAATGCTTCAATATACCTTTAGCCTCAGCATTAAGTTCTTGAATTATTTAAAACTTTGAGCCACGAGCTTGTGTCTTCTAAAGAAACTTTGGGTTGCTATTTTGGCTTGGGACCATGCTTCAATTTGTGTTCTGTTTGAAACCATTACTTGATTTTAGCTAAAACATGTATCTTAGTCACGGTAGTTAACCTTCCCTGCAAAAACCTCATGGAGGATATGAACTCATTTTCCACCTAATTTAGTACTTCCTTTATTTTGAATAAGTATAATAATATAGGTCGTTCCTTCAGGCCCATCTTTAGTATACCTTCGAACATATCCTTTCTAACTGATTTGGTCTTTTCTTTAGATAAACCAATGGCTCTACTCTTCTCCTCTTGAACCTACTTTTGAAGATATTTCACCTATTAATTCAACACATGGATTTGCTCGACAAATTTTCTTGCTTCTTATTTGTACTTAGCTACTTCATTTAATCTATCTTCCCATGTCATTTCCCCTTTAGGATACTTCACTAATGATGTCATCTTCATTTAAGAGCACTGTATATTAAGGGGATCTAGGGCCACTATCTCTTGAGTGTGAGCTATGTTATTTGAGGCTTGAGCACAACAAGAATTCCACCATTATGAGGCATTTGTGTTGGTCTTTTTTAACTTTTTTAGCTTAGATATAGTGGGGTGATTTTCAGCAAAACAAGTATGAATGGATTACAAGTTTGGGAAATTAGCAGTAGGTGGAAAAGAAATGGTGAATAAAGTGGCATCTACATTTAACTATGCTATTATAGGAGTTGTGGGGATGGCCAAAGATGATATGGGATAAAATTGTGTTTATGATGTAAGTGGTGGTGGTGAAGGTGGAGGCTTATGGTTTAAAAGGGATGAAATATCACCTTTGAGAGTATAACGGGAGGGGGATTCTCTTTGGGATTGAGAAGAAGATAAAGTAGAAGATATATAAATCATACATGGCACCCTCGATGATGTTTGTGGATTTGTATCATTAGTAGGAATTTGTACCTCAATAGGAACTGGTCCTTCAGCTAACTTGTTAAGTTCAAGGGTATCAACCTCATGATGTTAAGGGGGCTTCTCTACATCTTTTGCCACATTCCCTATTTTGGAGTCTTCATTGATCTATTCACATCTAATTTTCTTCTGTTTATCCCCTGTAAGAGACTAATATCCTTTTTCTAAAAATAAAAAGTTGGCCATTATAATATTTATAAGAGGTCAAAGGAGGAACAAATGTAGGATTAATATTCTTTGGGACCTCTTATTGTTCAGTTTCAATTCCTTTTCCTTTTCTTTGGTCTATTTTATCCTTTTTAACCACAAGAGGATTCTTTTATGGAGTGCCACAAAATCTTGGTGTAACCTTATTTACAAGAGGATCCGACCATGTAGCTTGGTGTTGGTCATACCGGAGGAAAAACTCATGATCATTCTTCAATATCCACTTGGAAGAGGTCATGTTAATTTGTATCCTCATCATCCACCAGGCCAAACTATTTGTTGTTGTCCATTATGGCCCTATTGGGAATTTTTCCTATATCCTTGGGATAAGTTGTCATGCTACAGGAAAACCTACTGCTAATGAGCATCTACAGGCTTTGGTCGACCTGCCTCTTTAACCTAGGAATAGAGTTCTTCAATATTTTCTAAATAGACCAGGTACGGTAAGGATACCCTTGAGGTGAAATTAAATTTTTTAATGTTTTATGTTCATGCTCTTCTAGATTTATGGTGGTGAATTAAATATTTTATAAATTTTGACCGAAATAAAACAATAACAATTCAATTATACCTTATGTATGATCGATGCCTTAATCCTTTGGGCTATTGTAGTAATATTTAATGATGATTACATGAAAATAGAGAGGAGGAAAGAAATAATCGATGCAATTGCATTAATTCAAATATCATAATAAACATAATAGTTGACCAATGAAAGAAGCGTTCACTATGCATTCAAATAATGTAACTCATAATGAAGAAACACACATGATTGAAGACAAGGAAATAATAGAAAAAAAACCCAGAATTGTATTATTATTTGAAAGATGATTATATGAAGAGTTGGCTTGCAATAGCCATTGAAATCTTGAAATATCAATACAATGAAGATCCTTATTCAAATATCGTAACAAGGACCTTTCACTCTTCCATTCGAATATCATAACAGTTGAGTCTCTAGACCTCTGGATCAATAATATGGAAAATATCTCAGCTTCTTGGGCACTTTCCTATCAAAACCTGCACAAAAATAGGAAGAATAAGAGATGAAAAAGAAGAAGAAAGACAAAGGGGATACAACAACAAAGAATGAGCACTCAAGTATACCTCTTAGAAAAAATATGCTATGTCAAAGCTCGATGCTTATTCTAGCTGTAGACATCCTTCTCATAGCTATGGAGGCTCTATAATCACCTAAACTGATTTCATATGGACTGTCCACTTGGTGCCATCTCCTGCCTTGTCATCGAATGGTTCCTGTATAGTTTTTTATCTACCTCAAAAATATATTGTTAAAATTATCCAAAGCCATACCTAGTTGTCAATCATCTTCTCCTTTTCCTTTTCTATCATTGTGGGCCCCATACTACTTGTTGACTAAGATGCCCTTTGAATTTTCTTAATTGCCTCCTCATATTCAATTGCACCAATGGAATCGACTATAAGAATCTAGATTTCTTCATTGATTTCACTGATCGTGTGGATCCGATCCAATACTCTAATTCCTTTGCTTTTATCTTCTCTTATGAATGGTTGTCTGGTCTAAAAGAATTTGACTATGTCCAGGGTGAGCGTCATCAAAGATATGAGTTGGTCAGATAGTTTATCTTCGTCAACCTCTTCGCAAGGGAATTCTATGATATATCTGATGACTATCTGATAGAAATATTCTACGCTGAGTAATTTATAGAGATCAACATTGAGATGCTTCAACTCGATCACTGTATCTTTCTTCACTTTTTCTAACTCTTTGACCGAGTTATTCTAGTTGGGTCTTTCTGACTTGAAACTTGTGACTTTCTCATATTATCCCTGGTAGCTATGAGTTTTACCATCAATGGTGATCACTCGTATGGATCTAATATGTTCATAATTGGCCTTGCATATTTCATATACTAGGGAAATAACCACCACCTTCTTATCTACATTTTTTAACAAAGACTTTATTTCTTTATTTGTTTCCATTATCTTCTCAAAATGTTTACAACAGGTCTCAATCATTTCTAATTCTTCCTCAATGATTTTGATCAGCACTAGTCCATGGATCTTATTAATCTTAGCCTTTATCTTCTCATTTTCTGATTATAACATTTCTACTTTAGATATCCAAGCCATCACCTCCTTCTCAATGGCTAATGCAGTTTGTGCATGGACTTGCACTTCATGTTTTAATAATGAGACTAAGTCTCCTATTTATGCATCTTCTATGTTAGGATTTATCTAGAGTGACTATACTCCTTTAGTGGGAATAGTGATAGTGGCCTTGGAAGTGGGCTCTGAACTTGATGAAGGTGGGTTGTGGACTTTGCTTCTATCCTAAGTTTTTGTCACCCTATCTTCCATTATTTCCTCAATCTTCTCTTCTTCTTTAGTAGTGAATTTTGTAAAGTCTTATTTCTTTACTAGAGTGATACTAATAGGCTCATTGGTTCATATTTATATCCTTGCTGTCTTGTGATAAGGAGAGCTTGGAGTATCGGGTATCACCACCTGATAATATCTAGAAATATCATTGAATCCTTCATCTTTCTTTATTTTCTCCCATGTTATGGCAAAGATTCTAATTTCTTTGTTGTTTACCATAAAGGCTACTAGTACTGCATGAGGTGAACCTATGGCTATTTTCTATAGGTGTTGCAAGGCCATCAAAGTCACTACTAGAATTTTGGTTGTGAAACATCTTGGGGTAGTAGAAGTGGGCACAATTTCTTTTCCCTTACTTGCACTAGGAGACTGAGAGGAAGGAGTACCAACTACTTCTTCTATTGTTTGATCCTTTACCTTAGCTATGATTTCAATTTGTTCTAGATCTAAACTCATAAATTCTACAATAGGATCTACACAATCCTCTTGTGGGATGATAGTTACCTGTGGCATGATTTTATCCATTGTATCTTTTCTTACCATCTTCAAATTTACAGAGTAGTTACCAACCATTTATGTACGAGTATGCACCTTTATTAGGTTTTGATTGTTTCATATTTTTTTAGATTGATTCTATTGTTTTGTGCCCATAGAAGATTTTTCCTTAAATTCATCTTCCCTGTGCTCCATTGGTTTAGACTCCAGAGCAATATTTTTGTAATGGTCATTGGGATCATATGGCCTCCAGGTGATTTTTGTGAAACTGTAGGATCCTATTGTGGGTAAAGATTTCAGCATTGTAGGATACCCTTTTTACACATACTATCCTATTTTTCCTGGTCCTGTGAGCCAAGGAACCCTAGTATTATTATTTTTCCTTATTAATATGGCTTCTTCTACAAATTACCTTACTATCTCTAAGGCAGCCAGTGATTTTGGACAGAAGGTGGGCAAGGCTTTTGGTGGCAATTTGCCTCCGTAGGTTCTGATAAAATTGAAATTTTTATCAATAAAGTAATCTCTAGCTTTCATTTCTTAAATATATTTTATTATACATGGAATCATTCTGGAGGGCTCTTTCTCTATGAGTACATGATACATCAATACCAAAAATATTTTGCAAAATTTTGAATAAGGGAAAGTTCCATCATAGATGCAAGGCAGTTTGTCTTGGATAATTTCTCTTGGTACATCTTCAAGCTGTTGAATGACATCATCTTTGAATTACCCAACGATCATATGAATGAGGAATGAATAGTGTGAGAAATAAGGCATAAAATATCTATCCTCCTTTATTGCCTCCTTAAATTCTTTAAATTCCTTGTCTATTGTTTCACATATTACATTTTGCCACCTATACATTGGCATTTTCTAAGTTTCATTGCACTGCACTATCAAGTACATAACTTCAACGCTGACCTAGTTGAGGTCCTCGACTCCCAGTATTACATGAATCATATCGGTGTAGTATCTCACCCATTTGTGGAATTGAGACTTTTTAATGGAAAAATCCATTAACACTAGTTTGTCGTAATCAAACAACTTCTCGTAGAAAGTGGTGCTAGTCATGTGCTAAGCCTCTTTGAAATTACTTTCATATTGTAGCATTTTTTGAACATTTCTAGCTCAAACACCTGTTCGATCTTCTCTGACATGGTCCTGTAAATGGACTTGTTTCAACCGTTTACAATAGCTCTAGTCCTTGGATTATACGATATGGCCAGTCACGATAATAACTTAGAAAATAAATATAATCTTGGGTACAAGAGTTTTTCCAAATTGGTTCTCCATTTGTTGTAATGGGGAACTCTCTTGTCTTTGTCTTCATATGTCTTGTTGAAGATGTTCTTCAGAAGGTAGTGCGGTCTTCACCATTCTTCTATGCTAGACTAGAAATAGAACTCAACGAGTTTGTCTTCACCCCATATTTTTTCTCTAGGTTTTCTAGCATTCATCTTTTTGAATGGCATATTCTCATCTAACACCTCAAATCTTGTCTTGAGGATCTCTTTTTTGGAGGAGGCCATTGCTCAAGTCTCTACTATTGGTCTTTTAGGCTCTCAAATAGTTCAATAATACTATAGGTACAATGAGTTGCTCATCGCCATTACCACACATTTAAATTGGTTTGCACATGTAGTGCCATGAATTTCATACCAACTACCATTGCATTGTTGCTATTCTTGGCTCGCCACCTCAATCTTTCAAAATGGTTGGCCGATCGTGAATAGTCATCATTTGTTTGATCTGGGTAACTTACTGCCAGATTATACATGTGTTAGTCTTGAGTTGTTTGATCGACACACACTATTTTAAAAATCATGCTTGGAGATATCTGAGGTTGAGATCCGTAGTTGGCTTGTGTGCTCGTAATGCCCAAAGTGGTTTAGTCATGTCAATAAAATTATCATTGTTTTAAACATCGTGTTAGCTTTTCTCAGGCAAAGGTCTATGACTTTTAGATTTTACACTTCAATTGTTGTTGATGACTGAACAACCAATCAATGCTTTAATTTGACCAAAGCTTTCTAGCCTACTTATTGGATGCTTGATCGATTTACTCTTTTTTGCTATTAGATTTTGGTTGGTGGATCCTTTTGATTTTGCACGAAAAAATATTTCAGCCACTGGATGTTATTATTCGGACGAATGACTTAGGGTACTTTTGTATGTGCTGCATTTAAAAACTTGTGATAGCCTTTATCAAGTATGTCATTTCATGATAATTTTAATTAATATTTTATCCATGTGAAATTAAATGTTGGTGTACCTTGATTTTCATTGAATTTACCTTTATTTGCCTTGATCGATCTTCACCATCGATTTCATTCAGTTGATGATATTTCGATGGTTAGGATGTGTTCGACCGTTGATATTTAATGTTTATCTTCTTTCAACTGAATAATTTTCATTAGCTACATTTTAACTACTTCATTACTGGGGTTGATCAATCCTTATAATTGTTCGACCGACCAATGCTTTTCTTCAGTCGAATGATATTTTTTCTTGGTGCTGGGTAGTTGACTTGTGTTATTCGTCAACCAAACAATTTGTTTGACCATTAACTTTTGGTTGACCCTTTACTTGTTTTGGTTGACAACATAATTTTCTTAGAGCAAAATACTTTATGTTCAGTCAATTTGAGCTTTTAGCTAATTTGTTACTGCATTTGGCCAAAAAACTCATTACCTTTGCAGTTGGTCGATCGATTAGTCAACTTTTTTTCATTTCTCGTTGGTTAAGTTTTTTTTTTGTCTTCGGCTATGATTTTCTGCTTGTTGATCGAGAGAAGGGTGTCGATGAGTAGAATTTGATTGGCCGGTAATTTTGACCTTTCATTTTGATCATCCAAAAACTTTCAATGGTAACTTTCTCTCCATAGATCGATTTGTGATTTTATCTTTTCTTTTGTTTTGACTGCTTGGACTGAGTGGTCGGCTGAAGCTTCTTTACCGATGATCAAAATTTTTTTTTGATTTTTTTTGCTGATCACTGTTGGCTGAAAATTCTTTTTGCTTAGTCCTTGGCAATTTATGATTTTGGTAGTGATTTTTTTCTCGCTAGCCGAAGGATGAATTTCATCATTTTATTGCTCGACTGATTAGATCAAAAAGTTATGATTCCATAAAAGAGCAAACAAGGAACCTTTTTTAAATGAAAGAAAATCTTAATCTACTTAAAGGTCAGAGATGGCCATGATGATGAAATAATTTGCTTAGGTCTTTTGAAGGTATTACTTTAAATAGTGTTAAGAAAATGGTTTGAGATAATTAATTACTTAAAATTGATTTCCTTATCAACATATCACAAAACATGCATCTCATTCAAGACCTTCAAAAATTTTAAATTATGGGTACATTCATGTTGTATCAATTTTGGCTACAACATAGGCTCTGACTGGGACATATGGCAAAAATATGAGGTATTTGAGAACTCTAGAATCTTTGGTTATTGACAAGGATTTATATGAAAGAAATATGACCTTTATTTACTAGGTGAAAACTGCAAAAATAGAAAAACAAATAAAGCACTCAACCAATCTAAAAAGAGAGAAACCTTTAATCAAAAATTATGGTTTTAAAAGCAAATGAACTTTTCACTCTTGAAGGTTATATGTTCTAGAGATATATTTAAGGTGGTTTTGAATAAAATCAATTAGAAATAACTACCACATCAAACTTGGGCTCAAAGTGTGTGCTTGTGCATTTTTTTATTACTTTCTCAGATCAGATAGAATTTTTATCAGCTTGGAAGGAGTTAGGCATATTAATGATTTCACTCTTTCAAAGATATTTGCCTTGTCATTGCTCCATTGCCAGTCAAGCATTTATAGCTTCGATGGAGGTAACCTTAATACTTAGGACCTGCTCTACTACTGGAAAGGTATCTATAGTCCTAGTAGAGGTTATCCGGATAGCCTTAAGCACTTACTCAATTTGCATTATAGAGATTTTTCTTCTTTTTGGGAATAATTTTGATAAATTGTAAAATATTTTATATTGTGCTTTTTGGGTTGAGGATCTATAAAGGCTATAGTATTGAGTGTATTTGTTTTTAGCCTAGCTACATTACCAAGGTTGATTAGATTCCTTGATTTCTAAAATTACTTTTGAGGTTGTTATATTGCATGGATTTGGCCTGATGTGTTAGCACCCCCAATTTTCTTTTGTTATATTCCAAGACTCAAAAGGTGCTTGCTAAAATTATCACTTTCTAAGTTTCCAGATCATCTGTACTTAATCCCATATTTCCTCTTTTAACTGTCCAAAGATAAATCTCTCACAGACAAGCAAAAACATAGCATGAAGACTCAACAAAATTCTAACAGTGTAGAATCACTGAATGGATAAGCAAACGAACCTAGCTTAGAAAGGAAAAATTAACTAACAGAAAACACACAATTTTTTATTTTATTATTTTTTGGTTCCCTAACAAGGGTGGTGTTGTGGCTGATCCACAACACACCCCAAAATTGGGGACCCACCTTTTTGCAGGCTTTCAAAGAAAATCTCAGTCACCCAGATGCTAAAAATCAAGAAAAAGGGGCAAAATTGCACTAAGGAAAGAAAGTGTCACGATATCGCGACATGTCGCTCCGTCGCTGGCAAAAATGAAAAGTTGTCGCGATATCGCGACATGTCGCTCCGTCGCTGGCAAAAATGAAAAGTTGTCGCGATATCGCGACATGTCGCTCCGTCGCTGGCAAAAATGAAAAGGTGTCGCGAAATCGCGACATGTTGCTCCGTCGCAGGCCAGAGGAGAGAGAAAGGCAAAATGAAATTTGTCACGATTTCATGACGTATTGAGCTGCCACTGCTTGGGAATGAAAAGTGTCACGATTTCGTGACGTGTTGCTGCAGAAGTTGTACGGATGAAAATAGCGTAGCGATTTCGTGACATGTCGCGTTTTCGCTGCCAAATACAACAAGGGCAGCCCGAAGCAAGATAGCGTAGCGATTTCGTGACGTAAAGTTGGCAAAGTGCACATGAAAATCGTCAGAATCACGAAAGGGAAAGGGGTGAGGGAGTGGGGAGAGAAAGATCATGAAATCATGAACATTGAGCGAAGAGGCATGAAGTGTGAAAAGCGTCACGAAATCGTGACAAGATCGAGCGAAAGGGTCCAAAGCACAAAAACGTCGTGAAATCGTGACAAAAACGAGCGAAAGGGCACAGAATGAAAAATCGTCACGATTTCGTGGCAGGTTGCGGCCCAGTTGTACGGAATGGAAAGGGCGTAGCGATATCGCGACAAAAATCAGCAAAGGTGCATGAAGCACGAAAATGGTCATGAAATCGTGACAGAATCGACAGGAAGGCATGAAGCGCGAAAATGGTCGCGAAATCGCGACAGAAAGCAGCAAAGCAGTACGAATGAAAAAGCGTCGCGATTTCGTGACGAAAAGCTGGCCGAGGGCACGAAGTGAGAAAATGTCACGATTTCGTGACAGCATGCAGCGAAGGTGCCCGAAATTGAAAAACGTCATGATTTCGCGACAGGCTACGGGCAAATGGTACGGAACGAGAAAGGCGTCGCTGGGCAAGAAGGCAAAGAAGTTGTTGGTCGAAAAACGTCGCGATATCGCGACATGTCTTATTTTCGCTGCGCAAGAGGAGAAAGAAAGTTGTTGGTCGAAAAACGTCGCGATATCGCGACATGTCGCGTTTTCGCGGTGACAGTAAGGGGCAGCATTGCATGCTATTTTTGGTCACGATTTTCATGGAGCCATTACAGAATGTGCTGGAAACGTAGAACACGTGGCATACAGGTGTCAGAGTTGCAGAAGCGTTACATGCAACGGAAGATTTCGCACGTTTCGGCATCGAGCATGAATCAAAAGCAACGAAAAGGCGAGGAATTTGAAAGGTCGCATGCTGGAAGGTGAAACGAAGCGACACAGGGAGAACCGAAGAGCCGTTTCAATTAGTATAAAATCAAAAGCACGGATTGATAGAGGGGTTGGAAATTGCTGCTTGCAGAGTTGCAGAGACAAGGGCTTCATGCCATTCTGGGCCTGCACTTGGGCAATTTCCTTCATTTGTTCTAGATTTGTAATACCTGGAACATTCTGTTATTGTAACTGATATACCATTTAATACAGAAATACAGAGAGTTGACATCTTATTGATAAGAAAGAAGGAGTCATTATGCATGCAAGATTTAATGTTTTATTTTCCCTTTCAGATTTCTAGGCTTTTAGGTGAAGTTTAATGCAAATGTTTTTGGTTGCTTCATGCGAATGCCTAAAATCTGAAATTGCAGTAAAAAACCCCAGAAACCCGCACCTAGCTTATCTGGATTGTGCGAATTTGCAGGTTCAATAGGTTAGGTTGCATGCAGAAAACCTCATTATCTTCGGTTTTGTCAATTTGAGATGACAGCATTCTGGATGTAGTTTAGTTTTATTTCTCTTTATTTGCATTTCTTTTTATTTCAATCCTTTATTTCATTCCTGTATTTTTTTACAGTCATTTAAATAAATAACTGAAAGCCCATCAAAATCCAAGATTAGAATAGAGTTATTCATTTTGAGTCCACTGTAAATTCAAATTAAAGTAAACTATAGTGCCCCTTGTTAACATCTACTTGCAACCCTAAGGTGTTCTCAGCAATTACATTGAACAACATCATTGGTGTTAAAGAACCAACATAACAAGAACCTTGGAGAAATTACTTTCTTTGCAAGCAGAGGATTTTGGGACTCAGATCCTACTGGAGAGTGTGCTTTCACAATTGGGTGAAAACACCACTCAACAGATTGGCGCTAGAAGGAGGGCCCGAATTGGTTTACTTTATTTTTATTTTCATACATGAATAATATCTTTTTGATTTAATTTTCAAATCATCTTTTAAAGCTCACAAACAGCTAAACTGCAGCTTTTGTTTTCTTTTGTTGCAGGTTTTGCTTTGAAATAATCGAGGGTTTCATCAAGCAGGCTGGACCCACCGCGTCGTATTGCGACCAGGTCCCAAACAACCGGAGAAACCATTTTTCATGACCTTACTGGTACTCCCAAGAATAAAACCAAGCAAGTCGTAAGTTCACCAGTCACAAAAGACCTGTTTTCTCCAGGAACATCGAGTGGACCTACGCCAGTAATATCAGTTGCCCCTAGTGTGCCTATAGTCAATAATATTTCTACTGCTATTGTAGGTTTGTCTTCATCAATTTTGAGTCAAATGGCTCAAGCTCCAGCAGCTCCTTGGTATGGAGCTAACAATACTCCTTTGAATATTGCTGGGGATATCCATGAAATCCCCAAGAACATTGAAATATTTCTGCCTAAATACAAACCAGATGGCCCAAGAACAACAGAAGAACATATCCAAGCCTATAGGGATGTTTTAATTAGGCCGCAAGTTCAATATGAAGATGTGGCCTGCAGACTTTTCCCCATGAGCTTAGATCCAATAGCATATGAATGGTATATATGCTTGCCAACTGGTTCAATCACCTCTTGGACACAAATGGAAAACGCCTTTGTTAATCAATTTAGGTCACCCTTGGATCCCGCAACTATTTACAATCAGTTTATTACATGCAAAAGGGGCCAAGGGGAACCGATCAGAATGTTTAATCAGAGATTCCAAAAGTGCTATAATAGAGCAATTAGGCATTTTGCCATCGATCCCGCAGTGGCTTTGCAGATATATTTTGGGGCATTGGACCCCATGACAGCCATGTTTGCAAGACGCAATCCTCAAGTCACCACGCTGGCTTTGGCCTATAATGAAGCCATGACTATCGAGCAACAAATGACACCACAAGGCTACGGGTTTACCCAGATGCCTATGATGGGACAATATGCTCCATATGGTCAAGCTCCCTTGGCAAATCAAATCATGGCACCTCAAGTGCCAAGCATGAACGCCTTCCCATATCAGCAGCCGTATCCACCAGCCCCCGCATATGCACCCATTCCAATCCAACCAATCACATCCATTCCACCTGTCCCTGCATTTTTGCAGAATAGTCAATCAACTATGCAAGGAACTAGCCAAGTCAATCCTCAAGCCATAGTTCCTTTTCCAAATCCAACCCCGATTCAAAGTGTCAATCCATACGGGAATCAAATTCCTCGAACCCGACCCAAGTTTTGAATCAAGACCCCATCAATTATGCGAATCCAACGGGGGTTAACAACAATGTGATTCCACCGAAGGAGATTTATTCGAAGTCGAAGAGCTCAAGAAATTAGTTCATAAACTGAGCAATGACAGGGTTCAACAGCAGAAGTATGAGTCCCATGCCCCTCACCCAAATCAAAATTTTAACAATAGAGGGAGGCACTGGAACACCAAGCCAAACAATGGGGGAGTTCCCGCTCCCATTGCTAATCAACTAGATACTTCTGCAGGACCTAGCCAATCCAATTCTCTTTTGAATCTTTCAGATTTGGCATGGGAAAGGGGGTGCAGGTTGCACAACACAAAAGAACACAATGAGAGGAATTGTCCTGAGATTGCTAGATACACTCATTGTCTTCAGGCACAAGTTGATGATTTGGAACTGGTATCAAATGAGGGTCCACCGCAACATCATGATGATAATATTATGGTGATGGAAACTGTATACCATCAAGAAGGTGAGAGTGAGGAAGAAGAAGACGAAATTTTGGAACAGGAGGTGCAAGCTTTTCGAGATTTCAGAAAGGGGAATCATGGATACCATTTGAGAAGTAAATCTAAAGCCCCTAAAACCTCATCAACACCTCCAAACAATTCTATTCTTCCTCCGGATACTAAGGCAAATAATAATCCTCCCCCTCCACTCAGAAGAGAAATGTCTAATGACGTGCATAAGACAGTCAAATTCGAAAAACCAAACTATGACATAGTGGAGGATCTAAAGAAGTCCAAATCTAGCCTTTCATTCTTGGACGCAGCTAGATTGCCCGGCCAAAAGGAGGCGTTGATAAAGGCTCTGAACTCACCTGATCAAATGTGGAAAGGAAAAGGAGTTGAATCCCATCTGATTTTGCGAAAGGAGAGAAGGGATGTCCCGCCATTCTTACTGACTCTGAGAATTGCGGGTAAGAATTTGCATAATTGTTTGGTGGACACAGGTGCCACGAGCAACCTCATGCCTTCGGAGATATGCCAAATGCTGGGTCTGCAACCTGTTTCATCCAAATGCAAAGTCCTGCAACTGGACAGATCAGAGGTAAATGTGGTAGGGACTCTATATGATGTCAAGATTCAATTGAATTCTGAACCCGGGGTCCAACAAGTTGTAGACATTCTGGTGGTTAATATCCCAAGTAGGTATGGAATGTTACTTGCGAGGGATTGGATGAAAACTCTGAATGGCTATTTTTCAACAGACCGCTCACATATGTGGCTACCATGGAAGGGAATTGCAAACCAAATCAGAGTGGAAAATGAACCGAGGCTTAAGGAGATTATAACAGATTTTAACAAGCCGAATGAAGTTCAGTTTTCTGAGCCAGAACTAGGAGTTTATGCACTTGATGTTGAGGAAGCTCGCTGAAGAGCCTAAAGAGGAGGCGTGTCATGGTGGCTCTTCTGAGGAAAATGATTACACGTGGTTGCTCAGGTTCGATGGATCAAAATCTAGACAGGGAGCAGGAGCTGGAGTCGAGCTCACTGGTCCAGGAGGTAAACCATTATTAGCTGCTTACAGACTGCAATTTCCTTGCACGAACAATGTGGCAGAATACGAAGCATTGATCTTTGGTTTACGTCTAGCATTGAGCAAGCATGTTAAATGCTTGAAGGTTTTGGGAGATTCTGAGTTGGTAGTCAAGCAAATCAAAGGACAGTATACATGCCATGACAGGAGACTAAGCCTTTATAGAACTAGGGTTATGGACCTCATGGAGGAGTTCGATGCGTTCAATATAGCCCTTATTTCTAGAAAAGGAAATCGAATAGCAGACTCTCTTGCAGTCGTCGCGGGCATGTTAAACCCGGTTGATATAAAAAGATGTAAAAAGTTTTCCATTGAACTGGTTCCTTGTCCATCAATACCCGATAATGTAAAGAATTTCCAGGTTTTTGAAAGTGACAGACACATTTTCAAATTTGTCACGAACTCGGGTATTTTTGAAAATCGGGTGATTGATGAGGAGCAAAGGTGGCAAGGATGAAACAGAAAATGAAATT
This sequence comes from Wollemia nobilis, assembly GCA_028583015.1. Taxonomy (NCBI): domain Eukaryota; kingdom Viridiplantae; phylum Streptophyta; class Pinopsida; order Araucariales; family Araucariaceae; genus Wollemia; species Wollemia nobilis. The sequence continues at coordinate 6,317,741 of JAQPPZ010001836.1, read as the reverse complement.
GAAACTCGCGTATCAATCCAACAAAATTCCTAAAGACGTGGTTTCATTGGAAAAGATGTTCGACATGGGATGCAAGACCAAGAAAGGAAAAAGAGTCCCACTCCCTAAAGATGCATGTGATTCAATTAATCTAGGGAGTGCAGACAATCCAAAGGAGGTGTACATTGCAAAGGCATGTACAGATGAAGAAAGGAGCAACATAATACGAGCATTGAAGCATTACATAGATTGCATTGCTTGGAATTACAATGAACTGAAGACATACAACCAAGACATTATCACACATACCATCCCTTTGAAGCCAGACTCCAAGCCTTTTAGGCAAAGACAACGAGTTGTTAACCCGCTATTGGAGCCTTTGATCGAAAAGGAGGTTAAAATATTATTGGAAGCGAAAATCATTTTTCCTGTTAGGCACTCAACCTGGGTGGCTAACCTCGTTCCAATGAGAAAAAAGAGTGGAGAGATTAGGCTGTGCATAGATTTTCGAAATCTTAATAAAGCCTCTCAAAAGGATAATTATCCATTGCCATCAATCGATGAAATTCTACAAATGGTAAATGGATCTGAAATGATGTCCTTTCTTGATGGGTATTCTGGATACAACCAAATTCTTATACATCCAGATGACAGGATGAAAACAGCCTTCACTACCAAGTGGGGGACATTTGCATATAAGAGAATGTCGTTCGGACTGTTAAATGCTGGTGCAACTTTTCAACGCGCCATGGATTATGCATTCAAAGGGCTCATAGGCAAATGTATCATCGTGTATGTGGATGATATCCCAGTTTTCTCGAAGAAGAGAGAGGACCATGTCAAAGATTTAAAGAAAGTGCTTCAAAGATGCAGAGAACATGGAATTTCCTTAAATCCCAAAAAGTGCATTTTCGGAGTAACAGAAGGAAAATTGCTTGGTCACATCATTTCAAAAGAGGGCATATCCATCGACCCAGAAAGGATACAAGCTATCCAAAACTTACCTCTCCCGAGTAGTAAAAAAGAATTGAGATCTTTCTTTGGGCAAGTTAATTTTGTGAGGAAGTTTATCTCTAGCTTTGTTGAGATAGCCAAACCTCTGAACAAGATGCTCAAGAAAGATGTGGATGTAAAATGGAACGAGGAAAGTAGGGTGGCCTTCCAGAACATCAAAGATGCCATTTCCAGAGTCCCTGTCCTTATAAGTCCAGACTACTCCAAGCCTTTCTATATTTATGCTTTTGCATCAGAACACTCCTTTGCGAGTGTCTTAACCCAAAAAGGCGAGGATAGTGCCGAAAAACCCATAGCATTTTTAAGTGCCCCCCTAAAAGATGCTCAATTAAGGTATTCAATCCTTGATAAGCAAATGTACGCACTTTTTAAAACGGTGAAAAAATTTAGGCATTACATTGTGCACAACAGAGTTATTGCCATCGTGCCTGACTCTGCTGTTAAGACCATGTTTTTACAAAATGAACTAGGTGAGAAAAGAGGGAAATGGATTTCCACCATCCAAGAATTTGATCTCGAAATCCAACCTATGAAACTAGTTCGAGGACAGGGACTGGCGAAGGCGATCGCAGAAAATAATCCGCAAATAACATGCCAATACTCGAATACAGAATACATTGCTAAGGATGACTGGTATGTTGATATTGTGCAATTTTTATTGAATGGTAAGTGTCCTTCTAATTTGAATTCAACCCAGAGAAGAGCTTTAAGGCTTAAGTCTATAAATTATCTGATGAAATCTGGTGTTCTTTACAGGAAGAATCATGAAGGAATCTACCTGAGGTGCCTGAACAAAGAAGAAGTTGCCAGGGTGTTGCAGGAATTTCACGGGAAACATGGAACTGGTCATGGTGCGGCAAATGCTACAGCACATCAAATCCTGAGAGCAGGATACTATTGGCCACATATTTTCAAAGATGCACATGCCCATGTACGATCTTGTCATATCTGTCAAGTGGCTGCCAATAGAGAAAGAAATGCAGCCATGCCGTTACAACCTGTAGTTGAAATGAGACCATTTGCACAGTGGGGACTAGATTTTATTGGGGTTATTAACCCAAATTCGTCTGATTCCCATAAATTCATATTGACAGCTACAGATTACTGTACAAGGTGGACATAAGCGATTCCTACTAAACATGCCACCACAGACGTTGTAATTAAATTCCTTGAGGACCAAATTATAACAAGATTTGGAATGCCCGATTCTATTGTCAGTGACAATGGTAAAGCTTTTATTTCTACACAATTTGCAGATTGGGCATATGATAACAAAGTGAGCTTAAAGTTTGCATCTAATTATTATCCTCAAGGAAATGGTTTGGCCGAATCTTCAAATAAGAATTTGTTGAATACCATTAAGAAGTTGTTGGAAAAGAACCCTCGGGATTGGCACAACCAATTGAAGTTTGCCCTTTGGGCGAGATAGGACCAGAGTGAAAGAATCCATAGGGAATACTCCCTATCATTTGGTCTATGGGCAAGACCCGATATTTCCTGCAAATTTGAAGTTGCAGACCTTACATTTCATACAAGAGTACTTGGGGACAGATGATCAAGTTGAAGCCAAGTTAAGTCATTTGTTGCACCTTGATGAAAAGAGAGAAGAAGCCATGAATCACATGAATAAACACCAGGAAGTTATCAAAAGATGGTTTGATAGAAGGGCCAAAGTTAAGTCATTCAGAATTTCAGATTTGGTATTACTATGGGACAAAAGACATGAGGAAAAAGGGAATCATCAAAAGTTTGATTGTCTTTGGTTAGGCCCATATCAGATTTCAGAGATTCTTGGGAAGAATACCTTCAAGCTAAAAACTTTAGAAGGGAGAGATTTTATGCTACCGGTTAATGGGCAGATTTTAAAGCATTATTTTAGCCCTTAGGTTGTGAGATTTTGATATTATTCTTTCGGTTTTGGTGGGGATTTTCAGATTTTGTTTTTGTTTAGGATTGTTAGTCTAGCTAGGATTTTGGTTGTGGATTTGATTTCAATTGACATGTTTTGTTTATTTTGATAAAAAAAAATATATATATAAAAAAATTGAGATGTCAACTTATGCTTAAGATTAGGAGAATATGAAATATTGGAATTGTCTTGTAAAAGCTCCACAAGTAACACAAACATCTTAAGTTATATTGTTTGATTTTGTGATGCATGAAAGAGTCAGTTTTGCATGACAAATCATTTCATTTGCAATTCAAGAGATAATGCATTCATGTTACATCTCACTTTACATATACATTCCATCTTAGTTGCATATGCATCTTAGGTACAAATCATTAAAGTATGTCAATCCCTCTTAGGGTTGTGTTATAACATAAATGTAAGAAAAATCCTAAGGTTGGAAACCGAGTCTTGAGATATCTAGAACCAAGCACGTCTCATACATTAAAAAGGATCTTGAGCAAAATGATCAAAACCTAACTTGGAAGAAAAGGTTGGGCGAAAGAAGTTTTTCATGTCTATCCTATTATGCAACATGATCCTTAAAACAATGGTTTTGACCACTTCCATAGAGCTTAAAGCCTAAAATCCGAGTAGTAAGGATAGGGTTAAATCCTCATCGAACTTAGGTTGAGGATCCAATTCCCCAAAGCTTTGATTTGACCTACATGGAGTAGTAAGGATAGGGCATAAATTCTCATCTCGCTTAGGTTGAGAATCTGATTCCCCAAAGCTCTTATGTCTCATTTCATAATAAATCTTGGATTGTAAGGATCGTACTATTTGTCCTCTTGCAAAGGATGGGTAGTCATCCCCAAGGTCTAAGCAATAAAATTAATATTTTCCATTTTTATCTAAAGTTTGGATTGGAAGGATCGTACTACATGTCCCTAGCAAGGATGGGTAGTCATCCCCAAGGTCCAAGAAGTAAAAAATAAATTTTTCCCATCTCATATTTATATTGGATTGGAAGGATCGTACTACTTGTCCTCTCGCAAAGGATGGGTAGTCATCCCCAAGGTCCAAAGAAATGAAGATAAGTTTTGGATTGTGGGGTTAGATATGCCCATGCATGGCAACATGTCTTGTCTAAAAAACAAGACCACTGATTGTCCAAAGGGTTAGACTAGCATGACCATTTCTTCCATAATTGGTTTAATTATTTTTCTCAAAGTGAGGTAATGAACTCTAAATCAGAATAGTAAGGATAGGGTTAAACTCTCATCTCGGTTGGTTGGGAGTCTGATTCCCCAAAGTTCTGATTTCACATTCACTTGCACATGGGTTCAAGATAGTAGGGACTCATAACCAACTTTGGGATATAATAAAACAATTCATTAGTGGATCCTAAGAGGGTTTGGCAATCTTGAATGTTTGTACATGATACTAGAAGAAAGACTATGCATTTTATAAAAGCAAGATCTCCTAGCATATTCATTAGGTTACACAAATCATTCACAATCTCATATATGCATTCATGCAAAATTGACAATGGAGTGTTGATCAATTTCAAATGATAGGGAAAGAAATTCATTGCACACACTGAGCTAATACTTGATGATTCTGATGATTCATGTACTTCTGATCTTTGGGCATTTGTTTATATTGCTTATGTGCTAACACATGTTTTCGAGTTTGTATATGTTTCAGGTTGGGTTCTCACTAAAATGCTCAAGAGCATTTGACAGCAGAGTCGCCATTTGTTGTGGCTGATCCACAACACACCCCAAAATTGGGGACCCACCTTTTTTGCAGGCTTTCAGAGAAAATCTCGATGACCCAGATGCTAAAAATGAAGAAAAAGGGGCAAAATTGCACTAAGAAAAGAAAGTGTCGAATGAATATCGCGACATGTCGCGCCATTGCTGTCGAAAAATAGAAAAGTGTCGCGATATCGCGACATGTCGCTGGAAAAAATGAAAAGTTGTCGCGATATCGCGACATGTCGCTCCATCGCTGGAAAAAATGAAAAGGTGTCGCGAAATCGTGACATGTTGCTCCGTCGCGGCCAGGAGAGAGAAAGGCAAAATGAAATTTGTCGCGATTTCGCGACGTATTGAGCTGCCACTGCTTGGGAATGAAAAGTGTCACGATTTCACGACGTGTTGCTGCAAAAGTTGTACGGATGAAAATAGCGTAGCGATTTCGTGACATGTCGCGTTTTTGCAAATAAAAAGGTGTACGCGAATGCAAGATTGCGTAGCGATTTCGTCGACTAAAGTTGGAAAGTGCGAAAAGTATGTAAAGTGATAAAAGTGAATCGTGACAGCATTGAGCGAAGAGGCATGAAGTGTGAAAAGCATCGCGAAATCGCGACAAGATCGAGCGAAAGGGTCTAGAGCACAAAAGCATCACGAAATCACGACAAAAATGAGCGAAAGGGCATAGAATGAAAAATCGTCGCGATTTCATGAAGGTTGCGGCCGTGTAGTAATGGAAAGGGATGGGATATCGTGACAAAAATCAGCAAAGGTGCATGAAGCATGAAAATGGTGCGAAATCGTGACGAATCGAAGGAAGACATGAAGCACGAAATGGTCACGAAATCGTGATAGAAAGTGGCAAAGAAGAGAACGAAAAAGCGTCGCGATTTCGTGACGAAAAGCTGGCCGAGGGCACGAAGTGAGAAAATGTCACGATTTTGCGACAGCATGCAGCGAAGGTGCCCGAAATTGAAAAATGTCATGATTTCGCGACAGGCTGCGGGAAAATGGTACGGAACGAGAAAGGCGTCGCGATTTCGCGACATGTCACATTTTCGCTGGGCAAGAAGGCAAAGAAGCTGTTGGCCGAAAAACGTCGCGATATCGCGACATGTCTTATTTTCGCTGCGCAAGAGGAGAAAGAAAGCTGTTGGTCGAAAAACGTCGCGATATCGCGACATGTCGCGTTTTCGCGGTGACAGTAAGGGGCAGCATTGCATGCTATTTTTGGTCACGATTTTCATGGAGCCATTACAGAATGTGCTGGAAACGTAGAACACGTGGCATACAGGTGTCGGAGTTGCAGAAGCGTTACATGCAACGGAAGATTTCGCACGTTTCGGCATCGAGCATGAATCAAAAGCAACGAAAAGGCGAGGAATTTGAAAGGTCGCATGCTGGAAGGTGAAACGAAGCGACACAGGGAGAACCGAAGAGCCGTTTCAGTTAGTATAAAATCAAAAGCACGGATTGATAGAGGGGTTGGAAATTGCTGCTTGCAGAGTTGCAGAGACAAGGGCTTCATGCCATTCTGGGCCTGCACTTGGGCAATTTCCTTCATTTGTTCTAGATTTGTAATACCTGGAACATTCTCGTTATTGTAACCGATATACCATTCTAATACAGAAATACGAGAGAGTTGACATCTTATTGATAAGAAAGAAGGAGTCATTATGCATGCAAGATTTAATGTTTTATTTTCCCTTTCGATTTCTAGGCTTTTAGGTGAAGTTTAATGCAAATGTTTTTGGTTGCTTCATGCGAATGCCTAAAATCTGAAATTGCAGTAAAAAACCCTAGAAACCCGCACCTAGCTTATCTGGATTGTGCGAATTTGCAGGTTCAATAGGTTAGGTTGCATGCAAAAAACCTCATTATCTTCGGTTTTGTCAATTTGAGATGACAACATTCTGGATGTAGTTTAGTTTTATTTCTCTTTATTTGCATTTCTTTTTATTTCAATCCTTTATTTCATTCCTGTATTTTTTTACAGTCATTTAAATAAATAACTGAAAGCCCATCAAAATCCAAGATTAGAATAGAGTTATTCATTTTGAGTCCACTGTAAATTCAAATTAAAGTAAACTACAGTGCCCCTTGTTAACATCTACTTGCAACCCTAAGGTGTTCCCAACAATTACATTGAACAACATCATTGGTGTTAAAGAACCAACATAACAGGAACCTTGGAGAAATTACTTTCTTTGCAAGCAGAGGATTTTGGGACTCAGATCCTACCGGAGAGTGTGCTTTCACAATTGGGTGAAAATACCACTCAACAGGTGGTCTAACTTCAAGTGTTGGCCGTTTATTAGGATTTCCATGATATCACCTTGTAAGATTTGCAACCTATAAGTATTTGGGCTGAAGATATGAATTATTTGATAAGGGCCTACCCATTTGGGTTCAAGCTTTCCTTTTTCTCCATTCTTTTCATTCTTGGGGTCCCAATATAGAAATATGTCTCCTTCAAACAATGAAGTTTATTTGGATTTTTTGTTAAAGAGCTGTATGGTTTTCTGAGTTTGTTCAAACATCTTGTCCAATGCATTTCTTCTTTCTTACTATAAATGTGTAATTTGATCTACTCTCCTCTATAGGATGTCATGGTTTTCATGATCTTGTAGTAATAAGGACAGTGCTATTCTTTTTGTATGAGGAGGCAACAAATATTTTTCTCCAAATACCATTTCATAAGGAGTTTTGCCTATATTCCTTTTAACAGATAATCTATCTACCCATAAGGTAAATATTAACTCATGTCCCATCCCTTTTTTATTCTTACCAAGTGATATTTTTAATTATGGTAAGAAAATTTTTATTTTATGACTCGACAAGACCATTTCCTTGACCATAATAGTTAGCTGAATAAGAAATCTCAATCCCATATTTTACATTGAATTCTATCATTTCAAAAGAGATAAAGTACTTTCCATTGTCTGTCACCAACTTCTTTGGGACTCCAAATCTAGTTAAGATGTTTTCCTCTAAGAAATTAATAACTACTTTAGTGGTTGAGTTTATCAAAGGAGCTGCTTCCACCCACTTAGTAAAATATTTTTTTGTCGTGATAATCCATTTATTTCAGCCTAAGAAATTTGGTTTATCTCCCCAATGAGGTCAATTTCCCACTATGTGAAGGGTGCTTCTATGATTATAGTTTGGAGAGGCATTTTTGCTAAATTTTTCTTCCCTGTAAATACTTGACAGTTACGGTAGCCCCTTACATATTTATGAATGTCTTTGAATAAGGAAGACTAGTAATAACCTGCTCTTATAATCTTATTTGTAGTTGCTTTTGAGGCAAAGTGACCTCTACAAAATCCATCATGATATTCTTCTATCACCTCTAATGTCTCTTTTTAAAACAAGAACAACAATAATATACCATCTAGATGTTTCCAAAAGAGTTTACCTTCTTGGGTGTAAAATTTTTGTGCCTGCTACTTTACTAACCTCATTTTATTTGTTGACATACCTCTGGGGAAATACAAGATTTGGAGGTATAACAAGATATCATCATACTATTTGCATTCAACATTATCTGTTCTTCTGATATCATGCATGTCATCAACTATGACAATGTGCTACATGTCTTCCCCTTCTTTGTTAGCTAGATATTTAGCTAGACCTTATCCTTTGATTATTTTCATAGCCTTGAATTCCATATCATACTACAGTAATTTGACCATCCATATGGCAGGGCTACCTATTGGTTCAGGTTGGGTGAAAACATATTTTATAGAAAGTGAATTAAATACAATCTATAACATTGTTTGAACCAAAAAAATATTTAAAGTGTTTCAATGCTTGAATCACAACATGAGCCTATTTTTCAATCAGTTTGAATCTCATTTGAGCTCCTTTAAGTCCTACACTCATGAAGGCTATAGATATTTCATTCTCTTCATCATACTTTTGAGAAAGAACTCCAACAATGGTATGTTCAGAAGCAAATGAATATATGTTGAAATTCTTTGAGTAGTTAGGGCAATTCAATATTGTGGCAGTTGTGATAGCATCTTTGATTTTTTGAAAATCTTCAAGATTTTATTCTATCCATGTTATGTCAACATTATTTTTAATCATGTTATTGATAGGTTGAGCTATTTTAGTAAAATTTGGCACAAAAATTCTTAAAAAATTAATTTTACCAAAGAAATATCTGACTCCTTTCCGATTTTTTTGGGGAGGTATCTTGGCAATAGCTTCTACTCTTGATGGATCAATACTAATTCCTTTTTTAGAAACTTGAAGAACATGTGCTTATACTGAGAGGGGGGTGAAAAGTATAAGATAAAACTTTTTTCTTTTCAATCCATATGATAACATCAACAATATTAAAGTAGTAAACATCACACAAAGCATCACACACATGAGAGACATGATTTAACGTGGTTCACCCAATGTGGGCTACTCCACGGAGAAAATATTCCTTATAAACTTTTCTCAAATAAATTCTCTTGGGAATCCTTTCCCTATTACAATGTTTATGGACCTCTATCCAAAGGAGACACCAATCCCCTAATCAAGTTCATGGATCTCTATCCATAGGAGAACTCCTTCTCCTCTGCTCTGGTTGGTGATCTTCTAGAAGAACTACTACCTCCACTACACTGGCTTATGGATCTCTATCCATTGAAGACTCCTGCCCTCACTTAGAAGACCTATCTTCACTACCTTGGCTAATGGACCTCTATCCACTGGAGACTATTGTCCTCTATACTCTATCACCTCCAAATATTTCTCTCAGATCTATCTCAAATCTGCACTAAACATGGTCCTTCGGTCTAGCACAAATCTGCTCAATATCTATCTATGATCTGCACTAAACACAGTCCTTCGATCTAGCAAAAATCTGCTCAATATCTATCTCTAATATGCACTAAACATAGTCCTTCAATCTAGCACAAATCTGCTCAAATCTATCCTCAAATCTATCCTCAAGCCTTAACACAAAGCTTGACTCAATCACAAATCAACTCTGCTAGATCTGCCCCAAACCTTAACTCAAGGTTTGAACAAATCAATCAATCAACTCTGCTCACAAGTCTTCTCAAAGACTTATCTCAAATCTATCCATCAAGTCCTCAACAAGACTTACCTCAAATCTACTCAACAAGTCCTTACTAGAACTTGTCCAATCTGCTCAACAAGTCTTCACCAAGACTTGTCTAAAATCTGTATTGTAAGCTTCCACAAAAGCTTACTCCACTCAACCAATCACTCAATGAAAGTTTAGTCAACAATGCTTATCAAACAATCTCACATAACAATGATACTCATGATCTTTCACAAACCCTAGTCATGCATATGAAGGCTCATTCAATATTTCCAACAATGCTTATCAAACAAGGTTTTTATCATCAACTTTCACTTACAAAAACTCAACAATGCTTATCAAACAACCCTTTTCACTCCAACTTAGCATTCACAACATCCAACAATCACTCACAAGGAAGATATGCCCATACCTTTTGTTTGATGAAGAATTGACCTTAAAAACCTGTCTCAATCACAATTACTCTTTTTGCCAATCTCAAGGGTTAGGTAGCAAAAACCTTCTCAAAACTTCATTCAATAATTCCCTCACAAATTATTCTCACCATACAAAACATTAGATCTCAATTACACCTTATTACTCCTCTCAAATATTAAACACAATAAGACTTTATTTTAAAATAACATTTAAAACCCTCTAAAGCCTTATTACTCCATTCAACACTTAATCACCAAAATCACAATATAAAATTTAATTTTCATAAACCTTATATCTCCCTAAAATCTCATGCCAAACAAACCTTAGGACAAAAATTAAATTTAAAAATTTAAATACCTTTTGCCCTTGGTGGGAATCGAACCCATGTTGCGCTACCACCAGTGCCCTAGCCACGACTTCAACTATCGCGTGAGCTAGGTGCTCACCTTGGAAGAAAGGAGTACCTCATGCGCTTTATTGCTTCCCTTTGGTGCCTAAACCAAAAACGTTGCTTCCCTTTGGCACCCAAACCAAAATCTTCACCAAAAACTACCATCGAGATTCGATCATGGGTCCTCCCACCTTGCCAAAGCCTTAAGTCACATCCGCTTGCCACTAGCCCAACCAACCGGTTGGTTATGAGGCTTAGAGCCTCTCTTATCTTATCCCTTCACTGGCGCAAATAAAACAAAAACTTTGTCTTCTTCCTTGCATGAAAATCGTAGAAATCGTAGGCTTAATGTTATTCGAACGAAGGTACTCCTTTGCAACCAAGGCACATGGTATTTATACCATTGTGCCATCACCATTTTAGACGTCGATGGAGGAAATAATGTATGATGTCGGCACATTATTTTTGCCCTTATAACCCTAACCTTAGGGTTAATTAAATTAGATTATAATTTAATTAATAATAAAATTATTATAATTAATTATAATTAAATTAATAATTAAATTAATAAATTAATTTATAATGAAATTATTATAATTAATTTATAATTAATTTAATTTCTTTAGGTCTTACCATTAGACCTTTAATATTATAATAAAATATTATAATATTATTTTTCTTGGGCCTTCTTATTTCTCTTGTAGACCTTATCTGATCACCTTCTTATTTTTGAAATTGACTCTTGACATCCTTCCTCTTGCACTGCTCACTAAAATTGACTCTTGACATCAATGACAACAAATCTTGCTCATATTTCCAACAATCTCCCCCTTTGTCATTGATGGCAACCCATTTACCTTTTACCATTTCTTTTACCTTTTCCTGTTCTGCTCCCCCTGACTGAATGCTCTCCCCCTAACTCAAATCTCTCCCCCTTTGTCATCAATGGCAAAGGGTCACCTTTGGGGCTCGGGGCTAAGAATGAGACTCTTAGCTTAGCCCCTCCCCCACCTCCTCTTGAGGTGGTTAATTCTGGGGTGGGAGTATAACTACTCCCAACTTTTCTCGTAGGTACTCAAAAGTCTCTTTCGAAAGTGGCTTAGTGAAAATATCTGCAATCTGCTCCTTTGTAGTAACATATTCCAACCTGACCTATTTATCCATCACTTGCTCTCTCAAAAAATGATACTTAATCGGAATGTGCTTTGTCCTGGAGTGCATCACTGGATTCTTTGAGATATTTATAGCACTTGTATTATCACACAGTATGGGAATAGGATGATCATGTTTTATCTTAAAATCCTCTAGAGTTCACTTCATCCATAATACCTATGTACAACTAGCAACTACTGCAATATACTCTACCTCTGCTGTAGATAAGGATACTGATGCCTATTTCTTACTTAACCAAGAGACCAAATAGTCTCCTAGAAAGAATGCTCCTCCACTTGTACTTTTTCTATCATCAATACTGCTAGCCCAATCTGCATCTGTATAAGTTGTGAGAGTGAAACTATCACTTTTGGGATACCAGAGCCCAAAATCCATAGTCCCTTTTAAATACCTGAGAATCCTTTTTACTGCTGCTACATGTGTTTCCTTGGGTGCTTCCTGAAACCTTACCACTAATCCCACTACCTGCATGATATCTGGTCTAGTAGTTGTGACGTACAATAAGCTGCCAATCATAGATCTATATAATTTCTTGCCTCTGAGATTCATCATCTTTACTTAACTTACATCCTGTGACCATGGGAGTACTTACTGGTTTGCAGTCTTCTAACTTGAATTTCTTTAGCATCTCTTTTATATACTTGGTTTGTGAAAGGAACACCCCTTTCTCTGATTGTGAAATCTGAAGTCCAAGAAAGAAGGACAACTCACCAAGCATAGACATCTCAAATTCATTATGCATGCTCTTTGCAAATTTTTGACACATCTTATCATTGTTTCCTCCAAAAATGATATCATCAACATAAACAACCACAATTAGTAAGTCATTCCCTTCATTTTTGATGTATAAGTTACTGTCCACTATTCCTTTACTGAAACCCTGTTCCTGCAGGTACTTATCCAATCTTGAATACCAAGCTCTAGGAGCTTGCTTTAGTCCATAAAGTGCTTTCTTTAGTCTGCATACATAGTCTGATTTATCAGTCAAGTTGAAACCTTCTGGCTGCTCAATGTAAACCTCTTCTTCTAAAACACCATTTAGAAAGGCTGATTTAACATCCATATGATATACTTTGAAGTTTTTGAAGCTTGAAAAGGCTAAGAACATTCTGATAGCTTCAAGTCATGCAACTGGAGCAAATGTCTCATCAAAGTCAATTCCCTCTACCTGTGCATAACCTTTGCATACTAATCTTGCTTTATTTCTGACCACCTGACCATCTTCATTTAACTTGTTTCTGAATACCCATTTAGTGCCAATCACATTTTTACCTTTTGGTCATGGAACAAGTTCCCAAGTCTTGCTTTTCTCTATCTGATCTAATTCCTCATCCATTGCCTTAATCCAGAACTTATCTTCACTTGCCTCATTGAAGTCTTTTGGCTCAATTTTAGATAACAAAGAAAAATTTGCTTGTTGAGATGGTGTTATTATTCTTCTCCTTGTCTGTCTCTCATCTGGATTCCCAATGATTAGCTCTTTTGGATGATGTTTCTATACATACCTGGATGGAGTCTTAGGAAGAAGTCTTTGTGTTTCTTCCTCCTCTTCATCTGATTCCTCACGAAACTCTTCTTGACAACTTCCATCTTCTTGATACACAATTTGTTGAACTGGTTCTCTTGAATCTATCTTCTCATCAACTGTTACATTTATACTTTCTACAATAGTGCATGTCCTTTTGTTGTAGCATCTATAAGCTTTACTCTTAGTAGAATAACCAAGAAAAATTCCCTCATCACATCTTGGGTCAAACTTGCCCAAGTTTTGCTCTTCCCGTCTTATGTAACACTTGCTTCCAAAAACCTTGAAGTGTTTTACAGTGGTCGGTCTTCCTTTCCAAAGCTCATATGGAGTCTTGTGATGGTTTACCCTCATTTGAGCCCTAGTGATTATATATACTATTGTGTTGACTGCTTCCCTCCAAAATCCATCTGAAAGCTTGGATTCATTTAACATAGCTCTAGCCATATTCTCAATAGTCCTATTTTTCCTTTCAACTACTCCATTTTGTTGAGGAGTTCTTGCAGTTGAGTATTCTCTCTTGATTCCATGTTGTTCACAGAAATCTACAAATTCATTTGAGGTAAAATCTCCTCCTCTGTCAGATCTCAAACACTTAATCCTTTTGTCGGTTTCATTTTTGACCCGTTCTTTAAATACCTTGAATTTATCAAAAGCTTCTGACTTATCTTTTAGGAAAGCTACCCAAGTCATTCTGGAGTAATCATCTATGAACAATATGAAGTAACTTTCACCTTGAATACTCTGTGTTCTGGTAGGACCACATAGATCAGTATGTATTAGTTTTAATGGTTCTGATGACATATATCCCTTTGATTTGAAACTTGTTCTAGTTTGCTTTCCATGTTGACAAGGTGCACAAATTGTGTTTTGTGGCCTTTTTAGCTTGGGTAAATCTCTGATAGCCTGTTTATTGCTTATGTTGACTATATTGTCAAAATTCAAATGACCCATTCTTCTATGCCACAACCAACTCTCATCTTCTTGTGATAGAAAACACTTTTCCCCTTTGATCTCACTAAGCATATAGAGGTTGTTTGGAGTTCTACTTGCATTTGCAATGACTTTTCTAGTTTCCAACTTTCTTATCTCACATCTATCTGGGTGAAATGTAACCATATGACCTTGATCACAAAGTTGGCTTACACTTAGCAGATTGTGTCTTAACCCTTTGACATATAGTACATTTTTTGTTCTTGTTTTCCCATTATCTAAACTCAGAGTTCCTCTTCCACCAATTTTTGTTGATCCATTATCACCAAAACTTATTGATCCTCTATTAGTTTCTTTGAGTACAATAAATTTGTCTTTGTCTCCTGTCATGTGTCTAGAGCAACCACTATCAAGAAACCATTGTTCTTCTTTATCCTGAGCATGAAGAGTTGTTTGAACTAACATTGATCTAGCCTTTTCATTTCCCTTTTTCTCTTTCCTAGTTGTTGAAGTTGTATTCTTTTTACTAGACTCAGGAAGTACCATTTTGCACCATCTAGCCTTGTGCCCAAAATTATTGCATTTGTAACATATGATATCATTATTCATAAGAGGTGCAAAAGAGTTGAAATTTCTATTGACATCATTTTTCACATAACCATTGCAGTGTACAACTCTATGACCATATTTGTTACAAGAAAAGCAATAGCCATGGAAGAAATTATGTAACTTGTTTGGATGCCTTTGAGATTGTGGTTGAGTGCTTCTCCTTCTGTGATTAACTCTCGTCCATGGTTCTTCTTTGCTTTCTTCCTTCCTGATATCTTTTCCTTCTAGAGTATACGTCACTTGCTTATCTTTATTTGAAGTTTCTGCTTCTTGAAGACTTGACTCCTCTTTCTATTTCCCAAACTTTATATCTGGTAGTACCTTGGTATTTTCAACTTCATTCCTTAGATAAACAATTTTTACTTCCAATATTTCACATTCTGTTTCTCTTGCTCTTAATAGATCTGTCATATCTTGTTCAATTTTCTTTCCCTCTTCTACCTTTATCTTGAGTTCTGTGAGACTCTGTAGAAGTTCTATCCTTGCTTCTTCATCTTCTTGAATTTGATCCTTCAAACTTGAGTTTTTATTTCTAACCTTTTCAAGGTTCTTGAGAGCAACAAAGAATTCCTCTTTTATGTCAAACATGGTCTCTTCTTCACTCTCTGAAGTCATGTGTGTTTTTGATGGATCTTCCTCCAAGTTGTTAGTCTTTTCATGGAGAGACCCACTCTGATACCAATTGAAGAACATGTGCTTATATTGAGAGGGGGGTGAATAGTATAAGATAAAAATTTTTGCTTTTCAATCCATATGATAACATCAACAATATTAAAGTAGTAAACATCACACAAAGCATCACACACATGAGAGACATGATTTAACGTGGTTCACCCAATGTGGGCTACTCCATGGAGAAAATATTCCTTATAAAATTTTCTCAAATAAATTCTCTTGGGAATCCTTTCCCTATTACAATGTTTATGGACCTCTATCCAAAGGAGACACCAATCCCCTAATCAAGTTCATGGATCTCTATCCATAGGAGAACTCCTTCTCCTCTGCTCTGGCTGGTGATCTTCTAGAAGAACTGCTACCTCCACTACATTGGCTTATGGATCTCTATCCACTGAAGACTCCTACCCTCACTTAGAAGACCTATCTTCACTACCCTAGCTAATGGACCTCTATCCACTGGAGACTATTGTCCTCTATACTCTATCACCTCCAAAGCTTACTCTTAGCTCTATCTCAAATCTATACTAAACACAGTCCTTCGATCTAGCACAAATCTGCTCAATATCTATCTCTGATCTGCACTAAACATAGTCCTTCGATCTAGCACAAATCTACTCAATCTCTATCTATGCACAAACCTATCTTTAATTCACAAACTCTATCTTAAATATATCCTCAAGCCTTAACACAAAGCTTGACTCAATCACAAATCAACTCTTCTAGATCTGCCCCAAACCTTAACTCAAGGTTTGAACAAATCAATCAATCAACTCTGCTCTCAAGTCTTCTCAAAGACTTATCTCAAATCTATCCAACAAGTCCTCAAAGATTATAATCAACAAGTCCTTACTAGAACTTGTCCATTTAAAGTTTCACCAAGACTTATCTAAAATTGTATTGTAAGCTTCCACAAAAGCTTACTCCACTCAACCAATCACTCAATGAAAGTTTAGTCAACAATGCTTATCAAACAATCCTCACATAACAATGATACTCATGATCTTTCATAAACCCTAGTTCATGCATATGAAAGTTCATTCAATATTTCCAACAATGCTTATCAAACAAGGTTTTTATCATCAAATTTCACTAAAAAACTAATAATCAAACTCAACAATGCTTATCAAACAATCCTTTTCACTCCAACTTAGCATTCACAACATCCAACAATCACTCACAAGGAAGATATGCCCATACCTTTTGTTTGATGAAGAATTGACCTTAAAAACTTGTCTCAATCACAATTACTCTTTTTTCCAATCTCAAGGGTTAGGTAGCAAAAACCTTCTCAAAACTTCATTCAATAATTCCCTCACAAATTATTCTCACCATACAAAATATTAGATCTCAATTACACCTTATTACTCCTCTCAAATATTAAACACAATAAGACTTTATTTTAAAATAACATTTAAAACCCTCTAAAGCCTTATTACTCCATTCAACACTTAATCACCAAAATCACAATATAAAATTTAATTTTCATAAACCTTATATCTCCCTAAAATCTTATGCCAAACAACCTTAGGATAAAAATTAAATTTAAAAATTTAAATACCTTTTGCCCTTGGTGGGAATCGAACCCACGTTGTGCTGCCACTAGTGCCCTAGCCATGGCTTCAACTACCACGTGAGCTAGGCGCTCACCTTGGAAGCAAGAAGCACCTCATGCACTATATGCTTCCCTTTGGTACCTAAACCAAAAAATGAACTTCCCTTTGGTGCCTAAACCAAAACCTTCACCAAAACTACCATCGAGATTCGATCGTGGGTCCTCCCACCTTGCCAAAGCCTTAAGTCATAGCCACTTGCCACTAGCCCAACCAACCGATTGGTTATGAGGCTTAGAGCCTCACCTATCTTGTCCCTTCACTAGCACAAATAAGACAAAAACTTTTATCTTCTTCCTTGCACGAAAATCATAGAAATCGTAGGCTTAATGTTATTCGAATGAAGGTAATCCTTTGCAACCAAGGCACATGGTATTTATACCATTGTGCCATCACCATATTAGACGTCGATGGAGGAATTAATATATGATTTTGATGCATTTCTTTTTGCCCTCATAACCCTAACTTTAGGGTTAATTAAATTATATTATAATTTAATTAAAAATAATATTATTTTTATTTAATTTTAATTAATTAATTAAATTATAAATTAATTTATAATAAAATTATTATAATTAATTTATAATTATTTTAATTTCTTTAGGTCTTACCATTAGACCTTTAATATTATAATAAAATATTATAATATTATTTTTCTTGGGCCTTCTTATTTCTCCTGTAGACCTTATCTGATCACCTTCTTATTTCTGAAATTGACTCTTGACATCCTTCCTCTTGCATCGCTCACTGAAACTGACTCTTGACATCAATGACAACAAATCTTGCTCATATTTCCAACAAAACTATGTGACCAAGGAGTTTTTCTTGTGTTGCTTTGAATATACACTTTTTGGATTCAAGGATATTCCAAATTATTTGCACCTGGTAAAAACTATGGCTAAATGTTTAAAGTGGTCTTCAGGTATTTTGAAAGCACTATTATATCATCCAAATAGACAACTACTATTTTGAACATTAGTCCCTTAAAGGTGAAATCCCTGGTCCTATGTAATGTTGCTCCTGCATTCATTAATCCAAATGCCATTATCAGATATTCAAAGGTACCCGAAGGGGTAGTGAAAGTATTTTTATATTTATCTTCAGGATTCACCTGAATCTGATTATATCCTGATAATATGAAAGGTTCCTTGGAGAATTTATACAAACAAACAATGCAGATTAAAAAAATAATTTATTGAATAGAATTTCTTGGCCACTTGAGGAGGGCTAATTACTTTGACACTTAAGGAGGGCTAAGTCCTTGTGTATACGCAGATGAATATTATATAATGATTAATGATCAAATATAAAGTATCCTACCTCTCTAAATAAGAATAAATCAACCAATCAATGATTAATTGGAAATATAACTGACTAGCTATATTGGAGTTGTAACATGGTTCCCCTTCATGGAAAGATTTATCCTCAAAGCTGGAAATACCTAGAAAATACTTTTTGGTTCCCATGTAGCATCTTCTACTGGTAGGTCCTACCATTTTATTAGGAATTATTTAACCTAGTGAGACCGAAGATGACATGATTTTGTTTGCAATATGTTGTGGCTAATCCACAACACACCCCAAGATTGGGGACCCACCTTGTTGCAGGTTTTCAGAGAAAATCTCACTGACCCAGATGCCAAAAATGAAGAAAAGGGGGCAAAATGTGCAAGTGTAGAAAGTGTCGCGAAATCGCGACATGTCGCGAAATCGCGACATGTCACACCGTCGCCACAAAAAAAGAAAAGTGTCGCGATATCGCGACATGTCGCTCCAACGCAGAGAAAATGGTCGCGATATCGCGACGTGTTTGGATGAAGTGTACGGACGATGAAAGTTGTAGCGAAATCGTGACATGTTGCTCCGTCGCGGCCCAGAGAGGAGAGAGAAAGGCAGAATGAAAAACTATAGCGAAATCGCGACGTGTCGCAAAATCGCGGTCAACATGGTCAACGGCAGCAGGTGGGCGAAAACGTCGCGAAATCGCGACGTGTTTGGTTTTCGCGGCTTGGAAGCGGACAGAAGGCACAAGATAGAAAAGGGTCACGAAATCGCGACAAAACTGGGATAGAGGTGCATAGCTCGAAGAGGCGTCGCGAAATCGAGTGTCGTGAGGACGAGTGTCGCGTTTTCGCGGTGCAAGTGGATAGAAAGGGACGAAGCAGCGAAATGGTCACGATTTCGCGACGTGTTTTACCAAATTGTACGACCGAAGAAAATGGTCACGATTTCGTGACGTGTTTTGCCAAAGTGACTCGACGAAGAAAATGGTCACGATTTCACGACGTGTTTTGCCAAATTGTACGATCGATGAAAATGGTCGCGATATCGCGACGTGTTTTGGCAAAGTGACCCGACAGAGAAAATGGTCACGATTTCACGACGTGTTTTGCCAAGGTGTACGGCACAGAGAAACGGTAGCGATATCGCGATAGAAATGAAGACCATGCCCGAAGCAGAGAAATGGTAGCGATATCGCGACAGGTTTTGGCAAAGCGTACGGAGAGCAAAAATGGTAGCGATATCGCGACAGGTGCGGTGAGACGGCCCGATGGAGATAGCAGTAGCGATTTCGCGACGGGCTGCAAACGAAGTGTACGGAGAGCGAAGGCGTAGCGATATCGCGACATGTCGCGATTTCGTGACATGTCGCAATTTCGCTGCGAAAGCAAAAAAAAGGGCAAGGCCGCATGCTATTTTTGGTCACGATTTTTGAGGAACCGTTACTGAACATGCAGAGAGCGCTGAACACGTGGCAAAATGCACGAGGGTCAAAGTAACGCTTCGAATCGACGGTTATTGGCCGCAGAGAAGATCAAGCGTTACAAATGCATGCAAAGGGTTAGAATATCAAAAGGCGGGAAATTGAAGCGAAGAGTCCTGGACATTGAAACGAAGCGTCGCAGGGGAACCAAGAGCCGAGGCAGAAGGTTTAAAAGCCGAATCGAGTTATGGATAAGGGGTTGGAGATTGTAACAAAAAGCATTATTTGTTGAAATAAAAGGAGTTATTTGGTAAAAGTGACTTTTGTGTGCAAAATCAAAAGGAGATCGAAGCTAAGACTACTGTTTTACTGTCAATCTTTCCTTTGCATCATTTTTTCTTGTATCTATTCGTTTACGCCATGGGATGGGTTACGATAGGTGAATGACAGAATGATGCAGTTATATTCTTTCCATAGAGTCTTGCATCTGATCTGATTGGATTGTGTGTTAGTACAGATCTGCTCGGTCGGGTTGTTTTAGAACTTCATCTCATTAACTTGGGGTTTTGCAGGGAGGAGATTGCTAACCAGATTAACATCCTTCTTTGGTTTTCCAGCTGATTTTTATAAGAACATTTTCTGTTTTAGTTTCTGATATGTTTAAGCTCATATTAAAGACTAACGTTAAAATAATAGAACGATTAAACAAAGATAAAATGAACCAATTGACATTAGAATAAACCATTAATGTTAGAACATTAAAAGGATTTTGTTTTGTTGCATGATTTGGTCATTTAAACAAATTAGGGTTACAGAGTTTGCTGTGAATCAATAAAGGCCCCTTGTTAATAGTTACTTGCAAGATCTGAGTTACTCTGGGATATTGTTTTATTTATGTGCATTAAGTTGAAATTGGTGTTATGCATATAAAAATCTGTTATACAAGAAACTTGGAGAAATAAAAATATAATAACATATTTCTTTGCAAGAAAGAGTCTTCTGGTTTGAGACTCCAGTTGCGTGTTCATTATTTGTAATGAGACAAATATACACTCAACATTTTGGCGCTAGAAGGAGGGCCTTCTTTATTGCTTTGTGATTTTTAATTTGTTCTAACAACTAACGTGGGTAGTTTTGTTTCCACTTACGGTGCTTGCAGGTATAACATTTAGATACTGTATTTTGCAGGAGGGTTGTGGGAAGTCTTTGGAGTTCTAGAATTTCCAAGCTGGCCCAACCTGAGTACATTGCTACTAGGTCTAAAACCACAGGGGAAACTATTTTTCAAAGCCTTTCTCCCACTGCTAAGAGGCCGAAAAACAAAACATTAGAAATTGAAATACCACCCAGTATACTTGAGTTAGGAATTTCTTTAGACTCAAGTACATCTAGCGGGCCTGAACTTTTAAGTTCAAGTGCGACAGTAACACCCGTGATATCTGTCTCCACGGTTCCAAGTGTTCCAATTGTTCCCACAGGGGTAACACCTTCGAATAATATGGCCCAACAACAACAACAACAACAACAGCCACCTGCCCTTTGGTATGGTGCTCAAAGTTCCCCTTTAGATATTCTCAGGGCAGTCCACGACTTGCCTAGAAACATTGAAAGGGGATTACCCAAATTCATTCATGATGGTCCCACAACAACAGAAGATCATGTCCAAATCTATAAAGATTACATGTTTAGACAAGGGGTTACTCACGAGGATGTTGCTTGCCAAGTTTTCCCTGCTAGTCTAGACCCCATGGCCAATGAATGGTATCAGAATCTGCCAGTAGGGTCCATCACTTCATGGGCCCAATTAGAAACCGCCTTCATAAGCCAATTCAGAATGTTAGTGGATCCCTCCATAACCTACAATTTGTTCGTATCATGCAAAATATTACCCAATGAACCTATACGAACATTCAATCAGAGGTTTCAAAAGCTATACACGAATGTGACTCGTCACTTTGCGGTAGACCCTGCAGTCGCCTTGCAATTATATTTTGGAGCCTTGGATCCTTTAACGTCTTTGTTGACTAGAAGGAACCCCCAGGTTACGACCCTTCCTTTGGCCTATGCAGAAACAATGACTCTCGAACAGCAGATGAACCTGCCAGGAGCAGGATTGTCTCAGTTGACTGGGATGGGACAATATGGCCCATACAGTCAATTTGCCATGATGAACCAGTTGATGACACCACAAGTTCCTATGATGAACAATTTCCAAACACCCACCCAAGTGACGCCATTTTTAGGTTATCCGAATGCCTCTGTTCAAACACAGGGATTGATTCAAAATAGCCCGATGGGTTTGCCTGGGTTCGGCATGGGCAATAATCTATTGACCATGCCGGGGTTTGCTCCGATTAGCACACCAAGCCCAATGACTTATCCAATAGTTACTCCCATTCAAAGTGTGAATCCAGGGTGGAATCCACCTGCCCAGACCCAAACTATTCAAAGTGTGAATCCAGGGTGGAATCCACCTGCCCAGACCCAAGCCATTGTACCTATTCCAGAGGTGGCTAATGCAGCAAACACAACTGGACTCGGCATTACAGTGCCCCAACCACAAGGGTCTGAATCCGCCATAGAAAACATGAAGGAAACCTTGGCCAAAGTTTTGGTCACGGTGGGAAATGTCAATAAAAAAGTAGACCAAGCCATGGGTCACAACCGACCTCATAATCATAGAGGAAAAGGAACATATAACACGCAGCCGAATAATGGGCGAATACCCAACCCCGTAGCCAATCAGGCAGATGTCTCAGAAGATTTTGGAGAGTCGGGACCCAGTGATAACGATTGTATGCACTGTGGCCACGGGAAGCATGAGTCTATATTGACTGAGGTTATACATTCCCAAGAAAGTGAAGAAGAAGAGGATGTAGAATTTTTTGGAAGCGAAGATGAAGAAGCCTTGGAAGTTCATGCCAACAAACGTTTTGGGAAAGGAAATCACAAGTACTACACTAGGAGTTCTAAGGAGCCCAAAACTTCCTCTACTCCTCCAAACAACCAATTACTCCCTCCTGATTTCAAAGGAGATGTCAATCCCCCTCCTCCATCCAAAGTGGAAAAGTCTAAGGTGGGGCAAGATATGTCAAATTCAGAAAAGCCCACTTATGACTTGGTGGAAGACATGAAGAAAACTAAGGCCAATGTCTCGATGTATGACATGTCCCGATTATTAGGCCAAGAAATAAGTTCACCAAAGAGATTAAATCCAGCTGCCCAAGTTCATGAAGCCAAAAGTGCTGAGTCCCGAATGGTTTTACGAAAAGAAAAATGAGATATACCTCCTTTTTTGATAACCATTAGAATTGCAGGTAAAAACTTGCACAATTGTTTAATAGACTCAGGGGCCTCGGCTACCATCATGCCCCTAGAAATCTGTAAAAAATTGGGACTTACACCAAAGCCTTCTAGAAGCAGGGTGGTGCAGCTGGATAGATCAACCATGGAGGCAGTGGGAGAATTGGGTGATGTGCTTATTCAAGTCAATTCAGAACCTAGGGTTCAACAGCGCATAGACATATTGGTGCTCGACATTCCTATCAAATATGGCATGGTTTTGGGAAGAGATTGGAGTAAAAACCTAAACGGTTACATTGTGACAGATTCTTCGCATATGTGGTTGCCTTGGAGGGGAGTGGCCAATCAAATTCGGATTGATAGTGAACCCAGGCTCAAAGAGATGATCACAGATTACAACAAACCGAATGAGATCCAGTACATTGAAGCAGAGTTGGGAGCATATTGTTTGGACATAGAAACACTTGAAAATACCCAAGATGAAAGGATTGGGTGCAACGTTACTGGAGGACATCAGGACATTTGGACTTTAAGATTTGATGGATCCAAGTCCAGGCAAGGAGTAAGGAGCCGGTATTGAATTATCATGTTCGGACAGAGAGCCTATGTTCGCTGCATACAGACTACAGTTCCCTGCCACCAACAATATGGCAGAATATGAGGCCTTGATTCTCGGACTGCAATTGGCCCTTCGAAAGAAAATTAAATCTATCAAGGTCCTTGGGGATTCAGAACTGGTGGTGAAACAAGTAAAGGGACAGTACATATGTAAGGATAGGCGGCTCAGACTTTACCGAACTAGGGTTAGAGATTTGATAGACGAGTTTGATGCTTTTAACATATCTTTGATTTCTAGAAAAGGCAATCGTCTGGCAGACTCTTTAGCCATGGCTGCGAGTATGTTGAAGCCAGTGGACCATAAGAAATGCAAGAAGTTCTCAATAGAGCTGGTCCCTTGTCCCTCGATACCAGATAATGTCACGAATTTCCAAGTGTTTGATAGTGACAGGCACATATTCCATTTTGTCACTAATTCTGGTATATTTGAAAAGCAGGTTATAGATGAGGACGAAAGGGACCTAGAGGAGGCAGACTTGGAAGAAAAAGTTGCTAAAAATAAGTTGCCAGATGAGATGGCTTCATTAGAAAAAATGTTCGATATCGGATACCAGCCAAGAGAGGGTAAAAAAGTTCTACCTCCCAGAGAGGCCTGTGATTTAGTTAATATTGGAAGTGCAAAAAATCCTCGAGAAGTATTCATAGCAAAAGCATGTACCAAGCAGGAGAAGGATTCTATTGCCAGTGCATTAAAAGAATACATAGACTGCATAGCTTGGAGTTATAAGGAGTTGAAAACCTATGATCAGAATGTCATCATGCACACGATACCATTGAAGCCAGATTCCAAACCCTTCAGGCAAAGGCAAAGGCGAGTTAATCCATTATTAGAACCCTTGATAGAGAAAGAGGTGAAGCGACTGTTAGAAGCTAAGATCATCTTTCCTGTTAGGCATTCCACATGGGTTGCTAACCTGGTCCCCGTGAGGAAAAAGAGTGGAGAAATAAGGTTATGTATCGATTTTAGAAATCTTAATAAAGCCTCCCAAAAGGACAACTACCCGTTACCCACTATTGATGAAATACTCCAAAAGGTGAACGGGTCGGAAATGATGTCATTCCTGGATGGCTATTCGGGATATAATCAGGTCCTTATCCATCCTAGTGATAGGATGAAAACTGCTTTTACCACAAAGTGGGGCACCTTTGCATACAGGAGAATGCCCTTTGGACTATTGAACGCAGGTGCCACTTTCCAGTGAGCGATGGACTTTGCTTTTAAAGGGCTCATTGGTAAGTGCATCATTGTCTATGTCGATGACATTCCTGTCTTTTCTAAGAACAGGGAAAACCACGTCAGGGATCTTAAGAAAGTTTTTCAAAGATGCAGGGAACACGGTATTTCTCTCAACCCAAAGAAATGCATTTTTGGGGTAACGGAAGGAAAGTCTGTTGGGGCATATAATATCTAAGGAGGGAATTTCCATTGACCCTGAGAGAATAGAGGCCATACAGCAGATTCCTTGTCCCACTAGCAAGAAGGGGTTGAGATCATTTTTCGGGAAGATCAATTTTGTTAGAAAATTTATTGCAGATTTTGCAGAAATAGCAAAGCCTTTGAACGACATGTTAAAGAAAGAAGTCCAGATCAAGTGGACAAATGAAAGTATAGATGCTTTCCAAAATATCAAGGACGCGATTTCTAAAGCCCCGGTTTTAGTGAGTCCTGATTATACGAAGCCTTTCTATATCTACACCTTTGCTTCAGATCACTCCTTTGCGAGTGTTTTAACTCAGAAGAGTGAAGGCAGCATTGAAAATCCCATTGCCTTCTTGAGTAGTCCTCTCAAAGATGCGAAGCTGAGATACTCTATCTTGGACAAGCAAATGTATGCTCTGGTTAAGACTGTAAAGAAATTCAGGCATTACATAGTCCACAGTAGGGTCTTTGCTATCGTCCCAGATCCTGCAGTCAAAGCCATGTTCATACAGAATGAATTGGGTGAAAGACGTGGTAAGTGGGTTTCAACTTTGCAGGAGTTTGACCTTGAGATTCAGTCGATGAAGATAGTTCGGGGGCAAGGGCTGGTTAAGACAATAGCAGAACAGGATCTCGCAATTTCATGTCAACATTATGAAGTCGCAGATCTAACCAAGGATGAGTGGTATGCAGATGTGGTGTATTATCTGCTAAATGGTAAATGTCCACCGCATTTGAATGCTACTCAATGAAGAGCCTTGCGTTTGAAGTCTGCTAATTTCCTAATTAGATCTGGCACATTATACGAAAAAAACCATGAAGGTATTTACCTTCGTTGCGTTGATCAAAAGGAGGCAGTGCGAATACTCGAGGAGTTTCATGGTAAACATGGGACGGGGCATGGGTCCGCTAATTCCACAGCCCATCAAATCCTCAGAGCCGGTTATTATTGGCCTCGTCTGTTCAAAGATGCCCATACTCATGTGAGGTCATGCCATACATGTCAAACTGCAGCCAATAGAGACAGGAACGCTTCCATGCCTTTACAATCCGTAATTGAGTCTAGACCTTTTGCACAATGGGGCCTGGATTTTGTTGGGATTATCAGTCCCAATTCATCTGATTCCCACAAATACATTATGACGGCTACGGATTATTGCACAAGGTGGACCGAAGCTATACCCACAAAGAATGCTACTTCGGAGGTTGTTATTAAATTTTTAGAAGATAACATTGTCACTCGGTTCGGGATGCCTAACTCCATTGTAAGTGATAATGGTTCAGCTTTTTCCTCTCTAGAGTTCGCTAATTGGGCATTTGATAACAGCGTGAGTTTGAAATTCTCTTCCAATTATTACCCGCAAGGCAACGGATTGGCCGAATCATCTAACAAGAATCTGTTAAATGTCATAAAAAAATTGTTGGAAAGAAATCCGCGGGACTGGCACAACAAGCTGAAGTTGGCCCTTTGGGCTGACAGAATCAGAGTCAAAGAGGCAATAGGAACATCTCCTTACCATCTGGTTTATGGACAAGATCCCATTTTCCCTACAAATCTCAGATTACAAACACTGCATTTCATGAAGGATTATTTCGGAACTAATGACAAACTTGAGTCTAGACTAACACAATTAATGCATCTGGATGAAAAAAGGGATGAGGCTATGCTTCATTTTAGTAAACACCAGGATGTAGTAAAGAGATGGTTTGACAAAAAGTCTAGGGCCAAGGCCTTTAAAATATCAGATCTAGTGTTGTTATGGGACAAAAGACATGAGAAGAAAGGGGAGCATGATAAGTTTGATTACCTTTGGTTGGGTCCCTACCAGGTTTCAGAAGTCCTAGGGGAAAACAGTTTTAGGCTAAGAACCTTGGATGGAAAGGATTTGGCATTACCTATCAATGGGTTGCACTTGAAACACTACTTCCAGGCTTGAGGCAGCTGGGTTTGTATTATATGTAATTATGCCATGCTTTGTTTCTTTTGTGTGCAGATTTTATACTTAAGTGTGTGTTCTTGACATGTCTAGTTTTATGTTAATGTTGTGCTTTGTTTCTTTTGTGTGCAGATTTGATATTTAAATTGTGTGTTTTGACATGTTCAGGTTTTTGTATTAATGTTGTGCTTTGTTTTGTGTGTGCAGGTTGGACACTTAGGTGGTGTGTTTATTTGACATTTTTTGTTGTCTTATATAAAAAAAAAAAAAAAAAAAACAAGGAATAAAGTTTGAAATGTTAAACATATGCCTAAGATTGGGAGAATATGAAGCATTGGAATTATTTTGTAAAAGCTCCACATGTAATACAAACAGTTAATTAATATCGCTTGGGGCTTGTGATGCATGAAGTAGTCAGTTTTGCAAATTATAGTAATACTTCATTGGCAATTCAAAGGACAATGCATTCATAGTACATCTCACTTTGCATATTCATGCCATCCTAGTTACATATGCATTTCAGATACAAACCATTAAAGTGTGTTAAATCCTCTTAGGATTATACTATAACATAAATAAAGAAAAATCCTAAGGTTGGAAACTGAGCCCAAAGGTATCTAGAACCAAGCACAGTTTGTACACATTAAAAAGGATCTTGGGCAAAATGATCAAAACCTTGCCTGGAGGAAGAGGGTCAAGCGAAAAGGAATATTTCATGTCTATCCTATTATGCAACATGATCCTTCAAACAGTGGTTTTCACCACTTCCATTAAGCTTAAAGCCTAAAATCAGAGTAGTAAGGATAGGGTTAAGTCCTCATCGAACTTAGGTTGAGGATCCAACTCCCCAAAGCTTTGATTTGACCTACATGGAGTAGTAAGGATAGGGCATAATTCTCATCTCGCCTAGGTTGAGAATCTGATTCCCCAAAGCTCCTATGTCTCATGTCAAGATAAAACTTGGATTGGAAGGATCGTACTACTTGTCCTCTGCAAGGGATGGGTAGTCATCCCCAAGGTCTAAGTAATAAAATAATATTCTTCATTTTCATCTAAAACTTGGGTTGGAAGGATCGTACTACTTGTCCTCTGCAAAGGATGGGTAGTCATCCCTAAGATCCAAGAAGTAAAATTAACTTTTTCCCATCTCATATTTATATTGGATTGAAAGGATCGTACTACTTGTCCTCTGCAAAGGATGGGTAGTCATCCCCAAAGTCCAAAGAAATGAAGTTAAGTCATGGATTATGGGGTTAGGTATGCCCATGCATGACAACATGTCTTGTCTAAAAATAAGACCACTGACTGTTCAGAGGGTTAGACTAGCATGATCATTTCTTCCATAATTGGTTAGGTCATTTTGCTCAAAGTGAGGTAATGAATTCCAAATCAGAGTAGTAAGAATAGGGTTAAACTCCCATCTAGATTAAGTTGGGAGTCCGATTTCCCAAAGCTCTGATTTCACTATCACTTACACATGGGTTCAAGATAATAGTGACTCATAACCAACTTTGGGATCTAATAAAACAATTCATTATACGCGTGGTTGATCCTAAGAGGGTTTGACAATCTTGAATATTTGTATATGATGTTAGAAGGTCTATGCATTTGTAGAAGCAAATCTCTAAGCATATTCATTAGGTTTCACAAATCATTTACAATCTCACACATGCATGCATGTAAAGCTGACAATGGAATGTTGATCAAGTCCAAGCGATAAGGAATGAAACAGATAGCACACACTGAGCTAATACTAATGATTCTGATGTTTCATGTACTTCTGATCTGTTGATATTTGTTAATCTTTTATGTGCTAACGCCTGTATCTAAGCTCATATATTTCAGGTTGGGTTCTCACAAAATGCTCTGGAGCATTTGACAGCAGAGTCACCATTTGTTGTGGCTAATCCACAACACACCCCAAGATTGGGGACCCACCTTGTTGCAGGTTTTCAGAGAAAATCTCACTGACCCAGATGCCAAAAATGAAGAAAAGGGGGCAAAATGTGCAAGTGTAGAAAGTGTCACGAAATCGCGACATGTCACGAAATCGCGACATGTCACACCGTCGCCACAAAAAAAAGAAAAGTGTCGCGATATCGCGACATGTCGCTCCAACGCAGAGAAAATGGTCGCGATATCGCGACGTGTTTGGATGAAGTGTACGGACGATGAAAGTTGTAGCGAAATCGTGACATGTTGCTCCGTCGCGGCCCAGAGAGGAGAGAGAAAGGCAGAATGAAAAACTATAGCGAAATCGTGACGTGTCGCAAAATCACGGTCAACATGGTCAACGGCAGCAGGTGGGCAGAAACGTCGCGAAATCGCGACGTGTTTGGTTTTCGCGGCTTGGAAGCGGACAGAAGGCACAAGATAGAAAAGGGTCACGAAATCGTGACAAAACTGGGATAGAGGTGCATAGCTCGAAGAGGGTCGCGAAATCGTGACGTGTCACGTTTTCACGGTGCAAGTGGATAGAAAGGGACGAAGCGAGAAATGGTCACGATTTCGCGACGTGTTTTACCAAATTGTACGGTCGAAGAAAATGGTCACGATTTCGCGACGTGTTTTGCCAAATTGTACGACGAAGAAAATGGTCGCGATTTCGCGACGTGTTTTGCAAATTGTACGACGATGAAAATGGTCGCGATATCGCGACGTGTTTCGGCAAAGTGACCCGACAGAGAAAATGGTCACGATTTCGCGACGTGTTTTGCCAAGGTGTAGGACGGAGAAACGGTAGCGATATCACGATAGAAATGAAGACCATGCCCGAAGCAGAGAAACGGTAGCGATATCGCGACAGGTTTTGGCAAAGCGTACGGAGAGCAAAAATGGTAGCGATATCGCGACAGGTGCGGTGAGACGGCCCGATGGAGATAGCGGTAGCGATTTCACGACGGGCTGCAAACGAAGTGTACGGAGAGCGAAGGCGTAGCGATATCGCGACATGTCGCGATTTCGTGACATGTCGCAATTTCGCTGCGAAAGAAAAAAAAAGCAAGGCCGCATGCTATTTTTGGTCACGATTTTTGAGGAACCGTTACTGAACATGCAGAGAGCGCTGAACACGTGGCAAAATGCACGAGGGTCAGAGTAACGCTTCGAATCGACGGTTATTGGCCGCAGAGAAGATCAAGCGTTACAAATGCATGCAAAGGGTTAGAATATCAAAAGGCGGGAAATTGAAGCGAAGAGTCCTGGACATTGAAACGAAGCGTCGCAGGGGAACCAAGAGCCGAGGCAGAAGGTTTAAAAGCCGAATCGAGTTATGGATAAGGGGTTGGAGATTGTAACAAAAAGCATTATTTGTTGAAATAAAAGGAGTTATTTGGTAAAAGTGACTTTTGTGTGCAAAATCAAAAGGAGATCGAAGCTAAGACTCATTGTTTTCTTGTCAATCTTTCCTTTGCATCATTTTTTCTTGTATCTATTCGTTTACGCCATGGGATGGGTTACGATAGGTGAATGACGAGAATGATGCGATTATATTCTTTCCATAGAGTCTTACATCTGATCTGATTGGATTGTGTGTTAGTACAGATCTGCTCGGTCGGGTTGTTTTAGAACTTCATCTCATTAACTTGGGGTTTTGCAGGGAGGAGATTGCTAACCAGATTAACATCCTTCTTTGGTTTTCCAGCTGATTTTTATAAGAACATTTTCTGTTTTAGTTTCTGATATGTTTAAGCTCATATTAAAGACTAACGTTAAAATAATAGAACGATTAAACAAAGATAAAATGAACCAATTGACATTAGAATAAACCATTAATGTTAGAACATTAAAAGGATTTTGTTTTGTTGCATGATTTGGTCATTTAAACAAATTAGGGTTACAGAGTTTGTTGTGAATCAATAAAGGCCCCTTGTTAATAGTTACTTGCAAGATCTGAGTTACTCTGGGATATTGTTTTATTTATGTGCATTAAGTTGAAATTGGTGTTATGCATATAAAAATCTGTTATACAAGAAACTTGGAGAAATAAAAATATAATAACATATTTCTTTGCAAGAAAGAGTCTTCTGGTTTGAGACTCCAGTTGCGTGTTCATTATTTGTAATGAGACAAATATACACTCAACACAATATTGCTTATGGTTTGAAGAGTTATACGTCCTTCTTCATTTAGTACTAGGAGCTCTATTTGGAAGTGCACTTTTTGACCAATCACTTTTTTGAGACAGCTAACATGAAACATTGGATGTATACGGGAGGAAGATGTAAGCTCCAATTGATATGCTACTTTACCTATGTGAAAAACTATCTTGTAGGATCCGTAGAATTGAGGGGCTGACTTCTGACTAGTCTTGATATTCAAGGACAACTACTTATAAGGTTGCAACCGCAATAAAACCATATATCCTATATTGAATTGTTGTTTCAAATGATATAAGTCCTATTGTTGCTTCATACGATTTTGTGCCTGGATCAAGTTATCTTTAATAATGTAGAGCATGGACTGACGATGTTGGAACCAGTCATCAATTTGTGCTACTTTAGAATATCCTAGAATATAATCTGAGATTGATGGTGGTTTTAATCCATACAATTCTTCAAATGGAGATATATTGAGGGAAGAATAGAAGGAAGTGTTATACCATCATTCTTCTAATGAAAGCTATTGACTCTATTGATACTGCTTATCTTGAGCAAAGTAATGTAGATAGGTACCCAAACATCTATTTAAAAAGGAGAGGGGCAAGGACTGCCCTACCCTATTTTAAAAAGACCCTTTTAATATAGAGAGGGTTATTCGGTTCAATAAACTTGTGCACATGTTATCATGATCTATAGTCAAGAAACTCAGATGATATGTAGAAGATATTTAATTTTTTTGATGATTTAAATTTTTTATTCAAAACGAGTTTTGATAGGCTCCCAAAACTTGATTACATCAACAACAAAAGTGTTGAACAAATAAAAGATAAAGCAATAAGTAAAAATGGGGGAACACAGTCCCACAATAAGGAAGATAAAAAGGAACAAAAAAAAGAGAGGATGAGCAAAACATGAGGATGCCTTCAGACAAACAACATATCATGCACAAAGAAGGCATTAAGCCTCCTCTTTAGCTTCAACATCTTTGTCCTTAGGCTTTTCATTTATCTCGTCCTCACATTCACCCTCAACGTTGTAAGAATCCACAAAGTTCTTATTGTCATCCTTGGCTTCATCCATGGCATTGTCCTTGCCATCATCCTCAAAGAACTTCTTGTTAAAAATAGAAGATTCAAGGCATTACGAAGGTCCATAATATGAGAAATGCAACTGGATATCGAGTTTATGATGTACTACTTCAGACATAATTTTCTCCAAAAGATTGCTAGAGAGAATAATTCTCTCCAGAAGACATATTTAATTTGGTACCACTCAGACGAAATAATTCTCTCCAAAAATTTCTAGTAAATATGGGATCACAGTCACTTACAATAGTTTTGGGTATGCCATATAATTTGAAAATAGAGTCAATAAATAGCTTAGCCACCTTGTTGTCTGAATATGGGTGTTGCAGAGCACTGAAGTGAGTGTACTTGGAGAGATGATCCACAATGACAAAAATTATTGTTTTACCATCTGACTTGGGTAGACCTTCAATGAAATCCATAGATATGTGTTCCCACTGGTGGTCCATAATTGGTAAGGGTTGCAGAAGTTCTAGAGATTTGATTGTTTCACCTTTATTGCATTGGCATACTTCACATTCGGCCACAAATATCTTGACATATGATTTTAATCCTTTCCAATAAAAGGATTATTTCACCCTTTGATATGTTTTCAAGAATACCGAGTGCCTTACTGAAGAAGATGAATGTAATTCTTCAAGGATCATAAATTTAATAATGGAAGCCTGTGGAATGTAAATGCAATCTTTCTTGCATTGCACCCCATCCATATATGAGAAATAAGGATGTTTTGATGATCATCTATTCATATCTTGAATAATTTGAGCAGCTTCAGTATCATTCAACCATTCCTCTTGAAGTTGAGAAATCCATTGAAAACAAGGACCCAAAATGGTATTAATAGAGACTTCATCTTCATATTTACAAGATAATGCATCAGCTATCTTTTTTTATTTGCCCTTACTATACTCAATGACGAAATCATAACCCGATAGTTTGGTAATCCACTTGTTTTGTTAAGGATAAGAGAAATGTTGTTCTAGAAAGTGCTTAAGACTACTATGGTTAGTTTTTATGATGAAGAGACTACTGAGTAAATAATGTCTCCATTTCTTGATGGTGTGTAAAATAGCCAACATTTCTTTCTCATATGTGGATCACCCCAAAATTTTTCTTGACAGTTGCTTGCTTTCAAAATCCAAAGTATGACCATCTTGCATTAATACTGTGCCAATTCTTGTACCCGAAGCATCACACTCGATGACAAAGGGTTTACTAAAATCTAGAGTAGCCAATACTGTAGTGGAGCACATAGCTTCTTTGAATGCTTGTAATGCCTAAGAAATTGCTTCATTCCATTTAAAATCATCCTTTTTGGTAAGTCTTGTGAGAGGAGCTATGATTTTGCCATAATTATGTATGAATTTATGGTAATAACCTGTAAGAATTAGGAATCCCCTAAGTTTTTTGAGAGATTTAGGTAGAGTCCAATCTTGAATAGCTTTCATCTAGATTGAGAGACTTGTTTATTTTGTTGTATAAATAAATCCACTGACTCTTGTATTTGTCGTACTACTGAATACACATTCACTAGGTCTGTTTGTTGTTGCTCCAAACACTCACGTACATTGACGTCCACTGTGATGGGAATTTTAGAAACAAGGTCTTCTTGATTAATGATAAATTCTTCTTGGTTAGATGCACTACCATTGTGGTTGGGAGTAGGGGGATGTTTGAATTATCTTTATTTGGAGAAGCCATGGACCAGTGGTGAGGGTTAACACTATTAATTTTAAAAGGAGAGTTATGTTGTGTACCTTTATTTTGTGGATGTCTTCTTGGGTAATTTAGTGATCCTTCATTTGGATTATTGGCACGTTGTAATATTCCGTTTGGTCCTCTAGTCCACTTGTTAGGAGTGGATTTATCACTCATGCATTTAATGTGCAACAAAAGTTATGTTTTGGCTGTAATATTTGAAGTTACCAAAATTTAAAAATGCCTTTGCCAATATTTGGTGGTAACAATTTGAAATGCCCTTACCAATGAATGTTACTAGTAATAAGTTGTAAACAATAATTTTTATTGTAGCAAGAAGTTTTCAACAATAATTATAAATTTATCTGCAATAATTGAAATTTGTCCAAAGAATTTATCAGCAACAATTGGAAGTTGTACAAAAACATTTGTGTGGGTGTTATCCATCATTTAAATTGTAGTTCTAGATGAACCCTTTGACTCAACAATGGTCAAAGCAATGAAACACTTAACGGTCAACACCTCTATGAACTATTGACAACAAAACTTGAACACAAGAACATCAAAATTGAATACAAGCACACCCTCCACAAGGTGGCAACCCACCATAAGACTAGTAACCAATGGTCAACTCGTACCACAAGAGTACATACGAGGAATGAGCAACTCATCGACGTAATGTGTGAGCATGCGGGTCTAAGAAGTACCCACATGTTTCATGCAACAACAATGTGGGATATGTGAAGCATTGTGGGAATTAGGGAAATAACACCGAAATATCACAAAGAAGTCGATAAGCTGATAAATTAGATCACCATAAATGTGAGACAAGTATTTGGGACAACAATCATCGATAATATTTATAATGCATCTAAAATTTAGGGTTACATAGGATTTTATCTTCTCTTACGTTGTCGTTCAATGCTATCTAAATCAAATGGCAAATCAAAATTTCAAAACCGATTTCAAAAACCTACAAAGTAATCATGAGGTATACATGTCGTATAAGGATTTGGTAGTGGTTTAGGATTTAAATATTTTGCATTCAGATTGAATGAAAAATTTATCTACAAAAAAAAAATTCATATTTTTATTCTTTGCTTGAACCAGATGACTAAACTCAAATTATTGTTGTCATGGTTAGATTGATTCAAGCGTGGTCATGTTTGGTTTAGAAGATGCACTCTGTGATGGATGATTACTTTATTGGTGAGAAATATGAGGATCAATACCCATGATTAAATTATTTCGAGCGTGGTCATATCCAATTTGGAAGATACACATTGAGATGGATGATTACTTGCTTGGAAGGACTGTAATGCTGGTTGGAATTCGATGATCACCACAGTGAACAATTATTTGCATTTTCTAGGAAAGAGCTCTGATACCACTTGAAAGATTCCTTAGAGAGTTTATACAAATAGATAATGCATATTGAAGAAATAATTTATTGAATATAATTTCTTGGCCACTCGAGGAGGGCTAAGTCCTTTGTCACTTTAGGAGGGCTAAGTACTTGTGAATACATAGATGAAGATTAAATTATGATTTATGATCAATATAAAGTATTCTACCTTTATAAATAAGAATAAATCAACCAATCATTGATTAATTGGAAATATAGTCGACTAGCTATATTGGAGTTGTAACATAATCCATCCAATAATGACATTCTGGATGAGCCTACTACAACTTGTAGTAGTTGTTCCATGTTGGGCAAGGTATAATTATCCTTGAGATAACTTTTATTCAAATTTCAAAAATCAACACAAAGCCTAATCTCTCCATTTTTCTTCCTTACTAGTACTAAGTTTTCTATCCAGGAAGAAAATCTTACTTTTCTAACTATTTTGGCATCCAATAATTTTTGAACTTCTTTTTGCATAACTGGATGCAATGTGGGATTGAATTTTCTCTATTTTTTCCTGAAAGGTTTAGTATCCTCCTTGAGGGGAATGATGTGAGTCATGACATCAATTTTAAAAGTTTTCAAGTCTTCATAACTCCAGGCAAAAGATTCTTTATTTTTCTTCAAAAAGTTGATGTACTATTCTTTCTCTTTTTTTGGTAAAGCCTTATCAATCTTAACAAATCTAGGCTCCTCTTTTGTTCCAATGTTCACATCATCGGCTTCTATCTCTTTGAGGAATGGTTTGTAGGCTTTATCAAAATCACCATATAAGATTTCTAAAGAAACTAACCCCTTAGGAATTCTATTGGTTTTGAGTTGAATTACTTCAACTGGCTCTCCAATTATATGTTTCAATTTTTCTTCATCCTCCTCCTCACATATAACATCAGAGTACATATTTTGGAGGGTCATGAAATCCCTAATATCCACATCATCTTGAAACACTTGCAGGTATACAACATTATCAGGCACAAAAGGTTTGTACATAGAGATAGTTGGGAATCTATCCATATACTCAGTGTCAATTTTTGGATAGTATGCACCTAAAGCATTGATGGCTAATAGGTCTACAATATGATTCTTTTCTCTAGGAATGTAAGAGATGTTAAAAGCCAAGAATTTATCAATTTCAGCTAAGACTGCAGATTTATATTGTTTTAATCTAGGATGTTTTGTTTGATATTTACCTTTGACCTGTTGTATAATTAGTTCAACATCTCCAGTAACAGTCAAGAAATTTATCCCTAGTTCTTTAGATTTTCTTAGGCCTAACAGTAAGGCTTCATACTCAACAACATTATTGGTGCATATGAATTCTAATCTATAAGGGATTCCAAGATAGTTTCCCTTTATATCTGTTAAATTCACACCAGCACTTGCTCCTATTTGGGACTTAGCCCCATAAAAGGACATGGTCCACATTTCCTGGGTAAGAACTCTATCATATTCTACATCTATTAGTTCTCTAGTTTCAGGATCCATATCTTTTGCATTAGGAACTTCTACCAGGAAAGGATTATGCCAAACTGAGTACACTCCTATTTCTTTCTCTTCTACAGAATTAACCAAATTAATCATGGTGTCATCTGGTCTTACTAGTTCCACTGAATACTTGTTAAATGGTTCTCTCCTTAAAGTCACATTTTCTTTTCCTAAAATAGGGATTGTGGCATAAGACCAATCCAATTGTATGGAGCCACCCAATTTTTTTGCCCAATGTCTGCTTAACAATAATGAGAAGAAAGGGTCTACATCAACTACTACAACGTCCATCACTATACCTTTCTTGGGATGTTGATCTAAGAAGACTAACAAGCCAGTGATAATCCCTACATAGGGTATTTTCCTACTATCCATTAATGACACAGGAGGGGACTCCTTGGTACAAATTAACCCTAGTTGGTCTACTATCTATTTGGGCATGATGTTATGAGATGCACCACTATCTAGCATGTAGTTGTGAATTACATACCTTTCTCCCTCATCTAAATTATATCTGAGTGACACATAAAATGGTCTGACAGATGAGGGTGTTCTAGTCTCATGGTTAGATGGCTTGACTGTATTACAGGACTGAGTTCCTTTTTGTTTGATTAGGCCAAAAGCCTTATAGACCTGTTCTCTATACTTTTGAATATTCATTAACTCACCAAAGGTAATGTTAAATTTTTGTTTACTCAGCTCAAAACCAACATCAAATTCCATCTTCTTAACATCTAATGTTTTGGTACATTCCTCATGTGTTGATGGCTCATTTATTTCTACATTGGCAGGAGTATTTTTGTTTTGAATTTTTTCTTTTTGCACATTGTTATTTACATCAGGTTGTTCTCTAGCCTCCTTATTTGAGATTTTATCAATTTTATTAGGAACAATCCTATTTCTTAGATTTAAAGCATTGGCTTCAAGTTCTTCCACCTCTTGGGATGTTGGGATTACCTTTCCTTGCTTCATTTTATCATATCTAGTTTCTTGTCCTCTTTGTAGGATTTTTGTATTTTCAGCAACTAGGATTTTGGGATGGTGATTCGAAGCATATGAATCCATATCTTCCTCAAAAAGCCTTTCCCTAGACTCATCTTCAAGAGTTCCAACATGCATTAATTCTGATATCCTCTTTGGATTCTTCATCTAAGTTTATAGGATAATGGATTCCTAGATATATACCACAACAATCTAGGTTATGAGGGGCATCACAAGATGAACAGTAATAGGGGAAGTTTTTTACTAAATTGATAGTGGGTATAGGATTTGGAACTAAGTCCAGGTCCTTCTCTGTCTCTTTTTTCTTCCAGTTATTCCCATTACCTCTATTTCTCTCATCAGGATTGTTGTTACTCCAATTTCTATTAAAATTTCTCCTGAATGGTGGCCTATTGTCATCTTGCTGTCTATCAACCTGAGGGTGAGAAGATTCACCATTGCTCTCTTTATTTCTTTCTATTCTAGCTAATCTATTGTTCATTGTGTTAAACATTTCTATCATTTGATTAGCCAACTTTTCCATGGGATCATGTTCAGTTCTCTTTTGTAGGTTGAATCCTACCTTTTTAGGCTTCTTATCAGGATGATTATCTTCTAGAGAATATGGTTTCATTTTTCCACTGTCTAACATATTCCTTTCAATATCTATCGCCTTCTCCATACATTCATCTATTGTATTAACTTGTTCTTGTCTCAACTCATAGTTAAATTCTCTAGGGAAGGCATTTTTGTAAAAAAAGATTGATTGTATGTTGTTCGATCATAGAGCAATGGGAATATTATTCCTAGCTTTAGAAAACCTTCTATTAAAATAACTCATTGATTCGTTTTCTTTCTTCTTCATTGTTGCTAGGTCTGTCAACAATGATTGTTCATTCTTTCTTTCACCAAATTTCTTTAGAAAGATAGTTTCCATTTTGGTAAAATTGGCAATATCATTATCGAGAAGGGTGTTAAACCATTCTCTAGCATCCTTCTCCAAGGTTTGAAGGAATAGTCTCAACACTACATCTTCATGTTCTACTTCTAGACTATCTAAAGCATACAAGAAGCTTTTAATGTGATCTTCTCCAGTAACTACATTGTTTCCTTGAAACTTAGGTAAATATTTATGAGCTTTACTAGGGAGATCATGTAGCGGTGTTGGTAACTGAAAAGGCCTATATCTATTGGTTCTCCATAACTGAATGTTAGGAGGAGGATTAGCCATATTAATTATGGAAGGTACTTGGATCGGATTCAAAGAAATTACAGTAGGGGGTGTAATATTAATTCCACTAGGAACAGTGGGAGGCATTTCAAAAATATTCTCTACTATAACAATATATGCATTAGAACTTTTTGAAGATGAATTAGAAGGATTAGTTTTGAAAAATACCTCTGGATCTGAGAATTTTGGATATAGCTCTTGAGCGGTTCTTCTCGTTCGTGCCAACACGTTCTGCTCTTCTTTTTAATATTTTTATTTTATCTGGATTTGATCAGTTAGAGTCACCAACACAATGTGTGCAGAAGGAACAAAATTTCTGGTCGAGATTGCTTGATTTATAATACTCTCAATCACTCAGGGTATAAAATTTTTCAAGAATCAAGAAAATC
Source organism: Wollemia nobilis (assembly GCA_028583015.1). Lineage (NCBI taxonomy): Eukaryota > Viridiplantae > Streptophyta > Pinopsida > Araucariales > Araucariaceae > Wollemia > Wollemia nobilis. The sequence continues at coordinate 6,278,341 of JAQPPZ010001836.1, read as the reverse complement.
AAGAAACTCAAGAGAATCAAGAAAACAATATAACTGCTCGTTCTTGAAAAAGGAAAATTAGAAACTACGAGCATGGAAGGGAAATAGATTTGAAAATATTTTAAGATAAATTGATATTCTGATTCCTTATTTAAGCTAACTGTTGCCAATAAATATTTGTCGTTAGGTTCCAAACTATAATGAAAATTATGCATTCGATCCCCGACAACGGTGCCAATAAACTGTTGGGGATTTTTCCTACATCCTTGGGATAAGTTGTCACGCTACAGGAAAACCTACTGCCAACGAGCAACTACAGGCTCTGGTCGACCTGCCTCTTTAACCTGGGAATAGAGTTCTTCAATATTTTCTAAATAGACTAGGTATGGTAAGGATACCCTTGAGGTGAACTTAAATTTTTTAACATTTTATGTTCATGCTCTTCCATATTTATGGTGGTGAATTAAATATTTTATAAATTTTGATCGAACTAAAACAATAACAATTCAATTATACCTTATGTATGACCGGTGCCTTAATCCTTTGGGCTATTGTAGCAAGATTTAATGATGATTCAATGAAAATAGAGAGAACAGGGAAAGAGATAATCGGTGCAATTACATTCATTCGAATATCGTAATAAACATAATAGTTGACCAACGAAAGAAACGTTCACTATGCGTTCAAATAATGTAACCCATAATGAAGAAACACACAAGACTGAAGACAAGGAAGTAATAGAAAAGAAGCCCAAAATTGTATTAATATTTGAAAGATGATTACATGAAGAGTTGGCTTGCAACAACCATTGAACTCTTGAAATATCAATACAATAAAGATCCTCGTTCGAATATCGTAACAAGGACCTTTCACTCTTCCGTTCGAATATCGCAACAATCGAGTCTCTAGACCTCTGGCTCAATAATCTAGAAATATTATTAGCTTCTTGGGTGCTTTCCTATCAAAACCTGCACAAAAATGGGAAGAATAAGGGATGAAAAAGAAGAAGAAAGACAAAGGGGATACAACAGCAAAGAATGGGCACTCGAGTATACCTCTTAGAAAAAATATGCTATGTCAAAGCTCGATCCTTATTCTGGTTGTAGACATCCTTCTTATAGTTGTGGTAGCTCTATAACTGCCTAAACTACTTTCATCTGGACTATCCACTTGGTGCCATCTCCTACCTTGTCATCGATTGGGTACTGTACAGTTTGTTGTCTAACTGCCTCAAAAATATATTGTCAAAATTGGTCGAAGCCATGCCTAGTTGTCACTCATCTTTCCCTTTCCTTTTTTTATCATTATGGGCCCCATACTGCTTGTTGACTCATATGCCCTTTGAATTTTCTTAATTACCTCCTTCTCATATTGACTTGCACCAATGGAATCTGCTATAAGAATCCAGATTTCTTCATCGATTTCACTGATCATGTGGATCCTATCCAACGCTCTGATTCCTTTGCTTTTATCTTCTCTTATGAATGGTTGTCTGGTCTAAAAGAATCTGACTATGTCCAGGGTGAGCATCATCAAAGAGATGAGTTGGTCAGATAGTTTATCTTCGTCAACCTCTTCGCAAGGGAATTCCTTGATATCTCTGATGATTATCTGACAAAAACCTTCTGCGTTGAGTAATTTATGGAGATCAACATTGAGATGCTTCAACTGGATCATTGTATCTTTCTCCACTTTTTCTAACTCTTTGATCGAGTTATTCCATCTGGGTCTTTCTACCTTGAAACTTACAACTTTCTCATATTCTCCCTGGCAGCTATGAGTTTTACCATCAATGGTGATCACTCGTATGGATCTAATCTATTCGTACTTGGCCTTGCATATTTCATATACTAGGGAAATAGCCACCACCTTCTTATCTACACTTTCTAACAAATATTTTATTTCTTTATTTGTTTCCATTATCTTCCCAAAAATTTTGCAATAGGTCTCAATCATTTTTGCTTCTTTCTCAATGATTTTGATCATATTTTCTTTGAATTTGGCTACGAGCTTTGGAACCTGTAATGAATCATTGTTAGAAGGCACTTGTCCCTGGTTCTTATTAATCTCAGCCTTTAGCTTCTCATTTTTTGATTGTAACATTTCTACTTTAGATCTCCAAGCCATCACCTCCTTCTCAATGGCTAGTGCAGTTTGTGCATGGACTTGCACTCCATGTTTTAATAATGAGACTGAGTCTCCTTCTATCTCTACATCACCTATGTTAGGATTTATTTGGAGTGATTGTACTCCTTCAGTGGGAATGGTGATGGTGGCCTTGGAAGTAGGCTCTGAACTTGATGAAGGTGGATTGTGGACTTTGCTTCTATCCTGAATTTTTGTCACCCTATCTTCCATTATTGCCTCAATCTGCTCTTCTTCTTCAATAGTAAATTTTGTAAAGTCTTCTTTCTTGACTAGAGTGATACTCATAGGCTCATTGGTGCCCATTCTGATCCTTGCTCTCTTGTGAGGAGGAGAGCTTGGAGTATCGGGTATCACCACCTGATAATCTCTAAAAATATCATTGAATCCTCTAGCTTTCTTTATTTTCTCCCATGCTATGGCAGAGATTCTAATTTCTTTGTTGTTTACCATAAAGGCTACTAGTACTACCTGAGGTGAACCTGTGGCCATTTTTTGTAGGTGTTGCGAGGCCATCAAAGTCACTACCAGAATTTTAGCTGTGAAACATCTCAGGGTAGCAGAAGCGGGCATAATTTCTTTTCCCTTACTTGCATTGGGAGACTGAGAGGTGAAAGAAGTACCAATTGCTTCTTCTATTGTTTGATCCTTTACCTCAGCTATGATTTCAATTTGTTCAGGATCTAAACTCATAACTTCTACAATAGGATCTACAAAATCCTCTGGTGGGATGATAGTTACCTATGGCATGATTTTATCCACTGTATCTTTTCTTACCATCCTCAAATCCATGAGTAGTTCCCAACCATTTATGTATGAGTATGTGCCTTTATTAGGTTCTGGTTGTTCCATATTTCTTCGAGATTGATTCCATTGTTTTGCACCCATAGAATATTTTTCTCAAATTCATCTTCCTTGTGCTCCATTGGTTTAGACTCCAGAGCGATCTTTTTGTAATGGTCATTGGGATCATATGGCCTCTAGGTGATTTTTGTGAAATGGTAGGAGTCCATTGTGGGTAAAGCTTTCAACATTGCAGGATACCCTCTGTACACATACTGTCCTATTTTTCCTAGTGTTGTGAGCCAAGGAACCCTGGTCTTCTTCTTTTTCCATCTTAATCTGGCTTCTTCTATAGATTGCCTTACTATCTCTAAGGCAACCAACAATTTTGGATAGAAGGTGGGCAAGGCTTTTGGTGGTAATTTGCCTCTGTAGGTTTTGATAAAACTAAAATGTTCATCAAGAAAGTAATCTCCAACTTCCATTTCTTGAAGATATTTGATTATACCTGGACTCATTCTGGGGGCTCTTTCTCTGTGAGTACGTGGTACATCGATACCAAAAATCTTCCATAAAATTTTGAATAAGGGGAAGTGCCATCATAGATGCAAGGTAGTCTATCTTGGATAATTTCTCCTGGTACACCTCCAAGCTATTGAATGGCATCATCTTTGAACTGCCCAATGATCAGATGAATGAGGAATGAATAGTGTGAGAAATGGGGCATAAAATATCTATCCCCCTTTATTACCTCCTACAATTCTTTAAATTCCTTGTCTATTGTTTCACATATTACATCTTGCCACCTATACATTGGCATTTTCCAGGTTTTGTTGCACTACACTATCAAGTACATAACTTCGATGCTGACCCAGTTGAGGTCCTCGACTCCCAGCACTACATGAATCATGTTGGCGTAGTCTCTCACCCATTTGTGGAATTGAGACTTGTGAATGGGAAAATCTATTGACATTGGTTTGTCGTAATCAAAAGCTTCTCATAGAAGGTGGTGCCAATCATGTGTTGAGCCTGCTTTGAAATTACTTTCACGTCATAGCATTGTTTGGTTATTTCTAGCCCAAACACCTGTTTGATCTTCTCTGGTGTAATCCTATAAATGGGCTTGTTTCGGCCATTTACAATAGCTCTAGTCCTTGGATCATACGAGATGGCCAACCATGATAATAACTCAGGGGAGAAATGTACTCTTGGGCACAAGATTTTTGCCAAATTGGTTCTCCATTTGTTGTAGTGAGGAGCTCTCTTGTCTTTATCTTCATATGCCTTGTTGAAGATGTTCTTTAGAAGGTAGTGCAATCTTTACCATTCTTCTGTGCTAGACTAGAAATAGAACTCAACGAGTTCATCTTCACCCCATACCTATTCTTTAGGTTTTTTGGTGTTCATATTTTTGAATGGCATCTTCTCATCTAACACTTTGATTCTTGTCTTGAGGATCGCTTTGTTGGAGGAGGCCATTGCTCAAGTCTCTACTACTGGTCTTTTTGGCTCTCAAAAAATTTAAGAATACTATAGGCCCAATGAGTTTCTCATCACCATTACCACATATTTAAATTGGTTCATGCATGTAGTATCATTAACGTCATACCATCTACCATTGCATTGTTGCTATTCTTGGCTTACCACCTCAATCTCCCATAATCGTCGGTCAATCATGAATCATCGTCATCTATTTGATCTGCATAAATGATCATCAAATTATACATGTGTTATATCTTGAGTCATTTTATCGGCACACATTGTTTTAAAAATCATGCCTGGAGAGATCCAATGTTGAGATCCATAGTTGGCTTGTGTGCCTATAACGCTCGAAGTGGTTCAACCATGTTAGCAAAATCATCATTGGTTTAAGCGTCACATCAACTTTTCTCAGGTGAAGGTCCATGGCTTTTGGCTTTTACACTTCGGTTGTTGTTGATGATTGATCGACCAATCAATGCTTTAATTCAACCAAAGATTTTTGGCCCATTGATTGGATGCTCGATCGATTCACTCTTTTCTATTGTTAGATTTTGGTTGGTGGATCCTTTTGATTTTGCACGAACGAAGATTTTGATCATTGGATGTCATTATTCGGTCGAATGGCTTAGGGTACTTTCATATGCATTGCATTTAAAAACTTGTGATAGCCTTTATCGAGGATGTTAGTTCATGATAATAATATTTTAATTAAGATTTTATGCATGCAAAATTAAATGTTGGCGTACCTTGATTTCTGTTGAATTTACCTTTATTTGCCTCGATCGATCTTCACCATCGATTTCATTCGATCGATGATATTCCAATGGTTAGGATGTGTTCGACCGTCGATATCTAACATTTGTCTTCTTTCAACCAAAGAATTTTCATCAGCTACATTTTAATCACTTCATTACTTGGGTCGATCAATCATTATAACTGTTCGATCGACCAATGCTTTTCTTCGATCGAACGATATTTTCACTTGGCGTTGGATGGTTGACTTGTGTTATTCATCAACTGAACAATTTGTTTGACCATTGACTTTCAATCGATCCTTTACTTGTTTTGGTTGACGATTTGATTTTCTTAGAGTGAAATACTTTATGTTCGATCGATTTGAGCTTTCAACTGATTTGTTGATGCGTGTCATTAATCACATCATTTAATCTCAATGATCTATCAATTCGGGGTGGTGTCCAAGGCTATCTATGATAGAAGTGTTGAACAGGACTACAAATTAACTCACTTTGGAGCAACAGGTCTTATTGGTAAAACAGATTGTGTTGGGGGTTTTCAGGTCACCTTTACTTCTATATTGCATGAAACAAACTAATTTATTTGCTGGAATGGAAATTTAATCCTTTAGTTATAGAAATTGGAACCTAATTACAATTGCAGAACTGAAATCTAATTACTTTTACAGGAATGGAAATCTGGTCCTTAAGTTACAAAAATTGGAATCTAGTTACAATTGCAGAAATTAAACCTAGTTACTTTTGCAGAAATGGAATTTCTAAGTAATAAGCACACAAACTAATCCTTGTCAGTGTTCTGTTTTAGAAGGTTGTCAATCTTCTGTATAGTAGTTGACAACAAAAAGGGAAAATACAAGAAAAATTGGTAAAAGTTGCTGAAATGAAAGAATCCAAAAGCAATATTGTAATCTACTGAAAATGAAATAGTAACTAATCTATCAAAGATATCCTATTTATAAAGTCTTGCAAGTTTACTCTAAACAAGAAATAAATCATAAAACTGCAACAAATGTTAGTGTGCAACAAAATATGAAATTGACAAATATTCAGCTAATTCTACTGCAGCAGGAATCAGAAGAAAACCTGTCTTGTTAGTCCTTCTCCTAGGCCTGGAAGTGGCCCTTGCTCCCTTTTCTAGAAGAAGGTATGAACTCCTCTTACTTTCTAAATTTCACACACACTCATATATGACAAAGACAATGAAAGAATTGCACTTTATTATTCTAGAAATAACATTACAATGTTGTTGCTACACTCTGTTGCAAATCTGAACCTATTCTGCTAATGTCTATTTCCTCATAGCTACTTTCTACTTAGCTCAACCAATATGGGAGCTACGCCTTTTATAAATATCTAAAATCTATTTACATACATAAAATATGCCATTCCTATCTTGCAACTTATTTGCCTATTTATGTTGCAACTATTCTAGGGCTATTTCAAGATAGGTAAGTTGCATTAGTTGATATTTCTCATGAGCTGCATCTTCTGGTCGACAAGGAATGGTGGGGATAGCTGTAGAAGACTTTCCCTATCTTCCCTCAACCTTAAGTTACCTTTTCAACCACATGGAAACCACAAAAAGTCAAACAAAAGCGTGTTCCCCTATTATTCTGAAGATCTTCGGAATAACTAGTTGTAGGTGCAATTTAAGCTCAAAACATCTTCAGAATGCTTGTTTTGGTTGCTTCTTTTAGGTGGGTCTTCAAATCCAGCTCCCAGGAGGTGATTCCAACTGACTTTATCCTTCCTCATTGGTAAATTCCATGCCTTGCCATTCATTGGCAGTTGGCTGGAATTTACATAGAAATCCTATTTTTGTTGCACAGTTACAGTCTTTTGGCACTATCCTCCAGATTTAGATAAATCATTGCATAGAAAATATAAGTATAAAGGTATTAAAATGCTGTTTTTCAAACCATGCATGCCCATCATTAATAAATCTTGCTGAAATAATGCAAAACTATACAAAAACTGCAAAAATAGAGCATAATATTCCTAAACACATCAATCATGCAAATATTTGATATACAACATATTTAAATCAACTTAATCAGCATATAAGACAAATCACAGAGTTTTTAGGCATTTGTAATAGTTCAAAATATACTATGATGGAGGTATTTTCAAGCCTCATCATTTTCCCCCCAACTTATTTCAATGCATGTCCTCATGCATTCTGTTGGGCTATTGATTCACACATATCCATTTTCAAATTCCAACTTCTATAGAACAATTTGTTTCCCACATAGTATCCCCTGCTTTCTTGGAGCTTCTTGACCCATTCCTGAAACTGGTCACTTGGTTGAGGATCACTATCAAAATAGTAAGGAACATGAGTAAGGATGGTGGGAGGCCTAAACCTCAGACCTATCCATTGATGCTTCATAGTCAGGATAATATTTGTCACTCCTTCTACTCTTCTTCTAGACCATTCTAAATTGATAGGGGAGATAGGCTCTCTTTTCTACAATGACATGGATAATTCTGCCCATCTATCCCTACAAGTTGTCAGAGCAGGTATAAAATTATTTGCACAAAAATTTTGGAAACTGTTTAAACAATCCTTAAGATTGTTTAGATACATCATCTTAACATCTGCCCTATTCATCATAGTAAAGTGTTGATTGGTGATAATTTTATGATTTGGCTGCACAACTCTTATCAACAATTCAACTTTCACTTCAATCTCCTTGTTCTTTTTCTTTTCCTGACTCCAATAAATCTGATTCTGCAAATTGGACATGAAAGCTCTTAATTGAACATCACCTGTGAAAATGTGGGGATGGAATGTCACATCCTTTGGAATAAAGAAATTGTGTAAAAATAGTTCACACATCAGGTTTTTCTGTTCCTCTGGGCTACTCAGGTAAGCTTCCAAAAATTCTTCAATAGTATCTAGATTATAAGGAAGATTTGAATTGATTCTCATGACTTGCCATCGAAGATATCTTTCTTTTAAAACTAGACTATAAAATCTAGTTGGCCATCTGAATTGAACCAAATACTCTACAACCTGATAGAGGTATGTCACCTGTTCTTGCAATTTAGTGATTTTTGCATCTTTTTTCTCTAACTATTTTCCTACTAGTTTCAATTCCCTAACCTGAGTTTCAAGTTTTTGATATCTCAAAACCCATTGAGCTATATCCTCATTGTACTTTTCTAAAGTAACAGTGTTTTGTGGTTTGACTACTTGCTGAAATTTAGGTAACAATTCTGCTTGTACTCCCTTTTCCTCTGTTTCTACTTTTGGTTTAACAAATGAAAAATTGGGCATATAAGTCTGATGTAGAGGATTACTTACTTGATTGCTCATGTTTTGATGATTTAAGGCCTCCATTGTGGATATCACTTGTGTTGTTAGTTATTGTGGCTCTTCATGTTCACTTTTGACTGAACTTCTGGCTTGTTCTGAAGCATCTTCGGAATGAGAAGGTATAAATTTAGATTGTCCCAAATCTGCTACTATTTGATTTGGACCTTCATTGCCAAGTCCAGCTATCTCTGTAGGATATTGAGAACCCTTTTATTCACCTACCTCTGGAATAATATCATCCTGAGGACCCTATTGTTCATCTACCCCTGGGATAATATCATCCTGCTGAGGGGCCTAGGCATCAATCACTTCCCTATTTTCTATATTCCCAACAAAAGGTTCAACTACTACAATTTGAGGGAGAGGCTATAAATTTCCAGTTGGTGCTAGGTCATCTTGCATGGATAGTCCAAGCAATATTTGAGCAATATTTTCTCCTTCACTGGATTCTGTAGGTTGTGGCTCCAACTGTGCCACTCTATTTTTCAACTTCTCTATTTCTTCTTTAATTCAAAAATTTGCCTATATTTTTCTTTAATGGCTACTTCTTTTTCCTCAATCCATGTCATCTATGTTCTTATAACACTTCTAGCAGCTCTCAGTTGTTCTTTTATGTCTTCTTCTTCTTCTTCTATTTCAGAATCTAAGGAGTGAGTAGACATATTATCTTCAGATTGTGATTCAAGAATTGTTGTACCTGCTTCTTCAGTTTCATCTATTTGGTCCTGTGTAGGGATATCTGGTGAATCCTCCATACCTATATCTGTTGTATCATCTAAAAATACAAAATCTTGTTGTTCCTCAGTAATTTTAGGACTATTTTCCTTTGTTGCCTTAGTCTATTTCTACAAATTTCTAGGGCTTCTTCTTAAGGGTGGTGTAGGAGCAGTCTCTTCTTCCCTTATTTCCTCTTCAACTATGTTTTCTGTTGTGTCCTTTTTATGGAGTCTTGAAGAACTTCGAGCCCTTACTGTAGATTGCTCCCCTATGCCCTATTTTCTTGTAGTGCTAGAGGATGTAGGAACAATTTTAGTTTTTGATGGAATTTTTCTTTTTCCTTTTTCTGTTTCCCCCTCTGTACTACTAGAAATTTTACCCTGTTCTATGTTCTGTTCTGGCAATACAGTGACATCCTCAGAAAACCTGACTCTCTTTTGTTTTCCCTTTCTAGGGCTAGTCTCAGCCCTTCTCTTTCTTTGTTTCTGGGCTTTTGATGATGAAGGTTCAGGGGAGAGGGTTTCTACTTCTTCCTCTTGATGTGCCTCTTCCTCTATGACAACATTTTTTGCTTCTTCATTTTCCCCTTCCTCTTCTTCATAAACTACCTCACTCCATACAGAGAAAAATCTGTTGAAACTTATAATATTACCCCTAAAATGATGCTTGCAAATAAGCTTAATTAATCCATGGTGGCGAGGACTTCCCTTACCCTCCTGATATCGTCTAGACATGTTCTATAATTCTTGGTGTAGGTATAAAGGGAAATTAACCCTAACTTTTGGTTGTTGCCTACCATGTCTAAGGTGATTCAGAATTCAGAAATGGTGCCCGAAAAAATAACATATTGTCCTTCATAGGTTAAAAATTTAATCACCCAGATAGCTACTTCATCCCATGGCCCCTATAAACTAGTTCTTTTTACTCCTTTACATGTATTCTTGTTCATCAGATATTCTGGTGCCCTATCTCCTTCTTCCATGAATTGACCAACTACATCTGCTAATGTATTTCTACCAATTCTAGAAATTTGGAGACCTTGTAAAGGAAGTTCAGTGATTTGGCTCAAAATTTTAGGGGTTACCTCAATCGCCATCCCGCTGATATGAGCTCTGTTATTTTTGAATGTATGGGTGAACTTTGCTACCAAGTCTTCAGAACACCCATCAAATTTATCCAGGAAGGGCATCAATCCATCATCTTCAAAAATTTTCAGTGCTTCTGGGCTCTCTCGGAGGTGTCTGGTATTCTCGGGTTCCATATTCATTTTTCACCCCATATTTTCTCTTTGCTATTGTTCTGTTGTCACTCTACTGCTCTGCTATCATCCTCTACAACTTACAGGTTTTTTTCATCATCGTTCACCTTCAGAAAGGATGGTAAGTTCAGAAAAAATTATCACCTTTCCTTGTAATCATGAGAGTATTAAGTTGCACAACAAGTGAGCCATCTTCGAAAGAAGGTGGCACATATTACTAATTTGATTTTGGATACATGGCCATCGGTGAATAGTTATTCCCCTATGTCATCAGAATCTATTTTGTCTTGATTAATGAGCCCATTCTACATCACATACTTGGTTATCACCCACCAGATTCGGTTGTTTGCTATTCATCATCGTCTCCATAGATTACCGTACCCTCTTGGTTGGTATGAAAAAAATGCGGTCAATGATATACTTTCCTCAAAAAACTTGATTACTCCTGTCGAAAAAATCACATGTGGTCAAAATAATATTTCTCTTTCCCCTTTTTTAGATGCCACATGGAATAATTTTCCTCTGCTGCTATGCATTTCAATTTTCAAAATTTGCCCTTGTTATATTTCGAAGATAACTTCCTTATTCCGAAGATTAAATGACCTTTCATTATTCTAAAGACAAAACACAACTTTGTTATTCTAAAGATAAATAATAAAAATATTTCGAAGATAAACAACTCTGCTATTTTGAAGATAAAAAAATTCTTATTTGAAGATAAAAATTCTATTTGAAGATAAAGTATTTGAAGATAATTTTTATTGAAGATATTCATGTTCGAAGATCAAGCAACTTTTGACATTCCTGTTTTGAAGATCAAGCAGAAACTAGAATCCTTCTTCTTTCCCAAGTAGATTGGTATGTCTTGAATATGCCAAACCTCATGGATGTCTTTATACTAATGGTTAATCTTTATACACTATATACTAAATATTTACAATGATAAAAGTGTAAGAAACATATACCTATTTTGAACAATTTATTTGCATGTTTTGATGGATGGCTGCTTCTGATGATGTCCTGTTGATTTTTGCTGCAACACTTCAAAACAAGTGCAGTTGGTGAGTTTTTACAATGATGATGTAGATTGTTTCAAGGCTATGCATGCTAGAAAACCGGTTTTCATGCACACCAATTCAATAGCGCCTCATAGAGGTTTTCACTACTGAATTATTCATTTTTCTCTTTTTTTTTTTTTTTTCTTTTTTTCACCTCTCCTTTTCTCTCTTTTTTTTTTTTTCTTATCTTGATTTTGTTTTTTTTTTTTTCTGTTTTTATGATTCTTTTTTATTTTCTATTTTTCTTGAAACTCCATTATCATGTTGAATCTGTTGAAGTTGAGATGGAAGAGGGAATCTCTTCCACCTATTGTACATCCAAACTATCAAGTTGCTGCAAGAATTCTTCCTTAGTTAGTGGTGTATGGTATACCCAAAGGCGATGCCCATTCACTACCAACTTCCTTCATGAATCATCGATAGGAGAGAGACGAACAACTCCATTGTCAAATACCTCTTCAATTTGATAAGGTCCAAGCCATCTAGTCCACAACTTTCTAGGGAAATCCTCATAGCGAGAATCAAACAACAAGGCCCAATCTCCTTGTTGAAACTTCCTATGTTGAATGTGGTTATCATGCCACTACTTTCTTCTCCTGAATTATTTCAGTTTGGTGTAGTGCATCCAACCGAAGTTCATCCAATGCATTCAACTATAGAATCTTGTATGTCTGTGCCTATGACAAATCAATTCCAATTTCCAAAGTTGTTCGTAATGTTAGTAGCTCAAATTCAATAGGTAAAAGAGGCTTTTTACCAAAAACCAATTCATAAGGTGTAAAACTAGTAGTGGATTTCCATGTAGTATTATAAGCCCAGACTACTTCAGGTAGTTTATCTAGCCAATTTCTCCTATGAAAAGCTACTATTTTAGTCAAAATCCATTCTAACTCCCTGTTTGTTACTTCAACCTGACCATTTGCTTGTGGGTGATAAGGTGATGATTTCCTATGTTTGATTTCATATAATTCTGTAAAAGCTTCAATAACTTTAGATGCAAATTGGGGTCCTTGGTCTGTGGTAATAGACCGTGGAGCTCCAAATCTCTAAAAAATCTGGGTATACAAGAAATCAGCAACCTTCTCTTCATGAGCATGTTTGAAAGCACGCACCTCTACCCACTTTGTCAGGTAATCAGTGCATACTAGAATATGCACCTTTCCTTGAGAAGGTGGGTCAATAGGTCCCACAAAATCAAGCCCCCACCTCTCAAATGGTTCTAAAACCAATTGAGGTTGTAGTGGCATTTCATTTGTGTGAGTGGGTTTCCCCATTCTTTGGCATGCATCACAATGCCTGATGTACTTTTTTACATCCTTGTGAAGAGATGGCCAATAATACCTTGTTCCTAAAATTTTCCTAATTGTGCTTTTTATAGAATAATGTCCACCTAAGGGTTCATCATGACAAGCTCGAAGGATATCATATACTTCATCCTTTCGGATGCACCTGCGTAACACATGGTCAGGACTGCATTTAAAAAGTATACCCTTAATCCATGAAAAAGAAGAGCTCTGTTTTATCAATTGTTTCTTCTGTTTTGAAGTGAAATGTGGAGGAACTTTCCCTGTGACCAAATAGTTGGCTATATCTGCAAACCATGGTGATTGGATAGATATAGCAAATAATTTTTCATCAGGAAAAGTATCCTCAACTAATTCCCCTTCCTCTGTGTTCTACAACCTGGACAAAAAATCTGCTACAACATTAGCTTTTCTTGGTTTGTTGATTATTGTGATATCAAATTCTTGCAACAATAGTAACCAATGGATAATTCTTGCACTCACCATAGGTTTATTCATCAAATATTTAATGGTTGTGTGATCTGTATGAATGAATATTTGATAACCTGTGATGTAATGTCTGAATTTGTTTATAGCATAAATTACTGCCAAGAATTCCTTCTCAGTAGTGGTATAATTTTTCTCTGCTCCTATCAAATTCTTGCTAATGTAGTAGATGGCATAATGTTCACCATTATCAATTTGTCCTAGTGCTGCTCCAATTGCAGTATTGGAAGCATCAGCCTGGATATGAAATGGTAATGTCCAATTAGGTCCTCTTAACATAGGTGGAGTTACTAATTTTTCTTTCAGAGCTTCAAATGATTCTTGACACTTTGCAGTCTAGGAGAATTCAGAATCCTTAGTCAATAGGGCAAACATAGGATTGGCTATTGTACTAAAGTTGGGAATAAACCTACGATAAAAACCAATGTGTCCAAGGAAACTTCTAACATCAGTTTGAGTCTTAGGAGGGAGAAGATTCTTGATTATTTCCACCTTCTTCGGATCAACTTGGATCCCTTGAGGAGAGATGTGATGACCAAGAACAATTCCTTCCTCCATCATCATAAAATATTTTTCAGGATTCAAGGATAATTGGTATGTTTCACAGTGAGTTAAAACTTTATCAAGATGTTCTAATGTAAAATCAAAAGTTTCTCCACATACTGTGAAATCATCCATATAGATTTCAACACTGTCGGTAGTCAGATCAGAAAATATTGCTAAAATTGCTCGCTGAAATGTTGTTGGGGCATTACACAAGCCAAAAGGTAAGACCCTATAAGCGAATGTTCCCCATGGACATGTAAAAGTTGTTTTCTCCTGATCTTCAGGTGCAACCTGAATTTGATTATATCCATTGAATCCATCAAGAAAACAAAAGTATTTCTTTCCAACAAGAGTATCTAACACTTGATCTATGAATGGTAATGGAAAATGGTCTTTGTATGTTACTTTATTCAATTCTCTGTAGTCTACACATACTCTCATTTTTCCATTCTTCTTTGGAACTATAACCAATGGAGAGACCCACCGGCTATCAAAAATTGGATAAATGAACCCTACCTCTAAAAGTTTTTCAATCTCTTCTTTGACAATATCTCTCAAGGCAGGATTCAATCTTCGTTGGGGCTGTCTCACCGGTTTAACATCTTCAGTATAGATTCTGTGAGTGCATACATCAGGGTGGATTCCTGACATATCTTTGTAATCCCAAGTGAAAGCATGGATATGTTTCTGCAAAACAACTGATAGTTTTGCTTCTTCTTCCTTAGTAAGCCAACTATTAATATTCAAAAATTTACCTGGCTGAACTTCTATCTATTTTGTCCCTAGAAGGACAAAATTTACTCCTTCATACTTGGTTATTAAGGAGTTTAGTGGACAATGATGAGATTTGAGGGAATGAGAAATTTTTGTCTCATTTTGAACACTGATTTCTGATGGAAGCATGTTTTGTATGGAACAATGAGAAGAAGGGAGTAGGTGATGATGCCACCCATGTGGTAGTGAAATAAATTTTTCTTGTAATGGTGTAGATGGCTTGCTTCTAGAACTTTGACCTTCCTCATTTCCTAACAACTGATGAACATTTACTACTTCATCCTCCATTCCTTGCTCATGCAGAGCATTTAAGATAGTCTCATTTTCAACATTTCCTTCATCATGGGAGTCTATCTCTTCTATATGTTCCTTCACTACTACAGTAGCTAGTGTGGAGATGATCTCTTCTTGTTCTTCATCTGAATCAGGAAACCATAATTGACCTATAAATTTATTTGAAGGTCTTGCAAGGGGATACAGAGAAATCTATTTTAAGTCAATACCATTGGAGATTGTCATATCTCCTGATCTACAGTCTATAAAGGTTGTTGTAGTTGCAAGCCAAGGTCTTCCTAGAATAATGGGGTAACCATGTGCTGAATTTCTAGGTTGTAAAACCAAAAAATCTGTAGGGTACTCCCAAGAAGAAACTTCTATGGGGACATCTTCAATGATACCTTCAGGTTTTGCAACTGACCTATCAACCATTTCTAACACTGTAAATGTAGGACTTAGATGTTTGAGCTGTAATTTTTCCATTATATCCTTGGTCATTACATTTATTGCAGCTCCTAAATCAACTAAGACATTTGAAATTGGTATTGATCTTATAGTAACTATGATAACTGGACTCCCTGGATCACTATACTTTGGAGGTACTAGTTTCCCTGACAAGAGATCAACTATCTTTCCTTCAACCTGAATAGTTTTAGGAAATGACTTCTTCTTTCTCCCTGGTCTTCTGATACACAAATATTGGATAGTTTTGTTAATCAAAGGCACATCCTTAATGGCTTGCAATAAGGGGAGTGATATGGTTAACTTTCTAAGTTCTTTTACTAGGTCTGATTCAGAATTTTCTGCTATAATATTGAATCTCTCAGGATATGGAATTATCCCTGATGAAGGTAACTATTCTTCCTATGTTTTTTTTTTTCTTCTTATGTTGATTTAAATTTGCTTGGTTCCAAGGGTTCTTGCATTTCATTTCTAGTTGGAATAGGTTCAGGTAGGACTTTTCCTGAATGAAGTTGGATATTAGTGCAATCAAGAACATGTATTTCAACATTTTCTTCAGATTCAGCCACATAGACAGGAGATGCTTGTCTTATGTTATTTGGATTAGTCACTGGTTGGGCTAGAAGTTGAGGTTGCTTCACCTCTTGTGTTTGTTGTGGTTGATTTGGTCTCCCTTGAAAATTTTGATTAGGTGCAGGCAACAAATTCTGAGTTTGACCTTGATTTCTTTGCTGCCTTGGATAGGACTGGTATTGTTGTCCCCATTGTTGTTGATTTTGCATCCAGGATGGATTACTCTGATTCCATGATGGATTATTCTGATTCCAGGATGGATTACTCCAACCTGACTGTGGCCATTCTTGGGAAGTTATCCAAGGAGAATAATTCCAAGGGCGTTGGGGTGGTTCTGACTGTCCCCATGGCATATTCCAAGGGTTGTGTCCCCAATTTGTAGGAAAATGAGGGGTGTTTTGATATTGAGAGAAATTTCCCCCTATTTTGGTCCAACATAATTGAGTTCTTCAGTCTGAGTTTCTAAAGCATTTTTGAGTTGTGGTAGCAGATGGCATTTATCAGTCAGATGTCCTTTTGAACAGATACTGCAGATGGTTGAAATGGATGTTTTGTTTAAAGGGCATTCTTGCAAAGCATGTTTATTCCTGCATCTTGGGCAATAAATTGCTAGAGGTTCTATTGTTTTTGCTTTAGCAGACATTTCCCCTAGTGTTGTGTTTAACTGCACCAAAATATCAGTTTTGAAATTTGCAAATTCCTCTATTAAATCTTTCACATCATTGCCATTTGCACTCTTTTTCCTTCTTCTTTGTTTAGTGTGGGAGTAATTTCTACATAAATCCACAATCTCTTCATTTTTAAGGGTACTTACATCCCCATTTCCCATTAATTCCAATACTTCTTTGGATTCATCTTGGAGTCCTCTCAAAAATATGGCTTTACACATTTCAGATTCTACAGGTCCACATATTTTTTGAACAAATGCAAACCTATCAAGATAATATTCTAAGGTTTCATCATCTTCTTGCCTAATTCAGAATAATTCATCCTTCCTATTTCTTACCCTACAATAATCTTGGTATTTATCCAAAAATATGCTCTCCATTTGTTCCCAAGTTTGAATAGATTTTGGTTCTAGACTCATGAACCAACGCAATGTTGCATCCTTGAGTGTAGAAGGGAAAACTTTGAGTTTCTGGTTGTCATTTACATAATCATAGGTTTGACACACTACTTTGAACTCAAATAAGAACTGGTCAGGATCTTCAGATACAACCCCCCAAAATATTGGTAGTACTGAAGGTGAGATTGTTTTCATAGGAGAATTATGTGTAGGATTTAATTGAATAGGGTACTCAAAAGTCCTAGAAGGATGAGGATTATCTTCTCTTGTTGTGGATATTACTACCTCCATCCTATTAGATTACCTTGTTTTGCCATAATGTTCTAACTCTTGTAGAAATGGAGAAGAATAGATAATCCTATCTAATATTTCTTTTTCAAGAGATTAGTCTTTCATGATGATGAAGGTATTGATTTTTGTTTAAGTATTTCTGGAATTTCAAACACAGGTAACTCACCTCCTAAGCATGAAGATCACCTTCTTATGGTAGGTACATGGGTGATATTTTGATAAATCTACCTTTCTCATCCCTTGGCCTACTCATTCATGCTTACTCCTTAATGATCTAAATTGTAATTCAATAATTGTTACTTATACCAGCTATTATATTCAAATTTTACTCTAAATTTTCATAGCTCAGTATAATTAACAACTATTTGACTATTCTTCTCTTCTAACAACATCGTGTCCCCAAAAATGGTACCAAAATGATGCGTGTCGTTAATCACATCATTTAATCTCAATGATCTATCAATCTGGGGTGGTGTCCAAGGCTATCTATGATAGAAGTGTTGAACATGGCTACAAATTAACTCACTTTGGAGCAGTAGGTCTTATTGGTAAAATAGATTGTGTTGGGGGTTTTTAGGTCACCTTTACTTCTATGTTGCATAAAACAAACTAATTTATTTGTAGGAATGGAAATATGATCCTTAAGTTATAGAAATTGGAACCTAATTACAATTGTAGAACTGAAATCTAATTACTTTTATAGGAATGGAAATATAATAAGTTAAAAAAATTGAATGGAATTAAGTAATAAGCACACAAACTAATCCCTGTCATTGTTCTATTTTATAAGGTTGTCAATCTTCTATACAATAGTTGACAACAAAAAGGGAAAATACAGAAAAACTGGTAAAAGTTATTGAAATGAAAGAATCCAAAAGCAATATTGTAATCTACTAAAAATGAAATAGTAACTAATATATCAAATATCTCCTATTTAGAAAGTCTTGCAAGTTTACTCTAAACAATAAATAAATCATAAAACTACAACACATGTTAGTATGAAACAAAATATGAAATTGACAAATATTCAGCTAATTCTGCTGTAGTAGGAATCAGAAGAAAACCTGTCTTGTTAGTCCTTCTCCTAGGCCTGGAAGTGGCCCTTGCTTCCTTTTCTAGAAGAAGGTATGAACTCCTCTTACTTACTAAATTTCACACACACTCATATATGACAAAGACAATGAAAGAACTGCACTTTATTATTCCAAAAATAACATTACAATGTTGTTGTTGCACTCTACTGCAAATCTGAACCTATTCTGCTAATGTCTATTTCCTCACAACTAATTTCTACTTAGCTCAACCAATATGGGAGCTATACCTTTTATAAATATCTAAAATCTATTTACATACATAAAATATGCCATTCCTATCTTGCAACTTATTTGCCTATTATGTTGCAACTATTCTGGGGCTATTTCAGGATAGGGTCAGTTGCATTAGTTGATATTTCTCATGAGTTGCATCTTCTGGTCAGCAAGGAATGGTGGGGACAGCTGTAGAAGACTTTCCCTATCTTCCCTCAACCTTAAGTTACCTTTTCAACCGCATGGAAACCACAAAAAGTCAAACAGAAGCGTGTTCCCCTGTTATTCTGAAGATCTTCGGAATAACTGGTTGTAGGTGCAATTTAAGCTCAAAACATCTTCAGAATGCTTGTTTTGGTTGCTTCTTTTAGGTGGGTCTTCAAATCCAGCTCCCAGGAGGTGATTCCAACTGACTTCATCCTTCCTCATTGGTAAATTCCATGCCTTGCCATTCATTGGCAGTTGGCTGGAATTTACACAGAAATCCTATTTTTGCTGCACAGTTATAGTCTTTTGGCACTATCCTCTAGATTTAGATAAATCATTGCATAGAAAATATAAGTATAAAGGTATTAAAATGTTGTTGTTCAAACCATGCATGCCCATCATTAATAAATCTTGCTGAAATAATGCAAAACTATACAAAAACTATAAAAATAGAGCATAATATTCCTAAACACATCAATCATGCAAATATTTGATATACAACATATTTAAATCAACTTAATCAGCATATAAGACAAATCACAGAGTTTTTAGGCATTTGTAATAGTTCAAAACATACTATGATGGAGGCATTTTCAAGCCTCATAATTTGTTACTATAGTCAGCCAAAAAATAATTACCTTTGCTATCAGTCGATCGATTAGTCGACTTTTGTTCATTTCTTGTTGGCCAATTTTTTTTAATCTTTGGCTATGATTTTGTGCTCGTCAACTGAAAGAAGGGTGTTGATTTTGATCGACCGATAATTTTGACCTTTCATTTTGGTCGGCCAAAAAATTTTGGTGGTAAATTTCTCTCTGTCGGTCGATTTGTGATTTTCTCTTTTATTTTGTTTCTGCTGCTTGGACTGAGTGGTTGACCGAAGCTTCTAAACCAATGGTCAAAATTTTTTGAGTGATTTTTTTTGGTCGATCACTCTTTATTGTCGATCAAATAGTATTTTTTCTTAGTCCTTGGCAATTTTTGATTTTGACAGTAATTTTCTACTTGTCACCCGAAGGATGAATTCCATCATTTTATTGCTCAACTGAGTAGATAAAAAAGAAATGATTTCATAAAAAAGCAGCTGAGGAACCCTTTTTAAATGAAAGGAAATCTTAATTTGCTTACGGATCAGAGATGGCCATGATGATGAAATCATTTGCTTAGGTATTTTGAAGGTATTGCTTTAAAAGGTGTTAAAAAATATATTTTGAGATAATTAACTACTTAAAATTGATTTTCTTATCAGCATATCACAAAATAGACATCTCATTCAAGACCTTCAAAAATTTTAAATTATGGGTACATTCATGTTGTATCAATTTTGGCTACAACAGTCCCTTTTTTTGCATCCTCCATATATCTTTATATTTTAAAACATGGCTTGGATTATATTTAGGGTTATAATCTACCACATGTTCGTAGAAATAGTGCCACGTGGGCAAAGGTTACATCGGTCTACATGCCATTCTAGCGCTTCATTTTCTTCATTATTTCTATGTTGTTCATTGATTTCTCTATTAAACATATGATACTTCTTGAAAGGAGTTTTGTTCAAAGTAGATTGTATTTCTACAAACCTGTCAAGAGGATCATACTTCCACCTCTATGGAAATTCCACCAACTTTAGGTCTTTTAGGGCTCGAGTGATCTGCTCATGTTACCCTTTCTTGGACACAACTATACCTTCAAATCAGAAAGGCATCGAACACATACCAATTATGCCTATCCCTATGCCAAACTTATAATTAATGTACTTTGTCTACCTCACATACTCCAAGGCAAACAACTGATTAGTGATGTAGTGCGAAAGCAAGAAAGGCTTCCCTGTGAAACTGCAGAGTTTGATGACTACTCCTTGAGTCAATATAAATCAATCACCTTCTTCTACATGTGGGTGCTATGAAAATTTTTATAAGAGATAACTTGTTTATATCCCCATACACGATTTGCAGAGCTGGTCCCAAAAATTAACTATTAAAGTGATAATATGAATCGACCTTTGAAAGTATCATTGTCTATTCGTATACTTGTAATCCTATCCCATTTTCATATTTTTTAATTGTAGATATGAAAGGAAGATGCTTTGATATAAAAAATAAGATCCATACCAGATATGATGAAAACTTGAAAGACACCAGGGACCCTTTCTACATCTTAGACAAGCCTTCATGAATTTGTTGTAACAAGAAATATGGCCAATCGAAGAAACTTGGTATGGTTCTCTCATCCATTATAGAGTTGTCATAGAACTTAGGGTTCGAGATGCAATTAGTTACTGCAATATACCACTCATATACTTGTGCATCTGATTTTAGTCTTGCCACCATAGCTAACATAGAAAAATCTCCTTGTTCTTGAAATTTGATAGGGGAATTGGGGCTTCTGGTAGGATTCCTCTCGTAGGTGGCGCAAGAAATTATTTATGTTGCTAGTAAAGGTATATAATTTTACCTGTTAAATTGAGTCAAAGAGCTTGGGATTCAAGATGTATTTTTGAGCAGTAGTGAAGGTGACGACGAAAGCATTGGGATCTAATGTGAATGGGACCTTACCCTCGAAATCCCTAATAATTCTCTATTTTGGGTCATAGAAATTTACTATGGCTCAAATCAACTCAGGGCAAGGGCAGAAAAGAGTGCAAATATACCAATAAAGCAATGAAATGAAAGGGAAAGTGATTGGGAATGGTGAAGTCATACCTATAGATACTCTCACCTCCATGTATTTTTGAATTTTCTCTAGGTCTTTCCATGTGATGATTGTATCTATAATTTTAGCATCCCTATCTATAAATCTTGTATTCTTTTCTTATGTCTAATGAGCTACTACAATAGCTAAAGATGAACCAACCATGATAGTGATTGCTTATCATGAATTTGGTGAGGAAAATTCTTTGGAACTGTCTGTGCAAAGCTAGACCTCTGAGTAGAGTCAAAGAATGATGTTGCAAAAAATACTTTGAAACAATAGAGTGCAAGAAAAGGGCTTCCACAACGTAGAAAAAGGAGTGCATGCATGAGTTAGGACATCATGTTGTAATTGCAATAGGTGCCAGACGTTCCTAGAATAAGTTTGAATATTGCTTTTGTCTTATTTTGTGCACCACCTTCTTTGAGCCAATTACTGTGCATCACCTCTCTTTTGGACCAATAAATACGCATCACTCTTTTTTGGACCAATAATTTTAAACGATGTTATTTTGAATGGAGCATATCCAAATTTGAAAAAATGAGTTTTTTTCCAACCATGAAATCATGTTGCCTTTTCATTTTAATTGAGACATGCCCTTGTCACAAAATTGCAACTCTTTTCGCTTTTCGACTCACTTTTGGCTTTCAACTTGCGAGAACAAGGCCAATCATGAGGTCACGACCTTTTTATAGGATGTGACGTAGAAATACATTACATCATGAAATTGTGACTCTTTTCACTTTCAAGCTCGCTTCTATTAGAAATAGAGTATATTACATTATTTAGGTACATGTCTATGTACCACCTTAGGTAGATTATTAGAGTAGGAGTTACTTGAGGAAGAAGTAACCTATGCACAAGTGTTAGAATGTGCAAAGGAATAAATGGAAAAGTGTCCATATGCAAGTTGTATATGTGCAATGATGTAAAAGGATATGTGTCCCTCATGCACTTAGGAAGAGGGAGTCCAAGTAACTTATCTTCTTATATATAGGGCTCATTGTAAGAAAGTATGTATCCTCTATGTATCCACTAATAGAGAGCTTCATATGTTGTATTCTCTATTTTTGTGAGCCTTCATTAATGGTTGTTATGTGAGCTATTTATAAAGTATCTTGTCTTAGTTTCATGCTTGTTTAGCTTCCATTATCATAGTTGTTAGATTGCTTGCTTATTTCCATTACTTGTGGCTTCATTTACTTTTAGCATATAGCTCAAAAATCTAACAAATTTAGGTTTTTAGCTTGCAAAAATAAGGTTGGTCGTGAAATCGTGACTTTGCTACAATACGTGACATAGAAATATATAATGTACATAAAATACAGAGGGAGGAAGAAAGTCCCTAGCTCACTTGAAATAGAGCTTCAGGTGGAATCCATTGACAGGGATAGGTTGTGTCTGGCCCTGTTCATATTTAAGCTAGAAGTTGTGTTGTTTTTCAATGATTATTTTGAAAGGACCTTTCCAAAATGCATCAAAATTCTAATGGTTTTCTAGTTTTGCCTTATTCTCATTCTACCTCAAAATAAAATCTCTAACTTTGAAATTTCTAAGGGTAGCCATTTTATCAAACCATTTTTTAGTTTCTCCCATATGTTTCTAATAATGATTATAGGCTTGTTCTTTCTGCTCTTCTAGCTGCAAGAGTTGTATTAACCTATTTTCCATTGGCTCTGCCTCTTCAACACCAGTTTTATTGAGCAATTTTAAAGCGGGTATTTCTATGTATACAGGGAGAACAACTTCCTTACCATAAACCAATGAGTAATATGATGTGTTGATGGATTTATTTATTGTAATCCTATCAAGTCAAAAAACCTCATTTATTAGTGAGTGCTAGCTTCTCTTATTATCCCTTAGAGTTTGCTTTAGAATCCTAAGCAAGTTCTTATTTGTTGATTCTACTAATATGTTTCCTTGTGGATAGTAATTCAAGGAAGTTTTTAAATATATCCCATATTTACTAGAAAAATAAATCATTTTAGCACCTACGAAGGATGAACCATTGTCAGTCACCAATGCATTAGGTATACCGAATCTTATTATAAAACTTTCTATGAATTCTATCACCACTTCTTGATCAGCTTTATTGGTGGGTACGACTTCAGCCCATCTAGTGAAGTAGTCTGTAGCAGTTATATTTATGTCCAACAAATGGATTAGGTTCTATTATCCTAATGAAGTCCAAACCCCATTGTTGGAAGGGTTCCTCAACCTAAATAGGTCTCAAAGGCATAGAAGCATTCCTATTCCTCCCAACATACCTTTGGCATTCTTCACAATTTCTAGTTATATTGAATGCATCTAAGAAAATGGATGGCTAATAGTAACATGTCCTTATAATCTTCAAAGTTGTAGTTCTTCCTAAATAGTGTCCACCTGATAGACCTCCATGGAACTTTTCCAAAACTTTATGGTCTAGGTCATCTTTTATACACCCTAGCAATACACCATCTAAATTTTTTCTGTACAACCCTTCTGGTAGAAAAGTATATTTCAAAGCCTAGATTCTATATATTCTTCTTTGTGAAGCATTTAAATATATAGGATACTTTCTAGTCTAAAAATACCTTACCATTTTATCAACCCAATCAATATTTTCTAAAGGTTGATGGTCCTCTGGAGTTTATTCTTGCACCTGGTAGGCTATATACTCTATTGAGGCTTGCTTGGTTAGTTCTTGACATAAGGCTTTACCTCTCACCAGCTTGGTTGGGTGAATTTCCACATCATATTATTGTATTTTTGGTACCCAAACAACCTAACCTATCCATGTAATATGAAATTCCTAACATCGGTATGAACTGCATACACAATGGTTTTGCTTTGTGAAAGGAAATGTCTAAACTATTTCAATGATTTCATGATTGCATATACTTTTTTTCAATAAATTTGTATTTTTCTTCATGTTCTTGCATGTTTTGACTTAGGAAAGTGATGTGCCCTTAATTATCTCTTCACTTTTGAGTAAGGACTGCTATATAACTCTTTTGTTCACCTACATCATATAGAATTAAGCCCCTAGAGTAATATGGGCTAACCAAGATAGGGGCTTGAGCTATCTATTCTTTTATTATTTTGAAATCTTTTTTTGTAAGTTTTTCCATTTGAAATCAACATCTTTCTTCAATAAATAGATCATAGGTTTGAAAATCTGTGCAAAATCTGCTATGAATTTGTGCACAAAATTGATTTATCCAAAAAAGGATTACATGTCTTTCTTATTTGGAGGTAAGGGAAGTTCTAATAGTGCTTTTACTCTATTAGGATCTATGGCCAACCCGAATTCAAAAATAACATGATCTAGCAAGACTCCCTCTTACACAACAAATATGGACTTTGGATTTCAAATGCCAAAGTCTCTATTTTTTTGAAAACTTTCTTGAGATGTTCATCATGATCTTCTTTATGGTGAGAGAACACTGTCATATCATCTAGGTAAATCACTATGATTTTATTGACAAGTTCTTCAAAATCCACATCCATTGGCCTCTAAAAAGTTGCTCCAACATTGGATAATCCAAAAGGTATTCTTTGGTAAGAAAATGTTCCCCATTTGTTAGTGAATGCAGTC
Source organism: Wollemia nobilis (assembly GCA_028583015.1). Classification (NCBI taxonomy): domain Eukaryota; kingdom Viridiplantae; phylum Streptophyta; class Pinopsida; order Araucariales; family Araucariaceae; genus Wollemia; species Wollemia nobilis. The sequence continues at coordinate 6,253,285 of JAQPPZ010001836.1, read as the reverse complement.
TTGTATTGTTCTTCATCCTTGATCCATACTTTATTGTATCTAGAAAACCCACCAATAATAAGAATATTTTTACCTTTGCCATAGTATGTAGAGTTTGATCTATTTGTGGGAGAGGGTAGTGATCTTTCAAGGAAGATTTATTTAGATTTTTGAAGTCTACACATAGTTTAATGTCTTCATTTTTCTTCCTAACTGGTACCAAATTATCCACCCAAGTAGAATGTTTTGGGTAGACAATCTTGGCTTCAAGTAGTTTCAACAATTCTTATTTCATCAAAGCCTCAAATTTTAGGTTTATTGGCATCTTTTTTTACCTGAAGGATTTTGCATCCTTTTTGAGCTCAATAATATGTTGTATGGTTTATTTTATATGAACTTTGAGATCAACTATAATGTTAGGGAATTCTTTGCATAATTCTCGAAATTGATTTAATTCCCTTTCTATACAATTTACCCCAACTTTAATAAAATTTTTAGGTTCTAGTTGGACTTCTTTGTATCTGTGTTTATCAACCTTCATATTGTGACCTATTGATTTGTCATTGTTGTTGAACAAACTCTCCAGAGTAATTAATCCCTTTGGGATATGACTATTTTTTAGTTGAATTAGACCTTCATATTCCTCATAATTTAACACTATATCACTTGAATAATTCATATCGTAGATTAAGAAGTCTAATATCTTATCATAACTTTAAAATACCTACCAAAAGATATCTTTATCTGGTATTGAAGGCCTATATATAAGTTTGATTGTCTTAGATTTTTTGGATAACATTACTTATAGGACAAAAAATGGTACCAATTGATGCTAATAGATCAACATGAGTATTATTCTCTCTAGGGATTGCTTTAATGTTTAGAGCTTCAAAATATTCAAATAGATCCCATACCTTATTTTTGTAAGCTTTAAGATAAATTTTCTTACTAATGCATCTTTTTGTGACCTTATTTACTATTAGTTTTGAATCTCCAAAAATTACAATTGTTTAACTCCTAGTTTCTTAGCTTTTTTCAGGCCTAAACAAAGTACCTCATATTCAGTTGCATTGTTGGTACAACTTCAAGTTAATCTATAGGAGAAAATTTTTTATTACCTATTGGAGAGATTAGGACTATACCTGCTCCAACACCATTTTTGCATCTAGCACCATCAAAGAAAAGTTTCCAAGTTTGATCGGTAGATTGGTCCACCTCATGTGGAGGAGTGGAATTACTTTTCTCAGGCTTCAAGATAGAATAACTTCCAAGTTCTATCTCGATAATAGCATTGAAGTTCTTGAGGGAAAATTGATCTTCAGTTTGTATTCCATCTAAGGCTTCCTCCATCAAGTTTAACTCTTCCATTTCTTCAGTCATTATACTCATAATTTTAGCTTGTCTTCTCTCCTCTTCAAACTTTTCAATGTGAAAGGTAGATGGTTTCTCATTAAATATCTTGACTCTTTTACCTTTGAATGGGATTTCCAAGTTTGAGTAATCCAGGGATAAATATCCTTCAATTTTGGTTGTGAATTCTCTGGATAGACACATACCAAAATAAGGTTCCAAATCTACCACAATAACTTTATCTATGATGGTAATTTGTAGTGCTATAGGGATATATTTGATCACTCCCACAGTATTAACTAGAGTACCATCAAATTGTAAAACACATAGGTTGTTTCTGGTGTATTCCATCCCCATAATGTCACACACCACTTTTGGTATTATGGTAGTTGCAGCTCTTGATTCTATAATACAATTATGTACAACCTATCCTTCCATCTAAAGGGACAAATAAAAAGGAGGTCTATTTTTTGGTAGCTGATGTTAAATTGGACCGACCTAAATTTAACTGAGATGGAGCTTTACTCTTGTTTTTTATTGACCTCAAAGATTCTTGTAATAAGTCAACTTGTCCTGGAAATTGTAACACATCATACATACTTGCTTTAGAAGGAGTCTTCTTCATTTATTTCACTATATTGAAGGAAGGTGGATCAATTTTCTTCTTCTTTTCTTTTGTGAAGGTGTAATACTTATTTTTGTACCCTTGAGTTGCATATATTCTCTTATGCTTGGTTAAAGAAGGGTATCTTACTTATCCCTAGCTTTTTCTTGGGTTTCAACTTCCTTCTGTAGGATGGCTTCTTTGCATAATTCTACTTCTATTCTCTGAACTAGGCTTTGGGGAATCTTTTCATGAGGGCCCTTTTCTCAACTTGATTTCTTACATCTGAAGGTACTTTTAGGGGTGGATCTCCTGAGGATCCACTTGTATAGGATTCTTTCATGATCTGGTCAAGATGACAACTTACTCTATTAAAGGTATCATAAAATTGTGGCACCTTCTCTAATAATTTTTACTTACCCCTTATAAGCCTTTTCTACCCTCTCAATAGCCACTTTCTGGATATAATATTGATGGATCATACACAAAATTTCACCATGGGGATCGTTGCATGTAGAGCACCAAAAATTAGATTCTATTGAAGATTTGGCAGGTTCATGATCATCATTTGCATAAACCATGTTTGATCTATCCTAATTTTTACCACTTGTGGAAGCTTGATCTTTTGTTACATGTGGAAATATCCTTGGCTAGAAACTTCTCACAACTTATCTTCTTTCCATTGAGGTCATCTTATTATCCATATTCTTCATGAATTATTGTATGTCTAATAAGACTGCAAGTTGAGTATTAGAAATTGGTGCAACAAATGATACAAGGATTGCAGGAATAGTGGATAAAGTTGGAGGAGTTAAGGTTGCTTGTATCATTGGTATAGAAGGTTTTCTAATCCATTTAGAAAAATCCATGTTAGCAACGGGAGTAGGATTTAGAAAATTGGTATTAGAAACCTGTGGGATATTTGGGAAGATAGGCATTATCATTTTTGAGGGAAGCCTTCCAATAGCAATGAGGTCCTTTTTAGCTTTCAGAGCTTCCTAAAAAATTTCTAGGAAGGTGAACACTTGAGATTGTATTATAACCATGCTTATATTTGAATTGAAATCTCTTAGGTAATTAAAACATTATTTGTTCATTCATTGGCCTCAGCCCATCAGGTACCTGTTGGGCACTGAATTGCACCAAGTTTTACTTGATACTATGATTGTCTATCTTCCTACTTTCTATTTAGGCTTGCACCCGATAGCTGTAGCTCAACACTCAACATTGGATGGACCAAAACAAGGGTTTCAGATCCAACCTCCAGAGTAGGTTGGTTCCTTGTCAACTTAGCAGATTGTTGACACAATTATGCTCAATTAGGGTTTGGAGTTTAGGGTAAGAAAAGGGTAAGGTTAGAGAGATGTAGATATCAGTGGATGGATAGGTTAACAACATTGCATCACCATAAAAAGCTTCCAAAAAACCATACTAAAGATATACATCCAGATCAACATTTATCCCAAGATAGCTTGTTTCAGATATTAAAGCATAACAGAGAAATGTTATAGTAAGCAATTTCAATACCCAGGAAATGATAATCCAAATAGCAGAATTCACCAAAACCCAGATTTTATAGAAATGCACCTTCTAATAACAAAGAACAAACTTCAAAGCAGATTTCAATTACTCATAACAACTAGTAATCCATGATTGGCACAAACTAACCATCTAAGTATTTACAGAAATACAACTATGAAATCCGAACCTCTAACATCCAACACAAAAACACAGCTTTGAGGTGAAGATCAATGTATTGCTCCTTGCATTCAGTCCTTCAGAAATATTTACAGTAGTACAGGAAAACACGCTAGAGCCGACCCTTAAAAATGAGGGTTCGATCTCTCTTTATAGTTTTCATATTACAATATTCAAGAAACAATACATTCAATCTTGTTATAACAACTCAACAAAGAGTTTAGCTGGCGTTAGCTGATTCATCCAAACTCTAGGAAATCCATTGGAAGAGCATCCACCATGGCCATTCGGGATCTCTACAACTTGATGATCGACCAGAAGGACTGTAGTTCAGAACCTTCCGGATCATGCGTTCCATCGATCTTTCTTGAGAGCAACTTGCCACCGTCGATCTGTAATCGCTTCTGGTTAGATCTTCTTGAAAATATTTGATGTTTCATCTTTCGGCTGCATGCCATGGTTCTGGTGCAAAAACCTTTTAAACAGTCAAAATTTGATAGGCCAACCTCCACCGTTGATTCTCCTTTTTGGATGACTTAGATTAAGTCCGGCGTGAGCTGAAAGCCATCCTGCTCATTTCCTCAACATCAAAATCTTCAATCCGGATCCGTAGCATCAAAACTTTGAATCCGCTCTGAAATATTTTATCTTCCACCTTGTCTTCGTTAATCCACACTTTTTCATCACTGATGTCATCATCTCCTCGTGACTTTTGTAGATTTTAGAGATAATGCAAGTCCGGGCCCAGAGTCAAACACTTAGATTATTCCACCCTTCCGCCCCATCGTTATTCCGGAAAAGAGAGTCCTTGTTCATTTCTCGGATCACCAATCCACTCTTTTTCACCGCTGACGTCACCATCTCCTTGTGACTTTTGTGGATTTTGAAACTTTCGCCAATCCGGAGCGGGAAGCAAAAAATATTATTCCGGAGCGGGAAGCAAAAAGGCCTTTCCAGAATCGGACATACGCCAAGAGTCAAATCCACACTTCTTTGTTGCTGATGTCACCATTTCTTAGAAACTTTTGTGGATTTTGAAACCCATCGTTATTCCATACCCGAAACTGAGTTTCTCGAATTATCATCATACCTTAAAAATTGCATAACTCCCCAGTGGACTCATACCCTCAGCATAGCTCTAGAGCGGAATAACAGTATTATCACTTAGTCAAAATTATACAAAATTTTACTAAGTATGTGGCCATTTTGGGCCTACATTCTGGCGCCTCTCGGGTGGATTTGCTCGCAAAGCCAATCGAATCCAGAGTCTTATCCATTGGGCCTTCGGAGTCAAGACAATGCTAACCTTTGAAAATGGAACATGTTCAAGAAATGATTTCCATACAAACCCTACCCTCTGCAAATCTAAACATTACTCAGAGGATAGAGGTTCATATAGAAACCATGCCAAGGACATCATAAAACCTCCCATTTAAAACAGAGACTGTGCCTGCAATAGTAGTATCATTACTGCCTTTTCAAACTATACACAACTCCTCTTCCTTTATATGGCTTTATTTCAAAGAATGTCCTCACACAAAAATTGTTGCTTTATAGGCTTCACACCTTTATTGCTTATTTCTGACAATTGTCAGGGTAAAAAACAAGAAATACAAAAATGATGTATTTGTACAAATAGAAATGGAAATGACTTGAGCGTGAGCCCCTCCTGGGCATGTGAGTGCTCAATATTATCCTTACTCTTCCACACCTCCTTCATCTTCATCTTCTTCTTCTTCTTCTTGCTCTTCCGGAGTCTGTACACTTTGATTATTTCCACCAGAGGTGTCCCCCAACAATTTGGTCATTGATTCCAAAGACTGGAGGGTATGTCTCCAAACTTCCTCGAAAGGGTTTGACATTTCTTTAAGCTACTTATAAATGTATTGTAGCTCTCCAACATCCTCGTAATTAGCAGCCCTCCCTTTAATCACCAAATCTTCCATCAAATATCTGAAATGGGTATAGTTCATAATCAATTTGGCAGCTTGTTCTTGTAATAGTGGTTCTGCTAGTGAATCAATCTCAGCTTCATCTTGCAAAATATCTTTGATGTTCTGCTGAACTTCTTCCATAGATAACAAGTTGTGATCTTCCTTCCAGAGTCCTTTGAAACCAACATGAATCATCTCCTTATTTATGTCAATGATTTCTTTGACTCTTCTATCCATCTTGTTACATAACAACCAAGCTTTTTGTGCTGCTTTGTGCTTTTTCAGCACTATCTTTGAAGCTATCCCAACTAGATTCCACTCTTTATTAGAAATTGGTTTAGCAGCGTTATCAAACCTGCTACTAACCAACCGGCCTATTTGTTCTGTCAAAATCACCATAGACTATAATTCCCCCATGATTCGATCTGTATCTACCTGAATGATGGAGAGCAGCTGGCTGGCATCTTTCAGGTAGTCGATTATAAGTTGAAGACCAGAACATTTTCCTTGGATTTCAGAAAGCAACTCCTGCTTTATCCTTTTCAAATCATCCTTGGAAAACCTCGAATATTTGGCCTTCTCAACTTGAAGCTGATGTTTCAGACTTTGAATTTCTCTGGCCTGCTTTTCATGCAGCTTCTTCTATTCTTCTAAATGATCTTTCAACTTACTAGCCTTTTGAAATTTTTCTTGCCAACCCTTCACCTCTTCTCTTAAAGCCTTTTCTACTTCCTTTTTATCATTGAAATTCTTTTTTAGTCTTTCAACCTGTTGTTCCAATTTATTCACCTTATCTTTGGCTATATCTATCTTCACACAAAAAGTTTCTAAGCGGGCCTTGGCCATCCCCAATTCATCCTCAACATGTAATTGGTCAATATCTTCTATGATTTCTTCTACTCTATAATCTTGAGCAGTCATCTCATTCTCAGGCTTGCTTACCTATGGAACTAAAGACCTTGAAATCCTCTGCCTGGTGATAGGATTAACATACATACTTTTCCTCATCACAACCATCTGATTGGAGGGTTTAGTGAGCTTTTCTACCCAGTAATCACTTATGCTTTGAGCGCTTGCCTATTCTTGGGGTATAGCTACAGACCTTGAAACATCATCCACCAAAGGAGACAATGGCATCAAAAACATAAGGGTGGACTGACCCTTTGTTGGTAGGGATGAAGACATTCTAACCATAGCTTCTATTACAATGGTGGACTCTGTGACTATTGCTATCGTTGATATAGGTAAATTAAGCGAAATGGAGACCAAACTGCTAGTGGATGGAATGGATGAATTTGGAACATAGTGTCCCATTGATGATGATAATGAAAGAGGTGAAGATGTGACAATGGCAGACATGGGAGTGGACACCTGAGAGGTTGAGAGTGGGTTTGGAAGAGGGGGGGGGGAGCGGGGGGGGGGGGGGGGGGGGGGGGGGGGGGGGGGGGGGGGGGGGGGGGGGAGGGGGTGGGTGGGGGGGGGGGGGGGGGGGGGGGGGGGGGGGGGGGGGGGGGGGGGGGGGGGGGGGGGGGGGGGGGGGGGGGGGGCTCCCCCCGCGGCGGCGGGGGGGCCGCCCCCCCCCCCCCCCCCCCCCCCCCCCCCCCCCCCCCCCCCCCCCCCCCCCCCCCCCCCCCCCCCCCCCCCCCCCCCCCCCCCCCCCCCCCTCTTTTTTTTTCCCCCCCCCCCCCCCCCCCCCCCCCCCCCCCCCCCCCCCCCCCCCTTCTTTTTTTTTTTTTATACCCCCCCCCCCTCCCCCCCCCCCCCCCCCCCCCCCCCCCCCCCCCCCGGGGGGGGGGGGCCCCCCCCGGGGGGGCCCCCCCCAGGGGGCCGCGGGGGGGGGGGGGGGGGGGCCCCCCCTATTAGGGAAAAATTCCCCCCCCCCCCCCAAAAAACCCCCCCCGATCGATATGGGTTTGGAAATCTTAGGTACTTCAGTGGTGGTCGAAGGAACCTCTCGTACCTCTATCAGAATCCTTTGATGTGTTAGAGGAAGTAATGATTCAGAAACTTTCTAGGGCCCTTCACTTATCAAAACTATCTTCCTGACATCTTTCGGCCTCCAGGTTTCAAAATTTTTATTATAAATTCTAGAAAAATCCTTATCCATCTTCATTCCAAACTTTGATTTGGGAAAAGGTTTTCCATTTTCAATCCTCATACGCCACCAATCCACAATCTTCTTTACCTTCCATGGTCCCTTTTCTATCGGTTTTCCTCTCTGTGATATATCTTCTTCAGAAGGAAGGTCCTTTAAATTGACAGATTCAATTGTCACTTTATTAATAGTATCTTTGGTAAGCTGATGACTGATCTCATGCTCTGGATCAAAATCTACTACTTGTTCATAGAAATCCAACCATGGAGGCAATTGACTCATCTTTGAAACATTCCACTCCATAAGAGAAGTTTCATCATTATTCCTCCCCTGTTCAAAAATAGCCCTGGGTCTTCTTTCAAATTTATAGGCTTTGTCTCCATTGAGGGTTTTATTTCTTATAGTAAAAATACCGTCGGGATCATAACTCCACCTCTGAGGAATATAAAATAGACCTAATCTGTCAAGGTACTGCTCAATTAGTTGGCCCTGCCACTCTGATATAATAAAATTATTTTTAGGGCGGTAAGTAATCAGAGACTTCTTCTTTCTTCCAGAACCGAAGCTTGCATCAATGTACACTACCTGTCTCAGATACTCTAGGGAAAATAGTCTTTTCATAACAAAGTGAGGTAAAAGGAAAGGTTTACCCATGAAACCATACAACCTGATTATGGTGCCCTCTGTTAGGAGATACCAATCTCCCTCCTCAACATATTCCTTCCTCAGAATCTGCTTAGCTAAAGCAGGTAACCTAGGGCACTCATTGTACATTATTCTAAGAGCAGGTTCCAAAAATTCCAAATTGAATCTATAATGGGACCCACTACTTTTCAAAATATCTATCCAATAATAGACTGGCAAGGGTTCCCCATCACTGGTCTTATCCCTAGCCGTAATCCATGGCATTCGGTCTCTGATAGCTACATAGAACATCCATACCAGACTCGAGCAGTGCCTAAAACTGGGAGTACCAACACCCCTCTTCATGTTTATCATCTGCTCATGAATCCTTTGAGAAAGAAAGGCCGACCAGTCAAAGAAAATTACTCTGATACCCTTTTCTCTTGCCCCCTTTTTGTACATTCTCTCGTCAGACATACAATAGGCCATGATGATTTGCCAACCATGCACCATTTTGTCAGAGTCCAAACCCTCCATACAAGCCAACATAGAAAATAACTCTGGGTATGCAATTTCATCAATATGAATCAGGACTTCAGGCATCTCAGCTTCATTCCTTATCCTTATGAAATTAAGCCGAAGCCATTTTTCTAGTGCTTCTCTTTTTTTGTCTATAGCCATCATGTTATTGTAAGCCCTATTCAGCTCTGCTATGCTAAAAGGTCTGGGTTTTGATGGTGGACCTACTCCTATGACAAACAATTCATAACATGCCTCCCTTGTGATAGAAAATAGGGGAGTGCCCTCATGGGTTCTAACTGTCCTACTTTCAGGGTCATAGAACTGAATCATAGCAGAGACCAGTTTGGGATAGTGGTGTACATAATCACAAATGTAAGAGAACAAAAAGGATTTCATGGCTATCATACCTCATCGTTGCATTGGCTTTCCTTCAAAATATGGAAATTCAAAATCGGTCCTGAGGCGAGTCCTCTCTACTCTTGCCATCACCGTGTCTGTGACTCGACTGGTGCGATGTGCATGCACCTACAATCTTGTCACTATCTTCATCGATTCAGTGGATGATTTCTTGGGTGCCATTCCGATAGCAGCAAGCTTCGTTTCCCCAATTTTTTGTAGTAAATTCTTCCAAGTATGGTCATACTTCTTCCACCTTTTTGTAGATGCAAAGACCTCAAAGTGAATTTGGAAAATGCTTTTCATCACTCCCCCCTTCTAGAGCCCGTGTATCTTTCACCATTAATGCAGCTGTTGTGCGATATCTTTGTGGGCACACTTTCCAATTCATTTCATTATTCAATTTGGTGGCACAAAGGTGGCACCCTATCTCCTCATTGGTCAAATTTTGAAATTGCGCTGCCAGCTCATCACATCCCTTCGGCTACTCTTTGTTTCATGCATGAGTTCATTAGAATTGAATGCACGAGCAATATTTAGCCTCCACGTGTCAACCTAAAACTTGTCGTTTGGTTTTGAATTGATTCCACTCTGACTTATTCCAAGCTTTGAGAGATTTTCGGATTAGTACCCTTCTCATCTTCCTTCTGATGGATCATCTTGCAGAATCGTCCATCTGGATCTAATCATGCGGATTCGAAGGTGGAACGTCATTCCAGAGAACTTTAGGTGGTACCGTATGCGGAATGGAACCTTAGCACGCCCTTCTCAACACTTAGTCATTTTTTGAAACAATTTTTTTCTTTTTTTAGAACCCTTTTTGAAAAGAACCAATTTACAAAGTGCAAAAAGAAAACAAGTACAAAGTGCAGAAAGGAAGGGAAATTTTTATGTACATATGTTACAATGAAATCACAACTTACATATAGTAAAGCTTGAGGTGGAAACCATTCACCAGAATTGGTTGAATGTTCCCCTCTGGATCCTTGAGCTGAAATACATTAGATTCTTTAGCTTCCACTATTTCAAAAGGACCATCCTAGAAGGAATCAAAATTTTCATGCTTGCCCGGATTTGCTCTATCCACATTCCACCTGAGAACTGAGTCTCCGACTTGAAGTTTTCTAAACCTGGCCCTTTTATCAAACCATGCTTTAATGTCTGATGAATGCTTCTAAAAATGATCATATGCTTGAGTTCTACTTTCTTCCAGTTGCAGCAAATGTGTCAATCTGGTTTTCACTGGATCTCCCTCCAATTCTTCCTCTTCTGAGCTGACCAGCTTTAGTGCTGGAATTTCTAGGTGAATCGACAATACTGCTTCTTTTCCATATACCAGCACATAAGGGGAATTTTTTATAGACTTCTTAATGGTAATCCTGTCCACCCATAGAGCATGGTCAAGCAATAGATGCCAACTCCTCTTGTTGCCTTCTAGGGACTTTCTCAAAATCCTCAATAGATTCTTGTTAGTAGACTCTGCAAGTCCATTACCTTGAGGGTAATAATTTGAAGTATTTTTGAGAGTGATGCCATACTTGCTAGCAAACTCAATATACTTGGCCCCTATAAAAGCAGGACCATTATCACTCACCAAAGCCTCCGGGATTCCAAATCTAGAAATTAAACTCTCCATAAAGTTGATCACAACATCTTGATCTACCCTTTTTGTAGGGATAGCCTCTACCCATCTGGTTAGATAATCAGTAGCTATCAAGATGAACTTATGTTCTGCAGAAGAGTTAGGATTTATAACTCCTATGAAATCTAATCCCCATTGTTGAAAAGGCTCCTCAACTTGAATAGGCTTTAGAGGAGATGCAACATTTCTAGTTCTTCCAACATACCTCTGACATTTATCACAAACCTGAGTAACTTTGAAAGCATCCTTGAAGATAGTAGGCCAATAATAGCCTGCTCTTATTATCTTCAAAGTTGTAACTCTTCCTGAGCCATGACCACCGGATTGTCCTCCATGAAATTCTTCTAGGACTCTCTTTTGTTGGTCTTCCCTCAAACATTTTAGGAGAACCCCATCCAAGTTTATTTTGAATAACCCTTCTGGTAGTAATGCATATTTTAGGGCATGAAGTCTATACCTCCTTCTTTGAGAAGAACTCAGATCAGGTGGGCATACACCAGTTTGAAAATACTGGGTCATTTGTTCGATCCAATCAAAATCCAGAGTGTGAACAATCTCTACTTGATCTTCTTCTGTTACTTGACAAGCTATCATCCCGGCCAAAGCTGAAGTATCTGTCAATCCTTGGCACAAGGCTCTACCTCTCACCAACTTAGTGGGATGTATCTCTACATCATATTCTTGGATCTTGGTAATCCAACCAGCTCTTTTATCACCTAGGTCACCCTGTAAAATAAAACTCCTTACATCCGGATGAACCACATACACTAGAGTTTTGCTCTGTACCAGATATTGTCTGAACTTCTTAAGTGACTTCATCACAACAAACACTTGTTTTTCAATAAAATTATATTTTACTTGATAGTCATGCAAAGTTTGACTCCAAAATAATACAGGGTGTTCATCCCCTTGATCATCCCTTTGAGTGAGTACTGAAGCATAACTTTGTTCAGCTCCATAAGCATATAGAATAAAATCTTTGTTGAAATCAGGATTTATCAAAACTAGGGCTATAGAAATGGATTGCTTGATGATTTCAAAAGCTTGCTTCCTAACCGCAGTCCACTTGAATTCTGCCTTCTTCTTGAGTAGTTCAGATATAGGCCTCACCTTCTATGCAAAATCAGAAATGAACTTTCTGACAAAATTGATCTGGCCTAAGAAAGACTGCAACATATTTTGATTAGTAGGCAAAGGAATAGCTAGGATTGCTTTAATCCTATCCGGTTCTATGGCCATACCTTATTTTGAGACCACATGTCCTAGCAGTTTTCCCTCATGTACCACAAAGAATGACTTCTTAGGATTTAGAGAAATACCAAATTCTCTGCATTTTTGAAAAACTTGTTCTAAATGATATAGATGATCATTTTTATCATGAGAAAACACAGTCATGTCATCTAGGTAAATCAGAATAACCTTGTTTATAAGTGTACCAAAGGCATAATCCATGGCCCTCTGAAATGTAGCTCCTACATTAGATAACCCAAAAGGCATCCTCTGATAGGCAAATGTTCCCCACTTTGTAGTAAATGTTGTCTTGTATTGATCTTGATCTTTTACCCAAATTTGGTTATACCCAGAATAACCATCTAATAGTGAGAACCTCTCTGCTCCAGCTACTACTTGTAGAATCTGATCAATCTGAGGGAGGGGATAGTGATCCTTGAGGGAAGCTTGATTCAGATTCCTAAAATCTACACATAGGCGTATGTCCCCATTCTTCTTTCTTACGGGTACCAAATTAGCTACCCAAGTGGAGTGTTTTATCGGATATATTATCTTGGCCTTTAGCAGCTTCAAAAGTTCTTCTCTCATAATGACTTCTATCCTTGGATTGACAGGCCTCTATTTTTGTCGAAATGGTTTAGCATCAGGCTCTAACTCAATAGTATGTTGGATAATCCTTTTGTCATAAACCTTAAGGTCCTCATATGACCAAGCTACAGTATCTTGGTATTTTAGACATAAAGCTTTAATATCTTCTGCTTCCTCAGGAGAACATTGGACCCCAATATTTAACTTCTTTCTGATTCCAACTTCTATCTCTTTATAGATCTTCTCACCAACCTTCATAGCTCCCACTTTCTTTCTATCTTCATTATCGAATAAACTTTCAAGGGTAACCAACCCCTTTGGGATGTGATTGTTTCTCAACTGGATAAAGTCTTGTTGATCTATCTCCTCCAAGTCTTCTTCTTGGATAGTTGTGAAGCATGCTTCTTTTATCATAAAGTCCAGAATCTGTTCATCACTCTCAAAAACCTGCTAGAATATTTGCTTATCCGACACTGCAAGTCTGAAAACCATTTTAATCCCCTTGGTCTTCTTAGTTCCAAAATCTATAGGAGGATTGAAATTAGCTCCCTTAGTTGCCAATGCATCTGCTAGATGATTCTCTTCTCTAGGCACAAAATTTAGGTTTAGGGCATCAAATGAATCCATTAGGTCCCATACTCTATTCTTGTAAGCCTTTAAGTAATGGTGTTTACTACTACACCTATTCCTTACCTGATGTACTATCAGCTCAGAATCACCATATATGTTCAAAATATTGATGCCCATGCTCTCAGCTTGTATTAACCCAAGGCACAAAGCCTCATATTCTACAACATTATTGGTGCATGACCATGTCAGTCTATAAGAAAAATTCTTCATCCCTTCGGACTATGATTGCAGAACTACACCAACCCCTGCACCATTTCTGCATTTAGCACCATCAAAGTGCATAACCCATGTTTCATTGTTTCTTAGGGATTGATTAGAAATAGTAGGGAGTTTCTTTTCCAATTCATTTGTGATGTTGTATGTACCCATACCAGTTCCAAATTGACTATAATCCTCTTTGAAAGGCAACTCATCTTCAATGTCTAGTTCCTCAATATTTTGTACTAGCTCAAATTCTTCCACAGGATTAAGGTTGCACATGTCTTCTTCAATTTTCTCAATATGATAAGCAACTGGCTTCTCAGGAGTTATCCTTATCCTCTTTCCCTTGAAAGGTATTACCATGCTAGAATAATCCATATACATACATCCTCCAAGCTTTGCAGTAAATTCTCTTGAGAGACATAATCCAAAATAGGGTTCTAAATCCACCACCACTATTTCTTGTACTATTGTCACCTCAAGGGCTCTGTGCAACCTCATCAGTACATATTTAATAACCCCAACTATCTTTATAGGTGTCCCATCTAATTGCAACACTCCAGGACAAGACCGGGTATATTCCATACCCATCTCTTCATAGACTACTTTAGGCATAACTGTGGTTGATGCTCCTGAATCAATCATGCAATTCCGGACTACCCATCCCTCCATTCTTAAGGATATATAAAAAGGGGGAGGTTTGTTCTTTAGAATAGTAGGTGTCATTTCTTTCTTTTCTGATGGGATACTGAGGATGGTGGTAGCTGGTCTATTCTGGGGGCTTTTACTGAGGGAAGCTTTAAGCAAGTCAATCTGACCCGGAATGAAAAGGGTATCATACAGGCTAGCTTTTGATGGAATATTTTTCATCTCTTCCACAATGTTATACTCAGACTTGGTTAGGGATAGTCTTTCCAGTCCTCTGTCAGGCTCACCATACCTCCTTTTGTATTGTTGGGTTACCTCTAACCTTTGTCTTTTAGTAACAGAGGGGAACTTGAGTCTTTCTTGTTCTTCACTCTTGGATTTCATTCTATCTCCTTCCGTTACTCTTTCTGGAATCTTAGGGAAATTATCAGTTTTCTCCCTTCCCTTAGCTCGGGGAATGGGAAAAGTGTCACTGTTCTGAGGGGGGAAATCAACCTTCTTTTGAGAAGGGACCTAGAACTATCCCATTTTTTGAGGGTCTACTTGTAAAGCTTTGTTTCTGGACCTCGTCATAACAACAATTGGGCCTTCTTCCTCCAACTCTTTTCCAACCATGATCTGATCAGGGTGCCATAACATATTAACTCTTCCCTTCTAATTTCTTTCAGCTTGATCCATGGCTTGTTGAACATGGTGTTGATACATCACACAAGACTGTGAGTCATGGGGGTCATTGCATACTAAACACCAGATATTTGCAAGAGTGGAATCTACAGAACATTCAGGATCCTCATATGTTGCATTCACCCTAACCCCGATACTATTGCTAGGACCGGGCCTTTGATATTTGTTCACATATGGAAATCTCCTCTGTTGTGACCTTTCCTGATCTCTCTTCTCCATTGAATTCATTTTGTTACTCAGAGTTTTCATGGTATTTTGTATGTCCAGGATAGCAGATAATTCTTGAGAAGGTTGGGAAGGAAGAGGGGGAAAGAAGGTGTGGAGGACACAACTTTAGATCCAGGAATCAGATTCATCTTAGGGAATGAAGATGGTATAGAAGGAGGATCCATGTGTGAGGCTTTTGTAGATTGTTCATGGCTACCACTATTTTTTGAGTTGTAGGGCAACACAGTCTTGGCGGGAATTCTTCCTACATTGATCAGGATATTTTTAGCATGGACAACGACATTATAGACTTGGGGGAAGGTTTCAATTCTAGATTGCTGCATCTGTAGACCTAGCTCTGATCCTAGGGCATGAATGTAATACATATAAGCCAAACAAGTAGCTGGTCTAGCTTCAGGGGGAATTCTCTTCCATGTTCTGCTAAATCTCAAATTAAAGTCTGAGATAGTTTCTTGTTGTGTTTTTTGCATGGTTGTAAACTGATTCAACAGAGAAAAGGGATCAACAGATTCATTAAACTCTTCTATGAATGGCTCAGCCAATGACTACCATGAAGTGATAGAATTATCTTCCAGAGTTCTAAACCAGTGTAATATCTTTCCACGAAATGATAGGGCTAGAATTTTGACAATAATATTTTCCTCTTTTATATTATGGATTGCTGCCAGATTCAAGATATCTTGGCAGTGCTCATAAGCTATTTTTCCAAATCCATCATATGTGGGTGTTGCCTTAGATACAACTTGTGGAATGGCATCCATTTGGGCTAATCTAAGGGGCCCAGTTGAGTCCCAGTTAGGGTACTTCTGTAGTGGCTGATTTGGGGCCACATTGTGTGCCATGTTTCTGGCTATAGGTCTTCTTGGGGGAACTACTGGGTTTTCTTCCAGAAGCTCTTCTTCTTCAACAAAATCTTGATCCAAACTTCTGATAACAATAGACCCTCTAAGGGGTAACTCACAATGAAAGAAATAATCAGGGTTGTTCCTCTTGAAAGACCTGGTATACATGAAAGGGCACTGGTCTACAATACTTTTTTAGGGTCTTCTGACTAGGGAGTCGCCAGGTGAACTTTATTTTCTCCGCTAACAAGGTCAAGACAATTCACCAAATCTTGATTCCTTTGGGTAGAGATAACAATAACTCTTTAGATGGGTTTCGTGTTCCTTGTGAACGGTCCCACCGAGCATGCCAAAAATTATTGGGCACTTAATTGCACCAAGTTTTACTTGATACTGCGGTTGTCTATCTTCCTACTTTCTATTTAGGCTTGCACCCGATAGTTGCAGCTCAACACTCAACATTGGATGGACCAAAACAAGGGTTTCAGATCCAACCTCCAGAGTAGGTTGGTTCCTTGTCAACTTAGCAGATTGTTGACACAATTATGCTCAATTAGGGTTTGGAGTTTAGGGTAAGAAAAGGGTAAGGTTAGAGAGATGTAGATATCAGTGGACAGATAGGTTAACAACATTGCATCACCATAAAAAGCTTCCAAAAAACCATACTAAAGATATACATCCAGATCAACATTTATCCCAAGATAGCTTGTTTCAGATATTAAAGCATAATAAAGAAATGTTACAGTAAGCAATTTCAATACCCAAGAAATGATAATCCAAATAGTAGAATTCACCAAAACCTAGATTTTATAGAAATGCACCTTCTAATAACAAAGAACAAACTTCAAAGCAGATTTCAATTACTCATAACAACTAGTAATCCATGATTGGCACAAACTAACCATCTAAGTATTTACAGAAATACAACTATGAAATCCGAACCTCTAACATCCAGCACAGAAACACAACTTTGAGGTGAAGATCAATGTATTGCTCCTTGCATTCAGTCCTTCAAAAATATTTATAGTAGTACAGGAAAACACGCTAGAGCCGACCCTTAAAAATGAGGGTTCGATCTCTCTTTATAGTTTTCATATTACAATATTCAAGAAACAATACATTCAATCTTGTTATAACAACTCAACAAAGAGTTTAGCTGGCGTTAGCTGATTCGTCCAAACTCCAAGAAATCTGTTGGAAGAGCATCCACCATGGCCGTTCGGGATCTCTGCAACTTGATGATCGACCAGAAGGACTATAGTTCAGAACCTTCCAGATCATGCATTCCATCGATATTTCTTGAGAGCAACTTGCCATCATCGATCTATAACCGCTTCTGGTTAGATCTTCTTGAAAATATTCGATGTTTCATCTTTCGACTGCACGCCATGGTTCTGGTGCAAAAACCTTTTAAACAGTCAAAATTTGATAGGCCAACCTCCACCGTTGATTCTCCTTTTTGGACGACTTAGATTAAGTCCGACGTGAGCTGAAAGCCATCCCGCTCATTTCCTCAGCATCAGAATCTTCAATCCGGATCCGCAACATCAAAACTTTGAATCCACTCTAGAATATTTTATCTTCCACCTTGTCTTCGTTAATCCACACTTTTTCATCACTGACGTCATCATCTCCTCATGACTTTTGTGGATTTTAGAGATAATGCAAGTCCGGGCCCGGAGTCAAACACTTAGATTATTCCACCCTTCCGCCCCATCGTTATTCTAGAAAAGAGAGTCCTTGTTCATTTCTCGGATCGCCAATCCACTCTTTTTCATCGCTGACGTCACCATCTCCTTGTGACTTTTGTGGATTTTGAAACTTTTGCCAATCCGGAGCGGGAAGCAAAAAATATTATTCCAGAGCGGGAAGCAAAAAGGCCTTTCTAGAATCGGACATACGCCAAGAGTCAAATCCGCACTTCTTTGTTGCTGACGTCACCATTTCTTAGAAACTTTTGTGGATTTTGAAACCCATCGTTATTCCGGACCCAGAACTGAGTTTCCTCGGATTATCATCATACCTTAAAAATTGCATAACTCCCCAGTGGACTCATACCCTCAGCATAGCTCTGGAGAGGAATAACAATATTATCACTTAGTCAAAATTATACAAAATTTTACTAAGTATGTGGCCATTTTGGGCCTATAGTACCCTCTACCAAGTATGACTGAATCTAATATTGAAATCAACCATCTCTTCTTAAGGATGTTTTTGAATGATAGTAAAATTATTGAATAGAGAAAAAGGGTCAACCTGTTGACTGAAATCTTCCACCAACTTACCAACAAGCTAGGTCCAAGTTGCTATAGTTTGATTAGGAAGATCCCTATACCAGTAGAGCATTTTTCTTTTCAAGGATATGACTAAAAATATTTATTTTTATATCTTCTTCTGTAATATTGTGTATTGATGCTAACGAAGCTACATATTGGCAATGTTCATAAGTTGTTTTGCTTGTGCCATCATATTCAGGCAACACTTTCAAAGCTGCTATAGGGATATGATGTTGGACCACTATATTCAAGGTGCCTAAATGATTCCATGTGGGGTAGGGAAAATTGGGTTGATTTACAACCATTATAGCTACTATGTCAGCTGGTATTGCAATAGTATGGGTAGCTATGCTTGAAGGTCCACTAGTAGTAGTAATAGGGAGAGCTATAAGGGAAGGATTTATTGATCTAGTCGTAACTATAGAAGAAGAGGTTGATCGAGCAACAAGTACAAGATTAGCTCTAAGACTACTAAGATGTAACTCAAATAACTCAATGGGTTCTTCAAAATTTTTTGTTTTAGATCTGGTTTTCATATATCTTGGTATTCAACCAACAAATAGATAAGGATTTTATTGGTTTTTATCTTTTGAACAGAGTCACCAAGTGATTTTAAAATTTGAATAGGGCAAAGACAAACATCGTAACTTTGAATTGTAAATATAGTGGAATTGGGTTCCACCGGGCGTGCCAAAAAACTATTGGTGCAAAATCTACCTGTGGTTACGTTTGCACCCAAGACCTTTCCAACATTGAATGATCGGATAAAAAAATAAACACTACATGGTTCAATATCCAAAGAAGGTTGGTTCCTTTATTGGTTGTAGGAAAAGAGAAAGAGTAAAGTGCTTAAAGAGAGGGAAATAAAACTATTGCTAGAACTTTAAAAATGTACAGACCAGACAACAACAAGGAAATGAATAGACTTATAAGCAAAGCATTATTAAGATCTCTAAATGGAAATAACAAGTTCTCTGATGCAAATCAAATGTTAAACCAATCACTAACCTACAAAAATCATTTAATCCATAACTAATGAATCTAAAATGCAAAAATCTAGATATATAATTAATGCAGTTCACATTCCATGTAGCTTGAATAAAAGTATTGATTCATTAATACATACATTGATCATAAAGTTTGAACTAGAAGCCAAAGTAGGGAGTTTATCTTTATTGCTTGAATAGAAGTCTTGCATAGATTTGATCTTGTAAATGCCTAAGAGTTGACCTTTTTTAGGGTGCACTCATCCTATATATACACTCCCTACATACGAAAATATCAAAATTTGTTACAACAATATGCCATCTGGCTAATTATGGTGAGATTTTGAACAATGCCTATTGGCCCAAGAAGAAATGGCATAGTGGAATTTCCAACAGTAAGAGGTTAGGATATGATCCTTCGGTTACCACCTACTCATGTCAATATTATCAATACATGGCCATCAAGCTATATTCTACTCTTCTATTTCTTGAGCTAACGACCCACAAGGATAGGGTTTGTCATGAAATTGTGATATTTCTTCACCTTCTAGCTTCTTCTGGCTATCGACTCATGAGAACAGGGTCGATCGAGAAATTTTGACACTTCTTCATTCTCTAGTTTCTTCTAGATATCAACCCATGAGAATAGGACCGATCGAGAAATCTTGATTCTTATTCACTTTCCAATTTATTCAGACTATCAGCCCACGAGAATAGGGCCAATCATGAAATCATGACACTTATTTGCCTTTCATCTTCTTCTAGCTATCAGCCCGTGATAACAAGGCCAATCATGAAATCATGATACTTCTTCACCTTCTACCTTCTTCTAGCTATTAGTCCATGAGAATAGGGCCAGTCATGAAATCACAATACTTTTTGCCATTCAACTTCTTCTAGCTATCGACCCGTGAGAACAGTACTGGTCACGAAATTGTGATACTTCTTCACCTTCCAACTTCTTTTGGCTATTGAACTGTGAGAATAGGGTCGATCATGAAATTGTAACACTTCTTCATACTTCAAAATTTTGATAAATCTCCTCATTTTACTTAGTTTAGTCATTTTGATCTACGGGTTCTAAGTAATCATCCTATAGCCCTAACAGGAATGAAGTAAGATACAAATAAAAATATGAGGATGGATACCAACCTAAAGGTAGGACATAAATCCAACCAACATCATATGGTAGAGGAAGGTAAAAAGTTAATAGAGGAAGGTAAGGTAGCATATAATACCCAATACTTCAAATCGGGTTAATTATGAAGATTAATACTTGGAATATAAGGGACTTAAAAGGAAGTCCTAAACAATAAAAAATTAGAAGAATGATTAAAAAATCAGCCTTAACTTATCTTTCTTTAGGAGACAAAGGTTTCAATTTATGAAATGGAAATAATATAAAAAAATATGGGGTCATCCAGTAAATTAGTGTCCCTCAGCATCCAAGGGGCCTCAGGAGGAGTGGCATGTCTTTGGGATCCAAAGGAATTTACAGTACAGTGCATGATGGATAGTAATGGATTGTTAGCAGTGGTTGCCCAAAATAGAGACTCAGATTAGGTTATACTTTATATAAATATCTATGTTCCATGTACTATAGAAGAGAAACAAATATTATGGAGAAATATAGCTTCTATCACCTCCTAATTTCCAAAATCTTTGGGCTTTGATAGGAGGAGATTTTAAATCTATCCTTTCTTTAGAAGAAAAAATGGGAGGAAGTAGGAAGTTGGATGGGAGTTCAAAACTCATGAATAAATACATGGTCAAACTTTATCTAGTAGATATCAATCCAACCAATGGTTTGATGACTTGGTCCAATAGAAGATAAGGCTCAACATGCATTCTTGAAAGGCTAGATAGGTTCTTGCTTTTAGACAACTTTTTAATACAAGGACACATCCCAAAAGTGAAAATCTTAAACAGTGTTGGATATGATCATTGGCCAGTTTTAATTGAAGTTTGGAAAACCAGGAGTAAGACAACTCCTTTTAAATTTTAGTTAATGTGGCTCAAATATGAATCTCTCAATTCAAGGATACAACAGTGGCGGCAAGAAGGTATGCCAAGATATGGTACTAAGATGTATTATTTTATCAATATATTGCAGTATATTAAATTTAAAATAAAGAATTGGAACTGGGAAGAATTTGAAGATGTTAAGGCTAAGAAAAGTGAAGCACTAACCCATATCTAGGAGCTAAATGAGAAAATTCATCTCGAGGGACTCAAAAAATAGGGTTAAGATAGAAATTAATCTTTCAACCCAGGTGAAGGAATGGAACAAAAGGGAAGAAATAATGTGGAAACAAAAGTCAAGGATTCAATGGATACAATATGGAGATCAGAAGATAAGTTTCTTCCATAAGTATCTCCTATCCTAAATAATTCATAACTTTATCCCCTCATTGAAGAATGAATTAGGAGATATAGTCCACACTTGAAAAGGTAATTCATAATTAGTTGTGAATCATTTTTCAAACCTCTTTACAACCCAATTGCTTGACCCAAAAACTCAACAAGAAATTCTTTAGGCTATAATTATTTTTATTTTTTATGAGGATAATGTGGCCCTAACTGCTCCTATACCTAATAAGGAACTTCAAGAGGTAGTTTTCAAAATGCAAAAGGGGAAAACCCCAGGTCTAGATGGTTTCTCTGTTGAATTTTATCAGGAATTTTAGGATGTTTTACAAGAAGATATTCTAGAGGTGATAGAAGAGGCTAGAAAGACAAAATAAATCCTCAAAAATATCAACAAGACTTTAATAGCTCTAATTACTAAAGCTCAAGAAGTGGATAACATTACTGGATATACACCAATTGCTTTATGTAATGTTATTCTAAAAATCATTTCAAATATTATGCCAGAAAGGTTCAAAACATTCCTTCATAAGATCATATCTACAAACCAAGGAGGATTTGTCGAAGGACGATAAATAGTGGATGAGATAGTTATAGCCCATGAAGAAATTCATTCTATGGAAGCTCAAATATACTCCTCTATATTTATTCGATTAGATTTGTCCAAAGCATATGATAGGGTGGATTGGCACTTTCTCATCCAAGAATTGGAAAATTTTAGATTATCTCAAGAATGGACAAAATGGATCAAAGGTTGTATTTATTTAGTTTCTATTCAATTATTGTTAATGAATGTCCTCCTCATTAGTTATTATATTCTAGAGGTATCAGACAAGGAGACCCTCTTTCTCCATATCTTTTTATCATTCTAGTAGAATCTTTGAGAAGGACTTTTGCTAAGAATTAAGATTTTTAGAGGTTAGGAGTTACTATAGCTAAAGGAGTTATATATATCACACATTTACAATTTATTAGAAATAGCTTATATTGTTGGCAATTTTGGGTTTGAGATCCTAGCTTCTTGTCTATGAGTTGTCATTGATGTCAAATGGAACTGACATTAATGTCAACAGGATTTATTGGCTTCAAAGGTTGAAGATTCCAAAGAATGTTTTTTAGAAGATTCCGAAGAAATTCCATGTGGCAGATGAAAAGGTTTTTATCAAAACCATGGCAGGTTTAAGGGTTTTTATTAAAACCAGGTGGATGCATTAAGGGTTTTTCTCAAAACCACTCTCAGCTTAATGCAAAGTCTGGAGACACTTATTAATTAAATAACTTAATTAATAAAACCTTTTTAAGGTTTTTAAATTAATTATTTATTTGATTTAGTGATTAAATTATTTTAATAATTTAATGGGTTCTCCACCTAAGGTCTAAGGTCTAAAATACCTTTGATTATTTTTTAAATAATCAAAAGGGTTTCATAAACCCTAAAGTTGTTTCGAAGGCGCCAAAGTAATATTAATTCGAAAAATTCAAATTATCCTTTTGTCGACGTCATGCATAGCATGGAATTTTGGCTATATAAGCCATAACCTATAGTCCAAAGCAATGGTGTTAAATAAATTCGAATTGCGAAAAGTTTGGGAAGTAAAAGCTATGGGTATCATTTTTTTGCCATGTTTATCCACCACCAAAGGGTTAAGGAGAAGGAGACTCTTACTAGCCTTCAATCCAGCATCGTTGGCCTAGTGGCAACGACTGTTCTGCGAAGGCGCTTGAAGGGAGGTCAAGCGTTCGACTCCCATCGTGGAGTGTGAGAAGAGTTTTTGCGCTCCGATTTTTTCGGAGGCACTGTTGACCTACGATTTTTGAAAGCATTTTTTTGGTAAGGTTTTTTAAATAAAATCTGCATTTTGTTAAAGAAGAAGTGGTTGGGTAGATTTATTTAAAATTATTTTTAAGGTTAAATGCTTCTTTGGAGATATAAGGTTGATAGTGTGTGGTTGAGATTTTTGGCTTGATTGTTGAGTGAGATTTGCTTAGAAGCTATCATTCCTTGAGCATGGTTTAATTAATTTGGAGAAATAAGGTGTAAAATGATATATTGTTTGTATGCTTTATATTTTTGGTAGTTGACTTCTAAGGATTGGAGTCATAAGGTGTTTTATGGAATAAATATTTTTGTGGTTACTTTTATGATCTAACCCTAACTTGGTGGAAAAGTTGAGGGTGGTGTTGGTAACAGGTTGAAGAACTATTCTCTTCTTCCTCAAACAAAGGTATGGGCAACTTCTTCCATGTATATTGTTGATGGTGTATTTTTTGAAATTGAGTTTGGAGTGAAAAGGTTGTCTACTAGGTATTCTTGTTGGTGTAAATCCCATTTTCTGGATATTGAAGATTGTTTATGCATTAAAATCATTGATGAGTTTTTTGGGTGAATGCATAATTTTGGTTGAGGAAGAGGAATCATTTTTGCACTAGGGTTTATGTTTTTTTTGAAAAATTTGAAAAAACTTGCATTAAAACAAAGATCAGTTACAATTTGAAAGAGACACTTCCCAGCCGAAATCAGAGAGAACACATGATTACAAGAGTAAAAGAAGATTTGCAATGGAGCCAAATCTCTTGAACAAATCACTAGCTAGCAGAGGGATCGGTTTGGTTTGTTACTACAACTTGTTGCGAAATCGCGACACTCTTTCTGTCTTCTCCTTTGGCCACGAAAAAGCAACATGTCGCGATATCACGACACTTTTCTCCTCTGGCTGCAAAAAGTCAACATGTCGCGATATCGTGATATTTTCTTCCTTTGGCCGCAAAAATGCAACCAGTCATGAAATCACGACACTTTTCTCCTTTGGCCATGAAAATACAACATGTCGCGATAATGCGACATTTTCTCACTTGGCCGCGATGTTGCATCATGTCACGAAATCGTGACATTTTTCTCCTTTGGCCACGACGAAGCAACATGTCATGAAATCGTGACACTTTTCACCTTTGGCCTCAAGGATGCACCATGTTGCGAAATCGTGACACTTTTTCTTCTTTGGTTGTGATGATGAAACATGTCGCGATATCACGACACCTTTTCTCTCTTGGTCACGATGAAGCAACATGTCACGAAATCGTGACACTTTTCTCCTTTGGCCGCGACGATGCAACATGTTGGGATATCGTGAAAACTTTCCTCTAGTGATCGCGATGGCACAACATGTCATGATATCGCGACAACTTTCCTCCAGTGACCGCGACAACGCAACATGTCACGATATCGCAACAACTTTCCTCCAATGACTGCAACGGTGCAACATGTCACGATATCATGACAACTTTCCTCCAGTGACCATGATGGTGCAACATGTCATGATATCATGAAAACTTTCCTCCAGTGACCGCGACGGTGCAACATGTCATGATATCATGACAACTTTCATCCAGTGACCGCGACAGCGCAACATGTCGCGATATCGCGACAACTTTCCTCCAGTGGCCATGACGGCACAACATGTCGCGATATCGCAACAAATTTCCTCCCTTTGCTTTTTATTTGATCATTGGATCAAGGACCTTTCAAGACCTTGCCTAATCACCTCATCCTCAATAGCCATGTCACTGTGCAGCTGCACCCCTACCTCTTTCTCAGCACCCATCTTAGCCAGGAAGTCGACTGCTTTGTTTAAATCTCTACTCACATAAACTGGAATCACATCATCTAATTCCATCCATAATTCCTTAATTTGAGTGATAAGAATCCTCAACCTCCATGCTTTCAAAATAAAGTTCCTCATGCAATCTAGAGCTCCAACCATTATTTGAGAATCAGATTCAAGAATTATCCTCCTGTGGCCCTGTTTAACTGCCCAAATAGAAGCATATTTGATAGCTATGGCTTTTGCTTCATTGTTTGTGGCTCTTCCCAAGCCTTGCAGTTCCAAATAGAGCACTGATCCATCATGATTTCGAAAAACCACTCCAATTTTTGCACTACCTGGATTGCCCTTTGCAACTCCATCAGTATTAATTTTAATCCAACCTTCTGGGGGTGGTTTCCAACTAGCTCTATCATGTCCCTCTTTCTCTTCAACTCCCTCTTCCATTGGCCCAGTAACAACCTGAGTTTCCTCTTTAGCATAGACGACAACAGTTTATGTGACTTTGCTCCAGATGACCTGCCAAACTCCATCTAACGAGGAAAAAATTTCTCTAAAAATTCTAGCATTTCTCTCCAACCACACTTGCCACCAAATGAAGTTTAATCCAAGCTCCCAACCAAATCGAAGAGCTTTAGATTTAAATCTACCCCTCTTCCATATTTCCCAGATATTATTCTAATTCAAGTCACCATTAACTTGAATTTTATAATAAAAAAGCCATCTCTTCCAAATATGATGCGTGAAAGGGCACTCAAACATCAGGTGATCAGCTGTTTCCTAATTCTTGTAGCATAATACACATTGAGATGGACCAATGATTCCTCTACATCTAAGATTTTCAAAAGTGAGAATTCCGTTGTGCATAAAATACTAGGCAAAAAAGTTTACTTTTAGCCAACCCTTGGAGTGCCAAATCTTTCTCCAATCCTCTACCAGATATGAATGGGGAGGAGGCTCTGGGAGGATCTTGTCATATCTGTACTTCACTGTATAGAAACCAAGGCTCCTATAGCCCCAAGCTAATTCATCCTCCTCGTCTCTACCTGTGAGAAATATTTCTTTCAAGATTTTAGTCATGATGGGTGCCAACTCCGGAGGGATTGAAATTGGCCACTCTTCCAACTTCTTAAACTGCTTAAACTTATACTCCCCCAACTGACTAGTGATGAAATAACTTTCAATTTGGACCCATACCTTGGTTTCTATGGCTATTTTTATTGGTTACAATTCAGGAAATTCAACAATTATGGGTGGGTATTGATCTCATGAATCTGTCTAGAAACGTGCCTTCTCCCCTCTCCCCACTTTCCAAAATAATCGATATTTAACTACCTGAGATCCTAGCTTGAGAGCCTGCCACACTAAGGATCCAGTACCATCAAAAGGGAAATGGCCCACATCATTGTGGTTAACATGACCCAAATATTTACTAGTTAGGATTCTACTGAATAAGGATGTTGGTTGGGAAATCCACCTCCAGTACAACTTTCCAGCCAAAGCTTTATTATTTAACTTGGATCTTTTCAGTCGCAGCCCTCCTTTTACCTTGGGCTAGGTTACTTTATCCCAACCAACTAAGGATCATTTCCTCTCTCTTTTTACTCCTTCCCATAAAAATCTTCTAGCCATCTTGTCCAGCTCTTTCCATATAGTATGTGGGGCAGCCAGGATAGAGAATTTATAAATTGGCATGGCCTGAATGACTGACTATAAAAAAGTTAATCTACCCCCATAGCTTAACCATTTGTGAGACCAATGATTCATTCTATCTTTGATACAATCCAAAAGATTCTTCCAGATATCTATTTTTAGTTTTTTAAAATGCAAAGGAACCCCCAAGTAAACCACTGGGAGAGAAGTCCTTGTGAATCCCAAGATCTCTAGAACTTTGTCCTGGAGCCTTTGATCGAGATTGAGAAAGACCACTTTGGATTTTTTATCATTAATGACTTGGTTTGAAGCCCTAAGGTAGACATTAAGAGTATCTTTGATCACTCTTGCTTCCCTGAAGCTGGCCACTCCAACCAATCCTGTATCATCCACAAACTGTAGGTGAATCAAAAATTCCTCACCCACCTTGATACCTATTAGCAAACCTTGATGTCTTCTCCTCAAGAAAAGTCTACCTAATCCTTTACCAAAATGAGAAAAAGATAGGGAGAGCAAGGGTCCCCTTGACGAAGGCCTCGAGTGGCTCCAAAAGGTTGTGAGGGAAGACCCTTGATTAACAC
Organism: Wollemia nobilis; assembly: GCA_028583015.1. NCBI lineage: Eukaryota > Viridiplantae > Streptophyta > Pinopsida > Araucariales > Araucariaceae > Wollemia > Wollemia nobilis. The sequence continues at coordinate 6,225,925 of JAQPPZ010001836.1, read as the reverse complement.
TGAATAAGATAGAGTAGAAACACAACTCATGACCCATTCTATCTAGTCCTGAGAGAAACCAAAGGTTGCCATCATCTTTGACAAGAAACTCCACTCCACCCTATCATAAGCCTTTGACATATCTAATTTTAGGAACGTTCCTTTATTACCAGATTTTTGCATTGTATGGATTGCCTCTCGAGCAAGAACCACCCCATCCAAGATCTGCCTACCCTCTACAAAACCCCCTTGTTCTGAGGAGATAATGTTATGTAAAAGAGGTTTTAGCCGTTCAACCATTACCTTTGTGATTATTTTATAAATCACATTGCATAAGGCAATAGGCCTATAATATGAAATATGTACCCCCTCCTCCCCTTTTGGAATTAAAGTGATGAAGGTATGATTTAATGCCTTAAGAATTCTTTTATTACCTCTGGACTCCTCTATGATAGCCAAAACATCCTCCTCCAAAGTATCCCAAAAGGCCTGAAAAAACTCAATTGGAAAGCCATCTGGTCCTGGAGTTTTTCTGATGCTCATTCCAAAGACCACATTCTTCAGTTCTTCTCTATCAATGGGTTTAAGAAGGGCCTAATTTTCTTCTTCAGAGATAATGGAGGGTATGACATCAATAACTTCATTTTGAGCCTCTTCATCTTGCTCCATACTTTCCTTAAAAAGTTTAGAAAAATAATCCATTGAATGGGAATGCATACCAGGAAGAGTATCAAAGGAGTGTCCATTCTCATCTTGAAGAGCTTCCATGTTATTCATCTGTCTCCTAGCACAGGCAGTCCAATGGAAAAATTTGGTATTTCTATCACCTTCTAATAACCAAGTGGTTCTTGCTCTTTGTTTCCAGTAGGTCTCCTCTTGGTTGTCAATGTCCTCAACCACTTTACGCAAGGCATCATCCTCGGCTTTGAGCTGCTCTGTAATTGTTCCTTCCCTAAAGTGTTTTTGAACCTCATCCCATCTGGCCACCAAAGAAGCTCTTTGGAGCTGGAAGTCTGTCTTGTTAGCTCGCCTCCATTGTTTTAGTTGAGATTTGACATAATGAAGTTGTTTGTGGAATCTAAACATTGATGTCCCAAAAGGTGGACGACCTTCTTCCCACCATTGTGGAATTTTCTTTCGAAGATCCTCTTTTTGTAAACAAAAATTTTCAAATTTAAAAGGTTTGTGATGCTACCCTGTCTTAATCCCTCCCTCCAACAAAATGGGAAAGTGATCTGAAACTGGACCCTCCAAAATTTTAAATTTTGTATTCCATTTTACAAATGCCTCCTCTGAAACCAGAAAACAGTCTAGCTTTACCTTCTTGCTATGTGGCTCCCTCCTCTTGTTAGTCCAATTAAAGTTGGTTCCAGGGCCTTTAATATCCACTAAGTGAAAAGCCTAGACTTGGGCAATTAGAAGTCGATCCCCTGGGTCCAAAATTGAGGTTCCCCCTTCCTGATCTCTAGAAGATAATTTAGCATTAAAATCCCCAACAATAATCCATTCTAAATCTTCCCTTGAGATCCTCATGTTATACATAGCTTTCCATTGAAGCCTCTGGACATCAAGGTTTTGAGCCCCATAAAATTTTGTGATTAAAACATGTTCAGTTGTGACATTATTCCTAAAATGAGATGTGAGAACACCCCTCCAAGCTATATGTTCTATTGCAGTCCATTCCAGAGAGTTCCAAAGAGTAACAATCCCCCCTGAGGCACCTTGGGCAGCCACATCCATATGACCAGCGCCCCTCCAAATTTTGTTAATTATTTTACACATAAGATCTAACGACATTTTTGTCTCCTAGATAAGCAAAAAATCTATTTTGCATTTTTCTAAGAGTCTTTGAACAGCAGATTGATGGGTTCTACTGTTTAAACCCCTAACATTCCATGATTGTATAATCATTGATAACCTTGAGAGTAGTAAGAATCAATTGGCCTCACCGATCCTCCAGTGATCAGTTTGTCTCCTTGAACTGCTAGCAGGTCCTTATTTGATTTTCTACTCACTCCTTGAGAGTTGCTATTTTTGATATCTTTTCCACCTGAGTTATCCCTAGAGTTGGCCTTTCTCTATTCTTTTCTGCTATTCCCATGCTGACATCCTTGATTATTGGCTATGCTTGGGTATGCACTATCAATGCCCCTGCACTCTCTGACTGCGGTAACTCAGTGTACTCAATTACCTATTCTATGACGATGGGAGATGAAGGAGAAGCTTAAGCATGGATGTTATCATTTTCAGTATTCCCATCCACTCCTTCCATGACTTGATCCTCTTGGTCCACTAGTGTCTTAAATATTTCATACCTATTGGTTGGCTTGAGTTGTGTTTGCTCTTTACCATTTTTCTTTTGCTTTCTCCTTCTTTTGGGCTATTCAAAGCCATCTCTTTGAACTTCTTTACCCTAAGGAGTATTGGTTGGTTCTTTGGTTAGAGTTGCATTACCCTCCCTAGGAAGATTTGACATTCCTAGCGGGGCCTCCATTTTTGTGTTCAAATTATTTGGGCAAAACTAGGCCAAATTCCTGTATTTGTGGAAAACTCTGCATCTGAAGGGCAGAGCCTCATAATCTAGCTATTGAATCCAAGATAGTCCTGCCAGTTCAAGTTCCACCTCTATCGGTAGAGGCTGGCTAATATCCATTTCCACACAAATTCTTGCAAAAATAGCTGTGTTTCCTTCTATGGTGTCTTTGGAGACACCCAAATGTCTTCTAAGGGAGTTATCAGTCATTTCCAAAATTTGCTCACCCTAAAACTCCATTAGAAGAGCATACAAACGGATCCAAACCGGGACAGTCATGGGTTCAATACGAGGATCGAAACCCACTCTCTAGGATTGAACAAATAACCCTGTCGGACCATGGTTCCTCTTTTCTGATTCAAAAGCCCTATTTCTATTTGCCAGAGAAGAAAAACTAACAATGAAATACCCATTGCTAATAAACCATAAGGAGTACTCACCATGAGGCTTCCAATTTTGCCTGATCTAGGAATGCAAGAAATTCAGGGTAGGGCGAATACCCATGAATTTACAGATCAGATCATGATTGGCTCTGTATAAGACTATTTCTTCGACCATCCTTGGCTCGATGACAATATTGGGCCTTGATTCGGACTGCGGAAGGCATCCATTGACTCGTTGGGCTGTTGATCTCTTTCCAACATTCTTGAAGAGCATATGAAGAGCATTTCTCTATGCTTCATCATTAGTAGATGGAGATTTATCTTTTAGCAAATCTACAAAAGAGCTCTTTCTCCCTATGAGAGGATCCAGAGGAGTCCCCATTGGACCCTCCTAGGGCAGCATACTTGCCTTCAGATCCACAGTAACCAGAAAAACACTACGACAACCCACCAGATGCCCTGGATTTTCCTTAGCTCCAGAAACCCTAGAACATTGCTTCCCGCCTGCTCCAAATTTTTTCAAACTACATGCATCCTTTAGAATTTTTATGGTAGCATAAGGAAGTAATTACCATGGAGAATCATCCCACACTAGGGTTTATGTTAGTAAGTCTTGCTACTTGCATTGAGATGGTGAAACCCTTAGTTGGCTATTTTGAGATTGATGGTTGAGTTGCTTCCATAGAGGTTGTTTTGATCAAGTTAATGCTTTACTTGATACATGATTTGGGCTTACTCCATTGAGATTGATTTGAGCAAGTTATTCTTTGCATTGGTGATTTATGTTGGTGGCTATTTTGTTCAAAAACCTTTGGAGGGAAAAGGATGTCTACTAGTTTCCTTTTCATGTAGTGATTGGTTGAATGCTTCAAGGTTAATGTTGAGTTGAATGATGTTGGTTAAACCTTGTCTATAAGCATTGTTGTTAAAGCCCTAATTGGTCGAGAAAAGATATTGGTTATGGAAAGAACATGAGTATCATTATTATATGAGATATTGCATGGTTGGCAATTGTTGGGTTGTGTTTCATGTTCTTGAGAAAAGCATACTACATCTATCTTATTCTTTTGAGATTGATATTGAGATTGGGAGTTAAGTATAGAACATATTGAGTCTCTAACAATTCTCTTTATGTTTCTATGAGATTTGAGATTGAGATTGGGATTTAAGTATAGAACATATTGAGTCTCTAAAAATTCTCTTTATGTTTCTATGAGATTTGAGATTGAGATTGGGAGTTAAGTATAGAACATATTGAGTCTCTAACAATTCTCTTTATGCTTCTATGAGGTTGATGAATCACATTGGGTCTCTAACAATTCTCTTTGTGGGTTCATGCTAAGTAAGTTTTTCTTGATGAACTTGTGAGCTGATTTGGACAGGTTCTAGTGAAAACTTGTGAGTTGATTTGGATAGGTTCTAGTGAAGAATTGTGAGCTGATTTGGACAGGTGCTAGTGAGGACTTGTGATCTGATTTGGACAGGTTCTAGTGAGGACTTGTGAGCTGATTTGGAAAAGTTCTAGGGAGGACTTGTGAGCTGATTTGGACAGGTCCTAGTAGAGGACTTGAGGACAGAGTTGAAGTGGTTCTTTGAGAAGAACCTAAGGATAGTTTTGACAAGTCTTTGAGAAGGCTTATGTGCAGCAGAGATTGATTTGTTCAAGCTTTATGAGTTGAGCTTGGGACAGATCTGACAAAGTGAGGAAGACTTGTCTTTGGACTAATCGATCGTGTTTAGTACATGTTGATGAGTTGCTGTGGAGGTGATCAGTGAGGACAGAGGTCTCTTGAGGCTGAGCATTGAGGACAAGAGGTGTTTTGTGGAAAGGAGTTCCACATGCTAGCAAAATAAGAGGTAGGTGATCTTCTGAAGCATCATTTCTAGAGCTGAGGGGAAGGATTCTCCTTTGGGTAGGAGGCTCATAAATTCATGAGGAGTGGAAGGATTCTCCTTTTGGTAGGAGGCTCATAAATTCATGAGGAGGGGAAGGATTCTCCTTTGGGCAGGAGGCTCATAAAGTCGTGAGGAGGGGAAGGATTCTCCTTTGGGTAGAGGCTCATAAATACTTGAGTAGGGGAAGGTTTCTCCTTTGGGTTGAGGCTCATAAACATTGTAATTGGGAAGGATTCCCAAAGAACTTTGAGAAAGCTTTTTAGAGAAAATTTTTGTGGAGGTAGCCCATGTTGGGTGAACCATGTTAAAATTGGTGTCTCATTATGTGTTGCTTTATGCATTTCTTTGATATTGCTATTGGTTCATTGCTTTGTGAAGTTGAAGTTAAATAGAGAAAGTAAAAAGAGGTCTTATACTGTTCACCCCCCACCTCTCAGTATAAGCTTGTGTTCTTCATATATTACATTATATGGGTCATGTAAATGTACCTTCCTTGGTATATACTTAGGACATTAGATTTATTTAGCAAGAAGTTATCTAGTTACTTCATGCAATGTATTAAATGCACAAGTATCAATATGCAAACTATAAATGTGCAAGATATCCCTTGTAAAACTAGGTAGAGTGTTTGCCAAGGAACTTATCTTCCTATACAAAGGGTCATAGATAGAGTGTGAAGATATAGAGGAGATCATAGTAGTGTAGGATAGACATAGTAGTGTAGAGTGTGTGAGATATAAGCTCAAATATCATTCATTGAGTAGTAGCTTGTATCATGGAGTGTTCATTTCCTCCATAGCTACTATTGTACTCATTTCCATCATTTCTATTTATAGCATATTTTAGTCATCTCACAGATTTACTTTCTTTCATATTATTCTACATATTATGAATGTTATCTTCGATTACATGTTGTATCAAAAGCTAACAATGGTATCAGAGCTACAGTAGATCAAGCTATAATACATTAATAGAAAAATCACCATTATCATTGACCCTGAGTTTTTTTCAACCTGATGCACTATTGGACCAGTCATTGTCAAAATTTCTTAGAAGAGTCTAGGTGATAGAATTAGAGAACCACAAGTGAGGACTAAAAGAAATCTTAGTTTCATAAATGCTAAGATTGGATATGGCTAGAGTCTTTCTACAAAGTTGCAAGAAAACTCATGAAGACTAAGACTCAATATTTGATCCACTAGTTTGATGAAATAACTAGTGAAGCTCTTCTAAGAGATCTAGAAATATTTACCTAAAGTTTCTTTTATTGCAGGAAATTATTTCTCAGATTATTGGGACACCTCCTACAAATTTTTTTTAGGAGACCTCGACTTCATTTCTCAAAGGTCAGAGTGCCTGGATTAGTTGCTTCAGAGAGGAGTATACTTCAAAAGAAACTTCTGGAAAATAATTGTGGTGAAGTCAAGATATAGGAGATCTACATTGCTAGATTGAAGAACTTCAAAAAAATAAAAAATCCATAGAAGTCCTAATTTAGAATAAAATACCATAGAAGCCCTGATCCAGAAGAAAAGGCCACAAAATCCTAGAAAAAGCTATATAAGCCTTGATATTAAAGAAAAGGCCATAGAAGCCTTGATTTTGAAGAAAACGTCACAAAAACCTTGATATTAAATAAAAATCCACAGAAGCCTTGATACTAAAATAGGCCATAGAAGCCTTTATAGTGAAGAATACTTCAGAAGAGAGTACCTAATTCATAAGCAAAAATTTTAGTACTAATATTTTTTTTGCAAGTAAAGGAGATCTAGTAAGTCGGGAAAGTTCCTACAAGAAATATAGGAAGAGTATCCTCTTTAGAATAAATCCAGTACCTAAAGAAAAAGATATTAGGAGGAGATATCATTGAAGAACTTCTAGATAAGGAAGAAGAAGGACTAGGACAGTCTTGCTCGAATTTAAAAGTAGAAAAATCAGAGATCCAAGAGAATGTCTCACCACCAACACTTCTAGAAGTAGAAGGTTGAAGATAAGGTCTTAAGGAATACTAGAGGAAGCTGTAAGATCAAAGACCTTGATGAGGTCTCAATGAGCATCCATTAAAATTCTAGGAGATCCTTGCTAAAGAAATCATCAAAGGAGAACTCACTGGAGAAATCCACTACCAAGGAGAAGCCCCTGATAGTGAAGGACTTGGGAAAATTATCACCATCCGACAACAAGCCCAAGAGGAGGATAATTTTGTAAGGAGTACCAAATCTGAGTGGAAGAATAATCTAGTGAAGACCTCAAGATATTTAGAATATTGAGAAGAAGATCTTGCTTGAGTCAAAATTTGATAAGAAGACTTGAAGATAGAAGAAGCTCATCAAATCCAGGATATTTGAATATTGCCTCCCACAACAAGAGGATACCACTTCAGAGATACAAACTTCTCAAAATCTACAATATAATAATGAGACCATAAGAGAACAAAGTCACCAGATCTTAGATTTGTGAAAGGAAGTTTGAGATCAACATTTGGTGTAGAAGGAGTTGTTCGAAATAATAAACAAAGAGCTGCAAGATCTTACTCAAGGTAGCAACTTGGTGATCTAAGGTAACAACTTGGTGATCTAAGACACCAAGATCTACATCCTCTACAAAAGTGGTAAAGAAGCTATAAAAGCTTTCAGAGAAAGGTAAGAAACTATTGATGCAAGTAGATTCATTAATTGGACTACTTTTCATATTTGTTAAAGCACCTTAATACGTATTAAAGTTACAAAAAGGAGATTTGTATTACAGTATTGAAATGTGCAAAAAGAAAGGTTATTTTTAAGGTTCATTTGCACATTATAAGTTGATTATATTTTAGAATTTCAACTATCTATCATCTGCCTATCATCTACTTTAGAAAGCAAAAGAAGACTATCTCCTAATATCTTGCTTATAAGAAATTTGCAGAATAATTCTTGAAGACTCATTTCAGATTAATATTTATTAAGTGCATTATAAATTTTTGGGAGTTATTTGGTGTGAGAAGGTGTAATAGTTAGTGCATTAAAAAATAAAATATTAGTGGGTTCATTTGCACTACTATATTACTCTCAAAAGTTGTGTGCTTATGTTATTGAGAAAGGCACACATTCAAAACTTGTCAAAGTGTCTAAAGACACTATTGGTGCACAAAAATATGCAACTCTTAGTGGCCAATAGAAGCCATCAAAACTGGTTAGTACAAGCAAAGAAAAGCTAACCAAAAAGAATATTCAAATATTGAGACTTGGTGAGTCTCAAATCCAAAGCACTTAGGGGTTGGTACAATTGAAACAAAGCTTCTATTTTACAGTGTTTGCAATGCTAGGATTCACCATCAAATATCCAAGCAAAGAGGGTAAGGAGTCTACTCAAAAGGACATCCTCAAAAACCTTATTTGTGCATTTAAAACTCTACTACAAAATCAAACAACAAAACCTGAAAAGGGTGCAAAATAAAGTGTATTATTCACAAGGTATTGCACTACATTTTCCATAGAAAGGAAGCAGATAGAAGGTACCATTAAAGGAACAAAGGTCATAGGAAATCCATGATATTCACACAATGACACTGAGAGGGGGGGTGAATCAGTGTAGCTATTAATTTTAATATCTACAACATTTAATATTGAATTAAAAAGAACTTGAAAAACTAGAAAAGCAAATTGAACAAGAGAGCACACCACAACACTCAATATATCGAGGTTCACCAATTTGGCTACTCCTCAAAAATGACTTCTTGGACTCCAATCCAAATCCAGTCTTTGCAAAATACCAATTTTACAAATACTTTACCAGCATCTACTGGAAGGAGCACCAACCCCTTAATTTTCTGCTACAACAGATGGAGCACCAACCCCTAGTACCAAGCACCAACTTGGACTGCAATTCTGATCAATTTAAAATGACATAAAAATGTCTTCACTTCATACACAACCCTGACTGGTCTGCAATTAACCAAACTCTGCACACTCTCACGGCTCTGCTAATTTCTCTCTTGGCTCTTTTCTAACCCTCTTTTCATAGCAATTTCCCTCTAACAGTAGCAAAATTATTCTGTGCACGACTGTCCTTTTATACCCTATTTTTCTCATCGGGACTCTTTGTCTTCTATAGCGTTTCAATCCTGCATGCAGTCGGATGACATTCTCGAGCTGTTCGAATTCTTTTCTCCTCTCCATAAGCGGCTGTTCGAATCCTTGCAAATACGGCTGTTCGAATCCTTGCAAATACGACTGTTCGAATGCTGCACATACTTCTTTTCGAAAGCTTTTCGATCCTTCATATTTGATTCTTTGAATGCTGCAAATACGTCTGTTTTAATGCTTTTTCAATCCTACATATTCGGCTGTTCGAATCCTTGCAATGCGGCTGTTCGAATGCTTTTTTGATCCTGCCTATACGACACTTCGAAAGCTTTTCAATCATGCATATACAACTGTTCCAGTGCATGTCCAACACCTGTCAATGCGTAACTACTCGATCTGACTTCAGTTACTTTTTACGTAACTGGCTGCATGATTTTTTGTATGCTTTTTCGACACGTGTCACCTTGCATGCTCCTTCGGCTTTTACCTGCTAAACTGTCACTGTCGCGATATCGTGACACTTTTTGTAGCCGTACCCTTCATGCCCTTGCTGTCGTGAAATCGCGACCATTTTGGCCTTTGAAAGCTTTCCCACCGTTCATGTCACGAAATCGCGATGCTTCGAACTTTTGCTGACGTCATCCTTAATGTTGTCACGAAATCGTGACGCTTCCGGCTTCCAGCAGCTTTCCTTGAACCCTATCACGAAATCGTGACACTTTCAGCTTTCGTTGACGTCATCATCATTCTTGTCACGAAATCGCGACGCTTTCGACTTCCAGTAGCTTTCCTTGCACCCTGTCACGAAATCGTGACACTTTCAACTTTTGCTAACGTCATCATCATTCTTGTCGTGAAATCACGACGCTTTCGGCTTCCAGCAGCTTTCCTTGCACCCTATCGCGAAATCATGACATTTTCAATTTTTGCGCGTCTTTTTTGTCTGAATGGGGTTCTTTCTTCGTCAGTCGGACATTTTTTGGATGTCACATCATTCTTGTCGCGAAATCGCGATGCTGGCTTCGTTTCCTTGCACCCTATCGAAATGCGCTTTCATTGCTTTAATTTTTGACGTCATCCTCAACTTTGTCATGAAATCGCGATGCTTCTGGCTTCCGTACAATCCTTGCTTCATGCAGTAGCGAAATCGCTACAACTTTGTGCCTTGTGCTTTCGACTTGCTACATCTTTAAGTTTTGCAATTTTGACTGGTAGCGAAATCGCTACACCTTCACGTTGTGCATTTTGGACTTGTAGCGAAATCGCTACACCTTTGTTGCCATGCATTTTAACTTGTAGCGAAATCGCTACACCTTTGTTGCCATTCATTTTAACATGCAGCGAAATCGCTACACCTTTGTTGCCATTCATTTTAACATGTAGCGAAATCGCTACACCTTTGTTGCCATTCCTTTTACCATGCAGGGAAATCGCTACACCTTTGTTGCTAAGCATTCTCTCTCCTCTTTGGGTCGCGAAAACCCGACGTGTCGGGATATTGCAACACTTTTCGTTTCAAGCTCCTTTCCTCCATTTATGTCACGAAATCGTGACATCTTTTCACCTTGCTTCCTTCTCTGCCAACATGTCACGAAATCACGACAGTTTGCCTTGCGCCTTCTCTTTCCTCGGCCATGTCGCGAAATCGCGACAATTTTGCTTGCACCTTCTCTCTCCTCGGCCATGTCGCGAAATCATGACAATTTGGCATGCATTTTCTCTCTCCTCGGCTATGTCGCGAAATCGCGACAATTTGGCATGTATTTTCTCTCTCCTCGGTTATGTCGCGAAATCACGACAATTTTTCTTTCTGCCTTCGGACCTCTCAACCTGTCGCGATATCGCGACAGAAAACATGTCGCGATATCGCGACAGTTTTCTTACTTTTTCTGCAAATTTCTGAATCTGGGTCACTTTGTTTTTTGGAAATTCACTGTACTTGATCTGACCGACTTCAGAATTCTTGTCCATTGCTTCAACCGCCATCAATTGTTGTCTGTGTTGACAACAATGACAATACTTTTGTTGTACCTTGTTCAACAATCTCCCCCTTTGGAATTGTTGGCAACACTTATGCACTCTCCTGTAATTCTTCTCCCCCTTTGACAATAATACCAAAGGGCTGCTGCAGACTCCCCCTGAGTCTCTGCACACCATTCTCAGACAAATGTTGTTATAGTTAGCAAAAATCATAAGTATAAGCAAAACTATAAGTATAGGCATAAATGCACCCCTTGAGAATGTGATCCCAAATGATAGTCAGTTCTTGGGAATTGTGACCACTCCCAACTTATTCTGAAGGTACTCAAAAACATCCTTGGGAAATGGTTTTGTGAATATATCAGCTACTTGCTTGTAGTTGGAACAAAATCCAATTTGACCTCTCCTTCTGCAACTTTATCCTTCAAGAAATGATACCGGATTGCAATATGTTTGGTTCTTGAATGCATAACTGGATTCTTGGATATGTTGATAGCACTAGTGTTATCACATTTAATTGAAATTGGCTCTTTGAAATGAATACCAAGATCTTTCAACGTTTGTCTCATCCATAATATCTGAGTACAACATGTTGTTGCTGCAATGTATTCTGCCTCTGCAGTGGATAGAGAGACTGATTCTTGTTTCTTGCTATGCCATGCTACCAGCCTGTCTCCAAGATAAAATGCTCCTCCACTTGTACTCTTTCTGTCATCAATACATCCTGCCCAATCTGCATCAGAATATGCAATCAAAGTGAAGTATTTACCTTTTGGGTACCACAACCCATAATCCATAGTACCCTTGAGGTATCTGAAGATCCTCTTTACAGCTGTGACATGAGTTTCTTTGGGACTAGCCTGAAATATTGCAACCATGCATACTGCCTGTAATATATCTGGTCTAGTGGCTGTTAAATACAACAGGCTTCCAATCATAGACCTGTACATTGTTTGATCTACATCTGGAGATTTATCATCCTTGCTCAACTTGCAGCCTATTGTCATGGGAGTGCTAACAGGTTTACTATCTTCCATTGTGAACTTTTTCAGCATTTCTTTTACATATTTAACTTGAGAAATAAAAATGCCCTTTTCATTTTGATTTACCTGCAGTCCTAGGAAATAAGAAAGTTCACCAATCATAGACATCTCAAATTCTTTCTTCATTTTAGTTGATATGTCTTTGCAATATTCATCCATGCTGCTGCCAAATATTATATCATCTACATAAACAACAAGAACAATAAGATGCCCCTTCTCTGTTTTGACATATAAATTGCTGTCCACCAAACCTTTCTTGAACCCTTGTTTAATTAGATAGTTATCCAGCCTTGCATACCATGCTCTGGGTGCCTGTTTCAAACCATATAATGCTTTCTTTAACTTGCACACAAAATCTGGATTATCACCAAGTTGGAAGCCATCTGGCTGTTCAATGTAAACCTCTTCTTCCAGTTTTCCATTCAAAAATGCTGATTTTACATCCATTTGATATACTTTGAAGTTTTTATGAACTGCTAATGCCAGAAACATTCTGATTGCCTCTAGTCTGGCTACCGGTGCAAAGGTTTCCTCAAAATCAATGCCTTCAACCTGAGCATAGCCTTTACAGACCAATATTGCCTTATTTTTGACAACCTATCCATCTTCATTTAATTTATTTCAAAAAATCCATTTAGTGCCAATTATGTTTTTATTTGTTGGCCGTGGTACTAATTCCCAGGTATTGTTTTTCTCAATCTGATCTAGTTCTTCATTAATTGCCTTCATCCAACTTTCATCGGTGCTTGCTTCAGCAACATTTTTAGGTTCAATGCTAGATAACAGAGAATAGTTCCGCACTTCGTTGCTCTTCTTGTCTGAATACCATCTGTGGGATCCCCAATAATATGTTCACTTGGATGATTTTTCTTCCGAGTTGCCTATTTTAAATTTCCTGTTTTCTTCTTCTTCGATTCAGTTTTTACAACATCTGGATCAATTTTCTGATTCTTATTTGTTTCCTTTTCATCATCACCTTCAATGACTTCTTCATAAATAGGGTAGTTTTCTTGATAAGTAATTTCTTGTTCTCTACCTTCATCAACTTTCACATCAGCACTCTCAACAATTTTCTTTAGCCTCTTGTTGTAACATGTGTAGGCTTTGCTTTTTGTTGAGTAACCAAGAAAGATACCTTCATCAGCTCTATCTTCAAATTTATCGAGATTATCTTCAGTCTGTTTGATGTAGCACTTGTCTGCCAAATACTTTGAAATGTCTTGCTGTTGCCTTTTTGCCGAACCATAGCTCATAAGGTGTTTTGCTTTCATGTGGTCTTAGCATGCACCTGTTTTGAATGTAAACTGCAGTATGTACTGCCTCTTTCCAAAATTTGTCAGCTATTTTGTTCTCAGCCAGCATTGTCCGTGCCATTTCCTGCACTGTTCTATTCTTCCTTTCTACAACACCATTCTGCTGAGGTGTCCTAGCTGCTGAAAACTGTCTTCTTATCCCATATTTTTGATAGTATTCTGCAAATTCTTTTGAAATAAACTCTCCTCCTCTGTCTGATCTTAGGCATTTAATCCTTTTTCCAGTTTGATTTTCAACCTATTTTTTAAAAATCTTAAACATCTCAAAGGCATCTGATTTAAGCTTTAAGAAAAATATCCATGTCATCCTGGAGTAATCATCTATTAACAGCATAAAGTATTTGTCACCATTTATGCTCTGTGTTCTCATGGGTCCACACAAATCAGTATGAATTATCTCCAAAGGTTTCTTTGGTGAAGTATTCCTTTGATTTAAAAGTGGATCTGGTTTGCTTCCCTTTTTGACATGAAGCACATATGCTATTTACTGGTTTGCCAATGGTTGGTATATCTCTTACTTGCCCTTTTTGAACTTATTTTTGTCGGATTGTCAAAACTAATATGACCGAGCCTCTTGTGCCACAACCAATTTTCATCTTCCTGTCCAATCAAGCATGTTCCTTCTACAGTTTCTGAGAGAGTATATAGATTACCATAAGTCCTAGAACCAGTAGCTATCAGCTTCCCACTGTGTGCTTTTCTCACTTCACAGCCCTGCTTCTTAAAAATGACTTCATGACCTCTGTCACAGATTTGGCTTACACTCAGCAAGTTATGCTTCAGACCAATCACAAACAAGACTTCTTTTGATTTTATCTTTCCATCACTGATCTTGACTGATCCCTTTCCAACAATCTTTGCTCCATCATTATTTCCAAATTTCACAGAACCACCTTCATAATTCTGTAAATTCTCAAATTTTTGCTTGTCACCTGTCATGTGATTGGAACATCCACTGTCAAGTATCCATGGTGCAGATTTGTCTTGTGCTTTAAAAGCAGTCTGAACAATCAGAGATTCCTTTTCTTTCCATTCCGGTTTGATGACAGATTTGGCTACTTGTTTTGCCTTTGTCCTTTCATTAGCATGTGGCAGTTTTTCAGGAAATTTCTTGTTTTGTTTCAACCCACTTGGTTGAGATTTTCTACCCTGATAATTATTTGCTGCAAAAGTGCTTCTACAATTTCTAGCAATATGTCCAAAATTATGACAATTATAACATTCAACTGCATAATTCATTAAAGGAGAAAAAACATTTCTGCTTGTGAAATTCCTTTGAGATACATTATGCCTGCAATCTGAAATCTTATGGCCATAAGCATTGCATTTAAAACAATAACTAGAAAAGGAATGATTAAACCTGGGTGCCGGTCTTTGCCAGTTTGAAGTAGGAGCCATGAATCTTCTCCTTCTTGGATGTGTGACTTTTGTGAAACCATCTTTGTCAGTACTCTTCTTGAGTCTGGCATTATTGCTTTCTTTGGCATGATTTTTTTTTTCTAGGTCAACCCTGATCTTTTCTTCTTTCTTTATGGGTTCTACATTCAAGGCCTTTGAACCCTTTGATGATTCTCCTTCATCGAAGCCTAAACCAAATTTGATGTCGGAAGGCCTTTGGTTATTTAACATTTTATCCAGCTTTACAGTACTTTCTTCAAACTTATGAAAACAGTTCAATTTTCTATTCATCTCCTCTAGTTGCATTCTTAACTTAACAATGTCTTCCTCTAGCTTGCTGCATTCAACTGTTTTTATAGTTAATTGTTCATCAAGAACTTCAGACATTTTCTTGAATTCCTCTGTCTGTATTTTTAAACTGTTTATTATGTCAGTGGCATCCTCTAGTTTTCTTGAAAATTTTTTGTTCTTTTTCCTTTCTACACTCAACTCTTCAAGTGCAGCAACCAATTCTCCTTCCGGATAAACTTCAGCCTCATCTTTAAAGCTTTCATCATCTTCGATTTTCTTCGTTCTTTCCTCTTCAAGTGCCATGAACGAGCTTCACCAGTTTCTTCTTCAGAATCCTCACCTGAGCTTTCTTCGAAAGAGCTGACATTCTTGGATATGAAGCTTTTCTTCTTGAAGTTGTTCTTTCTAAAATTTTGTTTCTTCTTCCAGTCACCTTTTTCTTGGATTGACCCTTCACCATTTTTGGTTTTCTCATGCATTGGGCATTTGGCTACAAAATGACCGACTCCTCCACAATTGAAACACTTGAATGGTAGCTTTCCTCTATATTTTCCTTTTCCCTTTGTGAGTTTTCGAACAAAATTTGCTTCTGTTTCATCCAGTGTCTCTTCATCCTCGGATTCATGTTCAGTTTTTATATTCTTATGTGCTTTAAAAGTGGCTTCTCTTGTCTATAGGCTTAGTTTGTCCTATTCTCATTTCATATGCAGTCAAGGAACCATGCAGCTCATCCATGCTAAAATTGTTTAGATCTTTTGCCTCTTCTATTGCAGAAACTTTGGAGTTAAATCGTTTGTGAAGGGTTCCGAGAACCTTTTTCACAACAAGCTGCATCATCCATTTCTTCATCGAGTCCTCTGATTGCATTGATGATTCCATTGACCCTCAGCATATAGGCCTCTATGTTCTCATCTTCCTTCATTTGTAATGCTTCGAACTGAGCTCGATGAGTTTGCAGCTTGGCTTCTTTGATCTTGCTTGTCTCCTTCATGGATGCTCTTCAGTTTATCCCACATATCTTTTGCTGATTTGCAGCTCATGACTCTTATCAATTCACTTGTCTACAAGTCCACACATTATGGCATTCTTAGCTTTGGAGTTGTTCTCAAATTTTTTCTTCTCAGCAGTATCTGTTGGAGGAGTAGTGGGTGCTGTGTATCCACTATCTACAGAATCCCAAATGTCATATCCCAATGCACTCAGATATGTTTGCATCCTGAGTTTCCAGAAAGTATAATTAGTTCCATCAAACAAGGGAGCTTTGTTGGATGAGAATCCTTCATCGCTTTGCCATTGTTTCTTCCAAGATCACCTCAGCTGATTAAGCTTGTTCAAGGAACCTACTCTGATACCAATTGATATTCACACAATGACACTGAGAGGGGGGGGTGAATCAGTGTAGCTATTAATTTTAATATCTACAACATTTAATATTGAATTAAAAAGAACTTGAAAAACTAGAAAATCAAATTGAACAAGAGAGCACACCACAACACTCAATATACCGAGGTTCACCAATTTGGCTACTCCTCAAAAATGACTGCTTGGACTCCAATCCAAATCCAGTCTTTGCAAAATACCAATTTTACAAATACTTTACCAGCATCTACTGGAAGGAGCACCAACCCCTTAATTTTCTACTGCAACAGATGGAGCACCAACCCCTAGTACCAAGCACCAACTTGGACTGCAATTTTGATCAATTTAAAATGACATAAAAATGTCTTCACTTCATACACAACCCTGACTGGTCTGCAATTAACCAAACTCTGCACACTCTCACGGCTCTGCTAATTTCTCTCTTGGCTCTTTTCTAACCCTCTTTTCATAGCAATTTCCCTCTAATAGTAGCAAAATTATTCTATGCATGACTATCCTTTTATACCCTATTTTTCTCATCGGGACTCTTTGTCTTCTATAGCGTTTCAATCCTGCATGCAGTCGGATGACATTCTCGAGCTGTTCAAATTCTTTTCTCCTCTCCATAAGCGGCTATTCGAATCCTTGCAAATACGGCTGTTCGAATCCTTGCAAATACGACTGTTCGAATGCTGCACATACTTCTTTTTGAAAGCTTTTCGATCCTTCATATTTGATTCTTCGAATGCTGCAAATACGTCTGTTTTAATGCTTTTTCAATCCTGCATATTCGGCTGTTCGAATCCTTGCAATGCGGCTGTTCGAATGCTTTTTCGATCCTGCCTATACGACACTTCGAATGCTTTTTCAATCATGCATATACAGCTGTTCCAGTGCATGTCCAACACCTGTCAATGCGTAACTGCCGATCTGACTTCAGTTACTTTTTACGTAACTGGCTGCATGATTTTTTGTATGCTTTTTCGACACGTGTCACCTTGCATGCTCCTTCGGCTTTTACCCGCCAAACTGTTACCTGTCGCGATATCGCGACACTTTTTGTAGCCGTACCCTTCATGCCCTTGCTGTCGTGAAATCATGACCATTTTGGCCTTTGAAAGCTTTCCCACCGTTCATGTCACGAAATCGTGACGCTTCAAACTTTTGCTGACGTCATCCTTAATGTTGTCATGAAATCACGACGCTTCCGGCTTCCAGCAGCTTTCCTTGAACCCTATCATGAAATCGTGACACTTTCAGCTTTCGCTGATGTCATCATCATTCTTGTCATGAAATCGTGACGCTTTCGGCTTCCAGCAGCTTTCCTTGCACCCTGTCACGAAATCATGACACTTTCAGCTTTTGCTGACGTCATCATCATTCTTGTCGCAAAATCACGACGCTTTCGGCTTCCAGCGACTTTCCTTGCCCTTCGGTCCCTGCCTTGTGTTGGTTCTTTTGTCGGAATGCGCGCTGCTTCGCCTTTCCTTGCACCGTCGTGAAATCGTGACACTTTCAGCTTTTGTTGACGTCATCATCATTCTTGTCACGAAATCGCGATGCTTTCGGCTTCCAGCAGCTTTCCTTGCACCCTATCGCGAAATCGTGACATTTTCAATTTTGTTGATGTCATCCTCAGCTTTGTCGCGAAATCGTGACACTTCTGGCTTCCGTACAATCCTTGCTTCATGCAGTAGCGAAATCGCTACAACTTTGTGCCTTGTGCTTTCGACTTGCTACATCTTTAAGTTTTGCAATTTTGACTGGTAGCGAAATCGCTACACCTTCACGTTGTGCATTTTGGACTTGTAGCGAAATTGCTACACCTTTGTTGCCATTCATTTTAACATGCAGCGAAATCGCTACACCTTTGTTGCCATTCATTTTAACATGCAGCGAAATCGCTACACCTTTGTTGCCATTCCTTTTACCATGCAGCGAAATCGCTACACCTTTGTTGCCATTCCTTTTACTTTGACATGCAGGGAAATCGCTACACCTTTGTTGCCGAGCATTCTCTCTCCTCTTCGGGTCACGAAAATCCGACGTGTCGCGATATCGTGACACTTTTTGTTTCAATCTCCTTTCCTCCATTTATGTCACAAAATCGTGACATCTTTTCACCTTGCTTCCTTCTCTGCCAACATGTCGCGAAATCGCGACAGTTTGCCTTGCGCCTTCTCTCTCCTCGGCCATGTCACGAAATCACGACAATTTTGCTTGCACCTTCTCTCTCCTCGGCCATGTCGCGAAATCGTGACAATTTGGCATGCATTTTCTCTCTCCTCGGCCATGTCGCGAAATCACGACAATTTGGCATGCATTTTCTCTCTCCTCGGCCATGTCGCGAAATCGCGACAATTTTTCTTTCTGCCTTCGGACCTCTCAACCTGTCGCGATATCGCGACAGAAGACATGTCGCGATATCGTGAAAGAAAACATTTCACGTTATCACGACAGTTTTCTTACTTGTCTTTTTCTGTAAATTTCTAAATCTGGGTCACTTCTATTTTTCTAGAAATTCACTGTACTTGATCTGACTGACTTTAGAATTCTTGTCCATTGCTTCAACTGCATCAATTGCTATCTGTGTTGACAACAATGACAATACATTTGTTGTACCTTGTTCAACAATCCAACCAAGAAGGACGTATGAAAAGCACTCCATATTTGTGGCACAAGGAGCCATCAAAAGGCTCATTTCTCACATATCTTGGATGGACAAACCTACACAACACAAGCACTACAATTTGCAAAGGATCCATACTACAAGCAAAGGCATCACTATTACCTCATCCAAATATGCACGAACAACACTACAATTTGTACGTCAAAGCAAAAGTGAGGAGAAAATGTGCTAATTGCAAAGGTCTAAAACTTGGTGAAGAAAATACACCAAATGTAGCATCTTCCATGTCATTTAGAGCTCCAATACTACCTCAAGGATGAACTACGAGAGAAAATAGTTTGGCTGCACTTAAAGGAACATAGAAATCAAAGGAAGAGATATAAAGGAGTTACATTATTCTTGGAGGCATTATAGCAATAGATGTCATGCAAAACATTTGAGTGCCACTTGGCACAATCTCTCAAAAATGCTTAATGCCCAAGAAACCTTACAAGGAAGGTTACAAGTGCCTACTCAAATTTGAAGTGTTACAACAAGATTTTGGTGCCCATAGACTAAGTGGAAGAGGAGTTACATTTCTCCATTGGTGTTATCATTCGAACAGTGCAAGAAGGAAAAAGACGTTTTAGACATTACACTTGCAATGGATGTCCAAGAAAGTGTTGAAGTGTAACTGAAGTGACACTTGTCACTAGGTTGACTGCCTATTAAAGGCTCCTTGGACTAGCAATTTTAATGTAATATTTTAATGCAGCATTTGAACGAGGTATTATAGTGCATTTATGTTCAAAATGTGGAAGCCATCACAACATGGAAGTAAGGTATAAAGCATTCAATGCTCTAGTCTGAACACAATCAAAGTAGCTACAGTCAACAAGTGCATCCATTACACATTTGAAATCAACATCGATTATTTCTTGGTATGAGGTAAGTTTCATTCCTATATTTATATGCTTTCATCTCTAGGGAGTTATAAGGTTGAATTTAGAGAAATATAATTATTGAAAGCAATACCTCAAAGGAAATTATTTATCAAGCTAATATAATATTTGCAATATTGAACTTAGGAGTAATAAGGTTTTCTACTGGCAATTAACCTTAATACTTGAAAATATTATTGTGATCTAAATTTTCCAAAATTAGGGAGTTATAAGGGTTACTACATCAAACTAATTAAATTGGAAATTAGATACACTTGGATTAAAAAACTAAAGGGATATTTAAAGATATTTTTATCAAAGCATTTTAAAGGTTAGAAATTTATAATATTATTGTCTCAAATCTTCTCAAATCAAGACAAAAGATCCAACATTAAAACCTCTTTAAATTTGGAAAAAATGCTTAGTTTAATAGGAGCAATAAGGATAATAGAAGTTGATTTTGGTATTTATAAAAATTTATAAAATCAACCAAAATTGAATTAAAATTTACAAAAGCACTTTATAGCTTATCCAAAACATACTAGGGATTCATAAGGTATTCTAAAAAACTTGGTAATTTCAACATTTATCAAAATTATCAAGTTGCAATATATAATATTTCTACAAAACCTAAAAATCCTAAAGATTATATATTCTCATACTAGGGAGACATAAGAAAGCCTACAAAACCAAGGATTAATACAGGTTTTACCAAATTAAGCTTATATACTTCTATCAGGTATCATATATCCAAATAGGGAGCCATAAGGTAAGACCATTCTATCCCAAATAATTCAGGTAATACAAATGACTACTAGCATACTAAGCAACACTCTTAGAAGTGGAATAAGGAAGATACCAATATGGATTAAAAACTTGATGGATTACAATGATGAAAAGGGCAAATAAAAGGAAGAACCAATACAATGCAAAATAAGTTCTAAAATTGACAGCCATATAAATGGAGATTCATCCAGTGAATCTAATACCAAAGGAGACCCAAAACAAGAAAAAAGGGATCAACTAGATTTTATACAAAAATGAAAATATGGAATAGCTTCAATTGTGCATATATGGTTATAAGGTCTTATTAAAGAGATATAAAAACATGATATCCCTAAATTAGAATTCAAAGTCATTAAATATTCTCTATTATGCACCTATTACAATCAATATGGTCATGAAAAGATAAATTATTGGAGTTCCATCCTTGCAAATATTGTGATGGAACAAACCACTCATATTTTTCCTGTTATTTCAAATACAGGTACTATAAGAGTCATGAAAGAATATTATTACAAACATTAAATTGTTATCTTCAAGAACTTATTTCTTATGGATCTACTAACTTTGATCTTAAGGATGATACTTATTAAGAGCAAAGAAATAAGTCTTACATAGGTACAAAAGAAAGAAGAAGAACCTATTAAAATACACTCATAACATGCAAAATCGTGATAATAATTGTTCATCAAAAGCGCATGACATCAAGGAACAATGAACTAGAAAATATCAGAAGCCATGACATGGAGAATAAAGTAGCTGAAGATGAAGAACCAATTCAAAGCTATCATATGGAGGAAGATCCACATTGAAGACTAAAGTCTTCAATACCCAAATATTGTAATACAGGGGGTGTTAGAAATAGCTTATATTACATTATTTGGATCATGTAAATGTACCTTCCTTGGTACATACTTAAGACATTATAATACTTTAGGGAAAATTTATCTAGTAACTTCATGTAGTGTAATAAATGCACAAGTGTAAATGTGCAAGTTGTAAATGTGTAAGGTGTCCCTTGTAAAGCTAGGTAGAGTGTTGACCATAGATAGAATGTGAAGATATAGAGGAAAGCATAGTAGTGTAGGATATACAGTAGTGTAGAGTGTGTGAGCTATAAGCTCAGAGCTCATTTATTGAGTAGTAGCTTGTATCATGGAGTTTTCATTTCCTTCATAGCTACTATTGTACTCATTTTCGTCATTTCTATTTATAGCATATTTCAATCATCTCACAGATTTACTTTCTTTTTTATTATTTTGCATCTTGTGAATGCTATCTCCCATTACATGTATCAAAAGCTAACATAATTTGTTGATGATTCCACCCTTTTGGGGAAGGCAACTACAAAGGAAGCAACCTCAATAAAGAAAATTCTTCACTATTTCACTAGAGCCTTAGGGCAACTTTTTAATGAAGATAAATATAAAGTTCTTTTTTTCATTACTCACCCAAAATAGATATTTTGATAATGGATTGATTAGGATTCAAAAAAACTTATCCCAATTATATACTTGCGTTTTCCAATTAATATGGGTAGTCTGTATCGCTCCAAATTTTTCACACCCTTACCTTCAGGCTATAGGATCCGTGCCCGAAAGGGGGATGTGAAAAGGATGGCGCGGTACCTCGGACTGAGAGGCCTTGCGAAGGTCCCGCCTCTCGAGGGAGGTGTATATTGGTGATTTTTCGACGGATGGTGGGTTCACTAGGAAACATTTAATGGCAGTTTCCACGCCTAGGTTGGGAATGTGTTTTATGTGTTCGTTTTAGCCTTAAGCATTCAAGTCCTAGGTTTGGCCAAAATGCGTCTAAGCTATTCTATATGAAGATGCAGATTAAATGAATACAAGAAAATAGAATTAAGACAAAAAACAGAGAAATTAAAGAATGTTAAAAGAAAAATACCTATCCGGATGTCCGATGAAGATTCTGATTCTTGAAGCGATCGGGATCGCCTCGAATTTGACAGGATCGTACGAGATCAGACAAGATCGTCGAGATCGAAATTCATCAAAAACTTGCAAACAAGAGAAATAGGTGCAAAACATAGAAAATGCAACTATTCTAACATAGGGAAACAATGTAAAATGATAGCAATAATATCAAACTGAAACTTAAAAATAGAAACATGAATGCATTATGCTAATTTCATAATAATTATGACTTAATTATGCATTTGATCTAGATGGGTGAACTCCAAAATGTAGGATAGCATAAAATACTGAATAAACTAGCTAATTACAACATAAAACAATAGATTGAAAGATGAAGAAATGCAAACTTTAGGCAGCGATTGCCTCAATGTTGATTGTGATCGAAATCGTCTCGCATTGGTACGAAATCGTCTCTGATTCGACAGGATCGCCTCCGATCTGAACAGGATCGTCTACGACGATGTAAGCTTGCTCCGGCTGAAAAACACTAAGGTACCTACAACAAAATTGGTATAGAACTACTGCAAATATGAATTTGGGATGTTTTAACGTGTGTGAAGTCGAGTTATGGGGAATTATCAGCCAGGGGGTGCTAAGGGAAGGGCTTAGGATTAAATAGGCTTAGGAGGGAGGTTAGGAGGTTGGAGATCATCCCTATTTGGGAGATCTCCAATGGGGGAGGGTCTCTAACGGTGCAGACACGCTTCTACCTGGATTAGAGACCCGTTGGAACAGAAGCTAATTGTGCAAAATCAGTTTTGGGACAAGATCGTCTGGACGTCCTAGCCCAGACGAAATCGTCGGATCCGAGGCGATATCGTCTGATCGGCGACGATATCGTCAAACGGTCAAAACAACCTCTAAAAATGGCATGGGAAAGGAGGAAACGGATTACACAGCGGTTAACGGGCGGTTTGGGAGGTTAAAATTTGAATTTGAATTATTTACTAGAGTAAATGTAATTATTAAGATTTCACTGCGCCAATTTTAGGGTGCTACATTTTGCCCCCTCTTTAGCGAATTTTTTGAAGAAAATGCGTTAAAGATGAGTTCTTCTCGATCTACGAGAAAGCAAAAAATTATTCCCATTTTTAGGCGACGATTCTTGGTCGAATCGTACGACAGCTTACTATGGTGCCCCCTCCGTGTTTTTACCCAAATCGAACGTTTGAGGTAAAAACACGAAAAAGCAAAAATTTTAAAATGTTTTTAATTGTGTTTTGAATAAAATTAAGAAAAATAGGGTAAAACCCTAATTCATTTTTATTGTTCATTTTTCTGGTTTTAGAGCTCTACAAGCAAAAATGGTGGAGACGACGCACAGATCGACAGAGGTCCGGCACGGGCTACGGGTAAGAGTCTAAACTTAGTTTAGAATGCTTTAATTTGAATTTACATGCTTTTTAGGTGAATTTTAAATGAATTTTTGAGCATCACGGCCATTTTTGGGCCGTCGACGTCGTCGGGACGAAATCGTCCCGATTTCGATGAAATCGTCTCAAGTTCACCGATTTCGTCTAAGGGCGAAATCGGCGAAAGGGGGACGATTTCATCAAATTAGGGACGATTTCGGCTTGCAAAATCGGAGACGATTATGCTCAAATGTGGGACGATATCGTCCAATAGTGGACGATATCATCATTTGATAAAATTGAACTTATTTTAACTTGCATTATTAATCACTTGAGTTGTTATTAATGATTGTTATTGTTTTGTTGTTTATGTTGCAGAGAGGTTTGCTAAAGAGCAAGGAATGGAAATATGGAGGTTTGAGAGATGACTTGGCCGCTCTAACACGGGCAGAGCGGGATCAGCTGGCACAGCCGGCTTACTACATGTGGCGAAAATGCCACAGGTGTCTAGAGACATGGGGCTACTGAGGCCCTAGCAGAGAGGTGGTATCCGGGTTCTTCCTATTTTTGGCTACCTACAGGGGAGATGACTCCCACTTTGGAGGATGTATGGAGGATTCTAAGAATCCCCATACAAGGACGGTTGATCACTCCTACGGCCAATCAGGGCCATGCTATGGGGCGGTTGTGTGGTGACCCGAGCTTCGCCCTGGAGAAGGGTGGAGTTAACATCGAGGCACTTCGTCGGATGCCAGGGCATCGAGACTCACACAGGTTTTGGCGGAGTGGTTGGTGGACTTCTACTGTGCCACCAGAGCGGGTGCAGGGTACCATGGATGCTAGCAGATGTGATCTACGATATGCGAGACCATGGTTACAGATTTTCTTGGGGCAGCTTTGTGCTATGTCGGTTGTATAGGATCCTGCATGGGGTCGTGTACAAGGGCGGTCGATGTCTAGTTATGACATCGCTCCTACAGGTTTGGTGTTGGGAGCACATTGCAGTGCGAAGGCCGGTAGGGCTTCCTTTGATAGGGATTGATGGGGAGAGGCCCCAAGTTTTCTACTGGTGGCTCCGAAGAGGGTCACAGCGGCAGATTGACCTACCGATGTCCCGGAGACTACTGGATGACCTTGTCCTAGACCAGATCACCTAGAGGCCATGGCGAGAGCACCCAGGGTGGGCCGAGGATGGACAGGAGCTAGCTCGCATCAGGCGAGTTTGCTGGCTAGGATGGAGAGGGAGAGGTGGAGCTCCATCGCTACGACCGAGTTTTGTGACAGTTCGGTCTACAGCAGGGGATCCCATCTCTCAAGGATTACGAGTTTTCTCAGACTATCCGGGATAACACCATAGTGAGCGGGGCTCCGGACATGCAGCGCTTCTAGAGTCAGGACTCGGACGATGCCCCCATTCAGCCGGTGGATGGGGAGACACAGGGGTAGCCGATGGCTATGATGCCTAGTACGTAGGCATCCGCCCTCCTCGGATGATGAGGGCTCAGGGTCTGATACATGTAGTTGTGCGTCGGATAGGGAGGCGACATCAGGCGGCTATGGAGGTGGCCCGGGGTCACAGAGGGAGAGAGCGAGGAGGCCACGAGGCACAGGGGAGGCCATGATAGAGGGAGAGGAGGGAGGAGAGACCCCCTTCTCCATAGAGAGAGAGGCCACCATCGCTCGATAAGGGCAAGGGTGTTGACACTAGGGAGAGTAGCGAGACAGCGACTCTTCGAGCGGAGACGGTCCGTCTCCAGGCACAGGTGCGGACCCTACAGGAGGAGGCTGCACGCCATCGAGCTGAGGTGACACAGCTCAGAGATGAGATTGCACGCCTCAGAGCATGGGGCGGAGGAGCGAGCACTTAGGAGCTGGCACGGTCGATTGCTCAGACCACGTTCTACCAGGGCATCTACTTCCAGATGGTGCCAGAGGGTCAGAGGGTATAGCTGCCAGTCGGCATTGCTGACCCTATCAGGATTGGGTCATCGAGGACTTCTTCTCGATCGACGACTAGGACTCGTAGTACCACTCATACTGTGATGGGGCCACCTCGTCCACCTCAGGGCGGGGGAGGAGATGAGGCTGAGAGCTCGAGGGGTTCTCGAGACACTACACAGAGGACATTTGATTGAGGGGATTGAGTATGCCAAGATGTAGATTGTGGCATACCAATCCAGTTTTGATATGATGTACATATATTGTTGATATATATAGATGAGATATTTTTGATCATATGACTTGTGTTATGTGATTTTTATGATGCTTTTATGTTTGATTGATTGATTTGATGATTGGATTGAGGATTCATGTAATTATGTCATTGGAAATATTATGATTTTGATGTCATGCTTTGTAAGATTTTAAATGAAATAATCTGATGTAACAAATTGGTTGTTTGTGATGTAATGTGATAAAAGATAAAAAGAGACTTCTAACAATAATTTCAAAGGACATTGTCGCTATTATAGACCATTTCATGGAGTCGCCGCTCACTCGGTCGTCAAGCTAATCCCAATATAGAAATATTGTTAAAAGTAAAAGAGTGCTTAAGAGATTGTCTTAAGACTTTGGTGCAATGGTGCAAATGATGATGATGATGGTTTGTTTTCAGATTTTCATAAAAATAGTATGCATGAAATAATGTTAAAATGATTTTTGCTAGGCATAAATTCCTAAGTGTGATAAATTTTTTGGATAATTCCCTAGGAATTATACCATCATTGCAAAATTGAAGGTTGACATAATGACATGAAATAATGAAAAATGTGCATGCTTTTGAAAGCATAATTGTGTAACATAATGATTTAAGTCATATGGTTTTCATGATTTTTAAATAAATGGGGAATAAAAATTGTTACAATGGTTTGCGCTAGGCATAGAATATGTAGGTATAGACTTATACCATCATCGCGAAAATCAAAAAGAGATAGTTTTATTGCATGGTTGATTTTTAATAAACAAAAATATGAAGATGAGGACTTGCGCTAGGCATAAAATTCCAATTTTGGTTTTGGAACTATACCATCGTCGTGAAAGTCAATAATATATATATATATATTTTTTTTTTTTGTATGTGTGTGTGTGTGTGTGTGTGTGTGTGTTTTGATTGTATGGTTTTGAAAGAAATTTTGATTTTTCTATTATGCATGTAGTTGTCTTTATACTAAACAATTGTACTTGAAAGAAGAAAATGAATTATTCCAAACAATTTGCAAAAAATATTTCAAAGTATTTTGAAGACAAAAGTTAGATTTATAAGGAATCCCATGTGCATATGTGAATTCATTTCCAATCTTGATTTATCATAATGATACACAAAATCTCTCAAATATAAAATGTGTGTGCAATTGCTATGTTCATTTACCAGTTTTGAGCAAGATAATATGATACAAGTGATTTGAATAAACCAAATAAGTGTTCATTAACCATGATGTAGATGCATATAACCATACTAGACTACTATGTAAGTCGGATTATCAAGAGCTAGCTAATCCATAAGCAGACATAGGTCTGTACAAAAGAAGGTCGCTAATGTGACAGACATATCGCCACGCTAGGAGTTACCCAAGGCCAAGCAGGTTGGGCACAAACCACATGTTATGGGGCTTACCTCACAGTTTTTGAATAATTGAGAATTCCAGGGATTCAAGCTCATCAACCCTTCTTTTCTTTTCAAAGGGTAGGGAAAGGGATTTTATTGCTTTTGCTTTTGCTTTCTTTTGCTTTTCTTTTTTTTTTTGTATTTTTGCTTGATAATTGAGATAATGCTTGAAATATTGTTGTAATGATATAAAATAACATTTTTCTTTTTCTCTTTTTCTTGAACTTTGCCTTTTGTTCTATACTAGGGATACTTGCTCAGATTAGCTGTAGAGCAAGGGATTTTTATTCTGGGTAGGGGTGAGCTTGTCCTTTTGCCAATTCTCAAAGATTCTAGACCATGTGCATGATAGGATAGCAGGGGAAACTTTTCGCTCAAGAAACCACTTCTACTATGTAGCAAAGCATGGAAATTACAAATATAATCATTTTATTGTGAAAAGATGTGCTTGGTTTAAGTAAATAACAAGATCAATTCTCTATGCTCAAACTTTATTTAATTGAATTTTGTGGACTTTGATATAAGAGAGATTAGTAATCATGCCAGATAAAATCAAGATATTTATTTTTGTGAGTGTGAAAGTGAGGGATTCCAAATAAATGCTAATTTATCCAAAATAATTTGAAACATATAATTGCAACATTTGTAAGAATATATAGATATAAATACTTTTTTGAGAAGTTTTGAGAATGTTGACTCTCTCTTTCTTCTTTATATTGTTTTGGTTTCGAAAGAGTCAAGAATATTGCTGTTTTTATTTTTATTATTTTTTTGAAAGAATTAACAAGTGCCATAAATAAATACAACAAATAGTTTTGAAGATTTTGATGATTATGAATGTTTTTGGTGTTTTTGAATTTATAAATTGAAAGAAATACAAGATAGTGATTTTGAAATATTTTAAACAAATATATACAAGGATGAAATGACCAAATTTATACATAGTAACGTTTAAGATGCAAAATATTCATGGGTTCTTTAAGTTCTTTACCATCTAAGGTAGATAATTTGTATGCTCCTGATTCAAATTTAGCGGTGATAATGTATGGTCCAAGCCGGTTGGGCTCAAATTTACCTTTAAGGTCCTTAGTTGCATTAGTATTTTTTTATTTTCTTTTAAAACAAGGTCGCCGATCTCAAAGGATCGATGACGAACTTTTTAGCATATGATCTTTTAAGCTTGTTTTGGTAGGCACGGAGATGCTCCAAAGCATTGATGCATTTTTCATCTAGGAGTTCCAGCTGACTGAGTCTGCCATCTCGATATTCATCTCCTACTTCGGTATCTTGAAGTAGTAGAGCCAAAGAAGGAACTTCTAATTCAAAGGGAAAAATGGCTTCGAGCACCATAGACCAAAACAAATGGTGAAGTTCCAGTGGGGGTTCGAACACTAGTTCGATAGGCCCACAAGGCTGGATATAACTGAATGTGCCAGTCACAGCCAAGTTTATTGACCAATATTTTGAGAATTTTGATTAAGGTTTTGTTAGATGCTTATGCTTGACCATTACCCTGAGGATAATAGGGAGTGGACCAGCGATGTTGAATCTTATATTTTTGGCATAATTTTTTAACATCTTTATTTTTGAAACAAGTTCCATTGTGAGAGATGAGATTTGCAAGAATTCCGAACCTACAAATGATTTGATTAAAAATAAATTTAGAGACTTGTGTGCCGGTGCGGGAAGCTAAAGGCATAGCTTCAACCCACTTCGTGAAATACTGAGTGGCGGTTATGATGAATTTGTGTCCATCGGATGACACGGGATTGATTTTGCCAATAATATCTAAACCCCATTTTGAAAAGGGCCAAGGAGATGAAATAGCCTACAGCTCTTGTGCAGGCGCATGGACAAGGTCGGCATGTTTCTGGCACTTGTCGCAATGGCGCACATAATCATGTGCATCCTTCTCCATGGTAGGCCAAAAGTATCCTATCCTAAGGAGCTTTTTAGCAATGACACTACCACTGAAGTGTCCTCCACAAGATCCATCGTGGGCTTCACTCAAGGCTGATTTGGATTCTTCTAAATTCAAACATCTTAATAGGATACCTTCAAAAGATCTCCTATATAAAGTATTGCCAATTATTACAAATCGACTTGCTCGTCTACGTAATAACCGACTTTGGTTTCTATTAGAATTGGCAGGGAAAGTCCCATTTTGGAGAAAATCAAATATATCCGTATACCAAGGTTCAGGAGTAGTTTCATTGATTAGAAACACATCCAAAGGTTCTAAGCATGACTTATTTGAAGCGGGTTCCTGGAGTCGACGAATAATGATAGTGGCATATTCGTCATCTAACTCCAAGGGCAGGAGAGATGCAGTTGCGGCCATAGCATCAGTTGCACGGTTGCAAGTTCGAGGAATAGCTTCCAAGGTAACTTGATCAAATAGAGACATTAGTTGTAAAACATAGGCCTTATATGGGCACAGTTTATCATCTCCGGTCTGATAAACTTCATTAATTTGGTTTATAACCAGTTGAGAATCACCAAAAACTAACAGATGTTTAATTTTTAGCGCCAAGGCAGCTCGTAATCCAAGGATTAGAGCTTCATATTCAACGGTATTGTTGGTGCAAGCAAATGTCAATTTGAAGGACAGAGGAATAAGATGTTTTTGTGGGGATATTAAAATAATACCCACACCAGCCCCACTCATGCATCGGGCTCCATCAAAGTATAAGGACCATTGTTCAATATGGTCTGCCTCTAATTGAAGGCATTCATCAGGAAACTCAATGATGAGGGGATGGGTAGACTCTAAGGGTGCAGCAACTAATTGATCTGCTATGATTTGACCCTTAACAGACTTCTGTCCTATGAATGTGAGATCAAACTCGCTTAGAGCAAGAACCCACTTGGTTGTGCGACCCGATAAATAAGGTCGACTCATGAGATACCTCAAGGGATCATATTTAGCAATGACATAAGTTTTATGACTAAGCATATAATGTCATAATTTTTGCGTAGCAAACATGACTGCTAGACATAGTTTTTCTAATGTTGTGTAGCGGGTTTCATAACTGATGAAGGTTCGGCTAATATAATAATTAGCACGTTCTCTCTTTTCATCATCAAGTTGAGCTAACATAGCTCCTAAGGCAGAATCTGAAGCTAAAATATATAGGAGAAATGGGCGATCAGGTTTAGGTGGTGAAAGCACAGGTGGATTAAGGAGGTATTGTTTGAGAAGTTCAAAAGCTTCTCTACATTCGTCGTCCCAATTAAAAGGGACATCCTTCTTAAGGAGTTTAAGAAAGGGACCGGTTTTGTCCACCGACTTATCGATGAAGCGACGGATGGCTTGAAGCTTACCTTGTAAACTTCGTAACTCAGATATATTAGTAGGTGCGGGCATATCAGTGATAGCCGCAATCTTGAGAGGGTCGATTTCGATACCACGTAAAGAAACTAAAACCCCTAATAGTTTATCGGACTTAACTCCGAATATGCATTTTGCTGGATTTAATCGAATAAGATATTCTCGTAATCGATTAAAAACTTTTCTCAAATCATCTAAATGATTATCTTCATTAATAGAGCGAGCTATAATATCATCTACATAATCATGTAGGATATCATGCATCATATCATGAAAAATATAAGTCATAGCTCGTTGATAGGTTGCACCTGCGTTCTTTAAGCCAAATGGCATCACTTTCCAACAAAAGGTACCCCAGGGGGTAATAAAGGTTGTTTTAGCCTGATCTTCGGGAGCTATCTGATCTGATTATAACCGGAGAATCCATCCATTAAGGACATCATCCCACTCCCGGCAGTAAAGTCAATGATTTGATCCATGTTTGGAAGAGGAAAATCATCTTTAGGGCATGCGGCGTTAATATCTCTAAAATCTGTGCAAACCCTAACTTTGGTAGCTTCTTTTTTGGTAACTGGAACTACATTTGAGATCCATTCAGCATAATCAATAGCTTGTATAAAAACAACATTCAGGAGTTTTTCTAACTCCCCTTTGACTAGCAGAGCCACTTTGGGATGCATTTTTCTAAGTTTTTGTTTAACGGGTTTAGCATCCAAATGGACCACTAGATGATGCATGACTACGAAGGGTCTAGACCTGGCATATCTTCATATGTCCAAGCGAAGACATCTTCATACTCTTTAAGGAATGCAATGTATTGTTCTTGTTTTTCTTGACTTAATTCTGATCCAATATTGATTATGTGAGGATTATCCTCAGTTCCAATATTAATTTTAATGACGTTTTCTACCTCCATGTGTAGATCTCTTTCAAAATTAGGTGGGGTGGGTGAAACGCCCAATTCTTGTAATTCTTGTAAGGTTAATTTGGATAATTCATCTTGAGGATTAGTGGTCTCAAGTTGGGCTATAGTTGGTATAGAACCATCAAAATAAAATCCATTGTGTAACATCTCTTCAACGGAGACATCGTGGAAGATATCTCCTTCCAACTCTTCATCGGGGTCAACAATCATTTCGGGGTAAGCTATGGATAGCATGTTACATGTAAATGGCTGATTTTTTAGAGGCAAATCATCATGCCTATCCAAATAATCTTGATAACATATGAGTTGATCATCATCTTCAAAAGGAAAGGGTTGACCCTTACTAGGAAATAGGCCCACACCACAGCGGGCGGGCCACGGTTCTACCTCGAAAGGTTCTTTCATGCCATTTTGGAAAGGTCCCAAGCCTTTCCCTTTATATCCCATTTTAAGCATTATGGGTTTAGCTTTAATATATTCATTGGTAAAATAACACCGAGCGTATCCCTCATGATGAGTTTTGATATTTCGAGGGATTCTTCCCCAGTCATATCCTTTATAAATGAAGGCACAACTCCCGACTTGGTAAGTACTTCCCATAGGTTGTGGGAGGCCCAAAGTACGAGGAGATGGCGGCAAGTTATTTAAAAGAATTGAATCTTGCATGAAAGCATTTGTTTTTTTGATATTAAGGTTGTGGATAAATCTGGTAAAAGTTCATCGAGAAGAGCATAAGATGTAGAAGGATCATTCCCTATATCTTTAGATGTGGAAGGTATGATAGATGTTGATAATGTGGAAGTGTTAATAGATGGGTCTATAGGTTTTGAAATTATAGGGATAGAACATGAAGGATTGGTTGTAGATTGAAGATCTTTTTGAGGTTCTAGAGTGATTTGTTTAGAAGATTGTTGATCTATATAGGAGGATGAAATTAATGGAGGGAAATAGGTGAAGCTATGGGTGTGTGTTTCACAGTTTTAGATGAAAAATAAGAACTAGGATGTGTGGATGACGGAGCGAGGGCAAAATTGCACTCCAACGGGTTACGCCAAAGCACACATATCAAAGGGTCTAGGGTCACCATGGATAGTGACCAACTGATTTTTAAATTCGAATTTAACACATTGGTGTAAAGTTGATGGGACAGCCCGCATTGCATTGATCCAAGGACGACCCAAGAGTATATTGTACGATGCTGGGCAATGTACAATAAACACGGTTGTATCTAGGGTTCTAGGACCAACTTGCAATGGGATGGTAATAACTCCACACGTTTCTTGTGTTTCGTCATTGAAAGCTTTGATAATCATATCAGTTTTCTTCATTTCATCACTTCTAAAGCCAAATCTTTG
The DNA here is from genome assembly GCA_028583015.1 of Wollemia nobilis. NCBI lineage: Eukaryota > Viridiplantae > Streptophyta > Pinopsida > Araucariales > Araucariaceae > Wollemia > Wollemia nobilis. The sequence goes on along the minus strand of JAQPPZ010001836.1, from coordinate 6,192,847 downwards.
GTAGAAGTCAAAAGTGCAAATGTTTAGAGATGAGCCATTATCAATCGGGACTCGTTTGATGACTACATCTCCAATTAGAGCGGTAATATATAAGGGATTATCCTTATGTAAAGCTGTGTTGCGGGATATCTTTATCTCGAAAGTCAATACAATCAACCTCTCGAGTGATGATAGTATTGGCCATAGCTTCAGGTTGAATGTTTTGAGGTACCATCATTTGGCTTAATGTAAGCATCAACTCATCCCTATGGGTGGGAGAAGATCTTAATAAATCCAAAAGGGAAATTATGGTTGTAGTATTGGATAATTGCTCATTAATATTGTAAGGGGGTTTAGGTTGAACATTAGGAGCATGATTCCCTTTATTGGGATTTTTCAAAACAAATGGAGCTGATCCATCATTCTGATTTGGTTCTTGTTGAGAATTTTGAGCTCTTTGTCGGGTAACGACTCCAATGGTACCTACAATGTTATATTGAGGACGCTGAACTGGTCTCGGTCGAGCGTTTATGGCTTGTTCATTAGGGAGGAATTGATTAGAAGAGGGTCGAGTAGTAACTCTTCTAGGAAATGGTTCTTCTGGAACCATAGCATCTGTGATGGGTTGAATAGGATCTGATTCATTTTCAGAACTATTCGATTGGTTTGAAGTGATGTCTAGTTCACTTTCAGTATCTGATTCTATATCACTAGAATCTGGAGTTGGAATATTATGTAAGGGCCTGGTCGTAACCAGGGATAAGGTTGTGTCAAATATTTGAGGATCTTGAACAGGTAATTGTCCGCTAATGGTTCCTACATATCGGGTAGGAGGAGGAACATTATGATGTTCGATTTGATTGGCCACCTCTTTACCATGTCTTGGTAAAGGGTGTTGAAATATGTCTAATGTTTGATTAGCATTTTGATTTTGATTTTGGGGAATGGTCTTTTGAGTATTATTAGGAGCATTTTGTTTAGGTTGGAAGGCTTGCACCTCCATTTCATTATTATCAATCAGATCCTGTATTTTATGTTTCAACCTTTTACAAGCGTTGGTAGAGTGTCCAGGTCCTCTATGGAAATCACAGTGTAAGTCAGCTCTGTATCCGGGTATAGTTGGATCAGGTTCTCGGATAGTTGGTAATTGGATCAAACCTCTTTCGAGTAATTGAGGTAAAATAGTTGATAAGGGTTGATTCAATCTAGTAAATTCTCGAGGAGGCTTATCAAGGGGTTTTAATATAAATTTTTTTGTTGTCTTCGTTGCATTGATATTAGCAACATTTCTGCTGTCGGTGACTCCGTCACCAACAACTTGTTTGTTTTTATATTGATTTCTGGATGTTTTCTCATCATCCTTCTTCCTAAGTTGGCCTCTCCTAATGAGGGCATCTTCTACTCTTCGAGCTAAATCTATAGCTTGATCGAAGGTAGTTAAAGTAGCTATTGATAGCTCATAAGATATTTGTTCTTGTAAATTATTGATAAAAATGTCCAACATTTCCCTATAAGGTAGCACAAAGTGCAGTTTTCCTATCAATTGCCTCCATCTAGCTAAGAAATCGGCAAAACATTCATCCTTGTCTTGTTTTAAGTTGTATAAATCTTTAATGGTTACATGCCTCTCGATGTAGGCACTAAATTGATGGACAAATGATTCAGTTGTTTCTTCAAAGTTTCTCAAAGAATGAGTGGGCAATTGATAGTACCACTCTAATGCCATTCCACCTAAACTTTTTGGGAACATTTTTAGTAATAGCAAGTCATCATGTGATATATCATGACATGCTATCCTAAACATGCGAAGATGCTCTATGGGATCTTCGGTTCCTTTATATATAGGCAAGATGGGCATGGGAAAATGCTTAGGGTATGGTTGAGCTACAACTATGGGATCCAAAGGTTGACTACAGATCTCTCGATAATTGTACGAGGGACGATAAGGATCTATCTGGTCCATACGCGAAGCTAGCTGTTTCACCATGGCTTCCAGATTACTAGTTTGCCCACCATATTGGTTCGGTAGGGCATTGATATGGGATTTGTGAGCATATGATGGAGGGACATGAAGATTAGATGCTATGTTGCTATTGTGTAAATTGTTGGTAGGAAAGGTGTTATGAAGGAATTTTGAAGTTGTATTATGTTGTATTCCAGATTGTTGAAAATTGGTGTTTGGCTTCGTTTTAGGTTTTTGTTTACTTGAAGCATATTGATCAATAGTTTGGCGAAGTAAAGTAGTGAAGGAAGTTTTCTTTTGTGTGGGAATGATTTTAGGTTGAATAACAGGTTCCTTAGGAGGTTGGGTAACTTGTTGTTTTGACATGTTTTGAATCATAGTGACCATATCTGTATTGGATGGTCCAGCCTTATCACTTTCTTGATCAATGAAAGACAAGGGATTAGTGCGCACATCAAACATATGTTCCATGGCTGCTTGAGTGTCACTAATTTGCCCTTTATCAATACGAACTGCCACATTAAGAGCGTCAATGTTATCATTGAGAAATTTCTGAAAATGATCTACGTTGTCAAAAGCAATAGTTCCATCTGGAGCTACTCTAGGGGATGAGGATCCATCCTCTTTAACACTTTCTTCTTGTTCATTGTCTTCACCTAGGTCATCTTCTGTTGATCTAGAGTTTCTCCTTCGGAATTGGATCTTCAGGAAGGACATTTGGGTCTCTAGTTTTATCTTCTAACCAATCTTCTTCTTCTCCTTCAGTTTGTTTACCATTCCTAAGTTTAGGCATTGTGCCTTAATTTTAGATTTCAGCAAATATATATATATATATATATTTATATATATATATATATATGCAACAAGCTTAAGAGGTATATATTAATTATATACCTACTACAATATTTAAAATGAAATGTTTTTGGTTTTTGTTATGTTTTTTAGTTTTTCTTTGTTTTTGAAATAATATTGTAAAGATGACAAACAATACAATAAATGCAAGAAATAATACTGAAAGTAATGATCTAGTTTTCTATAAACAATTTATAAATATCATTAATGGGCTCGAGTTCTTCAGGAGTCATGAAGTGTTCTTCTTCAAATTGAAAGTTTTCTTTCAAAAATTTAATGAAAAGAGCTATAGTGATATTATCTATCTCAGATTTTGGTTGATAGAAGTAAAGCTCGTGGCAATACTCTCGATATAACACAGCTCGAGGAACTCTATTCCATATTTCCCTATCCGTAAGAACAACCTCTTGGTCTTCTACAAGACCTAGGAACTGGTGTACAATGGCTGCGTTCTCGAGGTATTCCTCGAAGGTGAACAATTTTGAAGATACAAGAGCTCTCCTATAAGCTAACCATCTATGGCAGGCTCTCTGAAGTTCATGATAAAAGACAAGTTGATGAGGATCCAGGATTCTATCTAGGACAAGCCTCTTGATTTGTTTAAGTTTTGTTGACCTAGATGAAATGACACTAAGTCTTCTATCAAGTTCGTCCCACAAGAGTTGATTTCTATCTGTTTCAGGCACACTAAGCACAAAATTGATTTCTATGGCTGCCAATTGGTTTTCTACATTTATAGTAACTGCTAATATTTTCTTAGGAGCTACCATCTAATATGCAACTTATTAATTTTAAATGATTTGAAATGCATCTATGTTTTAGTTGTTTTATTTTTTGTTTTGTTTTCAAAAGGTTTACAATGCATTCACGTCGGGTTCACCAAAATGTATCGCTCCAAATTTTTCACACCCTTACCTTCAGGCTATAGGATCCATGCCCGAAAGGGGATGTGAAAAGGATGGCATGGTACCTCGGACTGAGAGGCCTTGCGAAGGTCCCGCCTCTCGAGGGAGGTGTATATTGGTGATTTTTGATGGATGGTGGGTTCACCAGGAAACATTTAATGGCAGTTTCCACGCCTAGGTTGGGAATGTGTTTTATGTGTTCGTTTTAGCCTTAAGCATTCAAGTCCTAGGTTTGGCCAAAATGCGTCTAAGCTATTCTATATGAAGATGCAGATTAAATGAATACAAAAAATAGAATTAAGACAGAAAATAGAGAAATTAAGGAATGTTAAAAGAAAAATACCTGATCTGGATGTCTGATGAAGATTCTGATTCTTGAAGCAGTCAAGATCATCTACGATTTGACAGGATCGTCTGAGATCAGACAAGATCATATGAGATCTGATGAATTCGTCAGAGAATTCGTCAAAGACCTACAAACAGAGAAATAGGTGCAAAACATAGAAAATGCAACTATTCTAACATAGGGAAACAATGTAAAATGATAGCAACAATATCAAACTGAAACTTAAAAATAGAAACATGCATGCATTATACTAATTTCATAATAATTATGACTTAATTATGCATTTAAAGCTATATGGGTGAACTCCAAAATGCAGAATAGCATAAAATACTGAATAAACTAGCTAATTACAACATAAAACAGTAGATTGAAAGATGAAGAAATGCAAACTTTAGGCACTGATTGCCTCAATGTTGACTGCAGTCGAAATCATCTCGCATTGGTACGAAATCGTCTCTGATTCGACAGGATCGCCTCCGATCTGAACAGGATCGTCTGTGACGATGTAAGCTTGCTCCGGCTGAAAAACACTAAGGTACCTACAACAAAATTGGTATAGAACTACTGCAAATAGAAATTTGGGATGTTTTAACATGTGTGAAGTCGAGTTACAGAGAATTATCAGCCAGGGGGGTGCTAAGGGGAGGGCTTAGGATTAAATAGGCTTAGGAGGGAGGTTAGGAGGTTGGAGATCATCCCTATTTGGGAGATCTCCAACGGGGGAGGGTCTCTAACGGCGCGAGACACGCTTCTCCCGGATTAGAGACCCGTTGGAACAGAAGCTAATTGTGCAAAATCAGTTTAGGGACAAGATCGTCTGGACGTCCTAGCCCAGACGAAATCGTCAGATCTAAGGCGATATCGTCTGATCGGCGACGATATCGTCAAACGGTCAAAACAACCTCTAAAAATGGCATGAGAAAGGAGGAAACGGATTACACGACGGTTAACGGGCGGTTTGGGAGGTTAAAATTTGAATTTGAATTATTTACTAGAGTAAATGTAATTATTAAGATTTCACTGCGCCAATTTTAGGGTGCTACAATAGCCAAAATAAATATCATTGGAGTTTGTTATTAGAGAAAGTGAAGAACAAAATAGGCAGTTGGACCAGCAAATGGCTTTCATCAGGAGGTCGAATAACTCTTATCAAATCAGTTCTTCAGTCTATCCCAATATTTGTTTTAGTAGTGTTAAACATATCCAAGTCAGTGCTCAATGAAATGGATAATATTAGTCATAAATTTCTATGGAGAGGTTCAAAAATGGAGAATAAATGGGCCCTAGTAAGGTGGGAGACTCTATGTCTTCCTACTCATGAAGGGGGTTTAGGTCTCAAATCAGCAGTTAAAATTAATAAGTCTTTGGCAATAAAATTATATTGGAGATTAATTAGCCACCCCAATGCCTTATGGGCCAAAAATCTAAGATCCAAGTATGTAGAAAATAAATATCCGTATGACTTAATTTGTCATCAACTGCCTTCTAGAGGGTCCTAAATTTTAAAGATATTAAAAATTTAAGAGGAGTTGATAAAGAAGAAGCTCTTTTCAGTTACTCAAAATGGTTAAAATATAAATGTTTGGATAGACTCTTGGGATGGGCACCTTTCGTTGTTAATCCAACATCCAAAATTGAGGCCTATAATGGAGAAATCATAGGATGAACTGGATAAAAGTTATCAAATAATATACAGATTAGAAAAGAAATGTTGAGGTGGGAAGATGTTGGATCCCACTAGAATATTGGCCAATCCAACTTTCTGAAGCTCAAAAAAAGGATATTCACAAAATCCTTCAAATGAGATTTCCTTCATGGTCACAAGATGAGGACTGCATTGGCTGGAATAGTTCAGGGTATGGTGAGTACACTATTGCTCAAGGCTACTTAGAATTAAGACCTATTAATCCCCATAAGGATAAATATATTTTCAAGCAATTATGGTCTCAAAATTTATGGCCAAAATTTATATTTTTTAGTTGGTTGTTGCTCCATAAAATGGTTCTCATAGGGGAGCAACTTATAAAGAAAGGTTTTAATGGGTCCTTTTAATGTGTAATATTTTGGGATAACAATGAAACTATTAATAATTTATTCATAGAATACCCCATAGCTACAATATTATGGAAGATGATGGCTTCCTTCTAAAATTAAGATGGTCCAATGAACAATCCATAGAACAACTATGGAGATATTGGAGTAAACAAGAAGGAAAAGACTGGTATGTGAACTAGATAGTTTGGATAGGTATGACTATTCTTCCTTGGAATATTTGGAAGGAGTGAAACAAGTGAATATTTCAACAAGAAATTAGGGACATCTAGTATGTCTGGCTAAATACCATAGAAAATATGAGAGAGATTGTCCAGTATTTACTAACTCATCCTCACAATTCAAATCAACAAAAAGAACAAATAATGGCTCAATTAAAGATAAGAAATGGATTAGCCCAACATAGAAGGAATAAAGAGACCGAACAAATTATGGATAAAACTGAAAAATGGCAGCCTCCCTCAAAGGACTTCATAAAAATAAATACAGATGGAGCATCCAGAGGAAATCCTGGAGGAGCTAGTATAGGAGGGATAGGTAGATTGGAGGATGGTACTCCAATTTTTACTTTTGCAAAAAAATTAAAAATTCTTTCCAATAACTTAGCAGAATGGTAGGGTATTCTGAGAGGTTTACAGGAGGCTCTAAATATAGGATGGAGAAGGATGATTGTAGAATCATACTCTCAAGTTATGATCAATTACCTAAAATCAACTTTAGGGTCTAAGAAGATGGATTGGAGAATCCAAAAGATTATAGATAAGATTAGGTTAATCATAAATAACTTTCAAGAGGTTGTTTTCAATCATGTACCTAGAGAACACAATAAAGTGGTAAATGCTATGGTAAATCAGGCTCTTGACAAAGGAAATTTTAAGTGCTATGGTTATACTCCTAGGTGGTGGTAAGAACTAATTAGGATTGATCTTCTCATTGTTCAGTCTCTTGATGGTAATTTAGGAAGCTATGTTTAAATTGATAAATAGTGCAGAGCTTTTTCATGATAGGATCCCAAACTTCTAGATAAAAAATGATTCTTCATTTATTTCCTTGATAGAGGATGTTAGAGGGTTTTGTCTCAATAGTCAATAGCTTCTTTGGTAGGACAAATGGATGACAATTCCCTTTTTGGTGTGGCATTTTAGACCCCTGGTGTGGTTATGCAATTATTGTGATATTTTCTATTTTGGTGCTATTCTTCAACTCTTTCCTTGATAGAGATTGTCAAGGGATTTTTCAATAGCTCCAATGGCTTAGTTGGTTTTGGGTGTTTTTGTGCTTGTTAGTGTTGTTATTTTTAATTATTGTTGTTGTTTCTGTATGTTTGTGTTATTTGGTGTTTTTGTGTATGAGTGTTTTCTATGTTTTTGTTTTTGTTGGTTGTTTTTTTTTATTTTTTTAGTTTTTGATTATTTTTGTTTTTCATGTTTTTGTTTGTTGTGTCTTTGTAGCGTTTTTTTGTTTTTGTTATGTTTGTGTTTTGTTATGTTGTTTTTATGTTATTTTCTTGGTGGTTTGTAATGTGTTATATTTTTATCTTATTGTGTGTGTGTTTGGTTGTGCTTTATCTTATCGACACACTCAAGGAGCATGCTTTATTTTATTTTTATCTTATTGTGTGTTTGTGTTTGTGTGTTCTTGTTTTTTATTGTTTCAGGCATGCTCCTTGAGTGTGTCAAAGGTGGTAGGCCAAGTGCGAGCCTTGGGTGATTTTGGTGAAAGATATACCCCTGCCTCCTTGGGTCTTACCCTAAAGTGGTATCCCTTCTGGGATGTTTTCCACAAGCAAAAAAAATATTCACCTTATTTACTTTAATTGTGAATCATTTATCCAATTGATTAATTAACCTATTACGAGCCTTTAATTCATTTATTGAATTCACCACAAGGTTCATTACCTAAAATGTAATAGCAAAGGTAAATAAATATGCCCTAGTATTATTCCATGGAACTCCTTACGAACATAGGACAACACTATCATGGAGACTAGAGGACATCCCAAATGGCAGAAGGGTTTCTTTGGTGAAACCCTAAACTCAACCTTGGTGACCTCTCATCTAGGAATGACTATGTCACTACCATCCAAGTAGGGAGAGGACATTTGAGTGCTATTATCCATGTATTATCCATAAAGATTCACCAAAAGCGCCCCCCTTCCTAACTAACAGGATATAAATAATAAAATAGGGATATAAATAACAATGGGAGGATTTGGATGAAGCTCAAGATTACTGATAGTATCTCAGCTACAAGGATGGAGAGGTAACATACCCACAATGGATAAAACCCAGAAGGAAAGTCTAAAAAGGGTTTGGGCCTTTGATATCCTATGGTACCATAAGATGAGTGGAGGTGAAAACACAATAGACCATCACCAACAACAAGGTGTTTTACATCCAATTCCATCACCATATCCAACAAGGGTGGTTTAGGAGGTAATTGTTATGATGATGTTAAACTAGCAACATCGTTATAAACCATAGGGCTACCTATCATTGTGAAAGTACAACCCTCTCAAACAACCAAGCTCAATTCTTAACAAGACTAACACAGTCATTAGTAGGTTCTAACTAAAGTGTTGACCCAACCACCCAATGAATTCAAAAGCTAAAGGAGAAAGCAATAAATTAACTCAAGTAGAGGGGACAAAAATATCCACAAGATGATTTATATACAATTGGAGACAAAGGACCTTTACCTAATGGAAATAGTAATTCATCCAAAAATTAACCTTAACCAGAGAGAACGGGCAACAATCCCAGGTATATCATAAGTTTCAAAGGGGAGTTCCCTTTCCCAATCCTTCTAACAAGAAACAATTTTAAAATGATTCTAAAGGAAGAAATGTTGGACATTTTAAGTCCTTAAACCAAATTTGTCATTGATGTCAAGATGCCAGTGAGAGTTCTTCTTCAGTTCGAGTGCAAAGTTTAATGGAAGTTTATAATGGGTTAAAATATTTTATTTTACACCCAAAAATATTGGGTCAGAAAGAGGTTTTTATTTATCCATGGAAGCAATTCATCCGAAGCATTGGAAGGTTAAAAATATTATAATTGTTATTATAATATTTACCAAAGTGGTAAAAATCTAATTAAATATTATAATTTTTAATTATAATATAATTAGATTTTAAAGGATAAATTTCATTTGATTAAAACCCTAAGGTTGGGTTTTAGAAAATTAAAATATATTTGAGCGCAAAGTTTTTAGAGATTAAAAACCCAAAGGTTGGGTTTTACTAAGGCTTTTGAAGCCTTAGATCGTCGACGTGATGAATTCAAATCAAAGCGCCGACATCCTAGACAAAGGAGGAGGGCAATATAAATATATGCCCAAAGTTGTTCATTAATTATCTTTGCTCAAATGAAATTTGTGTTGCATATGCGAAAATAAGCTCGTGTGGTTTAAAATGTTTGGCAAAGGAAGCAGAGGATAACATGGAGAGAGACCACCCCCAAATTTGCATTGGGCAGTGTGGCCTAGTGGCATCTTGGAGAGTGCAAAGGCGTTGAGAGCATGAAGGTCGTGTGTTTGATTCTCGTGAAGTGGTTTTTGGTGGCAGTGTTGTGGAAGTGCCCAAGGCACACGTTTTTTTTAAACATGGGCAAGGAGAAGCGCAAAGAGGAAGCACATGGTGCTTCCCCCTTTGCAAACGAGCATGTAGCTCATGTGGCAACCTTAGCCATGGCTAAGGTGCTCACGATGAGGGCAAGTCATGGGGTCGAAACCCCTTGAGGTAGGTACGATTTTTTAATTAAAATTTTATGATTTATGCCCTAAGGTTCGAGTGATAAGGTTGTTCTAAAGTTTATTAAATTTTAATGAACTTTATTAAATAAAGGTTGTGGTGATTGGTTTTTGAAGGTGAAGTGTTGATGATTATTTGAGTTCTATAATTTGGAAATTGTTGTTTTGAGAGTTATGTTTTAGGAGGTATAAGGAGTTATAATAAAGGCTTAATTGAGATTTATTTTAAGACTTGTTGGCTATTATTTTTTATAAGGGTTTCTTCTAAAAGGACTTTGGTGGATGTTAAAATTAAGTTGGAGTAATAAGGTGTATTTTTTGCATTATGATTTTTATTGAAGTCTTCTAACCCTTATTGAGATTGGAAAAGAGATATTTGTGAGTGTGGCAGATTTATGAGATCAACTCCTTGACATTCAAAAGGTATGGGTAAATTCTTCTTTGGTTGAGTTGGTTGTTTGGCTTTATTGAAAATTAAGTTTGGAGTGAAAAGGACTTGATTAGGGTTTCCTTCTTGAAAGTGGTTGAGTTAATGCTTCAAGGTTTTCTAATTTGAGAGTTGAGATTAAAACCTTGTTTTATTAGCATTGTTTTTGAGATCATTGGTTGAGTGAAGTGTTTGAGTTAATGCTTCAAGGTTTTCTAAAATTGAGAGTTGTGAATAAAACATTGTTTGATGAGCATGGTTGTTGAAGTGAGTTGTTATGCAAAGAACTTGAACTTGAGTTTGAAAATAATATGAGTATCATTGTTATGTGAGATTTGTTGTTGAGCATTGTTGGAAATTTTTTGAGTTGGATGATACATGCTTGGACTAGGGTTTGTGAGAAAGAGTTGTTTCTTGAGTGATTGGTTGAGTAGAGTTGATTGAGCCTAGTCAAGTGGATGTATGAAGTGATTGATCAAGTTCCATAAAACAAACTATTCTATATTCTGATTTGAGTTGATATTGAGTGTTGAGAATAGAACATATTGAGTCTCTAACAATTCTCTTTATGCTTCTATGAGATTTATTTGAGTTGATATTGAGTTTTGAGAATAGAACATATTAAGTCTCTAACAATTCTCTTTATGCTTCTATGAGATTGAGTTGAGAAAGTGATTGAGTATTGAGTATAGAACATATTGAGTCTCTAACAATTCTCTTTATGTTTCTATGATATTGGACAAGTTCTATGTGGACTTATTAAGCAGATTTAAGGTAAGTCTTTGAGAAGACTTGTGGACTAATTTTGTGTGAGCTTTTGTGGAAGCTTACAATACAGATTTGAGCAAGTCCTAGAGAGGACTTATTGAGAATATTTGGAAAAGTTCTATGTGAGCTTGTTGAGCAGATTTGAACAAGTTTTGTGTGAACTTGTTGAGCATATTTGGACAGGTTATGGACCCGTTGAGCATATTTGGACAGGTTCTAAGTGGTCTTGTTGAGTAGAGTTATGTAGGTTCTATGTGGACCTGTTGAGTAGATTTAGATAGGTTCTATGTGGACTGTTGAGCAGATTTGGATAGGTTCTGATTGGACCTATTGAGAAGATTTGAGTAGGTTTTGTGTGCACTTATTGAGCAGATTTGAGCTAGTTTTGAGTGGACCTGTTGAGCAGAGTTGTGCAAATTCTGTGTGGACATGTTGAGCATATTTGAGTAGGTTCTGAGTGGATCTATTGAGAAAATTTGTGCTAGACCGACTAGACTATGTTTAGTGCAAATTTGAGTGGACTTGTGCTAGACCATCTGGAATGTGTTTAGTGTAAGATATTGAGCAAAGCTATGCTAGACCAATTGGACTATGTTTAATACATAATTGAGACATATATTTGGAGGTGATAGAGCAGAGAGAATAGTAGTCTCTAGTGGATAGATATCCATCAGCAAGGGTAGTGAGGATATGTATTCTAAGTGGGGATAAGAGTCTTCAGTGGATAGAGATCCATCAGCCAGGGTAGTGAGGATATGTCTTCTAAGTGGGGATAAGAGTCTTCAGTGGAGAGAGATCCACAAGCCAATACAGTGGAGGCAGAAGTCTTCTAGAGGATCACCAACTAGAGTAGAGGAGAAGGAGTTCTCCTGTGGATAGAGATCCAAAAACTAGATTTAGGGGATCAAAATATCCTTTGGATAGAGGTCCATAAACATTGTAATAGGGAAAGGATTCCCAAGAGATTTATTGAGAAAATATTAGTAAAATATTTTCTCCATGGAGTAGCCCACATTGGGTGAACCACGTAAATTGTGGTGTCTCTATTGTGTGATGATTTGTGCATTGATTTGGTTATTGCTATTGATATTGCCATTGATTATATTGATTAATACTATTTGGGAAAGAAAAGTAAAAAGTGGTCTTATATTGTTTCCCCCCACTCTTAGTATAAGCTTGTGTTCTTCAATTGGTATTAGAGTTGGTTCCTTCAGAAAAAGGTTTAACAACTTGAAGGAAGATCCTACAAGAACACAAATGGAAAAGAAAGGCAAAGGAAAAACCATGAGACACAAGAAGAAAATAACACACATGGTCATGAAATAAAAATAAGATGAATTTGATATTGTTGTTTTGGGAGGAATAATAGAAATAGATTCAAGAGATGAATCAAGTAGTGGAGAAAAGATCAAATTGATAAAGTTTTGTACCAGATGTGGGAACATAGGTCACCATGCAGCTTATTTTCCACAAGAATGTTTTGTTTGTGGTCAACCCGACCATGATGCAGGTTATTGCAATGGGTTTAGTAGTGGTGAAGATGAAGATGATATTTTCAAAAATGAAATCCTAGAGGTTGGTTCAAGAAAGGATAATAGGGACAATAAAAATAGGTATGAAGAAAAAACTCTACTTTCAGTATTAGATCCTACAAAATATCAAAGAAATAAAGAAGAAAAAGAATCAAAAAAATAAAAGGAGGAATCCACTCTTAAGGAAATTTTTGAATTGAAAAAAGAGAATTTAGAATTTAAGGCTCAAATACAAGAAGATGATAAAAATAAGACAAAGCTTCTATAGGATCTCTTTGACTTGAGAGATAAGGGTGAAAAGGCAAGAAGAGTTGAAAAAGGTATGGTTGAACAGTAAAAGGTAAAAGATATAGAATGTGAAAGGCTTATGGTTACTCTTGAAGAATTAAAAAGGGAGAACTCAGGATTAAGGGTTCAATATCAAGAAGATGAAAAATCAAAAGCAAGGCTTTTACAGGAACTCACCAACTTCAAAATCAAAGTTGAAGAGACAAGAAAAATTGAAGAAGGTATGGCAAAAAAATAAAATACAAAAGATCTAGAGTTTGAAAGATTAGAGCATGAGATAGTTTCACTAAGGATGGAAGTAAAAGGTTCTAAATACAAGCCAAAAGAAAATAATTATGTGGACAAAGGTAAACAAATAGAGGATTATTCAGCAGAGAATGGTTATGATCTCAAGGGAGAACTCATCTATGCCCTTGACACGGTAAATAAGGTAAGAAAACAACACTCTAAACTTGAAATTTAGTTTCAAGAATGTGATGAAGAGAGAATATTGCTCATAGAGGATTTAGAAAAATCAAAGGCTAAGGCAAAAAAGTTCAAAGATAAGTTAGAAGCAAAGATATTGGAATGTGAGAAGTTAGCACAAGAAGCAACACTACTAAAATAATATTTAGAGGACTCCAAGATCAAGATGAAAGGATTCAAGAATAGCTCAAATATTATCGATAATATATTCAAGGTACAAATAAGGCCAACAAACAAAACAAGTCTTGGTTTTGAACAAACTCAAAAGAAACAGGAAGGAGAGTCAACTTCAAGTTTTGAAGAGGAAAATTTAGATGAAGATACTTCAGAAGAAGACAGTGTAAGAGAAATTCAGACATCAGAGGAAGAGTTGGACAATAGAGAGTTCAAAAAATATAGGAATAATGCACAAAGAAGATACAGATGGAACAACAATCAGAATAGGAGACCAATGAGGTCAAAACAAGGAAGCTTCAATGGAATATGTTTTTCATGTCACAGGTTTGGGCACATGGCTTCACAATGCAGGACACATGAAAGACAAGAATATGGGAATGGATAGTTTTTCCATGGGTATTTCTACTCATGTAATCAGTTTGGTCACAAGGCAATGAATTGCAGGGTTCATGAAAGAAGAGGATATGACTTCACTAGGAGAAATCCTAAGATATTTGCACCTCCAAGGAATAATATCATTAAGTGTTATAAGTGCAATAATGATGGTCACACAACAAAGTGGTGTAGAGAAGACATTCCATAAATAGGTATGAATAGGAATAGGAACAGGAACAGGAACAAGAACAGGAACAAGAACAGGAACAGGAACATGAACATGAACAAGAACAAGAACAAGAATAAGAACATGAGCAAAAATAGGAACAAGAACCTAGATGCAAACAAGAATAGGAACATGAATAGGAATGATGATAGGAATATGGATGATGACTTGGATAGAAACAGTCAGAGGATTCAAGAAACTCAGAAAAGAAGGGAAAAGAATAAAGGTAAAGAACAGTGCTTTCGAGGAGTAGAAATACTCCCACCCTCGAATTAACCACCTCATGAGGAGGTGGGGGAGGGGTTAAGCTAAGAGGATCATTCTTAGCCTCGAGCCCCAAAGGTGACCCTTTGCCATTGATGTCAAAGGGGGAGATATTTGTGTATTTGGGAGAGATTTGATATCTAAGAGAGCATTGAGCCAAGGGGAGCAATGTCCCAGGGGGAGCAGAAGGAAAAAGAAAATCAGAAGGAAAAAAAAAGGTTATGTTTCAAGTAAAAATAATGTGGGTTGCCATCAATGACAAAGGGGGAGATTGTTGGAAATTTTGAGTCCCTAAGCCAAAGTTGTCATTGATGTCAAGATGCTAGTGAGAGTTCTTCTTCAGTTCGAGTGCAAATTTTAATGGAATTTTATAATGGGTTAAAATATTTTATTTTACACCCAAAAATATTGGGTTAGAAAGAGGTTTTTATTTCTCCATGGAAGCAATTCATCCGAAGCATTGGAAGGTTAAAAATATTATAATTGTTATTATAATATTTACCAAAGTGGTAAAAATCTAATTAAATATTATAATTTTTAATTATAATATAATTAGATTTTAAAGGATAAAGTTCATTTGATTAAAACCCTAAGGTTGGGTTTTAGAAAATTAAAATATATTCGAGCGCAAATTTTTTAGAGATTAAAAACCCAAAGGTTGGGTTTTACTAAGGCTTTCAAAGCCTTAGAGCACCGACGTGATGCATTCAAATCAAATCACCGACATCCTAGAAAAAGGAGGAGGGCAATATAAATATATGCCCAAAGTTGTTCATTAATTATCCTTGCTCAAATGAAATTTGTGTGGCATATGTGAAAACGAGCTCATGTGGTTTTAAATTATTTGGCAAAGGAAGCAGAGGATAACACGGAGAGAGACCACCCCCAAATTTACATTGGGCAGTGTGGCCTAGTGGCAGCTTGGAGAGCGCAAAGGCATTGGTAGCACGGAGGTCGTGCGTTCGATTCTTGTGAAGTGGTTTTTGGTGGTAGTGTTGTGGAAGCACCCAAGGTGCACGTTTTTGTTAAACATGGGCAAGGAGAAGCACAAAGAGGAAGCATGTGGTGCTTCCCCCTTTGCAAACAAGCATGTAGCTCATGTGGCAACCTTAGCCATGGCTAAGGTGCTCGTAGTGAGGGCAAGTCATGGGGTCGAAACCCCTTGAGGTAGGTACAATTTTTTAATTAAAATTTTATGATTTATGCCCTAAGGTTGGAGTGATAAGGTTGTTCTAAAGTTTATTAATTTTTAATAAACTTTATAAAATAAAGGTTGTGGTGATTGATTTTTTAAGGTGAAGTGTTGATGATTATTTGAGTTCTATAATTTGGAAATTATTGTTTTGAGAGTTATGTTTTAGGAGGTATAAGGAGTTATAATAAAGGCTTAATTGATATTTATTTTAAGACTTGTTGGCTATTATTTTTTATAAGGGTTTCTTCTAAAAGGACTTTGGTGGATGTTAAAATTAAGTTGGAGTAATAAGGTGTATTTTGCATTGTGATTTTTATTGAAGTCTTCTAACCCTTATTGATATTGGAAAAGAGAAATTTGTGAGTGTTGTAGATTTGTGAGATCAACTCCTTGACATTCAAAAGGTATGGGTAAATTATTCTTTGGTTGAGTTGGTTGTTTGGTTTTATTGAAAATTAAGTTTGGAGTGAAAAGGACTTGATTAGGGTTTCCTTTTAAAAAGTGGTTGAGTTAATGCTTCAAGGTTTTCTGATTTGAGAGTTGAGATTAAAACCTTGTTTTATTAGCATTGTTGTTGAGATCATTGGTTGAGTGAAGTGTTTGAGTTAATGCTTCAAGGTTTTCTAAAATTGAGAGTTGTGATTAAAACATTGTTTGATGAGCATGGTTGTTGAAGTGAGTTGTTATGCAAAGAACTTGAACTAGGGTTAGAAAATATCATGAGTATCATTGTTATGTGAGATTTATTGTTGAGCATTGTTGGAAACATTTTGAGTTGGATGATACATGCTTGGACTAGGGTTTGTGAGCAAGAGTTTTTTCTTGAGTGATTGGTTGAGTAGAGTTGATTGAGCCTAGTCAAGTGGATGTATGAAGTGATTGATCAAGTTCCATAAAAAAAACTATTATATATTCTGATTTGAGTTGAGATTGAGTGTTGAGAATAGAACATATTGAGTCTCTAACAATTCTCTTTATGCTTCTATGAGATTGATTTGATTTGAGATTGAGTTTTGAGAATAGAACATATTGAGTCTCTAACAATTCTCTTTATGCTTCTATGAGATTGATTTGAGTTGAGATTGAGTTTTGAGAATAGAACATATTGAGTCTCTAACAATTCTCTTTATGCTTCTATGATATTGAGTTGAGAAAGTGATTGAGTATTTATTATAGAACATATTGAGTCTCTAACAATTCTCTTTATGTTTCTATGAGATTGGACAAGTTCTGTGTGGACTTGTTAAGTAGATTTGAGGTAAATCTTTGAGAAGACTTGTGGACTATTTTTATGTGAGCTTTTGTGGAAGCTTACAATACAGATTTGAGCAAGTCCTAGAGAGGACTTATTGAGCATATTTGGACAAGTTTTGTGTGATCTTGTTGAGAATATTTGGACAATTTTTGTGTGAACTTTTTGAGGAGATTTGGATAGGTTTTGTGTGGACCTATTGAGCATATTTGGATAGGTTCTGAGTGGACCTATTGAGCAGAGTTGTGCAGGTTCTGTGTGGACTTGTTGAGTAGATTTGGACAGGTTCTGTGTGGACATGTTGAGCATATTTGGATAGGTTTTGTGTGGACCTGTTGAGTAGATTTGAGCAGGTTCTAAGTGGACATATTGAGCAGAGTTGTGCAAGTTTTGTGTGGACCTTTTGAGCATATTTGAGTAGGTTCTGAGTGGACCTATTGAGAAGATTTGTGCTAGACCGACTGGATTGTGTTTAGTTCAAATTTGAGTGGACTTGTACTAGACCTACTAGATTGTGTTTAGTGCAAGATATTGAGCAGAGCTGTGCTAGACCAACTGGACTGTGTTTTGTACAAAAATGAGATAGAGCTTTATGTTGGTCAAATATCTGCCTAATTGATAAACACTATGTTTATGCGCCCTAGATACGACCAACATTGAAAGGCCAGAGGAAAGAGATGTCCTCCGTGCCAATCTCCAGAGAGGGTTGGTTCCCTAACTAAATCCTACACTGGTAAAAGACTAAGGATGCAGGAAAGAAATTGGAAATATGCAGAAAGAAATGGGAAATATGGCCACAGGCCAAAGTGCAAGGCTAGTGTTAGACTAACTAGCAGGAAAAAACCCAAGCACAAAGTAGCATTTGTAAAAGGAAATAGAATAGAACAAGCTCATGATCTGGCCATAGCAACTATCAAAATGGCGCTCCAACATTCACCTTCTTATTAGCAATTTTAAATCCAATGACAGAATTTAAACAGAACAGCAAACAAGATGAGCAAATGAAAATAGAAGCACACTACACAGAAAGTAAACACACACAAGATCACTTGCAAATTCAGAAATCTGATGCCTTGTATTAATGCAGAGAGCTTGGAGAAATCTCTCGCAAAATGTCTAACCCCTTTTTTACAATGAAATTTGTCTAGTATTTATAGAGGTTTTCGCCTCTTTCATTTAATACATAGGAGAATAAAATGTCCCGAGATCAAAGACAAAACCAGCAAAATCCTCCTCGAATTCCTTGAAAATCCATCCTCCTGAGAAGACAAATTCCTAAAAATCCGTAATTCGGGCGAGAGTGCACAGATTGCAAAAAAGACATTAAATTCTTTAGAGCGCCTTTGGTACATTGGAAATCATGAAAACTCGTTTCTTCTCGCCTTCCCCTTCGTGATCCACAAAATGGAGTAACTGAGGGCATCCTTAATTAAATGCGTAAAACTTAGCATCTTTGAAATCTTGACCAAATTTTCGTTTGCCCATATTTATTTTTGCCTCAACATTTGTTTTGCCCCATTGCAAATTGAAAAGGCATGCGCACAACTACAATAAAAGTATGTTCACCCCTAAAAAGGGTGAATGGGGCGTTCACCCCTCAAGAAGGGTGAACATGATCTCAATTCACCAAAATGTTGGTTCACCCATGGGAGGGTGAATGAGATGTTCACCCCTCAACCAGGGTGAACGTAATATGGGTATTTCGGGTGCGCACGCCACCATACATTGATGAGGCGCGTTCACCCCTAAGAAGGGCGAATGATGCATTCACCCCAATGTTAGGGTGAACACGACCTTACTCTATGACTTTCACCTTTGTGAAATATTTAAACATGTTCACCCCTTTCAAGGGTGAATGGGGCGTTCGCCCCTCCTTAGGGGCGAACGTAAATATATGGCGATTTAACCAAGTTCTTCTTCAGGACTTGTCTTCTTCATTCTTTTGGACTTAAGTAGACATTTCTCCATTAATATTTACAAAGATAAATTCAAAAAGGAATTTTTGAACATGCATCAAAAATGTGCAATTATTTAAAACATTACATATAGAAGCAAAATATGCAAGTATATACTGTCGCTACATTCAAAAATTGAACTCAAAATCTTGAACAAAATTCCCAATGAATACAAAATGGCCAACATTTCTTGGCGACTCATGGGGTATCCAGCTCGCATGGATGCAAGTGATCCCAGGCCTTTATCCATTGGGTGCAGAGTCCTTTTCTTGAAGCTAACGCAGCTAACGTCACTGTCGTAGATGCGTTATCTAGGGCTTCTACTTGCATGCACTCTTGTCTCTCCGCCTCGACCACGACTCTGAGTACTTCAGCATGCTCAGCCTCCTCTACTACTTTCGTCGCTACCTCATGATCTACCACCGCTTTCTCCTCTTGCTCCATGATGGTCTCTGAAAGAATCTCATAAGCACGAACAACATCACGCCAAGCATCAATGCTAAACAAGCAACGAACACTGAGGGACTCATAGATGAAGCGAAGATTCTGCACATCTGTCAAGCTGAGGTGCTTCGAACATTGAGCCAATTCATAAAGTGACAGCTCCAAGCGTGTATACTTCTCCATCAAAGGCAACACTTGCACTTCAGCAAGGGGTTCTTCCAAGGCATCAATTTTTGAAGTATCTTCAATGAATGTACGCCAGAGTTCCTGCAACTGTTCCATCGGAAGAGGTTCACCCCATTCATCTACGAAGGTGGTAAAACCCAACCGGTCAATAGTCTCAAAATGAGACATTGAAATGGTATGCTCATGCTCAATTGTATTGAGAATAGCCCGCCCTTCCCTTACTAGGTCCATGCATTGAAAGTAGCTCCGCAGTGTTATCCATGCTCGGGACCAAGCGTAATCCATCTCGTTGAGAGGGCGAATATGCAAAGTAGTATTCAACAAAGCTTGTATTTTTATAGCTATCTCCATATAGGGTGAAAGCAATTCCTCCATGGAATCAATTGTTTGTTGTCCAAGCTGGATCTGTATCTGCGCTTCCCATAAGTACTGTAGTACCTTAACAGCGTGCACAACCAATTTTATAGAATTCTGAATGGAGCGAAGGTGAGCATCCTTAACACTGTCACATGAAAATCCTACAATAGGCATGGCTTTCTCTTCAAGCTGCTTCTTGAGTTCTTCTACCTACTGCTAAAGACTATGCATTTCAATCCGAGCGGCATCATGCTCCTTCAAGTGTACCTTGACTTGATTGCATAGATATTCATTCTCAGTGGTTGTTCTCTCTTCTGTCACCCTACTCTTGGCCAAGGCATTTTCAAGCTCAAGCACCTTATCTTGCATCTCAAAATATTTCTCCTTATAGTGCTCCCCATGCAGATACAATGAGCTCATATCCACCTGCATATTACCCATTTTCTCAATGGGATTAATCCACATCAGGTCTTCAGTTATGGTCTCAGAAATGTAATCTTCAGGCTGCAATTCACCTTGGGGTTTCTGGATCAACGGAGTGAATGTTGTAACATGAGCCTCCTTGGTGATTGGATCAAAAGCCACCTTCTTGATTGGCCACATCGACATCGAAGCTTCTTTTCATCACATACTTTTCAACCATTGAGAAGAGCTCAGGTGCGCCCAATTTAGTTTTTCAATATCCGATTGCTTTCGGGCTACTTGCACATCTGGGATAGTCTGTAGCTCCAAAAATGGTGTAAAAGGGATAAAAATTCTGAGTGACTAGGCCTAGTGGACACGGATGACATGGATAGAAGTGGAGGAATGGATGCAGGAATAGTGGAAGAGAGAGAAAGGGTGGATGAGGTGGTAGACACAAGTGCGGCTATAGTTACACTAATCCTAGGTGGAGCTTGCATACTAACAATGATGATGGTAGAGGTAGTGATGATCAAGGGAAGGGGATGCAAAAAGGGATTTGACTCGGATGCATATGAACTAAAAGAAATGGAGGACGAAGGAGCGAGAATGAAAGAAGGAGCAGTAGTGGTTTTGAAAGTGGAAGAAGTAGAAGTAGAAGAGGATACCATGGAAAATGAAATAGAAGGAATACCAAAGGATGGAGAAATAGAGAGTGGAGAGGATGAAAATGTAATAGATGGGACCGAAGAAGAAACCACTACGTGCTCCATGAGAGAGAGAGGAAGAGGGAAGAGATGACGTACCTTGGGGTGCAAGCACCACTTGTTCAGTTGATGGAGGAGGTTGTGCAACTACCTCCTCTTCTCGCTCTCCTTCCTACTCTCCAACATCGAGAGCTACTTCCTCATCCAAAATTTTGACATGTGAATCCTCAGAAAGTTGCTCCTCCTCTTGTTGCGCCATTGGAAATATTTGCACAAATGAAGTAGGGAGCTCGTTATTGGGTGAAGGATTCATCATCGGCACAGAAGTGGTTGTGGAACTCAACATGATAGAAATCATGGCATCCAAATATATGGACGTTGTAATAGTGGAAGTAGTTCGAGGTCATTTGGCCACTTTTGGAAATGGGGGCACCATCGGCTATTTTTACTTGGGCATGGGAGCCTCCTCCTGAGGGTGCTTCGTCCTTTGAGACCATCTTCGAAAAACATACTGCTCTTCCTCTTCATCCTCTTCTTCGGTCTCATCTTCAACCATTGGGTTCTCCTGCTCAGGTTCACTTTCGCCACTTTTGGACTGTTGAAAGCTTTGTGGTAAAACGATGGCAAAAGCAACGGGTTGATATGATTCCACAAATCTATCATAAGCTTCAGAAAACTGAGTATCAAGCTTCAACCCATAATCAGCATATGGCTTCCTATGATGAATGCGCATCACCCACCAGTTCATGATTTTCTCCTCACTCCATTCGGGGTTAGCTTCCTTAACAGTTCTAAACAGACCAGGAGGAGGAATATGTGTTTTATTCTTTTCCAGATTATACTCCACTTCCTGCTCATAATAATCATGCCATGGAGGAAGGGAGGACATTTTCTCTATGTGCCAGTTCATGTCTAGCCCATCAAAATTGTTACACCACTTCTGAATATCTGGGCACGGGCAGCAATGAAAGGTCTTTGCCTTGATAATTTCCAAAAATTTGTCGAGAGGGTCATAACGCCATCACTGTGGCAATTCAATTAATCCCAGGTCCTGAAGCACCACCATCAAAAGGTGATTTTTCCCAACCTGGTTCACTTCTATACTCCCAAACTTAAAAGGCATAGTGCAGGTTGTCTTCTTCCCTCGCCCGACACCATATATGTCATTGACGTAATCTATCTGACGCACAACTTCCATTGCAAAAATGTGCGTAGTAGAAAAATAAGGCAACAAAAATGGTTTACCTATGTACCCAAAAATTTGAACAACCACGCCCTAAGTGAGCAAAAATATATCACCCCTTTCTTCTGAAATAATAGAATCTCTCAAGTCACGCTATACCCGATCACAGTTTCCACAAAGTAGTTCAATCGTAGGCCCCAAAAACTAGCTATTAAAGTTGTACATGGACTCTCATTTCGTCAACACCTGAGTCCACTTGTAAATAGGTAAGGGCTCATCCTTTTCGCCCAACTGTGTTACTACGATAAAAGAAAAGTGATGCTACATCTGAAAGAAAAAGAACCAGACCAGTAGCGAAGTGTGCCAAAATGACTTAGACTTTCCGTCCTGCAACTTCTGCAATTGTGAATTAATCCTTCGAGAAATAAACTCAGCCCAATCAAAATAAATTGGATTTCCACCCTGTCTCATAGTAGCAGGAGAATAAAATTCCACCTTGCAAATGCATTGAGCCATAGTCGCCTACCATTTATGCATTGTCTCATCCGAGGGCAACCCAACAATCCAGGCAAGCATAGAATAAATATCTTGGCTCTTAAATTCTGAAAGTGATTTGGGAAAATTC
The DNA here is from genome assembly GCA_028583015.1 of Wollemia nobilis. Lineage (NCBI taxonomy): Eukaryota > Viridiplantae > Streptophyta > Pinopsida > Araucariales > Araucariaceae > Wollemia > Wollemia nobilis. Next base: position 6,170,172 of record JAQPPZ010001836.1, on the reverse strand, counting down.
GATAGCTGCCCCATCTATGGCTCCTTGATGAGTTGTGTCTCCATAAATTATCTCATAGTAACTGTGGAAACATACCTATCTTCTTGCTCATCTGTATGAACTTTCTTGTTTACTGCATAACTTGGGGCCTTCAACCCACATGCAAAAGCCTCTCGAACCTCATCCGGTGTAATTGTAAAGAGAATCTCTTTCCTAGCATTTCACATAGCTTTGGTAGAGGGATCATAAAACTATGCAATTAGTTGTACCAGCTCAGGGCATGGGTGCACGAGCGAACATAGGTACCATGAAAGCTATGAATTATGAGGCATTGTGAGCCAACTATTAAATGAAACTCCCTGGCTCACCGTAGTCTCAACCTCTTGCCTTAACCGATCGACCCCCTTGTGTGTAATCAAACAATCTCCAATTTTTGCCATTTTATCTTCATAGGGGTCCAGGTCGACATAGTCATTCTTTCAAGATTTCTTAGCCCTAGAACTTCTTTCTCACTTCTTATCCGGCTTTGCCTCTACAACCTCCTACGCCTCATTCGGCTCTTTATTGCATCTGCCCATCCTATCTGACAAAGCGTTGAATGACTCTACAATTTTCTGCTTCAAAACCTCTAAAAATTCTTCTGCACTGGAAACGCAAGATACAACAAAGCAGAAAAAGTTTAAAATAATAAGGGAAAACAAGATTGGCCCTTTTACCTCCCAAAATTTATAGGAGCACTGTCAGCTACTACAGTAATTACGAAATTAAATGCAGGTGCATCTTCGAAGAGGAATAATCCTCGAAAAACCACTCATACACTATTTCCAAGGCACAAAACCCTTCCCTTCGATTTATCACCAGATTCTCCTGGAGACTCGTGCCTTCTATGCTGCGCAATCATACATAGAAAAGTGTGCCCTAGCACCCGAAGCTTACTAGGGGAGCCAACCTAGCCGTTAATCAACCAATCATTAATTCTTACTGTCATCTTGGAAAGCTCAATCCGAATGCCTCCCACGTTTGGAAATTATTGCTCAAATTTGGCGCCTACTGCTTCCGATTATCGCCACGTACCCCGGATCACATTAAATTTCACAACATGCCTCTGAAAATTCTTCCTTCGGTGAAAACCTCTTGGGCGCTCATGAATTCGTGATGATTCTCTTCTTCTTACAACAATATTTTGTTTCTTTCAATCAAGTGACTACGCTTTTAAAACATCATGGGCATGCTTTTGTATTTTTTCCCAAAAAATAGATTCCTCTTTCAAACATGTTTTTCTTCCTTTAAAGGTGCCACGCTTTTATATTTTATTTTTTCTCTCTTTTTTTTTAAAACAATTTTTTTTTTTTGCTTTTCACTCGTTGATCATAAAAGTACGTTCGCCTAAGATATAGGTGAACGTCGCATTCGCCCCTTTGATAGGGCGAATGCGAAGCACCACTTGAATTAATCATTTTGGGTGAACAAGAATTTTAATTTTTTTTTTTTTTTTAAATATATATTTATACACATGTAACTATCAAACATCAAAAAATATTTACATATATACAGGGTGTTACCTTCAATTTGAAATCATGAAATATAAGCCTTCAGATGAAGGCCATTCATCGGAATAGGAAGCTCGTACCCTTCCATGTCATAGAGATGGAATGCATTAGTAGAAGTGATAGCAGAGATCCGAAAAGGACCTTCCCATATTGCATCAAACTTATGATGCTTTCCAGGCTTGGATTTCTTCTCATTCCATTTTAATACTAGATCACCCACCTGAAAACTTCGGTCACTTGTTTTCTTTTCAAACCATTTCTTCATCTCTGTAGAATGTTTGGAAAAATCTAGGTAAGCCTGCTCCCTTTCTTCTTCTAATTGTAACAACTATGCCAACCTTGCCTCCATAGGATTATTTTCTTCGTTTTCATCTTGGAACATCTGCAAAGTTTGGAGCACAGGAAGCTCAATATGGGTAGGAAGGACAACTTCTTTCCCATAAACCAAAGCATACGGGGAGGTCTTTATAGACTTCTTTACTGAAATGCGGTCGGCCCAAAGTGCTTGATTCAATAATAAGTGCCAACTCCTCTTATTGCCACCCATTATTCTTTTTAGAATCCGTAGCAAATTTTTGTTAGTAGACTCGGCCAATCCATTCCCCTGTGGGTAATAATTGGAAGATGTCTTCAGGTAAATACCATATCTGCTAGCGAATTCTATAATTTTGGCTCCAATGAAGGGAGTACCATTGTCAGTGACCAAAGAATCTGGTATACCAAATCGAGTGATGAGGCTTTCCAAAAAGAAATAACAGTCGCCTGATCAGCTTTCTTGGTGGGTATAGCTTTCACCCATCTGGTGAAGTAATCTATTGTGGTCAGGATATATTTATGTTCTATAGAGGAGTGCGGATCAATAACACCTATAAAATCAAGTCCCCACTATTGAAAGGGTGCTTCCACCTAGATTGGATGTAGCGGTAATGCTCCTTTTCTGACTCGACCCACATATCTTTGACAACTATCACATTGCTGGCTTATTTTATGTGAATCGACGAACAAAGTTGGCCAATAGTATCCTACCCAAATAATTTTCAGAGCCATAGGTCTGCCTACATAATGTCCTCCTGATAGCCCAAAATGGAACTCCTCCAAAATATTTTCTTTTGGAAGCTTTTACACACCTAAGGAGTACACCATCAATATTTTTATAATATAGCCCATTAGGCAACAACACATACCTGAGCGCTTGCAATCTGAACCGTCGATGTTGTGAGGGATCAAGGTGGCTAGGACACCTTCCAGAAGTAAAGTAATCAACTAATTCCTCTATCCACTCCTTGTCACCTACTACATTATTTACACAAATCACATCTTCATGACTTGCTTCAGTCATTTCAGCAACAACGCTTTTGGCCAGCTCTTGACACAGAGCACGTCCACGAACCAATTTCGTCGGTCGGATCTCCACATCATACTCCTGGATCTTTGTGACCCAACCAACCCTTTTTTCTCCCAGTTCTCCTTGGACTATGAAGTTTCGAACATCAGGATGAATGACGTAAACCACAGTCTTACTTTGAGAAACAAAGTGGCAAAATTTCTTCAATGCTTTCATGACTGCATAAACTTGCTTCTCTATAAAGTTGTACTTCTCCTGGTGTGGCGCTATAACCTGGCTTAGAAAAGCAATAGGCTTCTCCTCGCCATCATCTTGTTTCTGTGTTAGCACGACAGCATAGCTCTCCTGCTCACCTACTGCATAGAGGATGAAGTCTTTGGAGTAGTCAGGATTGATCAAAACTGGCGCTTGAGTAATCCTCTCTTTGATTTCTTGAAATGCTCACTTCCTAGCTTCTGTCCACTTAAACTCAACATTCTTCTTCAAGAGCTCAGTCATGGGCTTGACGACTTGGGTGAAGTCAACAATAAACTTGCGAATAAAGTTTATTTGTCCAAAGAAGGACTACAAGTTTTTCTTATTGGTAGGTAATGATAGTTTCATGAGCGCTTCGGCCCATGCAGGATCTATGGCCAATCCTTCTTGCGAGATCACATGGCCCAACAACTTCCCTTCTTTAACCATAAAAATTGACTTCTTTGGATTTATGGAAATCCCAAATTCTCGACACTTCTCAAATATTTGCCTCAGATGGGTAACATGATCTGTTCTGCAATGTGAAAACACCGTCATATCATCAAGATATATTACAATGATTTTATTTAGCAACTCACCAAAGGCGACGTCCATGGCTCTCTAAAAAGTAGCACCAGCATTTGAAAGCCCAAAGGGCATCCGTTGGTAAGCGAATGTACCCCACTTAGTAGTAAACATCATCTTATATTGATCCTCATATTTTACCCAAATTTGATTGTACCCGAAGAAGCCATCTAGCAATGAGAATCTCTGGGCACCAGCCACAACATGAAGAATCTGGTCTATCTGAGGCAGAGGATAATGGTCCTTGAGTGATGCCTGGTTTAAATTTTGGAAATCAATGCACATACGTATGTCTCCATTCTTCTTCCTTACAGGAACCAGGTTCGCTACCCAGGTGGAATGCTTAATAGGATAAATGATCTTCGCCTCAAGCATCTTCAACAATTCCGCCTTCATGAGGATCTCAATCTTAGGATTAATAGGACGTTGTTTCTGCCAAAAAGGCTTAACTCCTTCTTGTAACTCAATAGTGTGTTGAATCACATTCTTATCATATCCTTTCAAGTCTTGATAACTCCATGCTACAATATCTGGATATTCGTAGCACAGATTTCTAATGCCTTCAATCTCATCCGATTCACAATCAGTCCCAATATTAATGATCTTTCCTGGTTCCAACTGCAACTCTCTGTATTCCTTGGCATCCACCTTAATCCTATGTTTATCAGCCCTATCATTCTGATCAAACAAGCTTTCTAATGAAATCAATCCCCTAGGAATATGATTATTTCTCAACTGAATCATTCCTTCCTTTTCTTCCTCCACAAGGACTTTATCATCGACATTAGCAACTTCTTTGAGCAAAAAATTCACTATTTTCTCATCATTATCAAACACTTGCCAATAGAGATTCTTATCTAGAATGGAAGGCCTATAAATTACTCTCACCATCTTTGGCTTTCGAACCACTTGCTCAATAGGAGAATAATTAGCGCCAAGGGAAGCTAAAATATCAACATGTCTATTCTGTTCTCGAGGAATCACCTAAATATTCAAAGCTTTAAATGCTTCTAACAGATCCCACACTCTATTGTGGTAAGCCTTCAAATAATGTTTCTTGCTCATGCATCTATTTGTAACTTGATTGACAATAAGCTCGGAGTCACCAAAAATCTGCAATTGTTCAATTCCTAATTTCTCCGCTTTCTTCAAGCCAAGGCATAGCGCTTCGTATTCAGCTACATTATTTGTACAACTCTAGGTCAATCTGTAGGAGTAAGTTTTCTGTATTCCTTCAGGAGAAATCAATACAATACCTACTCCTACACCATTCTTACATCGAGCGCCATCAAAGAACAACTTCCATAACTAGTGCAAAATAGGTTCTAGAGACTCAAGGACCTTCTTTTTGGATTGTTCTATCTTCTGGATTGAGTAACAACCAATATCTATCCCAATCATAGCATTGAAATCTATCAGCAGAAACTCCTCCTCTAGGCGAAGCTCATCAAGTGCTTCTTCAACCAGATCAACTTCCTCCAATTCTTCGATCATCATGTTTACCGTGCCTGGAACTTGTTCTGCCTCCTCTATCTTTTCAATATGAAAAGGTGAAGGCTTCTCATTATAAATGCGGATTCACCTTCCCTTGAATGGTATCTCCAAATGTGAATAATCTAGGGAAAGATAACCTCCAAGCTTAGCTATAAATTCCCTTGAAAGGCACATGCTAAAATAGGGCTCCAAATCAACAACCACCACCTCCTGGATGACAGTAATTTGTGGCATACTATGGAGCACAATTGGAATATCCTTGATTACCCCAATAGTCTTAACTGGAGTTCCATCCAACTGCAACACTCTTGGACTACTCCTTGTATACTCCATCCCCATTACTTCACATACTGCCTTTGGCATGACAGTAGTTGCAGCACCAGAGTCAATCATGCAATTATGCATGATCCACCCTTCCATTCTCAAGGATAAATAAAATGGGGGAGGCCTATTTTTTCCTGTCACTGAAGTGGGGAGCGCTTGAGCCAAGACTATTTGTGAACAATATTTCTTTTGGTCCTTGGTAGTCTTCAAGGATTCTTGTAACAAATCAATCTGCCCAAGTAACTGCAATGCATCGTACAAGCTAATCCTTGCTAGGATTTTCTTCATTTCTTCCACAATACTGTAGCTATGAGCAGCTGAGACTTTTTCCTCCAGGGGTCATTCATACTTATCTCGATACTGTTGCGTAGCTTCTACTCTTTGCCTTTTAGTTAATGAAGGATACTTGAGTCTCTCCTTAGCTTGCTCTCTTGTTTCGCTAGAAACTGGAGCGATCATCGTAGGTTGCGAAGTTGAAGGCTTAGCTTGCACTTTATCTTGAGCTTGCCTAGGTAATAGATCTTTCACCTTAACAGCATCAGGTCCTTTGGTTCTAACATCAGGAGTCTTCATCGGGGATGACCACTTTTCTTCCTATGCTTTTGGTTCTGTAGGTACTTTCAAAGGTTGCAATTCCATGGGATCAACAATCATCGACTTCTTCCCAGACCTAGTGAGGACTGAAACTTGCTCCAAGGATGACATCATACAATTATGCTCCACTTCTCGAATCATATTAACTTGCCCACCCATAGAGATTTCTGCCAATGTCTGAACATAGTTCAAATGCACCATACATGTATCTTCACCGTGAGGATCATTGCATGTAGAACACCAATATGCTCTTTCAGACACATTAACTTCATCATTTACTTGCACCATGGTGTTTTTCTCAGGTCCCCTGCTGGTAGACGCTTGCTCTCGGGTGATTGGTGGAGTCTAAAATCTTCTTGATCGAAACTCAGCTTCGGCTTGTTTTTTCCTCACCGTTGTAAGCTCATTAGATATCGTCCTCAAAGCCGCATTATTGGATTTCACTTCTTGTAACAAAGTGGTGAGGGGATCTGAATTGGGTGATGGGGTCGACATTGGCAATGACAAAGGTGCTTGCGGCATGGGTAATGGTAAAGGGGTTGGAGGTGCTGGCAATGTTGGAAAAGAAATGGACGAAGGCTGTGGAGGTACTGATGGAGCAGGAAATCATGGAAAGCTCATAGCGGATGACTACGGGATAGGGATAGGGGCCACTTGAGGGGGGCCTAAATTCCATGAAGGGACTGGATACATTGATGGCATAGGCTATGAGAATGCATTAGAGTAAAGATATTGCGGGAGATCAGGGAGAATAGGTATTGTTGCCTTCGGAGGAAGTCTGCCTACAACAATCAAATTTGATTCGGCCTTTTGAGCTTGTGTGTACATATCTGGGAATGTGGTCACATTGGCTTGATGCACCGCCATACCGATATCAGTACTGAGCGCTCGGAGATAATAAAATGTTGCTTGCTCAAGCATCGACCGCAAACCATCTGGAACCCTCTGCCAGCTTCATGCAAATCGGAACATTAAAATCTACAAGCTCTTCTTGTGGATGTCTTTGAATCATGGTGAACTGGTGCAACAAAGAATACGGATCAACTTGCTCATGGAAATTCTTAATCAACAACTCTACCAATTGATCCCATGAAGTAATGGTACCAGGCTACAAGGATCGATACCAATATAGCAATTTTCCCCTTAGCGACAAAACCAAAAGTTTTATCATTACATCCTCATCAGTTATATCATGGATAGTTGCAAGAGAGGCCACATCTTGGATATGCTCATATGCAGTTTTCCCAGTACCATCATATGTTGGCAAAGCCTTCAGAGCAGCTTGAGGTACTAGATTCTGTGCCTACAAATTCAAGGCTCCGGAGCTATTCCATGCGGGGAACTACCTTGGGGGCTATTGTTGGTGTGGTGGGGGATTCTGAGCCATGTGAATGGGAATATGGGGAGTAGGTTGTGGAGCGCTAGCGGTTGTACTAGGCGGAGGCTGAGGAAAATTGGTGGTAGTACTTACTGGACTTACGGGAGCGAAAAACACACCAGCTAATCGAGAAGATGAAATAGATGGTATGGATGGGATATGAGGGAGTGAAGACGTTCATCGAAAAGTGGCTATTTGAGGATGCTCTCCTAACCTTTGGATATCAAGTTCGTAAAACTCAATTTGATTATCAGGATTCTTGGCTTTCGATCTTGTATTCATGAGAGACAACTTTCATCGTCCTCACACCTATGGAGTTCTAGATAAAATTTGAGTCGCTAGATGTTCTAATCTCAGCAGAAATGTGAACACCAAACCTAACACTGCTGGAAGTGGAATCTTATAGTCCCATCGGGCGTGCCAAAAATTGTTGGTCAAATATCTACCTAATTGATAAACATTGCGTTTATGCACCCTAGATACGACCAACATTGAAATGTCGAGAGGAAAGAGATGTCCTCCGTGCCAATCTCTAGAGAGGGCTGGTTCCCTAACTAAATCCTACACTGGTAAAAGACTAGGGATGCAGGAAAGAAATTGGAAATATGCAGAAAGAAATGGGAAATATGGCCATAGGCCAAAGTGCAAGGCTGGTGTTAGACTAACTAGCAGGAAAAAACCCAAGCACAAAGTAGCATTTGTAAAAAGAAACAGAATAGAACAAGCTCATGATCTGGCCATAGCAACTATCAAAATGGCGCTCCAACATTCACCTTCTTATTAGCAATTTTAAATCCAATGACAAAATTTAAATAGAACAACAAACAAGATGAGCAAATGAAAATAGAAGCACACTACACAGAAAGTAACCACACACAAGATCACTTGCAAATTCAAAAATCTGATGCCTTGTATTAATGCAGAGAGCTTGGAGAAATCTCTCGCAAAATGTCTAACCCCTTTTTTACAATGAAATTTGTCTAGTATTTATAGAGGTTTTCGCCTCTTTCATTTAATACATAGGAGAATAAAATGTCCCGAGATCAAAGACAAAACCAGCAAAATCCTCCTCGAATTCCTTGAAAATCCATCCTCCTGAGAAGACAAATTCCTGAAAATCTGTAATTCGGGCGAGAGTGTGCAGATTGCAAAAAAGACATTAAATTCTTTAGAGCGCCTTTGGTACATTGGAAATCATGAAAACTCGTTTCTTCTCGCCTTCCCCTTCGTGATCCACAAAATGGAGTAACTGAGGGCATCCTTAATTAAATGCATAAAACTTAGCATCTTTGAAATCTTGACCAAATTTCCATTTGCCCACATTTTACTTTCGCCTTAACATTTGCTTCACCCCATCTCAAATTGAAAAGGCATGCATGAAATCCTTATAAAAACATGTTTACCTCTTAAAAGGGTGAACGACACATTTACCCCTAAAGAAGAGCGAACGCGACCTTGCTTCACCATATATGTTGGTTCACCCTTGGGAGGGGTGAATAGCATGTTCGCCCCTCAACCAGGGCGAACGTAATTTGAGCTACCTTTCGAGCACGTGCACACCACCATACATTGTCAAGGCGCGTTCACCCCTAAGAAGGGCGAACGACGCGTTCGCCCCAAAGTAAGGGCGAACGCGACTTTAATCTTTGACCTTTCACCTTTGTGAAATCTTTTGAACTCGTTCACCCCTTTCAAAGGCGAATGGGGCGTTCGCCTCTTCCTTGGGGCGAACGTAAATACATGCCAAATTTTCCAAGTTTTCTCTTCGGGACTTGTCTTCTCCATTTTTTCGAAATTCAAGTAGACATTTCTCCATTAATATTTTACAGAGATAAATTCAAAAAGAAACTTTTTGAACATGCACCAAAAATGTACAATTATTTAAAACATTACATATAGAAGCAAAAGATGCAAGTATATACTGTCGCTACATTCAAAAATTGAACTCAAAATCTTGAACAAAATTCCCAATGAATACGAAATGGCCAACACTTGATAGGTGATAGAGTAGAGAGAACAGTAGTCTCTAGTGGATAGAGATCCATCAGCCAGGGCAGTGAGGATAGGTCTTCTAAGTGGGGACAAGAGTCTTCAGTAGAGAGAGATCCACAAGCTAGTACAGTGGAGGTAGTAGTATTCTAGAGGATCACTAGTCAGAGCAGAGGAGGAGTTATCCTATGGATAGAGATCCACAAACCAGATTTAGAGGATCAATATCTCCTTTGGACAGAGGTCCATAAACATTGTAATAGGGAAAGGATTCCCAAGATATTTATTGAAAAAATATTAGTAAAATATTTTCTTCGTGGAGTAGCCCACATTGGGTGAACCACGTAAATTGTGGTGTCTCTATTGTGTGATGATTTATGCATTGCTTTGGTTATTGCTATTGATATTGCCATTGATTATATTGATTAATACTTTTTGGGAAAGAAAAGTAAAAAGTGGTCTTATACTGTTTCCCCCCCTCTCAGTATAAGCTTGTGTTCTTCAAGAAATATAGAAAGAAACCAACCTGCAACACTTGCTTACCTCTATTTTATCCCGTATTTAACTTGTTTTTTTTTAACAATTTGAATCCTCTTCCCTTCCTCACAAAGTGTGTTTCCCTTTCTAACTCTTTTAACTGTTTGTCTTATTCCTTTTTCCAAGGTCATCTACTACCATCAATGCCTTACCTCCTTCTCTCCTCCATGTATCTCCCTTTTCCTCAATGCTCCACCTCCCTCCATGATTCTTCCCAGCTACTCTACATTGTGACCGATATTAAATCTCATATACTATCAAATCTTTTGACAAGCTTTGTCATAAATGGAGCTCTTAAATCGATGGTAGAAATATTGAGTTCTCAAGAAGTTTAATTATCACTCACAATAATCATTTATCATTTTAAAATGAAAATTTGTTATTATTTAAATCAAAACAACCATTGTTTATAATGAAACTCTTTTATCATTAAACTATTATTTATAAATGAAGTTCTTTTATCATTTAAAATAATTAAACTATTATTTATTTATATAAATATACAACATAGAATAAAAAGTTTTTTTATCCAGTACTAACATCATAATATTCTTTTGAAAGACTTAAGAAAAACAAGAAGCTTCTCCAAAACAACCAGGTTATGCATGTTTTCCCAATATTTGATTCAGATAGTGATGAAGTAAAAGATAATCAAACATTTGCAATAGACAAATATGGGATATTTCCATCAACCTAGTCACCTATCTCAGCCCGAGAGTTTACGATGACTACCAAGCCATCAACTAAGGCTCAAGATGGCTAGCTATTGGCGATTATCCCTAACTGAATGCATGCCTATATAAAGGTTCCATCAATGTTAACCCCAAGTTACCATAATCATCACTTCCCTAACCTCATGTACCCCCATTTTTGGTGGATGATTCTACTTCCTCCACCTATGAATGTACCTAATCCTGCACACTTGGCAATATGTTAGCAATACCATGTTCTTCCAAATCAACTAAACATCACATAGTTGGTTCAATTGCTCAAAATAGGTATTAAAGCATCATTAATTAATACATTGTTTCTTTGTGCCAAAAATCCTGCCAGGGAGGGTCATGACACCTTAAGCACAATGTATAGCCTCAAAAAAACTTTCTTATTTATGGTGTCTTGGAATTTTTAAAACATAAGGGTCATCATCCATAGTATTTTTTTATGTTATCCTAAAAATTATAAATCATAATAGATATATTCATACTACTTTATTTATTATTTTTCTATTGAAACCTTCAAGTGCAAGAGGTAAAATTTATATTTCTTTCTCTTTTATTACAAGGAGATGACTTTCTACTATTTGATAAAAATGGGGTGATTCACTTGTGTTAAACTTAACCTCTTCCAACTTCTTCATTTTAAAATTTGCTTCCATATCTTACTTTGCTTTTCTATTTTCTTCTAAATTTGACTTCCATAGTATAACTCCTTACCTTTTACATCATTCTTAGTTTTCTATAATGTTTGTTTCAAAGGAACAATGAAGGTCTTCATCATCTAATGTGCAAATATGATTTAGTTTCCACTTTTTAAGATTGAAAATCCTTGATCCAATATATATTCCTCTATAATATGATCTCATTGCTCCAAATTGAAGTTTGTTATCATGACCACAACTTTCCATATCTTTCTCCAATTTTTTTTACTTTGCAATTTAGTTTCATAATGTTTATGGAATCAAAATGCAATTTTTCATAATCTACTTGTTCATCCCATTCTCTTGGTTTATGTTTAATATTAATGAATTTTGGAAATTTGTTGAAATATCTATGACAACATATATCTAGGTATACATAATACCCTTCCATTTATTAGTAGGTAGCCCCTCCTGGATGAACTCCATTAGAGCACTATCAATATCATGCAAAACCTTCTTATTGATAGGTTGATAAGGAAGTCTCAAAATATTGATGCACACATAAAGCATTTAAGGGTTTTTAAATCCACAACATAATTCTCACTCCATGTTCTTAAATACAAGCCATATCTCCCCCTAAACCATGGTCTACCACTTGACTTTAGTGAGAGAAAACCCTTTCAAAATGGAAGTCATATAATAATGTGAAATTTGGTTAAGCAAAGGTAATCAAATATATAATTTATTATTATAAATTACAAATGATTTAATTCCATTTTATTTTATAATATTTTTATTCAACATGATCCTAATATTTTAAGGTATTGTGTTTGAGCAATGTGCATGCCTTATATGCTTCTATATTTTGCATATACATCTATCTAAGGGGTACAAGAACAACAAATATGATATGAGTATTAGAAGTTTCAATGTTGCAACTAAACAAAGGTGTAAGTCAAAGAATTTATTTATATAGATTAACCATTATTATAGAATTTTGAGAAAACAATCAGGTAACCCATTCATACATTTGATAAAATGAAAGGTATGAAAGGATAAATCAATTATTTCAAACCACCAATTTATGCACATCAAAAAATAATTCAAATATCTCAAGATATAAGAGCAAAAATTCAATTACAACACATTGCTATAAATAATCTACTTTAAATGAATCGACAATGCCTATTTTTTGTGATATCTAGCTTTGTACTTTGTAATTAGGCAAATATGCTATCTAGTCATACATTTCAGTCAATGTAATTCACAAAATGTTAAATTGACTGTGTAAAATAAATGATTCATGTAATAGCTCCATGCTTGAGAAATATGAAGAATCAAAGGAAGTTTATTTCATGTATAGCTTATTTCCCTATTTAAGTTTTTCATTCCATTTAATTTTTTAATTTTGTACATTAAAGATTTTCATTTTCTCTACAAGTGTTGAAGATGTCATTATGTTAAGAGAGAAAAATATACATAAAAAACATGAGGTGAAGTTGTAAATTTTGATTTAAAGATTAACTTGTTTTACTAAATTATATGATACATGATGATCAATTCTACACATAAAATTTAATCAATTATATGGGATTGAAATGAACACCACACAAACATATTACATCATTAATACATAATGGCATTACAACAACTTAACAATTATATATTTATCACTTGGAAAGAATTGAATGTGGGTCTCTTGTTGAGGAATTTAATTGGTTGAGCTAATGTCATTTGATTAATTTTTGAGATATTTGTATAACATGTGATTCAAGCATTATATGATCCATATATGTGTGTATGTTTTTCAAATATTTCATCAAAAAATAATGTATAATATAACAAAAGAAATTAAAATGCAATATTATTTTTAAAATATATATTGTAATAAAGGGTATTATGAAAAATAAATTTGAAATATGTATACATTATTATTATCAACATGAATGAAAATTTTATAGGGTTGATGACAACAAGTATGATAAAGAATTGTTATTAAATCTTATCCTATAATGAAATCATAAATCGCTTGAATTAAGCATTGATTTTACACTTGACAAGCATCTATTAGATATCACCATCTCTAGCACGAGTTAGGTCTACTTTGCATAGAAAAAGAAAAATATCTTTATAATCAAGTAGTCAAGTTGACAAAATATGTAGGTCTAATATGCAATTATGATGACATTATGTTTTATTATTATTTAAAGAGTGTGTAAATATACACCATGTATTAAAACTACAAGCAAGAAAATATGAAAAAAAGGTAAAAAAATTAACATATGAAAGACTAAAAGACTTTGAAAATATTTTAAGGATTATTAACAATGCATTTTCAACCAATATATATAACAAATTGAGTTGCATTTTCAAGAGTGTGAGTGAATGAAACAAGATTGTATATTACACTATTATTACATTAACTCGAAGAAATAAAATGTTAGATTATACTATGAATAAAGTTAAATTTTCAAACTAAAATATAAATGTTTTATGTTGATTAAATGAACAATTAACTATTGTCACGTTGTACATATTTATGGGTTTCATTAATAAATAAAATCAATTGCATATTTTTATGATTATTTATTATTCAAAAGGATAATAAAGTGATCTACACTATAGGGCCTAAGATGTGGTGGTGTGGAGGACCTCCTTGAATGAATTTTTGGCACCATATGAATTATGCTTGAGATTTATGTAATAAAATATGGTACAATAGAATCTCTCTTTATTTATAAATAATGAAAATGTAAATATAATATATAAAATAATGTTCATGTGACAAAAACAACATTACAAATGTTTAGGTGCATAAAGTGCATATATACTCTATTACTATGTAGTGAAAAAAATTAGAAAAATAAAATATTAGGAACTACAAGGGCAATAACAGTCTATAGAAAGGAAGGAGAGAGATATACTAGAAGAGAAAACATTAAGAAAGAAGTGATCCACAACTTTATTAATATACAAATATACAACAATTACAAAGCGATGGGGAGGTTAAATAGTTTGGTTCCTAAATGATCAAGAAGTAGTTTCAATGAAAATTATAGAACAATCCATTTATCTCTTTTGGAACCAACATAAATATGTAAGATACCAAGAGGTAATATTGGATTATTGTAGCTATATCCTTAAGTCTTAGTGTTAGAAATATGTATTATATGTATTCTAGCATTTAGTGGTGATATATGGTGTTTATGCCACAAATATTTGTGTGTAGGAGGTGACTTAGACATTGGAACCAATGCAAGGTCAATTCCATAGTGATCACAATGCCATGAATGGTATTGGTGCCATGAATAAGTTTGACATCATTGGTATTGATGGTATTATCTTATCTAGTCAAATTTCTAGATGGATGCAAAGGCCTATAGATCAAAAGTGTTATAGTGTCACTATACATAGGAGTTAAACAACCCCTACTTTGCTTATATCATTTGTAGTTATTTGGGAAGCAAAGGTACCTTTCACATCATCCTCTAACTATAGAAACAAATATGTGACTTGGTTAAGTGTGTAGAATTTAACTTGCACTACAAACTGACTAATCTTAACAACCTTAAAGAGGTTGTTTGACCCTTGAATAATATGCTTGCTAGTGACATAAATCAATTAATACATTTTAAAAAGTACCAACCAAGTGGAATCCATGTATCCAAAGGGTTATACTTTCATAAAATCTACCAGAGGAGGATGATATGACTTGAGTATTTTTGTATTGAATATTGGATGCATCCCCAAGTAAGGAGGCAAATTGAGAATAAAAGAATTTTCATCTATAGTGCATTGAATGGTGTATGAAGCATAATAAAAAGTTTTGATCTTTTAGTATGAATTAGATAATTATTCCTTCTTCAAGTGGATCCAAACATATATCCAACCTGAAATATGTGTTAGTGCAGTGTTGATCATGGGTCTCCTTGTACTTTTGTTCTTGATTAACAAGTATTTTCTATACCTAGTTTTGCATGTGTTGCACATGAAATAGAAATTTTTCATTCATATCTTATTAAATTTTATTGGTGTCATCATGTCTATAGAAATATGGAAGGCAGTGTTTATGGGTATGCTTGACTAAAATCCAAAATATGCTTAGAATGGGTTGTGACCTATTGAATTATGTAGAGCCGTATTATAAGAATATTGGATGTGTGGGAGATTCTCATCCCATATTTGAGGGTGATTGTGATTATACATTTAGAGTATATATAATAACATATGACTTGACACTTCATTATGGAAATCAATCTATGGATGGAAGGCTATGGGATGTTATAGCTTAGTTTTTGGTTCCTCGTAGAGATAACATCAAAAGTTGATGATTAAACATAAGTCTCAAATAGAGATGATGGATTTTAGAATAACCAAGTGAATACAAACATGTTGATAGAAAAATCTTGTCATATTTGTTGTGTCAACATGCTTCCTACATGACACCATGATCATTATCTTTGTACACCTATCAACCAAAAATTTGAAGCCATTTTAATATTTGGTGGTTGGTGTCCTTGAATGGTAATGTATGGAAATTAATTTTAAAGGTCTGGAAGGAACTAGTAGAGGTGTGTAGAGCCTCAAATTCTTATATGCTAGTTTGAAAATGTTGTTAGGTGCATAAGACGATGTATAGCTCCACTTTCTTATGCATATATGGCTAGTAGGAGTGTTGTTATCATACAATAAATATCTTATTGATATTGAAGTGTCTAACTACCTTTGATTAGTTCTGCCCAAATGAGTAGCTAGCATGATGTACCAAAATATACAAAAAGCTTACTAAAATTGTAAAACAACCAATTGTTGAGGTGGTGATCTAGCATATCTTGAGAATATCAATAGTGAAGACTTTGTAACTTTGAATATAGGTCCAAGGGTTGAATATTGAGGGGGTAAATTTGTACACCATGCTTCAATTTATAGAGTATGATTGGGGATAACTATATATTGGGTAAACAGTATATGTTTCATATGGCCTATGGCCTCATGAATATTAAAAACTACTTTACCCTTTTACCCTTTTTATATCATCTAGTGGTGTATAATGACAAAA
The DNA here is from genome assembly GCA_028583015.1 of Wollemia nobilis. NCBI lineage: Eukaryota > Viridiplantae > Streptophyta > Pinopsida > Araucariales > Araucariaceae > Wollemia > Wollemia nobilis. The sequence goes on along the minus strand of JAQPPZ010001836.1, from coordinate 6,153,747 downwards.
TAGGCATCCTTAGGATATAATATCTTCTAGTAATTAGCATTATGACCTCTATTTTCCATGACTATCATTAGTATTTTTACTAGAAAATAATCTAGACATTTAGTTTCCTGATTATCTTTTCCCTTATGATGTTTGATCACAAGGTGGAATTATTACAAATAATTTATCCACTTCATATGGAACATGTTCTATAATTTACATTGTGTGAAGAAATTACAAAGGACTATGATTAAAGTGCATAATTTTTTCTTACCTATGATGTAGTGGTTCCACTATTGAATGACTTAAACAATGGCATGCAACTTCTTGTATGTTTAGTAATGTTGAGATGTGTTACTAAGCATATTATAATGGTATGCCATGGGATGTCCATTTTAAATTAGGATGGCGCCAAGACACATGCTAGAATCCCAACACAAGTAGGCAGTATAATTTGATAAGGTCCAAAAAACTTCAATATTTCATTAGGTTGTTTGGATTAGGGTATTCTTGGATGACTTGTATCTTCTCTAGACCTACATGCATGAAATTACAATTAATGATGTAGTTGATGTAGAATATCTTTGTAATGTTGAAGGTATACTTGCATGGGTTTTCTTGAAACCTATGTTAGCATAGTGTGTTTAGGACTTAGTGAACATACTAAAGATGCTCCTCCCATGTCTTATTGAATATGAGCATGTAATACAAATAGGCTATTATGAAGGATCCTATAAAATTTTGTAATATATCGTTCATCTATAACAACCCCTATATTTGGGATGGTCAAATATAGAATGATTTTTCTATTTGATTATACTCATCATAGTGAATAACAATCAAATTAAGTACCACTTGATAGAAAATAGTCTACTAACAATGCAAATTCCATTCAAATTTAAACATATCCAACTCACAAGTTTTTAAAAAATCATTAAATTCCAAGTCATCCATATTCAAGCATACATGTATTTGGCATGGACCCAACCTACTCAGTTTACCTAGTCTTTCTAATATTTAAGCCTTCTAGATTAACAAGCCTTAAAAGAATCCATAAATGGCATGAAGGAAGTATAGTTCTCTATTAGTTTTGCCATTACCTTATATTAGGATCTTTCATAACCTAAATTGAATATTCGTTATCAACTTCAATAACATAGGGCATGAAAGTTCCTCATAATATTTATAAAATAGCATGGCTAGGGTTATGCCTAGTGGAACTTAAACTAGTTATGTCACCCATAAGCTCTATATTGAATATCCCAACAACAAAAAATATACTTATAAACATAATAAATACCTTATTCTCTATATTTCATGATAAACCTTTCATGTTGAAAAGTGATATTAATACCCATATCATAAGTCTTATGCAACTAGACTTATTAGCAAGTTACCAATTTTGTGAAGCAAGGTTATGACCTGAAGCCATTATTCTTATTTCACAAGAACATAAAATAAAATAATTTAGGATTTTCTTATAAAATAGAGTTATAAACTGTAGAGCTAAAAACACGATACTATGCAAATATAAAAGTAAATAACTCAAGATAGACAATAATTGCACAAGATATTATTTTATTCAATAATAAAGGGGGGAAGCTGAGAAAGTCTTTGTTACAACTATTATGTCCAACATAATTATTTTTAATACATATATTACAAATAAATGCTAGGGTTCTCCAAAACCCTAGCTACACAGATTTGTGTGTCTTCAGTGTGTTTTGCTTCCAACATATTGAGTGGGTTTTGGTATCCGATTTCGGGACACTCCAGCTTCAACATCTATCCAATAATGAATGAAACCTATAGATATGCACACATATAAACAAAATAAGGAGTTAGTAATACCTGTGAGGGCTCCACAAAGTGAGACCCTCAGTTATTAATAAAACCCTAGTTGTTACTGAATGAAACAACATACAAAAACCTACATATTATGCAATAAAATAATAATCAATGTTGATTTACCTTGCTGGACTTGATTCTTTGTTGATTTGTTGTAGATTTGATGGTAGGATGCTCTAATAACACCCGATGGCTTGATGTAGTAGACTTTGATTCACGTTTGATGATTACGGTAGGCTCTAACATGCACTTGGTAGGCTCTGGTGTGAGCTTGGGTAGGATCTGGAGCGAGCCTACAATATGGCCTGCTCTGGCAGGCACTGTAGTGAGCTTGGCAAGATCTGGAGGGTTCCTATGAAATGGTAGGCTTTGTAGTGAGCCTACGAGTTAGGGTTGGATCTGGAATAGCAGATCATGAGAATGCGAGGAAAGCAACAGATAGGGTACGACAACTATAATAGAAGATGGATGGAGTATTATGACATAAATGGAGTACGAATATGGAATGACTGGAATGATGGAATTCCTACAGCAAGCTAGGGTTTGGATCTTCAATGGCTCTACAACCTTCTACTTCACACAGGCTTCTTCAATAATATCTCCAAGGGTAAGAACATTTGAGGGCTTGAGCATTTTCAAATGCCCTTATTTATAATCTAGCCTAGGGTTTTATTAGGGTTTTAGCTTAACACTTTTGATCATGTGGCTAAGATTAAATCAAATCCTAAGGCTGAGATTATACTTTAAATATGGCATGGATTGATGAATATGGATGGCTAAGATTAGATTAAATCTAATGGTTGAGGTTAATTGGATTTAAATATATATATATATATATATATATATATATATATATATATATATATATATATATTTATATATATATATTAAAATATAATAATAAAATATTATATTAAATATAAATAATATAAAATACATATAAATTAAGTCCAAAGGGGTCGAAAAGTGGTGGTAAAGGGCTAAAGTGGGCCTTTTGAATGCGGGAAAGGTATGAAATGGTTAAATGGATGGTGGGGAAGGTGGATGGTGGACAAGTGTGTGGTAGGAAGGATATTTGGTGTCTACAGATGCCCCTTTTTGTACCATGTTGTGTGAAATACAATGTGGTGCAAAAAATATGAGATACCTACTTGGGCTATGCGTGCAAAAGAAACTTCTCTATGTTGTTGTATTTGAGAACTAATGTTGAAGACAAAAGAATAATGATTTTTTTTTTTTTTGGAATTTTCATAGCTTACCCCCTCAATTGGCGAATGAGTTGCGGATGTATCTCACAAGCCAATTGAAAATTTTGTACAAATGATGAATGAAGTAAGTGATGAAATATTATGTGATTGTAGACGATATGAATAATGTAAAATGTGATACTATTTTTGCCCCAATGGTGGAAAGGGGATTGGTGTAAAATACCATGCAATTGTGGACAATATGAATGATGCAAAATATGATACCGTTTTTGACCCAACGGTGGAAAGGGGATTTTGTGAATTGTAGATGTCATGATCATGTAATATGTATCCCATTGTAGGAGGATCAAGATTAAATTTTGGTTGCCCAAATTTAGGGGTGATTTGATGTTGTTGAATAGTGTGCTCTCTGATGCCATTGATATGCAAGTATGATCATGCAGATAAAAAGAAAAATAATCATGGATGGCCTACTAGTGATTGTTATGATAATTCCACAATTGGAACCAATCATCCTAGTCAGTGCCTATCATTAGGTTTTTGAAGAAAATGATGAAATTTGATTTGTTTGTTCATGTGTTAAGCCTCACGAACTAGGCCATCAATGACAACAGTTATGCAAGTTGTTCTTGGCAAGGTTTCACTCCAAACTATGAAGTACCCAATGTGATTGTGATCTTGGATAGTGAGATAATTGATGATGATCATGGCCAAGTGTCCTTATGGTAGGCTATTCATCTTACCGAATTACATGGACATAAATCACTACAATTGCTAAGTAGATAGAATAGACCACTAGATACGAGGCTCGCTTGAATTTGTAGGTGATTTTTGATAAAATTTGGATGAAATGATTGATGGGTTGAGAGATGGTGATGGAAGAAAGTTAGATGAATAAATGTTGTGATTTCATTAAATGTAGATTTGATTGATGTTTGATTTGTATTTTGTCTCTTTCTTTTTTAGTGATTCATTTTCCATGAAAATAAGAGATTTATTGGTCAAATAAACTCTATTTTTTTGTGTAATTGTGTGGAATTATGAAGAATATAATGCAGAATGGTCAAGTGTTGATTTTGTGAAAATTTGGATTTGTTTGATGCATTTTGTGACTCAATTTGTGCATTTTCAATATTTGGTTTGTTCTTGAAAATTATGCATGCAAAATGATTTATGTTTTCACAAAACTTTATTTTATGATGTGCATGATGTGTGGGTGAAATTTGGTGAATTTTGGAGGGGTATAGCTACTATTTTGATCATTTTTATCTTCATGCATTTTTAGATCCAGGTGCACGGTTGTGCCTGTAGTATCCTACAGGTGTCCATGTGTGTCTGTGTGTGCCTGCAGGTGCCCTAGTGAGCCTGTAGATTGCAAGTGTAGGCTTGCACCTGAATGTGCTAATAAAAGCTATAAATAGCTTTCTGAGTCAATTTTGAGGCTCACTTGTACATTTTGAACTTTGAGAAGTTGCATCTGAGGAGGTGAGTGGGTGTGTGAGGGAGATGAAGGTGGTGGAAATTGATGTGGAAGCTATGGCGATGGAGGGATTGAATGTTTTTGGTGGAGTTGAGGTACGATTTGCCCTGGTAATATTTAAAAACACTTTGTCATTCGTGCAAAAAAAAGTTTTGTGTTTATGTTTTTTTTTAATAATATTAATAAAGGAAATGTGTGTTGTTGCAGTTGAGGGATATAGAGCCTTAACATCGGTTTTGTCTTCTTGTTCCCGATATGAAGAAGAATCTCATGGATGAGGATTGGGAGCTTTTGGGAAAGGTGGGATTGGATGGGGTGGCTATATTGGATGTAGTTAGGGCGGATGAGGCATATCTCTCATCATTGATAGAGAGATGGGATTTCGATAGGGGGACCTTCTAGCTGCCTATTGGGGAGGCTACTATCATCCTTGAGGATGTATACCACATCCTCAAGGTGCTAGTATAAGGGGAGAAGGTGGTGGTTGGTCATGATAAGAATATTGAGATGAAGAAGATGTTTGGGGAGTGATGGTGGGAGGTGCAGATGGGAGATGGAGTTATATGCTATCTGAGCATGTACAAGGCGAAGGATTTGGATGTGCTCCCAACCTTGATCATGTTCATGTTAGAGAACATAGTGCTACCTAATAGCATGGGTTGTAGGTTCCCTTAGAACCTATTGTGTTTGGTGAGTGATTTACTCATCGACCCAAGAGGATATGCATGGGCTCCTGCATTGTTAGCACAACTATACCGAGAGCTATATGAGGTGACACAAAGAGGGAGGAAGGGTATTGGGTGTAGCTTCCTCCTTTAGTGTTAGGCTTGGGAGCATTTTAGCATAGCTTAGTCAGAGGGGTTACTGTGCCAAGAACAACAGATTAGGGAGCCCTATGCTAGGCGATGGGTAGTGGCAGAGAAGGTGCAGCTAAGTCAAGAGGTGCATACCAACCAGTGGTATCGGGATATGTGGTTGGGATTGTGTTACCATCGTGATCACCATTTGTAGAGCTAAAAATATGATATTATGTAGATATAAAAGTAAATAACTCAAGATAGATAATAATTGCACAAGATATTATTTTATTCAATAATAAAGGGGGGAAAGCTGAGAAAATCCTTGTTAAATCTATTATGTCCAACAAAATTATTTTTTATACAGATATTACAAATAAATGCAAGGGTTCTCCAAAACCCTAGCTACACAGATTTGAGTGTCTTTAGTGTGTTCCACTCCCAACAGATTTAATGGGCTTTGGTATTCGATTTCAAGCCACTCCATCTTTAGCAACTATCCAATAATGAATGAAACCTGTAGATCTGCACACTTATAAAAAAAATAAGGAGTTAGTAATACATGTGAGGGCTCCACAAAGTGAGACCCTCAGTTATTAATAAAACCCTAGTTGTTACTGAATGAAACAACATACAAAAACCTACATATTATGCAATAAAATAATAATCAATGTTGATTTACCTTGCTGGACTTGATGCTTTGTTGATTTGTTGTAGATTCGATGGTAGGATGCTCCAATAACACCCGATGGCTTGATGTAGTAGACTTTGATTCATGTTTGATGATTACGGTAGGCTCTAACACGCACTTGGCAGGCTCTGGTTCTAGCTTGGGCAGGCTCTAGCAAGCACTTGGTAGGCTCTGTGACGATCTTGGCAAGCTCTGGAGGGTGTCTATGAAATGGCAGGCTCTGCAACGAGCCTACGGGTTAGTGTTGGATCTACAATAGTAGATCACGAGAATGTGAGGAAATCAATAGATAGGGTACGATGACGGTGAAAGAATATGGATGGAGGATTATGACGACAATGGAGGATGGATATGGAATGGTTGGAATGATGGAATTCCTATAGCAAGCTAGGGTTTGGATCTTTAATGGCTCTACAACCTTCTACTTCACACAGGCTTCTTCAATAATATCTCCAAGGGTGAGAACATTCTAGGGCTTGAGAATTTTAAAATGGCCTTATTTATAATCTAGCCTAGGGTTTTCTTAGGGTTTTAGCTTAACACTTTTAATCGTGTGGCTAAGATTAAATCAAATCCTAAGGTTGAGATTATACTTTAAATGTGGCATGGATTGATGAAGATGGACGGTTGAGATTAGATTAAATCTAATGGCTGAGGTTAATTGGGTTTAAATATATATATTTTATAATAAATATATTAAAATATAATAATAAAATATTATATTAAATATAAATAATATAAAATACATATAAATTAAGTCCAAAGGGGTCGAAAAGTGGTAGGAAAGGGCTAAAGTGGGCCTTTTGAAGGTGGGAAAGGTATGAAATGGTTAAATGGATGGTGGGAAATGTGGATGGTGGACAAGTGGGTGGTAGGAAGGATATTTGGTGTCTACATAAACTACTCTTAGCTTTTGTAGAAAACATATATTTTCTCAAATTCATTAGATCTAGGAGGAGTTCATAATCACTTTGATATTCCATGTCAAAGTGAAAATATGACTTTATGTAAATATGATTCATTTTCTTTATCTATGAAGGAGTATCAATTGTCATGAATCAGTCCACCTATTAAGCTATAAGTTTGACCTTTTACAATGTATTTATTTTGACCTTTTGTAAGCATCAACATTCAAGAAGACCAAAAAGGTAGTACTCTAGCATAATTTTTCATTTTATATCTTTATAAAAAAAACAACCTATTCAACCACATTGAAATGTATATGCCTTTCATATTAATGTTTTTAAGGATCCAAGATAGAATTTCAATTCTACTCATGATGTCAAAATTCCAAAAAACCCTTTACTCTCTTGGTATGATAAACTGATTCAACTTTAAGTACATTTTGATATGCAAAGGACATTAATTATAGTTCCATTAGTAAACCAATCTATAATATATAAAAATGATATTTTGGGTCAATGGTAAGTTGCATTCTTAATAATTGTAATTGGTTTTCTCAATTGCAATCAAGGACTGTTTCCACATTTTTAGCAAAATTCAACACAATCATTGTTCATTCATATCAACTAGAGAAAAAATGTAATACTAGATAAATCATTCACTCAACTCTTGACTCATAAATTATAAATTTTATACCATATAAAAAAAGCATAATTTTACATCAACTCCTTAGAACAAATTCAGCTAATATAATGAATACATTACTATCACAAGAGCACATAGCAAGTTGGTATATCATAAAGGAACTCTAGATATATTGCAAGGGAAAGGTATTTGACATATGCCACTCACTACAATACATTGTATGATACAATAAGTATTTTCAAAACAACCACATCAATACTTTGGAAATGTACACTAACATCGAAGTGATAAATTACATAACGAAATCAAACTTCTAATAGAGCCACTCCATATAGGCCCTTTGTGGATTCTTAGATTTAACTCACCATATGACTAAGTTCCAACCACTCTAGAAGGAAAAATTAAAAAATCATTATATTACGACAAAGCACATACTAGTTTTATTATAAACGATGCATATGTACTTGTTCAACTAATGAGTACTATGTCTCATATAAGACTTATACCATATCATCATATGCATTAAAATATCAGTCCTGCATTGGCTATTTTTGCTACTTAGAGCATTGAAAAAACTATATTTAAGCCATTAAAATTTTAAGGGCAGTTCATAATGTATTGGCTTTCAAATGTATGTAGGTATGTAATAATTCATATGTCACACTAGTTTATCCATATGAATTTTTTGATCACATGAACATTCTTATGCATGTCCAAAAAGGTCAAAATATATCCTCATGAAATACATGTTGTTCTAATATTGTCATGCATAAAGCCTTACATCCATTGTGCATTTTTTTATTTCATAACACAAACATGATTTACCTCCATCAATACCCAACAATGAATCAACCATCTAGTGGTGGAAACAATTATAATTGGTTATCAACTAATAATTTCTAGCACTCTTAATAGTTTAGAAATCTAATTATAGCTCAAAGTAATCATAAATATTCCACTTTGTGTGAATAGTTTTTTTTTACTCAATTTGATTGGAATTATGTAGAAGGAGAGCATCATCAGAGTGATTTGCTGCACAACCATGGAATTGTTATGAGGAATTCTCTTGGTTTTTTTCCTATTGGAATTTATCCTTATACAAAGAAAACATAGGGAACCAACACAAAATGAGATAAAATTATGGTTGTGTAACTATGCCTACAGGAAGTGACCTTAAATCATGCAGCATTCTAAGTAGCCATACAAAAATAGAAATTTATGCAATCAATCATGAAATATTCATCCCATATGAACTCACCTTAAATCATGTAGTCAAATAATGAGTATTTCATCTACATGAAATCACCTTAAATCATGTAACCATGCAATAAATATTTTATTTATATGAAATCATCTTATATCATGTAGTATCTAAATAAAAATATTATATCAATCATAGCTTGGCCAAGCTTTTTCTATACAACCTACTCAATTTGCACCATAGGGTCTTGTTAGCATATATCCATATTATACAATATATCATCCCTTTTTTTCATCCACTTGGGCCTTTATTACAAGTCCATATGCAATCCATTTATGCTCTCACTCTCTATTTTGGTTCATCCCCTCAACAAATATGATTACAAATTCTATATATGTACATACATGGTACACACATGCATAACAACAATAAATCACATTATAATAGAAAATAATAGGTCATCACATCATGTCTATAACTTACTATTGTAATATACAACACCATATTAAGGGTTGTAATAGTGACACTAAGCAAATATTTGACAAACTAATTATACAACCTCTTCTTGTTGATGTAACCGAGGCATCTAAAAATTACTAATGGGGTACTCATGTATCATCACTTGATATGGAAATAAGGGTATCAAGCACATGCATCATCACTTTAATACTGAAATAGAGATATCAAGTGAAAACTAGCAACATAGGCATGCATTAACATTTATTGTAACATGCATATGCATCATCACCTTAATGCTAAAATAGAGGTAGCAAGTGAATACTAAAACAAAGGTATTAAGTGATGATGCTAAAAAAAATGTATTAAGTTAATATTAACATCACACACATGCATTAAAATTTACTCTAAAATACACACACATTCTCTCTTTAATATTGAAACAAAGGTATCAAGTGAATAGAAACAACACTCACATGCGTATGTATCAACTCTTAAGCACCAATTTAACTTTTAAATGATTTTTCTAAAATATATATTTTCTTCAACACCAACCACATTCCCAAAAAGAGTATGGCCAATATCTTAGGGTGCTATCATGCTACCATCACAATAGGTCACTATAATACTAAAATATTATAAAAGGGATCAATAATAATTTTATCCTCTTTCCATCCAAGAGAGGAACTACAAAAAGTATTTTTTTATAGGGAGGATTTTTTATAATCATATTAACCAAGTATACCATAATTTTTTATCTACTAAATAGCTTTAAATGCATACTGGTCAAGGTTTTCAGATTCTCTATAAATAAATCTTGTATAGAAAAGTAACAATGTTTTGTTTCTATGTTTATTTGTTGTGTGAGTATTGCAAGTCACAATTAGGATTTAAGAATAAAGTGTGAGTACAAGGCTCATAACTTAGACTTCCCAATTTTTTGCTTAAAATTTCTTTGGAATGAATTGGATGAGGCTATCTCCACTTAGAAATTGTTTACTCAATAAAATACTTATTTTTAGACAAGGACATGTTCAACAAAAACCAAACAAATATTTATTCCAAAACTAGCACATGCACAATTTTAGTCAAAAAATCATTTTTTCCATGTTATGGAAGTATCTTAGGGTTTATAATTTTGAAACCCTTCTATCTCCTCATGGTTCAACAATTTATATGCATTCAACTAAGTTTTGTTCTAGAATACAGGGCTTTCATACTACCAAAAGACATCAATTCACATAGTGCCAAACCAACTCAAGTAACCCATCTTTTTATTTTAGATTTTAATCAACTCACTTCCCAAAAATGCACAAGTATATACAATATGAAACAATTCAAATTCCTAAAGGTCATTTTTGGGTCTCTCCACTTTGCACTCAAGTATAAAATTTTCAAGGGAAATATTTGCATGCTATTAACATATTTATGCAATCAAAGAGCCAATATATAATACCTTCCATTTAAAAATAGGAATCCTAATTCAAAGGCCACTAAGATGCTTGCTCTAGATGTTCTCATGCCCTTGAATTTTTTCACTTCAAGATCCCAAGTTCTAGGCTCCCAATTGGGTATCAAACTCTATGCTCCCATTGAAGTGTTTGAGGGATTTTTAAAGGCTAAATCAAGTATAATTTTAGCTTTAAATCAATGCACCTAGAATAAGCAAAATCTAAAATTACTTCACTCTTAGAATAGGTCAGGTCCAAAAATGAATTGAAATAGAAGAGTATAGCCAATTATAGAATTTCTCGTACCCAATTTGTACATCGAGCTCTACTTTACCATAATTTTATCTTTCATTCTTAGTTTACATGCCAAAATAAAATATTTCAAAGATATTTAGAGTGTTGTCACCAAGCCCCTAATTTCCTTCTAAGTGAAATGATGGAGAAAACAATAATTAGAAACTTGCATCATATGGTTGTCTACCTTGGGTCTCCCATTTCATCTCATTTTACTCTTTAACAAGGTTCTTTAAAGCATAGACAAGTATGGTATATCATGGTATAAGAAAGGAATATATCAAACTCACTATCATATGACTTTTTAATTTTAACCTTCACAAAAAATGCTTTATTGGTCAAGCTTTGAAAATATAGTATTTGTAAGGACTTGATTTTCATGCAAAATCCATGCATATGCTAATAATCATGCAATTTTAGACTAATGCAAGCACTCAACCATCATGCTATGTCTACTTATGCAATATATTTCAATGCAAATTCATTTTCATTCTAAAAATAGAAACTATGCAATTTATGCCTAAATGCAGTATACATAATGTGGTGTATGCATGATTTTCATTCCTTGATCACACTAATATTTCAATATTTGGAATTTCTCTTCCTCATTATGCCTTACTTCTCAAGATTGGCTGAGAGCAATCCCTGTCAACCACTCAACCATAATAATGTTGTTAATCATGTCACACAAATAATATAATTTATTCTACATATCAATTAAAATGAATCATGAACTCATCACTTATTCTATTAAAATATAAATACATATAGGTCACATGTTAAAAATTACTAAATTTCAAGTCACCATAACCACATGTCATCATAATTCAATCATATGTCAAAATCACATTGTTATAAATAAATTAAATAAATTTGTGCTATGACATCATCAAGTGCATGAATGTAATAGGTACATTGGTCAAATTTAAACACATAATAAACCATTCATACAACCCCTATATTATCTTAAATGTTGTCTTCTATATGTTTAAGGGATTAACAAGAACTTGATAATAACCTAATTTGAGTTTGATCTTGGTTAAGCATCTATCCCCTAGAGTTAGTCTAGTTGATCATAAATGGATGGTACATGATACTTGTTCTTCATTGAAATTGTGTTCAATGTCTTTCAATATATGCATAGGTAATATGTCTCATCTTTATTTGATACCAATACAATGGGGCTACTACATGGGGAAGAGCTTGACCTAATCTCACCTTGATTAATCAACTCCTAAATATAACATCATATCTCATTGTTCTACCAATTTTTTTTATTATACAATGGGATATTGAACAAGGAATCCTAGAATTAGACCCATGTGGTGCTTTTACATAATGCAAAAATTCTTCATATGGATCCTAAAATACATGATAATATGGACAAAGAAAGGTATCCATTTGCTAACACTACAATGGAAAACTTATTAGCAGCATGGTTCTCTCATTGAATCCTAAAATACATGATAATATGGACAAAGAAAGGTATCCATATGCTAACTCTATCCTAAATAGAATTCAGCTGACACTACAAGGAAAAAATTATTAGCACCATGGTTCTCTCATTGAATAATTAGTAAAATAAACTTCTATGCATGAGAAATAAGCTTCTTAAACTACTTTATTGGCATGAGAGCTACTTTCTTTTATGGTTGATACATTGGTATATGGTAGCTCATCCCTTTGACCCACACTAACCATTGTTATGGGGAAGACTAGTAGATCACTTTATAGTCAAAAAGGTAACACCCCTTGAGTAGGATATTGTAGATGTTAAATGGTGCCACATAATAGGTGATTGTGTCTTGCATTGAAATTATATCATACTCAAGATATTACTAATGCCAAATATTTATTTTCCTACGGTGAAGCCAACCAAGGGAGTAGGTTTGTAGATGCATCAAATTTTGAAAGTTAAATCAGTTGACTATATCTTAGGTAATTATGTTCTATTGACTCTCAATGTCAATGATGATATGATAGGTTTGTATTTTATCCAATAATAAATGTGCAACAAGTTCTATCATTCCTTAGATTTTTTTGAGGTTGAAGCATTACTAGCTTGGTGAGTTCTAGTGCTCGAGCACATGCGACATCAACCTTTTCTTAATTTTTTGGTGAAGATGCACAATCACTAACTTGCGGCTACCACCAAAGACTTATAGTTAAATTTTTAATCATCTCACTATTAGTGTGTTTCATGCGATGATTACACCACTTTTTTCCAACCTAGTATTTACCTTTGTCCAATTTTTAGAAGGAATCATATGCTTGTATGGAATTGAAGGCTATTGAGAATTGCTACCTTAAATAGGTGTGCATTAGGTGGCTTGGGTTTTGACATCATTGATGTATGATATTGTGTTGATACTAAATATTTTTGATTCACTTTTAACATTTCCTCTACCTTGGTCATAAATAATTTTTTTTGCACTAAGAAATTAATAGGGAGTCCACTAATTAATTTCAAGACCTAATGATTCTCATCCTTATCAATGCAAAGGTAACTAATAATTTTATTGAACTCATCCATGTATTGTTGGGTAGATTGATCTTCGCATTAGTGAAATTGTTGAAAATACATGTACTTATCCTCATAATGATATAATGAGTATAAATGAGCATGAACTAATTTAAAAAAAAAATCTAGCTATTAATAGGGCATCCACCATTTACAAGCCTGTAGTCTGTGGCTTCCCACAAACAACTAACTAATTTTGACATCTTCAAAGTTGTGAATGAAATCCTATTAATATAAAAAATTATCTAGTATCTAAGTCTTCGATATTGATTCAACTTGAGAAAACTAGTATGTCGATGTAGGTCTCCACCTTGAGCAGATTTTGGCTCCAAAAGGGTGTAATCTTAGTAGTATTAGATGGTGCTCCCCTATTGGTCATGAAATCCCAAAAATACCTAAATAATGTGTTAATTTATTTCTTAAGTATATCTTGAATGTTCTTATTGGTGTCTTGAGCATTCATAGTTGTATATGTTGATTTTTCATCTCAAACATCTTTCTACAAGAGTAGGATTCTTGAGGGTTCTCAGGTTGGAACTAGTGTGACACATTTCTTCTAGTAACAAGAATGTGTGTAACTATACATTTAATAGCAAAGCATACTAGAGGATTTATTCTTGGTAAGAACCACCATATACAAATAAAATCAAGAGGAAATAATTTATATGAACACAAAATTTACTCTAATGCCACTTGATGCACATCACATGGCCTAAGATGTGGTGATGTAGATGACAACTCCCTGAACCAACTTGTGGCACCAAGTGAGTGATTTTGAAGAGTTGTGCAATAGAATAGGGCACAACAAAATATCTCTCAAAACAATAAGACTATTAATATATAATAAAAATATAAACATATTATAGAATATATGATTCATTACAAAAAAACTACAATACAAATGTTTATTTCATGAGGTGTTATGAAGTGAAAGAAATAGTTAGAACAAAATCTTAAAGAATACAAGAATAATAAGGATCTACAAAAAGGGAGTGAAAAATGTGTGAGAGACAACATGGAGGAAGAAGTGATCTAGATATTTCTAAGATATATTTAAATATGCAACAATTACAAAGGAGTTGGAAGGTGAACAATTCATCTCCAAATCGATCAAGAAGTAGTTTCAGTAATAGTTATAAATTTATCCATTTGTCTCTTTTGGAGTTGTTTCCAATTTGTAATATGCCATTTGGTAAGACTATATGGTTATAGTTGTGTCCTTAACACCTAGGAATTGAAAGATATGTTCTACATAATTTGGTATCTTGTGGTGATAGATTATGTTGGCATTACAAATATTTCTATTTATATGCATGGGTGCCTTAGGGATTGAAGCTAAGGAAAGGTTGGAAACATTAGTGGTTGTTATACCATAAATTATTTTGGATCCGTAAGTATGAAATTACAAGTTTTGATTACATTTAGCCTATCTAGTCAATATTCTAGATAGGTACCAATACCTGTAAGATAAAAGTGTGGTGATGTCATTGTTCTTGAGAACTTGAGCAATACTTGCTTTGCTCAAATCATAAATAAAATATGCAAATGATGTTATCTTTTTTATTATTTGAATATTGCAATTAAAGCATTAGCTTTGAGAGAAGAGTTATTTATATACTATGGTTTAGTTAAAGTGAAATGTGTATGTCGAAATGTAAATGTGATGCATTGATAAAATAAACAATGTAATATCTTTTTGATTTTTATTAAGGAATAAATTCAACTAACCTTTTTTTGGTACTAAAATAGTTTAAACAAAAGTAGAAAATAACACATACAAATAATGTTATAAGGTTTTTAATGTGTTATTACTTCAATCACTCATAGAGTGATGAAGACATCTCTAAGGTAAAAATCACAATCTAGGCTAATAAAAAACTAAGATAAAAATATTCAAACAAATAATAATAATCTTATTCATTGGGCATCTTTCATCCATTTTAATCATATAGATAAGAGAAAGGAACATAATAAAATGGATAAAGACTAAGAACCTTAAATTTGTCAATTAAAAGAGTACAAATAATTAACTACATCCCCAAAAAAATAATATTATATAGTTTTATTAATAAAAGTGAGTACAATTATTTTAAGAGGTACAATTACAACCAAATACAATGGGGTACACACCACAATATTGTATTACAAATTAGGGCTTTAGTGGGTTAGAAGTACAAATAAAACCCTCAATTTGTTCAATCAAATATTGTTGGTTAATTAGGTTGTTGATATGTGACATAAGACTAAAGTGGGACATATATAATGGACTATTGCTTGGTATATCAAATTTTATTTTCCTTCTACTCTACACATCAACCACCTTTTTTGTAGTTATGTTCCTTGCCTCTAAAGTTAGGTGCACTCCAATTTTATTTGAGTTATTTGATAAATATAGGGAAACCCATGCTCAACTCTAAATTCATCATATAATATAGGGAAGCCCATGCTTAGCTTTAATTTCGTCATATTAAATCTTATATTTATTATTCACAAGTAAAAATTAAATAATTTCTTACTAAATTTAGTTATCATCTTGCTTTCTTACTAATTTGGGTGTTGTTTTTGGCACAAATATTTTTTTTATGATATAAGATAATGTTGGCATCCCTACCACATTGTTTTTGCAAGAAATTTTACCAGACATAAGAACCATTTTGCATCCAATCATGTTGTAATAATATCTTTTGCCATGAAAAGGTTCTTCTCTTTCAGAATGTGTTCCTTTTAATTTTTTGTTGTCAAGATTGGTTTGCTGCACTCAAGGGAGCACGCAGTCCCTTTTTCACTCACCATGTAGGATTTTTCTTCAAGTTTTCATGGTCCAAGGATCCAGTGAACATATGGTTTTGGTACGCTCTTCTCACACAAGTCTTTTCACGTAATCATATAAGCAAAGGCCCGGGTGGTAGATCACTGCGCAAAGGTATTCATGGTGTCTATTCCTTATTCAAGTCATGGGAAAAGGCTCTTTCATGCCATGATTTTACTGAAAGCCCATTTTGGGCTCAAGGGTGGCGAAACAAATTGGTAAAGTTCACCCCAAGTGAGACGTGCATCCGATGAAACTTGGTTTCGGGGAAAAATTATAACGAAATTCCTTTTCAGGCTAGAAGTTAGCTAAAAACCAAGTGGGGCCCAAGTTTTTTTACTCCCAACAAAGAGCACAAATCCATTTTGAAGCATGTATGGTCGAAACACCTTTTTTTCATTTCCTAAGTGACAAAGACAATGTGTTGGGTCCCACCTCTTCAACAAGGCAACAAAAGGTTTGGGCAGGATCAAAGTGATGTCCATGTGGTATTCAAATCCATATTCAGTGATCTTGTTTCAAGAAAAGAAAAGAGCGAAAGCCCTTGCGGTCCAATTTTTGAACAAGACAAAATCATGGCCCACCATGGCGATTTCCCCTTTTGCTCGAGTAAGGCGTCGAAACTCCCTTTCATGCCTCTTCTCAGTGAAACTCCTCTTTCTCCCCTACTTCAGTGACGATCATCTGAAGGTGCTTTTCAACAATAAAATTAATTCTCAAGGATGCACTTTCACCCTTTTAATGGTAGTTGGTTAGGGGAGAATCAAAATCTAATACCCTTGGATCTCAACAAGTGAGGAGATGGTGTTGCAGGTGAATCGTGTTGTCGCATTAAAGTAATGTAGCTTATTTTTTAGGAGTCATCAAATTGATCCATGCTCCATAAATTTTTGATGGGCTCTATTGGCTGCCACGACAATGTTTTGTGGTTGAGCATTTATGTTTTAGAGGTGGAATTCTCTATAAAAACTAGAAATTTCAATGTAAGAAGGATGGGTAATTTGCTTGAAAGGTTTGTAAACTCAAGCTCTACTATGAATGCAAGGAAATATTGGCTCTAATTCTAACCCACTTCTATGTGCAGATTTTCTATCATTTATTTTTGTTAAACTCATTTCATTATCGAAAAGTTTAAATTGTATTCTTGGATTTAGCTGTCAGTAAAGAGTGAATATTGGAATATCCCTGGAAGCAACATGTTCAAGGAATTTTTGTTTCAATTTATGTTTGGTTATTTGTGAAAAATATTATTGGTTTGAGGTGAATTTTTTTTGTCTTTCTACCTATTCATCACCCCTTCTCAATCGGCTTACAACCCTTTCCCCATTCCTTTCAGTAATTTCCCATTTCTTTCTTGTTCTCAAATATGTAAGCTAAAAATAGTTAGTAAGGGAACCAACCCTCTCTGTAGATTGGCACGAGAGGCATTTCTTCCTTTTGGCCTTTCAATATTGGTCGGGTCTAGGGTACATAGATGAAACATTCTATACCTAAGGCAAATTCTTGATCAACAATTTTTGCCACGCCCAATGGGATGCAAACGTTCCACCTCCAAGAGTATTAAGACTTGATGTTCATATTTTTGCTGGTCAAATAAGAACATATGGAAACTTAGCTGAACCCATAAGCCTCTGAATCTTAAAGGCATTTAAAAGCCCTCCTCCTCATGATCACAAGATCGAAGGCTATAAATCCATAAGATACAATTGAGTTCTTTGAGCTTAACATCGATTCTCTAGGAGAACATCCTAGAGTAGTTCCCTCGACTATATCGTTAGTAATGACATCCTTGCAAGTAGTCAATATATTTTCACAAACTCCAAGTCCTTCTAGTACTGCAGCTAGCTTACCCCCTCAACCAAGCACTCTGGTCCAAATGGCACAAAATCTTCCCAAGAAGTTTCCAACCTGGAATCATTCAGGCCCACTAAATCTATAGGCTCATAATTAGATCTCAACCTCAATGTTAAAGGCTCTACCCATGTATGATGGTACTGGAAATATAGCTTATGAGCACATTGAAGATGTGGCTTCTTTGGCCAATATTCATAACATCACAGATGAAGATGTTATGGTGAGATTGTTAGTACTCTCACTCATAGGTAAACTCCTCTACTGGTACTGATCCTTGCCACCTGTTACCATCAGCATGTGGGAACAGTTGGTTGAGTAGCTGATAAAATGTTTTAACGAGCAAGCGAACCCCTTTTCACTATTGCATTAGTTCACCACTATTCAATGATACCCATAGAAGGAGATAGTTTATTTTAATGTTAGTTTCACTTGAACCTGATAGAGAGTTACTTATGGCATTTGATCCACCCTAGAGCAAGCAGTATTTTATTACCTGAGAGCTATCTATTCTAACATTAGCATGAGCATCCGACATGCTAATGTCAACATATTTTTGTCCTTGTACATCCATGCACAGAAGGTCAAGGTCGACTTAGTTGTTATTAGTAAGTTACCTCCAAAAATGACTATGCCAATTTTTTTGGATTTACCCTAGCATTTGTATTCTAGTGCATCCTCTTAATCGTTGCCAACATCCCCAATGTACCCTACTCCATCATGGAGTTCCAGTTCTTCTTAGAACCAAATGGTACCCATCCTACAGTTACCCACACTTGCTATACCCCAACTTCTAGCTCCTATTATATATCCAACATTTCTTGCACCATTGGCACCATTACCATTGTCCACACCTTCAACACCTACAAATTTAGACCAGGCAAAAGAAATGCAAGATATGCGATCAACGATGAGAGCAATGGTGAATGAGATCACCACCCTAAAAAAGAGGGAGTCTGATCAGAGCTTCCAATTGAGGAAATTAACCCCTCATCCCCCGATTACTAGAGAACAAGTTGCTTCCACTAGTCGAGATCTCAAAATAAATTCAATCGTGTTAAATAATGAAGAAGTTGGTCTATCTGACAAAGTTTTTTGGTGCTCTACCTACAATGACCCGCACGATGAGGAGACTTGCATGGTCCATTTGAACTATGTGTAGACCTTGGTAGATAACGTACCTAGTGGACAAGTGAACATGATCAGAGAGGTGGACTGCAAATTTATGATTCCCCCTATCGAATAAGTTTTTGTTCTTACAAGAGCAGGTAAAAAATCCATTGAATTTGATCTGATTCAAATAGAGTCATTAAAAGTACCTATTAGTTTCAATATGTCAAGTAAGAAGATGCGACCGCCAATAAAATAGCATACCCAAGTATCGAAATCAGAGTAACCCATATCGTTGAAGGATATCTTACCTTCGAGAACTACGACAAGAGTTCCTCAACCACAAGCTTCAACCTCCCATTCCCAAGCCGAGACAAGAGACTAAGCAAAAGAAAGGCTCAAGTACCCCTCATTGACTAAGCATCATAGGGTAGAAGAAACATAGTAGTATCGAACCAGATACAAAACAATGAAGGAGGGAGGTGATTCTGGGGTAGGGATGTACAATATCATTAAAGAACTGAAGAAAACTCCAGCTAAGGTAAGCCTCTTTGATGTGCTTAAGCTACTTAGCCAAGTGGATCTATTACAAGAATCATTGAAGTCTGCTAAAGGTAAGGAAAATTTGACCCATACTGTCTTGACTCAGATGTTGACTACCTTGGCCATGGGTAAAAATAGGTCACCACCATTCTATCTATCCCTCAGGATGGAAGGATGGGTTGTGCATAATTGCATGATCAATTTTGGTGCCACAATTATTGTAATTCCCAAGGTTGTTTGCGATATTATGTGTATGGAGTACACAAGGAGTAGTCCTGGAGTGCTCCAACTAGATGGGACTCTGGTAAATACAGTAGGGGTGATCAAGGATATTTTTATCATGTTGCATAAGATGCCACAAATAATCATAATACAAGAAGTTGTGGTGGTGGATCTAGAGACATATTTTAGTATGTGCCTATCAAGGTAATTCACCACCAAACTAGGGGCTATTTGTCCCTAGATTATTCACGTCTATAAATTCCCTTCAAGGGAAATAGGATTATGGTTTTTAATGAAAATCCTCTACCTTTCATATCGAAATAATCCAAGATGTGGAGAATCAAGTGGACTCAGTCAATATGATTGAGTAAGTTGAGGAAGTAGAATAAGTAGACCTGATGGGGGAAGCCCTGGATGAGCTTCGCATAAAAGATGAAATTTCCATGCATGATTTCAATGCCATGATCGAAACAGGAATGGGGTGCTACTCGATCATGAGGCCCAAAAATGTTGAAGTACCAAGTCATGAAGACCTATTTTTTGATCAACTATGGAAGCTCTTCTTTGATGGTGCACAATGTAAGAGTGGCACCAAAGTAGGGGCTGTCCTTATCTCTCCTTTAGGAAAGTAGAGCACCTATTCTTATAGACTTACTTGGAGTTGCACTAATAATGCAACTGAATATGAATCCCTATGTCTAGGGTTGAGGAAGACAGATAATCTAGGAATTAAATAGTTACATATCTATAAATATTTAGATCTAATCTGCAATCAAATTACCAATCGATGCATTTCAAAACAAAATTACTTGAAAGCCTATCGTAACAAGGTGTGGGACCTATTTGAGTCCTTCGCAGCACTGAACATCTAGTCAATTTTGCAAGAGTGGAATAAGCATGCCAACCTCTTGGCATCCTTTGATGCCATATTTTCTTCGGCTAATAATATGATGTAAAAATATAAAACAATGAGGTTATTTTAAAGGCCTTCAATACTTGACAAAAATATTCATTGGTAAGTTTTTGATAATGATGAGCAAATCATCATCTTCCTGATCAATGAATCCAACACCATAAAGAAGATAACCTTGCATGTGGAAGAGTGTGAGGGATTGATTCAGCTAAAAAAAATCACATCCCAAAGGGGTCGATCACACTCGAAAGTCTATTCAATCAAAATTATAGCTCGGTTACCCATAATATGAAAGTATATGAGAGACAGTATAAAAACTTGGAGCTAGAAACTGGGAAGGTGATCAAAGTTGGAGTTGATTGCACCCCTGAAGAGCTCGAGAAAATCAGGGTTTTGTGCAAGGAATATTTTGATATCATCGCTTGGTGCTACCAAGACCTGAAGGGATATGACAAAAGTATAATTCAACACACAATAGAGCTGTAGGAAGGGTTCAAACCATTCTGGTAGAAACAGAGGCCTATCAACCCAAATATCAAGGTACTAATGAAGGTCAAACTCTTGAGGATGCTCAAAGAAAAAATTATATACCCAATTAAGAATTCTTCCTGGGTGGCCAATTTTATCCCTGTGCGAAAGAAAAATGGAGACATCAGCTTGTGTTTTGACTTTCGAAACTTGAACCAAGCATCACTAAAATACCATTACCCACTACCTCAAATCGATCATATTCTTCATGTAGTGGTGGAAGCACAGTGGTTTTCTCTCCTTGATGGTTTCTCTAGATATAACCATATTTGGGTGAAATATGAATACCAATACAAAATGGTGTTCACCACTAAATGGGGCACGTTCGCTTATCAGCGGATGCCCTTTGGTATCTCAAATTTTGGAGCCACCTTCTAGAGAGCCATTGATATGGAATTTGGTGAGTTGTTTAACCACGTAATTATGATTTACTTGGACGACATGATCATATTTTCACATAAGAGGTAAGATCATGTCTTGCATCTGTGACAAGTGTTTTGAAAATACCGAGAGTTCAGGATATCTATTAACTCGAAGAAATATATATTTGCGGTAAAAGAGGGTAAAATTTTGGGCCATATAATTTTAGAAAAGGGGCTAGCTATTGATCCTAACAAAGCTAAAACCCTTATCAAACTTTTACTACCAGCAAATAAGAAGGGTTTGCAATCCTTCTTCGAGCATATCAGTTTTATTACAAATTTCGTATCTGACTTCATCCAAGTAGTCAAGCTGATGATCGAAATCTTGAAAAATGATGTTGAATTCAAATGGAAAAATAAGAGGAAGTAGGTGTTTGAGTAAATCAAAGCATAGATTATCCAAGCTCTAGTTTTGGTGAATCTAGATTACTCCAAGGATTTTATCCTTTACACAGTTGTAGAACTAGAGAGCTATGCAGTAGTCCTCACACAAAAGGGCGAATATGGGGTCCAGTGACCAATAGCATTTCTCAATCAAGTAATCTAGCTGCATAAGGAGAGGTACAATTTCATCGAAAGGCAAGTCCATGTAGTTATGAGGTCACTAAAAAAATTTAGCCATTTTGTTTCCCAGAGCAAGATAATTGTGTATGTTGTGCATCCAGATGTCAAAAAATTTATCATTCAGGTAGAAATGAGAGACAAAAGAGTTGGTTGGGTCTCTAAGATCCAAAAATTTGATATTGAATTCAGTCCCACCAAGCTGTTCCATGGTCAGGAATTGTGCCAAGACCTCGCTAGAAGCGTCGCCTCTAAAATGGTAGCATGCCAGTGGGAAGACCCAATGTTGGAAAGCGATCTTGCAAATAGGTCTATAGATGGTAAGGATTGGACAGAGGACCTTTTCAAATACTTTAATATAGAAAAGTTCCCTTATCACCTCAATGCTTCACAGAGGAGAAGGTCCAGGCTTCAAGCCTACCGGTATGTATTGTTGCTAGATGGTTTGTTTCATAGTAACATTGATGGGGTTCTCTTGAGGTGTATCAGGGGACAAAGAAATAGAGGATCCTCGATGAATTCCATTCTGTAATGTCAAGAGGACATTTTGTAGGAAGGCCTATGGCCTTAAAAATGATTAAAGCATGAAATTATTGGCCCACCATTTTTGCCGATGCCTTCAAAGTTAGCCATAAGTGTGATAAGTTCTAGAGATACATCAACTAGAGCAAAAATGCTTCTATGCCCTTGCACCCAATTCAGGTCAAAGCTTTGTTCCAATAGTGGGGCTTATATTTCATCAAGGTAATAGATCCTAAGTCTTTCACAAGGTACAAATATACTCTAATAGCTATATACTATTTTACCCGATGGGCGAAAGCAGTGCCAACTAAGAAAGCTAGCCAAGAGGTGGTTATTGCCTTCTTGGAGGGATTGATAACTCGCTTCAGAATATTAGATGCAATTATCACATATAATGACACTCCCTTCATCAGTGCTAGAATATATGAATTTGCAAGTAAGTATGGAATTTACTTTAAAACTTCATCTAATTATTATCCATAGGAAAATGGTTTGGCAGAGTCCACGAATAAGAACTTACTAAGGATCCTGAAGAGAACCTTAGAAGGCAACAAGCAGAGCTGGAACATAATCCTGGATCAAGCCCTATGGGCTGACCGCATCTCAATTAAAAATTGATCAAGATGTCTCCATATTCTCTGGTGTATGGGAAGGAAGCAGTACTCCCCACACACATCGAGTTACCTGTGTTGTCCCTCCGATTGATAAATAGCAAATATGGGAAGTTTGATCCCATGAGTGCCAGATTGGTTCAATTGCTACAATTAGAAGAAGAAATAGGAAAATGTTATGAAGCTTTTATGAAGCATGGGTATACCACAAAAAATTGGTTCGACAAAAGCACCTTCAATCAAACCTTTCGGGTTAGTGACTTGGTTTTGAAATGGAATGAGAGAAAATCTAAACCATGGAATCATGACAAGTTTGATGCATTCTAGGAGGGTCCATTTTGAATCTTCGATTTTTATCAGATAAAATCTTTTATTCTTCAATATTTTAAGGGTTTCACTCTCCCGATATCAATCAATGGCCTTCATTTGAAGGTATACTACCAGTGAGAAGTAGTAGGAAAGGTTCCTCGGTTGTGTACATAATTGTTCCCTTGTTTGTATGTATATATTTTTTCTCTCAAAAAATAAGTCTCCTCGCTTCCCTTCCCTATGCGCTCTCATCTGTGAAGCATCGACAAAGCTCCCTACCAAGGTACAAAGTCGAGTTGGCAAGAAAATATAGTAGAAGAGTTTAAGTCAAGTGGTTTTCTTTATTTTAAGTTTGCATGTTTTCTAGTGTGAGAGAAAGAAAAAAGAGTAGTTTCGAGAACTAAAACTGGTGAAAAGCATTTTTGCTCTCCTCTTGAGCAAAATGGGTTTGTTTTCGCTGGTATAAATGTGTTGCCTAGAAAATCAGTTTAGTGGATGAAATACGCCATGTCATTTCGACATATCAAAGTTCAATTAAGGTGGTTTCGCTCCTGCATGGGAGCGAAACTATGTTTTGAAGTATGGAGTGAAATCTATGGCTAAGATGGGGGCACCATGAGATGTTTTCAGCCCCCAATGTTTTTGAAATTAAGTTTCACTTACATTGTTCATCGAAAGCCCATAGTCAAGGTCAAATGCATGCTTCTCACTAACACAAATGTTCAAAAATACAAATCTTGCGCTAAGCACCACATGTCAAAAAATAAAGGAAGAGGTGTTCTAGCATTTAAATTGTTTTCCAACATCAAATATTGTTCAAAGGTAGTTTCGGGTGCTTCGTTGAGCAAAAAGTGCTTTCTCTCCCCTTTTTGAGTGAGATCCAAATCATGGCCCACAAATCAAAGGTGCTACGTGGCACGAAGAAAATATCGGAGCACCCTTGCCTTAACAAGATTCTGCTTGTGCATGAAATTTCAAAAATCATATGCTTTCTCAAAGTTGAAGTCAAAGAAAGTTATTTTGGGTATTCAAGTGAGTGCAAATAAGTTTCGCTCTATTTTTAAAGCGAAAATTGATTTAAAGGATGGAGTATCTGCTTTTGGAGATCTCTTAAATTAGAAAGACTCATTTCAAAAATACCTGAATTAGCAACAAAACATGGCAAAAGTGGGCAAATATAACATGCATACGTTTTTTCTAATTTTGGGAAATCAAGTGAGCAAAAGGGTTTTCTCTTAGTTTTTTAATCGAAAGTCATTCCGGCTCTCAAGTATAATGAAAGTGTTTGGGCGAGCGAAAAGGATTTTCGCTTCTTCAGTACCCTGAACGTGCATTTCAAAGCAAGAGTGAGCAAACATACACCTCGAGGAAGGTCGTTGAAGTAGGAATTTATACCTCAAAAAGTAGGAAGTGACGAATCGTGATTTATGAGCAAGATTGTAGCCCACGCAGTTATCCATCATTGGAGAAAGTGCTCAACTGCTTGTTAAGTCGAACAAGAGATCTTCAATTTTTCCCATGATCTCCCCATACATTTATTGTGTCCCATGCGCAATTAAGGTGGTGGATCAATCACAGTGCTATAAGAAGTTCAGCGTTGTAGCCAAAAGGAAAAAAAGAGAAATTGTCAAGTATTATTTAGAAGCGCTGGTTAATCTGTTGTAGTTGTGGGTGTAAGGATTACTGGTGAAACATAGTGTGCTAAGCTCCTAATAGTCCTTATCTATCTCTCAGTAAGTGCCTAGGTCATCTCGATAATTAAAATGGGAAAGAAAAGTATCGAGCCCAAAAAGAAGAAAACCACGAAGAAGGGAGATCCAAAGAAGAAGGGATAAGGAGTAAAGAGATAGAAAAAATAGAAGAAGGAAGAAGGAGTAAAGAGATAGAAAAAAGAGAAGAAGGAAGGAGTAAAGATATAGAAAAAAGAGAAGAAGCGAGTAGAGCTGCCACCACCCACCGATAGGCTAGGGAGAATCAGAGATTGCATGCTTATAAACAAGAATGCTGAGAAACTGCACCAAATCATCAATGTCATGTTGACGAGGGTGTCTGCTAAAAGCAAGTGAACTATCACTTATTATTCTCACCTTTATGGTACATATTCACACCTATGTATAACTGCCCATAGTTGGTATGCGAGATTACCAAATTCTATGACCCTCAA
The DNA here is from genome assembly GCA_028583015.1 of Wollemia nobilis. NCBI lineage: Eukaryota > Viridiplantae > Streptophyta > Pinopsida > Araucariales > Araucariaceae > Wollemia > Wollemia nobilis. The sequence goes on along the minus strand of JAQPPZ010001836.1, from coordinate 6,127,708 downwards.
ACTAGGATGGTCCAAAATGCCAAAGGGGATAGACTGTTTGCAATTTCTACCAATGACGTTTGAGAGGCTTTCACTTGTGGATAAAAGTTGCCTAATGACTACACAATCAAAAAAATCAATATAACTGATCTGAATGAAAGGTACACATCAATAGCGTCGTTGTGGCAGTTTATGGAGACGTAGTTTATGGAGAAACTAGTGCCCAGATAATCATCGAAGTTGCCCAAACCCCTAAAGAAATTAAAGCATTCTGACTTATACTCTATGTTGGCATGGGTTATGGTGATCTCCACAGACACAAAAATATACAAGTGGTAAGTTTCTCTCATGGAGTGTATTTCACATGGTGAATTCTACTCTTGCATCGCCATGAAACCAGAGATGAAACCTGTGTTTTTTGATTGGGTAGAATGGATGGTGCGGCAAATGCACATATTGTTTACTGAAGTACAAATTGGTAAGGATATGTCATTTAGTCACTGCTCCTTCCTTGCTTGGTACTTTTTCTACCACATGCAAGACCGTTTCACTTTCATCGCCAAAAACTGCACTAATGAAGAGGGCAAGGCGCTACCAATTTATTAGTGGATTTAAAGTTTATCTAAAATGGATCCCTATTATAACTTCAATAGGATGTTCCTCGACCCTGCTCTGAAGCTCATCTATGGTGTTAGTGAGTGAGTGCCAAATAAAATGAGAGATGAAGTAGTGTAGAAAATACTGGGCAATGTTTTCCAGCTCACACAAGGCCTTGTCATCAGGATTTATGGGTTTACCAAAAATATTTCTTGCTACCTTACTACACCATGGAGTACCTTTTCACTCTCAAAGTTTCTCGGCAAAACAACTTCACTGATGATACATATGGGTATGGAAGAAGGAAGTTGCACACATGTGCATCACATTTTTAGTTCAGTGACATTGATGTAGCACTCACCGAGCAAAACTCGTTCCTTGCAGTGATGTATGATTTCGGTCTAGCCGAGCTCCCCCAACGCTGGAGGTATGACCCACTAGACATTTTTAGGCAATTTATTGGATCAAAAAGCTTCCACAGCTGACCTAGCCTAGATATCAAAGCAAAATGTAATAATCCCATGGGGCATGATCTATAATGGCACGTAGAGAAGATTATGTCACTTCCCCCGTGGCATGAATTCTACACAATGGAGGCCGAATATGATCCTACACATAACCCAGTGTAGTACCTGATAAGGAGTTGTAGGAAATGAATGACAATTTGGTTGATTAGTCAGATGATAAAATCACCAACTAGTGGATCATGAGGATCCACAATAAAAAGCAGATATCTAAATAGTTTCTTGTGTTGGACAAAAATTTCTTCATGATATATGATGTAAATTTTGACACATACCAACCTGTCTCATTTGTCGATGTCGTGCCTTAGAGCACTCAAAGCCATCGTAGAGTAGAGGACATTGTGGAAGAACAGGGGCAATCAATTGAACAAGATCCACTTGTCATGGAGAAATACCAATAGCTGCCCCCTAAGGAACAAGTTACTTTTATGAAGAGGAGTGTTGGTACAACACTTTCGCTTTCTCATATTGCAAAGAAGCCTCAGACTAGTGCAATCTGACTCCCTAGCATAAACCCTTCTACAACATTCACAACCATGAAAAAAAATGTTCTTTAAGTCCTTATTCTAACGCAACAAGAGCGGCAAGGGGTGGAGATGATTGAACTACAAGCAGATGCATCAAAAATGGAAGAAGGAAGAGCAAGTCCAATCATGCAGTAGTCTACCATTTCAACTCTAGAAATGTCCAAACCTGTAGGTACACTATCTCTCTCTTATTCCCTTACTTCTGATCCTCTAGCAACCATGTATTTTGGTGTCAAAACCTTCATTTCCACTCAGCCTTCATTCAACGTCCCCATGTCTACCATACCTTTTCCTACATCCCAGTCGTTGCTCCCCTCATCATCCCATTTTATCTCCCAAATGTTTAGTTTCTTTGCATCTATCGCCAATGCATTTGTATTTCTTGTGTCATCCACCCCCATCCCTTGTTAGGTTTCTATCAGTTTAGTCATTGCATCCACCATCACTATCGATTCAAACTTGTTTTCGCTCTCACTCACCTCCTCTATTGCAGTGGCATCCAATGATATTCCACTGCTAGATCCTAATGCCTCGGTCACAGCCATCCAAACTCTAGTGCCCCCAAGAATCAACATAATTGTTGCCTCATCCATTTCTGATCCATCCATCGAAGCTCATCCCCAAAATGATTTTTTTCCCTTCACACCACTCTTCAATGTATAGGAGCCACTGGAGATGGAGTTAGAAGTTCTGCAAGAACACCCAATCATAGAGTATTCATCGAGCGCATCAGAGTTCATCGAGTTGGCTCAAGGGGCAAAAAAGAAAGAATGTGCAAGCTCCAACTAAGGTGGAAAAAGAGCTATGTTCAACCCAAAAATGATGGAGCTCCACACAGTGGAGAAGGTGCCCAAAGTTCAAAATACCTTGTAGGAGATGACACCAATGGATTACTACTATCATCACATTGTTGAAGACCTAAGAATAATTGATACAACAAAAAATATGGAGGATCCAAATCGAGATGGGATCCATCTATTTTCATGGGGAGCATTTCAAAGAGTGCTTCTTCAAATTCAAGGCTAAAAATGTAGAGCTCAAGGAGACTTTGGTGCAGATAAGGGCACAGCTCGAGGAGGCCTGGTCTGAATCTACGCAATTGCAACAAAACATGGCCATTTGGAGCAAGAGGTGGGTAAGTACAAAAATGTGACTGAACATCACCTCAAAGCACACATGGAGGTAGAAATCCAGGTGTAAACCTTGAATACTCAGGTCCAAGAACTGTAATCTTAGTTGACGGAGAAGATGGTGCAAACAAAGGTCTTCACAAAATATTGCATCAAGGAGATTCACTATCATTTCCTGGCTAACTTTCAAGCTAGGGCATCGCAAGCGATGGTAGTGCTAGAGTCCATTTGGGAAGCCAAGCAAGCAATTGCCCATGGTGGGCCTATTGTGGAAAATGTTGAGAAGGACATAGACCACTGGATGGAGCTGGCTATGAAAGTGCAAACATTAGAAAAGATGAACCTCCAGCTCACTCCTATGAGTACACTCGCTCTGTCATGGGCAACTAAAAATATGACTTTACGAGTTTACTTTACAAAATTGGAAAGAGCACAAGAGGCTAGAAGGCTCTTAGAAGTATTCAATCAAGAGAGGCGAATTTCTCTAATGTATTTCAAAGCCCTCGCACAACTCAGCTTCCCTGGCTTTATTGACAACGAAGAGACTATTTTGACAAAGGAAGAACTGAACCCAACTTGGACTGCCTTTAAAGGCGATACTTTTTAGATTAATAGTTAGGATGAGCCTATTACATAAACACAGGTGATGCAATTAATGATAAGGTTCGCATGGATCAAATCTTGTTTGGTGGATCTCATCCAGAGGGCTAACTTTTTTAACATTGACCAAATTAAAACCTTCAAGTACCTGGTTAAAAAGCTCCAAGACCGTGTGCTACTCCAAGAAGATGCTTGGGCCCTATTCCAGGTGGCCTATGATCACATTTATGAGAATATTCCTCAATCAGAGTCTCCTCAACAACATGAAGATCAAGGATAGAATGAAGGGGACCAAGAAGGAGACTGTCAACATAAGAGAGAAGATGAAGGAGAAAGAGAGAAGTTAGAGGAAGAGTCCACTACCAGCAGTAAGCATTCATAAGAAGAGAGTGATGATGACTCTGATCCCAATGGATAAGGCCTAGGATCTTCACATTGAGGTGAGCTCAATACCCCCGCGAGTCGCTAGAGATGTTGGCATCCCTGCCACATTTTTTTTTTAAGAAATTTTGCCAGACGTAAGAACCATTTTGCGTCCAATCATGTTTTAATAATATCTTCTGCCCTAAAAAGGTTCTTCTATTTCAGGATGTGTTATTTTTAATGCTTTGTTGTCAAGATTGATTGGTTGTGCTCAAGGGAGCACGTAGTCCCTTTTTCACTCACCATGCAGGATATTTCTTCAAGCTCTCATGGCGCGAGGATCCAATGAACATATGGTTTTAGAAAGCTCAAAATGGCTATGCAATTTTTAAAATGATATTATTATTTTTAATTGCTTATGTGGATTTTAAAATTTAAAAGTATCTTGTCAAAGATAACTAAAAATTATATTAAGTACCAATTTTAGGTTTCTTATTATGGGATGTATTTAGGGACTATACAAATTTTTAAGGATTAAAATTATACATTTTAGCATATGTTTCACTGTTATATTGAAATATCTTATCAACAATAGCAAGATATCATTATTCTTCTTTGCATATGTTATTTAAGAAAAAGGTGAAAAAAGGTTAGGGCAGGATCAAAATGACATCCACATGGCATTCAAATCAATATTCAACGATATTGTTTCAGGTAAAGAAAAGAGCAAAAGCCCTTTCGAGCTAACATTCGAAAAAGAAAAAATTTGGGCCCACCATGGCGAGTTTCCCTTTTGCTTGAGTAATGCATCAAAACTCCCTTTCATGCCTCTTCTCAATGAAACTCCTCTTTCTCCCCTACTTTAGTGATGATCGCCTGAAGGTGCTTTTCAATGACAAAATTAATTCTCAAGGGTGCGCTTTCACCCTTTTAATGGTAGTTGGTCAAGAGAGAATCAAAATCTAATCCCCTTAGATCTCATAATCCGATCTTTGCCATTGAGGTGGTCCCATCAAGTGAGGAGATGCTGTTGTAGGTGAATCGAGTTGCTGCATTAAAGTAATGTAGCTTCTTTTTGAGGAGTCATCAAATTGAGCCATGCCTTATAACTTTATGATGGGCTTTGAAATCAAATCTTGGCTACCATGACAATATTTTGTGGTTGAGCATTTATGTTTTAGAGGCAGAATCCTCTATAAAAACTAGCAAGTTCAATGTAAGAAGGATGGGCAATTTGCTTGAAAGCTTTGTAAACTCAAGCTCTACTATGAATGCAAGGAACTCTTGGCTCTGATTCTAACCCACTTCTATGTGCAGATTTTCTATCATTTATTTTTGTTAAACTCATTTCATTATCGAAAAGTTTAAATTATATTCCTAGCTTTAGCTATCAGTAAAGAGTGAATGTTGGAGTATCCCTGAAAGCTGCATGTTCAAGGAATTTTGGTTTCGATTTCTATCTGCTTCTTTGTGTAAAATATTGCTAGTTTGAGATGAAATATGTTGATCTTGCTACCTGTTCAACACCCCTTCTCAATTGGCTTACAACCCTTTTCTCATTCCTTTCATTCATTTGTCATTATTTTTTTGTTCTCTAAATCTGCAAGCTAAAAATAGTTATTAAGGGAACCAGCCCTCTCTGGAGATTGGCATGGGAGGCATTTCTTCCTTTTGGTCTTTCAATGTTGGTCGGGTCTAGGGTGCATAGATGAAACATTTTATACCTAAGGCAAATTCTTTATCAACAAACAAATACGTCCATCTTCATGTCTCACATTTTAATGCACTTGAAGATCATTGTTGATGAGTTGAGTATATTTTAGATACGTTTTAACCCATTGTGACCTTAATTTTATTTGATTTTTAGTAATATTATTAATTTAAAATTTTAAGGAATTTTGGACCATTGTATAGGTGTCAAATTCAACGAGCCAAGTTTACTACCTCTTAACACGATTCTTTGATTTTTATGAAACAATGGTAGTCAAAGATATCATGGAGTTCTACCTTTCAAAATATGTCATTTGCAAAGTTGTTCTCATCAAACCTAGACATGACAACTATCGCCTTTAAACTCTTGATCATCAAAGCCTATATTGACATATCCTAATGATCATTGGCCTTATTTATAGTAGCAATGAAAATCATGAAGAAATCACAAACTAAAAACAAATTGAATTATCATCTAAAACAAAACTAACTAGAAGTTTGACTAACTAAACATCTACAAATTTACCCTAAAAGGGATTGTTGTAGGTTGTTTGACTATTGATATGTTTACTAACATCAATTATATATAATGAGATAATTATATATGATGAGCATTATCTAGATAATTGTCATTTGAGTCTTCTTATTCAAATCCAAATTCTAAACGGATCCCTCCAAAATCATTGAAAGAGTTAGTCATGGTTGTATCAAGACTATAATAGAATGACATTGTCAATATAAATACCATCATTACCACTCTCTCCTCATTGCTTTTCAAAAATATCTATGTAGTATAAAAACAAAACTAATAATAATTTTCGATTTGATAATCATCACTTATTACCTTTTATGCAACTTTTGAGGGGCTCTCATACTCTGTAAGTAAGTTTTGTTTTCATAAGAATGCAATAACCTTAATTTTTTATGATATTTTTCAACACTTCTTGTCAATGTTTACATAAAACTACTTTTGTAGAACACATGTACATTATGTTAATTAATATCATTGTTATTTCCAATGTTAAACTATAGTTTCAATACTTTACAACGTATGCTAGGCTTATGAAAAGTACAATTGAAAGTTTATTAATATTTAAAAAATTTGTTATCAAATGGCATTACCTCAACTTTCAAGGAGGAGACCTAGGTTTGAATCTTGCCAAGCAATACATGTATGATTGTCAAGTTGAGTAAGAATGACATCGTCAATATCAATACCATCACTACCACTCCTTCCTCGTTGTGTTTCAAAAATGATTATGCAGTATAAAAACAAAACTAATAATAATTTTCAATTTGATAGTCATCACTTATTACTTTTTGTGTGACTTTTGAGGGGCTCTCATACTCTTTAAGTAAGTTTTGTTTTCAAAAGAATGCAATAACCTTAATTTTTACGATCTTTTTTCAACACTTCTTGTCAATGTTTACATAGAACTACTTTTGTAGCACGCATTTACATTATGTTAATTAATATCATTGTTATTTCCAATGTTAAACTATAGTGTCAATATTTACAATGTATACTGGGCTTATGAAAAGCACAATTGAAATTTTATTAATATTTAATAATTTTGTTATCAAATGGCATTAACTCAACTTTCAAGAAGGAGACCTAGGTTTGAGTCTTGCCAAGTGATACATGGTTGTATCAAGACTACAATAGAATGGCATTGTCAATATCAATACCATCATTACCACTCTCTCCTCATTAGGTTTCAAAAATGATTATGCAGTATAAAATAAAACTAATAATAATATAATGACATTGTCAATTACCACTCTCTCCTCGTTGTGTTTAAAAATTGATTATGCAGGAAGAACGAATATATGTCAAGTTTGACCCAAGGAGGAGATGTTATACTAGAAGTGATTATCAAAGATGAGATGATCGAGCATGATACAATGGTTTTTAAAATCAAAGGTGAATATATAAGTTCCATTAATACTAGTTAAAGTTTTCAAAGATTCAAAATTAGATCAATTGAAAGTGGGTATTGAATTCAAATTACTCTATGACTTTTCTTCCTAAAGTTTATTTTCCTTGTCATATTTTTCTATTCAAAAACCAAGGATAAAATAATGGGTGGTAGCCTATGGTCTAGAGGGAGATAACATATATTTAAGACTATGGAATGAGAATTTATTTTTTAAAATAGAAAGTATTAAAAAGTTTCCAATGTGGGTTTAGACTTTTTGGACTTCCATATCAACTTGTCAATAAGGATGTTTTAAATTAAAATTAGCAATATCCTAGGGGAGTTCATCCAAGAGGGGCCAACTACTAAGGGGTGGAAGCATGAAATATATACTCGAATATTGGTTGCCATGAAAATTTCAAAACCTTTTCCACAATCCATTCAAATAAAATTTGAATCAAGAGGATGTGATCAACAAGTCGATTATGAAAACATTCATTTTGATGCCACAAATGTTTTGAGACTAGGCATATGACAAGAGATTGCAAGATGAAAATGATGGAGAAGGAGACACAAAATTTTGGTGATGAGACAAACTTCAAGGTGAAGCAAGTAGATAATATTGTAATAAAAGCTATATTAGATCAAGGATGTTCCACTTCTAAAAAATATGCAAAGAAAACCTATGTAACATTAGATGACCAAAGTTATCATAGTTCACTCAGATCAACTGTTAGTAGAAACAAAGAAGGATACAAGGGATAAGTACAATATGGAAGTTCAAATTCAAAAGTAATTAAAGGTGCAAAGGAAGATGTGGATGGAAAATTAAAAAAAAAAAGGTGACAACAAATATCACAAGTGTTAGAAAGAAGTGTGGCTAAGACCACATACAAAGAAAAAGTGATGATGAAAATGATATCTTGGAATATTGGTAGCCTGAATAAGGCCCCTAAAAAAGAGGTATAAAGGAATTGCCAAGCCAATATAGCTAGCATATTGGTAAAGAAAAAAACTAATAACAAATATTTTAGCCATTTGTGGTGTTGATCTTGACAAAATTTAAATTTTAAAAAACAACTAATTGAGTAAGAATGACATCGTCAATATCAATACCATCATTACCACTCCCTCATTGCATTTCAAAAATGATTATGCAGTATAAAGACAAAACTAATAATAATTTTCAATTTGATAGTCATCACTTATTACTTTCTATGGGACTTTTGAGGGGCTCTCATACTCTTTAAGTTTGTTTTGTTTTCATAAGAATGCAATAAATGCAATAACCTTAATTTGTTACTATCTTTTTTAAACAGTTCTTGTCAATGTTTACATAGAACTACTTTTGTAGCACACATTTACATTATGTTAATTAATATCATTATTATTTCAAGTGTTAAACTATAGTGTCAATATTTACAACGTATACTAGGCTTATGAAAAGTACAATTGAAAGTTTATTAATATTTAATAATTTTGTTATCAAATGGCATTAACTCAAATTTCAAGGAGGAGAACCAGGTTTGAGTCTTGCCAAGTGATACATGGTTGTATCAAGACTGCAATAGAATGGCATCATCAATATCAATACCATCATTACCACTCTCTCATCATTGTGTTTCAAATATGATTATGCAGTATAAAAATAAAATTAAGAATAATATAATGACATTGTCAATGTCAATACCATCATTACCACCCCCTCCTCATTGTGTTTAAAAAATGATTATGCAAGAAGAACGAATATAAGTCAAGTTTTACCCAAGGATTAAATGTTATACTAGAAGTGATTATCAAAGATGAGATGAATGAGCATGATACAATGGTTTTTAAAAGCAAATGTTAAAATATAAGTTCCATTGATACTAGTTAAAGTTTTCGAAGATTCAAAATTAGATCAACTAAAAGTGGGGATTGAATTCAAATTACTCTATGAATTTTCTTCCTAAAGTTTATTTTCCTTGTCATATTTTTCTATTCAAAAACCAAGGATAAAATAATGTGTGGTAGCCTATGGTCTAGAGGGAGATAACATATATTTAAGACTATAGAATGATAATTTTTTTGTTGAAATAGAAAGTATTAAAAAGTTTCCAATGTGGGTTTAGACTTTTTGGACTTCCATATCAGCTTGTCAATAAGGATGTTTTGAATAATATTCTCAATACCCTATGGGAATACATCCAAGAGGGGCCAACTACTAAGGGGTGGAAGCATGAAATATATACTCGATTATTGGTTGCCATGAATATTTCAAAACCTTTTCCATAATCCATTAAGATAAAATTTGAATCAAGAGGATGTGATCAACAAGTCAATTATGAAAACATTCATTTTGATGCCACAAATGTTTTGAGACTAAGCATATGACAAGAGATTGCAATATGAAAAGGATAGAAAAAGAGACACAAAATTTTGGCGATGAGACAAACTTTAAGGTGAAGCAAGCAGATAATATTGTAGTAAAAACTAGATTAGATCAATAATATTCGACTTCTAAAAAAGATGCAAAGAAAGCCTATGTAAAATTAGATGACCAAAGTTATCATAGTTCACTCAGATCAACTGTTAGTAGAAACAAAGAAGGATACAAGGGATAAGTACAATATGTAAGTCCAAATTCAAAAGGAATTAAAGGTGCAAAGAAAGATGTGGATGGAAAAAAAAAAAAAAGGTGGTGACAAGAAATATCATAAGTGTTAGAAAGAAGTGGGGCTAAGACCACATATAAAGAAAAAGTGATGATGAAAATGATATCATGGAATATTGGCATCCTGAATAAGGCCCCTAAATAAGAGGTATAAAGGAATTGACAAGCCATTATAGCTAGCATATTGGTAAAGAAAAAAATTGAATAGCAAATATTTTAGCCATTTGTGGTGTTGATCTTGACAAACTTCAAATTTTAAAAGACAACTAATTAAGTAAGAATGACATCGTCAATATCAATACCATAATTACCACTCCATTGCATTTCAAAAATGATTACGCAGTATAAAAACAAAACTAATAATAATTTTCAATTTGATAGTCATCACTTATTACTTTTTATGGGACTTTTGAGGGACTATCTACTCTTTAAGTAAGTTTTGTTTTCATAAGAATGCAATAAATGCAATAACCTTAATTTTTTACAATATTTTTTAGACTGTTCTTGTCAATGTTTACTTAGAACTACTTTTGTAGCACACATTTACATTAAGTTAATTAATATCATTTTTACTTCCAGTGTTAAACTATAGTGTCAATATTGACAACGTATACTAGGCTTATAAAAAGTACAATTTAAAGTTTATTAATATTTAATAATTTTTTTATCAAATGGCATTACCTCAACTTTCAAGGAGGAGGCCCAAGTTTGAATCTTGCCAAGCGATACATGTATGATTGTCAAGTTGAGTCAGAATGACATCATCAATATCAATACCATCGTTACCACTCCCTCCTCATTGTGTTTCAATAATGATTAGCAGTATAAAAATAAAATTAATAATAATTTTCAATTTGATAGTCATCACTTTTGAGGGGCTCTCATACTCTTTAAGTAAGTTTAATTTCATACGAATGCAATAAATGTAATAATATTAAATTTTTACGACCTTTTTTCAACACTTCTTGTCAATGTTTACATAGAACTACTTTTGTAGCACACATTTACATTATGCTAATTAATATCATTGATATTATAGTCAATATTTACAACGTATACTAGGCTTATGAAAATCACAATTGAAAGTTTATTAATAGTTAATAATTTTGTTCTCAAATGGCATTACCTCAACTTTCAAGGAGGCGACCCAAAGTTTCAATCTTGCCAAGCGATACATGGTTCTATCAAAACTATAATAGAATGACGTCAATATCAATACCATCTTTACCACTCCCTCATTGTGTTTCAAAAATGATTATGCAGGAAGAGCGAATATATGTCAAGTTCGACCCAGGGAGCAGATGTTACACTAGAAGTGGGTATCAAAGATGAGTTGAACAAATATATGTCAAGCTCGACCCAAGGAGTAGATGTTACACTAGAAGTGATTATCAAAGATGATATGATCGAGTATGATACAATGGTTTTTAAATGCAAAGAGTTGATATATAAGTCCCATTGATACTAATTAAAGTTTTCAGAGATTCAAAATTAAATCAATTGAAAGTGGGGATTGAATTCAAATTACTCTGTGACTTTTCTTCCTAAAGTTTGTTTTCCTTGTCATATTTTTCTATTCAAAAACCAAGGATAAAATAATGGGTGGTAGCCTATGGTCTAGAGGGAGATAACATATATTTAAGAATATGGAATTAGAATTTTTTTGTTGAAATAGAAAGTATTAAAAAGTTTCCAATGTGGGTTTAGACTTTTTGAACTTCCATATCAACTTGTCGATAAGGATGTTTTGAATAATATTGGCAATACCCTAGGGGAATTCATCCAAGAGGGGCCAACTACTAAGGGATTAAAATATATACTCGAATATTGGTTGCGATGAATATTTCAAAACATTTTCCACAATCCATTAAGATTAAATTTGAATCAAGAGGATGGTATCAACAAGTCGATTATGAAAACATACATTTTTATGCCACAAATGTTTTTAGACCAGGTACATGACGAGATTACAAGATGAAAACGATGGAGAAAGAGGGACAATATTTTGGTGATGAGACAAACTTCAGGGTGAAGCAAGTAGATAATATTGTAGTAAAAGCTAGATTAGATAAAGGACATTCCACTTCTAAAAAATATGCAAAGAAAGCCTATGTGACATTAGATGACCAAGGTTATCATAGTTCACTCAGACCAACTGTTAGTAGAAACAAAGAAGGATACAAGGGATAAGTACAATGTGAAAATTCAAATTCAAAAGGAATTCAAGGTGCAAAGGAAAATGTGGATGGAAAATTTTAAAACAAAGAAGGTGACAACAAATATCATAAGTGTTAACAAAAAGTGGGGCTAAGCCCACATATAAAGAAAAAGTGATGATGAAAATGATATCATGGAATATTGAAAGCCTAAATAAGACCCCTAAAAAAGAGGTATAAAAAAATTGCAAAACCATTGTAGCTAGCATATTGGTAAAGAAAGAAATAGAATAGCAAATATTTTAGTCATTTGTGGTGTTGGTCTTCTTGACAAGATTCAAATTTTAAAAGACAACTAGTTGAGTAAGAATTTCTCTCTTAAAAAATTATATCAATTTAATTGCAAAAACATCCCAATTTGAAAAAGATGAACATATTTGATAGAAAGGAAAAAAAAGAATTCTTTCATAAAAAGACAAGTTGGATGGTGCTTAATTAACTTGAGAACAATATAGTGTTTTGTTATTTTGATAAGAGTGCCCCCAATAGAAGCCCCACAACATTTTCTTTTCTTTTCTTTAAGTTCAAATAGTATTCTAACTTCCCTTTCAATACAAATTCCAACATCTAATCATTATAAAAACAATCCTCCTAAACATCTAATACAAATACTAACATTGATGAAAATAAAGGATTGATAAGTCCTAAATATTTTTCAACAATTAACTACTATATGCAATAAAATAAGAAAAGAAAACATGCAATTATTCTGAAAGGCATATTCATGACATTTTCAATGGACATGAATGTATCTTCTCTTTTGACTAATTCTCTTTCTTATAGTTCACTTGATCAACAAATAATTTTTTATTATAAATATGTAGTAATTTCTAACAACTTATTGTAATCAATCTATAATAACTTTACAATAAAAAATAGTTATTATATCTTTTTATATGAATCAAACCTATTTCAAAACAAATAATCTACTTCATTGCCTCAACTTTAAGACTTTAAAACTTTAAATAGAAAACCCAAGGTTCAAATCTGAAAAGGGATAGTATTGTGTGGATAAACACATAGATAAAAACTAGTTTCCTGAAATGGACTTAACTACAAGTTGTTGGAACTCCAAATATGAAATCTAAGGTTCAAGTCCAAAAAAGGAGTTCAAGATTTAAATCCAAAAAAAAAAGACACATCATTCCCCAGTATAGATGAATTCTTAAATAACTACATCATCTCATAGGCCTATAACATTATAAACATTATAAATTACACTATTAATAAATAAAATATTTATTATATAAAAAAATTAATCATAAAATAAAAAATTATGCAGCTGCCTAAGTAACTACCCTCTTCGAAACAATGTTTTTAACAGCAATATTAGAATCACATATCTCAAAATACGTAGTATTTTATATGTATGTTGCTTGGTTGACACAATCCTCACAATATTATCTAATATCTCAAAAAAGAGGATATTTTATACGAAACTTGCATGGTTAACCTCCACATTGTAAGTCTCACATCTGGAACTACAGAATATTTTAATTATTATAGACATCTACGTAACTAGGTCCCCATAGTCCTACCTTCGTTGACCTGTAACTTGTCCCTAACAGGATCCCCCTCAGAAGTCTATAACAGTAAAATATTCCTGACATATATGAGAATGACATACTATGTATCTATGCAGTCATAATATAATCTATTAACACACAATATAAGGTATTGGCGCAAAATGGTTAGTCAAAATGTTACAATATTTCGAACTGTAAATTATTTGTTTGTGGTGAAGGATGTATAACTTATTATCAAATGTTAAAAAATTTTAACATAGTAAAATTTTTCAATATTTAAAGAGGAAATCATCTTGTTAAACCATAATAGCTATAATATAATAATATTACTATAAAACAATGATGTAATTTGGACAAAACTCATTTTAATCTTATATAACCAATTTAATTAAAATAAAAAATAAACATAACCCATCAAATTTAAGGACATACATGTTGAAAGGAGTTTTGTACTCTCTCCAAAATTTAAAAAAAAAAAATACCTTCTTAAAAACACATAACCTAGACCCATAACCTTCTGCACTGAATATAAATTCTTAACAAACGCCCAAACCAGTCCTTCCAAATAACTTGCAATAAAATTGATGAAGACTGATCATGTCTTGTCAAAGGTTGGGCCAGTAGCTCACATCTCAGATTTACACGGTTAACACAGATTGCCTAGTTCATCCATATCAAGAGATTGTCGGCTCTTGTTGTTGGGTATAGTTTTTTTATGCAACCTGTAGTCAATTATTAGTTGGCTCTGAAAATATTATTGCTCCTTGAACACTCTTGGGTCATTACTGGTATTGGTGTAACTTGTTAATTTCATTTTCACTGCATTGCCTATGTTTTGCCAGTGGTGTTTGCAGCCAAAACCCTTAATCCTATTTTCACTAACTAGACTTTGTTCTTGAGTGAGGCTGTATATGCAAAGGGGCAATCAAAGTGCAAACCCAATGAGAATGCCATGTCATAGTGGGAAGGCTCATAACAACTGACTAGCACATGGACTGACACTATGCTTGGCTCATCCAAAATTTTCAACCTACAAATGAATTTTGTAGGGTTCTAAATTTAGTCTAAATTATTTAATACAGCGAATAAATTTGGATTTGAATCCCAAAATATGGAATGCATTTATTATACCCAAAATCATAATCTGCTCTGTAAAAAATCTACTGCTCTTGAGGTCTTAATTGGAAGCCCATCCATGGTATTCCGTCTGTCATGGTTTTGATGCTGTCTATCCTGCTTAAGAGCACGCTCAGCACCCTTTTCAGCTACAAATTTTGCAAAACGAGAACCTTTCTGCATACCATCTGGTGCTTTTTTCCCATCTTTCAAAGAATCCGGTAAAAAGGGCAGAGATGGGGACGGCCTTGGAGGTGTTGGGGGTACTAATGCCCAAACAGCAGAAAGTAATTCATTCGGTTTATCAATGTTGTACAATATTGACAAGTCCTTCATGTCTGCAAAGCTCATGGGCTACATTGGTTAATAAATTGTAATATTTTCATCCAAAAATTTGTAAAAATTTAAAGCAGCAAGCCAATGAATTACTGTAAGCAAGAGCAAACTAATGAGGAACACAAAAGATAAGGTGTTCCATTGGTATCTAGAGCAATTCTGCATCTATAGAATTACTACAATTACTTACCCCCATTAGCAAAGGTAAAAATTGGCTTAAGCGCGGCACAAGGTATGCTGAAATTCAAATGAGGTATAACTGTTCCCCCACTATGTCTTGCATTACTGCAACAGATTTTAGAAGAGGAGAAACAACCGTCAATATAAAAAACGTATAAATATGTTACTTTCTGCACATTATTCCTTCTCAATACAACATCTAGCAACATTGTGAAAGAAGTTAGATGCATACCTTGTCACCAATCCAATCATTCTGCCCTGTGCATTGACTACCACACCACCACTGCCTCCTGGATGAACTGCAGCTGTTGTCTCAAGCATTGCAGGATACTCCTGACTGAACTCTTCAGACATGTGTGGCCTTCTAGTCTTTACAACTTTTGCCACAACTCCAGCACTGACAGAAGGGCAGAGATCTAAACCAAAGATTTGTAAAATCAGATACAATTCTACGATACTATTGTCTCATAAAGGAACAAGAAATCAACAAACATAATTAATTTGCTACCTGAACGGGGACCAAAGAGGCCATGTCCAATGACAAATGCTTTAGATCCTGCACATGGGCATTTTTCCTCTGGAACAATAGGGTACAGATGAATTGGAACCGACTTAAGCTGCAACAGTGCAATGTCCAAAGGCCCTTTAGAGACATACACAACCCTAGCATCATACCAAGAACGAGGATGCATGTGGTCCAGCCTAACCCGAATCCTTCTGTAGCTTTGGTAACTTAACTCTAATGTTGGATGTCTGACAAGTTGGTCGCTGGAAAAAACATTCTCAGCACATTCATTTGCATGTAATGTAGAAGATGACAAACTGTTGGCTTGATCGTTTCCCTCAGCATTACATTCACCAGTAACTAGCCGTGACCTGGATGTCTCAGAGAATCTGTCAAATGTTCTTTGACTACCATCCTCGTGCTTATTTAAAGGAGGTGTTTTGCCAAATCGCCATGGCTCCAAAAGATGAGCATTTGTTAGTAGAAGGCCATTTTCATTTAATACAATACCTGATGCCCATGCTCCATCACCAACAGTGACAAGAACAATTGATGCCATGGCACGATCAACTGCAGAGGAACCGGATGGCAATGCAGATTCAAAACATTGAAACCCTTCTTGCTCACTGCTACAGGATACTGCTTGAAACTGGTTGTTCTCCATCCCACAAAGTGGTGAACCAAGATGAACAATCTTATTTGGCATCACAACTCTTTGATGGTGTACTAATTGCAGTTCACCTAGGGCCGGTGCTAAAGCATCCCATGTTACCACAAGCTGCCATAAAAAATCTTCCTTGTAATCTCCCTTAATGATAACTAATTTGTTTCATTTTGCTTAGAACTGTTCGTATACGTGCAAACACTAATCCTTGAGAAGCAACAAAACAATACATTCATAGATTAAATTGGAAACAATGTATTTACCTGAACTTCTGCACCACCACCTCGCTGTCGTAGAGGTCTAGTAAGAATTCCAACAAGATTACCCTGGTCACTAAAAACAGGGCTGCCTTCCATTCCTGGATGATATAGTGACAGGCAAATAAGCAATACAAAAATAATTTCTTGATTTGCATATAATTAGTAATTGCACTGCCACCAGATCTCACCAGGAAGACAGCGAATATCAGCCATTAACAATGATGTTTTGCTAGAAGCTGGAGGCCATGAATTAGCAACAATGCCCATTGATATGCTGATAACAATCAGCAACATGGCATCAGAAAAAATCAAGAAAATGAATTCAAATATTGAATATGTTTCATATACTACATAGTTAACAACAAATTGAAATGTTACAAGCTTATTTTATTGACGAAACAGGACAGAATAAACCTGTTATAAAAATGTAACGGAGACAAGGCTCCAAATGGAGAACCTATTATTGATATAAGGTCTCCTCTCTTCCGAGGCTCCGAAATGGTTATTTCCGGCATTATCTGCATCAACATGAACCTGTTCAGTATGACTTCATAAAGCAATTAGCAGACAATCAGTTACACAGAAGTCCAAACAAATATTTGCCAGTTATTACTAATTTACAAAATAGCTAGAATGGATTTAAACACAGATGCCCGTATCTTCCATGCCAATTAAAAAAATCCCAGTTGCCACTGCCAAAGTCGTTCTCATCTGCACTCTTAGGAAGAACCTATTTAAACAGATGCTATGTTTACTAACCAATTTTGTCATTCTGGAAGTTGCAATCAAAACTATCAAATTCATTTAAGACCCCTAGTAAAGTATCATAAACTCAAACAATATTAATTGTCAATCCAAACATGGAACGTTATAAACCTAGAATAGACATAATTTTATGTAAGTACATGTAGGACATGATTTTTTATGCATAAATATTACAACTTTTAGTAAATATTTTACCTTCAGGTTTGCTGAAGATTGAAAAGTAAGAATTGCAATTCTTGTTGTGGCCATAGCCACAACACTAGAGCCAGATTCACTTGAACCATTGATAACCAATTGTTGAACACTGCTCGAGTGCTCAATCTCTTTCTCATCCTGAAAAACATGCTTATAAATTTACTAGTACAAAGAAATTTATAAAACAATGCAAATAAATTGTTGATTATAATAATAATCCAGTGACTTTCACCTTCAAAATCTGCTTCCTTTCCATTCGACTTTGAGAAATATTTCCACGCATTTGAGTGCCATTATCTGTTGGAGCTAAAGCCCAGCCTACCTCCCAGGGACTTTGTTCAGATGTGCCTCCATGAGCTTCCAGTAATGCTTGTAAAGCAACTGCAGCTGCTGGTACCTCCACCTTTCAACATAACTCATCAATTTAACAAAAGTTACCTAAAAATAATTTTAATGACTATGACAAACAGTTAAAGAACCACAATCTAGGAATTTACACATGTGTTCTGACGATATCTGCCTTTATCAATCATGGAGCCTCACAGAAACAATCCAATCAATATGTAAAAGACAGGCTTACACTCCCTTTTACCTTGTAAAAAGTTGGGCCTAGACTTTATGTTTAGGACAATGTACTGTATCTTCCAAGACTAAAATAAAATTTAATTTTGTGCAATATATATAAAAAGACAAAATGAAAATGCCAGAGCTACAAGTATAGAATCTTGGAGGACTCACCAGTGCTAGAAGATGGGCTGGCAACCAAGAAGCATCATGACTAGCATTGGGATAGTCAGCATCAGTGTCACCCCCCTTCCTTGAAAGCTATATCATAAAAAACTAGTTAAGAAATACAGCTAGATCAAGATGCTATAAACAGAACAGTTGCCTTGATATGCAATGTATTCAGGACAAAATGATTCAACAGTCCTTGAAATTGTTCATCTTTCATTTGTGAAGAAGGCACTGACCTCTGTGAAAACATCAATTTCTGCACCAGATATCAGTGTTGGAGTTCCCTAAATGAAGAATATGGACATGCATTAAACCATGTCTTAGAAACTGATATTTCTCACATCAGCTCCTTGCAGTCAAAAAGTCTAAAATGAAACATGGAAATGCACTGCATACTTATTGCAAACAAATGAGTTTCTTAAAACCTTAGTAAAAGCACGTTCCTGCGAAGACAGGAAAGGCTCAACAATTGATGAACAAGTAACAACTATCAGCTCATCAAGGTCATTGGAATTGTTCACATTCTTCAGCCCGCTGGAACAACTGGGCAACAACAGCCCCGAGGCAGAGAGAGTAGTATCACCAGATCTGAGATTGAAAACATGTATGTTAAAATCCACGCAAACCAGTTATTCGACCCAAACTAGACTTAAAAGTGCATATTGCAAGTCTTAACCATATGAGGACTAATAGATCTACCTTAGCAGAGCACTCCAATCTAACCAAACACCACACTTAATTTGAAATACTAAGGTTCTTGCCACAGCCGTCCATTTTTGTAGTTAAATCTTAAGAGAAGCCTTAGCAATAGAACTTCAACATAAACATTAAAAGGGATGGTGTTTTCGTTCTCAGACAAACATGGACCTGCTGTGTAGATAAATTTAGCAGGCATCAATTGTTTATTCTTCTGTATTTATTACCTTAATCAAAATATTTATTCTCCCTTATTCACCACAAATCAATTTTCTCTCTGATGATTGACAAGGAGCTCACAAATCCATTCTTTTAACTTCTAATGTAAAGCCTTTGAAATTTGGAATCAAGAAAATGATTTTGAAATACAAAGAGCATGCCAATCCAATGCCCTTTCATATAGCAGACGCCACAAATTGATATGAGCTACTTCTGCAATTGTGGAGAAGCAGATGTGAATCAAACCCTATAAAGTGAAATATGAAACAAGGAAAAGAAAGTTATTAGGGCGATTATATACCCCAAACATATTGAAAATAACAAGTGCAGAGAACAGATAGTTGGTGCTTAAATGCTTTTTTTAAGTCAAAGGCGGCAAACATAATATTGGCAAGATGACTTACTCAGAGTGATAGAAGGCATGTCTTCGCATTTTTCGCCCCTTGGGATCCTGATGGCACAAAGCAAATTCAGTTTCTTTAATTTTTATGATCCAGTCTTAATATTTACCACGAAAAATATATGTACTGCTTGACTGTAATGCAGTGAAGCTAAAAATGCAGAAATTTATCTAATATTTTCCACTGCTTTATATGCATCAGGAAAAATGCCATCATTTCCCACCTTCCAACCTTTAATTTCTAATTTACTGCAAAGACCTTGCAAATAAATTTGTATCCCTTGCTTTTATTATTGTCAGCAGGCCAATATTAGATATTAGTATTATTTATAAAGTTCAATATTTTTTTTGGAAGTAATGTGAAGTACAACAGGTGGCACAACTGGGGCCACATTCTCCGAGGGGCACAACAGGAGCCTCCTCCCTGTGATTTAGACATGGATAGCCTGGATAACAGTCTACAGGCATTAAGGTATCCTAACAAGGACAAGTTCAAAATTTTTAACATATCCTCTTCAACTTTTTCAACAACTTTTATCATTCAGGTTTCAAAAACTACAATCTTAGCAGACAATAGTATTTATTCTCTTCTTATCTATTATCCTCCAGCTTATCTATTATCCTCCAGCTTATCTGCAAAGATCTTCAACTTTCTCAATAATCTTTTTCTTCCAGGGCTCAAAATCTATAATCTTAGCTGACAATACTATTTCTTCTCCTATACTCTATTGTCCTTCAGCTTATTCGCAAAGCTCTTCAACTTTCTCAATAATATTTTTCTTTCAGGGCTCAAAAACTATAATCTTAGTTGAAATTGCTATTACTTCTCTTATTCTCTATTGTTCTCCAGATTATACGCAAAGCTCTTCAACTTTCTCAATACTCTTTTTCTTCCAGGGTTCAAAAGCTATATATTAATTATTCTGTTTTTCTCTATTGTTCTCGAGCTTATTTGCAAAGTCTCATCTTGTTCTCTGCTATCATTTTAAAGATTCTCTTTCACTGTTGCATCAAAATCTGTTTCAGAACTTTTTTTTTTCTTTTTTTTTTTTTAATGTGCCTTGGTGAAATAAGGAAAAAGAAGTTTTTGTGAGAACTTCTAATATCTCTATTTAGCTACAGCCTATTTTCCAGACTTCACATTTAAATCTATTATCGGTTATCAACCAGAACCAGTGTAGAAGATTCTCAGTGAACTAAAAATTTATTACAACACTTTCATTACTAAATTAAGACTTTCGCACAAAGCGGTCCAGGGTTCGAATCCAGCCGGCATATAACCCAGCAAAGCCAAAGCCAAACCAAAACGAAAGACATACATATAAAATAAGGTCAACTTAAACCAACTTACAGGTCCGTGGACTCGAACCATGACCGAAGCTCTGCAAGCAGCATTCAGAGCATCCTCCCGCCGCCCCATCCCTCTCGTAATATCTCAAAATCAATATTAAAATTCCAATAAATTTAAATTTATATAGATATATATACGGATTCAATTCCCCTTCTCCTTCTCTCGATTTTGCTGGAGAGAAAAAAAAAAAAATTCTCCTCTCTGCGCCACTCACTCCTCTACTCTAAACATCTTGAGATAATTTCTTGCCGATAATGTTTTGTGAAAATGGAGACTACCAAACAGCAATATTCTTAAATTAATTAATTTTGTCTATCTTTCCCTGCTCTGAGACGCATCCACAACACGAGCACAAGTTTTGTGGAACGGACCAACAAACTAAGTAAACCCCATTAAACTAAACGAAATCAAACCAGATGACCGGGCCCACTACCGGGCCCACTTCAGTTCGGACTCCAAATAATTAGAGTAGATGCCACTATGAGCTGAATTTGACCCCTATACAGTGGTCGTCGTAATTTCTTAATCTACACTATCTTTGTGATTTTGATCGCATAATTATCAGGAAACATAGCATTTCACTCACATCTTTGCTCTTTATTATGCGATAAGAATCAGGTGTTTTTACCATAATAATTATTATATAATATTTTTATAGGGAATTTGTAACATTTTTTAATATGGTATGATTTGAATTGAATTTAGGTGTTCCATTATTAAATTTTGATTGTCCAAAGAAAAGAATCAAATTAGAGTAGCTAATCCTCATTATTAAACCTCCAATGTCCAAAGAATTAAATTAAATTAACCTACCATAAATACTCCACCACTACCAACAAATCTATTTTTTTAGGGTTAAATTTTAGATTAAAGCAATTGTTACACGTTCTTAAAGGTTATTTGATTAAATTTTTAGATGAAAACCCAAAAATATACCATTAAAATATTCCAAGAAAAAATAATATCATATAATTTATTAAAATAGTATTTTAGTTGTTTTTTTTTCTTTTTCTTTTTTATAAATACTATTATGTTTCTATCAAAATACTTTAGTAGTATGTTGGACTCTCATCCAAGATACTCAAATTTAAATTATCTTAATAATATATTATTAGACAATACCTAAATTTGACTCATAAAAAATAATTTATTGTTTCCTAACTACTTTAAAAATATATTTTTTAATTTAAATTATTTTAATTTATTAGGATGATGCTTTAATTGCTGCTTCTACTTTCTTAAAAAATAAAGATCCAATAACATGTTCCATTCAAATGGGAAAAGTTGTAAATGAAAAAAAATTGGATTTTCAGAGATTTAGATTCAACCATCTTATAAGAAATCTAGAATTTTAGATTTATATATTTTTTTAAACTTTTAACTAAAGAGATAGGTAGGTCCGTTAATAGTAGTAAAGTGCTTGTGATGACTACATTGGATTCTTAGACTTTCATTAATTTTATTTTACCAAACAACCTAAAGTTTATACAAAAATTACGTAGAAATAATGAGAGGGGTGGGTCACGGTGTCAGAACCCAAGACAAGGGGTGGGCAACGTGGACGGCCACCAATAGGAAACGCGAGGAAGCCTCCCATTCTTTTACCTCTATGCTTCTAGAAAGTGTACGTGGCAGCATATGATATGTTCACACATGTACTTATAATCATTGGCGGGCCCACCACCCTCTATATTTGTCGCTCTAAGCTCACCTCCTCCAGTCTCACTAACCTTATCCTTTCTCTCTCCTATTTTTCTCTCTCGTGATTGTTGACTTTGTAGAATCGTTTGCCCTACAACTAGCGTTGTACGCTTACGCGGCGGGTTACTATTCAATCTTGACACGTTGTCATCATTACGCGTCCTCAGGTGGGCCCACCTGAATGTCAATGTTATCGGGGATGACAGCTTGGGTTCATTTTGTGCCCTAAAGGGAATCAAACTCTAGGTCTCGTTCGATGTACAACGGAATTTAATGCACCCTCTTTCACATACTAAAAAAATAATTAAAAAATCCCACGCTTTAGTATATATTTTTAAGATCCTTTATTTTTTTAAATTGAAGGTATAAATAAGTACCTTATTTCAAGGTTTATTATATTATATAGCATAATGGAATCACTCTATTCTTTATTTTTTTTCATAGAAAGGAATTGGCAATACTGATATGCGATAGGATTTTATATTAAAACTTAAACATGGTCACCATAAATCCTAGGATTTTTTATTAAATTTGAGCATTGTAACCATAAATCCTAGCTTTAGTTTGTTGGACAAGATGAGAACCCCAACCTTCCAAGGAATAGATTGAACTTGAATACCATCGTTATAAATCCTAACCTGCCGGGTAAAACAAAGTCAACAAAACCCCGACCCTTTAGGGAATCAAACTAAGACGACCAACCGACCTATCCCCTTCTAAGTATACATCTCCTAAAACAAAATCCAAGCCCTAAACACTATACTTTTTGTTTTTATTTGGTTAATGTGAGAAACTTCTACTACGACTCACACTTAGGGTAGGGCATTCCTATCCCATCATGACCTCTCATAAGGGGGAAAGCTAAGCTTATCAACAGAAAATTTAACTCACAACCACACATATGTTGTAGTTTGAACTTTGAACCTCCTAAAAAAAGCCCAAAGCGTTGGACCATAATCACTTTGTTGTCCTTATGGACACTTTATTTTGTACTTTACAAATGTTAAAGGTGATAATTTTTTTCAAATGGAAATTTTTTTTTGCTTGATAGGAGAGTTGGTTACAACCACACTATTTTTAATAGTTGGCAAGGGTTTAAACTATAGGGACTGCCTTCATCAAACTTATTACACCTCATTGTTTTATAATCCGGTGTAAAATGGACCATCAGATGCTCGAGATTCATATTTTCATCGTCAATTTGAAACACTAGATGCTCGAGATTCGTATTTTCGTCGTCAATTTGAAGCTCACTCAAAAAATTCAGATCAAATTACTACCTTTACAATAGACTTCCCCAAAGGTTTGAACCTAAATCTCTTCTTGATAAGTATCCAACCAAACTAGCATTTACCAATCCACCTAATTCTTGAAAATTTAAAAGAAAATATTACTAAATTACTTACATTATCTTGTAATTTAAATTTTAATTTTTTTTAATAAAAATTTAAAAACATTTTAATTTGATGTCTCATCACCACTTATCTTATAATTTGAATTTAAGTTTATTTCATAAAATTTAAAGACATTGACAAGACCTATAAAGAAAGACAGTTTAATATTTTAAGAAAGATAAAAAAATTCATTATGTGGTGTCGTTTTAATTGCAAACTTTCCTCAAGATAAACAAAGGGAATAATTTGGTGTGATTTTGAATCAACTAGGAAAAGCATGGGGTGGATCCACATCTTTCATGCCAACTGCCTTGTTGTCGTCTTGTTCTTATGGTCCTTTTGCTTACTTAACTCTCTTCCATTGGACTTCTAGCTAATTCTCGGTCCTTATAAATGTTATCATAGACCTTCAAAGAAATATGTCATGCATGACCCAGCAAAATTTTGATATTAAGTGTGTGGCATCAAATGACCTTAAAAAAAAAGTTGATGTGGTCCATTATCCCATATTTAATTATTGGGATATGGTATCGTTGAATATGTCCAACCTTAGTGGGTCTCAATATGAAAGTTTGTGTACTTTAAACGAAAGTTCAAATTTTAAATTTAAAAGATATATAATGTGATGTGATATGAATGTTTTCGTTCATATACAATGAATTCAAAACAAAGGTGTGGTTAGAGTAAATATAAAATATTGGACTCTCAAAGGATAGGTTTTCGTTAATTTTTAGGTTTATAGAGGTTTGTTATACACCAAATAAATAAATATATTTAATATTGAGTGATTTAATTTTTAGGTTTATAGAGGTTTGTTATACACCAAATAAATATATTTAATATTGGGTGATTTAATTTTTATGATATTTATGAGTTTTAAAAAGAGTATTTTATTTTTATTTTTATATAAAAATTTATTATAAAACAAGTAATTAATGAAAATGTTTGATCTATATAAAGTTCAATTTTAATAATATACATATTTATGTTCAACAAGGACAATGTGGTTATGGTTTTGGCTTCTCTTTAGGGAGGTCCAAGGTTCAAACCACGATGTATCCAAAAGGAATGGGTTGGATGGTAGCAGTCAAGTGTTTGTCGATTAGTTGTTTTAATTTGATGTCATAAAGAGTTGGGGTCCATTGACTTCGTTTAACCTAATGGGCTAGGGTTTATAGTTTGCACACCCAATGGTGTTATTGATTATTCTATGTATTAAAAAGAATAATACACACAGTTTATTTATTTCTAATTACAAAATAGAAGGGGTTTTGAAAGGATCCCCGAACCTTTTACAAACAAGAAGCTAAAGCTTCCAAGGATAAAACCAAAAAGAAACATACATGGGATTGTCCTACCCCAAGGGACCTAAAACAAACAAAATCCAAACCAAAAAAACACAAGCGACACAAGAAAGGAAGAAATGGAACTAAGAGAACTAAGAGAAATATTCAATCCTCAACACCATCCTACTTATCAAGTTCCTTTCCCGCATCAGGATCAATCTGGTCCCACTCGATCCATTCCATCATCTCTTCAACACACGAAAAGACCATTGTCGAGTTGTGATGTCTCACATTTAATTTGTTAATCTAGATTAGATTTAAAGAACAGAAATCTCATATAGATTATTCCACAATTCTTAGTCGTTGACTTTATTTTGTTTTCTTAGTTTCATTTGAAATAAAGGTTTGCAATAAAAGAAATTGAAATGAAATTGATGCTTAATTTAAAGATGTAATTTATGACTACGTCTATGTATGTGTGTGGATCCACGTATGATCTAATAATGTAGCAATTATTTAGTAGATTTTATAATTCTATCTTATTCAAATTTAATTAATTCTTTTACTCTAAGACTTATTCTCTATTCTAACTAATCTTACTGTAATTTAGGAGGAAGAGAGCAAGGGATTGACTGTTCATAGTGGACCCTGCCTCCTACAGGTTAGTGTAATTCTCTTCTCCTTTTTACTCTAATTAATTTCAGCAATTAGTAATTCATTAAACTAACTTAATACTATTCAATTCATATTTACAAGAAAGTAGTTGAAAGTTATAGAAACGAATAAATCATGCAAACATACAAGATACAGTTACCAAATTCATGGAGAAAAATACTTCTATTTTATTGCTTGACTTTAATTCTTCATTTATACAATGTAAATGATAGACTATTTGCTCAAATGACAGATAATAAATGGTAGATCGTAGAGTAACAAATAATAAAATGGTAGTAGACCTTTTCAAAGGTCTTTACATTGTATTTTATAATGTCCCCTTTGGACATTTTCAATAGAAACCTTCGCCTTTTTGTTTCATCTCGAACAATTGGAGATTTGAATGTCAATTTTACATAACAACAATAATCTAATATTAATACATTTTGCTAATTACTTTGGACTTATTGCAAAATAATTTTTCCAAGTGGCATAATGCGTAACAAAGGTCTAATTTTAAATAATTTGCTAACAAGACAAAATAACTTTTTGTCCTCTTTGTAAGGGAAGAGACAAATTAAGATTACGTTTAAATCTTGACAACTTAACAAATTAACAGATTACAAATTTGATAACAAATCATATAACAAATATTTAGATCACATGCCAAGTATTAACACCAACGTGACAATCAATCATGTTGATTGTGTAACCCACGTGGTGTTGGTTGAACTTATCAACATACATGAAACTCTAATACCTCAAACAGGTTCGCATTGTCAAACATTTTATGTAACACCTTTCTGCAATACCTTTTCGTAACGCCTTTTTGTAGGTGGTATCTGTAGACCTATCTTCGATGTGCTTCCTCACCAATTGATTCATCTATGTCTGGCCTATATTTGACTGTAACATCTCCTTGAACACTCCTGCAATGTACATTCCTGAAAATACAACAATCTTGCACAGTTTTATGTAAAATAATAGACATATGTCACTTAGTATCTTATAAACCAGATTCATCACAAATCATGTAAATAAGACGTATCAGTCATCAAAACACATTCATATTTGTCATATTTACATATAAAAACTAGATTAAAAATTGTATAATATGATAACAGTTCCACTCTTATCAATCATGTTGAGAGAGCTTCTAAGGGATCTCAGGAGATCTTTCATCATTTTTCTTACAAACTTGAGAGTTCTTAGAGGGTCATGCAAAATGATAAAAAAAATATTTTTATCCACATCGATCCTCTTGGAGGATTTGGATTTCTTTCTGATGATAATAGGGGAGGAATCTTCAAAATATTTAGAGTTCGTTATAAAAAGGATGGCCTTCTAAATTTTGACCATTTCAGATTTTAGTCGCTTAGAGTGTCTACCCTATCCTCGTTTCCTCTTGAACCTCTCAATTAAATAATAGCATTACCCCGAACAATCTTTAGCTTCATCTCTTTACCCCTTGGAGAAGCTTTAGATTCAAACAGGACATGATAAAATTTAATACGAGATGGAGTTTTAAGGAAATTGTTCTTTGAATTGATAGGAGAATCCCCATTCTTGATTGCTAAAATAAAATATCCCATTAAGGTCTGATTAAAATCCTCTACTCTACCCACTTTTTTATATATATATTGAAAAAGCAATTTTAACAAACCTTGATGTAGTGAGTCCATTACATCACCTCTCTGGATCTGCAACATTGTCTTCTCCAGTGACTTGTACAAGAAAGAAGGTATATTTAATCTCTTCTTATGTTGAAGTTGATTCAAAAAGATAAAATGGTATCTTCTTACAATATCCAAGTTGTTGTCAAGGGTGAAGTAATCCATTATAACCAA
The DNA here is from genome assembly GCA_028583015.1 of Wollemia nobilis. Taxonomy (NCBI): domain Eukaryota; kingdom Viridiplantae; phylum Streptophyta; class Pinopsida; order Araucariales; family Araucariaceae; genus Wollemia; species Wollemia nobilis. The sequence continues at coordinate 6,099,660 of JAQPPZ010001836.1, read as the reverse complement.
TGATACCCTATCCCAAGGGGCCTTAAAGAAACTTCAAAGGATTCCATTTTGAAAATTTTGTGGTTCTTCATCTTTACCCAAGAAAGTCTTGAGTTCCTTTGCTAAGGAGTGCTTCTCTATATTCAAATATTTACCTGCAATTGGTAACCCTGTAACTTCAAAAGTCAGCAAGATGGAGATTTAAAATTGTAATCCATTAGCTTTGACACTACCACCCTTCCAAGAGTGCGTCAATAAGAGGGAAAGCCCCCTCTCAAACTTATTAAATCTCTTAAGGTAGTTAAGGAGACCACCCTTCTCCATAATCTCTTTTACCTCATCATCCAAGTTGAGAACAAAGGGTTCCACCCTTTTCAAATCACCAACCACGTTATGATCCCTTACACTATGAATGCTTCTGATGTAATTGTGGCAAATGATGGGTAGGATCAAACTATCAAAGTTTGAGAATCCCCCAATATGATTGAAATTAAACCCAATGACCATAAAATCTCCCATTCTAAAAGAGTCAAAAAAGGAAGCGTGGTACACATCCCAAGTTTGGAAAACTCCTCTAAAAGTGGTATACAACCTTCTCAAGAAATATCCAGATCCTATGCATAGGATATATCTCCCATGGGCTACCCAAATAGTACAACTCAAGAATGAGAAGATGACAATAACAAGGCCAAAAAAAATGATTATCATGCAATTTTTAAGAGAAAGAGTTGAAAACCATAAATTTGGCATGAGCCTCGTAAAGAAGGAAAGTCATGTGCAAAACCAGAAGCTGCCACCTTGCCTCATGATATTTGTGGTTATGAAAAATGCAATGCTCCAAAAAAATTCATAATTTTTTCAATCTTAAAAAAGCATCAGCGTGGCACAACTTACAATGGAGAAGGAGTAGATTAGGTTACCTCACTGAGATCTCAAAGGAAGATTTATATTTCCAAAATACGTGGTTGGTCTTAGAGAGGAGTGTTGCAACAAATCTCAAGCTGCCACTTCAAGTTGTGATGTCTCTCATTCAACCTATAGCAGTCTAGGATGGACTTCAAAAATCTACCTATCAAGCGTGTGGACTTAAGATGGAAGATTACCTAGAAGATTTTGCCATGCAACGAATCCAAGTGTTATGTGAAGACCATACGAAGAAGGAACTTCCATGACGCAAGGCCATAATTTTATAGAGAGGAGTTGTACTAGTTCTTAAGAAACCACCTTAACATAAGATAACCGCTCCACATGCTTGAGTCATCCAAGTTGGATATATTATCCTTGCCAAGCATCGAATCCTAACTAATTGCCACCTAGAGATCAATATGGAAATAGAAATGCTACCATTGGATCATCTTCTTGCCACCATAAAGAATGGATTCAAATTTGAAAGTGGTCAGATGGTGCCAAAGAGTTATTATCAATTTGCTAAAGAAATTAACCCTTGAAATAGAAACAACAAAGAACTCCACTACCTTAAAAAATAAATTTTTAAAATTCCTCATATCAAAGAAAAAATCAAGAAACAAAGAGGCCAACACAAATATCATTATGACATCTAAGAGAGACATTTGGGGGAACCTTCCACCCAGGTTATAAGACCTTGATGTAGACCGATATTAGCCAAGGCATCAACAAATTTATTCCCTTCTTTATAGGTGTGTTTGGTTTGGACATCTTATAGGGATTGAATGTGTCTTTTAGATTCCTATATCATGTTCACAAGGCTCCAACTTGGGTTGTGAGTTCCAATTATAGAGTTGATGATATTTAGAGAATCTCCTCTAGTGATAACTTTTATGCAATCTAGAGTTTCTAGTAGAGCAATTCCCTGGAAGAGAGCTTTGGCTTCCGCAAAGTGGCTGGTTTGAATTCCTAGATTTTTTGCATAGGCAAGAATAATTTCTCCCTTGTCATTTTTGAACACCCCTCTAGCCCCAAATCTGCCTATAATTTCATTAGAAGCTTCATAAAAATTTAGTTTGATCCCATCCTAGGGGAGGTGGGCTCCATTTAATTTGGGATCTATCGATCAAACCTGGATAAACAATCTTTTTCGTCCCACAGGGAAGACCAAGCTTATCCTCAAGCCTAGATTCAACCTCATTAACCCCACTAATGTTCAGGTGGAAGCTTGATATATTCTCAACAATGGTAGAAAGAATTTTGGCACTAACAAAGACAACATTCCTTTTGGATTCCTTAAAGGCCTTATTGTTTCTTTCCTTCCAAATCCCCCAAATAAAATGAGGGAGGTTAAAGGACCAAAGGATCCTCAATCTATGGTTATATAAGGGAGGGGTCCATTGATCACTAACATTGGAGAGACAGGATGGAACAACCCAAGAAACCTCAAGATTGTTCAAAAGAGAATAGATGACTTCCTAAGAAAAAGGGCGCACTCTAAGAATAAATGATTAGTGATCTCTTCACATTATAAAGTTAACATCTATTGGGGATATACATCCTCATTTTTTGTAGATTTTCTATGTTGAGTCGGGGATTCGAATCCCGCCGACTCCCCCCAAGGTATAAATTTTTTTTGCAAAGTCATTTTTTAATTATTATTTTTTTAATTAAAATTTTTAATTTTAATTTTTTAAATATAGTTTTTTAACTTTATAAATTAAAATTTTAATTTTAATTTATTTTTTATAAGTTTTAAAACTATATAAATTGAAATTATTTATTTTAATTTTAAATAAATAATAATTATTAAAATGCTTTGTTAAAGAGATTTTTAGGGGGGGATATTTTTTCAAAAATCAAAGGGGGATAGTGAGTAATTTTTCGAAAAATAGCAATTTGGCAAATTGTAAAAGGTGCATTTTTGGCTGTGACCGACACCTTGTGGGTTATTCTTGTGGGCAGTTTTTTATGTTGTATGTTGCATATTTCATTTTTGCACTATAACATTAAAAACTTAAAATCAAAACACTCCCTAAGTCCCCGGAATATAAAACCCATCCGTGCAATTTTATTGCCTCTGCAGCGTTCGGTATTTGTGATACCTCTGGCCAGCACTTACAGGTAAAGCTATCGTGATTTGGCTACTGTATTCGCCGCCTAATATAGCTGCTACAACGACGTTTGAGCTTGTTCTCTATAAATCGTCGGGGAGGAATAAGTACGCAATTTTTGCATTTTTTTACTCCATCCACTACCCTTTATCGCACTTGTGTTTAGGCGTAAATCCTGACGAAGTATTCTTCATAGTGTTTAGGGGAAGTTACGCCCCATGCATGAGAAGAATCTTCTATGGTAGGTGCCATCAACAAGGCGATTCCCTTTCAGTACCGCTTATGTTCCACGTATCGTATGATCTCTAAAACTCACCTATAGTCTCCCTCACGTAAGGGCGGGTGATTTATGTTGATCTTTCTAAATACCTATAGTTTCCCTCACGTAAGGGCGGGTATTTTGTACGGTATATTGGCCTAGAAAAAGGTATATCGAAAGGGGGACCAATTGGTGATATAAGGAACCTTCACTATGGTCGATGTTGCAAAGTTGATGACTGATCCGCATCAGTTATTGAAAGGTCCAAATTATACACCATGGAAACATAAGATGAAGGCTATTCTCCAAATGGAAGATTTGTGGGACATTGTTACTGGAGTAGCAACTAGGCCTTCACCAACAGCAGGATCCACAGGTCCTTCAGTAGATCAGATAGCTTTTGACAAGAAAGACGATCGAGCAAAGGTGCTCATCTTGTTTGCTGTTTCAGATGAAGTGCAACCTCATATAGCTGACAAAGCAAGTGGTAAAGAGGCATGGGATGCCCTTAGAACCATCTATGAGGGGAAGAATGAATCCACCATTCTTCATCTTCAACAACAACTTCATAACCCGAGTTTGAGACAGGGTGAAACAGTTGAACTCTTTCTGTGTAGAGTGTCTGAGTTGAAAGAGAAATTGAGTTCTCTGGGAGATACTTGTGGACGAAAAGCTTCTCATTTCACTTGTGATGAGAGCTTTACCTTCTTCATTTGATATGTTGATAACCTCCATCCAGGTGTCTCAATGACAAATTACCTACATTGAGTTGGTCAATCTGCTTCAACAACAGGAGGCACGCCAACTTCACAAGGATGATTCTTCCAACATAGCCCTATACACCAACAGGCAGGGTTCTAGGAAGAAAGGTAATGGGCAAAAAGGAGGCAACTTTCAGAAAGGAGGAAATTCTCAACAAGATACGAAAGGAAAAGGCAAACAACCTCAACAGAAGAAGAGGTGGTGCAAGATCTATGAGAAAGACAACCATGACACCAACAGGTGTTGGCATAAGAACAAGCAGAAAGGCCAAAACAAACCACAAAATAAAAACAAGCAACCCGAGGTGAATGTTGTTGTTGAAGAATCTGACTCAGATTCTGAATGGGCACACAAGGTGCTCATCACTACCACATATTCCACTCAGAGGGATCCTATTTGGTATGTCGATTCTGGAGCTAGCAAACATATGAATGGCGACAGATCATGGTTTGAATCATTTGTGGCCAAGGAGGGCAAACCTGTCACCATTGCTGATGATAAAACCTACAGGGTTCAGGGAGAGGGTACAGTTTCAGTCACTCTTCCTGATGGCAAGTGTCATATTGACAAAGTCCTCTATGTTCCGAGATTGGCCAACAATTTGTTGTCAGTGACACAAATCCTGGACAGAAATATGGTTGTCAACTTTCGTGTTGAGAATGGAAAGAAGTGTTGTACAATTACCAGGAAGGGTAAGCAGATTGCAACAACTTCATATAAGCACGACTTATTTGCACTAGATTCTATCTCTACTCCACATGTTGCCATGACTGTCTCTACCAAGGAGGCAATTTCCCTATGGCACAAGAGATATGGGCATCTTAGTTACGGCTACTTACTTGAGCTCGGCAAGTATGAGATGGTAAAGGGTCTTCCTTCCCTTTACGCCACATTGCCGGTGTGCTCGATCGCTAGCGGGAAAGCGACATAGAGTACCATTTGAGAAGAGCTCTACAAGAGCACGAAAACCTCCGGAGTTAATTCATACCGATCCATGCGGTCCTTTCACACCCAACAGTTATGGAGGGAAGAGGTATTTTCGAGTTATTCGTAGATGACTACTCACGAAAGATGTGGGTTTTCTTTCTCCAACTGAAATCCGAAGCTTTCGCATTCTTCCAGGAGTTCAAGAAATCCGTTGAGAAGGAGTCGGGAGCTTCTATTAAAACTCTTCGCTCGGATCAAGGGGGGAGAGTTTACCTCTAATGAATTTTCTGCATTCCTAGATAAGCATGGGATCAAGAGACAGTTAACAACTGCCTATACTCCTCAGAAAAATGGAGTTGCTTGAGAGAAGGAACCGTTCTATCATGGAAATGGTTCGTTGTATGCTCACAGGAGCTACTCTTGGGCAACAATATTGGGTAGAAGCTGTCACCACTGCAGTGTATCTATTGAATAGGGCACCCACAAAGGCCCTAAAAGGAATGACTCCATAGGAAGCTTGGAGTGGTCGAAAACCCTCCATATCTCATCTACGTATTTTCGGGTGTCAAGCTTTCATGCACATACCGAAAGAGAAAAGGAAGAAGCTAGATGAGAAAACACTGAGATGTATTTTTCTTGGTTATGACGAGCACTCTAAAGGATATCGGTTGATAGATCCTTTGACCAAGAAAATTCATATCAGCAGAGATGTTGTCTTTGATGAAGCTTTCACATCACAGAGCACATCTAAAGTACACCAAGATATTGTGGAAACTAAGGAAGAGATGATTCCTTCGTCAACACAGACAGGAGGTCCTTCTACATCTTCTTCACCACCACCGAAGAAGAATCCAAAATGGTGTACAAATACAATCAGAGATGCAAATTTATCCACTCCTCCCAATTTGAATTTGGATAGACCTCGTACACGCGAGTATGGCTCAAAAGGAGAAAGAAGCCAAAGAAACTGGTGAGGTTGATGATCTTTGTCAATCTTTTGAGGAACTTTCTGTGACTCCAAGTACAGAAGTAGAGGATATGGATATTGATGATGACAAGGCATTCATGTCTACCATAGATAGTCTTGAACCTGCATCAATGCAAAATGCTCTCAGTGAGCCTCAGTGGAAGGCCGCTATGGATACAGAGTATGAGTCTCTGATGAAAAATAAAACTTGGAAGCTTGTTGATCTACCGCATGGAAAGAAACCCATTGGCTGCAAATGGGTATATAAAGTCAAGTACAAGGCAGATGGAACAATTGATAAGCATAAGGCCCGACTTGTTGCAAAGGGCTATGCTCAAAAGGAAGGCATCGACTATGAAGAAACTTTTGCACCTACTGCTCGGATGACCACAATTTGGGTTATGTGTGCTATGGCAGCACAATATGGGTGGAAAGTTCACCAGATGGATGTCAAAAGTGACTTTCTTAATGGTGATCTCCAAGAAAAAGTCTATATGACTCAGCTCGAAGGATTTGAAGTGGAAGGCCAACAGTGAGAAAGTTTGCAAATTGGTCAAATCCTTGTATGGTCCGAAACAAGCTCCTCGAGCTTGGTATATAAAAATGGACAATCACCTTATGCGGCATGGATTTAAGAGATGTCCGTCAGATGCAAACTTCTATTTCAAGAAACAGGGTTCTGAGATAGTGTTGCTTGTACTCTATGTGGATGATCTGCTCATTACAAGGAGTTCAGAAACTATGATCTCTCTTGTCAAAAGAAACTTGTGCAAATCTTTTGAGATGACAGATCTCAGACTTCTCCATTATTGTCTTGGTCTGGAATTTAGCCAGAAGGAGCACTCCATCAAAGTGTCTCGGAAAAAATATGCCAAGACATTCTTGGATAAATATCGCATGATTGGTTGCAAGCCAATGGCAACTCCAATGGAGAATGGACTTCGATTATCGCGATATGATGATTCACCTCGGGTAGATGGTACTCTCTATCGACGAGTTGATTGGGAGTCTCATATATCCGACCAATACTAGGCCGGATCTCGTATTTCTTGTCAACTATCTTTCGAGGTTCATGCGGGAGCCTAAGACCACTCATTGGAAAGCGACAAAACGTGTTCTTCACTATGTCCGTGGTACTATGGAATATGGCCTAGAATACAAGAGGAACAACAAATTCTTCTTGCAAGGATACACGGACTCTGACTATGCCGGATCATTTGATGATCGCAAGTCAACTTTCGGATACATTTTTCATCTGGGATCCGGTCCTGTCTCTTGGCACGGCAAGAAGCAACAGTGGTTGCTATTTCATCAACAGAGGCAGAATATCGTGCCACACATGAAGCTGTGTGCGAAGTGATATGGTTACGTCGCATTCTAACAAGTATGGGCCATCCATCAAAATCTCCAATACACTTGTTTTGCGACAATCAGGGTGTTCTGAACCTCGTCAAGAATCCAGTACATCATGAAAGAACAAAGCACATTGACACACAATGTCATTTCATTCGAGATGAAGTTCCAAAGCACCGAATTCAGCTTCAGCACATTCCCACCGATGCTCAAGTTGTAGACATTTTCACTAAGGCACTTGGACGTGTCAAATTTGAATTGTTTCGCAGCTCACTTTGTATTGCAAAATAATGTAAGGGGATGTTAGTATAGCTATTAGTTATTACATTACCCAAATAATGTAATAAAGGGGGATGTTAGCATACTTAACTATAGCTTTGGCTGTATTTGATTACTTTAGCGTAGTGTTGTTGCTCGGTTACAACTGTTAGCGTAGTGCTGTTGCTCGGTTACAACTGCGTAACAACTCCGGTGTTCTATTCTCGGATATGTAATTGTTATTTAATCCATGCAATACAATAAACACCTGTTCCATAATTTGACATACTATACTAATGTAATCATGACATAATACAAGTAGAAATCATTAAGGGGTAGGGTGGTGATGGGAGAGCTATAACGATTATAAAAGAGCATTTGCAGGGATTTTTTATTTATTTATAGAATATCTTTATTTAAAGAGCATTATGAAGTGCTAAAATAAGAAACACAAGGAATCATGGTCAAAATTAGCTACAATAATTAATGAAGAGCATTTGTAGAGGTAATTTTTTTATCTATAGAAGATATTTATTTAAAGAGCATTGTGAAGTGTCAAAAGAAGAAACACAAGGAAGAAAAAATAGAAGATCTAGATTCCAAATGCATGTCCCTTATTTAGAGCATATCTCTAATGGCATATCCACAATTTTAAGTAGACATGACATTGTTTTTGATCTTCAAGCCCACTAAAAATATCAAAATACATAAAATCTACTAAATATAATATGGATCTTCAAAGGGAGGAGTGAGGATGTATGTGACTCATTGTAGGGATTTAACAAGATATACATAGTGAGACAAGCAAATCCATAGAGACAAATATTAAAAAGCATTATCAAGATTTGAGGCATGAAAAAACTAAAAAAAAAAATTAGTAGAATATTATTATACCTTCAAACATTGTATTAAAATGAAAGAGGTTAAATTGATATCTATTAAAGATAATTTGATGGAGTACAAATATTAAAGAAACCATTAAAATTAAAATCAATAAGGACAATATCAATAGATACTAGGGGCTTAGAAGCACTTATACAAAGACCTATAATAACAATCAACTAATTAATTTATATCAATAAGATGCTCCCTTGTTTATTGAATGATTCTTATTTTTCTTCTTTCATGAGGCTCCTTATTGTCCATATATTTATTCAAGGTTGCAGTGTTTATAATGGTTAGTTATTAGTAGATAGAGTTTTTATATAGTAGGAAGATTGTAATATTTGATTTATAAATCTTAGTTATGGGTTTAAGAATGAGACTTAAAACATTAAATTTTAAATCTTAAACATGTCTTATGCAAAATCCTTTTCTTATTTTATTAAAGATGTTGTTTATATTTTTAAGAGGTTATATGGGATTGAAATGGGCCCCACTTGTATTTCATCATGATCGCATAATGGTGTTGGAACAACTTGGAAATTATGCATATATCACTTAGCAAGATTCAAACCTTGGTCTCCTTGAAAGTCAAGAAATTTATTTGGTTCATTTGATGCCAGTTGATAAGATGTTTATATTATTGTTGAAGTCACAAAGTGGGATAATCATTCAAACATGCTCATATCAATTCTCCATAATCAATATTTTAGGAAAAGAGGATTGTTAATCCCCATGACCTCTGGATTTGGGTTGGATCCTCACTATCCTACATTAATAAAATCTAATATAAGTTAAAACAAAAAAATAAAATGTAAAAAATAAACATTGGAAGGTAAGGGTGGGAGAGATTATAAGTAAATGATGGCTAGTGATTGTAGTAATGATAGTGTGTTGATCAATCAACCAAATTAGGAAATCTAAAAACAAAAATCTGAATCCATCTTATATGTAAGCCCAAAGTGAAAAAAATGACTAACAAGCAAATGTAAGGAAATACCACTCACACATACATGCAAAGAGAGGTCTGATAAAATGAGACATTGGGTTTAGATAGGATGAATATGTCACCATTTCATCAATAATGTATTTCAATAAAACATAGGAAAATATAGTGAATTATTGATTTTATGACTTAGCTCCAAAATGATCAATGGATGTTTGAGAGTGGCTATCACAAACTTGCTTGCCTGTACCAGATACAACGAATCATTGTCTTAACATATGACAAATCACCAAGCTCCAAACTTAGATTTAGATCAGTGGTAAGGAGATTTCTTGATGATGAATGACCGATGTAACTCAATGAATCATTGCAACTTAGACTTAACAAATTTTAGTTATAAAATATTTCTATAAAGGAGTTGTCATTTGCCTAATCCATCAGATACTGATTTAAATTCTTTAGACCTACGTGAAAAAAAAGTATAGATCTAGAAAATAACAAGAAATTATTTGTTGAATGGAAGGAAAATTTTGGTAGATCTTGACATGGACAATAAATCCTTTTGAAGATCTAATGAAATTTAATTTGAAATAAACCTTATCTAAGATTGACCAGATTGGCATGGTAATAGAACACAATCAACCATATTCTCCAATTTTGGTTGTGCATAGGATGCCTCACAAGTGTTGCTTTTTCTATGGGATGAATCAAATTTATCCTATGGGGCATTCCATTTTTAATTGTTGATGTCATAAAGTAGATGATCATTCAATTGTGCTCATACAATTGCTCTATGATCAATGTTTGAGGGAAAAGGGGTTGTTAATCCCCTTAACCTCTAAATTTACATTGAATTCCCACTATCCTACATAAATCTAAGCTAAAAAATAAAATTTTAATGCAAAAAGTAAACATTGAAAGGTAAGGGTGTGAGAGATTAAAAGTAAAATACAACCAATGATCATAGTGAGGATAGTGTGTTGATCAATCAGCCAAATCAAGAAAGCCAAAAATAACAATTTGAATCCATTTGACATGTAAGCCCAAAGTGGAAAAAATACTGACAAGTAAATGTAGGGCAATAACACTCACACATACATACAAACAAAAGTTCAATAAAAAAAGACAGTCTTGTATGAAGGCTACATACAATTTTCCATTAACCAAAATTTGAAAGACACTTTCAAAGAGTGTAGCTCTAGCATTTCTCAAAATGGTCAAAATGTATTTTACAATGGACCCTAGGCCCCTATTTATAGTAAGAAATTAACCCTATTTATTTTGGGTGAAAAGACTTCACTAGTACAAATTATAATAAGATGCTAAAAATATTGTTATCAAATCTGATTCACTTGGGCAAGTCACTGGTTACACCAATTCACTATAACTATCGATGAATAAAGGGATGGAAAATTGTAGTTTTATGAATCATTATTCTGGTGTAGGACTGAGTCATTTTGTTGTGTTCTATCCTAAAAAATTGTTGATTCATATTTTCTTATTCTGGTATTGTACTTCCATTGCTTGATGACTACTGCCAAGCCACTTACAGTGTCAACATAGTACCTTGTACTATATTTTTGATAATTTGTAGGGGCACCAAGCATGGTTGGTGAAGAAATTTAGACTATCTCAATCCTTGGGATGCAAAGTCAAACATAAAAATGGTGATCGTGTGCCTGAGCCTTTACTTGGATGTCAAACCTTACAATGCTTCATATTTTGTGTTTAAAGGGATCCTGATGCTTTCCTAATGAAATAACATTACTACTAAATTATCATATTCTTCTTGAGGTAGTTACTCTTAAGACATGAAAATTGATGTTACTCCTTTCAATAGATTCTCTAATTGCATTATTAGATTAGGTGCATTAGTTGCAACATCTGCCAATGAGATCTTATCTACTCAAGATATTGCTTTCTTCTATCCCTCTACCAGTTGAGTGTATTCATCATCAGATAGGATTGTATCTTGGTCTAAAATAGGACTTAGAATTCCTTCCTACATGAGTTATATTATGATCAATATACCAACTAAAATTTCATCTATAGGAAGTATGGAAGGATCTCAGAGTAATCAACACTTGCTGGAACAGAGTATGGAGGACAAATGGAGTAAGGTTTGTATTTTTTAAATTTTAGGTGAAATCCAAAGAAGCTAGGTGAATGTGGATAGCTCCATGATGTGTTTCTCAAAAAGATATTTTCAATATTTTTTGAATCGCTCAAAACAGACAATCGAGGCCAAAGGTATGGTCAAATTACTGAAATCTAAAGTCCTAGAATGTATGGGTGCTTTGACGTTGCTCAAAACTGCTTACAAGGGTATCTTTAAAAGATCATAACTTCTTCGTTACTAGGCTAAATTGGATGAAAATAGAACCGTTAGAAATATGGTTTTGAGGAGCATATTTATAGATTAGTTTATTATAAAATGGTGGTCAACATAGAAATTTATGGTAGTCAAAAAAGGGCTATTTAGAATGACAAAAATTTGGTTGTAACTTTCAAAATTCAAGTGCTCTGGTGCTTCAAGTGGTGTTGTTGGATAGGTAATTCAAAGATGCTTTCAACGAGCATAGGTTGAGGTCAATCAGAGTAGTGTAGTAAAAGGTATGCCCAATATACACCTACAAGTATGTTAAATACGATTTTGCAAGTGAGTGAACAGTAAATACCAACACCCATTTAAGAAAAGGGGTTGGTTACAAATACTAACACTCATTTTAAAAAAAGGGTTGGTTATAAATACCAACACTCATTTAAGAAAAGGGAATGGTTATAAATACCAAAATATTATGAGGGGGATTTTTTGACAATATATTGTGAGGGTTTGATTGCTACATCTACATTGGGAGAACCGAGAGGTAGAGGAGGAAAAGGCAAGAGAAAATATTGGGGAGAACAAGATGGAGAATATAGTCAGTTGAATATTAGTAAGGATTTGTATTAGTTTTAAATATTAATAGCAATATATATAATATATTTGGGTTTTGGTTTTACCCATTTTGGAGTTTTCGTGTCCTCTTGTAATTTGTGATTGTGTGTGTGATTTCATTTCTGCAATATCTGATTTTTAATTCTAATTTAATAAGTAGATCAGATATCTGAAAACATAAAATCTAAAGCATAAAATCTAAGCATGGATACATTTAATTAACCTAAGCTAAGGGATTAAGCATGATATTTGATCTATTTTAGGAAAGATTTAAGATTTGGCTCTTTACAAATCAAGTTTAGTATCATAGCAAATTTTCCTAAAGAACTGTGTATACAAGGTGGAAGATCTCAAGGAAAGAACTTAACCCCATACAACTTAGATATTGAGAGAATACGAATAAGATCTATAAAAATGGTAGATCAATCAGAACCTAACTCTCCAACAATGTCTAGTAAGGAATTCTAGAGAATATTTCTTGAAATGGAAGACACTCTCCAAAGCTTTATGGAGATGATGCTTTTTAAAGAAGAAAGGAAATCAAGGGAGGGAAGAAATCAGATTCAAAATTTGAAACTAAGTCTAGTACTTCCAATGGGAGAAAGAAAAAGAGATTGAAGGATCCCACTCCAAACAACCTAATAATATCTCATCACAACCCTTGACAATAGATCCATTTAAAAATGGAGGTCAAAATTGATATTCCAGCCTATGAAGGGGAGTTAGATCATGAAAAATTAGATGGGTGGCTAAAGATTTTAAAGGTTTAATTCAGTACTAAGTCTTATACAGAGGTATAGTAGATCAAATTTACTAGATTGAAATTGGGTGGCCATGCTCTCATATGGTGGGAGGCATACTCAGTTGTATTGGAAAGAAATCAACAACCAATTGTAGAAATATGGGTAGAATTTGTGAAGGCTATAAGAGCTTAGTTTTATCCTATTGGCTATCAAGAGAATATGGAGGAGAGACGGTTGTTTCTGAGATAGAGGTAGGGCCAAAAAATCCAAGAATACACCACGAAATTCACAAAACAAGTTAAATAAATGGGCATTAATCGCTTAGAATGGCAAAAAAAAATTGGTTGTAACTTCCATAATTCAAGTGCTCTGGTGCTCCAAGTGGTACCATTGGATAGGTAATTCAAAGATGCTTCCAACAAGCATAAGTAGAGGTCAATCGAAGTAGTGTAGCAAAATTTATGCCCAAAATACACCTACAAGTATGTTACATATGAGTTTGCAAGTGAGTGAACAATAAATACCAACACTGATTTAAGAAAAGGGGCTGGTTATAAAGAAAAAGGGTTGGTTATAAATACCAAAACTCATTTAAGAATAGGGGCTGGTTATAAATACCAACACATTTTGAGGGGGATTTTTGGAAAATACATTGTGAGGGTTTGATTGCTACATCTACATTGGGAGAACCGAGAGGCAGAGGAGGAAAATGCAAGAGCAAAAATTAGGGAGAACAAGCTGAAGAATATAGTCGATTGAATATTAGTAAGGATTTGTATTAGTTTTAAATCCTAATAACAATCTATCCAATTTATTTGGGCTGTGGTTTTACCCATTTTTGGGTTTCCACATAAAAATATTGTGTCCTCTTGCAATTTGTGATTGTGTGTGTGATTTCATTTTTGTAATATCCTAGTTTTAATTCTAATTTAATAAGTAGTTGCAATTGTGTAGGTTGCTTCAAATGGAGGAGGCAAATTTACCAACAACTTATCTAGGGATGTCTTTATTTGAGGGGAGAATGAGGATAGATTTATGGAATCAAATTATTAGTAAAGTTTAAAACAAACTTCCAGCTTGGAAAGGTATATGGTTATCATTAGCAGGAAGAGTGCAGTTAATACAGTCAATATTACAAGTCATTCCAACATATTATATGTCATTGTATTCTATGCCAAAATCAGTTGAAAAAAGTTTAATATTTATTATGCGATCCTTTTTATGGTCAGGTTTACATGATAAAAGGAAATTTCCCTTGGTGAAATGGAGCAAGTTGTGTGATGATAAAACTAGGGGAGATCTTGGTTTAAGAGCTCTTACAGATGCAAACTTATCTCTTAGGGAAAAATTTGTTTGGAGATTATACAAAGAGAGTCAAAGACAATGGACAAGAATTCTTCTAAGTAAGTATGTTGATCTCAATGACCCAAGTTTAATATTTATTGCATTCTCTCTTCCAAATGGTTCTTCTCTTTGGAATGGTTTAAAAAAATATATTGATCTTATGATTAAAGGTTTAATATGGGTGGTGGGAACTAGAGAAAAAAATTCTATTTGGATGGATACTTGGTGTGATAAAAAACCACTCAATTTAGATCTAGTTTTGAAACCTTGGATGAGATTACTTCAAGATAAATATGGTGATAGGGTTTCAAACATTTTGTATAAGGATTGAGAAGGAAGATAAAAATGGAAAGAAGACTTTTTACAAGTATACAAGAAATTGATGCTTGGAGGCAATTGAATAGAAAGATAACAACTGTGATTATTTCAAGGGGTGCCAAGGATAAATTTATTTGGGAGTTGAATAGCTTAGGAGAATACACAAAAATAAGTGGATATAATGTTCAACACCAACATAATAATAATGTCACTAGAATATGGAGAGGTATTTGGGATAGCCCAAGTATTCCTAAAGTTAAAAATTTTATTTGGCTAGTAGTTCATAGAAGAATTTTATCATGGGATAACCTTATGAGGTTTTCATGGCCCCTCTCAATATGTTTTCTGTAATAAGGAGAGTATTAACCATATCTTGGGACATTGCTCAATAGTCTGGAATCTATGGCAATGGATTCTTAATATGTTTGGTAAATACATGGTGATGAATAGAAAAATTGAAGATTGGTTAAGGTAATGACAAAGCACTTATAAAAGTGAGGCTTTACAAACAATATGGGATATATCAAAAGATACAATACTTTGGACTATATGGCTAGAAAGGAATAGATGAATTTTTAAAGAAAAGGAAAGCAGTTTAAAGGTAATGAAAAATAAGATATGTTTAGCCATAGAGGAGTCTAATCCAACCCTATCAACTCACCTAATCCCTAATTTGGAAGTAGAGAGTCTTGATAGATGGAGTCAAGTCATTAAATTGAATTATAATGTTGGGTACAAGAGAAGCAAAAATAAGGTAAAGAATATAAGTGGAAACCACCAGATGTGGAGTGGGTTAAATTGAATTTTGATGGAGCATCCAAAGGAAATCCAGGAGCAAGAAGAGGAGGAATAATTAGAAATAATAGAGGAGATATTTTATCTCATTATGCTTTTAATAGTGGATTTAAGACAAATAATGAAGTTGAAGCTTGGGCAACTTTAGAAGGGTTAAAAATATGTAAACAAATGAAATGGAATAGAGTATGGATGGAAGGTGATTCTCTCATAGTAATAAATGCAATTTTGAGGAAAGCAAAGGCTCCATGGAACATACAAGAGATAATTTTGGATATTCAAGATCTTGATAAAGAGTTTGAAGAAATAAGGTTTACACATATATTAAGGGAAGGAAAAAAATGTGCAGATAAGCTAGCCAATAGAGGGGTTTTGATTGAGGACCGTGAAGTTAATTTCTCCTTTCCATGGTTAGAGGAAGTTGAAAGTTTAGTTAAAGTTGACAAAAAATGTTGATTACCTAAATATATTAAAGATTAAGATTTAATTTAATGTTTTCCATTGGTAATATCTATTTTATTTTATAACAATAATGTGTTTTCATTTAGACTATTTATTATAATTTTTGTAGTTGCACTTGTGTTTCAAGAAGGAAACTAGCAATCCAGATTTGGTAAAGCGGACTATGATAATGCAATATTTTGGAAATATTACTCTACTAAGATGCAAGGCATAGATAGTAGAGGTGAATTTTTGGCATTATGAAGGCTGCTATAGGAAAATTTCAAGAAATATGCTAAATTATGGAGTAATTATATTCATACAAATATTTGAAAAGATCCAAAAAATGAAAATCAAGAATTTAGACATTTTATGTAAAATGATGTAGGTTTCTAGCTATAACATCTCAATTGAGATGAGAAGTGTATCTATTTGTAAAATCTCAAGCTCTAAATAAAAGAGATGTAATTTTTCAAGGGTGGGGGACTCGAGTACAACCCCTTATTATCAAGCAAAAAAAAAAGAGTAGATTATATATCTGAAAACATACAATCTAAAGCATAAAATCTAAGCATGGATACATTTAATTAGCTTAAGCTAAGGGATTAAGCATGATATTTGATTTGTTTGAGGAAAGAGTTATGATTTGGCTCTTTACAGATCAAGTTTGGTATCAGAGAAAATTTTTCTAAAGAACTGTGTATGCAAGGTGGAAGATCTCAAGGAAAGGACTTAGCCCCATACAACTTGGATATTGAGAGAAGAAGAATCAGATGAGACTGAAAATTAAAATCAAGAATTTAGATATTTTATGTAAAATGATGTAGGTTTCGAGCTATAGCATCTCATTTAAGATGAGAAGTGTATCTATTTGTAAAATCTCAAGCTCTAAAGAAAAGAGATGTAATTTGTCAAGGGTGGGGGACCCGAGTACAACCCCTTATTATTAAGCAAAAAAAAAAAAGTAGATTTGATATCTGAAAACATACAATCTAAAGCATAAAATCTAAGCATGGATACATTTAATTAACCTAAGCTAAGGGATTAAGCATGATATTTTATTTGTTTGAGGAAAGAGTTAAGATTTGGCTCTTTACTAGTATCAGAGCAGATTTTCTTAAAGAACTGTGTAAGTAAGGTGGAAGATCTCAAGGAAAGGACTTAGCCCCATACAACTTAGATATAGAGAGAAGAAGAATCAGATGAGACTAAAAATGAAAATCAAGAATTTAGATATTTTATGTAAAATGATGTAGGTTTCGAGCTATAGCATCTCAATTAAGATGAGAATTGTATCTATTTGTAAAATCTCAAGCTTTAAAGAAAAGACATGTAATTTATCAAGGGTGGGGGACCCGAGTACAACCCCTTATTATCAAGCAAAAAAAATTAAGTAGATTAGATATCTAAAAACATACAATCTAAAGCATAAAATCTAAGCATGGATGCATTTAATTAACCTAAGCTAAGGAATTAAGCATGGTATTTGATTTGTTTGAGGAAAGAGTTAATATTTGGCTCTTTACAAATCAAGTTTAGTATCATAGCAGATTTTTCTAAAGAACTGTGTATGCAAGGTGGAATATCTCAAGGAAAGGACTTAGCCCCATACAACTTAGATGTTGAGAGAAGAAGAATCAGATCTATGAAAATGGTAGATCAATCAAAACCTAACTCTCCAACAATGTCTAGTAAAGAATTCTAGAGAAGATTTATTGAAATGGAAGACACTCTCCAAAGCTTGATGGAGATGATGCTTTTTAAAGAAGAAAGGAAATCAAGGAAGGGAGGGAAGAAATAAGATTCAAACTTTAAAACTAAGTCTAGTTCTTCCAATGGTGATAAAGAAAAAGAGATTGAAGGATCCCACTCCAAACAACCTAAGAATATCTCATCACAACCCTTGAAAATAGATCCGCTTAAAAATGGAGGTCAGAATTGATATTCCAGCCTATGAAGGGGAGTTAGATCATGAAAAATTATATGGGTGGCTAAATATTTTAAAGGTTTAATTTAGTACTAAGTCTTATATAGAGGTATAGTAGATCAAATTTACTAGATTGAAATTGGGTGGCCATGCTCTCATATGGTGGGAGGCATACTAAGTTGGATTGGAAAGAAATCAACAACCAATTGTAGAAACATGGGTAGAATTTGTGAAGGCTATAAGAGCTTAGTTTTATCCTATTGGCTATCAAGATAATATAGAGGAGAGATGGTTGTTTTTGAGATAGAGGTAGGGCCAAATAGTCTAAGAATGCACCACGAAATTAAAAAAACAAGTCATGTTAATGGACATTAATCTCTTAGATCCTCAAATTTTTAAGAAATATAAGTGTGGTTATATTATCATATCAAGATAAAAATAGCATTATTTGGTGCCAAGGACATTTATGAGGCATGCACTAAAGCCACATATCTAGAAACGAGGGCCAAAAATCCAATAAAGGATAATAAGGCATCAAATTCATCTAAACCCTCCAAGTCTACATAGAAAACCAAAGGTTCCAGTAGTAAAGGCATGAAGAAATCAGGGGCTACAACCATAAAATCATAAAAGGGTGAAAAACATTACAAGGAATGCAATATTTACATTCATTCAAGTGAGGATTGTATGAAGCTACACCCTGAAAAGAGGCCAAAATGGTGGAACAAGGGAAAGAAGAAATATGGTAATTCTACCAAAAAGGTTGAGCAGGAGAAAGAAGGGTGTTTTGAGGAAGAGGATGAAGGAAAGGTAGTGTGTTCTACTAGAATTAAGCCTTTAAGGTAGAAGTATACCTCTAAGAAGGAGGAACAAGCTTCAAAGGCCAAGAAAGAGGAATTATTTTGGGTCTACATACAAGTGTAGAGGATGAAAGTTACAACATTGTTTGATAGTGGATCCCAAAGAAATTTAATTTTTGAGGATCTAGTGAAGTAGTTGGGATTGAAGATTGTGGATCATCCACAACCATACCCATTGGGATGGGTGTAGAAGGAAATGGAGCTATAGGTAACCAAACAATGTACTTTACAATTTTCTATCAAAAATAAATTCCATGATGTAATTACTTGTGATGTAGTATCTCTTGATATTTTGCAAGTAATTTTTGGTAGCCCATATTTATGGGAAAGAGGGGATTTTTTAAGAGGAATTGCAATATTTGGAAGTTGAAGAAAGGTGAAATCACATATGTGATTTATCCCAACGAGTTGGAAAAGAAATTCTAGCTTGTGATAGCGCAACAGACCAAGCATTTGGTGAATGTAAATAAGATATTCATGCTATTGATGATAAGGGATGCATATAGTAATGTGCAATTTAGTAAGGAGGTGGAAGCAGCAAACTGTACTCCCCCAAAAAAGAAGAAATGAGAGGGATTGTTGCAAAAAATTATCCAACTAATGCAAGAACCAAAAGGCTTACCACCAAAGAGAGAAGTGGAGAATAAAAATCAACTCTTACCTGATTCACCTCTACCTAATATTGGATTGTATATGCAGTCTATAATTGAGTTAGATGAGGTGAAAAATGGAGTGCAAGGAAAATCCAATGAGGATTTTCATTTGGAAAATGACTTGCTATTCAAAGGGGGAAAAATCTATGTGCCCAAGGGAGATAAAAACTTACAATTGATAAGGGAAGCTCACACATAACTAGTTTTTGGTCATTTTGGCATGCACAAAATAGTAGCTAACTTGCAACGATATGTCTACTGGTCTAATATGTAAAATTATGTGTCTAATTATATCCGTGGATGTGCAAATTGCAGCACAAGCAAATACAACAACTGCAAATTTGTATTGTACACATCTTTACCAGTTCCTAATTAGCCATGGAAGAGCATTTCAATGGACTTCTTGGGTGGATTGCCAACCACTCAGATAGGTAATGATTATTTGTTTATTATAGTGGATAGATTTAGTAAAATGGTAATTGTTGTGCCTTGTAAGAAAATTGTTACAGCAGAAGGTACAACCAAACTATATTTTGAACATATTTTTGTTTATTTTGGATTTTCCTGAGTATCATTTTAGATAGAGATGCTTGCTTTCTTAGTAAATTTTGGCTTGCATTATGGGAAATTATGGACACTAAGATGAAGAGATCAAAAATATTTCATCCATAAACCAATGGACAAACAAAGGTGGTCAACAGGATAATTATGCACTTGATGAGGGGCTATAATCAATGGAATCCAAAGACATGGGATGATAGTCTAGCATATGTCCAATACTGCTACAACTAGGCAATACATTCATCTATGAGATTATCACCATTTGAGGTGTGTTATGGGTTTCTACCTCATTCACCTTTTTATGGAGCATTTGAGAGTGGTTAAGATCCAAGTAGCTTGGAACCTAAAGGAGAGAAAGCATTGAAGTTCATTCAACGTATTTAGTTGATACAATAGAAAATATATGATAAATTGAAGAAAAATTAGTAGGACTATAAGAAACACCATGACAAACATAGGGTAGCTCATGATTTCCATGTGGGAGATCTTGTATGGTTGCATCTAAGAAAGGAATGACTAAAGGGAGATGGTAAGAAATTGAAGCCTATAAGATATGGAACATTTAAAATTTTAGGCTAGGTTGGACCAAATTCCTTCCAACTCGAACTACCAAGTGATGTGCAAATGTACTCTATTGTCAATGTAGAAAATCTAAAGTTGTTTGAGCCTTCTTTGTTCGATGAGAGAGAATATGCTCCAATATTGCCTAAGTTGGATGATTTAGTATCAGATGAGTTTGAGGAGGCAAAAAAAGATTTAATTTTGGATAGGAAAATATGGATAACACACCAAGGACAGGAAGAATTATGGCTGGTATGTCCTAAGGGAAAAATGCTAAGGCAAAGTGGATCTCTAAGAAGCAAATGGAGAAACAATATCTCCATTTGAATAAAGATGATTTTGAGGGACAAAAATCCTCCAATGGGGGAGATCTTGATAAGGAGACCAACTAAAAGTTATCTATAGGAAGTGTGGAAGGAGATCCGAGTAAAATCCTTGCTTCGGAGCAATAAAAACTTGTTGGAACAGAGTATAGTGTTGAGCAAGGTGCAGCAAAAGTATTGTCATTGTTGTCAACACAGTCAGACAGATCAGTTGATGAAGTGGACAGGAGTTAAGAGGTTCTAGTTGATGATGTGGACAGGAGTTAAGAGGTTCTTCAGAGTATTTGTTGAGCAAGGTGCAGCAAAAGTTGATGAATTATACAGGAGTTAAGAAGTTCTTCAGAGATCAGTTGATGAAGTATACAAGAGTTAAGAGGATCTTTAGAGTATGTAAAGTGATTTTCCAAAAGATAGAAGTGGCCCATTTGAGAAAAATCAAAATAAAATCACAAGGAAGAAAACTGTCACGATATCGTGACATGTTGAGCAAGAAAGGAAAATTGTCGATATCGCGACATGTTTGGAGAGAAAGAGCAAGAAAGCAAAAGCGTCACGATATCGCGACATGTTTGGAGAAAAATAGCAAGAAAGAAAAACTGTCGCGATTTCGTGACATGTTCGGAGAGAAAGCGCAAGCAAGATAAAATGTCATGATTTTGCGACATGTTGGAAGAGAAAAAGACAAGTAGAAAAAGTGTCACGATTTTGTGACATATTGCAAGAGAAAGAGGAGAGAGAAAAAGTTGTCGCGATTTCGTGACATGTTTCATTTTCACGGTCCAAAGCGAAGAGAAAGAGGAGAGAGAAAAAGGTGTCACGATTTTGCGACATGTTTCATTTTTGCGGTCCAAAGTGAAGAGGAAGGCAGAGAAGGAAAAGTGTCACGATTTCGTGACATGTCGCATTTTCGCGACTTGAAAAGTGTAGGAAGGCAGAGAAGGAAAAGTGTCACGATTTTGCGACATGTCGTATTTTCACGACTTGAAAAGTGTAGGAAGGCAGAGAAGGAAAAGTGTCACGATTTCGCGACATGTCGCATTTTCACGACTTGAAGAGAGCAAGAAGACAAAGAAGAAAAAGTGTCATGATATCGTGACATGTCGCATTTTCGCGACTTGAAGGTAAGAGAAAGTGCCAAGGAGAAAAAGTGTCGCGATATCGCAACATGTCACGTTTTTGCGACCCGAAGGCTAGAGATAGAGCAAAGGAGAAAAAGTGTCACGATATCACGACATGTCGCATTTTCACGACTCTAGGAGGAGAGAGAAAGTACGAAGGCTGAAGTGTCATGATATCGTGACAAAACTAAAAAGGAAGAGTATAAAGGTGAAAGTGTCGTGATATTGCGACATGTGTTTTCGTGGGTACAAGAAAACAGAAGCAGCAAGGAGGCGAAAGTGTCACGATATCGCGACATGTGTTTTCGTGGGTACATGCCAAGAAAAGAAGCAAGGAGGCAAAAGTGTCATGATATCGTGACATGTTGTGTTTTCGTGGGTATGAACCAAGTAAAGCAGCAAGGAGGCGAAAGTGTCGCGATATCATGACATGTGTTTTCGTGGGTACAAGCCGAGAAGAAGACAAAGAGGCAAAAGTTTCATGATTTCATGACAGGTTGTGTTTGGAACAAGCAAAGAAGTTAACCCAGCCGAATTAAGATATGTAACCATTAACTAAAGTTACACATCAGTTACAGGGAATGTTACAAAAGAAAATCATGCAGCTATTTTAAGAACAGTCAAAGAAGGAGAAATTGAATAGTCGCATAAATAGAATCAAAAAATGCATGCATGCATAGAAGAGAATACGAACAGTCATGACCGAGAAGATGAACAGTCATGGTAGGGGTATATGTGTCAATTCGTAACATGTAACGTGTTTTACGAAAAGCCTACCCTATATTTATACAAAAGCAATTATAGTTAGAAGGCGTTACAACTGACAAGTGGCACATGAGAAATAAAAGGAGTTACAACTGGAGTTATAGAGAGACAATTTGGTTATAAAATGAGGTCTGCACGGAGAATTACATGCGGATAAAAGAGGGTGAAAGTGCTACTGAAAGAGTGTGAAAGTGCTGCTGAAAGAGAGTGCGCAGGAGGCGAGTGAGCAGGGTGTGTGCTAGGTAAAGAGTGGGCAATGTTGAGAAAGCAATAGACCAGTCAGGGTCTTGTAAAAGTGAAGGTATCTTTATGTCAATCATCTAGATTCAGAACATAAGTCTAAGTTGGTGCTTGGCATCAGGGGTTGGTGCTCCTTCCAGTTGGTGCTGGTAAATCAGGGGTTCGTGCTCCTTTCTGTTGGTGCAGATAAATCAGGGGTTGGTGCTCCTTTCTGTTGGTGTAGATAAATCAGGGGTTGGTGCTCCTTTTTGTTGGTGCAAATAAATCAGGGGTTGGTGCTCCTTTTTGTTGGTGCAGATAAATCAGGGTTTGGTGCTCCTTTTGTTGGTGCAGATAAATCAGGGGTTGGTGCTCCTTCCAGTGGGTGCTGGTAAATTGTTTGTAAAATTGATATTTTGCAAAGGCTATATTTGGATGGGAGTCCAAACCGTCAGTTTTGAGGAGTAGCCAAAATTGGTGAACCTCGTTACATCTTGTGTTATGTGATGCTATTTGGTATATTTGTTTTATTAGGTTTTTAGCTTTCTTTGTTTTGGCATTAATAATTGAATATTTAAGTTTTTAAGAGCTACACTAATTCACCCCCCCTCTCAGTGTCATAGTGAGACTAACATATAGAGGACAAATGGATTAAGGTCTATGTTTTTTAAATTTTAGGTGAAATCCATGGAAGCTGGGTGAATTTGGATGGCTTTATGATGTGTGTCTCAGAAGGAGATTTTTGATGTTTTTTAATTGCTTGAAACAGACAATCAAGGCCAAATTTATGGCCAAATTACAAAAATTTGAAGTCCTAGAATGTATGGGTGCTTCGATGTTGCTCAAAATTGCTTATAGGGGCATATTTAAAAGGTCGTAACTTCTTCATTACTGGGTCAAATTGGATGAAATTGGTACTGTTAGAAATTTGGTTTCAAGGAGCATATTTCTATATTGGTTTCTTAGAAAATGGAGGTTAGCATAGAAAGTTATGGTAGTTAGAAAAGGGTTATTTATAATGACAAAAATTTGTAACTTCCAGAATTCAAGTGCTCTAGTTCTCCAAGTGGTACCGTTGGATAGGTAATTTAAATATGCTTCCAACGAGTATATGTAGAGGTCAATTGGAGAAGTGTAGTAAAATTTATGACCAAAATACACCTACAAGTATGTTATATACAAGTTTGCAAGTGAGTGAATAGTAAATACCAACACTCATTTAAGAAAAGGGTTGGTTATAAATACCAACACATTGTGAGGGGGATTTTTGTACAACACATTGTGAGAGTTTAATTGTTAATTGGGAGAACTAAGAGGTAGAGGAGGAAAATGCAACAACAAATATTGGGGAGAAAAAGCTATAGAATATAGCCAGCTAAATATTAGTAAATATTAGTATCAGTTTTGAATCCTAATAACAATCTACCCAATTTATTTGGGCTATGGTTTTACCAATTTTGGGGTTTTCATGTAAAAAGCTTGTCCTCTTGAAACTTGTGATTGTGTGTGTGATTTCATTTCTAAAATATTTGAGTTTTAATTCCAATTTAATAAGTAGATCAGATATTTGGAAACATACAATCTAAAGCATAAAATCTAAGCATGGATACATTTATTAACCTAAGCTGAGGGATTAAGCACGATCTCTGATCTGTTTGAGAAAAGAGTCAAGATTTGACTCTTTACGGATCAGATGATGTGATTTCTTAAAATTTCTATAACATTATTTAACCTATTGTAGGAGGATTGACAATTAGCCAAGAGTTATTATTTGTAAGGGATATTCCTTACTTCCACCTACAACACTTGTTTGACAAGGAGTCCTAGCTACTGTAATTGCTCTAAGTTAACCTTGTAAGTTTGCTTCAAGACTAACATATAGCTATATATAAGCAACAAGTTGACTCCATATTTTCCATGTTTGATTTGGCATTGGAAAGAAGGGTGTCACATGCTTGTAAATTTTTTTGGTATGTTCTTGCATGTTGTTATGAACCTTTATTCTCATTAACAAAAATCATTCAACATTATTTAGAAATATCAAATAATTCATCCATAAATAATTATCCATAGTAACAATAAACATAATGAGATAAAGATAGATAATACCATAACATAGAGAAACACCAATGTTATTCCTTAAGGAAGGAACCATGCCATAATATCTCTCATAATGAGATCCACTTCACAAGCCAAAAATTTTACAAGAGAATACTTGATATGATTGATTGATTACAATGATAATATCCCTTCTTTATGTACCCATATTCCATTTCTACTTTGGGGACCTAACTACTTAACCGTCATCCTACTTATTATAATCTAAACAATCTTAGGTTATGTGTGGACCATTCCAACTATCCGTAGTATCCATACATAATATATATTCATATCCCTAGGTATAATAACACATGTTTTATGTCATCCAAGATCTAATCCAAGAGGCATTTAACAATATATATGGTTGAGGCCTTAGACTTGATTGACTCAACCTCCTCTTTTAGGTATTTCTCTATTTGTTTGAGCTAAGAGGGTTCATTTTCCTTCTTACTTGTTTTCTTTCTCTTTCTCCTTTTGCCACTTAATTTATTCCTATCTTAGCTATTCAACTAGCTATTTATACTCATATTTTTCCTTTATGGAAATATCTAACTCGAATTTTAGCTTTCTTAGTTCCTCCTTCCCTTGATGCAACTTAGCCTTCTCTTATTCCAATGCCATAGTGAGCTTCTTGTTTATTTGGAATATGCTTGGTTTTTGCCATCCAACCTTAAGTAATTGTAGGACATGACTATGTTTATCTATTTAAATCTTGGTATACCCCAACTTTTATAGATTAAAGCTAGATAACCTAATGGGAGGATGTTGCATGTGTTGTTGCTCTTGCTTCATTATGATCTCTACATCTTGAAAGTGTTGCTCATCCTAGATTAGTAAGAACTACTCATTAATTTGATTGGATGTGGCTTAGTCTTTAGCTTGGGATTCTCTATTTCATACTACATTCTCATGTAAGTGACCACCTTATCAAAACTCATGTTGTAATTAGAACCCATCGATATTTTTATGGTTTTATGATTGATTAAGTATTAGGATCATAATTGAGTCAAATTCCCCTATCTTCCTTGGTTGAGGTTTCCCTATAGAAGTGGAACCAAGGGATGCTCCTTTGAGGTCTCTTATCTATTATTACTAGGTACCCTTCTTTTCTAGCTTCTCATTTGCTTCTTCATCACTCAAATTTATTTCTTTTTGGAGTGCAGACCTATTCTCATGGATGTATATGGTATGAATATTCTTTCCTAGTAGAATTCCCATTAATTTAGCATTAGGGTTATAGGCCCATCAATCTCTAATTATAGTGAGGCTATAATTTTAAATTTTCAACCAATGTATTTAGTGCAACATCTTGCCAATGGACTAAAGACCATATAATTCTTATATTTTTCAAGTAGGCTCACCTTCTTCTAGTCTTTTCCAAAAGTTTTATCAATTAGGTCTAATTGTCTCACTACCTCAAGTGCAAAGACATAGTCTAGGATGAATGTTGGGAGTCTGAATGGTTATTTTGAGAATCCATATAACCATATAAGTGAGGAGTATGCTTCCAAGTAGAAATATCTAATTCTTTCCCTTTTTCTTGCACTAGATCCCTACAGGTCAGAGATAATATGGGAAAATTTCCTTAAAAGCTGTCCATGATAGGATTATACACTTCTAAATAAAAATTATATAATATTTTATGATTTAGATCAAGAAAAATATTCTTCCTTTAATATTGGTATGGGTTGGCCTATTGAGTCAACCTTATCTAGTTCTACAATTGGGAACCACTCCTTCCTTTGATGCATTATCAGGCACACTACATATGAAGTGAGATTAGATATCTTAGATTTTTTAAATGGGATAATTTTTAGCCAATTTTTTTGCTAAAAAGGTAGCACAATCAAGCGATTGATATTACTTGGCCACATCTATAACAACATATAGCATGCATAGGTGCTATTGTATTATGAACTAATCCATCTCAAATCCTATTAGGATGACAATAGTTGATAGTATTCTTTGCATGTCCTTCTTGAATTGCCCATGTTTTAATGATATTTTGAAATCTTTGGCTTATTTGGAGTTGTTCATTTGTCGTGGTAGAAATATCTCCTAAGAAGTTTGATATTTTATATCAAATAAATCTACTTGTAATTTTGAGGAGAATGGTATTTAACCCATGTTGTCATTTAGTACTTGCATCATGACTTTAATAGCTACTAATGTGATCATAATTAGAGGAGCATCAAGTCTTGATGAGACAATGGCTCTTGTGGTCTTGTTGAACCTATGACCATAGGCATGCACTAATTTATGGCATTGACATACCCTTGAAACTAAGAACTGAACCACCCTTGAAATCCATAGTCTGGGAACTATCCAAGAATCACTAGAGTTGATCTTGTACCTCCTCAAGGTTTATTTTCTAGAATGTTCAAGAGCAAATTTGACATCTAGTTCTTCAACACCATTATAGATAGTATGGAATATTTTATCTCTATTCTTCCTCATTTTAGTTTTATTGGATTGTGGTGTGATGACCCTCTTCCTCTTGGCCTTTGAAGATTCCCCAACTTTTAAACTACCTAGGGTAGATAATTGGCTTGGAATGGATTGTAGCCTTGTTCTTACATTACTTGACCTTGTTTCTCTAGACCTAGGCCTTATAGTATTTTCTTATAAGTTGGAACTAGCTTGCACATAGTCCATCCTATAGTTTTTTGATATATTTAGCTAAGCCTTTGTAGGTTGATAGCTCTTATTTTTTTAGTGAATCATAACTTTCAGTCAATGAATCACTAAATCGATCAAGGGACTTAGTCACCAAATGGGACAACGTTGATAGATTGTTGATTTCTTTGAATATGGATGTTAAGACATTGAAATGAAGGAAAATGGAATTAATGAGGCACATGAGTGGAGGGTTATGTTGGAACAATGAATTGGAGGATGAGTTCAAAAATTTGATATATGGATGATTTAGCAAAAAATGGAAATGGGAATTGTAGGTTATGGTGAAACATGGATAATTGTTATCAATTCACAATTATTAGGACTTACACTAGGAGGGTTTTGAATCCCATGCATTGCCAATGCTTGGGAATGTGTGATCAAAAAATAATATGCCCTAACTAATTAAGGAAGAGGGAAATTCACTACCTACTGGTTAGTAGTAGTGACATTGGAGGGGTGGCAAAGGCAAAATTTATCAGTTTACACTAGTAGTCATTCTCCTTGACATGAATTTAGACAACCGCCTATTCCTTACTACTAGGGTTTAACTCTAGAGGTTCTAGGATTCTCATATAATCCCTTAACAAAGTAGAATTTTGATTCAATATTGACATTTAACTATAACATGATCCTTTGACAAACTAGGGTAGCAATTTTGTAGGGTTTGATGGTGGCTTAAAGGCAAGTTTTGTAGTTTTGTATAGACATGCTTTCATAGCTTAGAATGCATATGATAGAATGAAGTACCTATTTTGTCCTCAATTTATAGTCATCACTTGTCTTCATTTATATGTACAAATTTATAAGCTCTTGTCATGAATATATTCACACGTGCTTGTCTAGTAATTTGTTAGTCCCTAATGACACCAACATAATGTCATTAATCCCTTATATTTTACTATTTAGTTATGAAAAATGGTATTAGTATTTATTTCCTTTAGGTACCATGTTTTTTAGGCCCATGTTAGAATGATATCACATGGTTTTACAAATTAGATTAATTGTTAAAGATTAGTACCTTGGAGGTAGAGTTAGGCAATTTGATCTGATAATAATGAATCACATGATACAACAAATTATTAAATAGTTGGAAATTTGGTGGAAGTTAAGTGATGTCAATATGAAATCACTCCATTTATTAGCAAATCATTGATGAATTCATGAATCAATGGGTTGTAGACTTAGACAAATTAATGCATATTTTGTCTTCTTATTTAGAACCTTGTTATTTATCTAGTTGATTCCTATGGAAAGAAAATTGAAGAGAGAGGGGATTAGGTGTATCTTTTGAGGTTTTCACCTAGTAAATAAAGGGAATATATATTTTTAATTTATAAGAAAATGGAACAAGCAAAAATGGAAAAAAATTATGTACATATCTTACAAATGTTTCTTTTCTTTCAAAAACTATATTGGGTGCAAATGTTATCCATGAACTTAAATAGATAAATCATTTTCTTCAATTGTGGATAACCTATATGCATTGGGTACTTGAAATTTGACTATATGGTAGGGTACTCTCCAAAATAAATCTAATTTTCAATGTTGCCTAGGCTTCGTATTGTCTTCATCGTAGTTTATCACTACATCACCTTCTTGAGTTGGGTATTTGTTTCACTCTTATAAAACCATATTTTAATCCTTTATTGATGGGACACACATTTATAGAAGAAATATTCTTTCTTCCTCCAAATGCAATAAAAAATTCAAGCTGGCATGTAATGGTGGGATATTTGTATCTTCCAATACCAATTGTTGAGATGTTTGGAATTAAAGGAGTTCTAAGTTTATGGGTAGCACTAATTTCTTCCTAAATGCCAACCTATATGGAGAAGTTATAATATAATACTTAGGAATGATCCTATTGGTCCCTACTTATCTTGACATGCCAATATATCTTAGACTCTAATCCTCTTTAGAATCTATATCATATTTCTATTAGTGCACTTTGCTAAGCCATTCCCCTAAGGGTAGTAGTTCAAAGAGGTTTCAATAGAAACTCATACTCTATGATGCATTGAAGCAAATTTACCCCTATAAGAGGGTGGCATTGTATGTGATGACCATATATGGTGCTCTAAAACTGGTTATAATATCCTCTAGTACTTGGTTGATTATTTCTTGATTTATGAATTTGACTAGGTCAATCTACAACCATACAATAAGGCAATTTGTAGCTATTAAAACCTAGTCATACCCTACACTCGATATTAGGTTTATTTGGCCAATGAAATCAATTTACCATAGCTAAAATGGTATTGTAACCATAATCGATCCAAAAGTATAAGGGTATTTTCTTTGATATCTATAGAGGTGACACATGCTACAATTATTCACCCATTGAAAGTAGTTAGTAATTATGGTTGGCCAATAATAACTTACCCTTAGGATTTTATGAGTTGTTTAGGCAAATTAGTGATCTCCTTCATTGTGGTACTCCATCAAAGGTCTTATAAAAAGAGTGTTGTTAAGCCATACATAGTCCATATTTTTGCACTTAAACCTATCATTTTCCTTCATAGTTAGTCCTCTAGGAAATCACCCTGACAACATGTACCTTTTAATATCTTCCATCCAACCATTTAGGTTTTCCTAATCTAGTTCTTTAATGAACACTGCTTGTTCACCAACACATGCCATTGTCATATTTTTACATAATGATATTCTTCTAACAAGCTTAGTAAGCTTTATTTCTATGTCAAATTATTAGATATTTTTGATCCATCCTACTCTCTTCTCTCTCAACTTGCCATGCAATTTTTCTCACCTAACATCTGGATGCACCATGTAAAAAGTGGTTTTACTTTTGTGGTAGTATATAAACTTTCTTATGTCTTCATCATGGCAAATACCTATTTTTTGATGAAAGTGTAATTATCTTCATAATTGTGAAGCACTTGAATCATAAAGGAAATACAATGCTCTTTTTGTCATCCTTTTGAGTTAGTACTACTACTACACTCTAATGGATTCCAAGAATATACCAAAAAAAGTCTTTTAGAAATTTAGGATTGATTAGAATAGGAGCCTTGTGATAGCCTATATGACTTCTTGAAAACACCCTTATACATTTTTTGGTCGAGATAAAAGAGGCATCCTTCTTTAGCACCTTGCTTATGGGATTGACTAGTTGTGCAAAGTTGATGGTGAGTTTTGACTTGCATTGAATCTAATCCAAAAAATATATGATATCTCTGATTGATCAAGGTTGATGGTCAATCCATCCTTGGATACCACATGGACCAAAATTTGTCCTTGTATGAATAAGATGGACTTCCTGGGGTTTAAGGATATACTAAATTCTTTGCATCTTTTTAAGATAACCTCCAAATAATTTAGGTGTCTTTCCCTCTCCTTAGCCAATATGGTTAGGTCATCTAAATATATCAAAATTATTTTATCCAGTATACTTGTGAATGCAATGTCCATTGTCCTCTAGAAAGTGACATCAATATTTGATAAACCAAATGGTATATCCTAGTATGAAAATGTTCCCCACTTGGTTGTAAAGATGGTCTTATTTTGATCACATCATTCACCTAGATTTGATTATATACTAAAAATCCATCTAGTAAGACAATATTTGTGACCTATGACCTTTTGAAGAATTTGATCTATGGATAAGAGTAGGTAATGATCCTTTAGAGAGGCCCTATTAAAATTTATAAGATCAACAATCCAGACTAAGTTGGCTACCTAGATAGAATGTTTGATAGGTAAGATAATTTGAGCCTATAACAATTAGAGGAACTCATTCATGATGAATTTGATCTTTGTATTTATGAGCCTTTTATTTTTCAAAAAGGTTTTTCTCATGGTTCTAGGTCTATAGTGTACTCAATGATTCTCTAGATATACACTTGTAGGTCTTCATAGCTCTAAGTCATCACATTATTGTATTTTATATAGAATTAATTGAAGATGTGTATGTCTTATTTGGTGCACTCCTATCCTATTATATATTCTTCCCTTCACTAACTTGTATTGGATAATATGACAAAGCCTTTACTTTTACACTATCTTTAGTATTGAACAAGCTTTCCAATATAATTAGTCATTTTAGCACGTGGTTGATATTTAGCTAGTGATATTTCTAATGCTTAGATGCTTTGGTGTTTTACACTATGAAATGATGGATATTTAAGAATATTTGAAGCCCAATTTTGGTATAGCAAACCTTTAACTAATCCTACAAATAACCTTGATCTTTAGTGCATGCATAGTCCTTGTTATGGTTAGTTATACCATTATCATTGTCATATGGAATATGATGTAATAATTCCTAACATACCTCTATTATTACATCATAGTATTAGCTTTGGCTTTGGATTTAGTTCTCGCTTTGGCTCTGGCTTTAGATTTGGGCTTCTAACTCTGGCTCATGGCTTCAGATTCTAGATCTTGGTTTTTGACTTGAAAATATGTTTTAGGGTGATGTTGGAATCTTTAGATTTTGAAAGAGGAAGTTCCCACTATCAATATAGACTTTATACTATAATACTTAGGAGTGTCTGGTTCCATAAACCATGCACATCAAATTTATTGCCTATTTATCCATAATATTGCCTTTCTCATCAACATTAATGTTATTTACTATTCATCTAGAATATCACCTTCCTCATTGACTTCAAAGTTTGTAAGAATTATATTTTTAGGGTTGGTAAATTTAGAAATACACTACTAGACCACTCCCATGGAGTCCATTTTGACTATATTTGAATTCATACTATATTCAAGAGAAGGGAGGTTTTCCATCTAGTTCATCACCCTTTCTTGTTGTGCTTGGTATTGTTGATTGTATATCAATGTTTGAACATTTTTTTATTATCACTATGCACATCAATGGGTCATGTATAGCATTATAGGGTGCTCATATTAGCTTCTATGTTGACCATGTTATTTTTTACGTAGTTATTCTTATTTCCTTGGCCAGAATTCTATTTGGGCACCTGTTATTTAGTGAGGTAGGGGGTTATTCTAGGTTGTAAGTTTTGTTGCTGCTATCACCCATTTTTTGGATGCCACTATTGCTTTTGAGAATTATTTTGGTTAACCATGTCAATTATCACATTTAGCATGTCTTTCATCTCAATATTTTTCTTCTCAAAAATAACTTTAGGATCATCAATGCTCTAAGGAGTGGGTAAAGGTGGTGGCTATGGATGAAAGGAAACAATAAATGCTATATTTTGACTTGGATGCATAACTATGTATGGGGAATTTGGGTAGGTGGATGCACTAAGCTAGAATTAAAAACTAGGAATTAGATTGATGGTTAGTGGAGCTTTTGATATCGATGGATTGGTAGTGGGGTTTATGTATGTGATGTAAGCCACAAGTAGAGTAGGTGGTAAATTTATAACTCTAATAAATACATCCTCAACTTAGATAACTTCCTCAAAGGTTCTTGAAAATACACGAGGGTTAGCATTACAAACCATAAGGGGCAAATTGGATTGCAAATATTTGATGTAGTATGGTAGAGCATATTCATTTAACATCCTTATATCTGGAGGTATAAGGTATAGGGTTTGCATGAACCTTGTATTATAATCATGGATATTCTCTTGGGGATGTTTTTACATCACATTAAGTTAGAAAATGATTGGATACCCATATATGAGGATATTAAAATTCCTCATAAATGGTTCAACTATCAAAGCCCAATTTGATACATGATTGACAAGCAAAATCTAATACTAGGTAGAAATTTTATCCCTTAGCAAGAAAATGAGTCACCATACTATGATATCTCCTTCTTGGATCTTGCATACTAACTTCAAAGTGGATAATTTATTTAGGTGATCCAAGGTAGTTTTGTTTGCATCACCATCAAAAGTAGGTAAGGCCTTCATGGTAAAAGTAGGTATGGGAGAAAATATCATTAAGTTTAAGGGTCCTTGGGAGGTTTAGTTTGGTAATTGTTGTTATGCCCTAGGAGGGGCTCCAAATTGATATTTTTGTAGTGGGTATTCAAATAATTTTTGTTGATATGGAGTAACATACCCTTGATTTTGTTATGCATAAGGGACTATATATTATTACTAAAAAATCTATTGTTGATTTTACCATCTTGTGGGAGGAGGGTTGGGTGCATCATGATTGAATAAATTTTGATTATGATAAGGGGGCTAATTTGGATGTATTTGATAGTTCATGAACCTAGGTGTTTGTTGATGCATCTATTGGTGACCAAGAGGTGGAAGGTTTTGAGCGGGAACACATTCTAGAAACCAAAGTAAGCTTTTTCTATCACCTATGGATTTGTGTTCAATAATTTTTGAACCATGTAAATATAAGACAAGAGCTTTAGCATAAGCAATTTTTTCCACTTACAAAAGCTTTTTAAATAGGTTTTGCAAGGTTTGATGATAGATAAAATTAAAAAAATATTGATAACAATGGTGGGATGGAATATGTAGAAGGGATTGAGTAATCCTACTAGGATACTAATTTGATGTTGTAAGAGAGTAAGTCAAAGGATTGGATACAAATCTTTATTGTGGTCCCATAATTGATACATTATGGAAATTGACTTGTGAAGGATTAACATATTGACTATTGGATCTAGCTTGTGTGTTTTGGTTTGTTGTTAGGACACACATTTATGATAGTTGTGACTAGGGTTAAGAAATAATGTTTCCCAAAGATATTGATACTTAGGAAGTGGGTAATAAAGTGCTTATTTGATTGGGTAGATTTTGGAAAATATGGCTCACATTAGATGCAAAATTATTGATGATGTTTAGGATTATGGGAGGAGTGGAAACCTAAAATAACCATTGGCTAAATAAATGGTAGTGGTGCCCCATAGGTGGGTGATCAAGTAGAGATATTTCTTCTAGATTTGTAAATGCAAATTTTAGATAGAGAAAATGGGCATATAATCTTGTTCAACTTGTTCTCCATGTTCCTCTTTTGAGGCTTGTATCTACATTGCATGAGATTGTTTCTTTTTTGTTCCTTTTGCATTTTTACTGCATCCACTCCACTTGATTTGGTTCTTTGACTTTATATTTTATTTTAGATCTTGTATTTATAAGCTAAACCAAATCATTGATTAGTATAGAGTTGTTATTGTAGTAGGAAATCAAGAGGTTTCAACAAATAACTGACTAAGTACAATGGATTGACAAAAAAATATTTCACTTCAATAGGCTTAGATAGGATGATGATATCACCATTTTTTTAGTAATGTGCTTCAATGAATCACAAGAATATGTAGTGAATCATTGATTGTATGACTTAGCTCCAAATTTATGAATGGATGATTGAGAGTGGATATCACAATCTTGATTTCCTGCATAAAATACAATGAGTCATTGTCTTAATATATGATAAATCACCAAGCTCTTGTATTAGCTTTATATAAGCTTCTTCTAGGTGGTAATAAGAGGTCTTGATGATGAATCATATCTGTAACTTAGTGAATGGTTTCACAATTCAGACTTTGCAAAATTTAGTTCTCTATTCTTTCTACATGGGAGTTACCACTAGCCCAATTAAAGATCTTGGAATTTAAAGCACTAAACAAATTTTTCATCATTCTTAGTCCAAATTGATTTTAGTGGATTTTTTGTTAGCTCCATTTCTTTGTTTTACATTGAAAAGTAGAATTAGTAGACTATGAGTAATTGTTATTGTGACATGGTCATAAGATTAGGTTACAATTGATCTATTGATCTGTGACACTAAGTGATCACATTTTTATTTCAATTCAATGAGAGAATAACTACTTAAAACATAACAAGGAATAATGGTATTGAGAGGTAGCAAGTATTGGAGGAATTAGAATTTAAGATTTTCATATTTAGTTTTGAAAGCAAGGGTTCGTTAAACTAGAATCTATGAGACCAAAGAAAAATATTCATTAGTCAAAAATCGTATGAACCATAGATAACAAACATCAATTCCATGAGGCTTATCTCATAATAAAATCAACCATGATAATTCATACAACATTTGCTTATTGTACCACCCATGGTTGCGTTGAATAAATGTAGATGGGCACTACTCATCTACACTAAATACAATGAGACAATTAACTGTGACCATATTTGATTATGTTGAGTAAGAAAATTCAAAATTTTCCAAAAATTCTTCAAATAGATTAAACAAAATATTATTTAAATAAGGATATAACTTTATTTTATGCATGTATGAAATAACAAAGCCTTTGTAGGTGATGGGGCACTATAATGACAAGCACAAAAATATTTTGGTACCTCTATTTATAGCACCAACATAGCATCAAAACACCTTTGGTGCCCATTTGGTATATAGTACCTTATAGCATCAATGCAACATTGAAGATAAATTTTTATAGCACAAAATCATATTTGGTATTCAACATCAAAACCATCCAATGCCCAACATTGCAGTCTTATGATTATGTCTTTTTGGCTGTATACAATGTTAGAATGTTTTTAGCTCAAAATATTATTTTTATTATGTTGAACACCAGCGCACATGTTTGGTTTGAAAAAATAGAGAATTGTGCACCAATTAGCTATGACCATATGAGATAGAATGAGTTTTTGTCATAGGTGCAACTTTATCGGTTTTAGATATCAATTATTGATCAACAAAAATCACTTGTGGTTACATAACAAACCAACCATCGAGAAGGATTTTGCAACACATTTGAATCCATAGTTAATTTACTATGAAAGTGGTTTCCAATTTACATGGAGAATCCATTGAGTCGCTATTTAAAAAAAATGTTTAGTAGTGAAAACCTCTTTTGAGGCGCTATTGTACCAAGGCCAAAATGAAATTTATTTTTGATGTGCTAGTCTTGCAAAAAAAAAAACTTGGTTGTGAAAATCCCTTGTAGAGTCAACCAAGGAAGGAAAGGAATGATAGTCTCTTCTATTATGAAAAAAAATTCTGTTGCAATGATTATTTCTGAACTTGATTTTAGTGGCTCTAATTATTTTCATGTTATGTGCCTACAAGGTTTTATTTATTTTAAAGCACCTTACACTATCCATATTAATGAGGTACATATTTTTGCTATTCAACTATCGTTTAATCTAAGTGTTTAGTGTAATTATAGTTAATCTAGGTTATGGTGTACAAAATGAGAAAAATTAAGTTTAGGTCATTATAAGGACCATATAGTTTTAAAATAGATATGCAACCTTGGGATCAAGCTAAAATTATATACCAAAACCTTTTGATGGTCAAAGAATTGGAGTAAATTTAGGGTAGAGCACCATATACCTAAGGAAAATTTACAAGCATTATCATTAAGTGCCACAAGGATGACTGAGTTATGGATAGAATTCATGCATAATTTGACTAAGCCATGTTGCATGCAATAAAGAGGACATGAGGTTTATGCATAGGTATGCGGCACATGTGGAAAGACAATAAAAATTCACATGATGCTTCATACACCATACAATATTGATGGAAGGTCATCAAGGCAAGAAATCATTAACACTGCCTGAAAGGGGATTTCCCATGTAATCGACATGTGAAGTAGTAACGACAGGTAATCTAGGAGTTAATATCAAAATCAAGAGCATCCAAATTTAAGATATTGCCTTAATTGCACTTCTGCTTGACCACTATATAGTACACCAATCAAATTGCTATCAAAACCACTGTATGTCTACTCTTCTTAGTATTATAATATTAAAACACAAATCAAAACCTGGTAACACTAAGGAATTGTTACAAGAACTAGAGGTCATAAATGTATTTCGAGAAGCTAGGTGGTTGTAGTTTTTTTGAACTCTTTGATGGTCACAACATCCAAATAGTTGATTAATTTTTCTTTAAGTATGCATACAGGGATTGCTAAGGTTAGAGGGGTGAAAGTTTTATCTACTCCTAAAATTATCAGCCAAAATTTGGAAATACTTTAGGAGGGGTAAGATTTCTTCATAAGCATTTTATTTATGGTCAAACTATCTACACAATTTTGCAAATATGGAGATATAGATACTGAGTACAATGCCCATGGTAAACAATGCAAGGGCATGAAGCAAGTGAGCCTAGCGTAACCATAAGATTTAACATCTTCATGGGTAATAAAGTTCTTGAATTGCAATAGCAAATTTATAATACTCTTTAGGTTGCATATAAATATTCTCATCGATATTTTCCATGATGAGTGGAAAGTAAACTATCGCATTAATTTACCTTTCTATTTGAATTTTCTCTTACATGATATGACCACCAAATATAAAGCTGAGAAATGCATATTAAAACACAATAGCTTGGTTAAGCCAATTTATCGTCACCATTTAAGAATTGGTGGTAAAAGTGAGAAAAGTTAGAAAGTTTTTCTTGCAAAAGTTAATCAAAGTCCTTAGCTAGAGCCCCCATCTTTGGAGATGCATTATGCCCTTAATATATCTAGGGAAACAAAGCCCATTAAAATTTTAGAACTCCCATGAGAACCAGAGTTAGAGGAGAGGTACTAGAGGCTAGAGGGACCTATTCCTTTGGAGAAGAATGTTTTTGAACTTGGGAGGGTACTAGAGTCATCCAAAGAGCCAAAGGCCTCAAATGCTCTAGAGCCACCTAAAGGACGAAAATACTTTGAAGCTCCAAATCTACTTGAACAACCAAAAATCCACAATGCTCTAAAATTATTGGAGGAATTAAAATCCCTAACACTCTAGATGCATCCAAAAGCAAAAAGAGGTACAAAAGACCAAGATCCATAACTTCGGAGGAGGACTTTTTCAATGTTAGCTTTAGCATATGGATATGATTTGTAATTGGAAAATATCAAGGTTCCCACCAAATACCTTTAAAAAAGTAAGCCCCAAAAGAGAGTACAATCCAACAAGAGGTTGTGGAGATTAGTAGTAAAGAAAGGAGCTCCACAATTTTCCAACAAGTAGAGAATTCATAGGTGGAAGACCCATAGGAAGTGTGGGATAGCCTACTAGAGGAGGTACCTTTGGAAGAGTTGTAACAACCCATGATCCATGAAGTGGGGTGACTAGCAAAATCAACCACATGATATGCAAGTAGAAGTTGAACCAATTAATGCTACTATACTATAATAGGATGAAGGAATAAGTTTTCCAAGGACACTAAGGGAGGATGATACTAATTTAAACAACCTAGATTTAGCAAGGAAAGATAATTATCTAGGTCCCATAGACTAGACTTGTAATGTTTGAAAGCTAGTTGCAATAGAATAAAGCACATCATTATTTGAAAAAATCCAAGACCAATTAGTTAAAACAAGGATTAAAATAAAAATAATATTGGAGTACAACCCTAAGGATATACCTGGAGTAACTAGAGAAGGGTCTGAGAAAATTCTTGACCAACCATTACAAATACTTACACAATTAGTAGAACATTTTGGACAATAGGAGGATTTGAAAATAAAGCTACTAAACCAGGTATTGGATTTCTAGAGGCTAGGTTAGAGTATGTAAACATATTAAAGGTGGCAAGGGAAGATAGGGAAATAATAGAGAAGCCACCCAAGGAACCCAAATTGGCTAAAATACAAAAGAAATAGGGGATATAAAGCAATGTTATTACTTGGAATAGAGGATTTAAGTCCTTCAAGTTTATGAGGAATAAAACAAGAAATTAAGGTAAGAGTTGGAGGAATAGTAAGATGCAAAAATTTGACCCATTAAGTTTGACCTTAGTTCCCTATTGAATTGCCTCATTTGGTACAAATTTTATACCTCTTTGTGGGTCATCTAACATTGGGTTAAACTATAGTTTACCTAAATATTATAGATAGGCATAAAAATAGGAGAAATATGACACTGAGTTAGATAATATATATTTAAATGATTTACAAGAGTAGAATTTGTGATCTAGAACCTAAATAATGTGTCTTTTAGCCTAGGAAGCATGTTTGCTCTTTTGTAAGATTAGAGAATGTTTAGCTCTAGAGTGCCCTTGATGAATTAGCATTAGAGCAATTCTACTAGGATAACATCAAAAGAACCTCATAGTTAAGAGCATCTAAGACTATGATAAGTTGGCATCAGAGACTTCATTGACTAGCACCAAAAAGGTTGTATCAACTAGCACAAGAGGGCGTGTGCATCAAAGGTAGTGATCCAATCCATGTGAATCCAAGGGAGGCGATGACATCAAAATCCACCATGGCATAAAAAAATATTTGATGTTATTGATGAAAGCCTAGAAACTTAATCAATATTGCATTGGATGAGATTTGATGAGCTGCATCTTCCTTGCTTGTCATACCCCAAAATTTCCCATCTCAACTATGAGTTTTTTTTACTACTCAAATAAACAGGGCTAAGGTATTGCTTGAGGTATTATTGTCTTTTAAATAAAAAAATCACATCCTCTCCTTGTCCAACCACTCTTATTTATTACATTAGATAAGTGGGTTTTCCATATCTAAAAATTATGTCTTTATATGTAAGTGTACTAGCTGAAGTGCAAGATTAAGTTATCAGTCACATCCTTCTAGTGAGCTAGCTTATTACCTTAAGTCCTTTAAAAGGAGCACACCAATCACTACACCATACATAAGTCCATTAATGTTGGTGTACTAGGCACATTGGAATAAGACTATCATTCCCATATTCATTATCAGCTAGTCCTTTCTGGTAGGTCTTGCTCAATATCTGAAAATGTGGTCACATCCATCAAATCTCATTATACCACTTGGATACATCACAAAGTATCAAAGAACCTAGTGTATTAAGCATTACCCTATCATTCCCTTTGCTACCTTTAGTGCAGTTACTTGCATTAGCATGGGTTTTTCTTAAGTTAACCATCCTCTCAAGTGCACATCATATTTCTTCTAAAGAGCTGCAAACAAGATGCATACATTTAAATAGAGAATACATGAGAATTGTCTAAATTCTTTCCAAAACCAAAGTATAAAACTTACCAGTTGCATTTTTAGGGTTTATCATTCAAGGTTTGTATCTATCTCATGAAGTATTCATATCAAATAGATGGTGCATAACAATTAAAAGTATGATTCCATATTAAATTCCACACTTAATTTTAAAAACATAGAAATATCATTATCATTTCATTGTTTAGTGCACCCATATAAAAAGACACCACATACATAATCTCACAACATCATATTTATCCTAGGAACTCTCATGGGGAATAAACCCAACCTTAAATCCTTTTTTTATTAATCTCTTAAGAAAATTGGTTTCATACATTGGATTAGAGGCACTCCACAATGATCCTATTCTAGAATTCTCCAACACTTAAGTCATTACAAAGTGAATAAATCCTTAATTTAAAAATACAATAGTTTAACCCATAAGTCAGAAACTCCACAATACCCTTTCCTATAACATAAGATTTTCCTTCACCTTATATCATTACAATAAGAAATTTTTTTACATTTCTTTCATAAAGTCTAGTTCCAATCTCTATGCCGAAAAACACTCCTTCGCATCCTTTCAACATAAACACAAAACCATTTCCACAACCAAACTTAAGTTCTTAAAGTAATCACTATGATACATGCAAAACGACTTATCCAAGAAATATTTTGTTCTTTTAATATAACCCATATTAATATTATAATAAATAATATCGCTTAGTGACAATTCACTTACCATTGAAGTAATCCTCTAAACAATAAATATTCTAAAGGACCTTCAATGCTTTACTAAAAATAGAATACTATGAATCAACTATAGTGGTCTATTGCCATATTCAAACATAAAACTTATCACACTTTACCATTGCAATTATCTAAATATCATGGCCATTCCTTAAGCTTACAGTGGCCCAACGTCAATTGAATTATTCAATCCAATTTTATTTCATCCTTAGTTGAAACAATATCATAAAATTTATAAAATAAAAATGTTCTAGCAACATTTCTTTATTTTCAAAGAAGAGGGATCTCAGGATCCCTAAACAAATCCCTCTTTCAAGGAATAAAAACACATGGATGTGAACAAAGTTTAATTCCTACCATAGCTTAAACAAGAACAAACATGCACTGCCATAATTCTAGAA
This sequence comes from Wollemia nobilis, assembly GCA_028583015.1. Lineage (NCBI taxonomy): Eukaryota > Viridiplantae > Streptophyta > Pinopsida > Araucariales > Araucariaceae > Wollemia > Wollemia nobilis. Next base: position 6,057,994 of record JAQPPZ010001836.1, on the reverse strand, counting down.
TTTGTTCATTTAACATCCAACTACCTTATGGTAATTTATCCAAGCTATATAGTTAATTAGCTTCCATTAAACCCATTTTTCTAAAAACATCTATACCCCTGAAGAAAACACAAGAACTTTATGCTATGATTCAGACACACAAAAAATTCCCATATCATTTTGTAGAGCAGTAAAAACCATACACCTAAACATTTATATGAAATCAAATTGTAATATAATATCATGTAACCATATTGAGACAAAATAATGAAGAAAATGGTGCCCTTCTCATTAATATTTGAAAATTTCCTTTACAAAGCAGTTTCAAAGATATCCTACTTAGGGATTATACCAATTTGATACAAATTACAATAGAGAACCAAAAGGTAGGTGTAATTCATAGAGTCTTTGCCCTCTCAAAACTGATTATAGGAGGGTTTCTTTGCAACCTCTGCATGATGAGATAAAGATTGAAGTTTATTTGTATTGAAGAGATCCTGCTGAGATTTGAAATCTACACACAAGAACACTTACAAAATGATAATAGCAAACGAGGAACCACTCATAATGAGGTCCATTTCCATGATAGGAAATTGAAATAAATATGCTTAAAACAATAAATAAATGCATGAAAATTGAGTAAAACTATGCTAAAAAAGAAATAAAATATTGCTAAAGCTATTGTAACTAAGAAAACACAAAAACAAATATATCACCAAGAGGCTGTCATGGGGTAAAATAGTCAGGTCTACTGGTCATCACAAGGTCCAACGACTGTGCCTATGGGCCGCTCGGGGCAAAGCGACCTCTGAACAGAGGACTGTTTCCTCATGATCGATGTGGGAAATTGCCTAAGTTGGTCTGTTGAATTGATGTTCAAGGATTGAACACTTGAAGCATGATTGAATTATGGGAAATATCATGAAATCAGGTTGTTTGATGACAAATTATGGTTGAATGTGGTCTTCAAAATCTAAAGGACTCCATTGATGCAAATGCAAGTTCCATGGCTGGATTTAAGCAATACTTCATTGCTTATGAGAGTATGTTATCTATTACACAAATTGATGGCACTTCACTATATTTGATATTTTTCATGAAGGCTTGGGATATTCTTATAAGTTTTCAAAATGGCAATCTTGGCTTGCAAGAGAAGCCAAGAACCAAGAATTTTTTAGGATCTAGGAAGACCAAATGTCACCTCTAGAACCTTCTTGCGCTTAGTCGTTAAGCTCAAATTGCACTGTAACTAATTTGGCTCAGCTAAGGGAGCTTGAGTTTGTTACAGGCATGGCCATCCTAGGGTGGAGTTGTCATGAATGCTGGCCATCACAGGGTCTAGCGGCCATTGGAGGTCACTCCTGGGTATGATGGTTCAGGCTACAAAAGGACAGGTTGCCCCTATTTGAGTGGTAAAAACCACTGCTAAGCCTTGGGGATACCCAAGGTGAGTCATATGGCCTGAAAAGGTGTCCATATAGGTAGCCTCATCAATATAACATGTTTTAGGTGTCTACACATTTAAATCATTTATTTATATAACCAACCACACAATTCAAAAATGTATTCACATATGGCAAAAAATATCTCATAGTAAAGGAATTCCCTCTGACCGCACTAAATTCTTATGGTAGTAGACAGTGCACATACTGTAAGGCTTCAAATATCCTTCTTAACAAGAGTCTGAGACTCATTAAACATAGTTTACTTTGAGTAGAGGAGATTAATTAAGGTGGCTCAAGGCATTTTAAAAAACATCTACAAGCTATAGCGTAATCTAGATATTGACAACTCATCAAAACACTTGCATCAACTTATCTCTCATACTACATGGTGTCCAAGAAAAGTTACCAAACTCTCAATACATAGTAAGTATAAGTTTTATGTAAATATTTTCACCGGGTCAAATTATCCCTATAGGCTTGGCTCAATGGGCCTAAAAAAATTGCACACTATGTTCATAACCGAATGTATGAGAGAAATATAGAGTTTTAATGTCATCTCGTTATGGTGAAAGCACTCTAACATCTTCCACTAGATGACTATCATAGATTTTTTATTGCAACTTGGATTGGGATGAATTTTTAGATAAAAGTGTAATCTAAGGAGTTTAAATGAAATAAAACTTAGCCTCTCTATAGTCAAATAACATAGACCACCCTAATTTGCCCCTCTCTTTTCAAAAATTTGAAGAACTCCCAAGTACCCCGCATAATTATCATGCATCCTTTAAAAAAACTAGCATTCATAGAATTTAATAATATCTAGCACTAGGTCCGAGGTGTAGACCAATTGGTTCATCCAAACTCCACAAGGGGTAGAGGTCCAAGGTTCAAATATCGGGCCTCATTAGACTAAATGCTTGTTCCTTTCCTAGTGCTTAGCGGCATAAAAGGTTTAAAATGATTGTGGCATGGTGGTTATAGGGGTGGACTGCACGAAGATCTGTGTGGCGACTTCTGGGGCAGACAATGCAGAATACTGTGGTGGCCATAAAAAGTTGGACAACCTGCCCAGATTCGTGGCGGCTACCGATTCCACCATGTAAATTAAAAAAAAAAAAAAATCTAGCACTAGCATTTATTTGAACAAACATATATATTCCTAAACTAGTAAAGAAGGACCTTCAAAAACTTACATCCAACTACAGAGGTTCAAAATAAAATGTTTATTCATTTCCCTTCATAATGAAGGAAAAATCTCACCCAACTGAAACACACAGTCTAATATATGATTCAACCAAGCTAATTTTAAAACATCATGCACCACTAAAACTCATCAAATTAGGAAAAACAAAGTTATAAAACTGACCTAAATATTGCAGTGAAATAAAACTCCACATGATAGTCGATATACGTGAACCACTTTAAATTGGTTTGTTCCTTCTTTTTCCTTTGCTCTCCCTCACTCTCCCCTCTCTTCCTTCTTCTCCCCTCCTTTTCCTTTCTTCTTGCCAAATTATTTCCCCTTATTTTTCTCCATTATCCAATTTGTCAGGCATACTTCATAGCTCATGCATTATCCCCAACCGAATATCACTTCACATGTCCCACTTTATTCAGAGTATGAGGAGGTTTTTCTATCAACAAGCATAATATTGTTTTGCAAAAGTTCTTACCTCATGTAAAATAATTTACACACTAACACTCCATTTAATTTTTGGGTTTACAATGGACTTACCATTGTATAGAATAATTACTCCTTTTACCAAACTCAAGATTATGAAATTCCTGCTTAATGAATTTATTCATTATTAGGACAACCTTTCTTTTTTTTCATGGTTGTCGAAGGCTAAAGTTATTATTACAAGAAAATAATAAAAATTATTAAATCAATATGATAATCCTTCTTTTTAATGCCAAAGCAATATTGTTAGTTAGAATATTAGCCCCTTCCTTACAACATTTCATTCCTGACGGTTAGTTCTTTCATCCACTCATAAGATTACCTATTCCTATAAAAGTGCAATTCTATTAGAAGCATCATATTATTCCATAAAATGTATGTTTTGCATAAACTAATCATGAAATAGCCAAACATTCCACTGATAAGATATATCACATTTTCCATAAAATATATGTCTTGCATAACTAGTCATGAAATAGCCAATCATTCCATCAATAAAACAACATAGCAAAACATAAATCCATCCAATGAAAAGTATGCCAAGGGAGGGTCATGACATCCTACTCCTCTTAGGCTTAACACAGTCCTCTGTGTTTCATCAAAGTCCAAACTCAAATACTAATACACATCATTTTAAAATAGGAACAAAAAATGTCTCTGCATATCTATCACTTATCCCAAGTAGCGTTTCTCTCAAAGTAGTGGTCCCACTAGACCTTGTATTGCTCTAGAGTCCCTTTCCTCATTTATTTGGAATATAACTCAAGGATATTTACTATATGCACCTCTATAGCCTCTGGATATACCATCTACAAATTAGAAAAGTCCCATAAATAATCAGGGTTAGCAATATAATTTCTAAGCAAGGATATATGAAAGGTGTCATGAATCTTCAACAAATTGGTGGTAAGGCAAGTATGTACACCATAGGACTAATATTTTCTATAATTTCAAAGGGTCCAACAAAATGAGGATTTAGTTTTGTGGATTTAATAACACTTTTCTTTGGTATCACCCTCAGAAACACTTTATCACCCATTGAGAACTCTTTTGGTGACCTCTTAAGATTGACATAACATTTTTTGTGATCTACGACTTCTTTAAGCCTTTACCTTATCATACTTAACTATTTCTCCATTTCCTTGACCATGTATAGCCCAAGCACAACCTGGTCCTCTAGATTATCCCATGACAACAATGTCCTACACCTTCTACCATACAAAGCTTCAAATGGAGCTATGCCTAAGGTTGAATGGTGACCGTTGTTGTAAGAAAATTATATGAGGTGCAAGAAATCTTCCCAACAAGACTTTTAATCCATACAATACATGCAAAGCATGTTCTCCAACACCTGATTCACCCTTTCCATTTTTTCATTAGTCTCTAGGTGATATGCAGAACTAATATTCAACCTTGTACCTAAGGCATGATGTAGAGCTTGTAAAAACTCATATGTGAACCTAGAGTCCCTATCTAAAATGATCACCTCTAGAAAATCACGAAGCCTAAATATCTCTTTGGAAAATAATTTAGACACAACCACGACATCATATTTGGTATTTTTAGGTATAAAATGTGCAACGTTGGTCAATATACTGACCACAAGAAAGATTGCATCATGATGGAATCTATTTTTTGGCAAACCTATAATGAAATCCATTGAAATCACCTGCCATTTCTACGTAGGTATATCATGTGGATATAATAGTCCTGCAGGGTGTCTATGTTCTACCTTAACCTTCTAGTATTCAAGTCACTGGGAAAAAAATTCAGTGATGTCCCTCTTCATTCTTGGCTAGTAGAAAGTTTTCTTTATATTTTACTTCATCTTGGTTCCCCCTGGATGAATGAAGTAAGGGGATTAATGTGCTTCATTCATGATCATTTTCCTTAGATCACCTACATTAGGAATTATTACCTTGTCCTTCAAGCATAATAAACCATCCTTGAAACCAAAATATTTTCTCTCCTTGGGTTTCCTTTCCATATTTGCCCAAATTTGGTTGTAGTATGCATCTTGACATTGAATTTCTTTGACTTTATCCATCAAGTCTACATGGATGCAAGTTAAAGCATCAATGTGTCTTCTACTTAGAGCATCAACAACCTTGTTTTCCTTTTATTTTATGTATTCGATCCCAAAATCATATGTGACGAGAAACTCCATTCATCTTCTTTGCCTAGCATTGAGCAAAGGTTGAGTAAATATATATACTTCAAACTCTGATGGTCGATACTCAATTCAAAGTGTCTTCCCACTAGGTAATGTTACTATATTTTGAGAGCATATACAACCATTGCCAATTCTATATCATGGATCGCATAGTTGACCTCATGTCTCTTAAGATTTATTGATCCATAAGCTACAACTACTCCATACTGTGAAACCACACCACCCAAAACTTTCAATAATGAATCTATGCACACTAAAAAACTACCTCGAGGGTCTGGAATCTTTAATATGGGAGTTGTAGTGAGTTTTTGTTTGAGCAAGTTAAAAACTGCCTCACATTTATCTGTCCACTTAAACTCCTTTCCCTTCCTTTGAAGGCTAGTTATTTTAGCTACTATCTTGGAGTAATATTTCACATAGTGCCTGTAATATCTAGTCAAACCCATGAATCTCCACACTTTAGTCACATTTGTAGGTGCTAGCCAATTCAGTATAGCCTCAATATGTTTGGGATCCACTGCTATTCCTTTAGATGATATTATATGTCCTAAGAACTATAATTCCAACACATAAAAATCACACTTAGATAGATTCTCATATAACTGATTCTTCCTTAGTAACTCCAACATAATTCTAAGATACCTATCATGCTCTACCTTATTTCGAGAGTATACCAAAATATCATCCAAGAATATAAGGATGAATCGATCTAGGTGCTTCTTAAAAACACTATTCATTAAATTCATGAATATTGTTGAAGCATTCATCAGACCAAAAGGTAGAACTATAAACTTATAGTATCCATACCGAGTTTTAAATGATGTCTTATAGGTATCCTCTTCAAGGATTCTCAGTTGATGATATCCAAATTTTAGATCGATCTTTGAAAAGATGGTAGCATCTCTTAATTGATCAAAAAGATCTTCAATTTTGGGTAGAGGATACCTATTTTTAATGGTTGCCTTGTTGAGCATTCTATAATATATGCACAATCTCAAGGAACCATCCTTTTTCTTAACAAACAACACTAGTGCACCCCATGGTGACACACTCGATCTGATTAATACCTTATGTAATAACCCCTATTTCTACACTTTTAGCACTTACATATCAATGGGATTCATTCTATAAGGAGCCTTATGAATAGGTTCAGTCCCAATTTTAAGCTCAATTATGAAATAAAACTCACATCTTGGTGGTAATCCAAGTAAATCCTCTAGAAATACATCCCTAAACTCCTGAAGTACTGGGTGTTTTTCAAACACCTCTTCCTTCTTTTCCTTTTCAATTTTATTTAACTTAACCACATAAATAATTCCTCCCCTTTTTATGGCCTTCTTAAGTTGCATTTTTGAGAGGATGTAGGGTTGAAAAGTCCCTTGCAGGTTATACACCCTTTATATTTTCTTACCGTATTTAGAATACTCAATCCATCTATCCTGGAAATTAATCATAGCCTTATGTGCTTGTAACCAATCCATTCCTAAGATAATATCAAAAGCATGTAGTGGTGCTACATAAAGACGTCCAATGGTCGTACCACTAGGCAAGGTTATTTCTATTATAGGGTAACATTGATCTATAGAGTAGGTTTGTCTCAAACCATACTCGATCTTCCACCCATGTGCTAAGATTCCTGGCATTTCTGGTATATCCTTAATCAAATTAGTAGAAACAAAGCTATCTATAGCTCCACTATATATCAAAATTTTAATAATTCTACCAAAAATCTTACCCTTAATAAGCAAAGGAGTGGCTTACCCTTCTAGATTTTGACTCCTTGTCACTACATAAATCTTGTGGGTAGGTTCCTTGTGCACAAGTTATTTGTAAGCATTTTATTTTTCTTTTGAAATCAATCTTGCTCTAAGTAGGTAATTGTTGGTGTAATGTGGACCTCCACAATCAAAGAATCCCCATTTAGGACCTGAATGTGTTTTCTACTTCTATCCTTATTTTTCACTGCTAATGGAGGTTTGGGCTATCCATGCGGTGGTGGCTTGTTATTACTATTGTTGTGATTTTTACGATTGTTGTTATTTCCTCGAAACTCTTCCTAAAATTTCCTTATTTTCTATCATTTCTGTTGTCCTACCCTTGGAATATTTTATTGGTCTGTTATCTCTCCCATTTCATGAAACTTGCACTATTTCTTTTCCTAAGTGCCTGTTTGTCTTACTCGAAAGCTCCTTCATAATAAAAATATGGCTTAAGATAAGTCTCAAATTTATTTCCCAAGTCATAGGCCTTCTAAAGAGTATTAGGCTCTCACATGTTCACTTCATGCCCTATTTTGGGATCAAATCCTAATATGAATTTATGAATCTTCATATTTTCATTATACTTAGGCACATACTTCAACAACTTAATAAATTTATGGTAATAAGCCTCTACTGTCTTATTTTCCTATCAAATATTGGTGAATTCTTCAAATTTCTTGGTATAGAAATGCTCCATGAGGAACTTCTCTCTAAAAGCTACCACAAAGTTTTCCCATTTTAGATCAATTACTGCCTTAATTCCTCTTGTTGTGCTAAAAATATTCCACCAATCTAGTCCAACACCCTGTAACTATAAGGTGGAATAAGACGTTCGAGTTCCAGTGGAGTAATTCTTCATAATGTAGAAGGTTTCTAATTCCTTCAGCCAAGCTTTGACTACATCACCACATTCTTCTCCATTAAATTTGGAGGATTTTACGTGTTTCAAATCTTTACCCATTTTCACTTCTAATTGTTTCCTTACCTATTGTGCATTTGTAAGAGATTCATTAGATTATTAATACCTAAAGCTCCAAAATTGTGAATCCTGATTCACTATGGATTCTAATAGTTGCTTCCATGTTTCTATATGTTCACGAAGTAAAGCAACTATTGCAATGAGATCTTCCCTCTCGTTATTTCAAACCTACATTTGAGGTTCTAACCTCAACATTAGTTCATTGTTTCTACCTTGTTTATGGTGTGTCACTCCATCTCCTTTTCTTTGGCAGTGTTGTCCTTGGCCACATACATGAGAAATAGTATGAATTACGTCACAATTACATTCCTGAATTGCTCCTCATCCTACTAACTAAATACCTAGTTATCTTAACTAGACAAATGGAATTAACTCTCAATAGATACTCTATTCATGTAGTATGTAACCCTTATGTGGGTATGTGTCCTATTACACCCTCCACTAATCTTATGTAAGGAAGCTTATATCCCCACATCCAAGCACTCTCATACCAAATGTCATACCCCAAAATTTCCCATCTCAATTGTGAGTTTTTTTTTACTACTCAAATAAATAGGGCTAAGATTCTACTTGAGGTCTTATTGTATTTTAAATAAAACAATCACATCCTCTCCTTGTCCAGAAACTCTTCTTTATTACATCAGATAATAAATTTTTCCATCTCTCCAAGTTACATAAATATTTCTATGTAAGTGTACCAGGTGAATTGCAAGATTAAGCTATCATTTTCATCCTTCTGATGAGCTAGCTTATTCCCTTCAGTCCATCGAAAGTAGCATGCCAATCACTACACCATACATAAGTTCATTAATGTTGGTGTACTAGGCACATTGGAATAAGACTATCATTCCCATATTCATGATGAGCTAGTCCTTTCTGGTAGGTCTGCTCAATATCTGGAACTATGGTCACATCCATCAAATTTCATTACACCACTCGAATACATCATGAAGGATTAAAGGACCTAGTGTATTAAGCATTACCCTATCATTCCCTTTGCTACCTTTAGTGCAATTACTTGCATTAACATGGGTTTTTCTTAAGTGAACCATTCTCTCAAGTTCAAATTATATTTCTTCTAAAGAGCTACAAATAAGATGCGTACATTTAAATAGAGAATACACGAGAACTATCTAAGTTATTTCCAAAACCAAAGTACAAACTTTACCAATTATATTATCAAGGTTTATTATGCAAGACTTGTATCTATCTCATGAATTTCATATCAAATAGATAGTGCATAGCAATTAAAGTATGAATCCATATTAAATTCCACACTTAATTTTAAAAACATAGAAATATCATTATTATTTCATTGTTTAGTGCACCCATAGAAAAATATACCACATACATAATATCACATCATATTTATCCTGGGAAACCTCACAGGGAATAAACCCAACCCTAAATCATTTTTCCTTTATTAATATATTAAGAAAATTGGTTTCATACATTATATTAGAGGCACTCCATAATACCCCTATTCTAGAATTCTCTGACACTTAAGTCATTACAAAGTGAATAAATCCTTAATTTAAAAATACAATAGTTTAACCCATAAGTCAGACACTCCATAGTGTCCTTTCCTCTAACATAAGATTTTCCTTCACCTTATGTCATTACAATAAGTACAAAATCTACATTTCTTTCATAAAGTCTAGTTCCAATATCTATGCCCAAAAACACTCCTTAGTGCCCTTTCAGCATAAACACAAAGTCATTTCCACAACCAAACTTAAGTTCCTAAAGTAATCACTATGATATATAAAATTATTTCTCTAGGGAATATTTTTTTCTTTTAATATAACCCATCTTAATATTATAATCTATAATATCGCTTGGTGACAATCCACTTACCATTGAAGTAATCCTCTAAACAATAAAAATTCTAAAGAACCTTTAATGATTTATTAAAAATAGAATATTATGAATCAGCTACAGTGGTCTATTACCATATACGAACATAAAAATTATCACACTTTATTGTTTCAATTATCTAAATATCATGACCATTCCTTAAGCTTACAATGGCTCAACATCAATCGAATTAATCAATCCAATTTTATTTCGTCCTTACTTGAAACAATATCACATAATTTCTAAAATTAAAATATTCTAGCAACCTTTGTTTAATTTCAAAGAATATGTATCTCAGGATCCCTAAAAGGGTCCCTCCTTCAAGGAATACAAACACACGAATGTGACCAAAGTTTAATTCCCACCATAGCTTAAACAAGAAAATCATGCACTGCCATAATTCTAGAATTTGTGCATTCAATAGCCACCTACCTTATGGTAATTTATCCAAGCTATATATTTAATAAGCTTCCATTAAACCCATTTTTCTAAAAACATCTACACTTTTGAAGAAAACACAGGAACCATATGTTATGATTCGAACACACAACAAATTCCCATGTCATTTAAATGATTTATTGACATAACCAACCACATAGTTCAAAAAGGTATTTGCATATGATGAAAAATATCTCATAGTAAAGGAATTCCCTTTGATCACACTAAGTTTTGATGGTAGTAGACAGTGCACATACTGTAAGGCTTCAAATATCCTTCTTAATAAGAGTTCAAGACTCATTTCACATCATTTCCTTTGAGTAGATGAGATTAATTAATGTGGCTCAAGGTGTTTTAGAAAATTTTTACAGGATATAGCATACTACAAATATTGAAATCTCATCCAAACACTTGCACTAGCCTATCTCTCATACTACATAGTGTCCAAGAAAGGTTACTGAACTCCTGATACATATTAAGTATATGTTTGACAAAAATATTTTCACCAAGTTGAATTATCCCTACAGGCTTGGCTCAATGGGCCTAAAAACTGCACATTGTGTTCATAACCGAATGTATGAAAGAAATATAGAGTTTTTAGGTCATCTCATTAAGGTGAAAGCACTCTAATGTCTTCCACTAGACGACTATCACACATTTTTCATTGCAGCTCAGACTGGGATGAAATTTCAAATAAAAGTGTAATCTAAGGAGTTAAAATTTAGCCTCTCTATAGTAATATAACATAGACCACCCTAATTTTCCACTTTTTTTCAAAAATTCGAAGAAATCCTAAGTATGCCGCATAATTCTCATGCATCCTTAAAAAAAAATAGAGTTAATAGAATTTAATAATATCCAACACTAACATTTATTCAAAAAAATGGATATATTCCTAAACTAATAAAGAAGGACCTTCAAAAACTTACATCCAGCTAAAGAGGTTCAAAATAAAATGCTTACTCCTTTCCCTTCATAATGAAGGAAAAATCTCACCCGAATGAAACACACTGTCTAATCTATGATTCAACCAAGCTGAGTTTAAAAAATCATGCATCACTACAAACTCATCAAATCAAGAAAAACAAAGTTGTAAAACCAACTTGAATAGTGCAGTGAAAAAGAACTCCACCGGATAGTCGATATACGTGAACCACTTCAAACTGGCTTGTTCATTATTTTTCCTTTGCTCTTCCTCGCTCTCCTTCTCTCCCTTCCTCTCCCCCTTTTTTTCTTTCTTCCCACAAAAGTATTTCCCCTCCTTTTCCCCCATTATCCATTTTTTTGGGTGTAATTCATGGTTCAAGCATTATCCCCAACTGAATATCACTTTGCACGTCCAACTTTATTCAGAGCATGATGGAGGTTTTCCTACCAACAAGCATGATATTGCTTTGCCAAAGTTCTTACCTCACACAAAATAATTTAGAAACTCACACTTCATTTAATTACTCGGTTTACAATAGACTTACCATTGTATAGAATAATTAACCCTTTAATAGAACTCAAGATTATGAAATTCTTACTTAATGAATTTCTTCATTATCAGGACCAACTTTCTTTTTTTCATGTTTGTCGAAGGCTAAAGTTATTATTACAATAAAATAATGAAAATTATTAAATAAATATGATTATCCTTCTTTTTAATACCAAAGCAATATTTTCAGTCAGAATATTAGCCTGTTCCTTACAACATTTCTGAGAGGAGGGAAAACTGAAGGGGATTGTATTATTCATAAAATGGTTACAATAAATAGGCATAAGCCTATATTCAACACATGACACTTGTCAAGTGAAACTGACAAGTGTCAATGAAGGCATAGTGCACTTTACTTTAACTCTAACATTCCCCCTTAAAGTGCACTATCCTAACTAAAGAAAAAACAAAGCAAGTCAACATTAGGTAACATTCCCCCTTAATGTTGACTTCTCAAAAACAACCTATCATCCTCCTTATTGCTGATTTGGTCTTAGGCTCGTGCTTTGTGCTCTTGGCTCTCCAACTGTGAATAATGCTAGATCCACTGTGTATACATCTCGGTCCTGTTGCCTCGGGGTCGGCCACTTCAACGGGTCCATTGCCACCTGGGTCGGCCGTCTAAGTGCCTCGGGGTCATCATGGGTGCCTCGGGGTCGACCACATCTGGGTCTGTTGCCTCTGTAGGTCATCCTCAGAGGATGTTGCCACTCGTAGGTCACTAACTAGATTCACCATGAGTATGAAATCTCTCCTCATGGTGAACTCAATCTAGAAGGTGTCGGTCTCTGCCGAAAATGCACCTAATGAAAGGAAAAACGAGCCATATAAGAGTGTCGGTCTCTGCCAAAAATGCACTCAATACAATAAAATGAGCCATAGATCAAAATAGGAGTAGAGAAGAAGAAAAGAAGAGAATCTTCTGAAGTGTCTTCGTCTGTAGTCTTCAGAAGTAGATCCGGAAAAGACCTCGGATAGAGTCTAGGGTGTCTTTGTCTGTAGTCCCTAGAATATGTGTCCTTATGGTGACCATGTCATCCCACCAAAATGCATGGGTAACCAACCGCTACATTCGCCAAGTGTATAGACAAGATCACTAGGTACAAGGATCACAAATAAAATTACCTTGGGAGTGTCGGGTACAACCGAGAGTGCACTCCAAGGTAGAATAAACTTTGAGGCAAAAAAGCTCATTTGAAACAGCCTCAAAATTAAAATATGACACCACCATTGTGTTCGTCGCGGAAAACCATTTCCAACGACTATAAATACCCCTATATTCCACCATCAAAGGGGCCTTCAACTTGCTAAAAAACCAATAGCATGCCTCTCTAGGCAACAAAATAGACCTCAGGAATAAAAAAAATCCCTGGCATCGCACTCTGGTAGAAAAAAAAAGGACAGACTCAATTTCTCTTGCAGGGGAATTATATGGGCCATGTGGGCCAATAAGACTCTTCATGATTAAAATAGCTCCATACAAATCGAATCAAATGCTCCTAACCGTTTCATAAATTATCCTCTTTTGGAATAAAATACCCCACATTCCAAAAGAAAAACATATACCCCGTTTAAAATATTTTGACTTCTCATAAAAAGTGCCCCACTAGCCCTCGTTTCAAAATTAAAAATAATGGCCTCCTTTAATGCTAACAATTGAATTGAAATTGACAAATTCTGGATTATTAAAAAAGAGCCACTGCACATCCAGCTCATTCTGCTCTGGAAGATGAGCGCACTACCCGTGCAAACTTGCATGCAGTTCTCCAACTTTCCCTGGAAGGCACGGGAGGTCTGGGACTCGAACACTGGGTGGGCGACTGTGACTGCGAGACTAGAGGCCCTTTTGCTGCTTCATGAAATTTTCGTCGGGACACGACACGTCCAACCCAAATCTCCAACCATGACAATAGGAACAATCGATTTCATGACGAGCTCAAGCCTCATCACGCCCATCGACGCTACACCCACGCCGCTCTGTGGTTCCATATGCGGCTCCCATACATGAGAATACAAGTGCCACGGCTGCCCCTAGGAAGCTGAAGAATAGAGCTGTCTCATCGAGATCATTTGCAAAAAAAAATAGAAACAAAAGCAAGGCCCTCAGCAGGGGCACCGTTGTTCTTCTTTTCCTATCTGTTGACGGAGAAACAACGACGACAGGCAGCCACCGCTTCTGCTGCAGACTCGTCATCTTCACAAACTCCACGGGCCATTGCTGCAAAAGTGCAGCGTCTTCACCGATTGATTTAGCAGAAGGATGAATGTGTGGACGGATCTTCGCCCGGTGTAACAATCCCCCTCCATCATAATCAATGTCTACCAACCAGCCAGCGCCATGTGCCTTTAAAGTCCGGTAAGCCCACGCACAGCAACATCTCCGCCTCCCATAGCAAGCATCCCACAGCAAGCACTCTCAGGATTACGCCGCAAAAAAAAACTGCCTCTCAGCGCCTCGCGCAGGTCAATATCGCAGGGCAGCGCATCCGTGGAATCATGACAGACAAGTTTCTCAAGAGTGTGGCGAAGCTCAAGCAGACCGCACGCCGCCGAGGTGGAGAGATCGCAACCATGGAGCTCGAGACAACGCAGGTGACCGAAGGGCAACAGTGAGAGTGGCATGGGATCTCTGTTGGGGTGGGGAAGAACAGAGATGACCTTCAGAGAAGTTAGTAGACGGAGGACGCGGCGGAGCCACTCCAGTGCCCGATGGTCCCCCAAATCTGCAATGTACGCGCGCAGGTAATCCAGCCTCGACTGCACATAATGCAGGTCCACGGGGTTTAGCTTCAATATTAGTACCCCCTCCAATAGCGACCCCGCGTTCTTCTTGTTTCAGATTTGGGGCAAGTGGTTGATGATTAGATTTTCTTCAACGCAGGGACGCAGAGAGATCCAGCACAGAGGCTGCGCTTATAACAACAACACCGGCATGTTCTAGTGGAGTTATGAAATCTGCTCGAAGAATGAAGCCTAGCAATCACAAGCTCCGGCCTGCATAAATTTGCTGTAATGTTGGATCATCGGTAATGATGGCACCATTCTGCAAACCCTAAAAAAAAAAACTAAAACTAAAAAAAAATCCCATAAAGAATTGGCAGCCATGAAAACTTCTGGTTTCTGATCCATCAAAGATGGAGAGCATACTCCCTCAGTTTTTAAAAAAATTGCCAAAGAGAAAAAAATGAGGGGAGGGAGGATTTCCATGAGAGAAATCCCCCCTCAAGGGTTTCACAGGGTAGGGAAAGCCTGCTCTGATACCAAATGTTAGGAGGGAAAACTGAAGGGGATTATATTATTCATAAAATGGTTACAATAAATAGGCATAAGCCTATATTCAACACATGACACTTGTCAAGTGAAACTGACAAGTGTCAAGGAAGGCATAGTGCACTTTACTTTAACTCTAACAATTTCATTCCCGACGGTTAGTTCTTTCTTCCACTCATAAGAGCACCTATTCCTATAAAAGTGCAATTATATTAGCAGGATCATATTCTTCCATAAAATATATGTTTTGCAAAAACTAATCATGAAGTAGTAAAACATTCAATTGATAAGATATATCACATTTTTCATTAAATATATATCTTGCATAACTAGTCATGAATAGCCAATCATTCCATCAATAAAGCAACATAAAAAAACATAAATCCATCCAATGAAAAGTCTGCCAAGGGAGGGTCATGACACTGCGAAACAAAGCAATCATTTTTCTAGTGTAACAAAGAGTTATCTAATTATAAAACCTATCAATGATAATTATTTCCATAGAAAGGTGGATTATCCATTTTTGGATGCACAAATTTTGAGGTTGCCTTAACAAGATTTCAATGTCCTATTTAAGCTATTATTGAAACTATTATTTTTATTTGTTTCTAATTGTAAAATCAAAATTATTTCTATCCATTGTATGGAATTATGATTATTTATGTGACTATGTATTTCGATTAAAGCTATGGTTATAGAGCGAAGAGAAGAAACCCAAGAAAGAAAATGATTGACAAAATGAAGAGAAGGATGATATGTGTGTAAGTTGGAAATTATTTTTGTTGTAATTTCATCCTTTTTCCTAAATAAATATGTTTTACCGTTTATTTCACTATGTATAATGTTTCTTCCATTGTGTATAGTTTCATTTTAAATTAATTTTTAATAAAAAATATCATTTCTTATACTCCGTTGTGTAGTCTTATTTTATATTAAATTTTACTTTCCATTGAGTTGAGGAGTAAGGGCCCACTCTCAACACAATGGAAAGTATTATTTAGTCACTTATATAAATATGCCCATAGAATAATTCATAAATTATTATTATTTTTGTATTTTGTATATTATTTTAATTTATGTTAACATTATGTAATTTTTTAATAAGCTATGTATGGATTCTATTGGGGGCCACTCCCATTACAAAAACAAAATATTACATTGCTCTCATTACATTTCTAACAAGTTAATTAAAGCATACCTATCTTTGTCTTTCTATCAAAGATATTCTCCATATTCCTCAAATTGCTAAGTTTCCATAATCAACTCTTTTTTTTTTGAACTAACAACAAGAAAAATACTTACATGAAACTTAACTCCAATAGACAGAAGGAAAACAAACATAACAATCATCCATCAAAGAGGAAATCAGTTCAATTATTTTTCTCCTGTAGCAGAGGTTATTCCTCCTTTAGAGTGGCAATATTTGAGAATGTATTTTTGTACTTCAAGTTCCTGAGGTAATTTATAGTTGTAACACATTTTGCAAGATCTTCAATTTCAAAAAACTATCATCAATTATTTTATAATTAGATTCAAGAATACCATATGAGGTGCTAATATTTTCCATGGAACCATTTGGATGGTCTTTAGTAATCATTTATTTTTTATCAATGATCTAATTCAAATTCTCCTTTTGGGGTTGATTCTTTTATTGCTTGCATTATACCTGATGGACAATTAGTGAATCTAGAGGATGAGGTTCATTATTTTGAACTAGGGTGTTTGAAGATTTTGAATCATTTGCATGTAGGTCCTTCTCCTCCACCAAGGAGGAATCAAAGTATGATCAGATGGTTAGGCATCTCTTCTTTAGGTGGCCATATTGTTGACAACCATAACATCTTAGGGATAAGTTTTCATATTCAATATTTTATATCCATTCCCCTTTGCTTGAGGAGATAGTAATGAATTGAGGTCTAGAAACTGAAACATCCATCCAAATAACCAATCTTGCTTTACTCATATTAATTTTATTGGAAAAATTTTCCTCTATTTGGGCATCCATATATTGGAATGCACCAATGGCATTATCGATTTTGGTGAATATATTCTCTCCCAAAAAATCCATAGGGAGAGCATAAGGATTCACCCAGACTAGTAAGCCATTAACTTATTCTATAAAGGGATTAAAACTAGGAGTCTAAGGTCTTATATAGATACCCCTTAGTCCGAAAAACCAATTATATCTATAATCCATTACCCTATCTCTATCCATTAAATCATAAAAGAAAATAGAAAAGATTTTTTTGGGTAGCAAAGTTACTTGGAATTATATACTAGTCCACCCATCTTTAATGTATCCTTTGAGCTCCTCCAGGCCTGGTATTTTCCCCTTGAGTTTATAGAGAATTATTCGGGCTTCATGATCAATCAGATCTAACCCAAAATCATCCTCTAAAATCCTGATAGAGGGTAGATGTTCATTAGGAAGCTCCACCTGTGAACCCAAATATCCTTGAGAGATATTTTTTTTGATCAAAGAGGTGGTCCATAAACAACCCTCTTCCTTCAATGCTTTACTACACCTAGGGTTTGCATCCCTTTTGTGAAGACTATATCCTTTATTACATTGCTTGACCACACTTATGGTTTACACCCCTTTCACGAATATTGTAACTATATATGAGTTGATTAACATTAAGTAAATTGTTTATAACTAATATTTTCATTATTTTAATAACATAAATTTATAGGATAATTTTATGTAGTTGCTAGATTAATTTAATTTTTTTGCAATTGTGTTAATTTACTTTTCAAAAAGTGTGATAATTTACTTTTTGCAAGTGTGTTTTTATTTTTTGCAAACTGTGTGATATTTAATTTTTTCAAGTGTGATTTTATTTTTTAGAAAAATGAGTGCCTTTACTTTTCCTACAAATTTGTTTTAGAAATCCAATACCAAAACCTATTTAAACTTTCTTAGTGCATATAGCCTAGAGATGCCACCTTGGATTTGATATTAATTAAAGTGAGAGTTTTATAAAAAAACACCACACAATATTAAGAACCTTTTCATACTTTATGTGAAGGTATTATTTATTCAATGGGTGTAGAAAGTAACAAAATTTTAACAAGGGTAGAAAATAAATATTTGGTATTATAGATACCCAATTTTGTGCACATAACTAATATTCAATTTTTTCATTCTCTTTATCAATCAACCTTTTAATCAACCAATTTAAATCAAGATTCCTTGTACCCAAATTTGAAATATTTACTACTCCAAGAGCAATAACACCGACAATGCTATCATGACCTGGGGGTGTTTTCACTAAAAAATTCAAATTTATCCTTTCCCAACCATTTTTGACCTTCAATGGTCAAGAGTCAAAAGGGCTAGTGTGATAGCATCAACAATGATATTGCCTCTTGATGCTTTGACTGTCATGCACCAAAATAAATATTTTTGGCTTTCTATCTCTTTCAAGCCCCCAACCATTTATAAACCAAATCCTAAAAAATTTGATCCTTAACATCTATAGTAGACCCCAAATATAGAAATTGTCATTCTCATGATCTTGCATTAATGGCTTCTTGAGATTCCTTTCAAATTATTACCGTATTCAATCTTGTTATTTTCATTGTAATTCTTCCCTTGAGGGTCTATGGCTTCCTATAAATCCAACACTTGAGAGAGCCTAATTAGGGACCATTTTTAGGTAGCAAAGCTCTACCAAAATCTCTCTAGAATCATAAGAAATCAAACACCATTCATGAAAATATTATACCAAAATATTATCATAATTTATGAAGATCATCTTTACATGCACTTAAGCTTTTTTTCTTGTAAGTATCTAATAAAATCTCCAATCAAACCTACAATCTCTCAAGAAAGCATCAAGCATCAAACATTAAACCTTCAAGGCTCAAGCATCCAAGTTCCATCAACAAGTAAGCTAACAAGCTTTCAACAACTAAGCTAACAAGCTTCCAACAAGAGAAAAATGACCTTATGTCTTGGGTTGTGTCGTTTCTCCTTATCTTTGCTTATTACCTTTTCTTTGTCCTTGTAAATTTAGGTTTTTATTTTATTACACATAGGACTGATATTACATCTTGCACTTGAATTTAGTTAGTATATATTTTTCAATTATTCTTCATTTTAGTAAATCTATATTTTTGTTGTTTAACAGGACCGCTAAAATCGTAGTTCAAGGCCCTTCATCATAGTCATCATAATATTAGCTCATATTAAATTTAATATTGTTATTCTACTCTCAAAAGTGAGAGTGTCACCATATTATAAGTTGATGGCACTATCACTCTATGGTTTACACAAAACAAAAGCTCCAACATTGAGTAAAAGTTCTATCAGTGCTTTTGTAACCTAGTAGTGCTTTTGCCACTAGGAATTTATTCTATGCATTCTATCATTTTATCATTTTTTGTCTATCTAAATAGGGGCCTCATTGTTATTCAAGGAAGTCTAATATCCTTTGCTAGCTCAAATAGGACCCTTTATAACTATCTATTTTTATGTCTATTTTTCAGGTTAAGCAATAGCACCAATGCTACTTTTATGAGCAAACAACACTTTCGACATAGTGGTAGAAGCATGATAATAATTTTATTTGTTGTCAATGTGAACTAGGTATTGTTTTATGTGAATTGATAAAATAGATAAAAATAAAGGAAAGAACTAGTTAGTCTTAATTGTATAGGAGAATATCTTAATATTTGAGTTTTAACATCAAATTGAAAATGTATATAGTTGCAACTTAGGTTTTGTATGGTGCATCTTCTTATGCCATTGCCTCTCAAAAGAAAAATTATTATTTACTTCCTCATCAAAATGAAAAAAGAGATTTAGTTGTAGGTGTTAATTGTTGCATTTTGTATGTGCATTAGGGTTAGGTTAAGGTTAAGCTTAGACAAAGAAGTTTCTTAGGAGAAACATAGGTGTTCTTCTATCAATCCAATAAACTAGAATTTAAGCTCACAATTTTCCTAGTCTCGAGGTGAGAGAGGGAGGGGCATGGTGAATCCCATTAGAGGCCCTTCACAATATTTTCCCTTGCTCAAATTTTAATGAACATGATGTGAACACCACTATGGGTCCCAAGGTTTCTCTTTGTTCAAGCTAAGCCTTAATCAAACTAAAATTTATCTAAATTTTAATCAAGACCATTTAATCTTGCTTGTTTAGATTACATCACATTAAATTTAAATAATAAGAACAAAACCAATAACTAGCCCACTAAAGCTATTTAATATCCTTTAAGTAGTTGTCATATGAGATACTAGGCTATTTTAGGTATATAGTGAGCCCAGGCTACCTGTCATCCATATAAGGTCTCACACGTACTTATGCATAGTAAGGAGATATTAGAATGGGCTAGTGGAAGTCATAAGGGGGCATATTATTACCTCTCATATACCGTCTTGGTCATATATCCAAGAAATCACTTCCATGTATCATTGGAAACCCACATATTGACTCTCTCTCACATACTGACATTATTATAGAGAAGGATCAAGTATATAGGGACCTTCAATATATAGAAAGACCCTTGATGTTGAAGGTAGTACATTTTTTTGTTGGATAATAAGGGGTTGTACTCGAGTCCCCCACAATTGAAAAATTACAACTCTCTTATTTAAATTTTGAGAGTTTACAAATAGATACACTTCTCATCTCAATTGAGATGGTATAGCTAGAAACCTACATTTGTTTACATAAAATGTCTGAATTCTTGATTTTCATTTTTTGTATCTTTTCAATTTTTGTATGAATACAAACATTCCAGAATTCAATATCCTTCTTAACATTTTTTATAGCAGCCTTCACAATACCAAAATTGCACCTCTACTATCTATTCATTGCATCTTAGTAGAGTAATATTTCCAAAACATCGCATTATCATAGTTTTCTTTACCAAATCTAGATTGCTAGTTTCCTTCCTGAAACACAAGAGCAATAGTTTATATGAAAATACATTATTATTATAAAATAAAGAAAATATTACCAATGGAAAACATTAAAGTAAATATTAATCATTATTTTATTTAGGCGATCAACATTTTCTTGTCAGCTTTAGCTAAACTTGCTACTTCCTCTAACCATGGAAATAAGAATTTAACTTCACGATCCTCAATCAAAACCCCTCTATTGGATAGCATATCTGCACATTTGTTTCCTTCCCTTAAAGTATATGTAAACCTGTTTTCTTCAAACTCTTTAGCAAGATTTTGAATTTCTATAAATATCTCTTGTATGTTCCATAAAGCCTTTTCTTTTCTCAAAATTGCATTTATTACTATGAGAGAATCACCTTCCATCCATACTCTATTCCATTTCATTTTTTTCTATATTTTTAACCCTTCTAAAGCCACCCAAGCTTTAGATTAATTATTTGTCTTAAATCCACTATTGAAAGCATAATGAGACAAAATATCTCTCTTTCATTTCTAATTATTCCTCCTCCTGTTGGTCCTAGATTTTCTTTAGATGATCCATCAAAATTCAATTAACCCACTTCACATATAGTGGTTCCACTTTATTTTCTTTGTCTTTTTTTTTCTTCTCTTGTATCCAACATCATAATTCCACTTAATGACTTGACTTCATCTATCAAGGCTCTCTGCTTCCAAATTAGCGACTAGATGAGTTGATAGGGTTGGTTTAGAATCCTCTTTGGCTAAACATATATATTTTTTTATTACCTCTAAACTTCTTTTCTTTCCTTTAAATATTATTCTATTCCTTTCTAGCCATATAATTCAAAGTATTGTATATTTTGATATATATCCCATATTGTCTAGAAAGTACACTTTTATAAGCGATTTTCCATTGCTTTAACCAATCTTCAATTCTGCTATTCATCACCATGTATTTACTAAACATATTAAGAATCCATTGCCATAGTTTCTAGACTATTGAGCAATGTCCCAAGTGTTGGAAATTTGAGCAAGTTTTGTTGTCATTGATGTCAAGAGGTTGATGTCCAGTTTTGTTGTCATTTGATGTCACAAGGTTGATTTTCCAAAAGGCAAGGAAGTGGTTAAAAGAAAAAGGATATAATATTTATTTTATATATTATATGCCTAAAGAATCCTAAAATGTAGAAGATCCAAGGAAAGAGAAGCAGGTTTAAAAAGAAATAATAATATTATAATATTTAATATTATAATATTTCAAGCAAAAGGATGAGGTGAAGAAAAAGAAGGTCCAAGGAATCATTAAAAAATATATCCTTGAAAAGACCCATTGAGCAGATTATAAAGGTTAATATTTAATTTATTTAAATTAAAATATTTTAACCTATGGTTAAAATTTTAATTTAAATAATCATAAGGCACCAAAGGTTTAAATTTAAATTCGAATTAAAATTCGAAATCGCATAAGCCGACGTGTTGGAGTGCAAAGGACAATGTATAAAAATGGGGAAATGATTTTCATTTCAAATATAATGCAAATTTTGAATGCCTAAGTTAATAAAATAATTGTGTGCTGCATTGTGAAGGGAGAATAGGATTTGTGTGTTTTAAAATTTAAAGAGGTAAAATTTTGTTTAAATCCATGTGGAGTGCCAAATTGATTCCAAGGCACAATGGTCGAAGGCTGGTTAAGACATTCGTGCAGGGCAAGTCATGGGTTTGATTCATGTCCCCTTCATTTTGACACACAACAAAGGTTTTTGGTTGTTTTTAAAATTCGTAGAAGGTAAGGCATTAATAGTGGATCATGCGCTTTGAGTGTTGTGTGGGCGTGTAGCCCAGGCAATAGTTTAGCCTTGGGCTAAGGTGCTACAGTGGTAGCTGGTCATGGGTTCGAGTTTGGGCACAATCATAAAGGGCACAATAACTTTTGTGAAGACATGGGCCAACATTTATAAGGTAAGCACTTTGATTTTAATTTTTGCCAAGGTTTTGAAAGGCACAAATTACATAGAGGCCACGTGATTATTTTTGCAAAGGTGGAATGCATAGGGAGTCATAAGGTTAATTGAAAATATTTTATTTTATTAGAAAGGATTGGAGTTATAAGGTGTTAACAAAGGAATTTGTTTTTTATGTTAAATGTTATTTTGAGAAGTTTGGAGTTTATAAGGTGTTAATAAAGGAACTTGATTTTTATGTATTGAATATTATTTTGAGAAGTTTGGAGATTATAAGGTGTACTTGAGACTTGATATTTTTGTATGGTGAAATAATTGTTGAGGAGAATATTTGTGTGGAAATTTTGAGATAGATTGTTGCTATCTAACCTTGAAATTGGTAAAGAGGATTTGATTGTGATTAAGATAGGTTTTGAAGACATATCTCCATCAAAGCAAAAAGGTATGGGCACATCATATTTTGTTTAAAATATTGGAATGAATGTTGTGAAATACAAGGTGGAGTGAAAAGGATTGTTTGATAAGCATTGTTGGAAATATTGAGTGAATTATTATATGCTTCATTGGTGAATTTTTAGAGAACATTTGAGATAGATATTGAGGACTATTTGAGTTAGGGTTTGAAACCCACTTTGTGCACCTTGTTTGAAGAAGTATGAAAACACTTGTTTAGGGTTTGTAAGCAAGTTGTGATTCATTGGTTGAATAATTGAATGAAACTTTTGAATGTTGGGTTGAGTATGTTTATGATTGAGCATATCTTGTGAGTTGTATTGAGCATGTGTTTGAGCAGATTTGAGTAAGATTTTGTTAAAGCTTAAGGATAGGTTTGAGCAAGCTTTTGTGAAAGCTTATGGGTAGATTTGAGATAAGTCTTGGTGAAGACTTGAGAGCATATTGAGCAAGTTCTTGAGATGACTTGAGGACAGATTTGAGCTTTGTATTAAGGCTTGAGGACAGATTTGAGGATAGAGTTTGGTGCAAATTTGAGAGCAGATTTGTGCTAGACTTGAGATAGAGTTAGAGTAGATTTGTACTAGACCAAGGATAGTGTTTGGTGCAGATCTAAGATAGAGTTGAGAGCAAGCTTTGGAGGTGACAGAGCAGAGGATAGTAGTCTCTAGTGGATAGAGATCCATTATCCAAGGAAGTGAGGACAGAGGTCTTCTGAGTGAGGTCATAGGTCTTCCGAGTGAGGACAGAGGTCTTCTGTGGAGAGAGATCCACAAGCTAGTGTAGTGGGGGCATAGTCTTCTAGAAGATCACCAGCTAGAGTAGAGGAGAAAGAGTTCTCCTGTGGATAGAGTTCCATAAATAAAAGCATAGGGGATTGGTGTCTCCTTTGGACAGAGATCCATAAACATTGTAATAGGGAAGTGGTTCCCAAAATATTTGTTTGAGAAAATTTAGTAGAAATATTTTCTCCATGGAGTAGCCCACATCGGGTGAACCATGTTAAATCATGTCTCTCATGTGTGTGATGATTTGTGCAATGTTTACTGCTTTGATATGGTTAATGCTATTGATTGGATTAAAAAGTAAAAAGTTTTATCTTATACTATTCACCCCCCTCTCAGTATAAGCATATGTTCTTCAATTGGTATTAGAGCGGGTCTCTCCATGAAAAGACTAATAGCTTGGAGGAAGATCCAAAAGGAACACACATGACTTCAGAAAATGAAGAAGAGACCATGATCGACATAAAAGAAGAATTCTTTGCTGCTCTCAGAAATACAAGAAAGGTTAGAAATAAGAACTCAAGTTTAAAGGATCAAATTCAAGAGGATGAAGAAGCAAATATGGAACTTCTACAAAGTCTCACAGAACTCAAGATAAAAGTGGAAGAAGGAAATAAAATTGAATAGGATATGACAAATCTATTAAGGGTAAGAGAAGCAGAGTGTGAAATATTGGAATAAAAAATTGTCTCTCTAAGGAATGAAGTTGAAAGGACTAAGTTACGACAAGATATAAAGTTAGGGAAATAGAAGGAGTTGAGCACCCAAGAAACAGAGACATCAAACAAAAATAAGCTCATGAATCATACTAATACTCTGGAAGGAAAAGGCATCAAGAAAGAAGAGGGCAAAGAAGAACCATGGACAAGAGTCAATCACAAGAACAGCAAAAGAAGAAGCACTCGACCATATTTTCCAAGGCACTCAAACAAGTTACAAAATCTCTTCCATGGCTATTGCTTTACATGTAATAAATATGGTCATAGAGCTGCACATTGCACTGGTTATGTGAAAAATAATGTTAATAGAAATTTTAATTCTTTTGCACCTCTTATGAATGATGATGTCATATGTTATAAATGCAATAATTTTGGGCACAAGGCTAGATGGTGCAAAATGGTATTTCCTGAGTCAAGTAAAAAGAATACAACTTCAACAATTAGGAGAGAGAGAAAAGAGCATGAGAAAGTTAGATCAATGTTAGTACAAACAACTCTTCATGTTCAAGATAAGGGAAACAAATGGTTTCTTGATAGTGGTTGTTCTAGTCATATGACATGAGACAAAAGTAAATTTCTTGTACTCAAAGAAATTGATGGAGGATCAGTAAAATTTGGTGACAATGGATCAACAAAAATCTATGGAAAAGGAACTTTGAGTTTAGATAATGGAAAAACAAATACAGAGAATGTGTTGTATGTGAAGGGGTTGAGACACAATCTACTGAGTGTTAGCCAACTTTGTGATCAGGGGAACATGGTTATATTTCATCCAAATAGGTGTGATATTAGAAAGTCTAAAACTGGAAAACTTATCACAAATGCAAATAGAACCACAAACAACCTCTACATGCTAAGTGAGATTAAAGGAGAGAAGTGTTTTCTATCACAAGAAGATGAGAGTTGGTTGTGGCATAGAAGAATGGGTCATTTGAACTTTGAAAATATAGTGAAAATAAGCAATAAGCAGGCTGTCAAAGATTTACCCAAGATAAAAATGCCACAAAACATAATTTGTGCACAATGCCAGCATGGGAAGCAAGCTAGAACAAGTTTCAAGTCAAAAGGATTTATGTCATCTGAGCCATTGAAACTAGTGCACATTGACCTATGTGGTCCTACAAGGACAAAGAGTCTACAAGGTGAAAGTTACTTTATATTATTTATAGATGATTATTCCAGAATGATTTGGGTAGCTTTCTTGAAAAAAAAGTCAAAGGCTCTTGAGAAGTTTAAAACTTTTAAAGAATTAGTGGAGAATGAAACAGGTAGAAGGATTAAGGGTTTAAGATCAGATAGAGGAGGAGAATTTACCTCAAATGAATTCATAGATTTTTGTGAACAACATGGGATCAAAAGAGAATATTCAGCAGCAAGAACTCCTCAACAAAATGGGGTAGTTGAAAGGAAAAATAGGACAGTTGAAAATATGGCCAGAGCCATGTTAAATGAGTCTAAGATTTTAGATGGTTTTTGGAAAGAGGTAGTACATACAACAGTGTATATCATCAATAGAGCTCAAGTAAGAGTAAATCATCACAAAACTCCATATGAGCTTTGGAAAGGAAGACCAACCATCGTAAAGTATTTCAAAAATTTTGGAAGCAAATGTTACATAAGACGGGAAGAGAAAAATTTGGGTAAGTTTGACTCAAGATGTGATGAGGGTATTTTTCTTGGCTATTCCACTAAGAGAAAAGCCTATAGATGCTATAACAAAAGGACACATACTATTATAGAAAGTATAAATGTAACAGTTGATGAGAAGATAGGGTCAAGAGAACCAGCTCGAGAAATTGTGTATCAGGAAGAAGAAAGTTGCCAAGAAGAGTTAGGTGAAGAATCAGAAGAAGAAGAAGAAACACAAAGACTACTACCCAAAACTCCATCCAGGTATGTATAGAAAAATCATCCAAGAGATCTAATCATTTGGAATCCAGATGAGAGACAGAAAAGGAGAAGGATAATAGCAACAAATGAGCATGCTAATTTTTCTTTGTTATCTAAAATTGAGCCCAAATATTTCAATGAGGCAAGAGAGGATAAATTTTGGATCAAGGTAATGAATGAGGAACTAGATCAAATAGAGAAAAGTGAGACTTGGGAACTTGTCCCATGACCAAAAGGTAAGAATGTGATTGGCACTAAATGGGTATTTAGAAATAAGTTAAATAAATATGGTCAGGTAGTAAAAAAAAAGCAAGATTAGTATGCAAAGGTTATGCATAGGTTGAGGGAATTTATTTTGATGAGACGTTTGCTCCAGTTGCATGAATTGAAGCTATAAGAATGTTCTTAGCCTTCTCAAGTTTCAAAAACTTCAAATTATATCAAATGGATGTTAAATCAGCCTTTCTAAATGGTGTCCTAGAAGAAGAGGTTTACATTGAGCAACCATAGGGATTCAACCTAACTGATAAACCAGACTATGTATGCAGATTGAAGAAGGCACTTTATGGACTAAAATAAGCTCCTAGAGCTTGGTATTCAAGATTGGATAAGTACCTTCAGAAATAGGGTTTCAAGAAAGGAATAGTGGATAGTAACTTATACATCAAAAATGAAGGAAATGACTTACTAATTATGGTTGTTTATGTGGATGATATCATTTTTGGAGGCAAAAATGATAAGATGTGTCAAAAATTTGCAAAGAGCATGCAAAATGAATTTGAGATGTCAATGCTTGGTGAGTTGTTCTTCTTTCTTGGACTTCAGATTTCACAATCAGAGAAAGGTGTATTTCTCTCACAAACCAAGTATATAAAAGAGATGCTAAAGAAATTCAAGTTAGAATATTGCAAACCAGTGAGTACCCCCATGGTTATAGGATGCAAGTTAAGTAAAGATGATGAATCTCCTAAGGCAAATAAAAAATTGTACAGATCTATGATTGGCAGCTTACTGTATGTCACAGCTACAAGACCAGATATAATGCAGGCAGTGGGATTAGTGGCAAGGTTTCAAGTGGCACCAAAGGAGACACATGTAGTAGCAGTAAAAAGGATTCTCAGATATTTAAAAGGGACTATGGATTTTGGGCTCTGGTACCCCAAAAGCGAAAATTTCACTCTCACAACATATACAGATGCATATTGGGTTGGTAGCATTGATGATAGAAAAAGCACAAGTGGAGGAGCATTCTTTCTTGGAGATTGTTTAGTCTCTTGGCTAAGCAAGAAACAGGCATCAGTATCCTTATCCACAGTAGAGGCAGAGTATATTGCAGTAGTTGCTTGTTGTACATAGGTATTATGGATGAAGAGAACTTTAGAGGACTTCAAGATAAAGCATGATCACCCTATTCCCATACTATGTGATAATACAAGTGCTATAAATATCTCAAAGAATATGGTGATGCACTCCAGGACCAAGCACATTTTGATCAAATATCATTTTCTAAGAGAGAATGTGATAGATAAGCAAGTCAGGTTGGAATATGTTACTACAAAGGAGCAGATTGCGAATATTTTCACTAAGCCACTTCCAAAAGAGACTTTTGAGTATCTTAGAGGAAAATTGGGAGTAGTTCTACTCCCACCCCAAAATTAATCACCTCAAGGAGAGGAGGTGGGGAGGAGGCTGAGCTAAGAGTCTTATATTTAGCCCCAAAGGTGGCCCTTTGCCATTGATGTCAGAGGGGGAGAGATTTGAGTTAGGGGAGAGCATTTAGTCAGAGAGCATTCAGTCAAGGGGAGCAGTTTCTCAAGGGGAGAAGAACTAAAAAAGTAAAAGGAATGTTTAAAAAAAAAGGGTTTGCCATCAATGACAAAGGGGGAGATTGTTGGAAATTTGAGCAAGTTTTGTTGTCATTGATGTCAAGAGGTTGATGTCCAGTTTTGTTGTCATTTGATGTCACAAGGTTGATTTTCCAAAAGGCAAGGAAGTGGTTAAAAGAAAAAGGATATAATATTTATTTTAAATATTATATACCTAAAGAGGCCTAAAAGGTAGAAGATCCAAGGAAAGGGAAGCATGTTTAAAAAGAAATAATAATATTATAATATTTAATATTATAATATTTCGAGCAAAAGGATGAGGTGAAGAAAAACGAGGTCCAAGGAATCATTAAAAAATATATCCTTGAAAAGACCCATTGAGCAGATTATAAAGGTTAATATTTAATTTATTTAAATTAAAATATTTTAACCTATGGTTAAAATTTTAATTTAAATAATCATAAGGCGCCAAAGGTTTAAATTTAAATTTGAAATCACATAAGCCAACGTGTTGGAGTGCAAAGGACAATGTATAAAAAGGGGGAAATGATTTTCATTTCAAATCTAATGCAATTTTTGAATGCCTAAGTTAATAAAATAATTGTGCGCTGCATTGTGAAGGGAGAAGAGGATTTGTATGTTTTAAAATTTAAAGAGGCAGACTTTTGTTTAAATATGTGTGGAGCACCAAATCGATTCCAAGGCGCTGGGTAGCATAGATGGTGGTCGAAGGCTGGTTAAGATGTTCGTGCAAGGCAAGTCGTGGGTTCGATTCACGTCCCCTTCATTTTGACACACAACAAAGGTTTTTGGTTGTTTTCAAAATTTGTAGAAGGTAAGGCATTAATAGTGGATCGTGCACTTTGAGTGTTGTGTGGGCAGGTAGCCCAGGTGATAGCTTAGCCTTGGGCTAAGGTTCTGCGGTGGTGGATGCTCACAGGTTTGAGTTTGGGTGCAGTCATAAAGGGCACACTAATTTTTGTGAATACGTGGCCAAAATTCATAAGGTAAGCAATTTGATTTTAACTTTTGCCAAGGTTTTGAAAGGTGCAAATTACATAGAGGGCATGTGATTATTTTTGCAAAGGTGGAATGCATAGGGAGTCATAAGGTTAATTGGAAATATTTTATTTTTGTTGATTAGAAAAATAAATAAAAGGATTGGAGTTATAAGGTGTTAACAAAGAAATTGATTTTTATGTTAAATGTTATTTTGAGAAGTTTGGAGTTTATAAGGTGTTAATAAAGGAAGTTGATTTTTATGTATTGAATATTATTTTGAGAAGTTTGGAGATTATAAGGTGTACTTGAGACTTGATATTTTGTATGGTGAAATAATTATTGAGGAGAATATTTGTGTGGAAATTTTGAGATAGATTGTTGCTATCTAACCTTGAAATTGGCAAAGAGGATTTGATTGTGATTAAGACAGGTTTTGAAGACATATCTCCATCAAAGCAAAAAGGTATGGGCACATCATATTTTGTTTGAAATATTGGAATGAATGTTGTGAAATACAAGGTGGAGTGAAAAGGATTGTTTGATAAGCATTGTTGGAAATATTGAGTGAATTATTATATGCTTCATTGGTGAATGTTTAGAGAACATTTGAGATAGAGATTGAGGACTATTTGAGTTAGGGTTTGAAACCCACATTGTACACCTTGTTTGAAGAAGTATGAAAACACTTGTTTAGGGTTTGTGAGCAAGTTGTGATTCATTGGTTGAATAATTGAATGAAACTTTTGAATGTTGGGTTGAGTATGTTTATGATTGAGCATATCTTGTGAGTTGTATTGAGCATGTGTTTGAGCATATTTGAGTAAGCTTTTGTTAAAGCTTAAGGACAGGTTTGAGCAAAAGCTTATGGGCAGATTTGAGATAAGTCTTGGTGAAGACTTGAGAGCAGATTGAGCAAGTTCTTGAGAGGACTTGAGGATAGATTTGAGCTTTGTGTTAAGGCTTGAGGACTGATTTGAGGATAGAGTTTGGTGTAGATTTGAGAGTAGATTTGTGCTAGACTTGAGACAGAGTCAGAGCATATTTGTACTAGATCGAGGACAGTGTTTGGTGCAGATCTAATATAGAGTTAAGATTAAGCTTTGGAGGTGATAGAGCAGAGGATAGTAGTCTCCAATGGATAGAGATCCATTAGCTAGGGTAGTGAGGACAAAGGTCTTATGAGTGAGGACATAGGTCTTCTGTGGAGAGAGATCCACAAGCCAGTGTAGTGGGGGTAGTAGTCTTCTAGAAGATCACCATCCAAAGTAGAGGAGAAAGAGTTCTCCTATGGATAGAGTTCCATAAATCAAAGCATAGGGGATTGGTGTCTCCTTTGGACAGAGATCCATAAACATTGTAATAGGGAAGTGGTTCCCAAAATATTTATTTGAGAAAATTTAGTAGAAATATTTTCTCCGTGGAGTAGCCCACATCGGGTGAACCACATTAAATCATGTCTCTCATGTGTGTGATGATTTGTGCAATATTTACTACTTTGATATGGTTAATGCTATTGATTGGATTAAAAAGTAAAAAGTTTTATCTTATACTATTCACCCCTCTATCAGTATAAGCATATGTTCTTCACCAAGAGATGGTCAAAGTATGTTTATGATTGAGCATATCTTGTGAGCTGTATTGAGCATGTGTTTGAGCAGATTTGAGTAAGCTTTTGTTAAAGCTTAAGGATAGGTTTGAGCAAGCTTTTGTGAAAGCTTGTGGGCAGATTTGAGATAAGTCTTGGTGAAGACTTGAGAGCAGATTGAGCAAGTTCTTCAGAGAACTTGAGGATAGATTTGATCTTTGTGTTAAGGCTTGAGGATAGATTTGAGAGCAAAGTTTGGTGCATATTTGAGAGCAGATTTGTGTTAGACCTAAGATAGAGTCAAAGTAGATTTGTACTAGATTGAGGATAGTATTTGATGTAGATCTAAGATAGAGTTGAGAACAAGCTTTGGAGGTGATAGAGTAGAGGATAATAGTCTCCAATGGATAGAGATCCATTAGCTAGGGTAGTGAGGACAAAGGTATTCTATGGAGAGAGATACACAAGCTAGTGTAGTGGGGGTAATAGTCTTCTAGAAGATCACTAGCCAGAGTAGAGGAGAAAGAGTTCTCCTGTGGATAGAGTTCCATAAATAAAAGCAGAGGGGATTGGTGTCTCCTTTGGATAGAGATCCATAAACATTGTAATAGGGAAGTGGTTACAAAAATATTTGTTTAAGAAAATTTAGTAGAAATATTTTCTCCATGGAGTAGCCCACATCGGGTGAACCACGTTAAATCATATCTCTCATGTGTGTGATGATTTGTGTAATATTTACTGCTTTGATATGGTTAATGCTATTGATTGGATTAAAAAGTAAAATTTTTTATCTTATACTATTCACCCCCCTCTCAGTATAAGCATATGTTCTTCACCAAGAGATGGTATATACTCTCCTCCTTTTTACAAAGAACACATTGAGAGGGGCCATGAAACCCCTTTTCATAAGGTTTTCCCAAGATAAAATTCTTATATTACCTACTAGCCATACAAACATTTCGACTTTAGGAATGCTTGGGCTATCCTAAATATCTCTCCATATTCTAGTGTTACTATTTTGTTGATGTTTTACATTATATCCACTTCTTGTTGTGTATTATCCGAAGCTATTCAACTCCCAAATCAATTTATCCTTGGATTCCTTTAGAATAATCATAGTTGTTATCTCTCTACTCAATTGCATCCTAACATCAATGTCTTGTATACTTGTTAAAAAATAATCTTTCCATTTGTATCTTCCTGATCCTTGTACAAAATTTTTGAAACCTTATCACCATATTTGTATTGAAGTAATCTCATCCAAGGTTTCAAATTTAGATCTAAATTGAGTGGTTTTTTAATCACACCAAGTATCCAACCAAATAGATTTTTTCTCTAGTTCCCACCACCCTTTTTTTATAAGGGAATAACCCCCTACCCCACATATTTAAATGTTTACTCCAAGTGAGGGAGACCTAGAGGGGCTCAGGATTGGAACCACCGACATCAAGCTAGCAAACACTCAGGAAAAACTAGTTGGTCTACTACCTCTGCTCATGTTGAAGGAATTACATTATTTGGTACCTTATAAAAAAATAGATTAGGGTGTTTTAATTTTTGTGTCAATAGTAAGTGTCATGTTATTAAGGTGTATGTACTATATAACTAAATTTGGAGCTATGTGTAAGAGGTTTCATGTTAGTAAGTGTGAGTTATGTGTGTGAAGTGTCAAGTTTAGAAGTGTGGAGTTATGAATAATCATGAGAGACTTTACCTTTACGTAGTATATGATATTTATTATGTAAGAGAGGAACATGAAGAGTTGTATCTCCTAAGAGTTTAAGGAGAGCAAAGGTCAAGAGTCATGTAATATGAAGAGTCTAATGTATCTGTATATTGAAATCCATGTAATAGATTATTGAACAAGCATTACATTTATGCATTGCTTATAGTAGATGTATTTTCAATAAAGATTTCAGTGATTTAATTTTAAATTATTTGTGATATTTATTGTATGAATTTTATCTAGAAATATTATGATATCTTATAAAATTTTCTTGTGGTGAAATAGTATCGGATTTCCAATAGTGGTATCAGAGTTGTCCTTAGTATGTGCTTAGAAAGAGCCATGTTAAGTGAGATTGTAGCAGGAAAGAATGTGTGACAATGTTGAAGAAAATATGATTGAAAGGTTGAAGGAGTTACTATTGGAGGAAGATAGGAGTGAAGGTGCTGGTGAAGACAACCCTAGAGAAAGCAAGAAAGCAAAGTGAACAGAGTGCTTTTTTTTTAAAGGAGATGAAGGAGAATGAAAATCAAGAGGAGCACAAGGTTTGTGAAGGAGACAAAGGTGAACTGAGATACATTTGGAGGATGATTGCAAGGAAAACTTATATAAGCTATAGTTAGTGGAGAGTAGAACGAGATTTAAAGTGACAATGATGGAAAGAATATGAGTAGAATAAGGATGTTTGATGTAAAAATACTAGAAAGAACGTGCAAATATTGTAACAAAGAAGAAACATAAAATTATAAAAACCAGGAGTTTAGAGCTCTATGCCTAAAGAGAGCATGTAGAATGAGGAACCTAGTTTTTTATTGGTGGACTACATTTGAGGACAAGCATTTGAAATGAAAAATTAGTTTGAGCTTGGAAGTCTATGTCTTAGGAAACATCTATGAGATATTTCACAGAGATAATACACGTAGTATCAAAAATGTCAACGATATTTTTGTCTGAGCAGAAGGTATTCAAAATTCTCTTACATGCAATTATTAAAGTTGGAAAGCTTTAAAATTTTTAGAAGGGTAATAAAATTTGGAGGAAATCAATTTTGGAAGAGATAAAATTAATTAATTTCGAGAATTAAAATTAATTGGGAGTCATAAGAAGATTAAAGAAATTGAATTATTGATTATCGGGAGATATAAGAAGAGAATTAATTAAAATTAAGAACTAATTGAAATTAAAGGGAGTTATAAGAAGTGAAAATTATTTGAATGAGGGGGGGAGGGGGAGGGTCTTGCTCCCTCTCCATTATCCCCCTCCCCTGGTTCTTGCCCAGTCCCTAGGTCATCCCACTCTAGGAATGATTTGTAGCAGATGATCTCCTTAGGGGGAGATCCTTCTCCACTTTCTACTCCTTTCCCAGTAGTTTTAGGGTTTCCCTACCCGATCTCGGGGTATGGTGCATCCCAAGGGTCTCCTAGGGTTTCTTGCATGCTTTCGAGATCCCTTCCCCGATCTCCCTCAGGCTTCCCCTTGGGGTTTTTTGCAGGTTTTTGCTTGGATCTAGTTCCTAGGGCTTCCTCGATCGATGGTGGTGGCAGGTTGGGTTTTTGACTACTTCTTTGTGCATCCCGTGAGGTCCTCTCTACTTTGGGGTTGGTCTAGAGGGCCAGTTTCCTCTTTTACTAGTGACTCCTCTCTGGGATGCCCATGGTTACTACTGGTCTCATCCTGTTGGGTAGGGCTATTTTTAGTTTCTTTTTTGGAGGCTTCTTTTTGGATCTATAATTTTGTGGACACCCAGGGCATTGGTTGGCCTTCGGGGTGGGCCTCTTCCTCTGCCTAGGTTGTTCCTAGCCCCAGTCCCAGTTCCCTAAAGCTTCCATGAGCAAGGATGGGGGTATATTGGTCCCTTCGTCTGGGGTTCCTAGGGTTTATATTACATGTATGGATATTAGGGGGGACTCATGATCAGTGTATGCAGAACCCGGTTCCCCTGGGTTAGGCTTCAAAGGATCCCATCTTTGTGCCTATTCTTGCTTCCCTCATGGGATCCTCAGGTTGTTCATTTCAATTCCTATTTAGGGGCTTCTGGTCCTAGTTCCCTGGATCTGTTCATAAGCAAGGATGGTGGTTCTTAGGCCTTTCTATTGGAGTAGTGGGGGCTTCCTTCTGTATTCACTGGTTTGGGAGGATATCAGTGTGTTTGTTGTTGTGGTCCCTCCTTCCTCCTTTAGTTTTGGCTTTCAGGATCCTATCTTTGCACCTGTTGCTATTTTCCTTGGATCCTTCTAGCTTCCTCGTATTTATCCTTACTATGCATAGGGATATCTTGGCCTGTAGATATCCCTAGTAGTGTTGTTCCTATTTTTAGGCTCAAGCGGAGGCTTCCCACTTTTTTTATTTGAGGACCCTGATGCCATTTCCCAGATTGTCCTGCTGCTGATCCCTGGCCTGTATCTCGGTGCTGCTTGTTGCTTTGTTCACGTGGCTGCTTGTTGCCCTACTACACCCTGGATTGCATCTCAAGGTGTACCTAGGTGAGGATCCTCTCTAGTTATCTAAATTTCCCTGCTTCAGATTTTTGAGCAAGATTTCTGGTTATAGGCTATTCTTGGCCTTCTCGCTCTCCCTGCGTAGGTCTAGGTAGATGCGCTATATCCACCCCTAGGAGGATCCCAAACTACTGTATCCACCCCTAGGTGGATCCCAGACTATTGTATCCACCCCTGGGAGGATCCTAGTCTGCCAAAAATGGGAGGATGATACTTTGGTGAAGTGGGTATCACTAATTAGTTCTAGAATCTAGTCTTTTTGCTGGATCAAGGGTTGTTTCTAGCCCTTTCCCTTTCAGTTTGTGTTTATTTTCATGTACTAAGGAATTTCTTTAAATCTCGATGCTACAAACCTTTTTGTTATAAGGTTTTGGAATCCTCTTAAAAATCCCATTTGTATATAAAATTCTAGTTACTTATCCAGAAAAAAAATTATTTGAATGGTAAATTAATTGAAAGAAGGAAAATTGAAATTAAGTGAAAGAAAAAAATGAATGAAATTTTGAAGAAAGACAAATTTTTTTATTGAAAGAAATATATTGATTAGAATTGGAATTGAAGGGAGTTATAAGAAGTGAATGAAATTTAGAATTAAAATTTGAAATTTGAAGAAGAAGATTAAAAATGAAAGATTGAAGGAAAATAAGAATTTGAAATTGAAGAAAAATTGATGAGTGAAGAATTGAAGAAGAAAGAATAAAGGAAAATTGAATTGAAATTGAAAGAATATATATATATATATATATATATATATATATATATATATATATATATATATATATATATATATATATATATATATATATTTTCTTTAGGAGTAATAAGGAATTCCACATCAAAGGAAATAAAAGAAGAAATTTGAAAGAATTTATGTGAACAACAAGAATTGATTGAAAGAACAAAATGAGTGCATCAAAGAGATATTTTTCAAAGTCACATATGTTCAAAGAATTAAGTATAATAAAAAAAAAAAATTCAAATAAAAAGAATACATTGTCATAGACACATTCTAAGATACAATAAACCACAAGAAATTCAATCAAAACCAAAAATTGAAATATGATGACAATTCTTGGTACATTGATTTAGGAGCAAGCCACAAAATAATAGGAAATATTTATTGGCTTGTTTAAATTCAAGGAAAACCAAGTATACCTATCAATATAGCATATGATAAAATTTATCCTATACAAGGATTATGAAATGTAACACTTAGTATATTGTATTCTTAATGCACATTAAAGAAATGTGCTTTATGTTCACAATATAACAATTGTTGGATAAAGAAAAAATGGTATAATTAAAAAATATTAATGGAATAAGATATGTTTTATTAAGATACTATATAAAATTGAAGCTATGGGATCCTAAAAAAGTGGTATATTTGCCTTAGCTGTGATTGAAATTGCACAAAAATATTTGGATCAACTTTTACCTAAAGAATATATTAAAAGAAGTACTATATTGAACACAAAGCTTTTATGGCAAATGAATATGATAATATATTCTTTGATGACTTTATCAAAAGGAAAAGTAATAAATCACTAGAAAAATTACAATATCAGAACCTGAAGCAACACGAAAGGCAAAATACATGAAGAAGAAGAAAGTACATGAAGGAAAATTGCCTCCATACCAAATGATGTAATACGAGGGGGTGTTGAAGGTATTACTTTATTTAACAAATTTACAGGCGGTCTACTCGAGCTACTATGGTAGAGAGGGTAGGATGTGTGCTATTCGGGCAATGAATGCAAGGTGCCCCCTTGCATGGGATTTCTCAAGGCAGCAAAACTCAGAACTGGTTTAGATAAAAGGAATCCAAATTAATTTTTTTTATCTCCAATTAGGGTTACAGGTTTGATGGTGATGTATTGTCATGGACATTGTTTGTGTTGTGCATTTATGGCTCTTATGGTGGAGCTATAGATAACACTGCAACTAGGTTTTGGAAGAGGAATTGAATTTATATCAATATTGATGGGGACTGAGAGGTTGTAGGTTCGTGTCTCAACTACTATGTTACCTCCTATGCTACATGTCATTGCTTTATTGCTATCATCTACATGGATGGAGATGTCAAAGGGATAAATAGCCATGGCAATGCTCATCCATATCAAAAATCTATATCCCTATCTTCTCCTATATCAGAGTCATTTTTTCTATTGAATATTTATGTGACATGGAAATTTGTTTATCTATTTATCAGTGTTGAAGACATGAATTAATAAAATCTTATTTTTTTATAGAGGAATTTTTGTGGCCATATAAATTGTGAAGAAAACAATTAAGAAAAAATTGTATTTTTTTAGTATTATGAAGTAGAGGTAGAGTTTTGGTATTGTGAAGGCTGTTGTAGGAAAATCTATAGATAGTAGAGGTGGATTTTTGATATTTTTGGAAAATGTTATGAAGTACATCAAGGAGGAGATCCAAGTTTGAGTTTTTCTAAGGGACACATGGATAATATCCAAGTTGTGTTGTAATACCAATACCACTTGGTGGTGATTATGTAATGTAGGTATCCAAGTTGTGTTGTAATACCAATACCACTTGGTGGTGATGATGTAATACGGGTATCCAAGTTGTGTAGTAATACCAATACCACTTGGTGGTGATGATGTAATACGGGTATGCAAGCTATGTTGTAATACCAATATCACTTTGTGGTGATGATGTAATATGGATGGGGCCCATTTCAATCCCATAAAATTAATTAAAAAAAGAAGGTATTACTTTATTTGGTACCTTGTCAATAATTTATATTAGGCTGTGTTTAATATTTGTTTCAACAGTAGGTGTCATGTTAATAAGGTTTGAGTATGTGTCATATAAATAAGTGTGGAGTTATGTGTAAGATGTGTCATGTTAGCAAGTGTGATTTGTATGTTTTAAATGTCAAGTTTAGAAGTGAGGAGTTATGAATTATCACGAGATACTTTATCTTTATGTAATATATGAGATTTATTATGTAAGAGAGGAATGTGAAGAGTTGGATCTCTCGAGAGTTTGAGGAGAGCAAGGTTCAAGAGTCATGTGATATGAAGAGTCTCATTGCTACTCATAGATACTAGCTTCTCTCGATTACACACTTTGCAAATGTAAATATCCTAACCCTACCTTATCCTAAGCTAATTACTGTTGAAGATATGTGATAAAGGACATTCCACATGATCATCCTCAAGATAGTCCCTCAGACTATCTAAGCCAAAACGACTTCTATTTTGGAAAATATTGTTCCAAATTGCAAATGTCACTATCTGAAACCCACTTGATTGCACTCAGTTATCTCTAGATCTTGCTTATCTTGATATCCTAGGAGTGTTTCTTGTTCCCCATCAATTGGAAGATGAATATCGTATTATCGTTGAATAAATGATGACCATTGATATTAGGACTCCTAAAAATCCCAAGATCCTTAAGCTAGAAAAGTCTTGAATCTAAGTGTGAGGAATACACCAATAATTTGATAGGGTTCAATGATATATTTTCTTGGTTGTATGACCCACCTTGGCAAGACTTTTTCTTGTTGTTAATTTATGTATTGATGTGTGGATATCAAATGCATAATCTTAATTTATTTAATCAATATGTGTTGATAGTTGCACTTTATGCTTTCAAAAAGTTGGATTATACCACTTTTGGGATATGGTACTGCTGATGAAAATTGTGGCTGCAAGACAAGGTACTCTCATGGGTGGATTGGTATGGGAAAACCACCAAAATTGAGAGAAAAATAAAAATGATGGATGAATTATCATCAACAACTCAAAGGTAAAAAAAATCCTTCATATAGATGCATTGAAAATGCGTGTGTTTGATTAAAATACACCATCAATAAAAGAGGTTGTTATTAAGCAAAAGAGTCATCCTTAGTAGGCAAGTGATAACATCGTAGTTATCATAAATCCTTCTACTTAAGGAAATAGCATGGTTTGTGAATATTATTGATTGGAATTTTGTATTGTAATCTATCATTGAGATGCATTCATGCATAGGTTTAAAGTATGGTGAAAAATATATCAATAAAATTAAAGAGATGAAGTGTGGTAGGATTCAAGCAATGTGAGATTCAAGATCAAGTCGAGAGCTGG
Source organism: Wollemia nobilis (assembly GCA_028583015.1). Classification (NCBI taxonomy): domain Eukaryota; kingdom Viridiplantae; phylum Streptophyta; class Pinopsida; order Araucariales; family Araucariaceae; genus Wollemia; species Wollemia nobilis. The sequence goes on along the minus strand of JAQPPZ010001836.1, from coordinate 6,018,519 downwards.
GGGGAAGAGAGAAGATAATGGGAAGGAGTCTAGAGAGCAAGCGTACACTGGATTAGCTAGAAAATAATTATTTTGAACTGACATAATTTACAGGTAGACCCATTTTAATACCTTTTAGTTCTTTGGGTGATGTTGAGTAGCTTCTGGTGCATGTTATATGTATATGTTTTAGTGGAAATAAAATATCACTTCACTTAAAGATAAAAATACACTGAGTGGTATTATTTGATATGCAAATATTCCCCATTGAGGGCAGTGAAGGCAAGTCTAGCAATGCTAGGGTAGTGAAGTAAAAATATTTTAACAGTGCCACAATAGTGCCAGGGCAACGAAGGTGAGTGCAGTAGTGCTAGGAAAGGAAGTAAAAATATTTTATAGTACCTCAATAGTGCTAGGGTAGTGAAGGCGAGTGTAGCAGTGCTAGGGTAGAAAGTAAAAATATTTTAACTATGCCACAACAGTGCTAGGGCAACAAAGTAAAAATATTTTAATAGTGTTGCAACAATGCTAGGGCAGTGAAGGTGAGTGTAGCAGTGCTAGGGAAGCAAAGTAAAAATATTTTAATAGTGCTACAATAGTGCTAGGGCAATGAAGGCAAGTGCAGTAATGATAGGACAGTGAAGAAATATTTTTTTAACAGTGCTGCAACAATGCTAGGGCAAAAAAGGTAAGTGTAGCAGTGCTAGGGTAGGGAAGTAAAAATATTTTAACAGTGCCACAATAATTCTAGGGTAACAAAGGTAAGTGTAGTAGTGCTAGGGAAGTCAAGTAAAAATATTTTAACAGTTTCGCAACAGTGCTAGGGCAGCGAAGTAAAAATATTTTTTATTTGGTATTTTTAAAAAGGTAGTATAATTTGGGAAAATGGTTTCTTATTTTTGATGAAGAATGAAGAGGAACGTTTGGAATTATCAAAGGACCCCTTTTAGAGGCAACACATATTTTCAACTCCAAGGGCCAAGGGTCCCATTTTTGGACAAGATTTAGAAGTTGAGAACTAGGGATCCTTTGGTTTTTTGAGTGACCAAAATAATACTATAGGTTATCAAACTTTAGTGGATAGAGGAGAGTCTATATCAGTAGGTTTAAATCAAGTCAGTTGTCCTATTGAATTCTCACTCTTAGGTGTATTAGAACACTCTACTCAAATTATGGGTCTAATGAATGAGCAAGCATTTCATTGCAAGGAAGAAAAACTTGAGCAAAATCCAAAAAACCCAAAATCACTTCTCCTAAAAAAGTTTCCTTTGTTTGGTTCTGGTTTTATTGGTAAAAGTCTTGATTTAGAGGCCCTAAGTGGAGTGGGTCCAAACTTACAATCAACATAGTATACAAATCTAGTTACTAAAGTGCGTAAGGAACATAAAGTGGTTAAAAAGAGAAGGTTGAAGATCAGAATGGTATTTGAGGAAGACTTGAGGATGGAACAAGTTTTGGATTTTTCAGAGAATGCCCTTATTGGAAAGTTTCATGGATGTAAAATAGATGATAATACAATAAATGAGTGGTTGTAAAAGGTATGGATCCCAATATTAGGATATTGGCCAATTTTTCACTTACTTTCTAGAGGATGGATAGGTTTCCTTTTTCAATCCGAGGAAGATGCATAGAAAATTGTAGGAGGTCATTGGTATTGGGGGTCTAATTTTTTATCTTTGAAGGCTTGGACGACTTGCTTTGATCCTAGGACTAAAGTTGCTAGGAGAATCCTAATCTGGGTAAAACTTCCAGGTCTACCAATGGAGTTATGGTCAGAAAGGGCTTTGAAAGTGATTGGAGATTCATTAGATAAAACCTTGGATATAGATATTTCTTTCAAATCTAGTGTTTTTTGGTCTGTATTTCAAGTTTTGGTTGATATGGATATTAGTGAAGGCTTACCGGACTGTATGGAGATAGTTGTGGGGAATACAGTTCATACTCAAATATTGGATTATTTGAATATTCATTTTAGATGTGTTCATTGTCATGTTTATGGAAATATCACTAAGGAATTTTCTCAAGATTTCACACATAAAGTATGAAGGAGAAAACAAATGATTAGTGGATATTTCAAGTCAGTTAACAACAATAAAGAGATACCTATTTTTTAGAGCTTAATAGTGCTCCCTAATTTGGTACAAACAAGCAAAAATAATTTTGTTGAACCTAAAACCAAAAATTTGGAGGAGAAAGAAATTTTGGGCCTAGATTTCTCCATTTCACTATTCATAAGTTGTTATAGAAGGAGACAAAGTCATAAAGAAAACTATGAAAGGATTGGAACCCGATACTTTTAAGTTTATTGGTCAGACATCTAAGCCTTATGAAAATTACTATCCGATACATGAGAATACTACGGACTTAGGTAATAAAGAAGTTTGTATACTTCCTTATGAAAGTTTTAAGAGAAATCCTAGGGAAAAGAAATTTTCTAAGATATTGGACAATGGGCTGGAAACCTCAAAAATATTGAATAGGGATTATGATCCAAATATTTCTACTGTTGGGGGAAGCCTTTGTGACCTATCAGTTGAATATTCTAGAGAGGTATCCATTTTAGGGGATGGTTTGGAGATAGGTTCCTCTTGCAGATATTTTTTACATCCAGGAAAAGGGAATCCAAGCCAAGAAATTGTGCAGTTTTTGGAAGGTTAGGGTTAGGTTTGGACCATATAAAAGAAATCTATTTCATGCATAGGAGAAGGCTTTGAGAGAAATTCAGTAGGGTAAACAAAAATCTATCAAAGGGGTCCTTAGAGTAGGATAAAACCCCTCTAAGATGTTTAAATGTTCTTGTTATCCCTTAATATACAAGGTCTTGACAGTCCCTCTAAAAGGCTTGCCTTAGCTAGGCTGGTGGAAATTCATAATCTAGATGCTATCCTTCTACAAGAAACTATGGGAGCAAGTAAAAAAGTCATTGAAGAGTTAAGTAAATTGCTTAGGGACTAGGAGTTATTGGGTCTAGATGCTACCAAAAATTTAGGGGGTGTTTTGACTGGCAGGAAGAACTCAATATCCTTAATCAATTCTTCCTTTATGGTTTCAAGCTTGTGGACAATTTTTTTTTAAGACTTGGTTTTGAGGTTTTTAGTTATTAACCGTTATGGTCCCTATGAAGATAGGTAGGTTTTTTAGGATGATTTTTTCTCCCAAAGGTGTGTTAGGGATGAAAGAGTTATCATTGGTGGGGACTTAAATTTTACTATGAATAGAAGTGAGGTTTGGGGAGAATCTGCAAGACTTGATAGACTTGTAGATTAATTCAAGCATAATATTGAATAAGCTGGTTTAATTGATTTAGAACCAATAAAATTAATGCCTATGTGGAGAAATAATAGAGTTGGGGAAGCTAGGATCTCAAAGAGGTTGGACATATTTTTGATCTTAGAGACATTAATACAATGAAATCAACAGAAAATGGTTATGGGTTGAGATTGGAGGTGGCTTAGATCATTCTCCCATTTTTCTTCAATTATAAAGTCAAGAGGCAAAACCTAGCAATCCTTTTAAGCTCAATCCAATTTGGTTGGAGGAAGAAGATTTTCAACAACTGATTAAAAAAGAATGGATTGGTTATGACCAAAGTTCCAGGTCATCAACGAGATTTCATTTTGTTGCTATTCTAAAAAAATTAAAAGGAGTTGTGTCATCTTGGATTGTAGTTAAAAATGAGATTATGTATAGAGATCTTAAGTTGGTGGAGAAGGAAATTTTAAAAATTCATAAAAAGGATGAGGTTGGTTTGTTTAAAGAGGAGGAGAAAACAAGACTGGTTGAACTAGAAATTAAGAAGAACAAATTTTTGGAGTGGAGGGAAGCTGAATGGAGAATGAAAAGTAGATTTGTATTGTTAAAAAAAGGGATGAAAATATTAATATTTTCAAATTTTTTCTAATCATGGGAAGAAGGTTAAAACTATATGGGAGATGTAGAGTGAAGAAGGGGTCATCATTAGGAGTTTTTATAAGTTAGCAGATTTGGGAGTAAAACATTTTCTATCTATCTATAAATAATTTGATAGAGTCAATATTGGGGAAATTTTAAAATTTGACTACTTTATTCCCCAATTTTGTGATAGAGATGGACAATCATTTACTTATGAAGGAGGTCATAAAGGAAGAACTGAAAGTTGTTCTGACTTATTTCAAAAAATATAAAAGTCCAGGGCCTGATGGATGGCCCATGGAGCTTTTCCTAGTTTTCTATGATCTAGTTGAGGAGGATCTTATTAGAGTAATGGAGGAAGTTAGGTTGAGTGGTCAAGTTTTGGGGGCTTTTAACTCCACTTTTTTAGCTTTGATTTCAAAAAAGGAGAAGCCTAAAATGTTTTATGAATTTAGACCTATTTCATTGTGTAACTGTATCTATAAAATCATTGCAAATATTTTGGTTGTTAGATTGAATAAAATTTTCTTTATATTTATTTCCCAAGTGCAGTTTGGGTTTTTAGCAGGTACACAAATTTTTGAAGCCATAGGAGCTGCACAAGTGGGCCTTCACTCTATTAAAACAAAAAATCTTCTTGCAATGGTCCTTAAACTAGATCTATTTAAAGCTTATGATAGAACTAGATGGTTGTATCTCAGATTGATGCTATTACATGTGGGATTTAGCTATCCGGTCGCAAAGTGAATTATGGGATGTATTTCTTCTATATATTTTGTTGTTCTTATCAATGTATCAGATTCCAAATTATTTGGACCCTCGAGAGGACTGATACATGGAGGGCCTTTATCTCCTTTAATTTTTTGTTGGTTGTTGAAGGATTGAGTAGAGCTATTTTGGAAGCAAAGAGGGTAGGATCCTTGTTCGGGATCAAAGTGGGGGTCATTTATTTATCTCATTTATTATTTGTTGATGATGTATTATTGTTCACAAATGGAATTTTAAGGGAATCTGGAAATTTGAAGTAAATATTGGACACGTACAGTATTGTTACCGACATGGAGATAAATTTTAAAAAATCATCTATTTTCTTTAATGGTCTAGAGTAGGAGACTAAATAGGATCTAATCGAAATTGTTCCTTTTTATCTCTTAAATTTCTAGGAAGACTTTAAGTATATGTGGTTTTTATTAAAGCCAAATACTTATAGGAAGAGAGATTGGGGATGGTTTTTAGAGAAGATTGAATCTAGGATTAACCATTGGTGTAATAGATGGTTGTTTATTGGTGGGACATTAACACTTGTAAAGTCTATTCTTGAGGTAATTCTTGTGTTTTAGCACTCCTTGACCTTTATTTCCAAATAAGTTCTAGAGAAAATAAGAGACTCTACTTCAAATTTCTTTAGACTGGATGCAAGGAATATGAAGGCATTCCTTTAGTTAAGTGGTAGAGTATTTCTAGGCCAAATGAGGAAGGTGTTTGAGACCTTAAAAAATATCCATATTTTTTATTATTCTTTGGTAGCAAAAATTTTATTGAGGATTTTTACCAGAGAAGGATTATCAAAGAAGATTATTAAACATAAGTATATTTTTCCAAGGACATTTATAGATTGGATCAAAAGTCCACAAAAAAGCATTAAAAATATTTCCATTCAATGGAAGGCAATAGTATAGGTATTTCCAGTGATTGGAAAATATTTGGCTTGGAAAGTGGGCAATGGTGAACAAGTTAGAATAGGGGTTGATTCTATTTTGGGTTGTGGAGAAAACATTTTGTTGTCGGAAGCTATGATAAGTTCTTTAAAATATAAGGGTTTTTATTTTCTTTATCAGGTGGGGAATCATATTATTCTAGTATTTGGACCTAAGGTTGGAAGTAGGCTCAGGTATTAGTTTTTTCTAATGAGCATGTTGTTTTATGGAAGGCTTACACTGATAGTATTAATAAGAGTCATATCGAGCTGAGATCTAAACCGAATACTATTGCTTGGGTATACAAAAAATTTGAGGGTCAATATTGATATGGATAGACTTGGTTACAAAGCAAGTTTTTATTCTCATCCTCAAGGGTATACTTGGTGGTGGAAGCGGATTTAGAAATTATTTTCCCAAAAAAACAATTATTTTCATGTGGTTAGCTTTGAGAAATAAGGCTTTGACTTGGGAAGTTTTATAAAGTAGAAGCAGACAAGGTCCAAGTATTTGTATGTCGTGCTAGCTAGAGGAGGAAAACATCACACATTTGTTAATCAAATGCCTTTTTTCTCAATAGGTTTGGTTAGAAGTTGAACAAATAATTGGAGTACAAAATATTTGGGAAGGAGAAATAGTGGAGGTATGCTTAAGATCGTGGTTTATAAAAAAGAGTTGAAATCATTTATTTCTTTACCATGTCTTATATGTTGGGGTATATGGTTGGCACAAAATGCAACTATTTTTGAAGGGAAGTTAATTTACCTATTTCAAGTCATATTTCAAGTGAGGACTTTGGTATCATTCAACAAAGTGCCTGGAAAACATAAGAAACCTTGACAAGTAGAAATTTTTTTCATTGAAAAGTCTCAGCCATGGGGTTTTTTGATGGGGCTAGTCAAATACAATCATCTTTTAGTAGCACAAGAAGTATTATATACTTCTCAGATACCCAATATATCAAATTTAAAGTAGGTCTTGATATAGGCTCCAACAATTTTGTTGAGCTTCAGGCGTTGAGATTGCTAATGAAGTGTGTTGTGGAGAGAAATGTGGAAAAAATACAATTTTTTGGAGATTCTACTCTAGTCGCCAATTGGATGAATAGATCTATTCAATGAAAAATAACTTGCTTAGACCAGTGGGAGATGAACTACTGAAGGTGATTTCTCTTGTACACATATTTATAGGGAATTAAATCAAGAAGAAAATAGGTTATCGAAATAAGATCAACAGGTTCTAAAAGGTTTCTTGCAATTGGAAGAGAACAAGGATGGAGTTCTTTCTTTCACCCACATTTCATATCCCTAGTTTCTATTCTAGCTCCAAGTTTTTTACTATGGGTCTATTTCATTTGATTAGAGCTTTATGATAATTTCTAACTGTTTTCTTTCTATTCTGCTAGTTTCTTTTTTATTGATTTCTATCCAGGTTTTGGTCATGGAGGTTGTTTGGATGATTAAGTATTGATATATAAGGATATTTATCCTTATTATCCCCATGCTATTTTGAATATGGGTTTTTTCCTCTTTGATATACCTGACTGTAATTATATCTTGAATCCCAATAATTTGCTTTTATCTAGGTTTTTGTTTTGGCTAAGGCACTTGAGAAGTGTAATTTTATTTCACTCTTGAAATAAAATTACGATTTCTTTTCTTGTAAAAAAAAGTTTAAAGTATGGAAATTGTTTTTTTAGGTATTAATAATTAATACTTAAAAATAATATCAATGTTAATGGTTAATATTAACATTCAATATTTATTTAAATTAATTATAGGAGGTAAGTAATTGATTTAATCCTAATGTTAGTAAATAACACTAACATTAGAAGAAAAGCCATTGAATTAATGAGATAGTGATTTAATTATTAAATATAGACCTATGGGTATTAATGAATTAAGGTAAGCTTTAATAAAATAGAAAATTCATTAATAAATGAAGTTCATAAGGTTGGCAAGTTGGCAATGGTGGAAACTTTGGCAATGTATTTTCTAATGTGTTACCTTTATCGTAATGGGCAAGAAAGGAGTTGCATCAGTTGAGTTTCTATCTCCTTTTATTTTAAAAATACCTTTGGGAAGTAAGAATAAGGGTTTTTATTTTTTGTTAGTTGGGTAAAAAAGGAGGATCGAATAGAGGTGAAAGATTAGAGAAGGATACTTTGGACTGCAATTGAAGAGGTATTTATACTCTAGTTATATGTTTGCTTGAACCCAAATATAGGGTATATGGATGCTCTATTTTTCTTACGTTCTCTTGCATCTCCTTAGATGCTTGGGTGTTTATGCGAATTGGTGTTTTACGAGCCTGCTTTATTAATTTTTTTAGGGTTATTTGAGTAAGAAAGCATAAATCTACATGCAATCCAATTCTCCATCCTGTAATATGTTTCTTTGATCATGAGTCATAGATGCATTGTTACGAATTGAACCCTGTATCAAATGCATATTTTTTGTTTCAACATCTTGAATTTTTATGTTGGAGAGGTGGTTATTCATTCTCTTTAGTTTTATCTAGTTCCATGCAATCACTAGAAATTGATTTTGATTATTGTTAGATCTTATCTTATGCTAGTACCTTTAGCATCCTTAAATTATATTAAGGGATGGGAAGAGACGATGTAGGAAGGTTTGTGAAGGCTTAGAATTATTCAGTTTGTCATTGTGCTATTTTGTAAGGTTTTATTAAAGTTGTAAGCTTTTTTTAATAAGTTATATGTGGCTTCTATTGGAGGCCACTCCCATCAAAATACCAAAATATTACATTTTTTGTAACATACCTTTTTATCACAATTTTTTCATTTATTTTTTTCTCTTAAATATATTCTTCAAATTACTCGAAGTGCTATGTTTCCATAATCAACTCATTGACATAATTTTGATTAAGACATAAAATCTCACTTGGCTAGTTGCCTTCTAAAATTTGAATTTCACCGGGATGAAGATCAATACCACAATTCATTAATTTATCTACTACTCGATTTCCTTCTCTATAAATATGCTCACAGTGCCAAGAGATTACCTCTAGTAATAAATGATGAACATCAACAATAATATTATTTTTTATCCAGTCTCCACATTAATTTGTGTTAATATCATTGATGATAATTTGTGAGTCTTCCTCAATTGAAATATAATTTTATCCTTTTTATACTACAATTTTAATCCCTGTAAGAAGTTCCTTAGCCTTTGCATAGTTATTACTTAAATTTCCATATGATATAAGAGAGGAGAATTTTACCTCACTATTTCTAAAAACACCACCTCCACCAGCTTTTTCTTGTTTTCCTTTAGAACCACCATCAATATTTATTTTGATAAACCCAGTTTTTGGATATTTCCATTTTACCATAGATCAAAGTAGATCCTTTGTTTTAATTCCATTGTCACAAATGAATCTTTGATGTATGTTCAAATCATGTAGCCAAGTCATTAGCACCTCTTTTTTTCAATTGAGACTTCCCATGATAAGCACCATATTTGTAGACATTTTGCAAGAGAGGAAATAATATGGTTCTAAACTTGGGCATGATTTTGAGATTTATTTTTAAAAATTTTAGCATTCCTTTTAAGTCATAAATTCCAACAAATAATGATAGACCAATCCTCCAAAGAATACATAATGCTTTAGCTTTAAAATAATTTATCCAACATTTTATCAAATCTTTCAATTTTTATGAACCTACCCAGTATAATTTCATATTAAAAATAATCCCAAATGGTGTGAACAAATGGATAATGAAGAAGTAAATGGTTTGATGTTTCTAAATCCTTCTCACATAAGGTACATATGAAAGGGTCCATAGTATCCTCTTCTTTGTAGATCTCTCCTATAATAATCTCACTTTGAACTACTAACCAAAGAATTATTGAGACCTTAGGGAGAGCCTCTAATGACCAAATGTTCTTCCAAAGAAAATATTTGGAAGGAGGAAATTTTGATTGTTCTAAATATTCATACCCCAACTTGACTAAGTATCCACTATCCTTTGATAAATTCTAAATAAACTCATCCTTTCATGTAAAAATCAGCAAATAAAACTCTCGAAGCATCTTTTGAAGTTCATTTACAATTTGTTTGAGTTCCTATCCTTCAATCAGGTTACTAAAAGAAATACATGATCTAGAAGTTTTACTCATAATAATATAGTATTTGACCTTTGGACCTTTACATGCTAGGCATGCTTGAGCCAATGGTTGACATTTTGAGTTAGAGATAATAGGATAAGTCTTCAACCAAGCATCAAACCAAAAATTTGCATAACTTACCTCATTGAATGACCATATAATATGTTTCTTTATCAATTGTAAACTCTTTGATATGAAGTTCCATGTCGACAATACTTTGGGTAGAGTTATTTTCCTAAATAATTTCATTGCATCAAAAGAACCAAAATATTTTTAAAGTAATATTTTTACCCAATTCTTTCCTCAATCTCTGAATAAGCTCCACCCAAGCTTTGCTCTTAATGCTAAATTCATAATATTGTAATTTCATAAGCCTGCTCCTCCAATATTATTTCCTTTGCATACCTTATCCCACTTGCAAAGAGGAGACCTAAATTTTTCCTCACAACCTTTCTATAGAAAGTATCTTTAAATTTTACTAATTTTTGATGTAATATGTTGGCAGTCTTGAAAGTGACATCATATATATAGGCATGTAGTGCAATGTAGTTCCAGGGAAGACAGGACAGAAAAGCCCAACATGTCTTTTGGGAAGCTAACAAAATTGCTGATAAGTTGGCCAATTTGGGTGTCGATGGTGATGAACTTTTCAAATGGGAACACGTTGTCCCAAGTGAAGTAGAGGAGCTTATTCAACAAAAATTCCAATAATGATAGTCGAATTTACCAACAAGGAAGACACTGTAAGTTCGAAGGCTAGGAGTATTCCCATCTCTTTTTTGAATTGGACACAATAAAAATTATTTGAGCTATTAGTCTTCGTGGATTCTGCTTGGAAATACCACAAAGACTAATGGAGACAGTCACATGTCAGATAACATGGCTCCTAGTCATATTAGTAATTTGAAGTTGGTTGATAATCATAGGAAAGGAAAGAAACGACAATATAAGAATTCGAACCAAAGCCACGTGGACCACCAGATAGCCACTGCCATAAATCTAGCCAACAGGTTCACTTCTCCAAGGCTTATTGGCCAAGATAGTATGTGGTACCAAAGCATGTCATATACAAAATAAAGCAATTACCAAAGAATTATTAAGAGTAACTGTCAATACAGAGCTTGTGGAAGTTTTTTCAGTACTCTGCTATGTGTGTTTGTAGCTTTTTATTTCTTCATTGTCTCAAGGAAGTGTTAGTCTTATAATGACACTGAGAGGGGGGGGTGAATCAGTGTAGCTCTTTAAACTTGAATTTATAGCTCTTAATACCGCAACAATTAAAACTTATTACTAGATACAACAAGTATAACAAAAGAGCATCACACAACACAAGATTTAACGAGGTTCACCAATGTGGCTACTCCTAAAAAATTGATTGCTTGGACTACCATCCAAATCCAGCCTTTGCAAAGCACCAACTTTACAATCAATTTACCAGCACCCACTGGAAGGAGCACCAACCCCTGATTTATCTACACCAACATAAAGGAGCACCAACCCTTGATTTATCTACACCAATAGAAAGGAGCACCAACCCCTGATTTACCAACACCAACTAGAAGGAGCACCAACCCCTAATTTATCTGCACCAACAAAAAGGAGCACCAACCCCTGATGCCAAGCTACAACCTGGACTTCAATTTGAATCTATAAGTTTGATAGTAAGATACCTTTGCTTTTGCAAGACCCTGACTGGTCTTCTTCACCTTTGCGTTCTCTGCGCACTCTGCTCTCTCTATGCAATCACTTCACACACTCTGCTTTGTTACAGTCAAACTTCATGATCGTCTTCTCCCTTTTGCGCACTCTGCTCTCTTTGTGAATTTCACACTTAGCACGATTCGACATGACTTGCTCTCTACGCACAACGACCATATTTCACACACATTCCACCATCTTCTCAATTCTCCAAACAACCCTCCTTTTATAACAATATTTTTTATGATGAAAACCCTAATCTTAGTCGGTTGTAAATCCTAATATTAGTCAACTTTCATAACAACTATAAACCCTAATTTTAGTTGGTTGTCATCGGTATTCGTCAGCTTCAACTCAAGAAGATGTTCGGTTTATCCATCGCTTGATGATTTCATTCTGGATAGACCCTGTAACCTCCATACTGACTTTTGATCACTCTTCGTATTTTAGCAATATGAAATCACTCTATAACTACCCCTGTAAATGCCGTAGTGATGTCGGTCCATTGTCATACTTCTCATTTTAGTCGGGTTCTCCTTCTTGACTTGCGCATTTATGACCTATCATGAAATCATGACATTTCTACCTCTGTAGCTTCTTTTGTTGCTATTGCCATGAAAATACATGTCACGATATCGTGACACTTTCACCTCCATACGCTTTCTCTATTCTTTTGTCATGATATCGTGACATTTCTACCTTCGCAGACTTCATCTTTTCTTTTGTCATGATATCACGACATTTCTACCTCCGTAGACTTCATCTTTTCTTTTGTCACGATATCATGACATTTCTGCCTCCATATACTTTGTCTTTGCTTTTATCGTGATATCGCGACACTTCTACTTCCATAGACTTCGAATTTGCTTTTGTCGCGATATCATGACACTTTTGCCTCCGTAGTCTTCAACTTAGCTTTTGTCGTGAAATCATGACACTTCTGCTTCCGTACTTAGCTTCTTTGCTTTTGTCACGAAATCGTGACACTTCTGCCTTCGAAGTCTTCTTCTCTGCTTTTTTCATGAAATCGTGACACTTCTGCTTTCGTACTTTACTTCTTTGCTTTTGTCATGAAATCGTGACACTTCTACCTTCGAAGTCTTCTTCTCTGCTTTTATCATGAAATCATGACACTTCTGCTTTTGTACTTTACTTCTTTGCTTTTGTCGTGAAATCATGACACTTCTACTTTTGAAGTCTTGCTTTCTTCTTTTGTCATGAAATCGTGACAGTTCTGCTTTCATACGCTTCCTCTCTTTCTTTTGTCATGAAAATGCGACATGTCACGATATCGCGACACTTTTCAAACTTACTTTCTCTCTCCTATTTTAGTCGTGAAAATGTGACATGTCACGAAATCGTGACACTTTTCAAACTTACTTTCTCTCTCCTATTTTAGTCGTGAAAATGCGACATGTCACAAAATCGCGACACTTTTCAAACTTACTTTCTCTCTCCTATTTTAGTCATGAAAATGCGACATGTCACGAAATCGTGACACTTTTCAAACTTACTTTCTCTCTCCTATTTTAGTCATGAAAATGCGACATGTCACGAAATCATGACACTTTTATTACTTGTTCTCTTTCTTCGAACTTGTCGCGAAATCGTGACACTTTTTTCTGCTTTCTCTTTCTCTTCCAACATGTCGCGAAATCGTGATAGTTTTTCCACTTGCCTTTTTCTCTTCCAACATGTCGCAAAATCATGATAGTTTTTCCTACTTTTTCTCTCTCTTCCAACATGTCGCGAAATCATGACAGTTTTTCCTGCTTTTTCTCTCTCTTCCAACATGTCACGAAATCGTGACAGTTTTTCCTACTTTTTCTCTCTCTTCCAACATGTCGCGAAATCGTGACAGTTTTTCTTATTTTTTCTCTCTCTTCCAACATGTCATGAAATCGTGACAGTTTTTCTTGCCTGTTGTATATGTCGCGATATCGCGACACTTTTCTTACTTGTCTTTTTTCTTTGATATTTTGCATATGGGCCACTTCGGTCTTCTTGGAAAATCACTGTACATACTCTGAATAACCTTTGAACTCCTGTCTTCTACATCTGAATAGCTTTTGAACTTCCTGTCCATTGCATCAACAGATCTATCTGACTGTGTTGACAAAAATGACAATACTATTGCTGCACCTTGCTCAACAATCTCCCCCTTTGGAATTTTTGGCAACACATGTGCAATTTCCTATAACTCTTCTCCCCCTTTGACAATAATACCAAAGGGCTACTATAGACTCCCCCTGAGTCCATGCACAACATTCTCAGGAAAAATTTATTACACTTAGCAAAAATCATGAACATGAGCAAAAAGATAATCAAATACTTAAATGCTCCCCCTGAGAATGTGATCCCCGTAGCTAGTCAATTCTTGGGAAGTGTGACCACTCCCAATTTATTGTGAAGGTACTCAAAAACTTCCTTGGGCAATGGTTTTGTGAAGATATCTCGCTACTTGCTCTGTAGTTGGAACAAAATCCAACTTAACCTCACCTTTCGCAACTTTCTCCTTCAAAAAGTGATACCGATAGCAATGTGTTTTATGTGTGAATGCATAACCTGGATTCTTGGAGATGTTAATGGCACTGGTGTTATCACACTTAATTGATATTGGCTCACTGAAGCTAATACCAAGATCTTTCAAGGTTTGTTTCATCCATAATACCTGTGTACAACATGTTGTCGCTACAATATATTCTGCCTCTATTGTCGATAAAGAAACTGACTCTTGTTTCTTACTGTGCCACGCGACCAATCTATCTCCAAGATAGAATGCACCTCCATTGGTACTCTTTATGTCATCGACACATCCTACCCAATCTGCATCTAAATACGAAATAAGGGTGAAGTATTTACCTTTCGGATACCATAACCCATACTCCATAGTACCCTTGAGGTATCGAAGAATCCTCTTCACTTCTTGTCACATGAGTCTCCTTGGGATTAGCCTGAAATCATGCTACCATGCATATCGCCTACAAAATATCCGGTGCAGTAGGCTGTCGGGTACGATAAGCTCCCAATCATAGATCTATACATGGTTTGATCAATAGGTAGAGAGTTTTCATCCTTGCTCAACTTGCACTTTGTCGTCATGGGAGTGCTAAGCTGGCTTACAATCCTCCATTGTGAACTTTTTTAACATCTCTTTCACATATTTAACTTGAGAAATAAATATGCCCTTCTTATTTTGATTAACTTGCAACCCGAGGAAATACGAAAGTTCACCAATCATTGACATTTCAAATTCTTTCTACATCTTATTTGCTAAATATTTACACGACTCATCTTTGTTGCTGCCAAATATGATATCATCTACGTATACAACAAGAACAATAAGATGCCCATTTTCTATTTTGACATACAAATTACTATCCACCATACCTTTCTTAAACCCTTGTTGAGTGAGATAGTTGTCTAGCCTTGCATACCATGCTCGGGGTGCCTGTTTTAAGCCATATAATGCTTTCTTCAACTTGCAAACCAAGTTGGGATCATCACCAAGTTGGAAACCATCTCGTTGCTCAATATAAACCTCTTCTTCAAGTTTTCCATTCAAAAATGCTGATTTCACATCCATTTGATAAACTTTGAAATTCTTGTAGACTGCTAAAGCCAGAAACATTCTAATTGCCTCTAGTCTAGCTATTGGTGCAAAATTTTCCTCAAAGTCAATGCCTTCAACTTGTGCATAACCCTTACATACCAATCTTTCTTTATTTCTGACTACCTATCCATCTTCATTCAATTTGTTTCAAAAAATCCATTTAGTCCCGATTATATTTTTATTTGCAGGTCTAGGTACTAACTCCCAAGTTTCGTTTTTCTCGATCTGATCTAATTCTTCATTTATTGCCTTCATCCAAATTTCATCTTTGCTTGCGTCATCAATATTTTTGGGCTCAATGCTGGATAATAGAGAGTAGTAACTTACTACTCTTCTTCTTGTCTGAACACCAACTTTGGGGTCTCCAATTATTTGCTCTCTAGGATGATTTTTTTGCCAGCTGCCTGTTTTGAATTTCTTATTTTCTTCCACTTTTGAATCACAACTTAAATCATCTGAGTCAATTTTTTGTATCTTTTCCGTTTCGTTTTCCTCATCTCCTTCAATAACCTCTTCATAAATTGGGTAGTTCTTTTCATAGCTAATTACTCGTTCTCTACCTTCATCAAATTTAACATCGACACTGTCCACAATTTTCTTTAGCCTCTTGTTGTAGCATTTGTAAGCTTTGGTTTTTGATGAATAACCAACAAAAATACCTTCATCCGCTCTATCTTCAAACTTACCAAGATTATCTTCGAGTTCTTTTGATGTAGCACTTGTTGCCAAAAAATTTGAGGTATTTTGTTGTTGCCCTTTTACCGAACCACAACTCATAAGGAGTTTTGCTTTCATGTGTTCTCAGCATGTACCTATTTTTGATATACACCGCAGTATGAAATGCTTCTTTCCAAAATCTATTTGCTACTCTTCTTTCAGCCAACATAGTCCATGCCATTTCCTGCATTGTCCTGTTCTTTCTTTCTACCACTCCATTCTGCTGAGGTGTCCTGGCTACTGAAAACTATCTCCTAATACCGTATTTTTCATAGTACTCTGTAAACTCCTCTGAAATGAATTCTCCTCCTCTATCTGATCTTAAACATTTGATCCTCCTTCCTATTTCATTCTCAACTTGGTTTTTGAAAATCTTGAACATTTCAAAAGCTTCTGATTTATGCTTCAAGAAAAATATCCATGTCATTCTGGAATAGTCATCAATGCACAACATAAAATATTTGTCACCATTTATGCTTTGTGTTCTCATGGGTCCACATAAATCAGTGTGTATTAGTTCCAAAGGTTTGCTTGTGTAGTACTCTTTTGTTTTGAATGTGACTCTAGTTTGCTTCCCCTTTTGGCATGAAGCACAAATGTTGTTTGTAGGTTTTTTGATGGTGGGAATATCTCTCACTGCCCTTTTTGAGTTGATTTTTACTAGATTATCAAAACTGATATGACCGAGTCTCTTGTGCCACAACCAAATTTCTTCTTCCTATCCAATAAAAAAAGCTCCTTCTGAAGTCTTTAAGAGCGTGTACAAGTTTCCAGATGTCCTTGATCCAATTGCTATCAATTTTCCATTGTTTGTTTTTCTAAATTCACAACCCTGCTTCTTAAAACCTACTTCATGACCTTTATCACAAATCTGACTTATGCTCAACAAGTTATGTTTCAAACCATCCACAAAAAAGACTTCTTCTGACTTAATTTTTCTGTCACTAATTTTAACTGAACCTTTGCCAACTATCTTAGCTCCATCATTATTTCCAAACTTTATTGAACCACATTCATATTTTTGTAACTTCTCAAATTTTTGTTTTTCACCTGTCATATGATTGGAGCATCCACTATCAAGTATCCATGGTACATATTTATTCTATGCTTTAAATGTTGTTTGTACGATTAAGGATTCATTTTCTTCCTTAAGTCGCTCTTTTTCTTTCCACTCCGTTTTGATAGTAGTTTTGGGCTCTTGTTTTGCCTTTCCCTTATCAATAGCTTGTGCATGTTTTTTGAGAAGTTTTCTATTTTGTCTCATCCTATTTGGTTGAAATTTTCTTCCCCGAAACTGATTTGATGCAAATGTACTTCTACAGTTTCTTGCAATGTGCCCAAAATTATGACAGTTATAACATTCTACTGTATAATTCATGAGAGGAGAAAAAGCATTTCTACTTGGTGAAATTCCTTGGTCTTACATTATATTTGCAGTCTGAGATTTTATGTCCATAGCCATTGCATTTAAAACAGAAACCAGAAAAGGGATAATTGAACCTGGGTGATGGTCTTTGCCATGTTGTCATAGGAGCCATAGGTCTTCTTCTTCTTTGATGTGTGACATTGGTGAATCCATCATTGTCAATTCTCCTTTCGTGCATGGCATTATTGCTTTCTTTTGCATGAGACATTTTTCCTTGATCAACCTATTTCTTATCTTCATTCTTTATGGATTCTACATTTTTGGCCTTTGATCCATTTGATGATTCTCCTTCGACGAAACCTAGACCAAATTTGATGCCTGCAGGCCTTTGGTCATTTATAATCTTATCCAGCTTCATAGAACTTTCTTCGTGTTTGTGATAGCAACTAATTTTGTGATTCATCTCTTCTATATGCATCCATAAACCAACATTCTCTTCTTCTAGTTTGCAGCAATAATCTATTTTCATGGTAATTTGTACTTTGAGATCTTCAAATATTTTCTTGTATTCTTCTATCTGTACTTTCAGACTGGTTATGATTTCGTTTGCATCCTCAAGATTTTTTGAAATTTTCTTATTCTTTTTCCTCTCTATTTTCCACTCTTCAAGTGCAGAGATCAACTCACCTTCTAGATCTACTTCAGCCTCAGGGTTTTCACCACATACTTTAGAGTTCACTCCTTCTTCCTTTTCTGATTTTACTTCTTCAAATGCCATGAAAAGAGCTTCACCTATTTCCTCTTTAGAATCCTCACCGAAGCTGTCTTCTGTTGAACTGGCATTCCTGATTCTCTAGAACGCGTAATTAGATCCGTCAAACAATGGTGCTTTGTTTGATGAGAAGCCTTCACCACCTACCATTGTGTTACTTCCAAGATCACCCTAGCCGATTAAGCTTGTACAAGAACTTAGCTCTGATACCAATTGTTAGTCTTACAATGACACTGAGAGGGGGGGTGAATCAGTGTAGCTCTTTAAACTTAAATTTATAGCTCTTAATACCGTAGCAATTAAAACTTATTACTAGATACAACAAGTATAACAAAAGAGCATCACACAACACAAGATTTAACGAGGTTCACCAATGTGGCTACTCCTCAAAAATTGATTGCTTGGACTACCATCCAAATCCAGCCTTTGCAAAGCACCAAATTTACAATCAATTTACCAACACCCACTGGAAGGAGCACCAACCCCTAATTTATCTGCACCAACAGAAAGGAGCACCAACCCCTGATTTATCTACACCAACAAAAAGGAGCACCAACCCCTGATTTATCTGCACCAATAGAAAGGAGCACCAACCCTTGATTTATCTGCACCAATAGAAAGGAGCACCAACCCCTGATTTATCTGCACCAACAAAAAGGAGCACCAACCCTTGATTTACTAGCACCAACTGAAAGGAGCACCAACCCCTGATTTATCTACACCAACAGAAAGGAGCACCAACCCCTAATGCCAAGCTACAACCTAGACTTCAATTTGAATCTATAAGTTTGACAATAAGATACCTTTGCTTTTGCAAGACCCTGACTGGTCTTCTTCACCTTTGCGTTCTCTATGCACTCTGCTCTCTATGCAATCACTTCACACACTCTACTTTATTACAGTCGAACTTCATGATCATCTTCTCCCTTTTTTGCACTCTTCTCTCTTTGCAAATTTTACACTTAGCATGATTCGACATGACTTGCTCTCTGTGCACAACGATCGTATTTCACACACATTCAACCATCTTCTCAATTCTCCAAATAGCCCTCCTTTTATAACAATATTTTTTATGATGAAAACCCTAATCTTAGTTGGCTGTAAATCCTAATCTTAGTCGACTTTCATAACAACTATAAACCCTAATTTTAGTCGATTGTCATCGGTCTTCGTCGGCTTCAACTCAAGAAGATGTTCGGTTTATCCATCGCTTGATGATTTCATTCTGGATAGACCCTGTAATCGCCATACTAACTTTTGATCACTCTTCGTATTTCAACAGTATGAAATCACTCTGTAACTGCCCCTGTAAATGCCGTAGTGATGTCGGTCCACTGTCATACTTCTCATTTTAGTCGGGTTCTCCTTCTTGACTTGCGCATTTACGACCTATCACGAAATCATGACATTTCTGCCTCTATAGCTTCTTTTGTTGCTGTTGTCGCGAAAATACATGTCATGATATCGTGACACTTTCACCTCCGTATGCTTTCTCTATTCTTTTGTCATGATATCGTGACATTTCTGCCTCTGTAGACTTCGTCTTTTCTTTTGTCATGATATCATGACATTTCTACCTTCATAGACTTTGTCTTTTCTTTTGTCGCGATATTACAACATTTCCACCTCCGTATACTTCATCTTTGCTTTTGTCGTGATATCGTGACACTTCTGCTTCCATAGACTTTGACTTTGCTTTTGTCACGATATCGTGACACTTTTGCCTCCGTAGTCTTCAACTTAGCTTTTGTCATGAAATCATGACACTTCTACTTTTGTACTTAGCTTCTTTGCTTTTGTCGCAAAATCATGACACTTTTGCCTTCGAAGTCTTCTTCTCTACTTTTGTCACGAAATCGTGACACTTCTGCTTTCGTACTTTACTTCTTTGCTTTTGTCATGAAATCGTGACACTTATGCCTTCGAAGTCTTCTTCTCTGATTTTGTCATGAAATCATGACACTTCTGCTTTCGTACTTTACTTCTTTGCTTTTGTCGTGAAATCGTGACACTTTTGCTTTCAAAGTCTTGCTTTCTGCTTTTGTCGTGAAATCACGACAGTTCTGCTTCCGTACGCTTCCTCTCTTTCTTTTGTCGTGAAAATGTGACATGTCGCGATATCGTGACACTTTTCAAACTTACTTTCTCTCTCCTATTTTAGTCGCGAAAATGTGACATGTTGCAAAATCGTGACACTTTTCAAACTTAATTTCTCTCTCCTATTTTAGTCGCAAAAATGCGACATGTTGCAAAATCGTGACACTTTTCAAACTTACTTTCTCTCTCCTATTTTAGTCGCGAAAATGCGACATGTCACGAAATCATGACACTTTTCAAACTTACTTTCTCTCTCCTATTTTAGTCGCGAAAATGTGACATGTCATGAAATCGTGACACTTTTCTTACTTGTTCTCTTTCTTCAAACTTGTCACGAAATCGCGACACTTTTTCCTACTTTCTCTTTCTCTTCCAACATGTCATGAAATCATGATAGTTTTTCCACTTGCCTTTTTCTCTTCCAACATGTCACGAAATCGCGACAGTTTTTCTTGCTTTTTCTCTCTCTTCCAACATGTCACGAAATCGTGACAGTTTTTCCTGCTTTTTCTCTCTCTTCCAACATGTCGCGAAATCGCGACAAGTTTTCCTGCTTTTTCTCTCTTCCAACATGTCGCGAAATCGTGATAGTTTTTCCTACTTTTTCTCTCTCTTCCAACATGTCACGAAATCGTGACAATTTTTCCTATTTTTTCTCTCTTTTAACATGTCGCAAAATTGAGACAATTTTTCTTGCCTATTGTATATGTCGCGATATCGTGACACTTTTCTTACTTGTCTTTTTTCTTTGATCTTTTGCATATGGGCCACTTTGGTCTTCTTGAAAAATCACTATACATACTATGAATAACCTTTGAACTCATGTCTTCTACATCTGAATAGCTTTTGAACTTCCTGTCCACTGCATCAACAGATCTATCTGACTGTGTTGACAAAAATGACAATACTGTTGCTGCACCTTGCTCAACAGGAAGGGATCCGTGTCTGTTTCTTTTTTGTAATTATGATGCATGTGTGTTTTCTCAGGGTTTACCCAAAATGTTGTATGGGAAGTTTCTTTTTAATAACAGGTTATGTGCCTTACCAGATGTAATGGCTTTGGTGGCATGTATATTTAACATATATAAGGATATGTTCATCAACAGACCTGGGCTGATTTTTGTAAAAGGTTTTGGGTCAACCTGTAAAACCTGGTATTAATGCTATAGTATCTTATCTACCAAAAAAAAAATGTAGTCTTTATGAGTTATAGCCTTCCTACTACGGTTAAGAACTTACCTTTCTAACCTACCAAGTAGGGTTTCATTCTATCCAAAAAAGAGATCCAAAGCTCCTCTATCAGACAAAGGAATACCCAAGTAGATTGATGGAAAATTTTCAATTTTAAACCATTAACAATAATTTGTTGTAAATTTAGGATAGTATTAATGAAAAAATATTGGATTTTGTAATATTTTCCAACTATCTAATAGCCTTCTCATAGTATGATAATATTTATTTGAACTCCATGGCCTCACTAACTGAGGGATGGCCCAAAAGAAAAGTATCATCAACAAATTGGAGATGAAATTTGAAGGGACCATTTTTTGCAACTTGAATGCCCTTGATTTTTCCTTCCATTTTTGCCTTTGAAAAGGCTCTCCCTAATGTTTTTTCTAGAATAATGAATAGATAAGGAGAAAGTGGATCACCTTGATAAAGTACACAATATGACTTGAAGTAACCAAAAAGAGAACCATTGATCAAAATAGAAAATTTTACAGTTCTATAACAACATTTAATTCACTCACACCAACTATAATCAAAGCCAAACCTTCTGAGAATAGTATGTAGAAAATTCCAGGAAACCCTATCATATGCTTTGTTCATATCTAATTTCAAAAGCATACCTAGTTTTTCATAGAATGAAGAGAATGTATGGACTCTTGTGCAATAATTATATGATCAATAATTTGTTTATCATGAACAAAACCACCTTGTTCCTCTGGGATTAGACAACCCAAAATGTCCTTCAACTTGTTTGCCATAATTTTTGAAAAGATATTATAATCATATTACAAAGGCTTATTGGATAAAAATCATCACAATATTTTGTCTCCTTTCTTAGGAACCAAGGTAATAAAAGTAGCATTGATCTCACTTATTATAGACTTCCTTTTTTGGGCCTCTTCAACTGCAACTAACATATCACTCTTCAATAAATCCCATTTTTTTGAAATAAAACTATAAGAAATCCATCGGGGCTAGGTGCCTTGTTAGTATGAAAAGAGAAAACTACTTCATGGAGCTCCTTCATAGATATATTATTTATCAAGCTTTCATTTTGTCCCTGAGTGATAATTGATGGAATATTTTGTAGAAGTTTTTCTTATGCCTCCTTATCTTGCTTAGAATCTAATAAAATATTTTTGAAATAATTAATTGCTTCCTTCCTTATATCTTCTTCGTCCTCAATATTTCTTCTATTGGGAGTTATTATATTTTTGATATGACAAAGAAATTTTATTTTTTTGTTGTAGCATGACAAAAAATTGTATTTCTATCTCCTTGAGTAATTTCTCTCTAGGTTTTTGGAACCAATATGACTCCTCCAAGTTGCGAGTCTTTCTTATTGATGCTTTCAAATTCTATTTGTTTCTCTAAGTCATACTCTAGTGCAATGAAGACCTTAGGGTTGTTTTATTTTCTCCTACAAGTAAATTTGGTTTGGATTTTTTGGCACCCCAAAATATGAAAGCCTAGCTTCAATTGTTTGTAGGTGTTTTATTGCTTGTTTGGAAGCTTTCTAATTGGCTTGGTCATTAGAATCTAGAGTGAGTTTGTGTGGTGATTGTTGGTATGTTTCTTCTGTCAGAGCATAGCCTATTGCATGTTGCTCACATTTTTCTCATAATATTTATTTAAGTGTTCCTTTATTTTAAGAACATCATTATATCATTGTAAGATTTAAAAACTAGCTTTTATGTTGACCTCGTCAATGTTTAGCATAATGTATCATCTTGCTCTTTTTTTGGTAATGTCATTAATAATTTATTATATGATATTTAGTTAAAGTTGAGTATTTTCGTGTTAGCAATGGAAATATTCTGTGTAGCATAATCAATGATGTTATTAATAAAGTAATATATTTATTTATATATAACAAAGTGGTGTAGTCAAGGATAAGTGTGATAACATATACAACAAAAGTATGCATTATTTTTCATTTTTAATTATTTAAGAGAAGATGGTTCTTCAATATTATTTTGAAATCTTAGTATTTATTTAGTAGTTTAATATAAATACTTTAGTATTAGGATATTGAGTAATTAATGAGTGTACTTATGGTCAATGCTACTTTGTTAAAGAGAAAAACTATAATAATGTTTATGTTTAGCTCTTAATTATTGGACTCTTGGGATGGATGGGATTTGGGCATGAATCTATAGTTATATTAAAAAATCCTTGAGTCAAGATGTACCCAATCCTAGTAGGGGTTGCGGTGATAACATAACCAGGTATTTGTGAATGATACACCCTAAATGGTGAGGCTCGAATGACCCAAAGAGGTGAGGCTTTTGGGTTGTCCATAGCTATGAGTCTTGGACAAGTCATAAGTGGTGAAGCTTGGACATATTCCTAGTGATGAGGTCTAAGAATCTAAATAGTGGATTGGTATGGGAAAATCCACTAGATCATTCATAAGATAATATAGTGGTGGCACCTTGTGATGAGGCAAAAGTGACCATGCTCATTAGCAGGTGAGTGGTAATGGCCTTAGCTAGCCCATAGAGGTGTAAATAACTAAACACTACGAATTTATGCTAGAATAATCCTACATAGACAAAATTATATAGGGTTGGAAAATAGGTGTCCCCCTTTAAGTGTTCTAGGTCGTAAAGGATATTCCCTATGTCATGGTCAAGTTGTCCTATACTGATGACAGTATAAGAAAAGTGGGGGGACTATTGATGGCATCTTCTCTAAATGGTGAGGTTTAGAAAAGTGAACCTAAAAGTGTAGGATGTTGACCACTTCTATCCAATTGAATGTCATCTATAGTGACAATAAACTCAAAATGTGGTTATGCCTTATATTTCTAGAAAATATTGAGACTTCTTTATGAGAAAATCCTTGTGGAATAAAAATATCTCTTTCCCTTGGTTTGAGTTGGTGGGTTGTTATAGTTGGTATCAGAGCCTAGGTTGTAGGACTAGAAGATTCCATGGAGAGAACCTAGGTTTAGCCTTGAATTTATGTGCTACTTTGGGAAGGCTTACTCTTCTAGGGATATTAAGTTGATTTGGGACAAGGTAGGTATTGCACATTGTATTGAATGGTCAAACCGAGTAAAACTCCTAGAGAGTACAAATTATTATTGGGAATGACACCTTGTGGTAAGGCAAGTGTGGCCATGAATATTATTAGGTGAATGATAATGGTCTTATAATAAATGACACATTACGGGTAGGCAAGTGTGACTGTAACGGTCCTCCTTGGTAGGACTTGTTCTTGATACTTGATTTATGTATTGATGTGTGGATATCTAATGCATAATATCATTTTATGTTATAAATATGTGTTGATAGTTGTAGTTTATGTTTTAATTTATACTATTTTTGGAATATGGTACTCCTATTAAAATTTGTGGTTACAAGGCCAGGTACTCTCACGGGTGGATTGGTATGGGACAACCACCAGAGTGAGAGAAAAATGGAAATGATGAATGACATTCTCATCGATAAATCAAGGGTAAAAAGAAACCCTTCATATAGGTGCATTGCATATGTGTATGTTTTATGGAATGCACCATTGGAAAATGAGGTTGCTATTTAAACAAAAGAGCCATCCTTAGTAGGTGGGTGATAGTGTCATAGTTATCATAAAATAGCCTACTTAAGGAAACAATCTGGTTATGCATATTGTTGAGTTGCATCCTATACATATTGGTTAGATTTGAAAATATTTTGGATATTATACAAAGAAGATAAGCTCAGTTTATTATGTTGTTCCTATGTTATCTTCTCATGAACCTCTAAATCATGTTTAAACTTTCTAAAGGTTTGCCCTAGTTTTCCAATGCCTGTATTTGCGTTGATTAGTTTTATTTAAGATTTATTTATCTATAATTGCATAAGCCTTCCCTAAACTTATTTTTATAGGAATTTATTGATGGTATGGAACCTCTATTGTGTTGGCCAATAACTCCTTGTACTAGAGTTCCTTCCAAAGAGTAGTAGTAGAGCTAGTTGAATAGCTTGAGAACCTTTTTATCAGATCTAAGTTGTGTAGCCTCTTTTGGTCTATTTCGAGTCAATTCAAAATGCTTAGCTACAATAAGCATTGGTATTTCTTGGAGTGCTTCACCTTAGTTTTCTTCCCTTAATCAGGATTTGTTGTTGTCTCTTGTTTTACATAGCTATCAGTTTATCATTTAGTTGGGTTGTGATAGCAATGGTGGGAGGTTTGTTGTGTTCTTGGATTGCATTGTTGCTTTTTTGTAGCATAGGCCTTTTCGGTTGTAAGGGGGTTTTTTTTTTTTAGTAAGTCATATGATGCTTGTTAGCGTCTCCTTTATTTAATTAAGGTTGACGTATTACCCTAAGTTTGAGCATAAGGCTAGTTTTTTGTGCTTTGGTTGAACATTCTTTTGTTTAATTGAAATATGTACATTTATCCCTTTTACATACATATACAAACATGTGTTGTTTTATTTTAAGGTAGGCTTGGTGCTTTGGACAAATAAAATTGATTTATATGATTTTGTGCTTTTTTAAAATGCTTTGGAATGTTGAAAATAATATTTGATGATTTATTTTGGACTTTTATAAGCTTTTAAGTATGAAATTAGAATTAATATTATTATAAAGTTTATTAGAACTTATGAGTTTTGATGGCTTAAGTAGGTATGGAAGTGGAGTTTGTTTTTTGGGGAAAAACTTAGAGAAAGTAAATCTTTTTTGTATTTATAGATTTAATATTATAAATAGAGGGGTTTAAACATTAGTTATTATTAAAATATATCCATGATGGTTGCTTAGTGAAATAAAAGAAATAGATTTAAGAATGGAGAATATTTTTATGAGAATTATTTTGAATGTTTTAGTAATGGGTTCCTGAGGCTTGAGTAGAAAAAGGAATCTAGTATGGAGAGAAGTATGGGATTCTCTCCTTGTTTTCATAGAAATATTTTACATAAATACTGTAGACACCAAAATAGCACCAATCCGATTATGCTACCAAGGCATTGACAAAATTGATGCACAAAGCCCTTAGGGCAGCCCTCAGAGGTCAAGTAGTGGTTCTAACCACTCCCAAAATAGTTTTGGAAGGTTCCTAGGCCAATTAGGGACTTTTTGAGGCTCAGTTCCTATTCATCCCACCCCGGGATGAATAGCAGTTTCTATTCGTCCCACCCTAGAGCGAATACAACATTCGTCCCAGGGTGGAGCGAATAGCAGGTTTGATTGGAAAAAAGTCAAACCTGGACAAGTGGCCACCAAAAATTACCACTTGCCCTACTCCTCGAGACATGCAGGTCAGAACCCAGGGCATGCCTATGACAGCCCCCATCAATGAGGCCATTTTGGGGAGATTCTCTTCCCCCACCAATGCATGTCGCCCTGATGGACAAATGGCCCCTTTGGCCTTGCATGCCCTTGCATGCCTTTTGCACATTTGACCTCCTAGGTCTATAAATTGGATGGCATTCTCATCCACATAGAGGAGGTCATTTCTAGGAATCACAACGAAGTGCTACCGAGTTATTACCTCACATCTATTGTGTCCTTTTCATCCATAATTTCTCCTTAGTGAGAGAGGTTATCGGGTGGCAAAAGAAGGTGCAATTTGACTCCAAAACCTGAATTGATTGTTCGAATACCTCATATAATTTGCCTAAAATACTTCTCCCCTAGTTTTGCATCAACCCACATTGGATTGGCATAGAAATTTGGGAGATTTTTGCGGGCGTCCTGCCCTCGGGTGCCCCCTAATTTGTGATAGTCGAATTCATCCCACCCCCAAAAGAATAGAAATATATGCATAATTTTAAGACTATTTTTAATTATCTATTTTTAATATGTCTCTAGGATACTACATTTCAAATTTCACTACATTCTGACTTGTATCGGCCGAGATATCGCCATTTTATGATTTACATGTATGCGGGCCCCACTTTTGCATGCAGGAGAATTTGAGTAGGATATCTAGAATATGATCACATGGGTCTCCTTATAATGTCATTTTATGCTTACTGACCAAATATTGTAGGTTTCTGACATGTCTAGGTAGAGAAATTGCTCGTTTGCCTTTTGTAGGTTCACAAAGTGCGATGGGATCGAACATAGTGACCAGGCTTCCAAAACTTACAAAATTAGGTGATATCATCCCAAAATCACATATTTCATATCACTCTTGAGTTTCATTTCATTTAGAGCTCATTTGATACCTCTACCTTATGTGCACCTTTTTCAGGTTGTGGGGATTGCATGTTTTAGAATCATACATAGATGCTTTTGATCTTATTTTGTTTTCCTATGTGCAGATATAGGTGCCAAAATATGATAGGAGACATCGGAGGACAAGGATTACATTGATGTAAGTGGCGGTGACATTGAGCCCGCCCACCTCGAGTGTGGGCATGCGGAAGAACAATGGATGTGCACCACGTTCTTTGGGAGATTGATATCTCTTGGCACTATTTTTGTAACAGATTGTATCAAGTGATTCAAGTCCTCAAAGGGAGGCATTGTAATTGAATTTGATATTATTTTATAAGGAGAACACCCCATTTCACTTTATTGCTTGTCATACATTGTCATTTACTTTGCATGCTTCGTTATTTGCTTTCATAGGACTTAACACGCATTTAAAAATTTTGTTGCTTCGGTTGGGGTGCACCATTTTTCCATTGCTACAGTGGTGATCATGGTGGGACCCAGTCCCTTTTTTTAGGTGATTTGTTGACTCAATTTTCACCTTTTTTTGTTGCAGGTTTTAGTCGCTCCAGACCCAGGCGAACTTGGGACTGCTATTCGTGCCGCCCTGGGATGGATTCAAATCCCTCCCTAGGATGAATGCAGACCTGCAATTCATCCCACCCTAGAGTGAATAGAAAACAACAAGTTTTTTGAGCTGGGTTTCAGAACCAGTAGACAATGGCAGAGAAGAGGTAGGATCTGAAACACTTTCTTCCTATTTTGCATTTACAAAACTCTATTTTCTGTTCATTTTCGCTTTATGTGCTTAAGTAGGAAAGTAGAAAACTGTCGCAACTTCATTCTGAAAAATGCAAAATTTACAAAAAATGCATAGAGTAGAAAATCATAATTAGGATTGCATCTCCTTTGGCCTGATTGCTTGTCACTCATCCATTGGTGGGTCTTCATTTAGGGTTGCTTTCCTATGCTTAGTGTAGTGGCTTCCATATTTCATATTTCCATCTTCTGAAAGTAAAACGTTGCCTTTAAGCTTGCATTTAGTAAAAAAAAAAATCATTGAATGCTCTCTTGTTTACTTTCTTTTGGATTAAAAGGAATCACACGCACCATGATCCACTTAAACACTAACGAGTTGGACTTCATCCCCAACCGTTGGTAGAGCGCAAGTGACGGTGGGTTTCATCTCCATCCACTTGGCTCAAATCCCATGAACCTGATCCATATTGCCAAGGCCGGTTCCAAGATCCATCATAGCCCATGGGTTATAGCACGCATCACCCTTCGGGGAGGTGTATCGTAGACTGTGGGTGAACTAGGTGAGGAACTGGTAGGACCTGTGCTCCCTGGCCATGTGTGGGCTTCATTACCACACATCATAGGTGGGATAACGCAACCTGGAGTTCATAGCTAGGTTTTCGAGCTACGAGTATACAGGTGAAATCCATTTTAACTTGAGAATATCATTCAACAACTATCAAACACGGGACACAAGGTCTCTTTACAACAAACTTGAAACACACTAAAACCAGTTTTTAGGACACACCTTTAATCTATTAACAAAGATAAACATCTATTTGATTGTGTGTTTCCATTTTGGTATACTATTTCATAAAATTTGTAAGGAAGATAAACATTAAAATGTTTGATAGACATTCTTACGATGGTTTTCACCCGCAGCCAAGCCCAATCAAGGGTGGACGCTACGGAGAGTGTACATGGAGATACAAGTCATCTCCATTATAGTCCTCGAGATCTGGTCATACCACCTTGGAGGGCTGACACTCACCCCAGTCCATGGATAGCTAGGATAGAGTAGGGTCTCCAAGAGACCCCTAGATGGGATACCCCCGTGCGCCAAGAGCCAACCTAGGGAGATTGCTCCCATTATATGGACACGTCAAACACTCATTTTGATGATGATTGGCTAGTGCATGAAGAGGCACATAGAGATAGGGTAGTACCATGCATTCACATGCCTGTTAGAGCAGAGGCACCCACTCAAGGGCCGGATCCCCACAATGATCATTGGGTGGGGCATGATGACCACATCTTACCCCCATGCCACCTAATTAGGGCTAGAGAGCCCAGATATCAGGATGAGTATGAGGCTCATCATGCAGGGTGAGCTAATTCAGCCCTACCTTTCCTCATTCATGAGGGAAGATATGAGGAAATCCATGACATTCCTCAAGAGCAAGTCACTATGCGGGGGTGTTGCACCTCCACACCACCTGAGTATCAGGAGCACCTACCTCGACTAGAGCCGTAGGTCAACGCTGCCAACCTCGATAGAGGGAAGTGCATTATAGAGGTCTCGGATCACCATGATCGAGAAAGAGATCGAGGGGAACCATCTAGGCCACCTAGATCCTAAATGATAGAACAAGTCCAACAGGTGGTTGCCATATACGTAGAATGCCAAGCTCAATTCAAATAACTTTAGCATGATAAAGAGCAACTAGACCACCTACATCAGCTCAAGAAAGAATGTATTCAATGTCAAACCAATGAGTTGTTCCAAAAGACCCTACATGAGCGGGTTTCGACCCCAAGCACTCATAGGGTAGAGACCTATCGGAGGCAACAACCCCTAGTCAGAGAGAGGTCACCTAGACCTTATAGAGGATTGCCTCCTAGACCTCCCTAGTCTGATCAAGATTTGACTCCCAGGACTGATGCAGGGCACCCTCCATGGGCAGCCACATAGGTTTATAGACTAGCTCCAGATATGCATTACGAGGAGTATGATGGATATGAGCTAGAATAAGAGGACATAGAAGTGCCATATCAAGATAAGGGGGTTGTTCCACAACCACCTCGTAATAGGTCTCAAATTCCTTGCAACCCACCATACAAATAGGACAAAGAGGAGGAGATCAAGTCCTTCGATGCCTACAAGGCACTGCTAGAGCATCTCGAGTCAGTCGAGAATAGAACCTCTGGGCCCCAAAAGCCTATGTTACGTCAGCTCCATAGTCACCCTGTGCATCCATCGGTTCCTATGCCTCCCTACCCTGAATAATTCAAGATGCCTCAGTTGGCTACATTCAAGGGGGAAGAGGATGCGCAGGAGCATGTTACCCATTTCTTGAGCCAATGTTTTGGTATTCAGGACCATGATGCCTTGCTTCTAAGAACATTCGTGACCACCCTCGTAGGCCCCACCTCCGATTGGTTCACACAACTCCCAAAGCATAGCATCCACAACTTGGACCAGCTCATGGATGCATTCCTAGAACATTTTACCTTCAATACCAAGAGGAAGGCAACACTTGCTGACTTGGCCGGTCTCAAGCAGTATGACGATGAGTCAGTTAACAACTATGGAAATAGATGGAGGGCTATGCTTTCAAAAGTGCCCTATCTACTCCCTACGTCGGAGTTAACCCAAATTTTTACTAAGAGCTGCTTGAGACCCATCTCCTTGCTTTTACAACTCCAGCAATATGCCACTCTTGAGGATGCCTTAGCGCAAGCTAGGACCATCGAAGAAATCAAGATCCAAGATGGTGAGATTGCAAAACCTCACAAGGAGTGGACCAAGACCACCAAAACCAACACAGCGCAACCAAAACCCACCATGGTCAATCAGGTTGCCATCAGTGTTCCAGGGCCGACACAAACACAACAACCTCAAAAGGTAGAGTATCATGCCACACCCCCTATGAACTATGAGAAAGAAAATCAAAAATAAGGGCAAAATCAATAGCACCGCCCCAAGCGACAATTTACGCCCATAATAAAATCTATGGATTCCTTGTTTGATCGCCTCTACACGGCCAGTTTGGTCCACCTACCTGAGAGTAGACCTATGGATCCTAATGCACCAAAGCCCAAAGGCTATCAGGAAGACTTGTATTGCAAGTACCATCGACAGAAGGGTCATGACATCTTTGGATGCTACAAGTTCAAGAACTTGGTGCAGGACCTGATCGACAACAAGTCTCTCACGGTAGATAACCTCGTGGCACCAAACAACCAATAGATGGAGGTCTTCAAAGATCCCTTGCTAGCCCATGGAGGGTAGGCTAAGCCCACAACCCAAGTAAATGAGGTCCATCAGGCCTATCCCAAGTAGGGATTTGTGGGCATGGTGAGCATTGTGACATGGAACAAGAAGTACCCAAGTCCAACCATAGCCCCTACGGCTTCGAGCGATGTTCCATCAACTTCACAAGCTACACCACCATTAGTGCAGACTCCCTCGCCTAGGCCTATGGCCATGATTCAGACCAAACTCACTCAAATTTTGAGGACCACATCGGCTAGGCTCTCCATCTATGAGCTCATCCAGTAGTCGTAGCCTCACAGGGAGGCCCTGATGGAGATTTTGAAAGCCATTGAGCTGCAGCCCCAGGAAGCTAATTATTTCAACAATTTCATGGGGCATGTACGCCAATGCACCGAGCCAGTCATCATGTTCAGGGAAGATGAGCTAAGGCCAGTCCCCATTGACATGGTGGATCCACCTTTACACATCATCGCATGTGTGAATGGAACCCCATTCAAGAGGGTTCTGATAGACACTGGTTCATCCAGTAATATCATTACTACAATGACACTAGAGCACCTCAAACTACCTATAGCACACATCGTTGCATCCACCTACACCCTTCGAGCATTCAATGATGCTATATGCTCGACAGTTGGCATGATTGTCTTGCCCATTCAAGTTGGGCAAAAGATGATTCTGACATTGTGCCACATAATAGAGGGTGAGATGGCATATAACATCTTGCTAGGCAGACCCTGGATCAGGAACATGAAGTGTGTCCCATCAATCGTGCACCAGTGTCTAAAGTACATGTATGAAGGGTAGGTTCATGTCATTTTGGTAGACCTCAAGCCCTTCAAATACTGCAACCTAGTGCAACAGTTGCCCGAGTCGACCCTACCATCACCTCATCTGGACTTCCAGTTGAACAAGTCTCATATGGGTCCAATTCTGGCATCACCCCCTCCCATAGAGTGGCCTTCATCGTAGTCCATCCCATGTTCATCGTCAGCTCCTTCATAGGCATCACCATCATCTATGGCCCCATTGTCGAAGGACACCAGGAAGAGGCTCATCGAAGAGGTTCCCCCAATAGTTTCCACCATCTCCTCTGAAGAAGTGCCTAGCATGATGGAGGAATGGGCAACCGATGAGCCCATCATGGAATGGGCCCAAGAAGCACTCCCATTTCCCCCTTCACCATGATCATTGATCATAGTTGAGATGGCTAGTACGGGTCTAGGGGAGTACATGATTCAAAATGTCATGGCAACACCTATAGTTGAGTCTGCGTAAGACATGGGCAGACCTCTCCTTTCGAGAGGCACCCTCGTGCCTTTAGGCCTCCCTCCTAATCAGACAAACTTCATGTATGGAGGCCTTGATTATGGCATAGAGCCCTACCGGTAGGAGGAGGAAGATGAGGAGCCTTTTGGGGAGTATATTGATTACTTGTCTAACCCAGACTTTGTGTTGAAGTATTTTGACCTATGCAACTGGTAGGGTTTTGGATTAGGTAGATATGAGCAGGGTATGCGGGCCCCTTTTTAGCCATAATATCAGATGGCATATGACAAATCAGGATTAGGGCATAACAACCCATTGCCCCTGGATGTCCTCATGGATGGCATCGATCGCTTATGCATAGGTCAGAGAGATGAGTTGGCTAGGGACCCCTACGCCAACCCGCACACCATCTACTCATTGGGAGACTATTTCTCGATATCGGATGGGAACCCTGTAATCCTTAGTGACATCCTCCCCCATTTTGAGAGAGGTGAGAGCTCGCAAGCATGTCCTCATATTTGTGATGAGGGCCCCTCTTATGAGTGGACCTCGGATGATGACTCTGATTACGAGGTAGCACCGTACAACCCGTTTGAGTCGGACAATGATCATTCGTAGGTCATCCCCATTGATGATGAGTAGGAGGAATTCATGTGCATGTTCCCCATCGATGACCCCATCTGGCAGCAGCTCCTACCTCCTGAAGAGCTAGTCCACCCTCAAGAATTCAGACCGTATGGTGAGGGCACCATCCATTTGCTCGAACTACTCGATCCTCACATGCCAAGGGCACCACAGGATGAGAGTGAAGAAGTCCTCATCCATGATGATGATTATGAGGAGCGAGCATATATGGGACCTCATCTTTCAGATCACCCAATTCCTATGGGTAGAGGTGAGGGACTAATATACGATAGTGATGATGAGGATGAGATAGAGAGGGCCTACCTTGGTCCTCCTTATTTATGCCATCATCACCAGCCCATCGACATAGATGAGGTGTATCATCAGCTACGTGTTGGCCCATGCTTAAGGGCAAGACCAATCAATCTGGATCAGATCTATCATGCGGTCTTTCCGGACCCACCGACTCACATGGAGCTCCTTGAGCCCAATGATCCCATCCTACAGTCTATTCATAGACAGGATCCGGTGATCCCTATCCCCCCACCACCGCACTTGGGGGTAGGAAGTGATACAAATAATGAGTCCTTCACCCATGGTCTTGGAGAACAAATTCATTCCATCAACATGATCTCCATTGATTTGACCACACCACTCCACAATCCAGTCGATCCTTCCAAGCCATTGCACCTTGCCCTAGATGCTATCGACTGGGATCACGCTGATTCACCCCCATCACCTTCTGAGTATTGGCCATGTGGTGAGATGTTTCATTTCACCCCAAAACTTACTCAAGATGTCTTTCATGCTGAAGAGGAACCTGACATTCCCATCGATGATCTTAATTCAGTAGATGACATCCACTTGATCCCTACTCCACATCAGTTGGAGGATGGATCGCATATGTCATTCGAGCCAATGATTGATCGAGACATAGGCTCAGATCCAGATAATCCATAGTTTATCAAGCTAGGGGAAGGCTTATCCCCTGAAGAGCAAGCCATATACATTCAGATTCTCATAGAGAGAAAGCAAGCTTTTGCATGGTCATACAAGGATATGCCAGGACTAGACCCAAATCTGGTCACGCATAATTTAACACTCAACCCGACAGTCAAACCGGTAAAGCAAAAGTTGTGAAAGATGCATCCAATAGTAGCCTTGATGGTGAAGGATGAGATACAAAAGCTCTTGGATGCCCGATTCATTATCCCCATAGATTACCCACCATGGTTGTCCAACATGGTTCCCATCAAGAAGCCTGATGGGAGGATTCGCATATGCATAGACTTTCGAGATCTAAACAAAGTGAGTCCTAAGGATGATTTTCCTTTGCCTAGCATCGATGCACTGGTAGATGCAATAGTAGGCCATGAAATGCTTTCCCTCATGGATGGTTTTTCTGGATATAATCATATTCGTATCAACCCAGAAGACCAGATCAAAATGGTGTTTACGATGCCTTGGGGAACATTTTGTTATAGGGTCATGCCCTTCGGTCTCAAGAACGCTGGTGCCACCTATCAGTGAGCCATGACATACATCTTCCATGATTACATGCACAAGATATTGGAAGATTACATGGATGACTTATTGGCTAAGTCTCTATTACGTCATGAGCATCCCGATGTCTTATGCAAAGTCCTCGATCGCCTCATTGAGCACAATGTCAGGCTTAACCCCAAGAAGTGCATCTTTGGCATCACATCTAGAAAACTCTTGGGTTTCATAGTCTCCAAGCGAGGCATCGAGGTGGACCCTAATAAAGTCAAGGCTATCCTAGAAATGCCTCCCCCAACCACCATCAAGCAAGTGCAAAGCCTGCAAGGCAAAATCATATCTATTAAACGCTTCATAGCGCAGTTGTCGGATAAGTGTCGACCAATGAATAGACTCTTGCATAAGGGAGTTGCATTCCATTGGGATGACGAGTGCCAAGAAGCCTTTGATGAGATAAAGCAATACCTAGTTTTGCCACCAGTCTTGGCACCTCCTCGACTAGGAGTACCATTCTATTTATACATCTCAACCACTGAGATCGCACTGGGGGCCATGCTGGCCCAGAAGAACAAGTTTTTCAAAGAGTAGGCTACTTACTATCTTAGCCACACCCTGGTCAGTTATGAGGTTCGATACGCATATGTCGAGAAGTTGTGCTTAGTAGTGGTTTTCACCACTAGAAAGCTACGCCATTATATGTTGGGGCATACCACGCATGTTGTGTCGAAAGAGAATCCATTGCGATACATGATGAGTCATACTTATCATAGTAGTTGCATGATAAAATGGATCATGTTGTTAATGGAATTCGACCTAGAATTCATCGGACAAAAATCTATCAAAGGTCAGGTCATCATCGATCAGCTCATGGAGGCTCCTCTTGAGGATGATCAACCTCTTAGCATGGAGCTACCCAATGATGGGGTCTTCCATATCTCAGAATCGCTAGATCCTGATGAGCCTAAGGCCCAGGCCGATATGACCCTATTCTTCGATGGCTCCAAATGTGAGCGAGGGGGTGGCACGAGAGTCATGTTCTTTACACCACAGGGAGCTCCATTACCTCTGTCATTTAAACTCAATTTCCCATGCACAAACAACAACGTAGAATATGAAGCCTTGCTCATAGGTCTTCAAGTAGCCGTCGCCATGAAAATCAAAAGGCTCAACATTTTTGGTGATTCCTTGCTAATTGTTAACTAGGTCAAAGGGATCTTTCAATGTAGATGTCCAGTGCTACAAGCTTATAAAGCCCTTGTGGATGTTTTCCTGGCAAATTTTGAGTGGTACGATATCGAGGCACTCCCTCGATCATCGAATCATTTTGTAGATACTATGGCCTCCTTGGGGTCACTTATCCCATAGAAATCTTTAGGTGACATCACCACCATTCATGTTAAAATGCTATCGCAACCTACGATGAAGCGCGAGAGCTCTAAAGCCACGTCAGGTGTCCACATGATTCAAATTTAACCATCTCATGATAGGTTCTCACAAATTCACAATCGCCTAAATCATGTCGATTGGGGGTCCTTATTCCCCCAAACCCCTTTTAATAGTAGTAACTGTTGGTCATCAAAGCTGCATAGGAAAGGACTTTCGATGGGTTTGCGCACCTGGACCTACGACCAACATTGAAATGCCACGGGGAAGAGATGCCCCTCATGCCAATATTTGGAGAAATGTTAGCTCCTATACTAATATACTTTTGGGGTTTGAGATAAGAGTGCAAGAAAGAGATAAAAAGAGTTTGGGTTAGAGAAAGAAATAAAAAGGGTAAGGGTTAGAGATTTATGATACAAGGTGGGGAAGAACAGGAAGCACGATCACTCACTAACACTTGAATAGTAGCAAGAAATACCAAGAATGAAATGAAAGAAACACAATGCCGACCTTCCTATGTATCCTATGGATGGGTTCGCAGGGTTCTCCTCTCTCTTTTATTGGAATTTAGGGTTCAAAGTAACAACGATTAAGACGAGGGAATAACAGAAACCTCGATCCACCAGGCAACATAAAAGAAAGCAACAGGGATGTTTTTCCTCTCCTATGTATCCTTTAGGGTGAATTTCAGGGGTTCAGTCCCCGATCGCACACCGGATTCAGGATTCAGAGTCTCGATACGTAAACGAGAAAAGACAAAAGAATTAAGCACAGAAGGTAGAATAAAAGAGAGAAATGGAGCACAATAGATATTTAGTATTAAACACAGGACATCAAGTTACAGTAGCTTTCTAGAAAAAATTTCCCCCACCTTTACATTACAAAGTCTAGGTTTTTATAGAGGACCCGGCCCTCTAAATCATTATTACAAAAACAGCGGAGGACACCCTCGGGCCCTGATAAATCGGCTCCTCGCTGCTGCTATGGATGATATTTCAAATTGGCTACCAAAACTGGTAATGGTGACTGAGTCAGCCGGGGAAAGAAGCATTAAATGAGCCACCTAGGTGTCCTTAGATTGTAGGTGCGGTGCTTAAGTGGTGGCCATGCTTGCCAAGTTCTTCTTCTCTGGCTAATACTTTGCATCCAATTGCCAAAAATAAGCAACGGGATTATCGGGCAAGAAAAATGCATTTATGAGGTTCTCTGACTACCTCAGGAAATTGCCCAACTTGGGAAGCATTCTTGGGAAGTGCCTCACTGATTTCTACTTCGCAAAACTACTTCAGGGGCGTGGAGTGTCGAAGTCGATCTCCTTCTATCCTTCGCTACTTCGTTGGAAAAATCGCTTCGCTGACGAGTCAGGAAAAACACTTCGGGCTGATCTTCTTTTGAAAAGGCGGTTCAGGAGAGTTTCGACCGAAACACTTTCTTGACCTCTACTACTTCGGGTGAAAACTAGCCGAAGTGGATTTTAGAAATACTTCAGGCCCAAAGTAATTTCCTTGCCTTAGCTGATTCGGCCTATCTTTTCTTCCTCGACGAAGTTGTTTGGATGCCGCTTCGCAAAACTTCCTCCCGAAGTGGCTGCCAAAAATGTTTCGGGTGTGAAGCGTTATCTTTGTATTTTTTGACAAACTTCTCGCCCGAAGTTATGATTTGAAGCGCTTCAGGCCTGAAGTTCTTTTCTTTTCATTTTGTCCACCAAGGGGTGATAGGAAATCAAAATTGCTATAACTTATAAACAAATAAAACTTTCAACCAAAACAAATATCATACAAAGTTTTAATTTTTTTCTACCCCTTGGTGGAATGTGACAATATTGTTAACATTCTTGGCGGCTCACGGGGAAATGAGCTTGTCTCGGTGGTAGGACCCTCAGCTTTCATCCATTGGGCCAAAATTATCTCCAGACCCTTCTCCTTGTTCCTTTTTTGGGGATGCTACCACAACTTGTCCTTCTTCTTCCTCTTCTCTCTCCTCTTCTTCTGCTACTACTTCTTCTCCTCCTGTTGCCATTGCTTCTGCTACGTCTTTAGCCATTAGCAATGGGGCCAGGTGGACGCAAATGTTTCTTAAGGTTCAACGTACCTGAGACCAGACTTTTTTCATGAATAGCTCCTGATCTCCCAAAGATTTGACCAAGGCATGGAACCTATCGATCTACCCGATTTTTGCATGCTGGGACCTGGTATACAAATCATTTAGGGAAGCAACGATTCTATAGTATTTCAATATGTAATCAACAACCTGCTTCTCTGTTATTGGTTTGGCCCACTCGTCTATCTCCAAGATGTTGTCTTCAAATTGCTGCCACTTCGGCATGATTTCTTCCTTGGCTAAGGGCTTTCCATCATCATCCGTGAAGCTCGGGAAGCCTAAGGAGAAGAGGTCTTCGAAGTAGCCCATCGATGCGTGCCTCTTGCTTTCGAATGCATCCAGTAGGATTTTCACCTTTTGAGCTTTCTTGGCTATGGAGAAAAAGGCACGAACTGTGGCCTGGGATGTTGACCAATCTCTTGCTGTTTGACTCATCGCTGCGACCTTCAAATCTTGATACCTTGCATCTTGGACCTTGAGGGCTAGCTTGAGTCGGGCTTTGACATTATGAATGACTTCTTCGATGATTGGCCCTCCATCGATGGTGGCAATCTAGGCTTCTATGGTGTAAACTAAAACTGAAAGGGTACTGACAGCCTGAGACCTAAAACTCTTGAACAGATGTGAGCGAATCTCCTTGATTTTACTTCTGTCAAATAGCCCTAGGCTTTCCTTCTCGTGCAGCTGTATCTGAGCTTGCAAGATCTTGCTTTCAAGCTCCTTGGCCCTCAAATCATTTTTGGCCTACCTTTGTGCTTGATTCTCAGCTGTGCACTCCAATTATGCTATCTGTAGCTTTAAGGCATGCGCTTCTTTCTACATCAGCTTGCACTGCTCCTCGACCTCTGCCAATTTGGAGCGAGCCCTTGCTAGCTCCTCCTCCAACTTGATGTTAGCACTCTAGGCCTCAAACCTACACTTGTTGGCAATGTTGGCATGTGCCTTGAAGGTCTCAATTCCAATGTGCATGGAGGTGAACTCTTTGTCCACATTCAGATGTTCCAGGTCCTTTTCTTTATCCTAATATTCATAGTCCATTGGAGTCATTTCATCTAGGGGCTTCTGGACTTTGGGTATCTTCTTTAATTTATGCATCTTTCTCACCTCGAAATCGAAGATGACACATTTCTCAACTTGAGCGAGCGAGCCCCCTTTCTTCTTTCTTGCCTCTTTCAACATTCTCTCTATGTTTTGTCGGGCTTGGAGGAGTTTTTTGGCCAAGGGGGACTCCTGTATTGAGCATAGCTCGGAGTCAAATGCGGCTGGGTCTACAGTTAAGGGATTGAACAAATATAAGGAGTTGCAGGGGATAGCCTCACTCGAAGGTTCAGCAACAGGGGTGACGGGGGCTTCGATGAGTGGGAGCAAGTTATGTACAATAGAGGAATAAGCCTCGAGGTTCGAAATTGGACTATTAGCTTCACCCTGGTTGATGACTGGAGTATTGGCGGTGTGGCTAGGTGAAGTAACTTCGATTGGTTTGTCCTAGATGGAATACTCGAGGGGAGTTATTAGGGACATGACACAAGGTGACTGACCTTGTGGAGGTGGGGTGGACAGGTGAGAGCTTTTGGCTAGGGCCGGGGTAGACTTATGAGCAACCAGAGCATAAGGTAAAGAGAACGTACCTGCATGCCCTTCTGGCAGAGTGGCCATGGTGATCTCCTGGGTGATTGGCCCTTGTTCCTTCTATGCCTTGGTACTCTTGACTTCCATGACTTCCACAAGTTCCTCCACGTTGATGACATCTACATTTGGGATTGCTTCGGAACTTGGTGGAGTTCCTCCGTCTTTCACTTTGGTCGAACCTGATACTAATATTTCTATAGGGGCGCTAGGCATTCTTGTAGGTCGCTTTGGGAAGTTCGGGGGTGCCTGGGTAGGTTCTCACTCCTTTCTTTTCCTCCTCTTGAGGGGTTGCTCTGATTCCTCTATTGCTGTCTTGAGGTCTTCGGATGGACTCTGTAGTAAAGCTTTAGGTGCAGCCCTGGCTGCTTTTTCCTTGGGGACATTATCAGTCTTCCTAGGGCCTTCGTCTAAACTTGGGGTGGTTGATGGAACAAAATCGGCGAAGGACAAGGGTTTCCAAGACCCAATATTGGTCTGATACACAATTGCGAATTCCCTGTCCATTGTTAGAAGCCCGTAAGAATTCATCTTTCGATGATGGACTCTCATAATCCACCATTCTCTTAACTGCTCCTCGTCCCAATCCTTCAACTCATCTTTTAAATTGTCCTTCACTTTTCTCTAAAAAGTGGAGTTGGGAGTTGGGAATGTGTACTAGTCTGGGTTGAATTCGACCTCCATAGGATAGAAGTCATGCCAAGGAGGCAACATCCTCATCTCCTCTAAGTGCCACTTGAGATCCATACCATTGGGGTTATTTCTCTGCTCCAGAACCTCGAGGCGAGGATAGACATGGAAGTTTTTGCTTTTCAAATGATCTCTCATCACCCCCAACGGGTCGTAGAGCCACCTCTGTGGTATTTGAAGCAAACCAAAATTGGTGAGCTTCTCCTCTAGGTATATGTTCTGCTTCAGGGCAAAGACTTCAATGAATCCCATCTTGAAGGGGAAGTCATAGGTGTGTGCCCACTTCTACCCGTGGTCGTAGGTTTCGTCGGTCGTGTCACTTTGCCGAGCAACTTCTAGGGCAAATTGGTACTCTAAAGGGAAAAAAAGCAGCAGGAAGGGCTTCCCTGTGAAGCCGAAAATGCGAATCACAAGCCCTTGTGTCAATTGAAACACATCCCCCCTTCTATCCAGTACCACTTTATATCTGATGCTGAGAGGAAATTGGGGGCTAGACTTTGTCAGAATGTGCATCGCAGGTCCCAAAAATTGCTGATTGAAAGGGTAATAGGACTTCGACCTCAGCAAGAGATGGGTCCACTGATATAAAGGCAAAGGGGTCCCATCCTTGTTGACAGGTGAACTATCACAATGGTGAAGGGCTTTATGTACATGAAAGAAAAAGAGCCAAACCAAGAAGGAACAAGGCTAGAAGTGTGGCTCCTTGCTAGCTTCCTTCATGGATGACAACCGCATATGCAGATTTTGGGCCACCCATTCTGCCCAGTCGAAGAAAACTAGGTTGGTGTTCAATCACGAAGTGTCAGGAGCATAGAACTCTCCTCTGGAAATGCATTCGGCTAGTGACACCTGCCATGGGAATACCGAAGTATCACTTGACAAGCCACCAACCCATGCAATGATAGAGAATATATTTGTGTTCTTAAAGGCATCCAAGGGCAGGGGCATCTGGGGTCGCTTGTCGGAAGGAAGTCCGCTCTTGAGGTTTTCACGCAAAAAGCTCAAAATGAAGGGATTAGAGGTGAACTTATCCGTTTGTTCGCTCAGGCTGACATTGCAAATGTTATAGCCTTTTGGTGGCCTTTGCTGTGGTGCAAACGCTGCCTACACATCCTCCTTCAGAATGGAAAACAATTTTTTACTCGAGGCGTCCAACACCTGCCTGGTTTGTGGTTGATAGTTCTGAGCAATGGCATATATGAGCTTGGGGCAGTGATGTG
This sequence comes from Wollemia nobilis, assembly GCA_028583015.1. NCBI lineage: Eukaryota > Viridiplantae > Streptophyta > Pinopsida > Araucariales > Araucariaceae > Wollemia > Wollemia nobilis. Next base: position 5,976,753 of record JAQPPZ010001836.1, on the reverse strand, counting down.
TAGGGGGGACTATATACCAGTATATGTGGGAATAATATGCCATGACCCTCTTGTTCTTTGCTGAGAGCTTGCTTTTCATGAAGTCGATGGTATACCGAAGCTCGGCCATGGTTCGTGAGAGCTCTAGGTCTTTGATTTTTGCCCACTTATCGATAGGCGGTTCAATGCTGGGCTTGTCATCAGACTCTTCCCCTCCTTCCACCACTTGTTTTCCTGGGTGCAGGGGAGGATTGAACTTCCTCGGTATTTGTTTCTTTTCTTCTATGGCCCTCGCCTTCTCTGGAGTCGTCATCTCTAGTTCTTTTCCTTTCTGAGTGGGGGTCCTCTTTCCCATTGCGAACGATCGCAGTAGAATAACTCGTGAGGTAGAAAATTTTAGTACCTCAAAACAAGGGATGTGATGATCACGACGAATAATAGAACCTTTGATGCAGAAGCTCTTCGAGGTGACAAAATGCAAACTCGATTGTCACACTTACAAATGGTTTGTTCTTTAACGGGCATCTACATTTTATACCTTCGAAGGGCAATTTTTGGCATTTATGGCAACTATCGTAATTACTTCGTGGGCCTAACCTGAAAGTATCACTGTGGCATCTGATTGGCCATATGGCGACGTCGTACATGAGGCCATGCGATTCGGCGATTGGATTCTATATTGGGGACATGAATCGTTGTCACCTAGTACTTTAGCGTGGCTTTTTGGGTTAAGGAAATACCTTGGGATGAGTGCCATTTCTTTTGTATTGAGTTCATCTACTTTGGCCCCCTTTTGAGGCTATTGTTGGCATGTTTCCTGAGGCATATCTTAAATGTGCCTGCCTCAAAATCAAGGTTCGACGACATGGGGTTGGCGAAGAAAATACTTTGCTACAAAGTTCTTCGGGCTGATTTTTTTCATTTCGGGCCAAAAGTTCCCCTTTGCCATGCTGTTGCTTTGGTTCATCAATTGAAACCTATTTCATCGAGGAGGGCCTCGCCAAAAATTACTTTGGACGACACCTTTGACACATTTCTTTAGCGAAGCATTTTCCACGTCCTTGATGTACATGTGATTCGGTTCTACGAGGATAAACTGCTTCGCGATGAACTCTCCTTCGTCGACTACTTCGAACTAAAACCCCCCGAAGGTGATTCTGATCGTGCTTTGTGAAGCCGAAGCTAGGAATCTAGATTTTGTGGTTGAAGTGGCGCTTGCTCTCCGTGATCTTCTGAACAAAGTATAGACAAAGCACTGAAATCCTATATACAAGAATATGTGTAAGACATTTTTTTTAAAGCTGGAGTTGTACATACCTCAGTGATTGAAGGTCTTCAGGTGAAGACCATTGACAGAGATTGGTAAAACTTGGCCATTCGCATATTTGAGGATGAAGGAATTGGCCAAATTCACTTTTACTATTTCAAACGGTCCATCCCAGAATGCATCCATTTTGTCATGATTCCCAGGCTTGGCCTTCCATGAATCCCACCTCCATACTAGGTCTCCTGCTTTGAATGTGCGATCGAATGATTTCCTTTTGAACCATTCTCGGGTGACCTCAGCATGTCGTGCAAAGTTTTGGTAGGCCTTTTCATGTTCCTCTTCTAGTTGTAGTAGCTGGACCAGGCGTTCCTCCATCGGGTTGGCTTCGTCTTCTTCTAGCAACTGCAATGTAGGGATCTTAATGTGAGTGGACAGGATGGCCTCCTTGCCATAGACTAGAGCATAAGGTGAAGTCTTGATTGACCTTTTGATAGAAACCCGATCCAAAAGGAGGTGCCAAGTTCTTTTGTTTTGATCAATAAGCTTTCTCAGTATCCTCAATAGGGTTTTGTTGGTTGATTCTGCCAATCCATTGCCCTGGGGATAATAGTTGGAAGACACCTTGTGGTATATCCCATACTTATATAGGAACTCGTTGATCTTTGCACCTATGAAACGAGGACCGTTATCTGTAATAATTTCTTTGGGGATGCTAAAGCAGATAATCAATCCTTCCAGGAAGGTGACGACGGTATCTTGATCGACATGTTTTGTGAGAACTACCTCGGCCCACCTGGTGAAGTAATCAGTCATAGTTAGAATGAATTTGTGTCCAATGGAGGAGTTTGGTGATATGGCCCCTACGAAATCTAGTCCCCATTGCTAAAAGGGGGCTTCCACTTGTATCGGTCGGAGTGGCATCGAAGCATTTCTACTTTGGCCGACGAATCTCTAGCATTGCTCGCACTTTCGAAAAATGGAGAAGGCATCAACAAAGAGTGTGGGCCAATAGTAACTCGCATTGATTATCTTTAGCACCATCGCCCTTCTAGCAAAGTGTCCTTCAGATAGTCCTGAATGAAATTCACCCAAGATTCTCCTCTTATCATCATCTTTTATGCATCTGAGGATGCCGTCAATGTTCCTAAAAAATAGGCCTTCTATGCGCATAGTGTATTGGGCGGACAACATCCTGAAATGTCTTCATTGCGAAGCATTCAAATGTGAAGGGCATTTTCCGGTGTTGAAATATTCCACTATTTCATCGACCCGATATTTCTCGGCCTCTTCCTGATTAGTGAGGCATTATTTTGTTGGCCAGTCATCCGACTGACAGTCTGTTATTTCGACTATTGCACTCTTCGCCAGCTCTTGACATAATGTGCGACCATGAACTAGTTTGGTGGGCTTGATCTCAATATCAAACTCTTGGATTTTGCTCACCCAACCAGCTCTCTTGCTTCCCAGTTCCCCTTGAATAATGAAATTACGCACATCGGGGTGAATGACGAAGACTGTGGTTCGACTCTGAAAAATGAACTGTTTGAATTTCCTAAGAGACTTCATTACTGCATGCACTTGACGCTCAAAATTGTACTTTTCTTCATGGGGATTGATTATCTAGCTAAGGAACGTGATGGGACGTTCCTCTCCATCTTCCCATTTTTGTGCCAAGACCGCAGCGTAGCTTTCATGTTCTTCTATTGCATACAGGATAAAATATCGACTGTAGTCAGGGTTGATCAAGACCGGTGCCTAAACAATTTGGGCCTTAATTTCTTTGAATGCTTTTCTCCTCTCTTCTGTCTAGACGAATTCTGTTCCCTTCTTTAAAAGCTCAGACATCGACTTAATAACCTGGGTGAAGTTTGGGATAAACTTCCTTACGAAGTTAATCTGACCAAAGAAATATTGAAGGCCCTTTTTATTTTTTGTGATGGGGAGCTTCATCAGAGCTTTGGCTCTATCAGGATCCACAATGAGACCCTTTTTTGAAATTGCATGTCCCAGCAGCTTTCCTTCGTTGACTGCAAAGATTGACTTCTTTGGATTGATTGAGATGCCAAATTCTCGACATTTTTTGAAAATTTGTTGAAGATGTTCTGGATGGTTCTCTCTCCTTCGGGAGAAGATGGTCATGTCATCCAAATAGATAACAATAACCTTGTTCAGAAGCTCGCCAAAAGCTAGGTCCATCGCCCGTTGGAAAGTAGCTCCCACGTTTGAGAGGCCAAAAGGCATTCACTGATAGGCGAATGTGCCCCACTTGGTTGTGAATGCGGTCTTATGCTGGTCTTCGTTCATGACCCAGATTTTATTATATCCCAAAAAACCATCGAGCAGGGAGAATATTTGAGCTCCAGCCATCGAATGCAAAATTTGATTGATCTGCAGGAGAGGATAGTGGTCATTAAGGGAAGCATGATTCAGGTTGTGGAAGTCCATGCATAATCGGATGTCTCCATTCTTTTTCTTGACAGGGACCAAGTTCGCTACCTGGGAAGAATGCTTGATGGGATAAATGATCTTTGCTTCAAGCATTTTAAGCAGTTCGGCCTTCATCAAGACCTTGATCTTTGGATTAATCGGCCTTTGCTTCTGTCAGAAAGGTTTGGCCCCTTCTTGTAATTCGATTGTATGTTGGATCAACTGCCGATCATATCCCTTGAGGTCATGATAAGACTAAGCCACAATATCTGGGTACTTCTTACACAAACATCGGATTCGCTCTATTTCTTCCAAAGTACAATCGGTCTCGACCTTTATTACTTTCCCAGGTTCCAGTTCTAAATCTTGATATTGTTGTGCACTGATATGGATCCTGTGGGAGAGTGATCGATCATTTTGATCGAAAAGGCTCTTGAGCATGATCAATCCCTTAGGGATGTGGTTGTTCTTCAACTGGACCAATCCTTCATATTCTTCCTCATCCGGGCTTTAGTCTTCGATTGTAGCGACTTCTTGGATCATGAAATTGATGATCTACTCGTCGTTGTCAAAAACTTGCTAGTGTAAATCTCTGTCGAGGACAGAGGGTCTATAGATCATCCTTAAAGCCTTTAGCTTATGCACCATATCATCCACTAGAGAATATTGGGCTGTGATGGATGCTAACACATCTGCATGTCGATTCTTTTCTCGTAGAACAGACTGTAGATTGAGGGATTCAAACTGGTCAAACAGGTCCCATACCCTATTGCGGTATGATTTAAGATAGTGCTTCTTTGAAGAGCATCTGTTGGTGACCTGGTTGCAAAATAGTTTAAAATATCTAAAGATTTGAAGATGCCTTATGCCTAACTTGTCATATTTCTTGAGTCCTAAGAACAAGGCTTCATACTCTGCTACATTGTTGGTGCAGCTCCATGTCAATCGATAGCAATATTATTTTTGTTCACCAAACGATGAAATCAGAAGGATTCCTACCCCAGCGCCGTTCTTGCATCGGGCACCATCGAAGAACAATTTCCATAGTCCTTCTTGAGCAAAAACCTTTCCTTCTATTTTTTTTGGTTTCTCGGACTTGGCGATGGTGTAGCACCCCACCTCAGTCTCTATCATGGCATTGAAATTTTCCAATGAAAATTCATCTTCACAACACAACTATGCAAGGGATTCTTGGACCAGATCCACTTGCTCTAGTTCCTCCGCGATCATATGCACAGGGCCACTGCTCTCTTCTTTGGACATCTTCTCAACCAGGAAAGTAGAATGCTTTTAATTATAGATCTTCACCTTCTTCCCTTTGAAGGGGATCTCCAGATGAGTGTAGCCCATGGACAGATATCCACACAGCTTGCCATGAATTCCCTTAACAGGCACATGCTGAAGTAGGGCTCCAGGTCCACGAGTACCACCTCTTGTATGACTACAATTTGAGGTGTCTTATGTAGCCGAATAGGAATGTCTTTGATGACACCTATAGTCTTCATTGGGGTACCGTCCAGCTGGAGGACTCCATGACTGCTTCGTGTGTATTCCATGCCTATTTCCTCACATACCAGCTTCGGTATTACTGTTGTCGCAGCTCCAGAATCTATCATACAGTTATGCACGATATATCCTTCCATTTGTAAGGATAAGTAAAATAGTGGTGGTCTATTTTTTCCTATGATGGACGCGGATAGGGTCTGCACCAAGGTGAGCGGCTCTGCCTTCTTTGTATTAATCTTCTTCAATGATTCTTTTAGCAGGTCCACTTGTCCAGGAAGTTGTAGAGCATCATACAGACTAATTTTGGATGGAATTCTCTTCAACTCTTCTACAATGTTGTAGGCTGGGGATCTATGCACATCAGGTTCCTTTCTTGGTTCATACTTGGTGTGGTATTTCTCTATTTCTTCGACCCTTTGTCACTTGGTGAGCGAGGGAAACTTGAGCTCCTTAGCCTGTTCTTTGGTCTCCACCTGAGGTGGTTCGGCAGTAGCCTTTTGGGCATTTTCCTTGACTGGAGCTGGTGGGGGAGCTTCACTTGAGGTCGAAGAGGATGATTGTCCCTTCTCAAATCAAGTGTGTACCTTCAAGGGAGCCATCTGAGTAGCATCTACCTCTATCGACCTTTTACCTCCCTTGGTAAGGGCCGTGACTGGCTCTTCCTCGCCGATGGACAAGTTTTGATCCAATTGTCTGATGACGTTGACTTGACCACCTTAACCGCTGCTTGTTAGTGTTTGCACGTAGTGTTGATGCAACATGCATATATTTTCCTCATGAGGATCATTACATTTAGAGCACCAATATACATGATCAAAAGTGCTTAGGGCTTCTTCTATCATAGCATTTCTTGTTGAAGCTTTTCCTTGATGGACCGCTTGATCTTTAGTAAGTGGAGGCATGGGATAAGACCTTCTTGGTAGAAACTCTTGTTGCACTTGCTTCTTCTTTACAATGGTCATGTCATTGGACAAGGTCTGCACTGTGGCATTTAACGATTGCATTTCCTGCAATATCTTGGCTTGCATATCATCAGCCTTAGGAACTGATGGTAAAGAAGCCATGATCGATATCGGAGGCAGGGCAGGATGTTGGAGGGGTGCTGGCAAAATTGGAAATGTTGGAGTGATAATGGGCGGTGTAGTTGAAAGTGTGGGGAAATTTATCTGTGGAGCAGTGATCTGCGACACAACGGGATTCGGGTTCTAGGATGAGATCAAATATGCAGAGATTATAGAAATTTGTGGAGCGACTACGCTCATGTACTGGGCTTGAAGGAACTCATGGAGTATGGGCATTGGCATTCTTTGAGGGAGTTTACCCATGGCTATGAGGTCCGTTTCTGCTTTCTTGGCCAACCCATACAACTTTGGAAAAGTATTGACATTGGAGTACCTTATCATAAGACCGATATCAGGGTTGAAGGCCCGAAGGAAGTAGTACGTTGCGGCTTCGTCGGTTGGGTAAAGTCCAACTAGGACTCTTTGCCAGGTTCGAGCGAACCTAACATTGAAGTCTATGATTTCTTCTTGTGGATGTATTTGGATCAAAGTGAATTGCTACAGAAGAGAAGTTGGATCGACGGACTCGTTGAAGCCTTGCATCAACTGCTCGGCTAACTGGTCCCATCCCGTAATAGTGCCGGGTGGCAGAGATCTGTACCAATAGAGGAGCTTTCCTCTAAGTGAGAGAACAAAGAGCTTCACCATCACTCACTCTTTTGTGATATCATGGATTGCTACCAGGGAAATGATGTCTTGGATATGCTCCAGAGCAGTCTTTCTAGTTTTGTCGAACGTCAGGAGATTTTTGATTGTAGCAGGTGGAATTTGCCCTTGGACCGCGAGATTCAACGGTGACGAAGAATTCCATGTTGGAAATAATCTGGGCCGTGGTTGTTGTTGTTGTTGTGCCACATTTGTGCCTGGGTTCTGTGGAACAAAAGTCCTCGAAGTCCCTCTTGGGTTGCTCATTGGAAGGCCAACGAGAAAGGAGGCACTAGGATGCTTCGGTGAGTTGGGAGGATTCGAAGGAAAACTAGCTGCTATGCTATCGAAAATTAGGCCTTGCTCGTCAACAGCAGCCTCTTGCGAGGATGTCCCATGTAAGAGATATCTAGGGGTAACTAACCTGGAGTGTTCCCCAAAGGCATCAATATCAAGCTCAAAGAACTCGGTTTCCTCTCCTCTATTCCTAACTCTCCATCTTGTTTGCATGAAGGCACAGGCTTTAGTACTGGTCTTTATGACTTAAAGATTCTCGAGTAAAACAGAGTCGCCAGATGCTAAGAGTCTCTTAGTAATGAGAGCATCGATTCTTACTACTACTCAGGGGATGAGACTGACTGGATCTCATCGAGAATTTAGAACTACTGGCTCCGATGAAGACGGGTTAGAAATTTTCTCAAATATGGGACTTTGGGTCCCACCAGGCGTGCCAAAAACTGTTGGTCATCAAATCCACATAGGAAAGGACTTTCAGTGGGTTTGCGTGCCTTGGACCTGCTACCAACATTGAAAGGCCGAGGGGAAGAGATGCCCCTCGTGCTAATATCTAGAGAAAGTCCGGCTCCTATACTAATCTACTTTTGGGGTTTGAGATAAGAGTGCAGGAAAGAGATAAAAGGAGTTCGGGTTAGAGAAAGAAATAAAAAGGGTAAGGGTTAGAGATTGATGATTCAAGGTGGGGAAGAATAGGAAGCACGATCACTCACTAACACTTGAATAGCAGTAAGAAATACCAAGAATGAAATGAAAGAAATGCAATGCCAACCTTCCTATGTATCCTCTGGATAGGTTTGCAAGGTTCTCCTCTCTCTTTCGTTGGAATTCAGGGTTTAGAGTAACAACGATTAAGACAAGGGAATAACAGAAACCTCGATCCACTAGGTAGCATAAAAGAAAGCAACAGGGATGTTTTTCCTCTCCTATGTATCCTTCAGGGCAAATTTTAGGGGTTCAGTCCTCGATCACACATCGAATTCAGGATTCAGAGTCTCGGTACACAAACGAGAAAAGATAAAAGAATTAAGCACATAAGGCAACATAAAAGAGAGAAATGGATAGATCTTTGGTATTAAACGTAGGACATCAAGTTATAGTAGCTTTCTAGCAGAAAGTTCCCCCCACATTTACATTACAAAATTTGGGTTTTTATAGAGGACTTGGCCCTCTGAATCATTATTACAAAAACGATGGAGTACACCCTCGGGCCCTGAGAAATCGGCTCCTTGTTGCTGCTGCGGATGATATTTCAAATCGACTACCAAAACTGGTAATGGTGACCGAGTCAGCCAAGGAAAGAAGCATTAAATGAGCCACCTGGGTGTCCTTAGATTGTAGGTGTAGTTCTCGAGTGGCAGCCATGCTTGCCAAGTTCTTCTTCTCTGATTGATACTTCGCATCCAATTGCCAAAAATGAGTAGCGAATTATCGAGCAAGAAAAAATGCATTTATGAGGTTCTCTGACTACCTCAGGAAAATGCCCAACTTGGGAAGCATTCCTGGGAAGTGCCTCACTGATTTCTACTTTGCAAAACTACTTCGGGGGCATGGAGTGCCGAAGCCGATCTCCTTCTATCCTTCGCTGCTTTGCTGGCAAAACCTCTTCGTTGACGGGTCAAGAAAAACACTTCAGGCTGATCTTCTTTTGAAAAGGCAGTTCGGGAGAGTTTCGGCCAAAAAACTTTCTTGACCTCTACTGCTTCAGGTGAAAACTGGCTGAAGTGGATTTTAGAAATACTTCAGGCCCGAAGTAATTTCCTTGCCTTAGCTGATTCAGCCTATCTTTTCTTCCTCGGTGAAGTTGTTTGGATGTCGCTTCGCAAAACTTTTGCCCGAAGTGGCTACCGAAAATGTTTCGGGTGCGAAGCATTATCTTTGTATTTTTGGCAAACTTCTCGCCCGAAGTGATGATTTGAAGCGCTTCGGGCCCGAAGTTATTTTCTTTTCATTTTGTCCACCAGGGGGCAATAGAAAATCAAAATTGCTATAACTTATAAACAAATAAAACTTTCAACCAAAACAAATATCATACAAAGTTTTAATTTTTTTTTGCCCCTTGGTGGAATGTGACAATATTGTCAATAGTAACATGATGTTCTTACAGGTTCTCCCCCAATCAAATTTTTATAGGGATGAACTTTAAAGGGTCAAGTTGTTCACGCCATCAAAGCTTCTATGCAGTAGGACTGGTATACTCTCATTTGAGACTTCCTCAAGGTTGGTAGCCTCCCACCTAGATTGTTGCATGCCACCAAAAGGACACTCAAACTAAAAGTAGTAAAGCATGTCTTATTAGAAGATACTTTGTATGGTTGGAGCTATGAGGGAATCCTCCTTAATTCCTTGGAACAACAGGAATCTGCTTAGGCCATTGCTTGAGCACACGATGGTACATGCCATGGCCACTTTAGCGGTATGGCCATCAAAAAGCACATCCTTCACATGGGCTATTACTGACCATATTTAGAGTGAGATTGTTGCACATATGTTAGGAAGTGTGTGAAGTGTTAGCATCATGCTAACTTGACACACGTACTTTCCTAGGCCTTACAATCGATCCAATTGGTTTGGACATTTTTACAATGGGGATGAGATTTAATTGAGAAGATATCCCCCACATCCTCGGGCCATCACACATTCATCACAATGACAACCGAGTATTTCACCAAGTGGGTGGAATCGATTCCCCTTACCTCAATGACTAGACCCCACATAGTGGAGTTCATAATGAATCATATCATTTGTCATTTTGGTATTCCATCCAAAATCATTTTGGATAACGGGACGTCATTCAAAAACAAGGTTGTGCATGCTTTAATGAATAAGTACAAAATTAAACATAGCTTCTTGACATCGTACTATCCACAAGCAAATGGGTCAGAAGAGGCCTCAAACAAAATGCTAGTTGCAATCCTTAAGAAGACAATCAATGGAAGTCATAAATATTGGCACATGCAAATCCTCTTGCCCTATGGGCTTATCACACTAGTATTTGGATGTCCACTGGGGCAACCCCATTTTCACTAGTCTATAGTGCAGAGGCAATCATGCCTCTAGAGCTAGAAATCCCCTCACTACACATATCCATGCAAGAATTCATCAATGATGATACGACACGGTAGGCTCGACCAAACCAACTTACGCTGCTCGATGACCAATGAATCCATGCCCTGGAGCATTTGAAAATTTATCAGGAGCGACTAAAGAGAGCCTACAATATGAAATTCCATATCAGGGACTTCCAGGTTGGTGACCTCATCCTAAAAGAGAACCAACACAATTCTAAATTGCCATCCCACTTGAGGGATAAGTTCACGATAAACTAGTTAGGTCCTTTTGTCATCACCAGTCAAATAGGACCTAGAACATATCGACCCACCTCTCTTGAAGGAGGTGAAGATCCCAAACCCTTGAACGTCATCCATTTGATATTTTTACATGCTTAGAGCACCACAGTACCCCAAAATCCTCCAAGGGTGCCTTAACCCGCTTAGTCAACCCAAAAATGCTCCCAGATGACCTAGAATCATCTAGGTCACCCCAAAATGCTCCAAACGTGCCTTAACCTAGTTGGTCAACCCAAAAATGCTCCTAGGTGGTCTAGAACCATCTAGGTCACCCCAAAATGCTCCTAGGTGGTCTAAAACCATCTATGTCAACCAAAAAGCCCCAATGGCACCCATAAGCCCTTTGGTCACCACAAAAGCCCCAAAGGCACCCATAAGTCCTTTGGTCGCCCAAAATGCCCCAATGGCCCCCAATAAGCCCGTTGGTCACATATACATACAAATATATCAATACAAAATTCAAAAACATCATCAAAATATCGAAATACAAAAAACATTGCATCGCATGCATATACATACATATATCAATCAAATATTCAAAAACATCATCAAAATATCAAAATACAAAAAATATTGCATCGCATGCATATACATACAAATATATCAATCAAAAATTCAAAAACATCATCAAAATATTGAAATATAAAAAAACATTGCATCGCATGCATATACATACATATATATCAATCAAAAATCCAAAAACATTACCGAAATATAAAAAATACAAAAGTATTGCATTCTCATCAAGCTGCATATCATTGCATTATCGCCTGCATTAGGCATGCCCTTCATCACACATTACATTTTTTTAGAGTTGCTCATACATGGCTAGCATTAAATTAGACACTAAGTATAATACACAATCAATGTTGTCGAGGTCATCACTCACCTCATTCCATATTCTACCTATCATTTCCATCTATATTTTCTACATTTCCATAGTCGTGTCTATTCCCTTCACTTAGCCATTTGTTTTAGAATGTCAGTAGGGTTTTTGGTCACTCAGCCATATCCAGTCTCTACTCAGATTTTGTAGAAGGCTAGCGATATTTTTAGGAGGTAGAGTCTTGCTTAGATTGTGCCTCTTATACATCAAATCCCAACACATTTCACACTAATAAATCCAAGTTTTGTGAAAGGAAATATGAAACCCACAAAGTGGGATGCTAAGAATTGGCAAAAGGACAAGCTCTTCCCTACCCAATTCCCAAAAATAAACAGTGGTTTTCACCACTATAAAAAAATTTCAACAACCTTTGATCCCTAAAGTCATAAGGATTTGTACTACAAATCCTTGAGAAGGATGGGTAGTCATCCCCAAGGTCTAAAAGATCAATCCCGTTCCAAAATTCAAAATCAAAATCCTCAAAAAGCAACAATCAAAGATAATAGTGGTTATCACCACTCCCAAAATCCCTTGCTCAAAGAAAATCAAATACAAAATAAACAGTTATTATCATCACTACATATGAGCAAGTATCCCAATAAAATTGAATAAAAGCAGGGCGCTTGAGCTTGAATCCCTAGAATTATCAGCATTTGAAAAACCATCTATGTGATCCTCATTACGGGTTTTTTGGATAGCCTATCTGGCAATGGTGGTATCCTAAATGCATGACGATATGGCTACCACATTAGCTTTACATGTGTGTAGACCAATGTTTGCATGTGGACGAGCTAGATTTTGGTCCCCTATACTACCTAGTGGTCTAATACTACTGAGTATAGAACTACGGATTATGGAATTCATAGAGTGATCTTCATTACAGGTTTTATAGATAGCCTATCTGGAAATGGTGGTATATTTATGCATCTCATAGGAATGAACTCACTTGCACACACAGGGATATTGAGTATCTTGGTCATCCTAACAGATTCATACCTTGTCAAAAAGTCTTGCATGGTTAATATCCAAATTTTGAGCAATTGACTAGAATGTTTGAGTCTCGTGAAAACCTCATAGACATCTTATAAACATCATGTCATTCATATGATTTCACCACATCCATTTCAATTCCACTATGCACAAATCCATTACATAATATCATAGAAAAAGTACATATGAATTAATGCATTCTATATTGTCTATGGTGATAGCATAATATGTCATGTAGTCTACACATTTTATCATCTAGATCAATACATCATCCATCTCATCATACATCCATGCATGTAAAAAATCAGATCAAATCACATTACAACATATGCATACATGATAGACATCCATCATCATATCATAGATCAATAAACATATTGCACATCATCAATCAATCCATACACCACATTGCATTCATACAAAACAACAATAAGCAAAACACATGATGACAAATAATAAAATTTCATATATATATAGGGTAAAACAGTACATCATAGTTTCCAAAATGCCTGAAGGCTATAATAAGGTGGGTCCTCAAACCTAATCCATACCAAAAATAAGGCCCTATCCATTTTGGCCAGCATGATCACATAGGATCGATGCTGCGACTAGTACTACAACCCATAGTTTGCAACCACTGTGACCTCTCCAGTCAGCTACCACCCATCTAAATCCCACAAACCACCTTGATACTCTACCTTGATGAGACAGTCTGCTCCATCTCACTCTATCAAGTTTTGTGAGAGGTTCTTCCCTTTGACAACCATCCCCCGAGTCGGATCACCTCCTACTCCATCTCGCTCTTGTAGGTCTATGCTCGAGCCTCCCATTCCTAATGTATCTACCACCCATAGTACCTGGTCATCTAGTGACCCCACCTCAGTCTCTAGATCTTGCACTTGCACTCACAGAGTTGTAACCTCTGTCAGGTCACTCTACCCCTGCACCTGTACCTAAAGGAGATTCCCCTCCTACTGGACCTTGGCCAGCTATACCTGTAGGTCGACGTACTGATCTGCTGCCACATCTTGCTACTCAAGAACCCCTTGATCCTCCATATACACATCCTCACCCTCACCCTAATCATCCATGATTAGGAGGTCCACCTGCTCATCCATCTGGTAGGGTGACTCTGCCCGATCTTCCTCAGGTGCATCCTGAGGCATATACTCACCTACCATCATTGCATCTTCCCAAAGGGCCTCCTCTACCCACCACCATTGTATAATACACCATGTGTCATACTCAGCTATCATCCTAACATCATCCACATCAGGAACCACTATAGCTAGGTTAGTCACCTCATCAGTCTCCACAACTATGGGCCAAGTCAAGGTCTACTCATCCCCACAATGCCTATAGATCACAGGAACCCCAAGCAACCCCTAGTGTACCTCAAAATATCATGTCACTAAATCATAGGGGAAGAACTCCTCTATGCCATACCATATTATCAACCATATCCCTCGCCTGCTCCTCCGTAGCCACTCCCCAACCTCAGGCCATGTTGGGCAGTCTCTATAAGGTCTCCAACTAACATCACCTACCGTTAGCTCAGTAAGAGCCTTGGAATAATGAACCACATCACCCACCCTATGCCTACTCTAACCCATATCCCATAACTTCTACCAAAATATGGCATACCCAATCTCCAAGTCCCTCCAACTCACCCTGAGTCATCCACAATAGCCCTGATGGCCGCTCCACAACTATGTGCTGCCATGCCCAACACTATAGTAGGCAACTGCACCCTATCCCCTTCTACTTCCAGTAGTGGATCTCATACAACTTTTCATAGAGTTGTGCTAGCAGTGTAGTACCCCACACCATCACCAATGATCTCTTCTTAGTGCTTGCCACCAAGGTAAACACTAGCTCCAGTAGGTTCCACGGGAACATCGTTCTAGAGGAGTTGGGTAGAAGCATATTGGAGATGAGGGTCATGAGTAATGCATGCCTCAAATTCAATACCTTCTCCCCAAACTAGTAACCAACCAATATACCACCCCTCAGGAAGTCATCCTTCACATCCTTCGCCTAATCACCAAAGTAGCAAGTCAGCACTGCACCTCTCAGGTCACGGTGCATCATCTTGATGGGCCGCCCCTCTATCAGAATCCTCAGAATTTGATAAAAATCATCCAAACTCACCATCATATCCCCTATCGAGAGGTAAAATGTATTAGTGTGGGGGTACCATAAGTTAATCAAGGCCATCAAGTAGTCACGGTTGCCTATCATAGGCTCCAACTGTGTCACTTGCTTAAGCCCCAAATGATTTAGCCACTCCCAATCAGCCTCACTCAAGGCAACCCGAGTGGTCTCAAACAAATTTGGCTTATGATACCACCCCATCACCTAATAAAACATAGTACAATAAAAGTTAGTAAGCATTATTATACTTCACAAAATGGCATTTCTAAAGGCTTCAATAATCATAGCAAAATAAAATCAAAATAACAAATTAAAAAACACAAAATTTTAAAATAACACTAAAGCATAATCGAGGAGTCATTACATACCCATGTCACACTAGCTCCTCCACTGGATGCTCCAGTCTACTAGTTCATGGTATCCTGGACCAAGTTCGACAACACTTCACTATGCACAATCGCTTTCCTCCTCCTCACCACTCGAATCACCAAAAGAAACTTGCAATAATGGACCCCACACCGTAATTTTAGGGGTTTTATAGTCTATCTGGTCTCCGTTCATCCTAGGGAGGGATGAGCACATTAATTTGCACTTGTCCCACCCTGATATGAATACAAAAATTACATTTGCCCCACCCTGGGATGAATACAACTCCCAACTTTTAAAATAACACAAAACAATCCTAAAAAGGCTCCAAAACAACATAAAACTACCTAAACTTGGTCAATTTCATACCCAAGCATAAATGTATAATATATCACCATCGGGGTCATAGAGAGACTTGATTTTACTCCCCAAGAAGGCTAGTATAGCTAGACCGCTGCACAAGAACAAGGTTTATCTCTCTTGCTTACTCCAAAAATCACCAAAAATGGGTTAAAACCCACCAATAACAGGTCAAATTTGATATGGTTCATTTGAACTCAAGGTACAATTTAAGAGTGCCATGGAAGTGCAAGAACCACTCCTTTAATCCCTAAGAAATCCATAATGGCTGGACCACTCCATGGGAACGAAGTTGGTGACCCTCTCTCCCCATGAGACATCTATCAGATCGGTAATATCCTTCCAAAATTTCCATAATCTTCATGAGTACACCTAAAGGCAACCCAACAAAGTCATCTAGGCCAAGTGACTCATTTCTTTTCTCACTAAGTCCTTCCCTCATTGACTCATCTCTTGAGGGGGTAGTCATACTCATAATCATAATCAACAACTAAACACTCGATCATGCAAATTGCGTTCATCCAACGAATCTTTAACAAATACAATCATGCTCCTAATTGGGGTAGAAAATAAGTACAAAAATGATTAAATCAAAATGCTTGGCATCTAGTAAGCATGTGTAATGTTGGGGAGCACCTGTTTCATGACTGAATGACATCCAAGATAAAGTAGACTCCTTAGCTCATCAAAAGCAAGGATTCAAGAACACATGCTATTTCCATGATTGGGGAATCCAAATTTGGTTAGGTTACTAAATGACCATAATCATTGAGTGCTTTGGTCATCTATTTTTGCTCAGCATTGTGCTACACACAACACTTATCAAAAAGGGACATCTATAGACACTAAAACAACACCAATCCGATTATGCTACCAAGGCATTGATAAAATTGATGCACAAAGCCCTTAGGGAAGCCCTCAGAGGTCAAGCAGTGGTTCTAACCACTCCCAAAATAGTTTTGGAATGTTCCTAGGCAAATTAGGGACTTTTTGAGGCTTAGTTCCTATTCATTCCATCCCGAGATAAATAGCAGTTTCTATTCATCCTACAGCAGAGCAAATACAACATTCATCCTAGGGTGGAGTGAATAGCAATTTTTATTGGAAAAAAGTCAAACCTGCACAAGCGACCGCTAAAAATTACCATTTTCCATGCTCCTAAAGACGTACAGGTTAGAACCCAGGGTATGCCTGTGATAGCCCCCATCAATGAGGCCATTTTGGGGAGATTCTCTTCCTCCACCAATGCATGTCACCCTGATGGACAAATGGCCCCTTTGGCCTTGCATGCCTTTTGCACATTTGAACTCCTAGGTCTATAAATTGGATGGCATTCTCATCCACGTAGATGAGGTCATTTCTAGGAATTGCAACGAAGTGCTACCGAGTTATTGCCTCACATCTATTGTGTCCTTTTCATCCATAATTTCTCCTTAGTGAGAGAGGTTATCGGGTGGAAAAATAAGGTGCAATTTGACTCCAAAACCTGAATTGATTGTTCTAATACCTCATCCAATTTTCCTAAAATACTTCTCCCCTAGTTTTGCATCAACCCACCTTGGATTGGAATAGAAATTTGGGATATTTTGGTGGGCATCCTGCCCCCAAGAACCCCCAATTTGTGACAGTTGAATTCATCCCAACCCCAAAGGAATATAAATATATGCATATTTTTAAGATTTTTTTTAATTATCTATTTTTAATATGTCTCTAGGATACTACATTTCAAATTTTACTGCATTCTGACTTGTATAGGCCGAGATATCGCCAGTTTACGATTTACATGTATGCGGGTCCCACTTTTGCATGCAGGATAATTTGAGTAGGATATCTATAATATGATCACATGGGTCTCCTTCTAATGTAATTTTATGCTTACTAACCAAATATTACAAGTTTTTGACATGTCTAGGTAGATAAATTGCTCGTTTGCCTTTTACAGGTTCACAAAGTGCGATGGGATCGAACATAGTGACCAGGGTTCTAAAACTTATAAAATTAGGTGATATCATTCCAAAATCACATATTTCATATAAATCTTGAGTTTAATTTCATTTATAGTTCATTTGATACCTCTACCTTATGTGCACCTTTTTCAGGCTGTGGGGATTGCATGTTTTAGAATCATACATAGATGGTTTTGATCTTATTTTGTTTTACTATGTGCAAATATAGGTGCCAAAATATGATAGGAGACATTTGAGGACAAGTATTACATTGACGTAAGCAACGGTGACATTGAGACCACCCACATCGAGTGTGGGCATGCAAAAGAACAGTGGATGTGCGCCACGTTCTTTGGGAGATTGATCTCTCTTGGAACTTTTTTTGTAACATATTGTATCAAGTGATTCAAGTCCTCAAAGGGAGGCATTGTAATTGAATTTTATATTATTTTATAAGGAGAATGCCCCATTTCACTTTATTGCTTGTCATACATTGTCATTTACTATGCATGCTTCGTCATTTGCTTTCATAGGACTTAACACACATTTAAAAATTATGTTTATTCGGTTGGGGTGCACCATTTTTCCATTGCTAAAAATACATGTTTGCATGATTGCATGTTATATTGCTTAGTGCATGTTAGAATTGCATAAGCAATTCATGACCTATCCTAATCCTTAAAACTTCTATTCAAGTTCATGGGAAGAGTCTTTCAAATGGAGGACCTTGAAAGAAATATGGAACTATGGACCATTGATTTTTGTTATGTAACAATGTTATTGAAGAAGAGTTTTTACCTTGAAAGTAAATGTATTGATTTTATGTAAATATTTGTTGAAGGAAAGGATGTTTGGTAAATATACTTGTATAGCATTTCAAGACTTGTGCAAAGATGAAATATTATATGTTGCAATTATTTTATGTAAGATCTTGGAATGATTATTATGTGTCAAATGGAAAGTATAAGTTATCAAAAAAATGGTGGAATATAATTCCTAGATTATGGTTATAATTATTTTAGATGTGGTTACATTCTTTCCATTATTAATAAAGGAATTGCTAAATGATAGTATTATGATTTGAAAAGTATTTAAATTTACTAGTTTAGCAATGTGCTATGTTGAATTTATAAATGTAATAGCACTTTATTTCCTTTTGGGAGAGATGTTATTATTTTGTTATACATACATACATACATACATACATACATACATACATATATACATATATACATATACATACATACATATATATAATATATATGACTCTTGGGCTTTGTATGGGGTTTTGGGCATGAATCTAGAGCCATATTAGAGAAATCCTTGAGTCAATAAAATAACCCAATCCTGGGAGGAGTTGCGATGATGCAATAACCAGGTATTTGTAAATCTAGGAGTTGCAGTGATGCAATAACTAGATAATTATGAATGATACACCTTGAATGATGAGGCTCAGGTGTTCCAAAGTAGTAAGTCTTTTGGAGTCATTCATAGATAGTATAGTGGTGGCATATTGAATGGTGAGGATTGGGTGTCCATTCTCATTACTAGGTGAGTGGTAATGGCCTTAGTTAGACCATGTAGGTGTGGCAACTAAGCATTAAGGAATTGCGCTAAAATAATCCTACATAGATGAACTTATGTAGAGTTAGGGAAAACAACCACTCTTTAAGTCTTAGGGGCACGCCATGGTCAAGTTGTCCTCTACCAATGAGGGTATAGAAAATTTGGGGGGACCACTATTGATGTCCTTTCTAAATAACGAGGTTTAGAAAGGTGAACCACAAAAAATACAAGATGTTGGACACTCCTGTCCACTTGAGTATCATATGCAATGATAATGAACTATATATATATATATGAATCTTGGGCTTTGTATGGGGTTTTGACCATGATTCTAGACCCATATTAGAGAAATAATCAAGTCAATAAAATAATCTAATCTTGGGAGGAGTTGTGATGATGCAATAACCATGTATTTACAAATCTAGGAGTTATAGTGATGCAATAGCTAGATAATTATGAATGATACACCTTGAATGATGAGGATCAGGTGTTCCAAAGTGGTAAGGCTTTTGGAGTATTTCACAGATAGTATAGTGGTGGTATATTTAATGGTGAGGATTGGATATTAATTATCATTACTAGGTGAGTGGTAATGGTCTTAGTTAGACCACGTAGGTATGGCAACTAAGTATTAATGAATTGCGCTAGAATAATCCTACATAGACAAAATTATGTAGGGTTAGGTAATGGACATCACCCTTTAAGTGTTATGGTCCTTAAAGGATAATCCCTATGCCATGGTCAAGTTGTCCTATACCAATGAGGGTATGGGAAAGGTGGGGGGACCACTATTGATTTCCTTTCTAAATGATGAGGTTTAGAAAGGTGAACCCCAAAAAATACAATATGTTGGACACTCCTATCCACTTGAGTATCATATACAATGATAATGAACTCAACATTTGGTTATGACTTATAATGTTGAAAAGTTTTTTGACTTCTTTGTGAGTTATTCCTTGTGTAAAAAACAAAACTCTCTCCTTTGGGTTGTTTTGGTGGGATGTTATAATGACCATGATAATTATCAGGTGAATGATAATGGTCTAAGTTAGTTCATGGGGAGATGAAACTAACTAATCTTAAGTACAATTTTAGAGAAATTATAACTTATCCAACTCCTTTTTGTGGATAGGATATGACACCTATTTTAAGAGGAGGATCATCCAAGGAGTTAGGTTCAACTACACAAGAGGAAGTTGTAGCTCATCCCCATAATATATTTGGAATAACAATGGACTCTAGTAAGAAGGTGGAAAATCTTACTTCAATAGTTAAGTTGCTTCATAAGCAGATGAAGCAACAACAAAAACTATTGGAAATATTGGTTAATTGGGAACCCAGTAATAGGAATTCAAAGGAAAAATAGGAAGAGAATACTACTAGAGGAACCCACAAGGGCAAAGCTCATATTGAGGTTGAGCTTTCTAAGGATCTTAAGAATGTCAAGGTACCTAAATTTAATGAAAGGGGAGGTGATGTAGTAGAAATTTTATTTATTATATAAAAGAAGGGATTTTGAAAGGGATCTCAAACCTTTTACAACAAGGAGTAAAAAATACCCCAAATCGAGAGAAGAGAACCATAAACTAAAAATACGAGAAACAAAGCTAGATCAAGAAAGACAAATAAGCCCCAAAAAGGAGAAGTAAATATCCCAAGGATAGACAATAATATCCAAAGACCAAGTACCTAGAGGAGATGAATCTCAAGGAGATTTGGGACCCACTTGACTTGTCCATACTCACCAACATCAAAAAGAGAAATAAATAGACTTGCTCAAAATTCAAACTACAACTACCAACTTCTCGCACAAAATCCATGATAATTATTTTTTGAAAAAAAAACTACCAAAATATTGAATGGTCAAATCATCAAATCAAAGAACTTGCAATTGCCCATAGTTCAAGGGAGCTTCCAACATTTGCCACCACAAAATTTTGAACCTGACACCTTTTTAGGGAACTCTTGAAGATCTTTACTTGAGAAATTAGTCTTTGACTAAGATCTAGAATAAATGGGAGGTTTTCCATGACCTCCAAAGTTGAAACTTCCCTTAGCCTGGCTCCTTGTAACTAAGCCTAGAGACATCAAAAATTTCATCCAATGATATGAAGATATATTTGCTATAGATTTAGATTGATTTAGATCTGACCCTGACCTGTTAGCCACAAGAGGATAAACATTAAAGTCCAAGCATTCAAATGGATTCCCTAATAGGGGGTTTTTACATCACCAAAAGACATCTCCTTAGAGCCTGTCAGAGGCATAGCCTTGGCATTGTCATCACACTCCTTAGGGAACTGATCATTTGGAGTTAAACCGACTTCACATTTGTGAGGATCTTCTGTACATGGAATATCCCCCTTTGGAGTAGCCAATACCACTACTTTTTTCTACAGACACTGTGCTAACTCATGATCATAATTTTTATAATAAAAACAAAATAAGGGTTTATTCTCATACTCAATGGGATAAGTACTAAATCCAACATTTGAAAGTAGTTCAATAGACTTAGGTTGCTCTACATCTAAATCTACAACACACATGCAATCAAATATCATCCTAGATCTAGCTCTAGTTGATGCATCAATCATAACTAATTCTCCTAACATTTTAGCAACCCCCCTCAAAATAAATTCATACCAAAATTGGAAGGGAAGGCCCAGTAGCCTGCCCCAAATAGGTATAGCATTTATCTTTTGAGTATCTGAGTCAAAGTATATTCTCCATCTATGAAGGAAAATAATCCTACTAAAAAAGTAGGAACCTCCCCCAAGAATGTGCTTAATATCATCCAACATAGATAATTTAATAATAAAAAAAAATTAGGGATGGAAACTAGATCCATCTGACCTTTTGGAGACCATTTAAAAAGTGCCCATATCTTAATCATGTCCATATCTAGCTTGGAGTTTCCTAGAAATTTTCTAACTAGAGAAGCCTCACCCTCTCCCATGGTGAGCTTTAAAATATTTGAAGGGATGAATAATGACCTCTGCACAAGATCTAGGTCAAATTGATAATCATGGTAGAGATTTTTTTTATATTGATTAGAAAAAACTACCATATAAGATTTATCTTCCAGAAGGTGAAATCAGAGGTCCTTTGTACACCTGGGGGAGGGATGACAATATCTGAAACATGGCTTCCAATATTGGTCCCAACATTAGGGGTAATCTTAAAAAAAAATCCATATCAACAATTGAATCATGACCCATGAAAAGATCCACACCATCATTTGAAACTCTCACTTTTTACCCCCCATTCTTAGATAAATAGAAATTTGAATTTAAATTCTTTTTAAAATATATCTCAATGTTTGAAGGCTACTCATTAGCCATATATCCACTAGAGATATTAACCTCCTCACAAATAGTCAAGGGCTCACCAAGAATGAGCCTCGATCTAAGAGAAATATTCCCACCCTATGGAGGTTCTAGATGGAAAGCCTTTAAGCCAAAATTCAAAATAGGACTTTTATCTAGAATAATGACCAAAAAAGGATTTCCACCTAACCCAAATAGAGAGTAGTTCACGTGCAGGTCCATGGAATCATTCCAAACAATGGCTAGTTGATAACTACCAATAGCCTAGAACCATGGGGCCTCCCATGCTAGAGATTAGATGAGAACTAAATAAAGAATGGCCTAGAACCTCTAACACTAGTGATGGATCAAGGGGATTAGGATCTATGCCAACACTAGTAGAGTCCATAGTAGCCTGAGCTTCTAGGGTAGCTTGAAGATATTTAGTCACAAGCCTCTCACCATGATATTTCTCATAGTTAAAATTTGGATTGAGAATGGTGCGACCTTTAACCTAAGCACCTCAATCCTTGATAAATCTCCCATGGCCTCTCACCCTCTCTTTGACTCTACCTCTCATGGTTCATGATGCAACATAATCTTGGCTTAATGAGTTGAAAACTTATTTTTACATGAAGAATTACTCACCCAAAACTCAAACTCTTTGGGCAACATTTCATCTCTGGGATGTAGCCTTGAAATGGTGGAATACATTATAGGTAGGTAGAGGAATCAAAGTGGTGGACATCAAATAGGACAATTTTGTAAGGGTATTTAAGAAAATATTCCTATTAGATTCATTTTATGTAGAGAAATTTGAGAAATTTTGTACACTCCAATAGGGTGCATTGACTATAGAGGTTTATTACCAAATATTCATAAATATTTTGAAATATGTTTCTAAATATAAAACCAATGAATAATTGAAGGTACATAAATTCATATTAGCAGTGGACCCTAAGATTCAAATAATGATTAATTTGCTTAAACCTAAAACTCTACAAAAAGCATATGATTTGGCTTGATAAGAAGAGACCAATCAACACACCAAGAAGACCTTCTTCAACTATGGAGTGTTAAAATAAGGAGAGAAATAGGAACTTAGGAAAATGAAGAGTGTTGGTTTTATAAAATGGAATAAAAAGCAAAATAAGAAAAGCAAGGGAAACCCAAAGTTTTGAAATAGGAACAATGGAAATAAGAAAAATTATAAAAATTTATTGAGGAAGGATAATTTAAAACCTTGATCTCAGAAGTAGAATGACTTTGCTTAAAATGAGAATATAGGGGATAAAATGCAGGAAAGGTCTCAGACACCCAGGATAGGTTATTTTATTTATGAGGGTCCTCATTATGCAAAAAAGTATCCCCAATGGCCACAATCGAGTAGAAAAGTCAAGGGACAACCTCACAAAAATTATGCAACCATACAAAGTTAAAACCTAGATGGCTAGACAACTCCCATGTTGTTAAATGTTAAGTTATTCAATAAGAATGTAAAGGTTTTAATTGATTTTGGATCTACATATAGTTTTATTTCCACTATTATTGGGGATATGTTAGAAAGACCTATATTTTTGGCACAAGGGTAGAAAGTTGAGTATGGGTCTGGATAGACTTACTCAATGAATCAATGCTTACCTACTATTGAGATTTCCTTACCCAATGGATCAACTATTTGGAACTTATATGTAGCACCACTACATGCCTTTGATATTATCTTAGGGATGGATTGGCTAAAATCTCATGGAGCCCTAATCAATTTCCAAGAAAGGTGGATGGATTATACTGATAAGGATAAGAGAAGATTAAGGGTTCAAAGTACGCAAGGGTATTTTGACCACATTTATTATTAGCTATGCAAATAAAAAAGGCAATAAAAAGAGGTGGAATGTTGTATGTGGTTAAGATAAATGACAAGAAATGTGATAATGGAGATGCAAAAATATTCAAGAAACATCCAATTTTGCATGAATATAGGGATGCATTTTTGAAAGATCTCCTAGGTCTTCCACCTCGACATGAATTTGATTTCACCATTGAATTAGTACCTAAATATGAACCTATTTCTAGGAAACCCTATAGAATGACTCCTATTGAGTTGCAAGAGGTTAAGGTGCAATTCCAAGATTTGCTAGAGATAGGGTTGATTAAACCTAGTATGTCACCCTAGGGTGCTCTAGTGTTTTTTTTTGGTAAGTTAACATATTTTATTACGGGATGAGTTTTTAAGGATCCCAAAACCTTCATACAATAGCAAACACTATTAACATAGTTTAGATTAAACAAGGGACACAACCCCGATCTTAAAACATACAAAAAAGAAATGAGGATGCATCCTCGAATATCAAGATAGAAGAGGACATAGGACTTATCCTAGGAAGAGCATTCCTTATGACCAAAAAATATCTGGCTCCATGTAGGGTATCCGCATAACCAGTAAAACATCCTAAAAAAATAAACAGGCTCCATGCAGGGTAGCTATAAAAGAAAAAATAGTAAAAACATGAGGATGTTATTCCTCACTGGAGGCTTCTTCCTCATCCTTGGTTTTACCTTGGTTTGGGTCCTTCTTCTCTTCCTTGATAGCATCCATGTTCTCAACACCAGATCCACCATCAAACTCTTATGCACTCTGAGACCCAAAGAGTAGCTTTTGTAAACCTTCCCTGATGTCCATGATAGAATTGACCATGGTGTTCATCATTGCAGTTGTGGTGGCAATAACGAACTCCTTCAACCTCTTGATCTCATAATCCTCCTCATAATCGTTGGGCTTGATGTCAATGACATTCTTGCTTCCTATCACTTCCTGGTTTTGAATCGAGTAGACTTCGTCATAGGACATTCCATTTCAAAGCTGATGCTTTTCCTTGCTTTTAAATCTTGAACTACTTCGATGGATTTCCTCTTTTTCTTAGCTAGGGATAAGCGAACAAAGGGAGTAGCAAATTTGGTATATGGGCTAGCATATTTTGCAGCTGAGTTGGGCATCCTCGGATTGGGCTGGGGACTATGATATAGGATGTAGGTGAATATGACCTTAAACATACCTTGGTGAAATGGGAGATCATGGCTTTTCTTGTTACGACAAGACATGATTGAATCGAATTGAGGAAAAATTGTGGTATGTTGATGGTATTTTTGTCATGGAATTTATTGACAAAAGCCAGATGGAAACTATAGATGACCCTTTTCGGATCATCCACAGTGATTAACTCCATAACTAGCTTCATCACATCATTCTAGGGAGTGTTCAGGTCTGACCTATATATGCCCTGCTTGGCTCCTTTGTATATCTTTTCATTATCCTTAAAATCCTTGAGTTCTACTTCCCAATTATGCCTATGTCTCTAGATCAAATATCCTTTCAGAGCTTGGCCAGTAATTTGGGACAAGTTGTGGAGATCCACACTAAAAATCCTATATTGAATAGTCACCAAACCATTATCCCAGGTTTCTAAGAAGGCCAAGGTAATTTTGAGGTCCTCTCCTAAAAAAAGGTGGATAAAGGGAAAGAAGTGGTGTTCTGTGAGGATTATCTCAACAAGGGCATCACATTCCACCTTACTGGGCTCGATGTAAGCCATGGTGGGAGGGTAGTGAGAGTTTGATGAAGGTCCTAAAGGAAATTCAGAGACCAGTGGACTGAGGGTAATACTGCACCAGTACGGAAGGAGGGCGAAAGGAGGAACAATAGTAAATTTATGGATGGAGACTTGGGAAAAAGGCCTAAAAAATTAAAGGTTGCCATTAATGTCCACAATGAAAGAAATTGACTTTGGCGCTAGGGTATTGGAATTTTCAAGCTTCCTTTAGGAATGATTTCCTAAATGAGGATATAGTTTGAAGAGATATGGAAGGTTGGGAATGAAAAACTTAGGATCTTGGCCATGATTAGTTTTGTTGTCGAGGATGGTGTTTCTGGAATGATCACCTTTGTCACCATGATCTTCCAGGAAAGTGTGCTCCATATTCTAGGACACAATCATGATCCGACCATTGTTGTCCTTTTATTTTTTGCTAAGGTGCCATGTCCTCCTCATGATGTTTTTTTTAATCCACCTTTCTTAGGCTACATCTCTATTTTGAAAGTGGAAATTTCTTGGCCCTATGTTGGCATGATATTGATGCCAAGGTAGATGACACTTGGAGCAATTGGTGTGGGTGCCTTCGTGGAGCATACTTTTTTTGGAAATCCAAATGTCACCTAGACCTGCACATGGTTGAAATGGAATGCCAAAGACTGAAAAAAGTGTTAGAATACATTTCAAACATAACAGTCCTGACAAGCATGACCTTTTGATGATGGATGGGCCAAGTGGACAGCTGGATCCCACTTCTTGTATGGATTTTAAGGAGCCCATAATTCCTACACTTTATAGAAAATTTGACTCTACACGTAGACATAAGGAGCCTACATTTCCCATGTTTCATTGGAGTATTTACTCTCCATATGGACATCCCACTACTTACCTTATTCTTAATCATGTGACTCAGGATGAGGGTCATGCAAGACCATGTCCTCATGATGAAGACTAGTAGGATTATTCCTTTGAGGTTTTTTTCAATCAAGAATAACATGAATTTCATCAGGAATATCATCATTCCAAGTCAAGATGGGTGTGTGGACTCCAATTTTAGCCATCCTGTCTGCAGATCTATTTGCTTCTCTATAAGCATGTTCGAATGTGACTTCCTGCATGTCAAGGATTAAAATATTGATACCTTCAATGTAGTCCCTTACCCTCTAGGAAGTCTTTTTGTTGTTGTATTGGAGGTAACTAATGATATTGAGTGATTTTCCTTCAAAAATTAGCCTATTGGGAAAGTTTTTAGCAAGGGAAAGACCCCTCCACATGCTTTTTTCTTCAACAACATGATTAGTCTTTTCACCCAAACCCTCAACAATGGCAAGGATAGCCTCTCCTTAGTGGTTCATGAGGATACCTCCTACTCCTGCTATCCTTGGGTTTCCTTTTACAACTCCATCAAAGTTCAATTTGAACCAGCCTATCAGAGGAGGAATCCACTTGGAATCGGTTCTATGGTTGATAGGAGGATGAAAGTCCTCTAAGGGTAGGCCAAGAGATCTTCCCAAAGCAAGCTCAAAACTAGAGGCAGGTTTGGGGGAGGGGGGATAAGGGAAGCATTTTATTTGGCATTGACTAGGATTTTACTAGAGATGAGCTATAGGATCATCGGGTGATGGGAGAAGACTCTATGGTTTCTTTCAAGCTAGACTTGCCAAAGGAAACGATGGAGGTACATTTTCTAGAATAAAATGAGGTGAGGATCAAAAAAGGGGTAGGGCCATTGAAGAAAGGGTTGAACGATGGAATAAGGTTTGGCCCAAAGGATGTGGAAGGATTGGAATATGGAGTCAAAGATGGATGAGAGAAAGGGGTAGTGGAGAAAAATGTGGGAGGGGGATTCCCAAGAATCAAGGCAAATAGAACATCTGTTGGGGATGGTGATGCCTTTATTGATCAAATTGTCAATGGTTGAGATCTTTTCTTGGATAGTGAGCAAGGCAAAGAAAAATATCTTAGGAATGAGGGATTTAATCTAGATGAGATTAAAATTTAGTAGAACTTCATCGTTATCAAGGAGAAGATAAGCAAATTTAACAGTAAATTTCTTACTCTTTGAAGGATCCCAAATGAAAATTTCAATAGAAGCAGTGGGGGGATGATAGTAGCTTGCAGGAGGGAGTTCAACCTCAAGGACTCATTGGGATGGGTTGTGCACTTAATGGTTTTCCATATAACAATATGGTTTTGGATGTATAGGAAGTCAGAGACTTTTTGTCCTATCTTGGTATCTGTGTAATCTTTGAGTCTAGGAAGGATAGGATTTTCAATGAGAGGATTTTTGGTAATCCATTTGTCATTCAAAATATCTATTTTGGTACCATATCCTAGTTTCCATATTAGAATTTTCTTTAGAAGAGACATAGTGCTTATGATAGAATTCCAGAAGGTGAATTCTCTAGTGGGTGCAACATCACTGAAGAAATTAACAACTTGTAGATATTTCCTTCTGATAATGGAAGTCCACTCATTTTTTGTATCAGACACCAATCTCCAATATTGTGTAGCTATCAAATCTA
The DNA here is from genome assembly GCA_028583015.1 of Wollemia nobilis. Taxonomy (NCBI): domain Eukaryota; kingdom Viridiplantae; phylum Streptophyta; class Pinopsida; order Araucariales; family Araucariaceae; genus Wollemia; species Wollemia nobilis. The sequence goes on along the minus strand of JAQPPZ010001836.1, from coordinate 5,948,539 downwards.
TATTGAGGGATTGAATTCTTCTAAGCCCAATGCCTCCTCTGTCCCTAGGTCTGCATACTTTGCCCCAGGCAACAAGATGCAACCTTTGTTTATTTTCAATTCCTAACCATATGAATTTTTTTTTGGATTTGTTATTTTCTATGGTAAACTGCAATGGTGGCTCTAGTGTTATTTTTTAGGAAGAAGGATGATTCCTTAAGATTATGCATTTACTATAGGATGTTGAATAAGGTGACCATCAAGAATAGGTATCCATTGCCAAGGATTGATGATATTTTTGATAAACTAAAGGATACCACTATCTTTTCAAAAATTGATTTAAGATTAGGATATCATGAATTGATAATTTTTGAGGATAATCACAAAACAAACTTTAAGATTAGATATGGACACTATGAGTTCACAGTGCTACCATTTGATTTGATAAATGCACCAATGAATTTCATGAATTTGATTAACAATGTGTTTAGAATTTTTTTGGATCATTTCATTTTGATATTTTTGGATGATATCTTGATATATTCCTGTGCTAGAGAGGAACATGGACAACATTTGAGGTTGGTGTTAGAGGTGTTGAGGAAGAACCAACTTTATTGAAAGTTATCAAAATGTGAGTTCTATACCTCACAAGTTCAATATTTGGGGCATATTATATCTATAGAAGGGATTGGTGTGGATCCCAAGAAAATCATAGCCATATTAAGTTGGTGTACACCTACTAATATGTTTGAAATTAGAAGCTTCACGGGAATAACGAGTTATTATAGGTTATTTGTGAAATACTTCTCAAGAATTGCTTTTTTTATTACCAACCTTTAGATAAAAGGAAAAGAGGTCAAATGGTTGGATAAGTGTGAGGCCTCCTTTGAAACTCTAAAGAATAAGCTAACTATAACATAAATTCTCAAGATACCTAATCCTCTTGGGAATTTTACAATATGTACAAATGCTTCCTTAGAAGGTTTGGGAGGGATGATATCCCAAAAAAGCTATAGTAGCATATGAATCTAGGAAACTCAAGAAGCATGAATCGAATTATGCTACACATGACCTAGAGCTTGCAATAGTTATCCATGCTCTTAATTTCTAGAGGCATTATTTTTTGGGAAAACCATTCGATCTAAGGATAGATCACCAAATTCTAAGGTATATCTTTACCCAACCAATGTTGAATGCAAGGCAAAGAAGGTGAATATATTTTCTAGCCGAATATGACTTTGGTATAGAGTATATAAAAGAAAAGGAAAACAAGGTTGTTGATGCCTTGAGCAGAAGAAGGCATATAATAGAATTGATCCAGAGTTATATAGACTTGATTGATAAAGTCAAGGAAATACAATTACAAGACCAATATTGCATTGAAATCTGAGCTAAAATTAAGAAATATCTTGAGGAAAACAAAGGTTTTAACATAAAATATGGACTATTATATTTTAAATATAGGGTTTTCATGGTGATTTAAGGATAATGATTATGTAATAGGTGCATAGTTATCCATATTATGCTCATCTAGGAGATGCAAAGATGAGAGAAAATATGAAAAAGACTTTATATTAGCCTGGAATGAAACAAGATATTAATAGTTTTATTGCTAGATGTTTGGAATGCCAAAAGGTAAAGGCAAAACATCAGCATACAGTAGGAAAATTACACCCACATGATATACCTACTTAGAAGTGTTAGGTTATATCAAAGGATTTTATTGTGGGTTTACCTAAGATAAGGTACCAACATGATGTAGTACTTGTGGTGGTAGAAAAGTTGACTAAAGTTGCACACTTTATATCAAGAAATATTAAGGATGATGCATTAGTTGTGGCAAATATGTTTACCAAGGAAATAATTAGCTTACATGGTTTTCTTGAGGTGATCATATCAGACAAAGATTCTAGGTTTGCATTGGAAATCTAGTAGGCTCTTCATCATGTATTAGGCACTAAATTGAATATGAGTTCTGCTTACCATCCAAAAATAGATGGACAAATGGAGAGGGTTAACCAAGTCCTTGAAGATATGCTTCACATTTATTGCATGGATCAAAAGTCTAAATGGGAATACTATTTGAATTTGGTTGAATTTACATATAACAATGGATACCATGCATCATTGGGAATGACTCTAGTTGAGGTCTTGTATGGAATAAGGTGCATAACACCTCTATCTTGGGACAATCTAGAAGATCGGGTGGTGATTGTATTGGACACTATCAAATAGGTGGAAGAGAAGGTTAGGGTAATTCAACAAAGGCTCAAGGAAGTATTTGATCACCAGAAGAGCTATGCTGATATAAAAATATCACCAAGAGAATTCTATGTAGGAGATACAGTCTTATTGAGGGTAAGATCCATGAAAAATGCCATCAAATCAACTAAGTTGGATCTTCATTTTATTCAGAATTTGAGATCATTGATAAGATTTATCCAATAGCCTATAGGATCACCTTCCCACTCAACCTATCAAATATCCATAATAATTTCTACATATCACTACATAGGAAGTATGATATTGATCCTTCTCATGTTTGGAATGTTTTAAAATTATGGATGGAAAATACCTCAACCATTGAGGTGCGACCCATAAGGATTCTAGGGTTTCATTCTGAGATATTGAGAAAATGAACCCTAAATAAATATAAGGTCCAGTGGACCATTATTTTGAAAATTATGTAATTTGGGAAGATGTTGAGGAAATGAGGAAGAAATTACCATTCTTGTTGGAATAAATTATATGCTTTGTTTTAGAAAACAAAAGGGACTGTGTTTAGTCCTAAGGGAGGAGTATTTAATGACCCACCCTGGCAGGACTTTTCTTTGTTGTTAATTTATTTATTAATGTGTGGATATCAAATGTATAATCTTATTATTTTATCAATATGTGTTGATAGTTGTATTTTGTGCTCTCTAAAAGGTGTATTATAATACTTTTGAAATATGGTAATATTGATGAAATTTGTGGTTGTAGGAAAAGGTAATCTCAAGGGTGGATTGGTATGGGACAACCACCAAAGTCGAGAGAAAAAGGGAAATTATGGATGAATTATCATTAAAAAATCAAGGTAAAATAAAACCCTTCATATAGACGCATTTCATATGTGTGTGTTTGATTAAAATACACCATCGGGTAAAGAGGTTGCTATTAATTAAAAGAGCCATCCTTAGTAGGCAAGTGGTAACGTTGCAGTTATCATAAAGCCTCTTGGTTAAGGAAATAACATGGTTTGTGCATATTATTGATTGACATTTTGTATTGTAATCTATCATTGAGATGCATTCATGCATATGTTTGAAGTATGAGAATTGTTTGTTTAGGTATTAATAATTAATACTTAAAAATAATATCAATGTTAATGGTTAATATTAACATTCAATATTAATTAAATCAATTCTAGGAGGTGAGTAATTGATTTAATACTAATATTAGAAAATAACATTGACATTCAAAGAAAAAAGTTGAATTAATGAAATAGTGATTGAATTATTAAAGGTATACCTATGGGTATTAATGAATTAAGGTAAGATTTAATAAAAGAGAAAATTCAGTTATCTTTTATGGAAGGGGGACTGTAGGTCCCTAGGAAGTCTTGTTCTGCTTTCCTGCTTTCCACTTCCCTGGTCTTGTCCCAGTTCCCTAACACTTCCCTAGCCATTCCTTCTTGGCTGGCTGGTTTGGAAAATGATCTCCTTGAGGTGGGAGGTCACTTCTCCTTTTGTCTACCCCTTTCCATACTTGTTTTAAGGATTCTTTCATGTGCCTCTATTCTGAGACATCCCTAGGATCTTCCCTGGGACTTTCCTTGGGTTTTATGTGTTCCTTCAGGGATCATTTTTCCTTGGTGCTCTCAGTTTATCCCAATTTTTTGTAGGTTTCTACTTAGCACTGTGATTCAAAGGTTCTCCAAGTGTGGTGAGTCATGGCTTTAGGAGAGTTAATTCTTGATCAGTTTTGCACATCTTTTTGGTCTAGGAGGGATCATGCACCTATTTATGTGATTATGATCTTTAGGTTTGTGGATGTGGGCTTATCAGTGGCTTCTCAACATTTTTCATGGCTTTGCAAGGAGCCTCTACTTTGCATGCTATTGTGATATCGCTAGAATTCCTTAGCTAGTTCCCTGAAGTTGTTTTTTGGTGATGCTAAAGGATGTTTGGGGTTTCTTGCTACAATTTTTTGGTCTGGAGGAGACTTGTGCTTAACACCTACAACTTGTTCACCCCATGGCTCCTTCCTTTTGGGTTCCTTAGGAACTTTCCTGCCTCTCTCTCATGGCTTATGGTTTTGCTTATGCTGCTTCTTCTGGTATCTTTATATTTTTACCTCATTGTAAGGGGATTTCATGGCCTGTGGAGATCCTTATATTACTGTTCCATTTTTTAGGCTTGTGCGAGATGTTGTTCTGGTATTTTTCTTGCATCCTTGCGTGTATCACAACCCTCCCTGGATGGGATTTTCCTTCTTGGTGGCTTCTCTATTCCATCCTACTATTCAGGGTGGTTTTTTATTTGGTGGTTTTGTTTTTCTGGTATTTCCTTGGTGGAATACCAGGTTCTGGTTTATCCCTTACATGATATTTTTCAAAATTGTTCTTTCCCTTCTTTGGAGGGAATTTTCAATTCTCTTGCTGGGCAAAATTTTTAATTTTCATGTTGGGTGGTATTTTTATAAATTTCCTGCTTTGGGCATGCTTTTCATGTGCTTTTCTTGTGGGCCATCCTTTGGCCTTTCCTTTGGCCTTTCCTCTAGCCCATCCTTGGGATTTTCCTTAGGCCTATCCTATGGCCTTGTATTTGGTCTGGTGACCTATTGTAAAAAGGTTTTGGGGCCCTTTCAAAATCCTTTTTAATGAAATATTAACTTACCAAAAAAAAAAGAAAATTCATTAATAAATAAAGTCCATAAGGTTGGCAAGTTGCAATGGTGGAAAATTTACAATGTATTATCTAATGTGTTACCCTTATCATAATGAGAAATAAGGAAGGAGTTGTTGTAGAGGGGGAAAACTACCCTACCACATATTATTCTTGGTCGGATCCACAAGGAAACCAAGATGACCATGGGGGTATGTTGTTCTCTACACTTATTGTAAAAGAGAGAGAGAGAAGGGTTCACTAGGAATGGCTTTAAAGACTTACTCCAAGTCCAAGGGTTCTCAAGAAATTTTGATGTATTTGATTCAAGGTAATTACCTATGTTTGGTCTTTCTAGATCTACGCTATGAAAGATAAAGGACAATGCAAAACAAAATTCAATAATACAAATACTATCCCTAGAATGAATCTTTCTTTGAATACCTTCTAAGCCTAGATTTTTTAAAATAGAAACCTTCAAACAAGAACTTGAGAGAGGATGCACAATCAGTATTAACCCTAGATGCATATTATATGATGTTTCCTTTTAAATACCTAGAAATTAAGAGATCTTCCTTTTATATCAAATCTAAGGTTCAAACAGGAATAACAAACATTCATAACACAACCTAAAAGACTAAATCAAGCACTTATCTTATCTGGTGGTTGATCCTTGCTTTTATCCTTTATCTAGGAATATCAACAATTCCTGTTCCTGAAAGATAGCTTGGAAAACACTTGATAAATGTGATTAGTGTTAGAGGATATACTTAGGACACTATATAGAAAATTCTTGGAGGCACAAAATTCAAGCCCCCTAGGTCCTTTTACCTAACCTTTAAAAACAAAAGTGAGAGTTGACCTTCATAAGATCAATAAGCATAACAAAATGCAATAGAACAAATTCATAAAATAGGTCACATAATGCACCAGTATGGCCTATATGTAGTATAAAATATATATCTAGTGTTTGGGGGTAGCAACTTACCCCTAGATTAGATCTAGGTAAAATTTCACTCTACAAGGAGTGACCATGATGTTTTAGATCGATGAAATCGTGCCCCATAGAGTCCGGGCATGATTTTGTAGAAGTGAGGTAAAAAGCCTCAGATCGATGTGAAATGACTAATGCATGATGCAAAATATAAAAATATGCATGTAGAAGAACAAAATCACCTGGAAGATAGCATGAATGTAGACAAAAGGGTTGAGACCTCCAAAATAGTTGATATCTCCTTAGATATTCAACGCTTGTCCACTAAATTCAACAACAAAAAAATCTATGCCACATAAAATAGAACTTCAATATACTATATTTCACACTTGTGAGTTAACTTGCTTGTAGAAGAAGAAGAAGAAGAATGTGAGATCACTTTAGAGCTTTTGTGCAACTAGACCACTTGTAACTGTAAAAATCACTTCATGAGAATAATCACTTGAGCACTTGGTTGTAAAATAAGATTTCAAACCCTCATTTTATAGCGTATTTGAAAGCAAAAAGAGTAGAAAAAACACAAGCAAATGCCAAAACACACCAAATTTGGAAATTAAAATTTACTTGAGAAAAATACTAAAAGGCGAATTTGTGCCCTATTAGGGCTGACCATGATTTTGTACTTTGCTAAATTATGCCCTATCAGGTTCGACCGTGATTTCACCAAAAGAGGAGAAAAACAAAGGGGATGGGAGGGAAAACCTAATCCTTGCCTTAGACAAGTCTGAGGGGTCTCCTTGAAGGGTTTAGGGAAAATTACTCACTAGAGTGAGTCAATTTTCTATGTCTATATTTTTCCCCTATTTGATGCATTTATGGTTTAATAAATGCATCAAAGAAAGATGTAAACACCTACAAATAGAAAAGGAGTGGCTAGTTTAGAAGAAAGGAATGGTGTAAAAATGGTTTCAATCCAAATACTTTCTTATTTTGCACACAAAGTGAGGTATTAGAGATATTAATACCTCTTAGGCTAGGGTACCTCCTCGAGTGTCATAAGGGATGCCATATTCTAGATGACACTCAAAATGACAGACTCAGAAGAAAAAGGTGAAAAGAAGAAGCAAAAAACATAAAAGGAGAGCGGTAAAAATAGGGATAAAAAAGAAAAAGGGGTAAAAACCTAATTCATTTTTACCACACGAGAAGAGGGAAAGAGCTTTGGAAAAAAATGGGTTATGGCATTGCCAATGCACCGTTTAATGATTGTGAGGGACGAGGCTGACACAAAAGCAAAGTGGGTAGAGGTAAGATCGAAAATCCTAAAACTTTTCTAAATTTTTGCAATTTTTTTTAATTTTTTGAGGGTTTTCCATCAAACCCAATGGTTTTATTGCATATGACCTGGGCGCAATCTTGCGGCCCGATCGTGATTTCACCCTAGTTTGCAATGATGGGAAAAATAGTGCTCAATGAAAATCAAGCATGATTTTATGAAATCGTGCCTCACAAAGACTAGGTATTATTTTACAAAGGTAGAATCATGGCCTTGAAAAATTAGGCACGATTTTTTCGAAGAGGAAAAAGAAAAAATAAAAAATAAAAGAGAAGAAAAAGAGGGAGAAATAAGAAAGAGAGAAAAGAGAGCTGCCACTCAAAATTTAATTTATAAATTTGGTTTTCATTTTAATTTAAATTAATGATACTGATTAAATTTTATGTTGTGCTTTATAAATGCAACTTCAGGTACTTGAGAGCCATGAGTGACGAGTAGGCTCCTTGGAGGAAGAGCTACTCAAAATTGGGCAATCAGAGAGGGACACACTGAGAGCAATGGGGCTAGATCACCTAGCTAGGATACCTTAAGTAGAGGTAGATAGGGTGGTACTAACAGTGATAATAGAGAGATGGTACCCAAAGTCGTCGACCTTTCGATTACCAATGGGAGATATGACCATCAAACTAGAGGATGTGTGGTGCATCTTGTGCATCCCCATTAATGGGAGGGTATTTTAAAGAGTGCAATGGTGACCAATTACCTTACAATGATTATCATGAGGTTGGACCCACTGGGTGTAAGGGATCACCTTATTAGTGGATGAGTTGGGGGGTTGATACGGGGTTGATCCATTGATGATCATGCTCTGTGAGGTGGTGGTGGGCTTATTGATGTCCCATACCACTAGGTGATATCTACTATGGATAATTGTGGGAGTAGTAGTAGACATGCAAGACCAGAGAGTTTAGTTTGCATGGGACCCATATGTGTTGGTCTATTTGTACAAGACATTATACAATGTTGTGTACAAGTGGTATACAAGGATTGTGTGTACGATATTGCTCTAGGTATGGATTATGAAGCACATAGCAATGTAGATATTTGATGCACTACCAAAACCATTTCCCAACCTAGAGCGACCAACTACATACAGGTGGTTCAGATCCTATGATTGAGTCATGAGGAAATATACCAAGAATCTGCCACTAGCGAGGTGGGTGGTAGACAATTTGAGGGAGGCCTAGATTATATGGTGACCCTAGCATCTACATCCATGATGGGTTGAGGATACGAAGGAGATAGCGAGGGTGAGGAGGATCAGGTGGTTGAACATGGAGAGAGGGGAGCTAGAGGTATTCTATTTTGACAAAGTCCTATGGTAGTTCAATATTTTATAGGGGATCTTGGACCTAGGAGACTACTGGTATCAGAGGTTATACCGAAACCTAACAAGAGTTAGAGGAGAGTGTAACTTGGCTAGGTAAGCCAAGGAGGACTTGGAAAGTCCTCCTTACATGGATTTCAAGGTGGACAATGCGGGAGAGATCTTCAGATATCAGAGGTGGTATAAAGGAGTTATGTCCCAAGGGATATCCCCTCTTGTACTAATTTAGAGGTGCCAAGTGATGGGCCTAGGCATGTAGTGAGCATTTTGAGAGGTTGTTCAAAGGGCCTTAAATAGGGCAAAATAGGGGTAAGTAGACTCAAGGTAGAGGTATACATGGGTCCTATGGAGATAGTGGTAGAGGCCATCACTACCATAGGGAATAGGGAGGCGAGGGCATCTAGAGTTGCATCCATGGTGGTCAGGGTACTATCGAGCAAAGGAGTAGGAGAGACCTCTACATTGGTAGTATTTAGCATAGGCTAGGCCTCAGATCTAGGGGAATCGAGGGGGAGACAAAGGTGCTATGAGCACAAATAGTGACTCTTCAAAGGTAGGTATATCTACCTAGGAGGATAGTTTCAAGAGGATTTAGGGGCTTTAAAGTGCCTTAAGCACAATGATGATAGAGACGGATATAGCTCAAGTAGAGGTCAATCATATTTGAAGGAAGGTGGGCCACCTAGATGTAGAGCATCAGAGAGCTTGAGCAAAGGGGATGGCTATCATTGGGAGCACCCAGGCTAGCAATGGAATCCACCTACTATAGGTAAAATTACAGAGGGCAAGGGAGAGGTTGGAGGTGACTATTAAGAGGGCTATATTTTATGAGACCATGTGCTGCTAGGTGGGGTCATCGAAGGGGCAACAAGTGATATTCCCTCTATCCCTACAATCATCTAGTAGGACATAATATTGATCATGTATGACATATTAGTCCATGGGTGTATCTCTACCGAGGCCACCCCTAATGGGTGGGGCTGAGGGGATAGGCTCCCAGAGCTAGGACTATGACTAGGGTTTTCGATGACCTACCAATTTTTGATTGTGGGAGGAATCCTTGGGGATTGGTATAGTCTACCAAGACTAGACTATGATACATCGACCAAATATTTTTGTATCTCTTTCATTTTTTAGTAATATGAAGCTAATTTTATGATTTAATGATTTTGTGTGTGCTTAATCCATTTTATTTTTAATGTGTATGAAATGAATGAGGATAACCTTAAAATGTATGAACTAAATGAGATGGATGCAAGACTAAGAAAGAAGAGAATAAGAAGAGCAAGAAGAAGAACAAGAACAAGAGGTAAACGAAGAAGAAGAAGGTCAAAAATCGAAGTATGAAAAGGTGTGTTCAAAATATGAATTTTGAATCAACGTAGGTCATGGTAGACCAATGTGACCAATCGTCATGAATCAAACACAAAAATAGAGCTAAACCCGCTATGGGTGTAGTGCTCACTGAATATTATCAAATATGAGAGCATGATCCTCTATAGGTGGTTGCTCACTAGTGACTTCTATGGGGTAATTACCTACTAGGATGTATGCTATGACCTACTGAATTGACCATAGAGCTTATCATGTAATGGGGTGTTGAGCCCACTAAGTCAAGAGGAGTATGACCCAATAGAGAACATGTCAACAAAAGATACCCTTTAGGATGTATGATATCATGTGTGGGGTGTAATATATATATATGGATGAAGAAATGAACGAGCACTACCTCCAATAGGGGTGTGATGTGTGCAAATATGTGAGATAAAAAACCAAGAGAGATTTGTTGTGAGTGTGTGCAAGTGCTGAGAAGAAAGTGGATAATTGCAAGAAGGTAAGAAAACATATATCCTTGTCCAAGAAAAAATATAAAGGAAAAGAAGAAATCATGAAAGTGACAAGTACATATTTTTAAGAACAAAGCTCTCATCCTTGGTATGAGGGAGAATGATGAGCAGGAGTAATACTTTCAAAGCCAAGGAAGAAAAAAATGCAATAAATATGAAGAAGAAGAAGAGGAATGGAGAATAAGGAGGGGAAGCCCTAGGGTGGGGTTTTCATTAGGCATTAGAACCCTAGTGAAAGTGTAATGCATGTGAGCTACAAGCTAACTAGGTGTCATCACATGTCAGTGTCATGAAAATCCCAAAAATCTATATGATCAAGCAGTCATGCAAAAGATGTCAATAAAGTGTGTAGGTTGAATTAAATGTCAAAAAAACTATGCAGAAGATGACAAGCAACAATGTAAGTATGAGCAATAATATGGATGTGATGGAATGAAAATGCATGCCTAAATGATGATTAATATAATTTTATTAATTTAAAAAAGCATAGTGATAGTCGTCACACATTTTGAAAGTGTCGCCTACCTTAACAAAGAGAGTAGGTGTGCCATGAACTATTTACCAAAGAAATTTTTAGAAGGTAATCCATTTCGATGATTAAAATAATGGAGATAATCCTCCATAGTTTATTCTTTGAGAGCCATAACACGATAATCAATGCATTCTATAACAAAACCACCATTCTTAACATAAGGAGGAGCAATACCTAATTTCACAAGATCCTTATAGGATAGCAAAGTAGGATCCATTTTAGAAGAAAAATGTTTATTTTTCAAACACATAGAATCAATCATATTATAAAACAAGAACTCAAAATAAAAAGGGGGACCATCATCCTCATCACCTATTTTTGACTTCTAATAATCCAAATATTCAACATAAGTCATAACATGATCATCATCGTCAAATAGTAAATGTTGGTTTTTTTAGGTATAAAATATATGCCACATTTCTATGCTAGATATTGACATCCAAGGGCTCTTGAATGTCACTCTATTGTAGCACCAGACCTTTACCTACATATCCCATACTAGATAGGATCTATTTAGGAAGTGGGTAATCACTAGAAAGGGAACAATGAGTGAAAGAATGCTCAAAAGAGAGGGGTTGCTACCACAAATATTTTATTTGAAGGTAGTTCCCATGAAGATAAAGGTACATGTGCCAATATGTACACCATCACATTTCCTATAGGGAAAGACCATAATCCTTGGTGATGGTGGTAGCTTGGCTAGATCCAGAAGAGGTTCTTGAAAATTTTGATTATCTTGATCCTATGATGAAACATTGATTCGAGGTTCCTCACTCATTTTTAAATTTTCCATTTGTTTTGATATTTGAGATGAGGAAATTGGAGAAAAAAATGATGAAATATAAGGATAGAGGTCAAAATTAGATTGAGCTCGCTCAACCATTGCGCAGTATTCAAATGGTCAGGGATCATCCAAAATGGTTACAACTTGTTCCTTAAATTCAAAATTTAAACATTGAGAGTAGAAGGTACGACCTTCATTGCATGGATCCAAGGACATCCAATAAGGATATCAAAATATGCAGGGCAATGTACCATATAATACTAGTTATTCAATATTCTAGGCCCAACCTTAAGGGGATGTGATATGACACCGCAGGCTTCTTGGGACTCATTGTTGAAATATTTGATGATGATATCAAATTTACTTAAGTATTCATGTTTTAGACCAAATTTTTGAAAAAAATGATAAGTGCATAAATTGAGGGAAGAACCATTATCAATTAAGATTCATTTAATAAAAGTATTCCCAATAAGAGCTATGATGTAAAAAGAAGAATCATCTCATGGTTTTGAGGAAGGCTTATCGTCATCTAAGAATGAGATATGATGTATCCCAAGAGAACCTATGATATTAACTACAACACTAGGATAAATATTTGGAGGAACATATTGATGCTTTAAAAAATCCAATAAGGCTTCTCAATGGGTAGAATAAGTTTGTAAGAGTTCTAAGATAGAAATTTTAGCTGGAGTATTAGCTAGCTATTTTTGGAGATTAAAGTAAGCTTTTGGTTGGGGTTTCAATATCAAAGGTCGTATACCAATTCTTGTATTCTTTCTCTGATTATTTCTCAAAATCAAAGTAGGCTACGATGTAGAATTATTTTCTTTCTAAGAATGTTGAGTCAGCTATGTTAGGAATAAAATTTATGGGATATATTATTAATACAAGATAGTACAATATATAGGCAGGAGGTCTATATCAATATATGACAAATTTCAAGTAACATGACAAGTGTCATAGGCATAGTGCACATTATAAATCTAACATTCCCCCTTAATGTGCACTATCCTAACTATAGAAAAAAACAATTAGGAGGAAAACTGATGAGATAATATTGATACAAGAAAGGTTACAATATATAGGCATAAGCCTATATGACAAGTGTCAAAAAGTAGGTATAGTGCACATTAAAAATATTCTAACATTCCCCCTTAATGTGCACTATCCTAACTATAGAAAAAAATAAGTCAACATTATACAACATTCCCCATTAATGTTGACTTCACTAAAAAAAAAACTATCATCCTCATTTATTGCTAATTTGGTCTAGGCTCGTGCTCTTTGTGCTTGGCTCTCCAAATGTGAATAAAGCTAAATCAACGGTGTATACATCTTGGTCTGTTGTCACATGGTCAGCCACTTCCCTAGTTTGTTGCCTTTGGGTCAGCCATCTAAGTGCCTTAGGGTTAGCCACTTCTAGGTTTGTTGCCTCTGCAGGTCATCCTCTAGGTATGTTACCTCTCATAGGTCACTGACTAGATTCACCATGAATATCATCCCCCCTCATGGTGAACTCAATCTAGAAGGTGTCGATCTCTACCAAAAATGCACCTTAATACAAAAGAAATACGAGCCATGAAATACAATAAAATGATCCATAGAATCCAAATATGGAGGAGAAGAAGAAATAAGAGAATAGAATCTTCTAAAGTGTCTTCGTCTATAGTAATAAGAAGTTGATCCAGAAAAGACCTCGGATAGATTCTAGGGTGTCTATGTTTGTAGTCCCTAGAATAAGTGTCCTTATGGTGACCTCCTCATCCCATCGAAATGCATGGGTAACTAGCCGTTGCATCCACCAGGTGCTATAGGGAAGGCAACTAGATACTAGGATCACTTACAAATTGCCTTGGAGTGTCGGGTACAACCGAGAGTGCACTCCAAGGTATAACATTTTTGAGGCTAAAAAACTCAAATGAAACAACCTCAAATTACAATTGGACACCACCATTGTGTCCGTCATAGAAACCCATTTTCGATGACTATAAATACCCTATGTCCCTGTCTTAGTAGGGACTTCATTTGTTGGCAAAAAATAGTAGCATACCTCTCTAGGCAATAAAATAAACATCGCTATTGCACAGTCACACTCCTGCATACAAATCGTTAGCAGTGCCAGATTTGAGAGAGCACTAAAAAATCAACTGTTGTCCTACTTGATGTCTGTTGTACGCAATCAATAACCATCGATCTCTTAGCTGCGGCACCGTCGACCTCCATAGCAATTATATCAACATGGATAATGGTGCATAATTTTTGTAGCTACACTTAACCAGATGTTCACGGAGGCATTATGGGTGGTAGGCTTCAAATTAGTAGCATCCTACATGCTTCAAAAAAACAACAATGACTTCATGCAAAAAATCACTGATGATGCCATTCCATAGTACCACCTGATCTTGTATTTCTAGACTACCTCCATGAGCAATGCCACCGTTGTTGCATAGAAAACAAAAATATCCAACAACTTCATTTTAGGCTACATCAGATTTCAGTAGAATCAACCCAAAAAATATTGACAAACTCAACACTTTTTTTACAGATCATCCACGTCAAGAACAATTTAAAATGTCCCACGTCGTGGGTGTGCATCCTTCCTCCAAAAAATTTCATGAACAAACTTTGGAACTGATTTATCATCGAAATAGATCCTCTCGACGGAATAGCATATAGCATGGGAGTTGCGTGCAAATTTTTTTTGAAATTTATCCACACACGAAATAATATTCAATGTTGCATGTTGTCCTTCGAGGCCCTGACTGCATCATCACCACTACTTCAACAGACCAAAAACAACATGTATTTCTTCACCAACGACAAAAAAATAATAGTCATCCTTTAGGAGGTCTTCGATCACTCATCAACAAACTTTTGCGGGTAAAAATCCTGCTTACAACAAGTCATGATAGAGTAGCACAAAATACGACGTAAACTTTAACATATGCCCTTGTGAGACACATCACGCACTCAAGTCCAGAAAGAATAAAAATAATGTGTCTTAGGATGCATGACATCTCTGAGATCATGGCTCCCCTCAAAACATTTTGTTCACTATGTAAAGGTTCAAATATATACAACGCATTCCATCACCGTCAAGGCAAAAAAACAACTTATTATCCACAAATTTTATGGAGATATTTGGTTCTAGACTACATCTGTTTAAATTTAGTACTCTTAGCTTGATTGGCACCTATCATCATGGGTTTCGGTCCTTTAATTATTCATTCAACCAAAATCATCACCGCTAAACTATAAAAAATGTGCACTCACCCCATCACGCAATTTGGCCTGATCTAGAAAAAAATAGAATGGTATACAACAAAAGAAAGATCACCCTCTCAACAAAGGAAAAACTCTATAGGCTGTGCGTCTACAAGCTTCACAACTTTTGCAACTCTTCAAGAAAAAATTGTAACTCTTCAACAACCATGTACATCCAACTAAAAAATTGCCCTTTGAAACCAGCAGAATGCTTTGCTCGAACTGCAATACACACCGATGAATCTCTGCATAACCCACCAACCGCCAAAGACCGCAATTCAATAGCATTTATTAGCATTGAATGTTACATGACTAGCACGATGGTATTTTACCTTCTTCGAAATCATCGTCCAGAAAAGGATGCCACTTCCTTGGGTGCTGACATTATGTATTTCATCATCACCACTATGTTGCGTCTATAGGTATCATAAAAATATTTGGTGCTCCACACGAACCACGAAAAAAAATACACATCCATAATTTTTATTTTTATGCCAAAAAAAATTAATGTCATATAACTTCCTTATGAGGCATGCAAAAAATATGTCTACGTTCAGCAACATTTGAACCTTGTATCCCGTTTTTCATTTCTTTTTCAAGAAACTACTTCTGTGGTCAGATACATAGGAATGGACCTCTCAAAAAAATGGCAGCCATTAATCTTTCAAATTTTTGGTTTCTGATCCATTGTATACAATGGAGAGCATACTCCCTGATTTGAAAATAAAAAATGGGGGAACAAATGAGGGGAAAAAATGAGGGAAAAATGAGGGGGAAATCCCCCTCAAGATCACAAGCTCAGGAGAACGCTTGGAGCTCTAATACCAAATGTTAGGAATAAAAATGATGAGATATATTATTGATACAAGACAGTACAATATATAGGCATGAGGTCTATATAAATATATGATAAATATCAAGTAACATGATAAGTGTCAGAAAATAGGCATAGTGCACATTATAAATCTAATAGGTTGAACCTGTGCTTGTCTTCTTGCAGTGAATCCAACCATACCAATCATATTACTATTAGGAGGAGGCTCATTCTGGTAGGATATTTGATTAGTTATTTGTCGATCATACTTCGATAATGGATCCTTGAGTATTCCCATATCCTGATTTGTTGTTGATATTTGTTGATTATTCAATGATTGAGAATTTCCTACATCAATACAACCTACATCAATTAAATCTTGAACCATATGTTTCAAATTTTTACAAGATTTTGTCCAATGTCCTTGCAATTTATGATATGCACAATGTTTCCCTACCTTATACCAATTAGTTGTAGTATCTAGTTGTCTTATGGGAGGAAACTCAATCATATTAGCCTCCAGAAGTTGTTTCAAAACTTCTTCCATAGACATGTTAAGCTTTGTAAAATTCCTTTGTGGAGGTCTTTGGAGTATCATATTTTGTAGACTGTTAATAAAATTATTAATAGGCCTACCATCCACTACACCACCACGTTATGTATGTTCATTCCTGTGTTGTGACTTGGTAGATTTTTCTTCTTTCATATTGAGTTGGTCCCTTCTAATGAGGGCCTGTTTTATTTTTCTTGCTAACTCAATTGCTTGATCAAAAGATGTAATAGTTGTAGTCTCTAATGCATAAGATAGATGTTCTTGCAAGTTTTCAATAAATATTTCAAGCATATCTCGATGAGGCAAAGTATATCTTAAGCATCCAACTACCTTTCCAACAAGATAAAAATTCTAAAAAACTCTCTTCTTTTCCTTGTTTAAAATTATGGACATATTTCATGGTTCCATATTTTCAATATAAGAACCAAATTTTTGAACAAATAATTCTATTGTTTCTTTAAAATTCCTCAAGGAATAGTTAGGCAACCGATAGTACCATTCTAATGCCATGTCACCAAGACTTTTAGGGGATGTTTTTAGTAACAACATGTCATCATATATGAGATCATGGCATGTTGTCATCAATATTCTTAAATGCTATATTGGATACTATGTTCCCTTATATATAGATAAAACTAGCATTGAAAAATTCTTAGGATAGGGCCTAGCAACAACAATGGGATCTAATAAATGATTGCACATCTCTTTATAATTGGAAGTAAAACTAGAAGGTTGAATTATTTCTATTGGATTATTGTTGTTTGATATTCCCAAACTCCCAAAAGGAGGTCGATAAACAAGTGCTTGAATTATGTTGGGATAATAGGCATTAGTGTTACATGTGATGCCCTGAGAGAGAGGACAACTAATATTGGATAGACTAGAAGTAAGAGTGTTGAGATTAGTAGATTCAGGAAGAATGTAGACCCAAAATTTTTGCATCCCTTTCTCCCAGGCTAATGGATCTATGCCTGAAAGGGGTGGGAAAATAAAGGATTTACATCTCAAACGAGAAGTGCTTCTATTGCACTCTCTTTGGTTTTTTCAATGAATGGGGTGGGGTTCACTAGGAAACACTTGCTATGGTGGTTTCCATGCCTAGGTGAGGTAGTAGTTTGATGTGTTCTTTGTTTTGAAAGCATACACCTAGGATTGGGCCAAAATGTGATTTCTACTTAACTATATGCAATTCAATTTCAAATGAATACAAGGCATACAAACCTATTTAAAAAGTGTTACAAAGTTTAATTACAATGCAAAAGGTTTTATTTATGCTAATCATGTTCTCTTTTTGTATTTTTGTATTTTGAGAAGTATAATAAAGTTTATATTTTTTGTTTTGTGTTTTATGATTAGGTACAAATGCATATAAGATAGAAAAGTGGAAATCTAAGTATGACAAAATGGATTCCAGTTCTTACTTAACCCGAATGTCTAATTTCTTATGAATTTAGTTGTATAGTATGATCGAACATAGGCTGGATGAAATTAAACGTATGATTTCATCAGATGAAATTGAATGCATACGATTTCATCTTAGACCTGCAATTAAATAGTAGAACACTAAATTTTGAAATCAGAGATGGGGGATCTGCATAGGCCACAATAATACATGGTCTGTGATAGTCAAATCCCCTTGGTTCCTTTAGAAAAATTTAAAGAAAATGAAGGATTGGATATTTTAATATGAAACATGTAATTTTAAATGCAATAGATCTAATAATAACAGTGAGAAGCAATAAAATATTGAAATAAGTAACATAATATGATGTAAATATAAAATAATTAACAATATGATAATAAAAAATTTACCCCCAATATGAATATGGTACAATTTCGGATGCTATGTATGATTTTAGATGTTGTGTACAAAATCGGATGCATCCGAAAATATACAATGGCTAGTAGCAAATAAAATTGTATGTACAATTTCGTAGACCTCTATGCAATGTTTTGGCATTTTAGAAGGCCAAACGGAGTCAAAATGGGACAAATATTATATCAATGGAAATATATTTCTAATATATTTCCAATGATATAATATTTTAAATAAATGAAGATGATTTGATGGGATAAAATTTATCTCAAATATTATTTCGGATGCTATGTATAAAATTGTATGCAATGTATGAAATCGTATGCAACCGATTTCATCCAACGACTAGTATTGCAAAACAGAGAATGAAATCGAACATAACAGTGACAAAATCAGATGCAACCAATTTTGTACAAATGATGAAAAACCTAAGTAATTCTTAAATAAAAACCAGATCCGCGTATGTAGAAAATATCTCCATGACTGTGCACTCCTTAGATGATGATCAAACAACGACGTGCTCCACTGCAACCTACAAAAAAGCTTCAAATTCTTCACCTTCACTCCAAGATATCTTGAAAATATCACCAATTAGACTGATTAATATGAATCTTATGGGTTAAATGGTTGTTTTAGTTCTAGGAATTAGGTGAGTGGTGAAATTAGACTAGGTTGTTAGGCCAAATTAGGTTTTTGGCTTGATTTGGACAAAACCGACTGCATTCGATTTTATCGGATCATTTGATTTCATCAAGAATATGGTGACACCCAGATTAGGTTCAAAAACCAATTGGGCACCTAAATTAGGTGCACATGGGATTTGGACAAAATTAGATGCATCCGATTTCATCGGGATCATCCGATTTTATCGGAAAGAGGATAATTAAGTTATTTTTTCATTTTTTGGCATGAATATTGAGGCAAAATATATCATGTCATATATCATTGGAAAGCTCTTTTTGAGACTAATCCAATGGTATAGGTTTTAGAAAAAATTTAGAGGATTTGTTTAGGTAAAATTATGCTTAAATATTAGCTTACTTTTATAGGAGGAAAACTAAGGAAAATGACTCATCTTAATGTGTCAATTTTTCCTATCTACATTTTACCCCCTCTTTGGCATATTTATGAACAATGAATATGTCAAATAAAAGTGTAGACACTTGAGTAGAAGTGATAATGATTGACATGGGTAAAAAGGAGTAGATGGTTTAGAATGAATGGTTCATGTGTAATTGATGTTTACAAAAATGATTACTGATTTACTGGCTAGGATGCCCCCTCAAGTTTCATGAGGAATGCCATATTCCTAATGGAATTCAAAATGAATGAGAAAGAGATAATTATGGAGATAGAAAAAAATGGTGAAATATTAAAAAGAAATGGAACTTGTTATCCATTGAGTGGAATTTGTATGGAGAGACAATGATAAAGTAGCTGGAAGGATCTAGATAAGGGGTAAATTACTTTAAGTGTAAAATTTTTTGCTTCTTGATGTATGTTGTAAATGATCTTAAATGGAAGTGCATGTTGATTTTGATGAATGTTTTTTAATGATCTAAATATATGATGATTGCATACCATATTGTTTTTTTTAATTTTTGTTTGGCCTTTGTTTTTATGTGTTATGTATAATGCATATTATTTGTGTTATTTTTGATGATCTACATAATCATGCTTTTAGTCATGTTTTGATTTTTAATGTACTTTTTATCATGCTTAATCAAGATATTATTGTAGAAAAGTGAAGTGTGATTTAATGAAATTGATATTTTGTAATATAATGTGATTGGATTGTTTGTAGAAGAAATTTTGTTTGAGGAAACATACCCTTGCAATTTTGATTAATCAACAATAATACCTTGAAGACGTGTGCTTGTTTATGACTGTTTATGGAGTCTGTCGCTTGCTTTGGTCATGAAGCAGACCCTGTGTGAGTTTTTTTTGTTATGCTGATATCAAAGGATTATGATCCAAAAGTAGTTTGAAATGTAGTTGATATTTTATAGAAAAAGTGTGTTGGGAAACATACCCTTGCGATTTTGATCAATCAGCAATAATACCTCAAAGATGTGTGCTTGTTTATGACTTTTTATGGAGGCTATTTGCTTGATTTAGTTGTGAAGTGGATCTTGTGTGAGGTTTTGTTATATTTCTAACCTCGAAGGGTTATTATCCAAAAGTATTTTGATTTTGTTGATTGAAAGTAATGTAATTGATGATAAGTAATGTGTGTGTTTTTAAGATTAATTTTATTTTTAATATTAAAAGAAGATTTATGCAATGATAGTAATCAAGCATGATAAATTTTGATAAAGGACTTGAAGAGATTATCATTCATCAAAGAGATTTTAATTGGGTTGTCTCATGCCATCATCACGAAGTCAAATTGTAGTTGTTATGAAAGAGTGATTATGTATGATCAAAATGCAAGTTTTTGATGAATGATAAGTAATCATGAAATATAATAAAATTGACATATTTATGCTAAGTGATAAGTATGAAAATGCAAGATTGATTATTATTATTATTATTATTTTAGGATCAACTGCACACGCTATCAGTCATACAAATCCATGGTGAAATGATGACATCTTCTAATCAATATTCAAGAGAATTTTGGTCATTTCGAAGATGATTTCAAAATTTTCAAGAACCAGTGTGTGATTTGTGTATTCATTTTTTATCTTGACTTTAATTATGATACAAAATCTCTCAAGGATCAAATGTGTGTGCTTGTGAAATTCATTTACCAATTTTGAGTAAGGTAATGATGTGTTGAGTGGTAATTTTTCCCAAGTGCAAAACCACACTCACAATTAGGATTTTGATTAGAAAAACCTCTCTTGCAAATAAATGAACATTTCTCCAAAGTTCCTTTTACGTTAATGCATGCGTGTATGTTTGTGTAAATGCATCAAAAGTGCTTGGAATACCTTAGTGCTATGCAAAACAACTGTTAACAAGGGGCATGTGTTGGGGTTACTTCATTATGCTATGCTATCATTGTTCATGAAACTTAAATGGAGAATGAATGTGATTGGTCCTCATATAACCACAATGTAGAAATGGAATTCCTTTTATCTAGACATGTTTTAGAGAGAATTCATCTTTATTTATTGAGCAAGTTTAAACTAATTTTACCCTTTCATTAGACCTTGATTTAAGCATGAAATAAGAGATTAAAATCAATCTTTATAATGTGAATCATAAAAATGATGCAATAATTTATCTTATTTTGCTTCAAAAAATGGAAATGGGATAGTTTTGAATGACCAACTTTGTAGCTATGGTAGCCTTTGATGTGCTTTATAAATAACCTCCTTTAATGAAATCAATTTTTCATAAAGAAGATTTAATTTACCATTTTAAAATAACGGCCTTTTGAAATGTTCAATAAAACAAAACCCCTTTTCATGAAATTATGATTTCCATGAAGGAGAAATGATCTATTGCTTGAAAATAAAATAAGTGAAGCTTGAAATCCAAATATGCTCTCACGATATGAAAACCTATAAAACAATAATTGCAAATTCCTTTGAAAACTGCAAACTTTGGATGATTTTACAATTTTACCCTTGCATAAAAAAAAAACTCATAACTGCTCTAGATGATACCTTAGAGCTTATTCTTTTGTTTTTGGAAATTTTATATTTTTCTTTTTTTATTTTATTTTATTTTTGAAACAACATTAAATAAAAAAAAGAAAGGTTAGGTTAGAAAAATAAGATAAAATAAAACTGAAATAACAAAATGCTGCAAATTCTAAAGCTTCCAAAAACCTTGCAAATATCTGTATCTTGCATGAAAACCTGGATTAAGGTGAACAATATTCATGCATTCTAGCCTGTAATGGGGTGTGATATCCTAAGGGAAAAATAATATATCAAAAAATAAAAGCAGGTTAACCAACTATATGCATTAAACCTATAGAAATTTCAATGCCTTGGCACAAGCTAAATTTTCAATGAGCTCAGAAAATACAGAATACAAACTTCAAAACTAGCATTAGTGGTGAAATTTATAGTCCAGCAGTATGATGGAAGAAAAAAAATTTAGAAAATAAACCCAGTGTTAAAGTTGTCTACCTTCATTTCTGTAGTTTCTTTTCCAAAGGTTTCCAATGCTTTTGCATTTGTTTCATTGGATTTTTAAACTTTCTGTCATTTTTCCTTGAAACACTTCTTTTTTTGTTTGTACCTTCACCTTTTGGTAACCGTCCTTCGTTTCTCTTGTTCCATACAAAAATTTCAATAATTCCCTCTTGCCTCTGACAAGCATGAATATGCCACATTATTATCATAACCACCTTTTTAATCCTAATTAAAATTCATATGTAACCATTAGAGATTTGTTTCGTCTATTGGACATATCACAGTTATTTTAGTGTCGGATGAGACAAATGCTAGTTGTCCTCCCTCATTTTCTGCTTTTTCTATAATGTTCTTCATTTATAACCATGGTGGTAGTGCCCTATGTGGTAACGAGTGCGGGTAGAGATGGGATGCGCATGCTTCCTATGATAATTATCTTATCTAGATTGACGAGTCCTTTCATCCCATAGGTATCATAGTTTTAGCCTCTAAGTCACCACACTGCGTCTTGCGCTAAATCACCCCAAGCTGACCTGCTCTACGTTACTGTTTACCTATTCGGCTATCTCTATGCCTAACTACATCTACTCCACATCATTTGTAGGCTACCTATACATTGGTCTGTATGTCATCCTCTCCTATGCATCTACCATATCAACATCTATGAGATTTCTGATAATTCTTTGACGTATGATTTCACCTTTTGAAACTTAATCCCTCAAAGTGATAACAATGACAATCAAATTATCAAAACTCCTACTTAATACCACGTCCATATCCTCAAAATATGCAATTCCAGGTGATGTCTAGATATCCATATTGTAGGTATCCTAGTCGACTTCCCTAACTCCCCAAGATTTGGCATGATGGCTCGACATACATGCCCATAAACAACTTCTATATCAACAATACTCTACCCATTTAGCTATTTACAAGTGACCATCATTCATTGCTCTTATCTACCCATGTGACTGGTAGTCATCATCACGATTAAATTATGTGATGGCCTGGATTTTCGGTAATCTGCCTCATTGGCTAGTATTCATCCAACTCACCTATTGTTGTTATCCACGTATTTATAACCTAGGGTTGGGTTTACGTAAAACATAGAAGTATGCATACCAGCATATGTGACCACCCCTTTTGACCTATGTTCCAAGCATTTGAATGATATGAACTTACACCACAATGTAGCATCGTTCGACAAATATATTCAACCTTGATGGTCACTTTATTTACCTGTTAATTTACCTAAAATTTCTTATCAAAACATGCTTTCTCAAAAGCATCTCTACAACGTCAGCTATTCATGGCAAAAACACACATATTTATCCTAATTGGGGTTTCTCCAACTATTTTTTACCTCATCTCCTAACATTACTCGATGCTACGTCATTCGTCTCAACATCCTCTATGTTTATCGTCTATACCATTGTATCTATCTAAACCAAAGGTCTAGCTCATCGCACATGTCCATAAACATGCAAGCACTAAAATGTTGAGTGGTAATTTTTCCAAAGTGCCAAACCACACTCATAGTTAGGATTTTGATTAGAAAACCCTCTCTTGCAAAGAAATGAACATTTATCCAAGGTTCCTTTTACATTAATGCATGCATGTATGTTTGTGTAAATGCATCAAAAGTGCTTGGAATACCTTAGTGCTCTAAAAAACAACTGTTAACAAGGGGGCTATGCTAGGGTTACTTCATTATGCTATGTTATCATTGTTCATGAAACTTAAATGGAGAATAAATGTGATTGGCCCTCATATGACCACGATGTAGAAATGAAATTCCTTTTATCTAGACATGTTTTAGAGAGAATTCATCTTTATTTATTGAGCAAGTTTTAACTAATTTTACCCTTTCATTAGAACTTGCTTTAAGCATGAAATAAGAGATTAAAATAAATCTTTATAATGTGAATCATGAAAATGATGCAAACATTTCTTTTATGTTGCTTCAAAAAATGGAAAGGGGATAATATTGAATGGCCAACTTTGTAGCTATGGGATCCTTTGATATGCTTTATAAATAACCTTATTTAATGAAATTGATTTTTCATAAATAAGATACAGTTTACCATTTTAAAATAATGGCCTTTTGAAATGTTCAATAAAACAAAACCCCTTTTCATGGAATTATGATTTTCATGAAGGAGAAATAATCTATTGCTTGAAAATAAAATAAGTGAAGCTTAAAAACTGAATATGCTCTCACGATATGAAAACCTATAAAATAGCAATTGCAAACTCCTTTGAAAACTACAAACTTTGGATGATTTTACAATTTTACCCTTGCATAAAAATAAACTCGTAACTGCTCTAGATGAAACCTTAGAGATTCTATTTTTGGAAATTTTATATTTTTCTATTTTTATTTTATTTTATTTTTGAAACAATATTAAAGAAAAAAATGAAAGGTTAGGTTAGAAAAATAAAATAAAATAAAACTGAAATAACAGAGTCTTGCAAATCCTAAATCTCAAAAAAACCCTGCAAATATCTGTATCCTGCATGAAAACCCGCATTAAGGTGACCCATATTCATGCAGTCTAGCCTGTAATGGGTGCGATCTCCTAAGGGAAAAGCAATATATCAAAAAATAAAAGCAGATTAACCAACTATATGCATTAAACCTGCAGAAATTTCAATGTATTGGCACAAAATAAATTTTCAATAAGCTCAGAAAATACAGAATACAGACTTCAAAACTAGCATTAATGGTGAAATTTACATTCCAGCAAAATGATGGAAGAATTTTTTTCAGAAAATAAACCCAGTGTTAAGGTTGTCTGCCTTCATTTTTATAATTCCTTTTCCAAAGGTTTCCAACCCTTTTGCATTTGTTTCCTTGGATTTTTAAACTTTCTGTTATTTTTTCCTGAAATGCTTCAATTTTTGTTTGTACCTTCACCTTCTGGTAACCATCCTCTGTTTCTCTTGTTCCTCAAAACAATTTCAATAACGCCCTCTTACCTCTAACAAGCATGAATAAGCCATATTATTATCATAACCACCTTTTTACTCCTAATAAAAATTCATATGTGAACATTAGAGAGTCATTTCATCTTCTAGACATATCACGGTCATTTTAGTGTCAGATGAGACAAATGCTAGCTATCCTCCCTCATTTTCCACTTATTCTATAATGTTCAACATTTATAACCATGGTGGTAGAGCCCTAAGTGGTAACATGTGTAGGTAGATAGGGGACACATATGCTTCCTGTGATAACTGTCTTATCTAGATTGATGAGTCCTTTCATACTGTAGGTATCACAATTTCAGCCTCTGATTCACCATGCTGCACCCTACGCTAAATCACCCCAAGATAACTTCCTCCACATCACCGTTTACTTGATTCATCTATCTCTATGCCTGACTGCATCTAGTCCACAAAATTTGTAGGCTACATGTCCGTTGGTTTGTGTGTCATCCTATCCTATGTGTCTACCATGTCGATATTTGTGAGATTCCCAAAAATTCTCCGACATATGCTTTCACCTTTCGAATCTTTACTCCCTCAAAGTGACAATAATGACAATCAATTTATCAAAAATCCCACTTAATACTATGTTCATATCCCCAAAATATATGATGTCAAGTGACATCTAGCTATCCATCTTGTAGGCATCCCGATTGACTTCCCTGACTCCCCAAGCTTTGGAACTATGGATTGGCATACACGCCCATAAATAACTTCTATATCAATAATACTCTACCTATCCAGCTATTCACAAGTGACCACTATCCATTGCTCTTCTCTATCCATGTAACTGTCAGTCATTGCGATGATTAAATTATGTGATGGCCTGAATGTCCAGTAATCCACCTCATTAGCTAGTCTTCGTCTAGCTCACCTATTGTTGTTATCCACGTATTTATCACCTAGGGTTGGGTTTATGTAAAACATAGAACTATACATACCAGCATATGTGACCACCCCTTTTCAGCCTATGTTCCAATTTTTTGAATGATATGAACATACACCATAGTGTAGCATAATTCGATAAATATATTCAACCTCGATGGTCACTTTCTTTACTTGTTAATTTACCTAAAATTTCTTATCAACACATGCTTTCTCAAAAGCATATCTACAACATTAGATATTCATAAAAAAACCACATATATTTATCCTAATGGGGGTTTCTCTAACTATTTGCCACCTCATCTCCTAACATTACTCGATATTGCATCATTTGATTCAACATCCTCCATGTTTGTCTTCCATACTATCATATCTATCTAAATTGGAGTTCTAGCTCATCATACACATCATACATGCAATCACCAATATTTTTATTAGTCCTCCATGTGTAGCCATGTCATTCCTCATCGATGTCGATGGCATTTTCCTGTATTTCCTTCGCTATGCTGACAATCACATCCTATGCGTGATTTATTTTGCCAAGTCATATTCCTCGGTGCCTTGACCTACCTCTTGGTTTGGTCAAAATCTATCATACCATGTACACCCAATACAGGTAGTGCTATCATTGTTTAAAATCCAAATGGATAGTACCTTCCAAACCTGTCCATTATTCATCCTATAGTTGAATTTTTGTGTACATCCATTCGAATCCAAATAGGTTGTTGATTCATATATCCTTGATGATATCAGGGTTGATGAGGGCCATGTAATTCCTCTATGTGGATCTTATCCTCTAGTTTCTGGTATGTACACTATTGCATATTTGACCCAAACAAGAAATTTTCCCTACATTGCTCATTTGCCCTTCGACCTAGCCAAATAAGGGTTCATCATATCTCCTTCATCCTAGATTGAATCCATCATGGTACATGTAGTGTCTCTATTCACACGTGCTATAGCGATTTATCCATCTTCCTGATCTCCATGTCATGGTATTTTCATAAACATTTGCCTGCCACATCTTAGATATCATGTCGTAATAGTCTCACACTATTTTTTCATGGAGCTTCCTTTACTTATTCGGTGACTCTGGCCCATCAACATGTCTTAATGAGCATATTCAACTCTATCAATATTACACCATCGCTATCCAATAGATACATCCTAGTGGACAATAAATAATGCACCCTTCGAGCTTGGATCTATTCATCCTCATAGACGCCTATCACAACTACCTACACGCTTCAAAACTGACTAACAATGCCTTGTTATTGCCTCAATTATAGTTATGTTGTCTCTGGATGATGGATTTTTTGCTCTTCCATATATTTGGTTGGTCCACATATATCGGTTTATGCCAACACTTCCCATAAATACTGTCATCTTACTGAAATCCTCTATATCGCTGCCACATCACCATTAGGTCCAGCTAACCCATCCAGATTTGGCCCCCTTCAATACCGCATATGCCATCATCTTCAAAACTAGCCCTACCAACTAAGTCTTTATTGATATCCACATTAATGCCTTCCATGTCACCCATTGCACTTCGTCGCTAGCCTCATTGTTCACCATACCTTGGGTCCCTAGCATCCGCACTAGCCCACATTTTTTATCAGATATACAATGTCTATGTCCAATGCTCACATCTCCATCACATATCCACATGGTGTAGTGTAACCTATCTTGATCATCGAATGTCATCGTTGCCTAATCGCTACTTGATTCTCGAGCGTCCACGTGGTTACACCTGCATCCAAAGGCAAAACCACATTAGAACCATGGTAATGAAACGATATACCAATAGCCATATAAAACCATGGCCCACATAGAACATTAATATGCACCCAAACACAAAAAGAAAAAATAAGAAACCTTAAAATCAAATAAAGCACCCTATAGCTTTTAAAAAAATGAAAAAAGAAACACTAAAAAGATAAAAGCAATAAATATATATACATTTGTTTATTTATTATTATTTTTTAAATTTTATTTTATTTTTATCATAATTATAATGAATATATATATAGATTAATTATAATCATGTAAATTTTATTTGATTTATTTTATAATATATATAAAATATATATTATATTCTTTTTCTTTTATTTCGCAATATGAAACAATTAATTTTAAAAGTTCTAATCATCAAATTTTGATTTAAGAGAAAAAAATTTAAAACTAATTGTAAAATTCAAACAATCAAACTAACCTCTTAATCTAACCAAAATCCTAAACAAACAACGAGGTACTAGACAACACTAAACAGTCTATGAGAAACCAAAAGGAGACACTAAACACTCAAAGATAAGCAAGATACCCAAAAATGAAATTCAAAAAGGTGGGTCCCAAAATTTGGGGCTGGTTGTGGTGAGGCCACAACAAATGGTGACTCTGCTAAGGAATGCTCCCAAGCATTCTGGATGAAAATCCAGAATCTCTGGTTCTGAAAAAAAACCAACCAACGATCGGAAAATAAAATAATTTAACAACATTCAAAGATAATGGGAATATACAACTTCAATCGAAAACACATTAACCATTTATTTAGCTAAGTGTGTGAAAGTATTTTCATTATGACATTCCTAAAAACCTTCCAAATTCCATCACTTATTTTGTGTTAGGCTACAAAAATATTACTCATGAAAGAATATGCCTTTGCATTGCTCCACAATCAATCAAGAATTTATAGCCCCGGTGGAGATGCCTCACTCACCTAGATATCAGATTAAATTCGCATTTACCTTTTTTGTAAACATTGCTCCACTACCAGTCGGGTGTCTATAGCCCCTGTGGAGATGCCCTAAGCCATTCGATTGATTTGGATCTTTTTTTTTTGAAATTAGTGTATTGCTTTGCAAATTTCACTTACCAATTGGGTTAGAGATCAAGGTTAAATATTAAGTATATAAAAGATGTTCGCCTTAATTTGCAAAAAAAATTATTTCATATTTCAATATTCCAAGAATGCCCCTTAATATGATGTGTTCATGTGTAGCCTTAGCAAAATGATTCATGGTTCTCAAAATTCACTATCTTAGTTGCCCAAAATCTATGAGTAATTACTAAATAATTTTTTCCATTTTTCCTTAGTCCATATGATAGGCAATTCATCCTTCAAAAGGCCATAATGTAGTAGCTATCCCAAAACATAATCACAAATCGAGGGAACGAAACCATAACTTAAACTTACACACCAAAACTTGGAAACAAGCCCAAAATCTAACCTAATACAAACTTGAAAAGAAAACCGACACAAAACTCACCAAAACCAAAATTTGAGACAAAACTCAAAATAGAAAACCAAAACCAAAACATGAAAATAAAACAATAATATACAATATTGTACAAGATGCAAAAAATTTGGCTATCACTTCCCTGGATCCCAAACATGATTAGCACACTTTAAAACACATAAGTCATGATATGTAAGCCAAGCTTTACATGAATCCAACCAAAGTAAGATTAGACCAAATAATGCAATAACTCTCATCTTGCCTCTATCACACAACCACTTTGATTCAAGTTTATTAGCAATTTCATATGGAGCATTTGATTCATTAAAATCTGAGTACATGATTTTCAACAATATTGTGCTTATTCAAGGAAATGTAGATTTCAAAATCAGATTCATTTTCACAAGCATGTAGGATTTCTTTCAAACAAAAGGCTATCTCTAAAAATTTTAAAGCAACATCATCATCTATATCTTTAGGTCAATCATATTCATGCAACCATTGCAAGTATCTAGGATACTTACTAAATGAGGATCATTATAATCTTGTGTTCTAGATTCAATTGTTAGTTGTTGATGAACATGATTCAATAATTCAAGCTTGTCTATTTCTCCTCCAC
Organism: Wollemia nobilis; assembly: GCA_028583015.1. Classification (NCBI taxonomy): domain Eukaryota; kingdom Viridiplantae; phylum Streptophyta; class Pinopsida; order Araucariales; family Araucariaceae; genus Wollemia; species Wollemia nobilis. The sequence continues at coordinate 5,918,663 of JAQPPZ010001836.1, read as the reverse complement.
TTGACAAAGCAATCTCATTAATGGTGTGAGCATAAATCAACTCTAGTTCTTCATTCACATCTAGTGGCATTTCATCATAAGCATCATTTGAATCCAATAAAATATTATGCAAAATTTCACCTAAAGCTTGGATGTTTGGACACAAAAGGTTAGATTCTACCTCTTGTATGTTTTCATTTACCAAAACTTGGTGATCTATTGTGATCCTTTCTTCTTCTTCATGGGCATCCTCATCATCTTGTAACACTCCATGTGATGTAGCAATTTCAACATCCTGCATATCAAATGACAAAGAAATTTTGTTAATAGGAAAATGAGAAATAAATAAGTCCTTGTATCTTCCCCAACCATTATAATCATCATATTCTAAACCCATGGGATGAAATTCTATCATGATTTCTAACGGCATATAATTCTCTAATTGTTTCAAAATGGTAGGCTCTTCATGTAATATGGTTCCTTTAGTGTCCTGCACATGAGATGAATAATTTTTTTTATCGGTATTCTTGAAAGGAAAACATTCCTCATACTCTTCCCAAACATCATAATAATTATATTTTAAGATCAAAGAATGAAAATTCTATCAATTATTTCCTATAATATTTGGATTCATCTATTGATTCACCTTCTTCAACTTCAAATAATTCCTCTTCTTCAGATTCATCCTTTTCTATTTCAAAAAATTCATCTTCCTCATATTCATCTATTGGTTGGTCAAGGGTTTCTTCCATGGGATCCATTATTGTATTCAAACTTCTAAATTTATCCCAATACTCCTTTGTAAAAATTGACCCTAAACCAATCTCTAGACTTTGATCAACTTGATCATTGTCATCCTCATTGATGATATCTAAGGTGGTTGTAATATGTGGACATTCAACTTTATCCCCTTGATTGCTCACATTAGGCATTGTTTGATTTAGGACTACTAGGTTTGATGGTTGGTATTGGTTGGAATCCATTACTCCTAAAAAACAATCCATCATAGGAGAAGGTGGTTCCTCAACTAGATTCTTTGGTAGCATTTGATTACAAGCTTTAGGGTTGAGCAATGATAATCGACCCACATCCATACCTTTTGAAATACATCGTTGTTCTACCATTATTGCCTCACTATAAGCTCTAAGTAAGGATGACTCTTTAAGAATTATCCTTAGAAATGTAGAGGTAAAAAGGGTCTAAGACTTCTAGGTACACTTGGATAGCTTCTTCTTCTGAAATGATGTAATGACTCTCCATATCGATGTACAGCCTATGGAACCTATCATTAAATTGGATTGTGGACTCATTATATTCTTTACAAACAAAAACAAAATAATTTAATATCCTATCTAGATCAATCAATTTTCCAAATTGTTTGAGAAATGGTACTTCTAATTGAACCCAAGAGGTGATAGAACCTGTAGGTAAACCGATATATCAATCATAAGAAAATTCATCTAATGTGAATGGAAACATCCTACAAAGAACATCTTCATGTATAATTTGCAAATGAATCAAAATTCTCTTATATCCTTGAATATTATCTTCATATGATTCCATACCATCATACCTAAACTTAGGTAGATGATCCAAAAAATCTATAGGTATAGGATGTGAAGGCCATGTATGTTCAAAGGACAATGTGCCTTTAAAGAAGTAAGGAATGCCATTATTTGAAATTAATGAATACAATCAACAAAACCTCATTAGTCAAGATAAATGCCTTCAAATAATTCTTTCAAATAACATGAACAAGTTAGCATCTACAACAAAACAACTGAATCAGGCCCTCCTTCTAGCACCAAAATGTTAAGTGGTAATTTTTCCCAAGTGCAAAACCACACTCATAGTTAGAATTTTTCTTAGAAAACCCTCTCTTGAAAATAAATGAACATTTTTCCAAGGTTCCTTTTACATTAATGCATGCATGTATGTTTGTGTAAATGCATCAAAAGTGCTTGGAATACCTTAGTGCTCTGCAAAATAACTGTTAACAAGGGGCCTATGTTGGGGTTATTTCATTATGCTATGCTATCATTGTTCATGAAACTTAAATGGAGAATGAATGTGATTGGACCTCATATAACCATGATGTAGAAATGGAATTCCTTTTATCTAGACATATTTTAGAGAGATTTCATCTTTATTTATTAAGCAAGTTTTAACTAATTTTACTGTTTCATTGGACCTTGCTTTAAGCATGAAATAAGAGATTAAAATCAATCTTTATAATGTGAATCATGAAAATTATTTATTTATTTTATGTTTCTTCAAAAAATGGAAAGGGAATAATATTGAATGGCCAAATTTGTATCTATGGGAGCCTTTGATGTGCTTTATAAATAACCTTATTAGTGAAATTTATTTTTCATAAAGAAGATTCAATTTACCATTTTAAAATAATGGCCTTTTGAAATGTTCAATAAAACAAAACCCATTTTCATGAAATTATGATTTTCATGAAGGAGAAATGATCTATTGCTTGAAAATAAAAGAAGTGAAGCTTGAAATATGAATATGCTCTCACGATATAAAAACCAGTAAAATAGGAATTGCAAATTCCTTTGAAAACTACAAACTTTGGATGATTTTACAATTTTACCCTTGCATCAAAACAAACTCGTAATTGCTCTAGATGAAACCTTAAATCTTATTCTTATATTTTTGGAATTTTTATATTTTTCTATTTTTTTTTTTTTTTTATTTGTGAAACAACATTAAAGAAAAAAAGGAAAGGTTAGGTTAGAAAAATAAAATAAAATAAAACTGAAATAATAGAGTGCTGCAAATCCTAAATCTCCTAAAAACCATGCAAATATTCATATCTTGCATGAAAACCTGCATTAAGGTGACCCATATTCATGCATTCTATCCTATAATGGGGTGCAATATCCTAAGGGAAAAACAATATATCAAAAAATAAAAGTAGATTAACCAACTATATGCATTAAACCTGCAAAAATTTCAATGTATTGGCACAAAATAAATTTTCAATAAGCTCAAAAAATACAGAATACAGACTTCAAAACTAGCATTAATGGTGAAATTTACAGTCCAGCAGTATGATGGAAGAAAAAAATATCAAAAAATAAACATAGTGTTAAGGTTGTCTGCCTTCATTTCTGCAGGTCCTTTTCCAAAGGTTTCCAACCCTTTTGCATTTGTTTCGTTGGCTTTTTAAACTTTATGTCCTTTTTCCCTGAAACACTTCTTTTTTTGTTTGTACCTTCACCTTTTGGTAATCGTCCTCCATTTATCTTGTTCCATACAAAAATTTCAATGACGCCCTCTTGCCTCTGACAAGCATGAATATGCCACATCATTATCATAACCATATTTTTACTCCTAATGAAAATTCATATGTAATTATTAGAGATTCATTTCATTTGTTGGACATATCATGATCATTTTAGTGTCAGATGAGACAAATGCTAGAAGTCCTCCATAATTTTTTGCTTCTTCTATATGATCTATATTTATAACCATGGTGTCAAAGCCCTAAGTGGTAATGGGTGCAAGCAGATATGGGATGCACATGCTTCCCATGATAGCTATCTTATCTAGATTGACAAGTCCTTCCATCCCATAGGTATCACAATTTTAGCCTCTGAGTTGCCATACCGCATCCTATGCTGAATCATCCCAAGTTGACCTACTCCATGTCATCGTTTTCATGATTCAACTAGCTTTATGTCCAACTACATCTACTCCACATCAGTTGTAGGCTGCCTGTTCATTGTTCTATGTGTCATCCTCTCCTGTGCATCTACCATGTCAACATCCATGAGATTCCTGATAATTATTTGACATATGCTTTCATCTTTCAAACCTTTACTCCCTCAAATTGATAGTAATGACAATCAAATTATCAAAACTCCCACTTATTACAGTGTCCATATCCCCAAAATATGTGATGTCAAGTGACATATTGCTACCATCTTATAGGCATCTCGATCGACTTCCCTGACTCCCCAATATTTGGCACTATGGCTCGGTATACATGCTCATCAACTTCTATATCAACAATACTCTACCCATCTGTCTATTTGCAAGTGACCACCGTTCACTGCTCTTCTCTACCCATGTGACCATTAGTTATCACCACAATTAAATTATGTGATGGCCCGACTATCCGGCAATCTGCCTCATTGGCTAGTCTTTGTCCAACTCACCTGTTGTTATTATCCACGTATTTCTCACCCAGGGTTGGTTTTATGTAAAACACATAACTATATATACCAACATATGTGACCATACCTTTTTGACCTATGTTCCAAGCGTTTGAATGATATGAACTTACACCACAATGTAGCATCGTTTGATGAATATATTCAACCCTGATGGTCACTTTATTTACCTATTAATTTACTTAAAATTTCTTATCAACACATATTTTCTCAAAAGCATATCTACATCAGCAATTCATGGCAAAACCACTCAAATTTATCCTAATGGGGGTTTCTCCAACTATTTGCCACCTCATATCCTAACATTACTCGATGTTGCATCATTGGACTCAGCATCCTCCATGTTTGTCATCCATACCATCGTATCTGTCTAAACCAAAAGTCTAGTTCATCATACGCATCCATCAACATGCAATCACTGATCTCTTGATTGGTCCTCCATGTGTAGCCATGTCATTGCTCATCAACGTTGATGGCATTCACCCGTATTTCCTTTGGTATGCTGACTATCACACCTTGTGTGTAATTTTTTTCTACTAGGTCATATTCCTCAGTGCCTTGACCTACGTCTTGGTTTGGTCACAATCTATCACATTGTGTGCGTCCAATATAGGTAGTGCTATCATTGTTTAAAATCCAAATGTATAACACCTTCCAAACCCATCCATTATTCATCCCAAAGTTGAATTTTTGTGTACATCCATTCGAATCCACATAGGTCATTGATTCATATATTCTTGATGGTATCGAGGTTGATGAGGGCCACATCAGTCCTTTGTGGGGATCATATCCTCCAATGTATAGCTTGTACACTATTGCATCTTCGACCCAAATGGGAAAGTTTCCCTATGTCACTCGTTTGCCCTTTGACCTAGCCAAATAAGGGTTCATAATATCTCCTTCATCCTAGATCGAATCCACTATGGTCCACGTAGCGTCTCTATTCACACATCCTCTAGCAATCTGTCCATCTTCTTGATCTCCATGTCACGATATTTTCATAAATATTTTCCTACCACATCTTAGAGATCATGTTGTAATAGTCTCACACTATCCTTTGCATGGAGCTTCATTTGCTTATTCGGTGACTTCGACCCATCGACATGTCTTAATGAGCATATTCAACTCTATCCATATCATGTCGTCATTATCTGGTAGCTACGTCCTAGCGGATGATAAAAAATACACCCTCTGAGCTTGGATCTATTCATCCTCATAGACACCTGTCATAACTACCCGCACACTTCAAAACTGACTGACAATACGTTGTTATTTCCTCAATTGTACCTATGCTATCTTTGCACGATGGATTTTCTACTCTTCCACATATTTGGTTGGTCCACATATACCGGTTTGTACCAACACTTCCCATCAATGTTTCCATCTTACTAAACTCCTCTATATTGCTGCCACATCACCATTAGGTCTAGATAACCCATCCACATCCATCCCATTCAATTTTGCATATGCCATCACCTTCCACATTGGCCCTATCGGCTAAGTCTTTGTCAACGTCCACATCAGTGCCCACCATGTCACCCATTGCACTTCATCATTGGCCTAGTTGTTTGCCATACCCTGAGTCCTCAACATACACACTAGCACACGTCGTCTGTCGAATATGAGATGTATATTCTAATTCTCACATATCCATCACATGTCCACATGGCATAGTGCAACCTATCTTGGTCATCAAATATTGTCATTTCCTAATCGCCACTTGGTTCCTGAGCGTCCGCGTGGTTATACCTACATCCAAAGGCAAACCCATGTTAGAACCATGGTAATGAAATGACATACCAATAACCATATAAAACCATGGCCCACATGGAACATTCATATGCACCCAAACACAAAAAGGAAAAAGAAGAAACCTTAAAATCAAATAAAGCACCTCATAGATTTAAAAAAAAACACTAAAAATATTAAAACATATATATATACATTTGTTTATTTATTATTATTTTTTTAATTTTATTTTATTTTTATCATAATTATAATGAATATATATATATATATTATAATCATGTAAATTTTATTTGATTTATTTTATAATATATATATATTTTATATTTTTTTTCTTATATTTTTTTTAATTTTTCTTTTATTTCGCAATATGAAACAATTAATTTTAAAAGTTCTAATCATCGAATTTTGATTTTAAGAGCAAAAATTTCAAAACTAATTGCAAAATTCAAAAAATCAAACTAACCTCTTAATTTAACCAAAATCCTAACCAAACAATGAGGTACTAGACAACATTGGACAGTCTACGAGAAACCAAAAGGAGACACTAAACACTCCAAGAAAAAAGATACCCAAAAATAAAATTAAAAAAGGTGGGTCCCCAAAATTTGGGGCTGGTTGTGGTGAGGCCACAAAATGATGCAAGCCAATTTTTAAGAACCAATGTGTGTGCAAAAGATATATTCATTTATCGTGATTGTATACATTCGATTGGATTTAACTACTAGGTAATACAAGCTATCAAAAGCTAGCTAATCCACAAGATGACATTGGTCTATACAAAATAAGGTCGCTAATATGATAGACATGTCGCCATGAATAAGGATACCACCATTGCCAATCAGGCTTGATGCCACCTAACCTGTAATGAGAATCACCCCATGGTGTTCAAATAACTGAGGAATTCCAAGGATTTAAGCTCATTATCCCCTTATTTTCTTTTAATTTCTTTGATTAGGGGTTCTTGTTCATTTTTGTTTTTGAAAAAGGGGAATTTATTGCTTTGTAGTAAATCTTTTTTTCTCTCTCTTTTTTTTTTCGGGGTACTTGCTCAGATTAGACAAAGAGCAAGGGATTTTATTGGGGTAGGGAGGAGCTTGTCCTTTTGCCAATTCGTAGTATTCTAGACCATGCACATAATAGGATAGTAAGGGAAACCTTTCGCTTAAGGAGCTGGGACTACTATGTAGTGTTATATTCCATTGCGCAAAATCATTTTTAATATGTGTAAGTGATTCTTGGTTCAAAAAGTGGCAAGATCAGTTTCCAGAACTTCAAAATTTATTTAGTGAAGCAATAGTGATTTTGATTCAAGAGAGATTTATAATGAATACTTAAGAATCAAGAGTTTATGAGAAATGTGTATTGTGTGAGTGGTTCAAGATAATCTTTGAATTCTTCTAGAGTAAACCAAAATTAACTATGAATTTTAACAACATCAGTCAAATTATATAAGTAGAATAATAATTGGATGTGACCATATGGCGTATGCAATTGGACCAAAACTTTATTTGAGAAATATAGGATAAAAGCGACTAAATGAGAGATGATTTATGGTTTATGTAATGCAATGTGGAGATGATAGTTGTGCCAGATAAGCTATATGTAAACCTAAATGACATGCATAGGTGAATAATAACAAAACTCTAAAGGCCAAAGAAAATGAGATGTGTTGAACTTTCTATGAGTGTAGCACTTGCTAAATGGGTGAAAAATAGAAAATATATACCCACTGGAATGTGTGCTTGCAAATGGTTGAATGGAGGCTGCCCTTACTTTTGACCATGAAGCTTATCCACTATGGGGTGTTGGGATGATGAGAATAATATTGCTAAAGCAAGTACTACTCAATAGGGTTGTATATTAAAATGCATGAATCAAGGCCAATGAAGCAAAACAAGAACTATATCCCTCGCCTTGGGGAGATATGAGTAATGAAAAATTTCCCAAGTCAAGGGATATAAAATAGCATGAGCAAATACAATGATGGAAATGTAATGATTGAAATGTAAACTAGATGAGAATGCAATACTTATGTATAACTTTTGTTTGATTCAATTTGATTTTTGATGATGGAATGGTATATACAAGATGATCTATATACACTATACAAGGTGATTTGTGCATAGCATGTCTAAGGCAGATTCAAAATCAAAGGAGGTTTTGAAGGAAGTTCCTTTATAGCTTTTTCTTCAATAGCCTTTGCACGAAAATCTATGCATTCTTGAACAAAACCATTTTTCTTAACATAGGGAGGAGCAATCCCTAATTTTGCTAGATTTTTATAAGATAACGGAGCAGGACTCTCTTGAGATGCAAAAAATTGACTATCAAAATGTGTATAACTTATCATATTACAAAAAAAAATATTAGATGGATAAGGGGGTTCCTCATCTTCCTCAATTTTTTCTAAGTCTCGATCTTCTTCAATCCTCTCCAAGTCTTGATGATCCCTAGGAGAATGAGGTGTGATTAATAATGAGTTAATTGTGGAAGGTGAATTAAGTGGATTTGAATGGGTACTACATGGTGATGAAGGATGATCCAGTGTAGATAAAAGATGATGATGGATAATAGGTGATGATGGTGATGATAGAGCAAAATAGGATGGAGAATTAGGTAGCTCCACCATTGCATGAGGTAAGGATACTTGTGGGTCACCATGAATAGTGAGGAATTACTATCTATCAAAATATTATCAAAATATTATCAAAATAATATTTTGATAATTATTTTGATAATTATCTAATAAATAATTATCAAAATAATTATTTATCTAATAAATAATTATTTTGATAATTATTTATTAGATAAATAATTATCAAAATATTTTTGATAAGTGTTTCTCTAATAAATCATGTGATGTAAAGGGATGAATCTTCTCACACGTTTGGAGAAGGAATCTCATCATCATAAAATGAAATGTGATCAATCTCAAAAGATCTTGAGACATTAACTGTGTCTTTAAGAAAAAGTCACGAGGAAAAAATTGTTGGCTAAGTATTTTGAACAAAGTTTCCCTATGAGCATGAGAACTCTGTAATACTTCTAAAAGGGATATCTCTACTTGAGGGTTAGTTGATTGTTGTTGGCTATCAAGGTGGATTTTAGATTGAGATTTTGATGCTAAAGGTGGGCTTTCTATGCTCACATTCCATTTTGGATCATCCTCCAGAGCCAAAGAGAGTTTTGAAGGTTGGTCGAATGAGGAACTCATCTCTTGTTTATCAAATTGAGTTGATTGAACTTGAGGTTGTTCACTTGTAGTTTTTGTTTCAATATTAGTGATATCATTGTGATGGGACACATTAGGATGTAAGATTTGATTGGTTTCCTGTTGTTGATGATTGAAGGAGACTTTAGGTTGAGATTTCAACACTAAAGATAGGTTTTCTATGCTTGTATCATCTATCTGAATATTTATTCAAAACTAAGAGAGGTCTTGAAGGTTAGTTAGATGAAGAATTTATTTCTTGTTTATCAAAATGAGTTGATTGAAATTGAGGTTGCTCACTTGTATTTTTTTTTTCAATATTAGTGATATCATTGTGATGGGACACATTAGGATGTAAGATTTGATTGGTTTCCTGTTGTTGATGATTGAATAGGGATTTTTGAGAGATCCCCATGTCTTGATTAGTTATGGGTACTTGTTGTGTAGGAGGTTGATTTTTTACTCGAGATTTATGGTCAATAGTATAGTGTAACTCCTCTATAGAGAAAACCCTCATCAATCAAGTCTTGAATTGCATATTTCAAATTTTTGCATATTTGTGTCATATGTCCATCCACTCTATGATATTCACAATGTAGCTCAGGTTTGTACTAGTCTACTGTGGTACTAGGTTGCCTTATAGGAGGTAACTCAATCCTATTTGTATCAAGCAAGTGTTTGAGAATTATGGCCATTGGTTGATTGAGCTTAGTAAATTTACATGGTGAAGGTTTTTGATGAACTTTGAGCATTTCTCTTATGAATTTAGCCATAAATTATTGATTACCTTTTTCTTCTTGGTTGTGAGTAGAATTATGATGAGCAGATTGTGAAGTATGATGTGAGTGCATGATAGGATTGGAAGAAGAAGTATTTCCTTGTTGATATGAATGTGTTGTGTTGAAAGAAGAAGGTTGAAAAGGTTGTGATTACAATGATGATAAATAAGAATTACATGTGGATTGAATAGTTTGACATGAATGTGTAATGGGAATAATATCACTATTATGAAGAGGTTGAGGTGAATAAGTGGTTTGTAGAGAAGAATATGGTGGTGATTGTGGAGGATATTCTGATGGGAAATATTGTGGAAAGGAAAATTGTGAAGGGATTGGTTGAGAGGGAGGAGATGAAATAATATGAGGTTGTGATAAGGGTAATGTTGAATATGAAAGAAATTGTGAATGAGGTTGGTCATAATTAACTAATGCATTTGGTGGAATTCCCCTAACATTGGTGATTGGGGTAGTAACATAAGTAGGTTCATATTGAATTGGGTTATTTGCAAGACCCATGATCTCTTCACTATTTCTAAAAGTGATTTTCATTTTTTTGTTTTGTTTTATTTGTTTATTTATTTTTATCTTAGAAGAAAATAAAGTTATTTTTTATTTTATTTTTTTTTCAAAAATAAAGAGAAAGCAAAATTTTAGAATGAGGGTGTGTTCACGTCGGGTTCACCAAAGAATGTAGACCCAAAATTTTTGTGCCCCTTTCTCCCAGGCTAATAGATCCACACTTGAAAGGGGGTGGTAAAATAAAGGATATGCATCTTGGATGAGAAGTTCTTCTATTGCACTCTTTTCGGTGTTTGTTGATGAATAGGGTGGGTTTCACTAGGAAACACTTTCTATGGCAGTTTCCATGCCTAGATGAGGTAGTAGTTTGATGTGTTATTTGTTTTGAAAGCATACACCTAGGATTTGTCCAAAATGCAATTTCCACCTAACTATATGCAATTCAATTTCAAACGAATACAAGGCATACAAACCTATTTAAAAAGTGCTACAAAGTTTAATTACAATGCAAAAGGTTTTATTTATGCTAATCATGTTATATTTTTGTATTTTTATGTTTTGAGAAGTATAATAAAGTTTATGTTTTGTGTTTTCTATTTTATGATTAGATACAGATGCATATAAGACAGAAAAGTGGAAATCTAAGCATGATAAAATGGATTCCAGTCCTTACCTGACCCGGATGTTTGATTTTTGATGAATTAAATTGTGTAGTATGATCAAATGTAGACTAGATGAAATCGGGCATATGATTTCATCAAATGAAATCGGATCCATACGATTTCGTTTGAGACATAGTAGAACACTAAATTTTGAAATCAGGGATGGGGGATCTACATAGGCCATAGTAAGATGTGGTCTGTGACAGTCAAATCCCCTAGGTTCCTTTAGCAAACCATAAATAAAATTAAGGATTGATTATTTTAATATGAAACATGTAGTTTTAAATGCAATAGATCTAATAATAATAGTGAGAAGCAATAAAATATTGAAATAAGTAACATAATATGATGCAAATCTAAAATAATTAACAATCTAACAATCAAAAATTTACCCCCAATATGAATTTGGTACAATTTTGGATGCTATGTATGATTCTGGACACTGTGTACAATTTCAGATGCATCCAAAAATATCCAATGGCTAGTAGCAAACAAATTCGTATGTACGAATTTGTAGACCCCTATGCAATGTTTTGGCATTTTGGAGGGCCAAACGGAGTCAAAATGGGACAAATATTATACCATTGGAAAGCTCTTTTTGAGCTCTTTCCAATGATATAATATTTGAAAGAAATGAAGATGATTTTATGGGGTAAAATTTAGCTCAAATATTATTTCAAATGTTATGTATGAAATCGTACACAATGTATGAAATCGTACGCAATGTATGAAATCGTATGCAGCCGATTTCATCCAACGACTAATTCTGCAAAACATAGAATAAAATCAGACGTAACAGTGACAAAATTGGACGCAACCAATTTTGTACAAATGATGAAAAACCTAAGTAATGCTTAAATAAAAACCATATCTGTGTATGTAGAAGATATCTCCATGACTATGCACTCCTTGGATGATGATCAAACAATGACATACTCCACTGCAACCTGCAAAAAAGCTCCAAATTCTTCTCCTTCACTCCAATATCTCTTATAAAAATCACCAATTAGATTGATTACTATGAATCTGAGGGGTTAAATAGTTTATTCAGTTTGAGGAATTAGGTGAGTGGCAAAATTAGACTAGGTTGTTAGGCCAAAATAGGTTTTTGGCTTGATTTGGACAAAAACGGTTGCATATGATTTTATCATATTGTATGATTTCATCAAGAATATGGCAATGCCCAAATTAGGTTTAAAATACAATTGGGTACCTAAATTAGGTGCACATGGTATTTGGACAAAATTGGATGCATCCGATTTTATCAGATACATCCAATTTCTTCGAGATCATCCAATTTTATCAGAAAGAGGATAATTAAGTTCTTGTTTTTCATTTTTTGGCATGAATATTGAGGTAAAATATATCATGTCATATATTGTTGGAAAGATATTTTTGAGGCTAATCCAATGGTGTCGGCTTTGGGAAATTTGGAGGGGATTTGTTTAGGTAAAATTATGCTTAAATATTATCTTACTTTTATAGGAGGAAAACTAAGGAAAATGACTCATATTAATGTGTCAAATTTTCCTGTCTATAAGGAAATTGAATATAATTTTGAGAGACACTAATAGTTGGAGGATCATGCAGATTTCTTCCAACATTTATGGTTGTAGTAGTGGTATAAGTTGTTTGGTACCTCTGATTACCATGATGCGAAGATTAAGGCAAAGGATTATTTTGAACAAACTTAAGGGAAGTTACTAGAGGAGGAAGAGGAGTCTCACCTCTTTCAATATGAGCCTCCCACTCCATACCCTTTAGTATTTTGCTACTATTAGCTTTCATAAAGCCCAAATATGCTCAAATGATGTAAAAAGGAACCCACCATTAGGTCCTTCATAGGGATCATAATTTATCTCAATTTCAACATTATCTTGTTCTTCTGGATCTATGTTAGGATCCTCTCTATCAATATGATCATATTTTGGTGGAACATAAGCAAATACAAAATACGTTCGTTGACTTCTAAGGAAATGAGCCATTAGAAGGAGTAGAAGGATAGAGAAGAAAACTACCAAAAACGCACACAAGAAAAATCTTCTTAAGAAGTTTATTTAATGTTCTCAAAACTCCAAGCAAACAAATTAATGATCTTATTTAAAATATTTCAAGGAAAAGGTGTTAACATCAGGTTCACCAAATATGTAAAGGGAGAAAATTGCCCTACCACACACGATTCTTGGTTGGATCCACAAGGAAACCAAGGTGACCATGGGGATATGCTGTTATCTACACTCGGTGTAAAAGAGAGGGGGTTAAGGGTTCACAAGGAATGAATTTAAGAACTTGCTCCAAGTCCAAGGGTTCTCAAGAATATTTTATGTATTTAATTCAAGATAATAACCTATGTTTGGCCTTTCTAGATCTATGCTATGAAAGATGAAGGATAATGAAGAAATACAGAATGCAAGAATACAAAGAATATCCCTAGAATGAATATTTATTTTAATTCCTTATAATACCCTTATAATCCTAGTATTTTTAAAATAAAAACCTTCAAACAAGGATTCAAGAGAGGGTGCACAAATAGTATTAACCCTAGATGCACACTATATGATGTTTCCTTTCAAATGCCTATAAATTAAGAGATATTCCTTTTTACATCAAATCTAAGGTTCAAACAAGAATAAAAAATATTCATCAAAAAACCTAAAAGAATAATTCGGGAACTTATCTTATTCATTGGTTGATCCTTGCTGTTATCCTTTTTCTAGCAATATCAATAATTCTTGTTCCTACAATATAGCTTGGCAAACACTTGAAAAATGTGATTAGTCTTAGGGGGCCTACTAGGTTGTTGTATAAAAAATGCTTGGAGGTAAAATAGTCAAGCCCCCTAGGTCCTTTTAGCTAACCTTTGAAAATAGAAGAAAAAATTGACCTTCAAAAGATGAACAAGCATAACATAATACAATAGAATAGATTGATAAAACAAGTCACATAATGCACCGGTATGGCCTATATGCAATCTAAAATGTAGATCTAGTGTTTAGAGATAAAAAATTACCTCCAGGATGGATCTAGGTGAAATCATGCTCCACAAGGAGTGATCACAATTTTGCATATCGACGAAATTATGCCCCATAGAGACTAGGTGTGATTTCGCAAAAGTGAGGTGAAAAGCCTTAGAATGATGCAAAATGACTAATGTGTGATATAGAATAAAAAAATATGCATTTATAAGAATGAAAAACCTGGAAGATAGTGTGAAATTAGTCAAAGGGGTTGAGACCTCCAAAATAGTCAATCTCTCCTTAGAGCTTCAATGCTTGTCCACCAAAGTTAGTAACAAATAAATTGATGCAGCAAAAAATAGAACTTCAACTGACTATATTTCACACTTGTGAGTTAGCTTGCTTGCTTGCAGAAGAAGAAGAATTTAAGATCACTTTAGAGATTTTGCACAATTAGACCACTTGTAATTGTAAAAATCACTTCGTGAGAATAATCACTTGAGCACTTGGTTGGAAAAGAAGATTTTAAACCCTCCTTTTATAGTGGATTTGAAAGCAAAACATGTAGGAAAAACATGACGACCCGATTCCAAAACATACAAACTTTAGAAATTAGTATTTAATTAAGAAAAAAATCCTAAAAGGTGAAATCGCACCCTATCACAACCGATTGCAATTTCACACTCTGTGAAATCGTGCCCTATCGGGATCGACCACAATTTTGTTGAAAGAGGAGAAAAACAAAGGAGAGGGGAGGGAAAACCTAATCCTTACCTTAGGTATGTCTGAGAGATCTCCTTGAAGGGTTTAGGAAAAATTAATTACTAGAGTGAGTCAATTTTTTGTGTCTATAGTTGCATCGGTTGAGTTTCTATTTCCTCTTTTAAAAATACCTTTGGGAAGTAAGAAGAAGGGTTTTTGTTTTTTGTTAGTTGGGAAAAAAAGGAGGATCAACTAGAGGTGAAATATTAGAGAAGGATACTTTGGAGCATAGCTAAAGAAATATTTTTCCTCTAGTTATATGTTTGCTTGAACCCAAATCTAGTTGATAAGGATGTTTTTTTTATTACGTTCTCTTGCATCTCCTTGGTTTCTTGGGTGTTTATACGAATTGGTGTTTTACGAGATTTCTTTGTTAATTTTTTTAGGGTTATTTAAGTAAGAAAGAATAAATCTATGAGCAATATTATTCTACACCCTATATTATTTTTTCTTTGTCGTGAGTAGTAGATATATTATTACTCATCAAACCTTTTATCAAATGCATATTTTTTGTTTCAGCAACATCTTGAAGTTTTATGTTGGAGAGATTCTTACTCATTCTTTTTAGTTTTATGTAGTGCCATGCAATCACTGGAAATTGATTTTGATTGTTGTTAGGTTTTATATTATTTATGTACCTTTAACATCCTTAAATTATATTAAGGTATGGGAAGAGATGTTGTAGGAAGTTTTGTGAAGGCTTAAAATTCTTTAGTTTGTCACTGTGTTATTTCATAAGGTTTTATTAAAGTTGTAAGTCTTTCTTATTGATGCTTTTAGCTTCTATTTATTTCTCTAAGACATCCTCTAGTGCAGTGAAGACTTCTAGGTTGTTTTATTTTCTCTTGAAAGAAATTTTGGTTTGGAATTTTTGGCACCTGAGAATATGGAAGCCTAGCTTCAATTATTTGAAGGTGTTTTGTTTCTTGTTTGGAAGCTTTCTAATTGGATTGGTCATTAGAACCTAGAGTGAGTCGGTGTGGTGATTTTCAGTATGTGTCTTTTGTCAAAGTGTAGCCTATTGCATGTTGTTCACATTTTTCTCATAATGTTTATTTATGTGTTCCTATTTTTAAGAATATTGGTTACCATTACAAGCTTCAAAAACTAGATTTTATGTTGACCTCTTCAACGTTTAGCATAATGCATCACCTTGCTCTTTTTTTGGTAACACCATTAATCATTTATTATACTCTTTATTTAAAGTTGAGTATTTTTATTTTAGCAATGGAAATATTATATATGCAGTGTAATAAATGACGTTATAAATAAAATAATATATTTTTTATATATAACAAATTGGTGCAATCAAGGATAAGTGTGATAGCATATACAACAAAAGTATGCATTATTTTCTATTTTAAATTATTTAAGAGAATACGCTTCTTCAATATTATTTTAAAAGCCTAGTTGTTATTTAGTAGTTTAATATAAAGGCTTTGGTATTAGGATATTGAGTAATTAATGAGTTTAATTATGGTCAATGTTATTTTGTTAAAGAGAAAAAATATAATAATATTTACGTTTAGTTCTTAAATGTTGGACTCTTGGGATGGATGGGATTTGGGCATGAATCTAGAGCCATATTATTAAACCCTTGAGTCAAGATGTACCCAATCTATATAGGAGTTGCGATGAGGAAATAACCAAGTATTTTTGAATGATACACCTTGAACTATGAGGTCTGAGTGGCCCAAAGAGATGAGTATTTTGGATAGTCCATAGCAGTAAGTCTTGGACAAGTCGTAAGCGGTGATGCTTATACGTATTACAAGTGGTAAGGTCTAGGAATCTAAAGGATGTATTGGTTTAGGACAATCCATTGGATCATTCACAAGACAATATAGTGATGCCAACTTACGGTGAGGCAAGAGTGAGGCAAGAGTGACTAAGTACTAAAATATTCTACCTAAATAATCCGACATAGATAGACTTATGTAGGCTAGGCAATAGGTGTCCCCTTATGGGCTTTAAAGGATAATCCATACGTCATGGCCAAGTTGTCCTATATTGGTGAGGGTATAGGAAAAATGGGGGGACCATTGATGGCATTTTGTTTAAATGATGAAGTTTAGAAAAGTGAACCCCAAAAGTATGAGATGCTATCCACTCCTATCCACTCGAGTATCATCTACAATGACAATAAAATCAAAATGTCGTTTTACCTTATACTGCTAAAAAATATTAGGACTTCTTTGTGAGTTAATCCTTGTGAAAAAAATATCTCTCTCCCTTGGTCTGAGTTGGTGGGTTGTTACATTGGTCCTCTGTCAATATGCCAAGTCTTTATTCTTCTCTAGTTATCCACCATGTAGACATCACTCCTAATGCAAAACTCATAAAGTAGACAATATGGAAGATGCATCTAAAAATCCCTTTGATAGTCAATGAGGAGATCTAAAATCTCCTTTATATTAGATTCATCAAAGCCATTAACTATTCTAACTGAATATCTAATGTTGTTCCCAATACCAAGAAAATAGGTATTATTAGAGTTTGCATAGACTTTCAGGACATCAATAAGGCATGTCCCAAAGATGATTTACATTTTTCTAACATTAACATGATTGTCTATTTCACTATATTATGTAGAATACCATCGTTTATGGATGGGTTCTTAGGCTATAATAAGATCAAAATCACTCTTGAGGACCAAGATAAAATAACTTTTGCCACCCCATGGGGAACCTTCTACTATCAAGTCATGCCTTTTGGATTGAAAAATATTGGAGCTACCTACCAGTGAGCCATGATATACATATTTCATGACATGATACATGACATCATGGAAGACTTTTAATGATCTTCTTAGTTGATCTTTAAACTAGGAATATCATGTTTGAGACCTAAGGCGCATCTTCAAGTGGATGAGAATGTATAAATTATACCTAAATCCCAAAAAATGCATCTTTAGAGTTATATCAAAAGAACTATAAGGATTTATTGTATCCCAAAAATGCATCGTTAGAGTTATATCAATAAAACTATTTTTTTGGACCCTATACTTTTATGGCACTTGATGTCGTAAAGGAGAAAGAGCAGGAGTTATCATGGTTATCCCTCAGTAGGATCTTATCAATTTTTCCTTTAAGATCAACCTTTTCTATACCTATAGTGAGGTTTTCACTATAGTGGGGCAGGTTCTTGCCCTGAAAAAGAAAACAAATGAAGACTATTATCTAGGATGACTAGATAAAGGGCCCTAAAGCTCCATTCACATACCAAGTAGTTGATTCATAGAAAGCACCCAAAAAGGACAATCTACACCAAATATTGATAGCATGCTCAAAGATCCCTTCACCTCGAGGTAAATTCATTCACCTAGACAATCCAAAAATGAATTCCAACATTTTCTATGGTAACTAAGCCTCATCCCATCATCAAGAGAAACCCTTGACCCTTCACGATGATAAATAAAAGGATCTCGTTGATGATGATACCTCAAATAGGTTGGTTGATTGGTACCTACCTAACTAACCAACTATAGGGCCCTACATTTAGGCTAACCACCTCTAGAAATTGGGTTGCAATACACCATATACCCAGGGGTGCTTAATCAAGGGTATGAGCAACATACCCATTAAGGGAAGCCCAAAGGTCTTGGAGAAAATAATAGGTGGGAACCAAAAGAGTCAAGGCCATAGTAGGGCCAATGTACCTTATTGACCTTAATCAAGATCCCCTAGAGGATCATAGGTGATGGAATCAAGAAGAGCTTGGAAAAACATCAAGGACCAAAAATATACCCATAAAATGAGGTTTGATGGAATCCTATGTAGACGCATCCTTGAAAATTAGCTATCATGAGGAATAGGGAAACATTAAAAGTGATAGCAATTTGATTGGGGGCTAATTGAAAGTACAATAAAGGGATCATCAGAGCAACTATCTACCAAAATGGAAGCTTATGCTCAAACCCCTACTGATATCCATGGAGCCAATGAAAGTGAGGATAAATAACCAAGTTAGGTCAATAGCCAAGGAAAAACAAAATATTAGAATGAGCCTCATCAATCAAAGCTCTCACTTGAACTCATTTTTCCATGAAATAAGGTGGGCATATTAAAAATCCTCTCTAAAGAGAGGATAATACCACCCATTGAGAAATTTATGGTGACCTAATTCCTCATAGCTCTAGTCCCTATAATTTAATGTAGCATGGTCCTCTAAAACTTACAATCAAATTTTATTTTGGTGCTCTTGCCCACACTCATTTTGGGGGGAATTTTGAATTTCAAACCTCACTTGTAAATATTATAAATAGTAGTTCTTGTAGGTAAAAAAAGAGAGTTTGGATTTGTTACTGTGTCTAGTATCTAACATGTGGCTTCTACTTTCTCTCTTTTCTACTCTTTTTATCAGTTTAGACTCAAAACTTGAGCCTAGTTGCTTGTATAGGCCTTGAGCCTCTTTTGATTGTACATGTTGCATAATTGTATGAGCAAATATGTGATCAATTTTTTTATCATACTTATTTCATGTGGTTGTTTATCCCACTAGGTTGAGGTGAAAATTGTATTATCTTATTTGGTGTATCACCCCCTTAGATATGCTATATGTTTTATCTTTTGCACTTTAATTTATGTTGTGTTGCATGTTATCTTTCCTCTCTTCCTTTTTATTTGAAGAAACTTAGTTAGGAGTAGATCAATGTAGAAAAGACAAATGAGCACCAAATAAGACATCCATGAGCAAGAAATCGGACTTGGGTAAGAAACCTCATAGGTCATCTAGTGGAGCCACATCCCTCAATACCCTAGAATTCCTAAGATTTACACCCCTACATGAGGCATAGGGCACCTGACACACCTGCTCAACAAAGGTAGTAAGATGCTAAAATTACAATCGTGGGGGGTCAATATGCTCGAGTAGTGCAAGGGAGTCACGACTAGATCCTTGAAAATTTAGACATGCATTCCTATTGGAACATAAATTTGAAGATATATGTCTCTTGATCAAGAATTCATACCATGGTTTTGATTAAGTCCACATTCATCAACTTGCTAAAGCACTGTAGATTCACCAAGTGACTCTATTGCTAAAGAAGAACCCAAAAAAAGAAGCCATCCTTTTCAAACCAAGGTTGTGGTGGGAAACTTCATCTAGCTAGAAAACTACCCCCAAATGATGACTCTATTGCAAACACAAATGATCAAAATGGGAAAGCCTTCGTTAAGGTTTCTAAGGGTAGGTTATTGATTACATGAGCAAAAGTGTCCTACCACCAGGTCGATAGCAAGAGAAAATCCTCAACTACTCCTCCATCCTCTAAATCTCAAATCCCTATGAAGATATTAATGATGAAGGATGGCCACTATGATAAATCAAAATCTAAGGACTCTCCCTACATAGGATAATGGAGGTCCCTTATGACTTTTAGCAACATTAGCTACATGGATTTAATGTTGAAAATATTATCTGTTTCATCATTTGGGTTATGCAAATGTATCCTCCAAGATACATACCTAGATTACTTCATATGCAAGCTATCTAGTGACATCATGCAATGTAATAAATGGACAAGTGTCCATGTGCAAGTTGTACATGTGCAAGGTGTCCTATTCATATCTAGATAGAGTTTTGGGCAAGCATCCTATTTTTCATATATAAGGATGGCCTCTTAGATAGATATATAGGATAGCTAGGAGACATTGTTCAATAGCGTAGGTTCATGTATTGTGTTCCACACTATTTACTAGTGATGGATATGATGTAGATATGTAGATTTGTTAATGGAGTGCTCACTTTCTCCATAGCTACATTGTAATATTTTATATGTTTTATATTTCAGCATACTTCAGTCATCTAGCAGATTTACTTTCTTGCATGTTATTCTATATATTGTAATTTTTATCTCTCCTCATTCATAAAAAGCTAACAATGGTATCAGATCCATGGTATATCTAATCTATGTAGGTCATTAGGAAACCACAATGTTGGTTAGCTTGAGAGTTTTTTCAAACTGATGTGCCATTGGACCAACCATTGGAAAAAGATCTCAAGAGTATCTAAGTGGTAGATTTTGAGAGAGTCACAAAGATAGGATTGAAAGGAATCTCAGTTTCAAAAAATACTAAGATCATTTTCATCTAGAGTCTTTTCCACAGAGTTTTTATAAAAACTTGTGAAGACTAGGACTCAACATTTCAATCCACTAGATTAACATATCATCTAGTGAAGATCATCCAGGTCATCTGGATTTTTCTAATTGGTGCCTAAAGTTTCTTTTGTTGAAGGAAATTAATATTTAGAGGATTGGGACTCCTACAATAGAAATCTAGGAGACTCCAACTTTTTTTCCCAATAGTCGACATGCCCTCATAGTGCAGAGGTTAGTTCATAGTGCAAGAGAAGAATACTATGGAAGAAGACTTCTAGTGAAGGATCATGGTGAATATAGGAGATTAAATATCTCCATTGCTTGGATTGTAGAAATCCACACTTGAAGAATAGGCCATAAGAGCCTTGATACATAAATACCATAGAAGCATTTTAGAAGAAGCCACATAAGTCTTATATTTAAAATGCCATATAAGCCTTGATATTTAAAATTCCATAGAAGCCTTGATACTAAAAAGGCCACATGAGCCTTGATATTGAAAAATGCCACAAAATCCTTAACATAAAAATAGGCCACAGAAGCCTTGATCTTGAAGAAGAATTTGAGAAGAAAATCTGATTCAGAAGAAGACTAAATATTTTAGTACTAATATTATTGTTGCAAAATCAGAAGATTCAGTGAGTTGGGAGACTTCCTACAAGAAATTTAGGAAGAGCATCTTCTTTAGAATAAACTTAATCCTGAAGCAAAAGAGAATATATTAGGAGAATATCGTATTGAAGAACTTCTAATATTGGAAGAAGAAGAAGAATAAGGATTAGGAGAGCCCTGCTCAAAGCCAAAAGTAGCAGAATTAGAAGATCTAGGATAAGATCTTATCACCAACACTTCCATAAGTAGAAGGTTTAAGAAAAGGTCTATGAAAATACCATCAGAAGCTTCTAGATAAAATACCTTGAGAAGATCTCATCAAGCATCCAGGAAAGGCTAGGAGAGCCTTTCTAAAGATCAAGAGAGTTCTTTGAGAACTCATTGGAGAAATCCACTATCTAGGTGAAGTCCCTAATAGTGAAGGACTTGGGATAGTTGTTGCCATCCGACAATAAGCCCAAGAGGAGAATTTGGCAAGGAGTACCAAATTTGAGAAGAATTTTTGCAAGGAGTGCCAAACCCTAGAATAAGATCTTGCTTGAAGTTAGAACTCGACAAGAGGACTTGAATATATAATAAGCTCAAAAAATCTTGGAGATTTAAATATTACCTCTCATAGCGAGAAGGCACCACCCTAGAGACATATACTTCTCCAAATATATAGTAGAAGGGGGATAACACAAGAGGAGAACAAACCACCAAATCTTAGGCTCGTAAAATTATTTCAAGACCATAATTTGGTGAAAAAGGAGTTGTGCAGGACATCCTATTGGAAGTAACAAATTGGTGTTTCTAGAAACAAAGTTCTACATCCTCTACAACACTGAAAGAAGAGCTATATAAAAAAGTATGCAACTTATGGTGCAAAAATATTCATTAAATTGAACTACCTATTAGATTTATTAGAGCACCTAAAATTGGATTAAAGTTGCAAAAAGGAAATTAGAATTTAGTCTTCTAAAGTAAAGGAAAATAGATTCTTTTAAGGATTCAATTACACATTTATTAGGAGTTGATTATATTCCAAATTAGATTCTATAAACTACGTACTATATATTATTAAAAAATAAGACTAAGTCCTACATCATTGATTGTAGTAAAGTTGCATAATAACTCCTAAAGATTTATTTTAGGTTATTCTTGATTAGTTATAGTATATTATTAGTGCATTTATTTGAGAGTTTATTGGAGTTATAAGATGTAATATTAGTGCATTAAAAAATATCTTGTACTATTCTACCACTCTCAAAAATAAAATTAGTTGTGTTTCCTGAAAGGCATAAAGTTTGATTTGTATCGTGTCTAAAGACACTATTGAAGCACAAAAATCTGCAACTTGATGTGGCCAATAGAAGCCACCAAATAGGGTTAGAATACTCTAGATTTGGAGAAGAACATAACTAGCCAAACACATATATAGAAGCTTATGAAAGTGAGACTTGGTGAGTCTCAAAATCAAAAGCATTACAAGCAAAAGCAAAACAAAAAAAATGCAGAAAAATTTACATCAAATAAAAGAACTTCTATCTACTTTTATTGAAGCTTGGACTTGTTATAAAAAATTTCCAAGTAAAAATGGAAAGGTGTGTCTATTGTTAAAGACAACCTCAAACCCTTGTATTGCAAGAAATCTACCACAAAACCAAAATCTTAAAAATATGGAAATAGAGTGCAAAAGAAGGTTTATTAAAAGCCTTATTGTACAAAATATATTACATTATCTTGCACTACTCTAATCTGGTTTTTGACAACATAAGTGCAGATTTGAAAAGTGCCATATTAGGGCACATTTTACTACAAGGAAAATAACAACCATCAAAGGTCGGAAATCAACACTCTTTCTCTCAAGATAGCAGGAGCCATTCAAGTGCTCATATTGGATGTATGTACCTGCAAAAATAAAGCTCATTTCAGATCATCCATGAGCCACATTTATATAGACAAGCGAGTGCAAATCAATCTCAAAAGTACGTTGAAATAAAAATGGAAAAAACAAAACGTTTGGAGGCATAAAAGAAAGAAATAAAGGTGTTACATTCATGGTCTCAATCTTGGAGAAGACCACTCACCAAACGAAGCGTTGAACTATCATCCAAGCTCTGTAGAATATCACCCATTCACCCGTGGAGAACAAATCTTGCTTGCTACCCAAGCAATGTTGTAAAATAAGAAAGATATGGAGTTATAATATCCATATTCAAAAGCATTACAAGAATGGTATCCATGCAAAAATGACACTTGGCATTTTATTCATCATTCCTCTCAACGCTCTGTTGGCAATTTTGGGTACTTTGGGTACATTGCCTTTGCTCAAGTGTATAAGTTGTCATTGATGTCAAAAGGCATTTTTGTGTTGATATCAAAAAGGGTTTTTATTAAAACCATGGTGACAAGGTTAAAGGTTTTTCTTAAAACCATTTGGACTCATTAAGGGTTTTTATTAAAACCAAGCTTAACTTAATGCAAAGGTCCATGTTTATTATTAATAATTAAATTAACTCAAACCTTTGTCAAAGGTCCAAGTTTAATTTATTATTAATAAAATAATAATAATTATTATTTTAATTATTATTAAAGGGTCTTTCAACCCTTAAGCGACGGAAGGAAAAATAATTCTTTCATCGATATGTTGCCATCGTTGGAGGAGCACCGACGTCAAACATTAAGGAGAAATGGCTATATAAGTGGGGATGTTTTTCTAAAGTGTGAACCATCGATTATTTTGACATCTACGATTTGTGGTTTGCTCTGTATCTTTTGATTTGCACTTGGTGTCTACAATTTTGCGTTTTCTCTATTCTTTCGAACATCGCTTTGTGTCTTCGAATCTCTGGTTGACGTCTTTGAATTGTGCTTGTTCTGTGTCTTGGAAACCATGCTTGGCATATTCAAATTTGAGCTTGGGCTGCATCCTTACCTTTTTTGATGGTAGTGGATTGGCAATTGCACCTGAATTGCATTTTTTACAAACTGAGCTGTGAGATGATTAATTCAAGCATTCAGTGACTTACGTTTTGGATAGCGATCACCAGTTTGCATGTGGCTTGTGGAAGACGTTTACGTTTTCCAGATTCTTAGTGTCAAAGGAAGATAAAAGAGAGGGCAGTGCTATATTTATTCATTGGGAACTTGTGACCCAACGGCGGTGGTGTTTAAGAGAAAGCGCTAGATGGCAGAGGTGCCGAGTTCGATTCTCTTCGTTGGGAATTTCTTTTTGGTCGCGGTGTGCAAAGGATAGTGGTTGTGAATGTGCGGGAGGTATAAGGTTAAGGTATCATATTTTCTTTGACATTGTTTTATTGATGCTTAATGTTTATGTGGAGTAATAAGGTGTAAAGAGGTTTTACTTTGTATGTATATTATACTTATAGTGGTTTTTACTAAGTTGGAGAAATAAGGTGTTAATTTGGATCTTTATTATTGTGTATTATTGTATAGTTGCTAACTCTAATTGGTGGCAAATTGAGAGTTAGTGTTGTGATAGATTTTGAGTTCTCCTTCTTCATCAAAGTAAAGGTATGGGCAACTTCTTCCATGTATGTTGTTGATGGTATATTTTCTGAAATTGAGTTTGGAGTGAAAAGGTTGTCTACTAGGTATCTTTGGTGTAAATCTTATTTTTTGGATATTGAAGATTGTTTATGCATTAAAATCATTGATGAGTTTTTGGGTGAATGCATAATTCTGGTTGAGGAAGAGGAAGCATTTTTGCACTAGGGTTTATGTTAGTAAGTCTTGCTACTTGCATTGAGATGATGAAAACCTTTAGTTGGCTGTTTTGATATTGATGGTTGAGTTGCTTCCATAGAGGTTGTTTTTGATCAAGTTAGTGCTTTACTTGATACATGATATTGGGCTTACTCCATTGAGTTGATTTGAACAAGTTATTATTTGCAATTGGTGATATTGTGTTGGTGGCTGTTTTGTTCAAATATCCTTGGAGGGAAAAGGATTTCTACTTGTTTCCTTTTCTTGTGATGATTGGTTAAATGCTTCAAGGTTGATGTTGAGTTGAATGGTGTTGGTTGACTAAACCTTGTTTGATGAGCATTGTTGTTGAAACCCTAATTGTTGGTAAAAAGAATATGAGTATCATTGCTATATGAGATATTGCATGGTTGGCAATTGTTGGGTTGTGTTTCATATTCTTGAGAAAAGCATACTACATCTATCTTATTCTTTTGAGATTGAGATTGAGTTGAGATTGAGATTGGGAGTTAAGTATAGAACATATTGAGTCTCTAAAAATTCTCTTTATGCTTCTATGAGATTTATGAATCACATTGGGTCTCTAACAATTCTCTTTGTGGGTTCATGCTAAGCAAGTTTTTCTTGGTGAGCTTGCTTGAGGTTTTGGACAAGGGGATAGGTTCTAGTGGGGACTTGTGAGCGAGGTTTTGGACGAGTTTCGGTGGGGACTTGTGAGCAGATTTGGAGAGGTCCTAGCGGAGGACTTGTGAGCTGAGTTTTTGAGAGTTCTATCGGAGAACTTGAGGACAGAGGTGCATTGGTTCTTTGAGAAGAACCTGAGGATAGATTTGGCAAGTCTTTGAGAAGGCTTGTGTGTAGAGGATTGATTTGTTCAAAGAGTTGGACAAGTTTGACAGACAAAGGAAGACTTGTACTAGACCGACTGACTGTGTTTGGTACAGGTAGCTGAGCTACTATGGACGTGATCATAGAAGGCAAAGGTCTCTTAGGCTAAGCATTGAGGATAGGAGGTCTTCGATGGAAAGGAGTTCCACGTGCTGGCAAGAGGTAGAGGCAGTTGATCTTCTAAGGGATCATTTCCAGAGCAAAGGGGAAGGTATCTCCTTTGAGCAGAGGCTCATAAATTTAGATTGGGGGAAGGTGTCTCCTTTGGGCTGAGGCTCATAAACATTGTAATTGGGAAGGTTTCCCAAAGAACTTTGAGATAACTTTTAGAGAAAAGTTTTGTGGACGTAGCCTAGGCCTTCCGGGTGAACCACGTTAAAAATGGGCTTCCAATGTGTGATGCTTTCTGTCTTGATTAATGTTGTGTTGATGCTACTGCTATCTAAAGTTAAAAATATTAAATGGTTAAGTCTTATACTGTTCACCCCCCCTCTCAGTATAAGTCCATGTTCTTCAATTGGTATCAGAGTGGGTCTCTCCAGAAAGAGCCTAACAGCTTGGAGAAGGATCTATCAGAGGATCATATAGATTCAAAAAGAGATGAAGAGGTTGAGTTCGATCTCAAAGGTGAATTCTTCTTGGCTTTGAGAAAGCTTGAGAAATTCAGGGAAGAGAATTTTGTTCTCAAGCATCAATATCAGGAAGAAAAGATAGCAAGATCAGAATTGGTTCAAAGTGTTATAGACTTCAAAATTCTAGCTGAAGAAGGGAAGAAGGTTGAATAGGTTCTAAAAGAGGTTCTCAAAGGAAAGGAATCTGATTGCGAGAAACTAGAAGAAGAAGTTATGTCTCTTAGAGTGAAGTTGGATCAGTTGGCTCTCATACAGAATACTCCGTGTGAAAAGCAAAAGAAGGATGGTATCACCATTCA
The DNA here is from genome assembly GCA_028583015.1 of Wollemia nobilis. Classification (NCBI taxonomy): domain Eukaryota; kingdom Viridiplantae; phylum Streptophyta; class Pinopsida; order Araucariales; family Araucariaceae; genus Wollemia; species Wollemia nobilis. The sequence continues at coordinate 5,891,616 of JAQPPZ010001836.1, read as the reverse complement.
AGAAATAGGGTCTTCGAGCAAGATCAATATTCATCCTGAAGAGCGGTGGATTCCAGTTGGTCACAAGAAGAACAATCATCCAAGGCATCAAAAAAGGTTACATAATACTTTCCATGGCTATTGTTTTTCTTGCAAGAAATTTGGTCACAAAGCTATGCATTGCAATAAGTCCATGAATAGACATAGTAAAGAAAATGGTAACTCTTTTGCACCTCTTATGAATAAAGATGTCATGTGTTACAAGTGCAATAATTTTGGGCATATTGCTAGGATGTGCAGTTTGGATAGATCTAGCCTTGAGTTCACTAAAAAGAAAAATGAGATCAAATCTAAGTCAATGATAGCTCAAACTGCTTTTCATGCTCTAGACAAAGTAGAAAAATGGTATCTTGATAGTGGTTGTTCAAAACATATGAGTGGTGAAAAGGAAAAGTTTTTGGTCTTAAAAGAAACAAACAGAGGAACAGTCAGTTTTGGAGATAACGAGTCGGCTAAAATCTATGGTAAAGGGACTCTTAGTTTGGATGGGAAATCAAAAATAGAAAATGTGCTTTATGTAGAAGGCCTAAGACATAATCTTCTAAGTGTGAGTCAACTTTGTGATCAAGGGCACATAGTATCTTTCTTTTCTAGATAGATGTGAGATAAGTAAAGAAAAAAATGGAAAACTCATTGCTAGTGCTACAAGGACTCCAAACAATCTTTACATGCTAAGTGAGATAAAAAAGGAAAAATGTTTTCTAACTCAAGAAGATGAGAGTTGGTTATGGCATAAAATATTGGGGCATTTGAGCTTTGATAATCTTGTCAATATTAGTAACAAGGAAGCGGTTAGAGACTTGCCCAAAATAAAAAGGCCCCATAACATCATTTGCGGTCCTTGTCAACATGGGAAAACAGACCAGAACCAGTTTCAAATCAAAAGGGTATACTTCTTCAAAACCATTGGATCTTATTCATACTGATTTATGTGGCCCTACTAGAACTCAGAGCATTCAGGGAGAAAGCTACTTCATGCTTTTTATAGATGATTATTCTAGAATGACTTGGGTTACTTTTCTCAAAGAAAAATCTGAAGCTTTTGAAAAATTTAAAGCTTTCAAAGAAATGGTTGAAAATGAGACTGATAAGAGAATCAAATGTTTAAGATCAGATAGAGGAGGAGAGTTCACTTCAAATGAATTTGTGGAATACTGTGAGCAGCAAGGAATCAAAAGAGAATATTCGAGCAACAAGAACTCCTCAACAAAATGGAGTAGTTGAAAGGAAAAATAGAACTATTGAAAATATGGCTAGAGCTATGTTGAATGAGTCAAAACTTTCAGATGGCTTTTGGAAAGATGCAATCAGTACAACAGTCTACATTATCACCGGGGCCCAACTTAGAGTCAATCATCATAAAACTCCTTATGAGTTGTGGAAAGGAAGACCAGCTATAGTAAAATACTTCAAAGTGTTTGGGAGTAAGTGCTTCATCAGAAGGGAAGATCAGAATTTGGGTAAGTTTGATCCTAGATGTGATGAGGGAATCTTTCTTGGGTATTCCAACAGAAGCAAGGCCTATAGATGCTTCAACAAAAGAACTCATACAGTTGTAGAGAGCATAAATGTAACTGTTGATGAAAAGACATGGATAAGAGAACCAATCCAGGAACTCAATGATGAAATTTGTCAAGAAGAATTCAGAGAGGTTTCAGATGAAGAAGAGGAAAGACAACATCTGCTTCCCAAAACTCCTTCACGATATGTTCAGAAACATCATCCCAAATATTTGATCATTGGTGATCCAAATAGGAGGCAAACAAGAAGAAGAGTCATTCCCTCACATGATTCTACAAATGTTTCATTATTATCTCAAATTGAGCCAAAAGATTTCAGTGAAGCATGTGCGAGATAAGTTTTGGGTAAAAGCAATGGATGAAGAGCTAAATCAAATAGAGAAAAGTGAAACTTGGGAATTGGTTCCAAGACCTAAGGACAAGAATGTCATTGGCACAAAATGGATATTCAGAAATAAACTCAATGAGGATGGAAATATTGTCAGAAACAAAGCTAGGTTAGTTTGCAAAGGTTATGCTCAAGTAGAAGGTGTTGATTTCGAAGAGACGTTTGCTCCTGTTGCTCGTCTTGAAGCTATCATAATGTTTTTGGCCCTTTCAAGCTTCAAATATTTCAAGGTGTATCAAATGGATGTAAAGTCAGCTTTTCTAAATGGGGTGTTGGAAGAAGAAGTCTACATAGAACAGCCAGAAGGAGTGTCTCTCTCGAAGCAGTCGGACTATGTGTGTAAAGCTGAAAAAGGCCTTGTATGGGTTAAAGCAAGCACCTAGGGCTTGGTACTCAAGACTTGATAGGTATCTTCATGAGCAAGATTTAGAGAAAGGTGTGGCAGATAGCAATTTGTATATTAAGGATGAAGGTGATGATATGTTGATTATGGTTGTCTATGTTGATGATATTATTTTTGGGGGAAATAATACTCAGATGTGCAAAGATTTTGCTAACACCATGCAGAAGGAATTTGAGATGTCTATGATTGGAGAGTTGTCATTCTTTTTAGGTCTTCATATTTCTCAATCAAAAGATGGTGTATTTCTCTCTCAAGGAAAGTATATCAAAGAAATGTTGAAGAAATTTGGGATGATAGATAGCAAACCAGTATGTACTCCAATGATTATAGGATGCAAGATGAGTAAAGATGATGAATCTCCAGCAATAGATCAGAGGTTGTACAGATCAATGATTGGCAGTTTATTATATGTTACAGCTACCAGACCAGATATCATGCAGGTAGTTGGGTTAGTAGCAAGATTTCAAGCAGCTCCTAAAGATTCTCATGTTATGGAAGTTAAGAGGATATTCAGATATCTGAAGGGCACTATGGACTTTGGGCTTTGGTATCCCAAAGGTGATGATTTCACCCTCACGACTTATACGAGATGCAGATTGGGCAGGCGGTATTGATGACGGGAAAAGCACTAGTGGTGGAGCATTCTTTTTGGGAAAGAGTTTGGTTTCTTGGCTAAGTAAGAAACAACCTTCGGTTTCCTTATCTACAATAGAGGTTGAATACATAGCGAAGTGGTTGGGTGTACACGAGTTTTATGGATGAAAACCACCTTGGAGGATTTCAAAGTCAAGCATGAACAACCCATCTCCATACTTTGTGATAATACAAGTGCCATAAGTATTTCCAAAAATCCGGTAATGCACTCAAGGACAAAGCATATTTCCATCAAGTATCATTTTCTAAGGGAAAAAGTGCAAGAGAAACAGGTCAAGGTAGAGTATGTGTCTACTAAAGAGCAGATTGCGAGATATCTTCACCAAACCTCTTCCAAGAGATACGTTTGAGTATCTAAGGGAGAAATTGGGAGTTGTACTCCCACCCCAAAATTAATCACCTCATCAGGAGGTGGGGGAGGGACTAAGCTAAGAGGCTAATTCTTAGTCCCGAGCCCCAAAGGTGGCCCTTTGCCATTGATGACAAAGGGGGAGAGATATGAGTAAGGGGGAGAGCTTCAAAGTGAAGAGGAAAGCTTCAAGTCAGGGGAGCAAAACTTCAAAGGAAGATTCTCAGTTGTTAGCATAGTTGGTTTCAGTTGGTTTCAGTTTTGGCTCTTGAGAAGTGTTTTCAGTAAAGGTTTGCCATCAATGACAAAGGGGGAGATTGTTGGCAATTTTGGGTACTTTGGGTACATTGCCTTTGCTCAAGTGTATAAGTTGTCATTGATGTCAAAAGGCATTTTTGTGTTGATATCAAAAAGGGTTTTTATTAAAACCATGGTGACAAGGTTAAAGGTTTTTCTTAAAACCATTTGGACTCATTAAGGGTTTTTATTAAAACCAAGCTTAACTTAATGCAAAGGTCCATGTTTATTATTAATAATTAAATTAACTCAAACCTTTGTCAAAGGTCCAAGTTTAATTTATTATTAATAAAATAATAATAATTATTATTTTAATTATTATTAAAGGGTCTTTCAACCCTTAAGCGATGGAAGGAAAAAGAATTCTTTCGTCGATATGTTGCCATCATTGGAGGAGCGCCGACGTCAAACATTAAGGAGAAATGGCTATATAAGTGAGGATGTTTTTCTAAAGTGTGAACCATCGATTATTTTGACATCTGCGATTTGTGGTTTGCTCTGTATCTTTCGATTTGCGCTTGGCGTCTATGATTTTGCATTTTCTCTATTCTTTCGAATAGCGCTTTGTGTCTTCGAATCTTCGATTGACGTCCTTGAAATCGTGCTTGTTCTATGTCTTGGAAACCATGCTTGGCATATTCGGATTTGAGCTTGGGCTGCATCCTTACCTTTTTGCTTGACGGTAGTGGATTGGCAATTGCACCTGAACTACATTTTTTACAGGCTAAGCTGTGAGATGATTAATGCAAGCATTTAGTGACTTACGTTTTGGATAGCGCTCACCAGTTTGCATGTGGCTTGTGGAAGACGTTTATGTTTTCCAGATTCTTGGCGTCAAAGGAAGATAAAATAGAGGGCAATGTTGTATTTCTTCGTTGGGCACTTGTGACCCAACGACGATGGCGTTTAAGCGAAAGCGCTAGACGACAGAGGTGCCGAGTTCGATTCTCTTCGTTGGGAATTTCTTTTTGGTCGCGGTGTGCAAAGGATAGTGGCTGTGAATGCACGGGAGGTATAAGGTTAAGGTATCATATTTGCTTTGACATTATTTTATTGATGCTTAATGTTTATGTGGAGTAATAAGGTGTAAAGAGGTTTTACTTTGTATGTATATTACTCTTATAGTGGTTTTTACTAAGTTGGAGAAATAAGGTGTTAATTTGGATCTTTATTATTGTGTATTATTGTATAGTTGCTAACTCTAATTGGTGGCAAATTGAGAGTTAGTGTTGTGACAGATTTTGAGTTCTCCTTCTTCATCAAAGTAAAGGTATGGGCAACTTCTTCCATGTATGTTGTTGATGGTATATTTTCTGAAATTGAGTTTGGAGTGAAAAGGTTGTCTACTAGGTATTTTTGGTGTAAATCTTATTTTCTGGATATTGAAGATTGTTTATGCATTAAAATCATTGATGAGTTTTTGGGTGAATGCATAATTCCGGTTGAGGAAGAGGAAGCATTTTTGCACTAGGGTTTATGTTAGTAAGTCTTACTACTTGCATTGAGATGATGAAAACCTTTAGTTGGCTATTTTGATATTGATGGTTGAGTTGCTTCCATAGAGGTTGTTTTTGATCAAGTTAGTGCTTTACTTGATACATGATATTGGGCTTACTCCATTGAGTTGATTTGAACAAGTTATTATTTGCAATTGGTGATATTGTGTTGGTGGCTGTTTTGTTCAAATATCCTTGGAGGGAAAAGGATTTCTACTTGTTTCCTTTTCTTGTGATGATTGGTTAAATGCTTCAAGGTTGATGTTGAGTTGAATGGTGTTGGTTGACTAAACCTTGTTTGATGAGCATTGTTGTTGAAACCTTAATTGTTGGTAAAAAGAATATGAGTATCATTGCTATATGAGATATTGCATGGTTGGCAATTGTTGGGTTGTGTTTCATATTCTTGAGAAAAGCATACTACATCTATCTTATTCTTTTGAGATTGAGATTGAGTTGAGATTGAGATTGGGAGTTAAGTATAGAACATATTGAGTCTCTAACAATTCTCTTTATGCTTCTATGAGGTTTATGAATCACATTGGGTCTCTAACAATTCTCTTTGTGGGTTCATGCTAAGCAAGTTTTTCTTGGTGAGCTTGCTTGAGGTTTTGGACAAGTGGGGGTTCAGTGGGGACTTATGAGCAGGTTTTGGACAGGTTTCGATGGGGACTTGTGAGCATATTTGGAGAGGTCCTAGCAGGGGACTTGTGAGCTGAGTTTTTGAGAGTTCTATCAGAGAACTTGAGGACAGAGGTGCATTGGTTCTTTGAGAAGAACCTGAGGACAGATTTGGCAAGTCTTTGAGAAGGCTTGTGTGTAGAGGATTGATTTGTTCAAAGAGTTGGACAGATCTTACAGATAGAGGAAGACTTGTACTAGACCGACTGATTGTGTTTGGTACAGGTAGGCTGAGCTGCTATGGACATGATCATAGAAGGCGAGAGGTCTCTTAGGCTAAGCATTGAGGATAGGAGGTCTTCGGTGGAAAGGAGTTCCACGTGCTTGGAAAGAGGTAGAGGCGGTTGATCTTCCGAGGGATCATTTCCGGAGCGAGAGGGGAAGGTATCTCCTTTGAGCGAGAGGCTCATAAATTCAGATTGGGGGAAGGTGTCTCCTTTGGGCCGAGGCTCATAAACATTGTAATTGGGAAGGTTTCCCAAAGAAATTTGAGATAACTTTTAGAGAAAAGTTTTGTGGACGTAGCCCAAGCCTTCTGGGTGAACCACGTTAAAAATGGGCTTCCAATGTGTGATGCTTTCTGTCTTGATTAATGTTGTGTTGATGCTACTGCTATCTAAAGTTAAAAATATTAAATGGTTAAGTCTTATACTATTCACCCCCCCCTCTCAGTATAATTCCATGTTCTTCATTCTCTAGAGGCTTCTACGAAGGAGTTACAAGCAAAGACATGCCACTTGGTATTCTTCATAAGTTTCAAAAAAGGGCCTATATATTTTCAAGAAGCATTGGACAAATATTTTGAGCATTACGTAAAGAAGGGAGTGCTCTTTTACAATGGACATGACACTTGTCACAATGCCTATGATCCATCTTGTTTAAAAGGTATCTTTTAGTCCATGACCAACATGCAAGAGTGAAGCACAGTCAAGATGTTCGAAGGAGGAACATAGCATAGTCAAAGCATGAGAGAAGTAGCAAAAATGTTCAAACTATAGCGTGGAAGACAAAGGGGAAGGAGCATCAAAAGCTCCCCATTTTTGGAAGGTCAACATTTTCAGCACCTACGTACAACATTCACATCAAGCTTCCATCGAATATCCATTAATCTGAGCACTCAAGGTACATTCTAGATGTTGTTATATTTAGTCATGGAAAGCGCTGCACATCAAGGAGATATTACATATAAGGTAAGGCCTAAATCCCATTTGATTATTGCTTTCATAATTTGGAGTTATAAGGATTATAAACTAAGGTTGAAACTTAGGGTTTTGAAAGTTAAAGGGGTGACTTATCTTATTATTTTAATATTTGCAATATTACTTAGGAGGAATAAGGAATTTAACTTGGATTAAACTACAATGCAAATATAATTATCATTTCTCTAATTTTCCAAAAACTTGGGAGTCATAAGGGTTACTCCATCAAATTTACTTTATTTGGAAATTAGGAATAATCCAAGGGATATAAAAGAGGTTATTTAGGGATTTTATTAAGGTTGGATAAATTTATTTTTTACTTGTCTCAAATCTCTAAAAAAGGGATAAAATATTTTCAACATCAAAACCTCTTCAAAATAGAAATAGTGCTTAGTTCAATTAGAAGTAATAAGATGTTAATTGTTGATTTTTGATTCTTGTAAAACTTGTACAAAATCAACTGAATTTGAACTATATTATTACAAAAGGGCTATAACATACTTCAAAAAATTAGGGATTCATTAGGCATTATACAAAAATTGATAGCATTAATATCTATCTAAGATTATCAATTTGGGAAGATATAAGCTTTCTTTAAAACCTAAAATTAGGTGGGAGTTACAAGGTATTCCACAAATCTAAGGATCTATAAAGGTTCTCACAAAATCAAGCTTATATACTTCAATCAAGAAGCACTATATTCTACTTAAGAGCCATTATTTCTCAAATATTCAAATTCAACCTATCCAATGGGTAAAGAAATGACATTCAATAGTTGTAAAAATTACTCCAACAAGAAACAACTCACCAAGCATAATCACAGGTGGTTTATTGATTCAGGAGCTAGTCATCATATGATAGGAAATACACAATGGTTTGACTATCTTGAGTTTACCAAAGTTTATAGATTAATAATTACAGAAATCCAAACATATCTTATTCATGAATACGAATGTGTATCTCCCAATAAATTCTTTCCAAATATTCTACTACAAAAAGTCTTGTATGTTCTTGGATTAATTTCCAATCTCATATTAGTGATAAAGTTAGTAGAAAATAACTACATGATTAATTTTGGATATATGAATGGGATCAATACATGTCTCATTATGAATCAATATGGAATAAAATAAACAGGCTCAATCCATGAAAATACTTATATCTTAGACTCAATGGAAATACCACAAGATATTGTGATGTTACAAAATGCTTCTAACTCATTTGTAGAAGAACAGGTTGAAGAAAACGAAGAACCAATATATCAAAAAGGTAAATGCAGAAGGATAAAAAATATGAGAGGACAATTGCATCATGCCCTAATTATTCATCAACAATCATAATCAAATGAATATACTTGCAAGGAGGACTTCAAAGGTGGTTGGATAGAAGATGAACCTAAAAATGTCAAATATTATCCAATGAGAATAGAAGGCCTAGCTGCATCCTACTCTACATCATATGAAGACAAAAATTACCTACTAAACCTGAATACAAAGAATGCAGAAGAAGAATATGACGAAGACCAAGCATAAGAAGATGAAGAAAATCCATATTGAAGACTAAAGCCTTCAATACTCAAATAATGTAATACAAGGGGGTGTTGGAAATATTATCTATTCCATCATTTGGGTTATGTGAATGTATCCTCCAAGATACATACCTAGATTACTTCTTGTGCAAGTTATCTAGTGACTTCATGAAATGTAATAAATGGACAAGTGTCCATGTGCATGTTGTACATGTGCAAGGTAACCTATGCACAATTAGATAGAGTGTTTGGCAAGCATCCTATTTTGCATATATAAGGATGGCCTCTTAGATAGATAGATAGGACAACTAGGAGACATTTTTCAATAGCGTAGGTTAGTGTATTGTGTTCCACACCATTTATTGGTGATGGATATGATGTAGATTTGTAGATTTTTTAATGAAGTGCTCACTTCCTCTATAGCTACATTGTAATATTTTATATGTTTTATATTTCAGCATTCTTCAGTCATCTAGCAGATTTACTTTCTTGCATGTTATTTTGCATCTTGTGATTGTTATCTCTCATGGATCATTCATCAAAAGCTAACAGTTGAATTCTAGCTTTCATGGTAAAATACCTATTGTATTTCACCAGAGAGGATGCAACCATCCTGATAGAGCATATCTAGCACATGGTAACCCTACATGCACTATATAGTATTATATAACATGAAATCACCCTCTAGATCTTGGTAGCCTGCCTTAGAGGGAAGGAAATGGAATGGTATGTCTCTCTCATCCCTAGCTCCATCATTGACTAGAACCAGCTTATGAATCTACTTGTTGAGCGTTTTGGGGAGAAGACAGATGGGGTATCCTTGTTGGAGCAACTGGTCACCATCAAAAGAGCTCCTATGGAGGCCATGGATGACTTCAATTATAGGTTTCTAAAAACTTGATAGAGAATCCCAAAATAAATATAGCCAATACCAAGTATGGCTTTCATATAATACCTCAAAGTGATCAATTCTAAAATAGCCATGATGGTAGGAACCTAGGAAGGTAATTCATTGTCAACAACCTACAAAATAGCCACCCAAGTAAAAAAAAAATCATTTATATTGGAAGGTTAGTCCCTAGGCCACCCACACCCATTTTTTAGATACTCAATCATTGTACCATACTATTCTCGTTATACATCCAACCACTTTCCAACTAGCCTCATTATCCAATCAGCCTTCCCCATCCATGGTAACTCTTCCTACCACTTTTTTCTCATCCTCATAATATCCAAAAATGAAAATGCTACATAACACTATGAGATATATGAATAATAAAATAACACCCCTCTAGAATTAACAATATTTCCCAAGTTTTTGCTACAAAAATTAGCCTCACCTTTATTTCATCAGAACAATCAAGGTTATCATCCTCCATCAAATGTATATCTAGTCCTTTCCAAAATCCTAAAAGGCAAATGGTACCCATCCCTTTGCTCATACAACTGACTCTTACAAACTTGGTAAGAGATATGGTCCAAACCTAGAACAACTATAAAGGATATCCTTAATGGTTGGTCATGCTACTACCTAGATCCCTACTACCTAGACTATGGATACCTCCAGTAGGCCATATGTTCAATGCCTCTACATACTAAGCTTATGCAAGTACTAGGTCCAACCACATAGGCATACCACTGGAGGATTCTTTGTTACTGAATACTAGAGCACCAAAAAAATCCTAGTGATATGGGATGAAGGTAAAATATTTACCATCCCTGGATAGCCAAGTGCTCAATTGGACAACTAGGATAATCCCAATCTATTGTTCTCACTAGAATTAAAATAAGGGTGATGGAAGATGATCGAGGATAGCAACAACCAATATTGAAGGCCTTAAGACATGAAAATGACATAGTATGGGAGGTCAACTTGGACCAGACCATACCACCAGTGCCCAAATAACTAACACCTACACATTTAAAACTAAGTTTGATCTAAGCATCTACCTTCAACATAGATAAGCCCAAGGTGCAATGGGTACCTAATGCTATACCAAGATCTCAACCACTAGAGTCTTTCAATGTGATTAAGCATATTAAGATGTCCACTATACCAGTGCTTGTATGGGATATCCTCACTCTCAAAATAAATAAAAAAACTAGATTAGACCTTGAAGAAGCAAAATATCACTAAGAAATAAAAGGAGCAAGTTGTGCCATAGATATATGATCCCAATAGGACCAAGATATAGCTATTATATCTAACACTCACATGTTATGACAAACTCATCCACAATTACCTCATGGATTCTAGAGACAACACCTCCTTCATGCCAAAAAAGGTGGTCAATGCCTTAGAACTGACTTATGATCCAATCAAAAAAGGAGTGGTGTAGCTAGATGGGACTCAAACACCAATATTTGGCCTTCTAAAAGGCCTATATAATTCTATGTATTCTTGCTCCAATGTGATAATTATCTAAGATATAGATGTGATTGATATCCTTACATAATTTAACTGCTACCTATATTGATATTTCACCATGAAGACCGATTAGTACCTCTCTCTATAATGGTCCCACAAGTTCCTAAGGGTTCGCTATGGGGCTAATATGAAGGTTCCATCCAAACCACTCCACATGAAACATATAGAGTTTAATATAGTTAGTAGGGTTGATGACACATGGGGTGCAAACATATCTAGGGAAGTCAAAATATTTGAATCTAATAGGAGCACAATGCAAGGGAAAGGGATCAAATTACTAGTAAATGTTAGTCACCTAGACACCCATAGCACACCAAAGGCTGAGACATGCATCTGCACCTAACCAAGCTACCATGATAAACAAAAGTTTAAATTAACTGTGGTCCATGCATTATAGGTTTTGGTTAAACAATAGTTCGAGGAAGTACCAACATGTGTATACATGCTAGATCATGTATATTTTGTAAATAGGCAATAATTTAATAAAGGAAGGATAACTATTATATTTATTGGCCAATGTAAATAGACGTCACAAGGCTAAAAGATAAAGCATTTTGCAAAACTCACCATATGTGCAAAATAAAAGGTGCATGGAGTAAGAGGACTAGTAATTGGTGATAGTGGCATGATGCAATCATTCCTTGAGTGGTATGTAAAAGCCACCAAAATAAGAAATTCCCTACAACCAATGGATGAAAATATATCAACTAAACATGCTACCCCTGACCTAGATGCATAAGAAAGATATAGGATGGAAAAAAGCAGTACAAGAGGATCGTGATGCCTTATCAACCAAAAGTCTATAATAAGAAATTCTTTCCCTCAATACATTTGTAGAAGCCCAAAATTCATCTCCTAAGTTCCCAAACTTTTAGAACCTACCTTAGAGACTTTGCACCTAATGAATAAGGCTACCATTGCTAGGTTCATTTAATCCTACAAGAATAAGTCCCCCGTGAGTTGCCAAAACTATAGTGAAGTTTTCACTATAGTCGAGCAAGTTCTTTCCCCAAAAAATAAATAAGCAATGATTACCACCTAGGCCAAATAGATGAAGGGACTTAATGCTCCATCCATGTACCAAGTATTTTATTTAGAGAAAGCACCTACAAAGGATGGTCTATGCCAAAGACTAATATCACGCTTAAATATCCCTTTACTTAAATGGAAATTCATTTATCCAAAACAAGCCAACAAGTAATTTAAAAAAAAATTGATGACTAAGCCTCGTCCCATCATCAAGAGGAACCCTTGAGAATTTTTTAGGGTGACTAAAAGAGTCCCCTTAATTATGATATCTCTAATAGCTTGATTTTTTGGTCCCTTCCTGCCTAACCAACTATAGGGCCCTAAAACAAGGGTATCCTCCTTTGATAATCAGGTTGTAGCACTCCATATACCTAAAGGTTCTTGCTTAAGGGTATGATCAACATACCTATCAGGGGAATCCCAAAGGCCTTGGAGGAAAAAAATAGGGGTGACCAGAAGATTCAAGTAAGGACCTTTTTGACCTTAATCAAGATCCCCCCAAAGGCTCAGATGTGAGGGAAGCCAGAAGAGCTTGGAAAAATATCAAGGACCAAAAATGTGCCTATCAAATGACAACCAATTTAATCTTGTGTAGAAGCATCCTTGAAAATCAACTATCATAAGGTACATGGAAACATTAAAATAAATAGCAATCCAATTAGGGTTTTACTGGAATTACAAGGAAGGGATCATCAAAGCAACTAAAGTACCAAAAGGTAAGTTTATGCTCAATCCCTTATCAAGATCTAGTGAGCCAATAAAATAAAGGATAAGTCACCAAGTTAGGTAAAAAGCTAAGAGAACGTAAAATATTAGAATGAGCCTTGTCAACCAAAGCTCTCAGTTGAGCTCATTTTTCATAAAGGAAGGTGGGCACATTAAATAGCCTCTCTAAAGAGATGACCATACCACCCATGGAGGAATTTATGATGACTTGACCCCTCACAACTTTGAAATCCCCATAATTTAATGCAACACAGTCCTCTAAACCTTGCAATCAAAGTTGATGTTGATGCTCCCTCCCACACTCATTTTGGGGAGAATTTTGAATTTAAAACATCACCTATAAATATTATAAATAGTAGTTCTTATAGGGAAAAAAAGGGATTTTTTGTGTCTAGTATCTAACCTGTGGCATCTACTTTCTCCTTTTTCTACTCTCTTTCTTAGTCTAGACTCAAACCTTGAGTTAGTTGCATGTACAGACCCCAAGTCTCTTTTGACTAAAATATGTGTTCAATTTTCTATTATGCTTAGTTCATGTGTTCAATTATCCCACTGGATTGATATGGAAATTGTATTCTCTTCTTTGGTGCATTGCCACCCTTAGATAGGCTAGATAGGTTTCATATTCTACACTTTATGTTATGTTGCATGTTTTCTTTCCTCTCTCCTTTTTCCTTTGAAGCAACTTAGTTAGGAGTAGATTAATGTAGCAAAGAAAGATGAGTTTAAAAGAAGACATCCAAAAGGAAGGAGCCAACCTTGGGTTAAAAACCTTGGAGGTCATATAATGGACTAATATCCCATTTTCCCTCGGACTTCCTAAGACAGGTGCCCTTGCATGAGGTGCAAGGCACTAGACCCACCCACTTGGAAGATGCACTAAGATATCAAAACCACAATTTCAAGAGGTCATAGTTCCCAAGGAGCACAAGGAATTCATGGTTGTGCCCCTAATAATACCAATAACACCATTGAGTATGAAGCTCTTAACTTAGGGCTCTACATAGCCTTAACATTATAGGTTAGAGCATTATCTATTTTTGAATACTTTTGACTTGTATTCAACCAAATTAATGGTGTTTATAAAAAATAAAAATCCTAAGCCATGCAAAGACATCATCATTAAGCTTATGGATACTTTTGATATTACTATTGAAGTTATTCCTAGTTCTAGAAATTTTCAATTTAATGCTTTGGTTGTAGCTATATCCCTTATCCCCTTAGAGTTAGATTATGAACAAGTCATAATCATCACTTGACAAATTATGGAGCCCTCAACTTTATATTTTATCGTGCTTCCTATGAGAGTGTTCATAGAAGTGTCTCCCAATCCTTTTTCAAGGATATATTTTCCTTTCTCAGGGATGGCACATTTTTTTATGGTTTTAACAACAAGCACAAGAACCTTAAGCAACATACATACCATCACATCATCATTGGAAATATTGTATACCATTGTTACTTTGATGGCATTCTCCTTATATGCATCACCTTAGCTGAATCCCAAGCAATCATCAAGGAGGTCCATGATGGATCATATAATGATCACTTTAGTAGAGTCACCATTACCATGAAACTCCTATGAATAGTTTATTACTATACCACCATGGAAAAAAACTCTTGAAAACATGTAAAGAGGTGTGATAAGTATTAGAATCATTAATACATTATCCATACATCATATCAATCTTTTCAACCCTTGACCTCTCCTTTGTCTTTCTCCATTTGGGTCTTAGACATCATTGGGAATATCAACCTAGTATCATACATAATATCATCATCATGACTATTGAATACTTTACTAAATGGGTTAAAGCCATATCTTTAGCTTCAACCACTAGAGATTAAATCTCCAAGTTTATCCTTAACTAGATTCCTAGTCATTATGGTATCCCTTTCATGCTAATATTTGATAATGGAACACCCTTAAAAAAAAGGATGTCCAAAATATTGTGCTAGATACATTATCTACAACAAATGGTGAACACCTTATTATCCTCAAGGTAATTTCCAAGCTAAATCTTCTAATAAGAATCTTGTCAAGATCCTTAAGAAGCTCATTAGTAAAACTGATTGATATTGGCATCTTCAACTTTATCTCGTCTTGTAGGCCTATAGAATAAGTGTCTAAAATCTCATTGGTGTAATACCCTATGATTTAGTTTATGGAATTGAATCCATATTTCCTTTTGAGCCCAAGTTACCTTGCCCATTTATTCCAATACTCCTTTACAAGGGATAAATATTATCTTTCCCATATTAGTTAGTTGGAATTGCTTGATAAAAATTAAATCCACATCCTAGAGAACCTATCATCTTGCCATGCAAGTTTCCTCACCTTACATCTAGATGTAACATAACAATAATGGTTTTACTTTGGTATAGGTAGTATCTAAAATTTTCTAGTGTCTTCATCATGGAAAATACTTTTTTTTATGAAATTGTACTTATCTTCATAATTTTTAAGCACTTGAATCATAAAGGAAATGGTATGCTCTTATTTTTTTTGTCCTTTTGAGTTAGTACTATGACTACACTCTCATTTTTTCCAAGGATATATTGATAAAATTATTTTAAAAATTTAGGATTGATTAGAATAGAAGACTTGGTGGTAGCCTATTTTATTTCTTTAAAACACTCTTTTCCCTTCTTTGGTCTAGACAAAAGAGGCATCCTTCTTAACATCTTGGTTATGGACCTGAATAATGAAAATTTGGTGGTGAGTTTTAACTTGAACTAAATATGGTCTAGAAAATATATGATACCTTTGATATGTGATCATAGGAGTAAACACTAAATGGTCTTTATGTGATTGAGGTTGATGACTAGTCTATCCTTGGATACCACATGATCCAAAAGTTTTCCTTCTTGTATGAATAAGATGGACTTCCTAGGGTTCATGGATATAGCAAATTCTTTGCATATTTTTAATATAACCTCCAAATATTTTAAGTGTCTCATATTTTCCTTAGATAACATGGTTAGATAATATAAATATATTACAAGTATTTTATCCAATAGACCTATGAATGCAATGTCCATTATCTAATAGAAAGTGACATCGATATTTGATAAACCAAATGGTATATGATAGTATGCACATGTTCCCCACTTGCTTGTAAAATTTGTCTATGTTGATCATTATTCTTCACCTAGATTTGATTATATCCTAAAAATCTATCTAGTAAGACAATATTTGTGACCTATGACCTTTTGAAGAATTTGATCCATGGATGATAGTAGGTAATGATCCTTTAGAGAGACCCGATTCAAATTTCTAATATCAATAATTGGTACCAAGTTGGGTAGATAGAATATTTGATAGGGAAGAAAATTTGATCCTATAACAATTAGAAGAGCTCCTTCTTCATGATGGCTTTGATATTTGTATTTATGGGACTTTTATTTTGCCAAAAAGGTTTTTCTCATGGCTCTAGGTCTATAGTGTACTAAATGATTCTCTAGTTATACACCTAGTTATTTGTATCTCTAAGCAATCACATCATTGTATATATTGTAGAATCCCTTGAAGATGTGAATCTCTTCTTTGGTACACTCATTTTCTATTAATAGATTCTTTCCTTCATTGAATTTTGTTGGGTATTGTGACAAAGGCTTTACTTTTATGTTATCTTTCCTATCACTATCATTAGGGTTGAAGAGGCTTTCCAATATAATTAGTCCTTTTAGCAAGTGTTTGATATATATCTAGTGATATTGGTAATGCTTAGATGCTTTTATGTTTTGCATAATTAAATGATGGTTACTTAAGTATATTAGATGCCAAATTTTTGCATAACAAACCTTTAACTAATCTTGCAACTACCCTTACCATTTACTACATGCATAGTCCTTATGATGGGTGGTTATACCACTATTATTATCAAATGGAATATGATGTAATAATTCCTAACATACCCTCTTTATTACATAATAGTATTAGCTCTAGCTTTACTGCATTAGGAAACTATGGATATTTAAGTATATTAGATGCCTAATTTTTGCATAACAAACCTATAACTAATCTTGCAATTACCCTTGACATTTACTACATACAATCCTTGTGATGGGTGGTTATACCACTCTCATTGTCAAATGGACTATGATGTAACAATTCCTAACATATTGCCTTTATTACATAATAGTCTTGGCTTTGGATTTGGCTTCAATTATCACTCTGGCTCTCACTGTTGGCTCTAGCTCTAGATCTAGAGATTCTAATATCACCCTAGATCTTGGATTCTAACTTAGGCTCTTGGATTTTGACATGAAAATATATTCTAGGGTGATGTTAGAATCTCTAAATTTTGAAAGAGGAAGTTCCCTCCTCAATGTAGACTATATACTATAATACTTAGGAGTTTTGGATTCCATCTATCATGCTTGCAAAAAACATACTTATTGCAAATACTTGTTCAATATCTAATACTTGTAGATTCAATTCAAGAAGTATGTGTCTCCTCAATTGTCTTCATGTGGAAGATTTTTATCATGTGCTATAATGCATCCTATGTCGATAATTGAATTTGATTGTTTGCCAATTTTTGTCTTGAATGTGATGGAAGAAATTGTGTAAGGCTTCTTCTACATCTTTTTCTTTACCTTATTCTACTTTCCTTTTCTCCTTCTGTAATTTTCTTCAATAAGCTCTAGATTCTTTGCAAGTTTCCCTTTTATCATAAGTTCTTTGATATGATAAATAGAAAATATTTTTTGAATATAATCTTTAGCAATTCTAAGTACTTTTTTTATCCACTTGAATGATCCCATAACTACAAATGTTTTTTCTTGAACGTGAATGTAGCATATTTTCAAGTGATAAATAGCCTTTAAAATTAAAAAATTAGGTCCCAATACTTGTTTACATTATTTAAAAAATCTTCCTTTTATTTTAGATGATGTTACAAATTTTGATGATATCATATTGCATCTTGTCATTTAGTGTCTTGATTTCTTGTGATGTTGGTACGTTCCATGACAAAAGTTTTATGAGATATTGGGATTTGAAAGGATCATTAGTTTTTTAAGTTGTAGAAATAAATATTATTCTCTCAACAATATTGAGTTTACAAGCTATGCCATATTTCTTCAGATCCCACATTAGGATAAGCCATGCATTTTACAAATATTTTTAACTATACTAGGAAAAGAGAATGGATGATATGGTTCCAAAAATAAAATCGATGTTTGCATTATGAAAGGATGCTTATATAAGCACATAAAAGATGTAAAATAATAGATAAAAGCTTATTTGGGTATAATACTAGGTTAGCAACCAATACACTAACTTAATAATCAACCCTAGCTGAAGTAACAACTACTAACAAAAACTATGCTAGTCTGGCAGATGTTTTGAATAAACTATAAACAATGTCAGTCTCTAGAATGTCACGTTTACATAGTAATAATAATAAAATAGTGCTAGTTATATGTCCTCATCATACCTCCCCACAACATAAGAATTGGATTTCAATGCTTTTAAAAGTAATATAAAATACAATTAGGAGCACCCTTCTTGAGGCACAATTGGAACCACTTTTCCTATAATTCAAATTTAATTATTTTGAATAATAATCAAATGATATACCATTGACATGTCCCAGTAGAGACATTTGTGACAAATTTTAACATAAAAACCTATAAAAATCATCATTTTCATAGTCTTCAAGCTAAAAAGTAGTGTGCTTTCCCACATTACATGTTTTATTTTATGTGATCTATATTTTTAAGTGGGGTTTTTCATTAAAAAAATCCACGGATTGAGGAGTAATGAATAAAATTTCATAGCAAAATATAATGTGATACTTATTGATCTCTGATATCAGATTTTCATGTAATTGAACTTTTATTTTTCATGAATTTATTTCAGTTTGCCTTGCGAACATAAAACTAATGATATTTTCATGCAATGCAATAAAATAATGGAAGATATGGATATGACAATAGAAAAGGAGCTAGTGGATGAGATATTTTCTCTTTTTCCTAAGAAATCGAGGGAGGCAAGCACACCCCTAATACGGTTGAGTCAATATGCCATGTAGATCATCCATATATGGCATATAATATTTTCTTGGTTGATATATGTAATCCTTGTGTGATGGCATTCAAAATAAACTTAGCCATTATATGGGTCAAATGTGTTATCCATGTGCAAAACCTTGAGCTTATTTCTAGGATAAAATAATGCACCAAAAAACCTTAGGCTATGCAAATATCCTCTAGCCATGGATCAATGTTGATGAAACCCACCAATTTAAGCTTGTTAAAAGGAGCATAGGTGTCATTGATACAAAATTTGAGCCATAATGGATCAAAAAGAGCCTGTTATATGAGGTAAAAAACTACTATGATGCAACTGTCTAGCAAGATCTGATTGGAGGTAAAACATCATTAGGTATTCAGTTCAGGGTCTCAGTTGCAATCCATTTGTAGGAAGTATTAGAACAAATAAGGTTGGCCAATAGGACAACAACCACAACAGATGCTAACATGGGGTTAGACAAAATCTAGGGTCATACAATCTCATTAGATTTTTCCACATACTTATTATCAAATACCAATATGGATATATTTCTCCAAGCAATATTTTCAACATAGGTATTGATGGATATGGCTTTAAACTATTGGAAATTTGAGTTATTTTATGTTGTCATTGATGTCACATGGATCATTGATGTCACATTGAGTTTTGGTGGAAAAATCACTTCATAGATAATCATCTATGATATTTTGGAGAGCATGGATATATACAGGGTTTTTATGAAAACCAAGAATAAAGGTTTTATTTAAAACCATGGTGGGCTTATGTGGAAAGGGTATTTCTTAAAAGCCAAGGTGGAATTTTGTTTCATCGAAAAAGGACCTCCAGTGATGAAGATATTAAATTTTAAAGTTTAAGTTTAAATTAATGGAGGTCCGACCTATGTGCAATTAATGGAGGTTGGCATATATATATGTAAAGGTTTCAATTTATTTCAGAAAGGGGGCATATTATATATCATCGAAAAGCTTATTTTGAGGGCTATTTGACTAACTTATTTTGAATGAGAAATAAGGTGTGTGTAAAGAGATATTTTTGATTTTGTAAGGGGTTCCAAAAGAGAAGTTTGCCTTGTTATTTTTTTCAATAGGATTAATTCTTTCATGAGGTGACAAGGTATACAATATTGTGATTTATTTTATTTTATGGTATAAGTGGTTTTGGGAGTGAAAAGGTTATGCAATGTTTTGATTTAATTTATTTTATGGTACAACTGGTTTTAGGAGAGATAAGGAAGTTGTTATATGAGATTTATGGTTGAGCATTGTTGGAAAAATTTGAGCTGGTTGATACATACTTGGACTAGGGTTGTGTCAGAGAGAGTTGTACCTTATGGTGATTGACTTGAGTTGAGTTGAGATTGATTTGAGTTGATTTGAGTTGAGATTGAGATTAGAACATATTGAGTCTCCAAAAATTCTCTTGATGATTCTATGATTTTATTTGAGTTGAGTTGAGTTGAGATTGAGATTAGAACATATTGAGTTTCTAACAATTCTCTTTATGCTTCTATGAGTTGAGTTGAGTTGAGATAATTGTGGATCATTTTTGTCATCCATTGAAGAGTACATTGCCATTCATTGTTGAGTTCATATTTGAGCTTTACCTTGATAGATTTGTGGATAATATTTGAGTGCTACTTGAGCATGATTTATTGAGCCTTTGAGAAGGCCTTTGGGACATATTTGAGTACAATTTTGGGACATATTTGATGACAATGTTGGGAAATATTTATGGATAGTTTTAGACCAGATTTGGGTAAGTTCTTGGTGAGGTTTCTAGAGCAGATTTGGGCAAGTTCTTGGTGAGCTTACTAGAGCATATTTAGGGAAGTTCTTGGTGAGCTTGCTAGAGTAGATTTGGGCAAGTTCTTGGTGAGCTTGCTAGAGTATATTTGGGCAAGTTCTTGGTGAGCTTGCTAGCACATATTTGACAAGTTTTATGTGAGCTTGTTAAGCAGTTTTGTGTGAGCCTATTGACAGAGCTTTGGAGGTGACAGAGTACAGAGGACAGAGTCTTAGTGGATAGAGATCTAGCAACCAACACAGTTGAAGACATATATGAGTGAGGAGTCTTCAAGTAGAGAGAGGTCCACCAGTTAGTGCAGTAGAGAGACAGAGTCTTCTAGAAGATCACATAGCTAGAGCAGAAGGGTAAAAAATTATCCTATGGAAGAGATCCATGAACTTGATATTAGGGGATCAACATCTCATTTGGATAGAGATCCATAAACTTTGTAATTGGGAGTAATTCCCAAAGATATTTATTGGGAAAGTTTTAGTAAAATATTTTCTCCATGAAGTAGCCGACATTGGGTGAGCCATGTAAATTGTGGTATATCTATTATGTATGGTTTCTGTGTATTTCTTTTATTACTACTATTGATACTGCTATCTTTACACAACATAATATTGAATTGGAAGAAAAAGTAAAAATTGGTCTTATACTATTCACCCCCCTCTCAGTATAATCTTGTGTTCTTCATAAACCCCTCCTATTATGCCTCCCATATAATCTTCATGAACTCAAAGGCCTTCTCCCATCTAATGTATTGAAATAAATCCATTATATTGGTAGTAAACATAAGAGAGATCATTTTTTTGGCTTCTTTCCAATACTCATTGGTTGGAAAAAATGCAATGCTATAAGAATTCTAGGATATAATTTCACTCGCTATAGTTTTGGAAAAGTTTATGAATACACCATATTACTTTTTTAGAACTTGGGCAACCATATATATAGAGGTGTCAACTATTGTATCTATGCAACCTAAGCATAGGTACATCAAGATAATATTGCAAGTTCATGAACTACCCAAGGTAGAGATTTAAAGAGTAGGATGCATGAGGACAAGAGGTATGTAGAGCCATGTGCTTACATTGGCATATCGTACATGGCACCAATAAGGGGTGGCAAATGAAGCATGACTGGGCCACATGTAGGATTTTTTTATGCATAGGAAGATTCATGCATAGACTAGAGGTAACAGAGCACACAATATAGATAATAGGAAGACATGTGAAGAGTGGTTGTTATAGGTAGGGTGGAAGAATAGTAGAATCAAAATGGGTTGTAAGTTGAATAGGCTAGTTCATATCTTAGAATTTCACCAATGTTAGGCATGCCATATCTCATGCTTTTTTTTCCAACACCTTCACAACATAATTGGGATGAGGAATATAATGCACCAATGTCAACCATGAATATTTTTATTGTGGAATCTATAAGGCCTAAATATGCAGGTCTTTAGAGATAAAATCTAAAGAAGGTGTGTTATTGTGTATATACACCTAGAAAGCATGGATGGTCTATCAGACCGCTAAGTCCTTGGAGGCTATTATCTATAGTTGCATGGACTCCAATAATGACTTGTCTATGATTGTCTTAGTAAGGTCATCACCTGGTTGATTAAGAAGGCCAAGGCCTCCATAAAAAACATGCTTAACTTCCCAAAATTAGTTTTAGGGTCCTCAATATTGAGGGTCTCATTCATGTATGTGTCATTGATATTTGACACAATAAAATTAATCTTGGCTTAAATCTCCTTGGATTTCTACATAAGATCCTTCATAGAGAGTTTTAAGATGCTCTTGATTAGGAAACATAGTGCCTACTTCAATCCTTCTTTTCAAAAAGGATGTAAGTAACCTATAGATGGGTTGAATGCTTTGATCCCAACTGATATGGTTCTAAAAAATTTGTTATTTTCATTATGAGAGGGTAATTAATTAAGTACATAAAATATGTGCAATCATAGATATAAGCTTATTTGGGTAGAATACTAATTAGTAACCAATACACTAACTTAATAATCAACCCTAATTGAAGCAACAATTACTAACAAAAACTATGCTAGTCTAGCAGATGTTGTGAATAAACTATAACCAACGTGAGTCTCTAGAATCTCACATTTACATAGCATTAATAATAAAATAATACTAGCTAGATATCCTCATTAGTGAAAAAGAGTTATCTTTAAGCATACCATATTCATTTTAAGAAGGATAAAAATTCTTGACTTTCCAATGATTAGGGACATCCCATAGCTTGGGATTATCATGTTTGTTTTTGCACCTTGATAGTATTCCCTCTTGATTTGAAATCTATATTTATCTTGTATTGGTTCTCCAATGGCTTGGAATAATCAATTGAGCTTTTGAATTTATTATTTGCAAACAATTTGGATGAAACCTATTTTCTAGGCCTATCAAATATTTAGTTTCTTCTATGTGATCTTTTTATTCTTCTTCTTCTCTAATTTGGTTGTATTTTGTTGCATTAATATTTTGTACTCTTTTTCTAAATTTGGTGTTTCTTATTTGTTGATATCATGTTTTACTAATGCATATCTTGAGAAGAAGACCCATTTGTGGAGGGATTATGAGGGATTATGACAATATTCCTTCACTATATGGCCATTCTTACCACAAAGTTCACAAATATTTTATGTGTGAAAATTATTTCTCTACTATTGATATCCTTGTGTGTGAGAATTATTTATTTTTTGTTGGAAGCATTGTTGAGATCTTATGCCTCTTCTAAATGATTGCTTCCTTTTTTTATTTATAAGAAGAACTTGTTCTTCTTCTTATGTTGTATGTGAGGCCTCTTCTTTTTTAAGTAGGTTCATCAACTTTTCAAATTTTGGTGTTTGCTTAGTGGCATTAAATGTTGTCACACATACATTTATTTTGAATGGGGAGATATCAAAATAATAAGAACAAGTGTTTCATCAGATAAATTTTCTCCCAAGGCTTGTAGTGATGCTTCTAGTTTAACAACTCTCCTTAATAAGGATTCAATATTTTATCCATTATTCATTTTTAGACAATGAATTTGACTTTGTAGAAATAGGATTTGATTCTATTTCCTTGCCTCAAATACTATCTAAAGTTTCTCCCATGCATATTTAGTTGTGGTAGAATCACAAATGTATGGTTGTACTTCATCAACTACTCCAAACATGATGATCAATCATGCTTTTCTATCTACCTTGTAGAATTTTGTTTGCTCTTCATATTCTACATCAGGATGAGTAATGGACCCATTTGCAACTTTCCATAATTTTCCAAACTCAAGTTTTATTTTGATTTTGGTCTTCTAGGAAGCATAATTATTCTCATAATTGAGAATTGAGCAACAGGAACCTCGATGCACCACTAGCCATATCAAAATTTCATAAAATTTGATTTTTTTTCTTCCATTGAATCAACCTAAAATAACGCTTTATAAAGAGTATATATAAGCCTATACTTGTAGCTTAATTAATGCCTCAAATTATGAGAAATCAATGTCTTATTGGAAAAAATTAAGTAGAGGGAATATTCTTTGGAATATTTCAATGTTCTCCTTTTAAAAGTATGTCTTTCATTTTATTTTATTTCAATAAATATAAGGGAAGAACTAAAAAATATGATTTTTAATAAGCCCATCCACAATTCATGTGGAATAAAAAGAATTTTAATTTTACTTGTATGCAAAAGTACCTTTCCAAATGCCATCATATTTATTGATGAATTATATTGATGTCATGTGTGACTGCTTGGCTAGTGAAACCTAAAATAAATTGTGAATACCTTGGCCTGATGGAATATGTCTAGATGAAATATATTTTGTGCTTGGACATCAATAAATTTTAGACATCGCCTCTCTTTGTTTGATACCTAAGAAAAAATTTGAACACAAATTTTGGTAGAGGATTTTATAGTCTGAGTAGCTATGTCATTCTTCTATTGGTCAATAAGGAATGAATTTTCTCTAATAAGGCATTTGTAGGTAGAGCAACAACACCATTTTTGTCATTGAAATTGATGATGTGGATATTGATGCACATGATGATTTTAAGACATCACATTCTTGATACACAGAGGATCAATGCTTGGATCTTGATATTCTTGCCTCCTTAATAGAGGTTTTCTACAAAGACAAGACTCCAAATTTTTTTGGAGTTACCTAAGATGTTATAGAGGTTTTACTAGCTAGTTGAAATGAAATAGTCATGCTACCTATTTAAGAGTCATTAAGTGCTCTTTGCTATATAATCTTGGCTTCAATATCATTTTTAAATAAACATAATTTTGTAGTTATTTCTATTGAAACACAAAATTTTCTCAAGAGGAAATTTGATGTCTTGCCAAATTTTAACAAGTTGTTCATCAGTTCATGCCTATGTTCACCTTGTGAGATTTAGTTTTGAACCAGTTCATTTAAGTGTGTTGAGGGAATTGCCATCTCCTTTGATAACTGCTTTGTCAAAAGTTGACTATGCTCTTTTCCTAAGAGTAAACACAAGTGATAAAAAAGGTTGAATACTTTGTTACGGGGTTGGTAAATAGAAACAATTACAATTCTCTTATTATACATTAGGTTTCTGACTATCTATGTTATAGAAATTATAGAAGCATTGTCAAGACCTCTTATGGGATAATCTTTGCTTACCAATGTTGGACTTAGATACCTTTAAAATTGAGTGTGTAATATAGATATTAAAATTCTTCTTTTCTTCTTTTTGGAGATTTAAGTTCAGCTAATCTCTGGTAATATTTCTTTTATCCTAAGAATGCTAATCCTATTTTGTTTTTGGTAGGATTGTTTTTATCATGATATCTTTCTTAATAGGAGTCTAGTCTTTGGTAGGGTTATTTACCCTAAGACCATTGGAATACTAATCCTTGGTAGGGTTATTTACCATGAGATTTTTTTCTTCAATAGAGAGCTCTCTAGGATTCATTGTGTCAAAGATTGAGGAATATAATAGTTCTCTTCCTCACTGAGGCATTGAGACCTACTCTAATACCATTAATACTACTAATGCTTAGATGATTTTATATTTTGTATTATGAAATGATGGATATTTAAGTACATTGAATTCCTAATTTTGGCATAACAAACCTTTATCTAATCTTGCAACTACCCTTGACATTTAGTTCATGCATAGTCATTATAATGAATGGTTATACCACTCTCATTGCCACATGGACTATGATGTAGTAGTTCCTAGGAGTTAGGTCACCCCATATTTAATTTCTTATCCATATTCATTATGATCTATGACTTATTGAGTTTCCTTTGAAAATGAATTATATTATTTGGTCATCATTGTTAAATACTTCCCAATAATTTGAATAATTTAATATTGCTAGTCCAAACACCATCTCCAATTTTTTTATCATATTCCATAAGTATTATATAGGGTCAAATATTGTTACCATCAAGGCCAAATCATCTACCTTTGAGTTTTAATCTCTTGGGATAGTAATGATTTTATGAGTCAAAACTCTTCTATAGATCCCAAACCCTATGGTAGTAAGAGTTAAGTTATTGATTTTTGGTAGTATAAATTGAATTAACTTGATTGACCAATAAATTGGAGTCATAAAAAAAAATTCAACCTTTTGGATCCTAATTTCTTGGCCTTCTATAAACTTGTGTATAAAACCTCATACTTGACCACATTATTTATGTAGTTGAATAAGAGTTGACATGCATAGTTTTTATTTTCATATTGTCAATTGATAATTTAAACTTTGATTCCTATGCCATTTCTAGTTCTAGCCCCATCAAAAAATGGTCCATATTTGGTTTATTTATAGATAGCCTTGGCAACTCAAGGTGGGAAATTTTGAAGTTTTCTCTAGAACCAAGTAGTTCCCTAGGTTTTTTTCTTCATACAATCCCTCATCCTCTTAATGATCCTCATCCTACAATATCCTAGTGACTGTCTATTTTGGAAGTTGTGTCCACTTTGCCTAATCCATCCTCTATGGACTCTATAAGTTCATTACAAGTGACTACCTCATCATTCTAACTTGTGCAAGAGGTAGTTTCTTGGAGGCTCATTCTCAATTAGAATCACCTTGTCATATCTAGAAATTTTTATATAAGTGTAGTCCATCATAAGGTAACCATTTTCTAATAGCTTCTTGGTATACTCTAGGAAAAAAAATATTTTAAAGTGGGAAAGTAAGCTGACCATGATCACTTCTTGGATGACTATCAACTTTGGGTGTTTTTATACTATCATTAAATGATATTTCAACATTCCCATAGTTTTAACATATATTCCATGCATGTCGATAGGCATACTAGTCATTTTTGAATATGACAACTTCATTTCCTTACACACAAATTTGGACATCATTGTGACTATTGGTCCTAAATTGATAATATAAAACCTCCAAATATAGTTCTAAATTACCAACATAATATAGAAATAATGTGGCCTCATCATCTTTGATTTTATGGTATTGAACACATATGTAAAATTTACTTGTATGTCCTTAGGGTCTTGTACCATTAGGTTTTGTTGCATGGCTATATTGGGTTGATTATGGATATTAGGTTTGCACTTTATTGTGTAGCTCGAACCTTGCTATTTTAACACTTTTTGAAGTAGATTTCATAGTCCAAGTAAAGCTAATGCCTTTAACATGTACACTTTAGCCAAAGCATTTTTGAGATCCTTAGCAATATTGAACTTTATCCCATGTGGATTTGCCTCATTCCTTGAAGTAAGTTTTTTGGACTATATGTTATTTTCCAATCTACCTTCACTAGTCAATCAAGGATATTTTAGGTTCCTTTCAACTTCTCTTCTTAGATATACTTATTTGTATTGCTTTCTAGTATTGTCACATAAATATTCACATGACTATGCATCCACTTGGGGATCATGGTTACTTTTATCTCTAATCATCTATGGAATCATCTAGGGTTCATCATCCTTAGACTATATTGGCTTTAGATTTACCTAGACTCATCCTTTCTATCCTTAGTTGGTTTTAGACTCACTCCAACTACTTACAATGAGGCCCTTGCATATCTTTCTTGGGTAATGGAGTGGAATGATTTTATGGGGACTCCTCATATTGTACCTTCCTATTCAAAGGTTGGTCAAACTATACCTTTTTGTTTAATCTAACCTTAGATTACACCTTTTTATTCAAAGTAATAGGACCCTTATTCTTGATATAGAAGGGTTATTTCCCTCCTAAGGATTGGTGTGCCTACATTAGGATCAGGTGTCTTAGGTGGTTCAGTTGGATTATTTGGTGGTCCTAATTTCTCCTCATCTGCCTTCATTTTTTCTCTCATCATGACCCTATATTGCTAGTTAATTATGATTGCTTTTTCATATAGAATATCACATTTCATATTGACATCAAAGTTATCGCTTATTTATCTAGAATATGACCTTCCTCATTGATATCAAAGTTATTTTATGTTCATCTAGAATAGAGTCTCCCTCATAGACTTCAAAGTTTGTAAGAATGACATTTTTTGGGTTGGGAATATTAGAAATCCACTACTAGACCACTCCCATGGAGTCCATTTTACCTAGATTTGAATTCATATTCTATTTAAGAGGAGGAGAGATTTTTGCCATCTGGTTCATCACCCTCTCTTGTTGCCCTTGGTATTGTTGATTTTATATCAATTCTTGAGAATTTTTTTATTATCACTATGCACATCAAGGGGTTACATCTAGCATTATATGGTATTGATATTAGCCTCTATGCTGACCATATTAATTTTTATCTGGTTATTCTTGTTTCCTTGGTAAAAAATTTATTTGGGCACCTAATATTTAGTGAGATAGGGGGTTCTTCTAGGTTGTTAGTTTTGTTATTGCTACCACCCATTGTTTGGCTACCACTATTGCTTTTAAGCATTATTTTGGTTAATTGTATCCTTCATCATATTTAGCATATCTTTCATCTCAAGTTTTTGCTTCTATAGAAGAACTTGAGGATCATTAGTGCTCTAGAAAATGCAACAATGGATGATGGATTTTGACCTAGATGCATAACTATGTATGGGGAATTTGGGTAGGTGGACACAATGATCTAGACTTACAAACTAGAAATTGGATAGATGACAGATAAAGCTCCAAATATCAATAGATTGGTTCTAGGTCTTATGTGTGAGGTGTAAACCTTAGGTAGAGTAGGTCATAAATTTTTTACTCTAATAAATACATTATCAACTTAGGTTGCTTCCTTAAAGTCCATTGATAATGTATGAGGGTTGGGATTACAAACCATAACATCCAAATTGGATAGAAAATCTTTGATGTATTATGGTAGAGCCTATTTATCTAACAACCTAATATTTGGAGGTATATGTGATAAATTTGATGAAGCATTGATTCATTGAAATTCAATTAGAATATAAGGATTACAAATGAGTTGGTTTGATTAACCAACTTGGTGGTTAATTGCAACCAACCTGGAGAGTGCCTACATGCACTATGTTTTTATAATCCCCCCCTTAATTCATCACCTAAAAAAAAATGGAATATAAGCATATGCTAACATCCCCCATTATTACATTATTGGCACATCCCAATAGTATTGTGAAAAATTTCAAATTTTGATACGTCCAAGTGCTTTGGTGAAAATATCTGCAACTTGCGCATCGATGGGAATGTATTAAAGCTGTATATGGTGCTTTGGAACTTCATCTTGAATGAAATGACATTGGGTATCAAGGTGTTTGATACGTTCATGAAAATTTGGATTCTTGACAAGATTCAAAACACCTTGATTGTTGTAAAACAAATGAAGAGGTAGATTATTTGGAAGGCCCATGTTTGTAAGGATGCAATTTAACCATATTATCTCATATACGGCTTCACTGGTTGCACGATATTCTACCTCCGTAGAAGATAAAGCAACCACATGCTACTTCTTACTATGCCATGAGATAGGTACAGATCCTAGATGAAAAACATATCTAGAAGTTGACTTATGATCATCAATAGATCCAACATAATCTGAGTCTATGTATCCTAGTAGAAAAAACTTGTTATTCTTTTTGTACTCTAGGCCATAGTTTGTACTACCATGGACATAATGAATAACTCTCTTTGCTGATTTCTAGTGACTCACCTTAGGTTCTTGCATGAACCTTGAAAGATAGCCTACAACAAAACTAAGATCTAGTCTAGTATTTGTCAGATATAGGAGACTCTTAAGAAACTTGCGATAGAGAGTACCATCTACCTGAGGTGATTCATAATATCATGATAACTTAAATCCTTGCTCCATTTGATTTGCTTTAGAATTACAGTTAGTCATTTGATATTTTTCTACTAATTTCTTGGCATACTTCTTTTGTGTTACTCTGATATGGTGTTTTTTTTAGTTACTTCCAAACCAATACAATAGTGAAGAAGTCCTAGATCTGTCATTTAAAATGATTGTTTCAAATCATCTTTCATTGAATCAATAATTTTCTCTGAACTTCCTATTATGATCAGATCATATACATATAACACTAGAATCACTATATCAGAACCATTTTTCTTAATATAGAGATTTGTATCTAAAGGACTTATTTTGAATCCATGCTACACAAGGTGACTATCTATCTTGATATACCAAGCTCGAGGAGCTTGTTTGAGCCCATACAAGGATTTTATCAATTTGTAAACTTTTTGTTCTTGCCCTTCAACCACGAATCCTTTTGGTTGGGTCATGTATACTTCTTCTTGTAAGTCACCATTCAAGAAGGCACTTTTAACATCCATTTGATGCAACTTCCACCCAAACAGAGCTCCAATGGCATAAAGTACTCGAATGGTAGTCATCTTTGTAGTAGGGACACAATTTTATTCATAGTCTATGCCTTCTTTCTGAGCATAACCATTTGAAACAAGTCATGATTTATGCTTATCAATAGATCCATTTGCCTTATATTTCACTTTGAACACCCATTTGTAGCCTATGGGTTTCTTTCCTGTTGGCAGATCGACTAACTTCCAAGTACTATTTTTCATGAGATACTGATGTTCTACATCCATAGCAGCATTCCACTCTGGCTCACCAAGTGAATTTTAAATCGTTGTAGGTTCATTTACATCCAATGCGAACATATAAACCCTTTCATCTTCCACATGTTCTTCTCTATCATTTTCTGTATCAATTGACAAATCATCGAAGTTTTGGCAAAGTTCATCAATCTCTAAAGTAGATGCCTCTACTCTCATTTGTTGAGTCATACTACGAGTACATGGCCTATCTAGAGATAGATCTGGAAGTGAATTAAACTTAGAATATCTCAAAGTTCTAGTATACCATTTTGGGACTTTTCTGTTGTTTTTGTTGAATTTGAACCTCTTTCTTAGGTTCTTCTTCATATAGGTATATTATTGTAGATGTGTCTTTTGATGTGAAAGCTTCATCAAATACAACATCTCGACTTAAGTGTGTCTTCTTGGTCTTAGGATAAATCAATCGATATCCTTTTGAATGCTCATCATAGCCAATAAATATACACTGCAGGGTTTTCTCATCCAACTTCTTTCTCTTTTCCTTAGGTATATGCATAAATGCCTTACACCCAAAAATATTCAGAAGAGAAATGGAGGGCTTATTACCACTCTAATATTATTGAGGATTATTTCCTTGTAGAGCATTTATGGAAGATCTATTAAGAAGGTATGTAGCTGTATTTATTGCTTCTACCCAATACTATTGCTCAAGATGTGCTCCCTTAAGCATACAATGAACCATTTCCATAATATAACGGTTCCTTCTTTCAACTACTCCATTTTGTTGTAGAGTATAATCATTTTTCAACTGTATCTTAATCCCATGTCTATTCAAAAATTATGAGAAATATTTATAGGTATATTCCTCCCCTTGATCTGAGTGGAGGGTCTTAATGAAACATCCTGACTCCTTCTCAACCTGCTTCTTGAACTATTGAAAATACAGCAATGTCTATGACGTCAATTGTAGGAAGAAAACCCACATATTTTGTGAGTGATCATCAACAAATAATTGAAAATACCTCTTTCCACCATATCTTTTTGGTATAGGACCACACAGATCACTATGTACCAACTCCAATGGTTTTATAGCTCTGGAAGAGCTTGACTCAAAAATAGTACCCAATGTTGCTTACCTGCTAAGCAATCCAGATAGACTGGTAATGTGGATGAAAGGTTGAGGAGACCTTTAACCATCTCATATTTTCTCAAATCGAGAAAATAACCAGAACTTAGGTACCCATATCTTCTATGCCAGAGAGAAGTGGCCTCCTTTGTAGTTGCATACAGAGCAACATGAGGTGTTGAAAGAGCATCTAGAATGAATAAGCCATGTTTTTAGGAACTAGTGGTCAAATGTTTACCTTGGTGGGTTATAAAACATCTCTTCTTGCCTTTCACAACTCAAAACATAACATCCATTATTTTATCCAACATCTAAGGAATAGACAATAGATTATTGGCTAATCTAGGGACATAGAGAACCTGCTCTATCTAACATTTTCCGTCTAGAAGAGTAACAAAAATTGTCCCTTCACCCTTGACTTGGTAGACTTGATCGTTATCAATGGTGACTGTATTTCCTTCTTTCTCCTCAAATGTGTCAAACCATGATTTGTCTCCAGTCATGTGCTTACTAGCTCCTGAACCAATATACCATACAACATCTATCTGGGAAGATGAAGTATGATTCATAAGCATATTGTGTGCTCTTTCGGAGTTAGAATATAAATTTGTCCTAGATTATTCTGAGTCTGAGTTGGATTCAGCCATAGCAACATGTCCCTTTGGTGCTTATTCTTCTTTTTATATTTTTTTCCTCTTTCCCTTTCTTTCAAGAGGATTGATAATTTGGTTGTTTTTTTTTAACCAACACCTGTTGGTTTCATGATTATTCATATCACAAATCTTGCAATATTTCTCCTTCTACTGATTTTGTTTTCCTTTGCCCTTGAAAGAAGAACCCTCTTTTTGAAACCGAACTTGTTTCTTACCCCTTTGTTGGGTGGAAAGTGCATTTTCTGGCACTTCATCTTTCGAAACTTGATTTGCCTCCTCAGTATGAAGCAAATTTACCAACTCTACAAAGGATACTTGTCTTCCATAAAGGTTGAGAGAGGTAATCAACATATTATATGAATTTGGCAATGCTCTCAAGATGACAGAATTCAAGACATCATCATCGACTGGTTTTCCCATCGTATTCAATTTGGCTTTCAAGTCTACCACTCTACAAAGGAATATATCAACTGTCTCTCCAAAATTCATATTGAGAGTATGTAGTTGAGTTTGAAGGTGTAGAATGGTGGACTTATTATTTCCTTCATACATAGTAATCAAGGCATCCCAAGCTACCTTACTGGTTTTGGCATCACATATATGAGGCTAAACCTCATATGTAATAGCAAGCAAGCAAAACATGAGATCTCTTTTGTCTTTCTTATCCCAAACATCTTGATCTATTCTTGTTATTTGAGTATGTGATGTAGTGCCATTCACTACGTCCCATAAATCTTCCACTTGAATAATTTCTTTCATCTTTGTCTTCCATGGAATAAAGTTAGAACCATTTAGCAACTATGCATATGAGAGATATTTGTGAACAATGGCCATTGTGAAGGTTCCTTATATCACCAATTGGTCTCCCTTTCTTTCTTTTTTTATTGCAAAAGAACCAAGGAGAACAAGGAATAATAGAAAAAACTTTTGAAAAAACAACTTATCTCTCCAAAAAAATCTTGGAAATAAAAAGACTAAGAAGAAAAAAATACCCAATAATTGCAGTCGTCAAAAAAAAATATTTGCTTTGGGCATCAAAAAAATGGGTGTTGGGCATCAATGTGGCACTGTAGGTATCAAATAGTGCACTCAGGGCATCAACAACAAATAGAGGTGTCAAATGGAGCACCCAGTGTGTCAAAAATGAATAGGGGCATCAAAAATGGGTCACGATGATAGATGGGTCGCGTTGGATGTCAAAAATTTCAACCCTATGAGAATCAAACCACAGACCTTGTTTGCTTCATGCCACAATATTACCACTCACACCATCAAATGATTTTGAACTAAAATAGACCCCAAAGGTCTTATCATTCTCCAAGCATTTGAAAAAAGTTTAAAAATCTTGGCTTCTATTATCCCACATTTCGAAGGATGGGCGCTTGTGTGGGAAATAAAAAAGAATTAGGAAACTAGTCAAGTGATTGCCTTCGGGCAGTCATCCCTTCCATTTTTTACCCTTCTCAACTGCCACTTGTCCTTCGTGAACCACATCTTGTACCTTGGAAATGCCACATTAGTGTTTCCTTGACCATTCATGCCACATCAGTGTGTCCTTGCCTAGTCATGCCATATTAGTGTGTCCTTGCTTCTGTCCACATCAACCACAATGCTTGCCCAGTCATACTTGCTATGTCAATCACACTATTTAGTCTCTACTTTTATCCATGTTAGCCACAATATTGGACTATGTGCTCTATCTAGTATCTGCTTATGTGTTATCTTGGGCATGCATCTACGTCCTTCTGATTGCTCCGTGCTCTAGTAAATTGTGTGGTGTCTTCTAGCTTTGTGTGCCTACCTCGAACTTGTGTCTACGTCCAATCTCTGCCTTCTAATTTTCAAGAATCCTATTGGAGTAGTTAGATATTTGAACTACCTTAACCAGCTAATATTTTTTTGTGGCTCTGGTACCATATTAAATTCGATGAAGCATTGATTCATTGTAATTCAATTAGAATATAAGGATTACAAATGAGTTGGTTTGATTAACCAACTTGGTGGTTAATTGCAACCAACCTGGAGAGCGCCTACGTGTGCTATGTTTTTATAATCCCCCCTTAATTCATCACTTAAAAAATAATGGAATATAAGCATATTCTAACAATATGGTATAGAGTTTGCATAAACCTTGTAATATAATCATTGATATTCTCTTGGGAATGCCTCCATGTCACATTAATTTTAAAAAGGATTTAAAACCATCTATGAGGCTATAAAAACATCCTCATAAATGGTTCAACTACCAAATCCCAAATTTTTACAAAATTGATAGGCATAATCCAATACTAGATAGCAATTTTAACCCTTAGCTAGCAAATGAGTAACCAAACCATGATGTCTTTTACTTTGGTCATGTATACTAACTTTAGAGTGAACAATTTATTGAGGTGAATTAAGGCAGATTTTTCCCATTACCATCAAATTTAGGTAAGGTCTTCATGGTGAAAGTAAGAATGAGAGAATAGATAATTAAGTTTAGGGGTCCTTGGGAGGTTTAGTTTTGTAATTGTTATTATGCCCTAGGAGGGGCTTGGGCTCAATAGTTTTGTAGTGGGTATCCATATACTTTTTATTGATATGGAGTAGCATACCCTTGGTTTTTTTATGCATAAGGAACTATCTATTATTACCAAAAAGCCTTTTGTTGATTTTTTCCTATTGCTAGAGGGTTGGGTGCACCATGATTGAACAAATTATGATTATGAAGGGGTTGATTTGGAGGTATTTTATAGTTCATGGTTCTAGGAAATTTTTGATGCATCTATTAGTGACTAAGAGGTGGAAAGTTTTTTGTGGGAATGCCTTCTAGAAACAAAAGTAAATTTTTATTGTCACCTATGGATTTGTGTTCAATATTTGTTGAACCATGTTAACATTAGGCAAGGGCTTTGGCACAAGTAATTTTTTTCCACTTACAAAAGTTTTGTTTTAATAGATTTTGTAAGGTTTTATGATAGTTAAGATTATATAGATGTGATCGAGGTTAAGAAATAATTTTTCCCATAAATACTAATACTTCAGAAGTGGGAAATAAATGGCTTATTTAATTGGGTGGATTTTGGAAAGTCTTGCTCACATTGGATTCAAAGTTATGGGAGGAGTGGAATCCTACACTAATTGTTGGCTAAATAAATGGTAGTGGTTCTCCATAGGTGGGTGATTGAGTAGAGGTATTTCTTCTATATTTATAAATATAATTTTTGGGTAGAGAAAATGGACATCGAATCTCGCTCAATTTTTTGTTCATGTTTCTCTTTTGAGTCTTATATCCACACTACATGAGATGGTTTCTTTCCTTTGTTCCTTATACATTTATACTCGATCTACTCCACTTGCTTTGGTTATTTGCCTTTATATTTTATTTTAGATATTGTATTTATAATCTAAACTAGATCATTGATTAGAATATAGTTGTTAATATTGTAGGAAATCCATTGGATTTTAAGCCATACTATCTCAAAATATCATAGGTACTAATATAAATAAGCCACAATATTATAGGTCAAAATATCAATAATCAGGAGTAGAATTATATATGTGAGCAAGAAAAAAAAAAAATATATATATATATATATATATATATATATATATATATATATATATATATATATATATATATATATAGGCCAATATAATAATGAAATAACATTAACTTATAATATCAAATATGAATGTAAAATATCCAAAATCATTCATGTACATGCATGAAGAATGCTTACAATATATGTTGGATTTTTAAGCCTTACAACCATGAAATATCACAGGTTCCAAATATAAAATAGCCACAATATTAAAGGTTAAACTAATAATATGATGAGTAAATTAATATGTATATCAAGGATTATATAATAATAAAATAAACATTCATTTATATAATAAAATATGAATGTAAATAGCATGAATCATTCATGAACTATGCATAGAGAAAACTTACAATATTAATTGCTCAAAATTTTGTATACAAGATTTCTCCCTGTTACAACTCTGTAATATATTGGATTGTACTTTGATTTTGGATTACTTTCTCATGGAATATTATCTCTATAATATAGCCATAGTAATGTGACTCTTCACATACTTCACTATTGCTCTCCACATGACAAGTCTCATGAATCTTGGCTTATCATCTTACCACCTGCATACTAAATGGATACTTGACTCTAAAACACGTGCACACATGACTCTTGCACTTCTACATTCACTCCTAATCTAGGACATTTGTGCATTTCCTACACATTGACAATTACATAAAAGGGAAATATAAATCACACTCTAAACTATAGACTCAAACCTAATCTATTACATATTTATAATTGTACCATGAAGGTACCATGGGGGTACATTAGCATGTACCAAATAATTTAATATACCTCAAAACCCCATTGTATTACATTATTTGGTTATTGAAAACTTTAGTCTTCATATTTATATTCAATATTCAAGTGACCTTGCATTGTTCATGAACCTTTGCTTCTTTAGAGTCTTCATCATTTTGAATTTTGGGTTCATCCATTGCTTATGTTTGTAGGAAAACTTTGGACTATGCTGGATCTATTTTCCTATATCCTGTATTTCTAAAACCTCAAGAAATTTATCATTATTTTCATCTTGAGATAGACATTCAACAATATCTTGATAAAATCTAATTGAATCTAAGGTGTATATTCTATTTTTTATCGAACTTGTAGCTTTAGTTTAGTTTTGATACTTGATGGTGCATTTGCTATGTTCATTTATATATTTGAACTCAACTGATCTTCCTTTTTCAACCAATTGAGTGACTGAGATAATATTTGTTGATAGTTTAGGAAATGTTGGAACCATTTCTTGCATCCATAGGATACGATTGTCATGCTACAAGAAATCATTTGAAACCAACGAGCTATTACAGGCTCTGGTCAACCTGCCTCTTTATTCTGATTAATGAAATATTGCTAAAAGAAACGTACATAATGGGTAAGGAAACCCCAGTGGTAAACTTATGATTTTACAAGTATTACACACTCCAGATTTTAGTTATACATTATCTATATAAAAATGACCAAGCAAAGACAACTTAATTATTATGCCTTATGTAGACCGGTGCCTATCCAATTGGGTTGTTATAGCAATTTAACAACATTTATAACATGAACAGAAAGAATGGGAAAAAGAAGAATCGATGCCATTAAACTCATTCAAATATCGTAATCAGTCTAAGGGTTAACCGATGAAAGAAATGCTCACAATATGTTCAAATATCGTAACCTATTATGAGGAAACACACAGAACTGAAGACAAAGAAATGATAAAACTGAAACCCAAAATTGTATTAATTTCTTCAATAATGATTACATGCAGAGTTGGTAGAATGCCATTAAACTCTATTTTCAAAGATTTAATACAATGAGAAAGCCTTGTTCAAATGATGTAACAAGACTTCATCAATTCTCCTTCTAAAATGTTAGCAAGGAGAATCTCTGGACTTCAGGCTCAAAAATACTGGAAATATTCTCAGCTCTCCAAACGTAGTATTACCAAACCTGCACAGCAAAGGGAGGAATGAGGGATGACAGAGAAAAATAGACACAATGGGAATACAACAACACAACTCAAATGGGCACTCAAGTATACCTCTTAGAAAAAATGCTATCTCTAAATGCTTGATGCAGATTCTGACCCTGGATGCTTCCTTTTATAGCTTCTGGTTCTTGAATCTATTATTTTTGGCCTGATCTTGGCCTTACACTTGTCACAATCTGATTTGTCCTTCAAAACTGGTATAGTTGGCTTCCACTATGCTATACACTTTTCTTTGGCCCTTTTTGTTTTAACTTTTTCAACCGGTGATATCAGTGCATTGAGGGTCTCCTTCATCTATTTTTCCATCCTTGGTTCCCCCTTTTTCTGTTTCTTCTTGATTATCTGATTGACCTTCATCTCTAGGGGGTGAGCTCATTTCTAGTTGTAGGTTGCATATTTTAATTTCTTTTCCCTTTTTGCCCTATTGCAACCATCTGATCTTTTTTCCAATCATCCTCCAGGCATCAGTGTTAAAAGTTACAGAAAATCTTAACATATTCATCTCCTGTAGAATCCTATTTTT
Source organism: Wollemia nobilis (assembly GCA_028583015.1). Classification (NCBI taxonomy): domain Eukaryota; kingdom Viridiplantae; phylum Streptophyta; class Pinopsida; order Araucariales; family Araucariaceae; genus Wollemia; species Wollemia nobilis. The sequence continues at coordinate 5,853,199 of JAQPPZ010001836.1, read as the reverse complement.
CTGTATGCTAATATAATTTTTACTTTTTTCATACTAGGTGATCAACATCTCCATAGTATTTACTAAGAAGGTGGTTTGTCTGGTCATTTCTGGCTCATCATCGGGCTCACAATCAAAGTCTTCTATTTTATTTTTAAGGAGATCTTCTATACTGGTAGTTTCTAAGAATTCCTCCAATGATAACCCAATATCTGCCAATTTCTCTGTTATGTCATCCAACAGAGTAAACATTTCTGCAACATTATTGAGCCATCTTTCCTTGTTTGATCCAAACATAGCTGCCTTCATGAATTCAATATTACACTTGATCTCAATACCATCATTTAACAGCACTTCTTGGTTCTGCATCTCCTCAAAATATTCTGACATTAAGTCGAGGGTAGGGCGAATGACTTCAAAGTCTTCTTCCTTCTGACAAATCAAGCTTTCCATTTCTTGAGTAGTAACTCGAATCACCCTAATCTATCTGAACATCTCAGTGATCCCCTTGATATTATCTCAAATTTTAATAGACATCTCCCTTTTTATTGTATTCAAATAGTATGTATAATTGAGGATTTTTACCACCAAGGGGGGTTGAGCTACTGTGGTGTTCTTCTGTGCCAACTCTTCCTTCAGTTTATTTATTAAAGCTTGCATCTCTACTTTTTCTTTATCACTTATTTCTAGTTGGCTTCTCAATTCTGTATTTCTCTGATGCAGCTGGTCCATAGTTTGCTCTTGTACTACTTTAGCTACTCTGACCATATCACCTTCTTTTCCATGTACTAAAATTCCTCCTGTTTTCTCATCGACTTTGAGAACAATAGGCTCTTGTAGGGCAGGTATGTGTACCTCTACCATATCCAATTTGGGAGTCTCTATTTCTACTCTAGCTATAGAATCATCTCCCCTGCCTCCCATTCCTACTACTACTTGTAGCTCATGCTCCTCGACAACACTAAAAATTGTTTGTTCTTCAGATCTCTCCAACACAACTTTCATGGAGGGCAGTGACAACCTAGGTTTCTTTGTTTCTGGAGTAGATAAAATTGTTTGCTTCTTAACTTTGAGATCTCTGAAGATACCTCCAAATCCACCTACTCTTCTCATGTTCATCTGTATTACTGATGGAATTTTTATCTCCTTGTATTTTATCTTCAAAGAGCTGGGAATGGCTCTAGGAGCTAACTTCATCACACTGGTTACTACTAATAGCTGGCTAGAAATGGGAACTATAGCCTACTGGGGAGAAGTCAGCTCTTGAGTAGGTGCAGCAACAACTTCCTTTCCTTTTTTGTACTCAAGCTTTCAGAGACTTCTTGGGAAGTGTTGGGTGCTGCCTCTATTCTGAGGCGAGTATCATCAGGGGCTTGGACTTGTTGTTCTACAACATCTGTAGAGCTCATAGTGACTTCCATCTGATCAATGCCCTGATATTCTATCAATTCTAATAAGGGGTCTTCTCTGATTGCTTGGGTGGCTTCTGGTAAGAGGGGGCTACAGATTCCACTGAAACTCTTCTGACTAAAATCAATTCTAGGGGGTAATCATAGGCTTTCTGAACTTATGAATTGCCCCTTTTTTCAAAGGGGTACTTATCCCATACCATCTTCAAATATTTCCCCTTTTCTATAGCATCTAATAATTCTTCTTCGTAAGCATCTCTCCTATGCTCGACCTAGGCGTAATCACGATTTTTCATTAACCTCTCGTACTTCTTATCTGGATCGTAAGGTCTCCAAGTTATCTCTTCAAAATCCATGAGATCTAAATCATACATCCCTTTGAGTAAATTTGGATATCCTATAAATATATAACTTCCAAATTTACAAGGGACATTGAGCCATGGAACTCTGTCGTGCTTCTTCACTAGTCTCATTTTAGCCTCTTCGGCCACCTGTCTGCATAGCTCTAGGGCAGCGAGAGATAAGGGACAATACATAGGCAACATTTTAGGGGGAATCTTAGCTCCATAGAGCCGAATGTATGTGAACCCCTTAGAGAAGAAATAATCTCCTATGTATTTTTCCTTTATGAAAGCTCTTACCCTAGGCCCTAGTCTCTCAGGGAGGAAACCAGTTAGAATCCAGTGAATTTCAATCATGAAAATATCACAAAACCAACCCATGTGAGTATGACCTTCGTGTATCCTCCAAAAACTAGTCTGGACGTAAGGACTCTCAACGGCCCCAACCCTCTTTCGGCTTTCCTCTCCTAATTGTCCCGCTAGTAGGTGTATGAGGATGGAGTAGTGAGAAAAATCAGGCATCTCCTATCTTTGTTTCAAAATAGCCTCCTTTAATTCTGACAACTGTGAGTGCATTTGATCACTCAATTCTTGCTCCCAGGCATAAATTGGGGTGCCTATTGCTCGGTTACTCTATGCTACTAAATACAACACTTTCCTACCCACTACATTGAGGTCTTGTACTCCTAAAATGATGTTAGCCATATCACAGAAATCTCGGACCCATGGTTTGAAAGCAATTTTTCTGATGGGAAACTTATCAACTATTTTCTCATGCTCTTCAAAAAATGATTTAAAAATATCTAAATTTGTTAACATTCGAGACTGCCTTTCAATTACCTATTGAATCAACCGAGTATTGGAGGGCGCCAGTTTGAAGACTTGCGTGATGTGTCTAGCCACGATACTGAACACTGGTCTATCTCTATTGTCTCAAAATGTCTTGGTTTTCTCATCATACGCCATGGCTAACCAGGCTAGTAAGTCGGAGGAGTAGTATACCCTTGGACATATCAACTTTCCCAGATTACTGGTCCACCTAGTACTCCTGGGAAAACCCTTATGTTGTAGTCTCCTCACTTTGTGAAATAGATCTGCTAGCAACCAAGGGGCTCTGTGATCATTCTCCATTATGCGAGCAAAACTTTGGATGCAAGTATTTTCAATTTCATACTGCTACGTGGGAGTGAGCTTTTTATCGGGCCCACTTTTTTGGGTGAAATCATACATCGTACTCCCAGGCATAGCTGGTCCGGGAGCTCGGCATATGGCAATTGGTCTATGATAAACTTTACCACTTCTTCTGTGTCTTTGGGTACAAAATCAGTTCCCCAAGCTACCATCTCACTCTCGGTAATTGTTCTAGCTCACTGAAATGAAACTCTCGAGTCTCTGCTCACTTTTTGCTCTTTCGAACCAGTTCTTTGCTCAAGATTACCAGGGTGGTAAGGTCATTCGATATTGTGATTTTAAATACTTGATGGCAAAGTGGGTTCACTGTCATCGCATAACTTGTCATTAATATAGCATCACCAACTACCTTTTCAAATTCACCAATGGAGATTTGCCAAAGTGTCACTTTCTAATGTCGAACAGTTATGGTAGGTGGCTTTCCTCATCTTGCACGTCCATAGGGACTTTGATCTGTGTACTTGCAATCATTCATAGCTTCCCTATTGGTTACCGAACTGATCGTCCCTCTGACATGGAAATACAAACGTGGCGATGGTGGCTTTTCATGAGAAAATGTTCTACCTTTTTGGTCTTGAAAGAGATCTAGCTTCAAAAATAGTTACACCGTTAACAAGGTGGTGATCATTTTGGGGATCTATCATCAGATTTGGTTATTGAGGTGTGTGCCCATCGGATCCATCAACTCATGATGACCGTTGGATGGGATTCACATTGTATGCCTGCGTTTGATGCTTTTGGACCTGCAAGAATGTTAGCTCTATAATATGGAGGATATATGTCAATGGTGGTCATGCACATTATAGAAGATATCCTAACATTTTATTGGTTAGTCAATTTCATATTCTAATAATAATCATTGAATTAGGGCTTTCATCCTTCATTGAATATTAATTTATTAAAGGATAATCACAGTGATTAGGAAATTACTAACCTTTGGTTAATGCTCACCCCTTAATGACTTGCTTACCTTGCTAGTGGCTCACCGTCCGATCAAACACATGATCTTGCGTGTTCATCCGATTGTCTAGACTTGTACCATCATTTACTGAAGAGAGGGGGTCATTATCAATGTGTCTAGACCCTTTATTAACCTCAATTAATTTTCCGTTGGTGAAATAAACCATGTCTCTTAACCTTCAGGTGACTTGATCATGCGCGACCGTCGGATCTGGTCGGGGTTCACCGCTATCGTTAGATTTAGTAGAGCTATACTCTGTTTATTGGACTTTATTTTCCTTTGACAGTCATGAATAAGCATAGTCATTGGATCAAATTAAGGAAAAGCATGACCATCCGATCTTGGTCAAATATTACTTAGTCAATGACCATTTTGATCTTGTTCATCTTCTTTAATCCAAGCACCATCATCGGATCCGGTTGGATAGAGCACGATCATCCGATTAGGTCATAATTGTACCCTTTTTAATGGGTGATTGCTTTGATAAAGCACCACCATTGGATCTTCATCTGGAATGAGCACGATCATTGATTGTCTTTAGCTCTTTGACTCATCAACCTTTGATAGCTTCGTGGGATCATAGTCGTAGGATCGGGTTGCATTTGAGCATGGTCGTTAGATCTTAACATGATGAAGCACTACCATAGGATTAACTTGTGATCAAGCACTATCATATATATCCTTTAATTTTCCACCATTAGATCTTCTTTGATCGATCACTACCTTCAGATCACAATTTGTCTTTATATGACATGTTATTGGTAAGGCGCAACCATTGGATCTTTATTTGGAATGAGCACGACCATCAGATTTGGCTTGTGTGTGCTGATGTCTTTTATGTGATCTTGATTAACTCATGGTCATTAGATCTGGGTAAATTGAAGCACCATTGTTGATCTCCCTTTGGTTTGTGATTGCTTTTGAAAGAGTGCTGCCATTGGATCTTTCTCGATTAAGTACCACCATTGGATCTGGGCTAAGTTCGAGTGCAACCATTGATTTACTTTATCTCTTTGACTTGTCAACCTTTGATGGCTTCATGAGATCACAACCATTGGATCCAAGCGGGATCAAGCATGTCCATTGATTTCATTTGCTTTGGTTTCTCTTTTAAGCGAAGTGCCACCATTGGATCTTTCTAGATTGTACACGATCGTAGATCTTCATTGATTCTTTTTCAAAGGAGCCCCCATTTAATATTTGAGCAACTTTCTTGAAGCATGATCGTTAGATCAACCAGGCTTAAGTGCAACTATCAGATCTGCTTTAATACGGGGGTCTTTTACTTTGACTTGGACAAAATATTATTAATGGTCGATCGCCTTGAGATGCACACTATCATTGGATTAACTTGTGATTGAGTGCCATTGTTGATATTCCTTGGTCCTGCACATACTTTAATCATGAGTGCAAATAATGATTTTAGGCTAACCTTGGTGATTCATGGTAAAAGTGCATCCATTAGATCAACTCTCGATCGAGCACAGTCGTGGATCTTCTATAACCTCCATGTTACCCGATACTTTTACCATTCTATTGCTTGGATTTTGACTCGAGCACTATCGTCAGATCTTGGTGAGGATTGGTGCAGCCATTGATCTTTTCCAACCTACGGGGTTAGTTACCAAGGGGTACTTTATGAATTTTCAAAAGAGCACGACCGTACGATTAAACTATAATCGAGCGCTACCCTTGGATCTTCTGAAATAGCTCAATGCTTAATTAAAGCAATTACCACTATACTTAGGCTTTCGAACTTTAGACCATGGTGCTTTAAATACTGATTTATCAAAGTCAGTGCATCCATTCGATTTAACCTTGATGAAGCATTGCCCTTAGATTTGCATGATCTGCATGTCTTTTTAATTGAGGGGGCGCATGCCTTTAAATTCAACCATATGCTTGAGACTTTAGGTTATGACGTTTGATTTAAACATTATTTTTATCCTGGTCGATTTAACCATTGGTTAGCTTATTAAAGCACATCCATCCGATTAAGGAGGAATTGGGTGCTACCTCTAGATCTGCTCAAGGTGTTCAATATTTAATGAAAGGGGGGCGCATACCTTTGAACAATTAATATTCCACTTAAGACCTTAGGTTCTCAGAATTTTGACCATGGCACTTACCTTACCCCTGAAATGATTTCATCAAAATTTTACTTAGGCTAGAGGTGACCTCGGGTCTAAATGTTTTAATAATACTTTTAGATACCTTGGGATTTAGGGGTTTATCCATTTGACTTAGGCCCACAAGTTATGATTATTATTTTTAAAGGGAAGGCTCACATTAAATTCATGGATCAAAACCTTACCTTTTAAAAAGTTGGGTATTTTAATGGTTTGACCTTTGTAGTGGATACTTATTTAATTTGACCTTTATAGATTCTTTTAGGATAAAACAACGGCTATAAAAGCAATCCAAAAATGGCTAAGGTTAAGTTCATAAAACATATGGAAGTCAACTTCTCAGATAAAAATGCAACAGAGGCTAGCAACTTTTGCTAATTTTGTTGAAACCAAAAATTTTAAAATTGGGGGTTTCAGATGTTGAGTCAATTTTGGCTCCAACAGGAACATATAAAACATTCTATAGCATAAAATCTAAAAAATCATGCTAGGTATTACTCTACCAGTTCCTTGTAATTATATATATATATATATATATATATATATATATATATATATATATATCTTATCATCAACCATTCTTAAAGAGATATTATCCATGACTTCTAAAGATTCAAACCAATGTAAGTCTCTATTCATATAATGACTACTCCCAATTCTATATATCAAGCATTTTTTTCATTTGTACCTTTTGATGAGACTCAAGTGATATTATCTTACATCTTTGATAAGATTTTTGAAGAACTCTTTTATGATGTTGCCCATTGTATTCAAAATATTGTTTTTGATACAATTTTTTTTTTGAACTTTTCTTCTCATAAAGTATGGTTTTGCATTTTGATAATGTCTCCTATGTTGAAAATTTCCTCTTTGCCATTTATCCATCCTATGTATTTTAAGTTAAAATCCTTATATCTCCCAAATTAAAAAATAACTCAAATATAAATTTTGTAAATTTTAAATTTTTTCTAATCCTTTGATGTTGAAAACCTTTTAATTCCTTAATTTGATTTGCAAAATTTCAAAATTCAAAAACTCTAAATTCAAAAAATTCAAATTTTTAAAGTTTTTCAAATTATCTAAAAACTTTAAAAATATTCTAAATATCTCAAAAACTTAAAAAATTTAAAACTCACACCAAATAAAAAATTTAAAAATGATCATATCCTTATTTCTCCATTTCTTTTATTGTTCAACCTTCCTTAAATCTTATAGTACATTTGAAAAACCTTAGCTTGTATCTCCCACTATTTGTGCTAAATTTAAATTTCCTCTAACACGTATTTATGTTATGCACTAAAAAACACCTGAGGGTACATTGATGATAAAATAACTGACCTTGTTGTAATGCTTAATATTCCTTTGCATGCATACTTCCTTGGTTCAAACATTTCAAAATTCTTTGGCTTAAACATTTCAAACTCCTTTGGCTCAAATGTTTCAAACTCCTTTTGCACTCATGTCTTGGCATGTTTGTTTCTTTGGTTCCTTTGGCTAGAGAACACTCAAATTGCTTCGGTTCCTTCAGTTTCCTCTGGTTGAAGAGATTTTAGGTGGCTTTGCTTTTCTAAGCTTCTCTTTTGGTTAGATCATTTTCAAGAAGATATGCTTCAACTTCAAGTGTGTCTAGATCATGGAAAAATGCGCTACATTGCTTTTGGATCATTTTTCTCTAATGATGATCCAATATATTATTAGATTCCAATCCAATGTGCTTTACCAATTTATTGTCATAACTTCTTGTATATTTTTGGACTATGTAGCTTCCTTTATTTGTATTGGTCGATCAAACCTTCACTATGTTGCGTGTGCTATGATAGTCTTTTGTATTTATTGTGCTAATATATGAATGAGCCTCAACTTATTATGTTGGCTATGTTGTTGGCTAAATGATCCTTGGCTTCTTATGTTGATTGTGTTGTCCTCTTATGCTGGCCTTAGAGTCTATTTTTACCATTTTATATTTTTGAGTTGGTTTAATGGCCTATCCTTCTTTACATTGGTCAAATGGTCTATGTCCTCTACTTTATCTTCTATTCTTTTGTGTTAACCACTTATGTTGACCAAGTGGATTATTTCCACTGCTAAAGTATCTTGGGTCTCTTTCTTTTATCTTCTTGGCCTACTTTCTTCTATATGGGTCTCTAGGGCCTTTGTCTTCTATATGTGCCTCTTGGGCCTTTCTCTTCTATATGGACACCTTGTGCCTTTCTCTATTTTGTTACAAAAAATATCTACCTTGAATAACCTACTTCAACAAGTGATCCACGACCAATATTAAAATGACATGTAGATATATTTAGTCAACCTAGTTCTTAAATATATTCTATGAAGATGCTTACCTCTTTTCTACTTTGTAATATTTTTGGTTCTTCTTCAAATATGTCAAGGTCAATTTGACTTGATTCTTCTTCTATTTCTCTACTACTTTCTTCTTCTTTTATTCTCTATTCTTAATAAGATTTGAATACTTCTAAATCCACTGCTTGTTGGCAATTTTGGGTACATTGGGTACATTACCTTTGCTCAAGTGTTGATGTTGTCATTGATGTCAAGAAGCGGAAGGGTTTTTGTGAAAACCAAGGCAGACAAAATAAAAGGTTTTATTTAAAACCATGGACAACAGATTTGTAATGGGTTTTTCTTAAAACCTAAGTTGGCTCTTCGTTTCGTTGAAAAAGGTGCCCCGGTGATGAAGATATTTAATTTTAAATATTTAGTTTAAATTTTATTTAATTAAAATTTAAATTAATATTTTAAAATTAAATTAATGTATTTTCTGTCGTGGTTGAAAATGCCGACGTATTTGGAAATAAAGGGTGAAATGAAAGTGCATATATAATAAGGCTATTAAATTCAATTAATAGTGAGTGACATTCGAAAGGCGCTCGTTCGATAAAATAATCGAAGAAGGATATAAGACTGTGCTTCGTGCGACACACGAGTTTCAAAGGTCTCAGTGGCAGTGTTAGAAACAAGTGGTAGCTCGTGCTCCCTTGGACTCAAGTGGGCATGTAGCCTGTGTGGTTACCCAGGCATGACCAAGAGCACTAGGTTAAATATCAGGAGGTTATACTTTGGTGCAACACTCGAGGCACACGCGGTTTTAAGATGCATATTTTGTGTAGAAGACAACAAGCACGGTGTACTTGTTAGGACTCGTGCGAGAGTGTAGCTCAACGACGGCTCCGTCATGGTTAAGGTGCTTTGGGAAGGTGGAGAACGAGGGGTCGAAACCCTTCAAGACAAAGGTTATTTTGTATTTAATGTTTTAAATTTGCTCACATGGAGTTATAAGATGGTTAAGGGGTGTGTCAGGCCTTAGAGAAATTAAAGGGGTCATCAATTATTTTATGTTTAACAAGACTAGCATATGACATTGATATTGAAGTGATTTAATTATTGGGAGTTATAAGGGTTTAGATATTTGTGAGATTAAAAGGTATTATAATGTAAAAAATAATTAGAGAGGTGTAATAAGTTGTTGAAATCATTATTGTGATTTAGTTTATGGTACAAGTGGTTTTAGGAGAGATAAGGAAGTTGTGCAATTAGAGACCTTGGTGATGATTATTGAAAAATGGAGTAATGTTGTAATCTACTAACCTTTGAAGATTGGCAAAAGAACTTTGTGATTGTGGCAGATTTCCAAAGGGGTTCCTTCACTTCAATAAGGTATGGGCACATTCTTCTTATGAGTATGATTGGTGTATGTTTTCCTGAAATAAGATTGGAGTGAAAAGGTATTCAACTAAGTTTCTTTTGGTTGGGTGTAAGTCCTAGTTTCTGATTTTTTGAAGACTACTTATGCATTGTTATCATTGATGAGAGTTTTGGTGAATGCATAATTCTGGTTTGAGGTAGTGGAAGCATTGTGCACTAGGGTTTATGGTTGTGAGTCTTGATACTTGCTTTGAGTTGGTGAAACCCTTGAATGGTTGTGTTGAAGTTGATGGTTGAGTTGCTTCCATAGAGGTTGGTTGATCAAGTTATTGCTTTTACTTGATTCATGATATTGGGCTTACTCCATTGAGTTGATTTGAACAAGTTATTCTTTGCATTTGGTGATATTTTTTGGGTGGCTGTTTTGGTCAAATATCTTTGGAGGGAAAAGGATTTCTACTTGTTTCATTTTCTTGTGATGATTGGTTGAATGCTTCAAGGTTAATTTTGAGTTGAATTATGTTGGTTAAACCTTGTCTTTAAGCATTGTTGTTGAAGCCCTAATCGGTTGATAAAATATATTGGTTGTTGGAAAGAACATGAGTATCATTGTTATATGAGATATTGCATGTTTGGCAATTGTTGGGTTGTATTTCATGTTCTTAAGAAAAGCATACTACATCTATCTTATTCTTTTGAGATTTGAGATTGAGTTGAGATTGAGATTGGGAGTTAAGTATAGAACATATTGAGTCTCTAACAATTCTCTTTATGCTTCTATGAGGTTGATGAATCATATTGAGTCTCTAACAATTCTCTTTATGCTTCTATGAGGTGGATGAATCACATTGGGTCTCTAACCATTATCTTTGTGGGTTCATGCCAAGCAAGTGTTCTTGATAAACTTGTGAGCAGGTTTTGGACAGGTTCCATTGAGGACTTGTGAAGCTGAGGTTGATAGTTCTATCAGAGAACTTGAGGACAAAGGTGCATTGGTTCTATGAGAAGAACCTGAGGATAGATTTATGCCAGACCGAAGGACTATGTTTGGTGCTGATCAAAGACAAAGGACAAGGACATTTGTGCTAGACCGAAGGACTATGTTTAGTGCAAATTCAAGGACCAGCTTTGAGGTGATAGAGTTGAGGACAGAGGTCTCCAGCCAGAGCAGGGAAGATAGGTGTCTTCTGTGGATAGAGTTCCATTTGCTAATGGTAGCGGAGGTAGAGGTCTTCTAGAATATCACCAGCCAGAGCAGAGGTAGGGGAAGGTATCTCCTTTGAGTATAGGCTCATAAATTTAGATTGGGGGAAGGTTTCTCCTTTGAGCCGAGGCTCATAAACATTGTAATTGGGAAGGTTTCCCAAAGAACTTTGAGATAACTTTTAGAGAAAAGTTTTGTGGACATAAATTTTTGTGTCACTTTGTGGATGGTTTTGTGCATTGCTTTGATATTGCTTTGGGTATATTGCTTTACTGTTTTGAAGTATAAAGGAAAAAGTAAAAAACGGTCTTATACTATTCACCCCCACCTCTCAGTATAAGCTTGTGTTCTTCAACTGCAACTTAGAAGCTAAAATTATTCTTCATATTCTATAGGAAGCTTCTCAACCTCCATAGCTATACTTTTCTATTTTTTAATATAATATCTTCAATGTCTCAGGTCATACCTAAGAACCCAATATGATTATCCTACTTACTAAATAACCCAATATCAATATTAGGGTGGCTATTTCCCTGAATGACCAACTTTATTCTAATTTGGTTATACCTTAATCTTTAATATCTAAACTTTAAACTTCAAATATTTAATAGTGATTCTCCTCTTCTCTAAAGAATCCAAAAATATGATCAGGGTGACTTTGTATGTCCCCAAAATTTCCAACTATCTTCAAAGTTGGTTCTTCTTATCAATGTCCAACTTCTCTCTTGAGTTGACCATTTTCTTCAATATAGTTGAGTCCTAGTCTTCACTGGTTTTCCTTCAACCAAGTGGAAATACCCTAGCCTACTCTACTCAATAAGACCTTTAAAAACTAGAGTCCAAGTATGCACTACCTTTAAAGTGGAAAGTCTCTAAATTTACTTTATCATAAGTGGAAAAAGTTAAATATTAAAAAATGGTGGCTAATAAAATAAACTCTATAAAAAATGAACAGAGTTTGGTGGTAGCTCTAATACTGCTATTGGCTTTTTAAGCCTTACTACCATAAAATATCATAGGTCCCAAATATAAAATAGCCACAATATTAAAGGTTAAAATAATAATATGATGAGTAGAATAATATGAACAAATTAATATGTATATCAAGGCTTATATAATACTAAAATAAACATTCATTTATATAATCAAATATGAATGTAAATAGCCTAAATCATTTATGAACTATGCATGAAGAAAACTTACAATATTAATTGCTCAAAATTTTGTGTACAAGATTTCTCCCTATTACAAATTTGTAATCTCTTGGATTTTACTTTGATTTTGGATTAATTTCTCATGGAGTATTATCTCTATAATATATCCATAGTAATGTGACTCTTCACATACTTGACTATTACTCTCCATATGACAAGTCTTATGACTCTTGGCTTATCATCTTGCCACTTGCATACTAGATGGATACTTGACTCTAAGACACTTGCACACATGACTCTTGCACTTCTACATGCACTCCTAATATAGGACACTTGTGCACATCCTCTCATTACATATTTTGCTTCTTACATACAAGACACTTGTGCGTATTCTCTCAATCTACACTTACACTCTAACTTACATGACACTTATGCATTTCCTACACATTGCACTCTTACATGACACTTATGCATTTCTTGCACATTGACACTTACATGAAAGGAAAAATATAAATCACACTCTAAACTATAGACTCAACCCTAATCTATTACATATTTACAATTGTACCATGAAGGTACCATGGGCGAATATTAGCATGTATCAAATAATGTAATATGCCTCAACAATATAAATTGCTCAAAAATATGTATACAATATTTATTATCAATGCTTACCATATGGTGATTTCTACAAACCATTTTTCCTTATATTGTATGGAAATTTATCTCCATAATATAGACATATAAAGTGACTCTTCATGTACTTTACTATTGCTCTCCATATGATATCTCCCATGACCTTTGGCTTATCATCATGGCACTTTTATACTAGACTCTTCACTCTCTTCTTATATGCATACTTGACTATATGACACTTGCACACTTCTACATGACTCTTACTTTCCTACATGCACTCCTACTATAAGACACTTGTGATCATCCTCACATTACATATTTGCACACTTGCATGACACTTATGCACATTCTCTCAATTTACACTTGCACTCTTACTTACATGACATGTGCGCATATTCTACACATTGACACTTACATAAAGAGAAAATATAAATAACTTACCTAAAATAAATACACAAACCCCAATCTATTACATATTTACATGTGTACCATAAAATTACCATAGGGATACATTTGCATGTACCAAACAATGTAATATTCTCCAACACCCCCGTATTACATTATTTGGTTATTGAAGACTTTAGTCTTCAATATTTGTCTTTGATCTTCAATATTCAAGTGGCCTTGCATTGTTCATGAACCTATACTTGAGATTCATCTTTAGTTTCATTCTTGAGTTCTACTATGAGTTCTCCTTCATATCTATTCTTTGGTTCTTTAGACTTTGTATCTTCATTATCTGGTTCATGAATTGCTTGAGCTTCTTCTTTGATCTCTGATTCTTGAATAGCTTGAATTTTTTCTTTGTCTTTGGTCTCTAGTTCATGTAAAAATCTCATAATTATTTTGTAAAATAAATGTGGACCATCATTGATCTATTTCCCTATTTATTTTTATTTATTTTTAAACTTCATCATTAATAAGATTAACTATTTTTTCTTCAAATTGTTCTTTGTCCTATATTTTTGAAATATAACATTTTTCTCTATTGTTAGGTGTTGATTCATAAATAATTTTTTGAAAAAAAATTTCTAGTTTGAATAATAGAATTCTTTCAAATCTCTCAAAATATTTTCTTTTGTACTGATAAAATGCTAGAGAATAAGATTTTCTTCCACAAAATTTACATGGATAAAGATTCCAATAATTAGCTTCTTCATACCTAATTCTATTGCAATAATTACACTTCAATTGAGTACAATGTCCTTTATTTAATCTATGCTTCCATGCTAATATTTTGTGTTCATATATTTTCTTAAGAAAATAACATAACCATCAATGCACTATTAAGGCCATTCTTCCTTTATTTTCTTTATAAATAAGTTGCATGTTTTTGGAATCCATGACACTGAGTAGTTGCAAATTTTGTTCTAGAATTTATTCTTGTCAAACTATAAGTTTGTGATTTCATAGTAATAATATCTAGATTTAAGTCCTTAAGTGTATCTTGAATCCATTTTGGTATTTTCTTTATCAAAAATATCTATCAAGTTTGGAGAGTAAAACTTGAATTTGTTCACCATTTCTTCACTATATTTTTTTGTCAATTAAATTAAAAATGGGTTTTTATCAAGGATACCAAAACCTGATTACAAAAATTCATAATACTAAAAGCAAGGCCCCAAGGCCAAAAAAAAGGACACCAAAATCCAAAGGAAAGACATAAATAATTCCTTTTAGGACAGGCTTAGGATAGCCTTATAGGATAGGCTAAGGATAGCCTTATAGGAAAGGCTAGAGGATAGCCTTAAAGGATAAAATTAATTTTTCTAATTTTTTTTTAATATTTACTTAGAATTATGGGACAACACTATCCTACCCATAATAGTCCAAAAACGCATGTGCAAAATGATAGCTTAAATAGCACATGATGAGGAAATTTAAAAAAGCAAACCCACCCAGGTAAAAATTGAAATAGGGCTATCCCACCCATTACAACGATTTAAAAATTTAAAATTTGAACTTACCAAAATTTCTCGTCTGATGATGCACAAGGATGTAGCAAGAGGATGCAACAGCAGGGACCAAACATCCTGAAAAGGCCTGCAAGTGGAACAGCAACCATGGGACTCCAGAGGCCATGAAATCACGTTGCAGCAAAGAAACTACTCAGAGGCCAAAGGAGACAGAGGAAACAACAATGCAAAAATGGGAGCCAAGGAAAATGGTGGGGAGGTCCCAGGAGACCTCAATAGAAGAATTTGTTCACCATTTCTTCACTATCTTCAATGAATGTATTTCTAAAAATTTCTTCCATGATATGCAACTCAATGATTCAATTCCTTTGAATTTAAAATCCTTTTATCTCCAAAGTTAAAAAATATGAAATTTGCAAATTTTTAAAATTTCTAAGCCTTTGATGTAATAATTCATTTAACTTCCTAGTACATTAAATTTGCAAAATTTCAAAAAAATTAAACTTTTCAAATATTCAAGAACTTCAAATAACTTCAAACTAAAAAATCTTCATTTTTTTTAAAACTTTTAAAGACTTCAAAAAACTAAATAACTCAAATCTTAAATCCTTTTAACTCCATAAATCTTAAAAATAAAATCTTCAAGTCTTCAATCCCTCAAAATACTAAAATAACACTCAAACTTAAATATTATAACCTTCTAATCTTCAAATCTTTAAAAGAAACTATTAAACCTAAGTAGTAGTCCTTATCACTCCATAACTTTAAAAATTTAAATTCAATTTTTTAAAAAAGTAATTTTTGAAAAATTAACCAAGGCGCATCAATAAATTTTAATAAACACTAAAGTGGAAAACCTTATTACTTCCCCTATTGTATTAAAAAATAAATCAAATCTTATTTTCCCACAAAAAAATAAATAATGCACCAAGTTTGTAACGTAGAACATTACCTCTAAGATGTTTAGCTAAAATAGTGTTGCATCGATTCTCATTCCAAGCTTAACATTCCAATCCTCAATGTTTCATTTCTCTAGGGTTAACTCTTGGAATTCCTTGTTCTTCTTTGTTCTATGTCAACTCTTAGATGACTTTGCATGTAAATATGAATCCTTGTCTCAGGTGTAATACGTCCAAATGCGTGCACGTCTTTGGAGTTGATGCATGTATATCTCAAGCTTATCTCAAGAGCTAATTCAAAGCTCATCTCATGAGCTAATCCAAAGCCCGTATCAAGAGGTAGGTGTTATGCATTTGAAGCTATGGATATCAATCTGTATCGCTCAGCTCTACATCCATATTTTTCTACAATCAATGCTCTAAATAGTGTTCTTTTCCAAGGCATGTGCTTACAGTGAATATCTTTCAACTATCCATCCGATGAATAGAACTCAACTATCCATATGGTCAATAACACTCAACTATCTATCTATTTCACTATGAATAGAACTAAAATTTTCATCTAGTTCATTGCTTAGAATAGCATGCAAATGTCCATCTAATTCTCTACTTAGAATAGCACTCAGGGTGCTTCTACAGGTAGCACTTTGAATAGTGCTTGGTTTCTTCTATAAGTGGTGCTTTGAATAGCACTTTGTTCCTTCTACAAGTGGAGATTTTAATAGTTTTTAGTTCCTTATTCAAGTGGTACTATGAATTAGGCTCAGTTCCTTCCATATATGGTGCTTATAATAGAGCTTAGTTTCCTCTCCAATTCTTTCTACTAGCTCTTAGCATAGGTAGCTCTAGAATAATAATATGCTATAATAGCTCTTAGCTTTTTTTGCTTACCTTAGATCGATAGGGCTTCTTGATAGCACTAATCATTTTTTATTTCTTTCTGATGATAGTGCTCCTTGATG
The DNA here is from genome assembly GCA_028583015.1 of Wollemia nobilis. Taxonomy (NCBI): domain Eukaryota; kingdom Viridiplantae; phylum Streptophyta; class Pinopsida; order Araucariales; family Araucariaceae; genus Wollemia; species Wollemia nobilis. The sequence continues at coordinate 5,836,755 of JAQPPZ010001836.1, read as the reverse complement.
GTGCTTATCATTCTTTGATAACTTTCCTTACCTATCTTAATGGCTCTTTTAATAGATGAATATCTTCTTATAATTTCAAAAATATTGAACCTAAGACCAAGACTATATGATTTCTAGTCAACCTTATCTTTCTGGTTATTCAAATAACCATAACTCTTCTCTATACATCTATATACCTTATCTCTAGAGGCTTCTTATCTATACTTCTCGATACTAAACTTATCTATTCTTAGGAATCTTATACTACTTTTCTATCTCTGGAAGTTATGATGCTTATCAATATCCTAGAAGCTATGATCTATGAAATATATCTTAAGTCTATCTCCAATTTCTTAGGTCGAACCTAAGAATAAAAATATGATTATCCTATTTTCTAGAGAATCCAAAATCAATAATAGGGTGCCTATGAATATCTTTGCATGTCCAACTTCCTTTCGAGTTAGCCCATAATTACTTCAAGTTGAGTTCTAGTATTTATTGGTTTTCCTTCAACCAAGTGGAAAGACCGTAGCATCCAAATTAGGGTGACCTTTATGTATACCCTCAATCTCTACTCAATTATACCTTCAAAATAAATTCCAAGTCTTTACTGCTTTCAAAGTGGACATACTCCAATGTAATGGTGGCTAATATAATAAATCTATAAAAAATAGACAAAATTAAGTGGTAGCTCTAATACCATTGTTGGATTTTAAGCCTTACTATCTCAAAATATCATAGGTTCCAATATAAAGAAACCATACTACTATAGGTCAAAATATCAATAATCAAGAGTAGAATTATGTGAGCAATCAAATATATATCTATGGTAATATAATAATGAAATAAGATTCACTTATAATATCAAATATAAATGTAAAATGGCAAAAACCATTCACATACATGCATGAAGAATACTTACAATATAAATTTCTTAAACATTTGTATACAAGTGTTATTATCAATACTTGTTATGTGGCGATCATTATATATTATTTTCCCTTACATTGTATGGAGGTTTACCTACATAATATAGACATAGAAAGTGATTCTTCATGTACTTGATTAATTCTCTCCACATGATAGCTCCCATCATACCACTTGTATACTATACTCTTCACTCTCTTCTTACATGCATACTTGACTATATGACACTTGCACACTTCTACATGACTCTTACTTTCCTACATGCACTCCTAATATAAGACACTTGTGCACATCCTCACATTACATATTTTCACACTTACATACATGACACTTGTGCACATTCTTTCAATACACACTTGTACTATTACTTACATGACACTTGTGCATATCCTACACATGGATACTTACATAAAGAGGAAATATAAATCACTCACGTAAACTAAAGATACAAACCCTAATCTATTAAATATTTACATTTGTACTATAAAGGTTTCATGGGGATAAATTTGCATGTGCCAAATAATGTAATATTCTCTAACAAAATCAAGATATTTTAGCAAATCATTTTCTATGCACAAGGGATATACAAAAAAAATATTTCACTTTGTTAGGCTTAGATAGGATCATTATGTCACCATTTTTTTAGTAATGTGCTTCAAAAAAATACAAGAATATGTAGTAAATCATCGATTGTATGACTTAGCTCCAAAGTGATGAATGGATGATTGAGAGTGGATGTTATCGTCTTGGTTGCCTACATCAAATATAATTAATCATTGCTTTAACATATGATAAATCATAAAGCTCTAGATTTAGATTTATAGAAGGTTCTTCAAGGTGGTAATAAGAGGTATTGATGATGAATCATCGATGTAACTCAATGAATGGTTGTGCAACTTAGACTTAGAAAATTTTAGTTCTTGTTTTTTTCTATAAAGGATTTACCATTAGCCCACTTCATTGAATACTAGTTCAAATTATTTAGACTTTGATGATAGAAAATTTTTATATCTAGACAATAAGGGGAACCTATTTTTACTACATTCTAGCCTAAAAAACTATTGACTTATATTTGCTTATTTTGGGTATTGTGCTTCCATTTTCGTATGACTACAATAAAGCCACTTATGGTGTCAAAGGTATTACCTTATACTATAATTACTATTAATGAAATTTTGTTATAAAAATAAATAAAACAAGTAACTAAATGTGAATGCAATACTTACCATTAGTCAATAGGAATGGAACTAGAATAACCTAAAGTACTAGAGCAACAAGAGAAGAATCAAAATAGCCATTCCTAACATAATTAGGCTATGGACATAACAAGTCAAAGTAATGCATAATATTACTATGCACTAGATGCATCTAACCATTATGAAGTTGAAAATAAGTTGGATGTAGCTAAAATTAGAGAAAACAACACTAGATATAGCCAAACTATATAATATTGAGAAAGAAAAAATAAAAGAGACTAACCATGTGGATCTTTCCCCACAATCATGTTGATTATCTCAACATGATGATCAATCAATTGTGTAGACTCATTATGGTTCTAGCATCAATAGACTAATGTCTTTTTTCTTCATATTAGAGATAATAACAACAATATAAATGGTTTGGGTGTCAAATTTCTAAGACTCTTTCCCTCAAGGCACTAACCTCCTATTAAAGTAATTGAATCCTGATATGAATCTCTTGTATCATAATGTTTTTAGTTTGTGCTTTCCCTCGAATATAATCAATATACAACAAATTTTCACTCATTATAGAAAAAATCAATCCCAATAGGGTGATCTACTCTTGTAAACATCCTACTACATATTTATTTACAAATAAATTAAATGGTGCATAATCTACAAATATTCTATCCTAGATTTGTATTCATCAACTAAGAGAAACCTAGAAGAACAAACTTCTACTCATGAGGATAGTTGAAATGAGGAAAGACAAAAAATAATAGACAATCACAAAGACATCTCACGATCGTATAGTACTAGAAGGTGTAAAAAATAGTTTGGGTTTAGAGAAAACTGGTAGTTAACAAAGTAGATTTCAAAGTTTGCAATTCTAGTTGAGAGATTCAATGAAGTGGGGAAAGATAAAAAATAATAGATAGTTCCAAAGACATATCACCATCTCATAGGACTAGAAGGTGTGAATAATAGTCTTGGGTTTAGAGCAAATTGATAGTCAACAAAGTAGCTATCAATGTTTTCTATCTATGATACATTGGAAAAGTCTTTCTATTTATAAATAAAATATTCTATATGTTTTATATTTATATTAAAATTATCAAGTGGCATTAGCTCAACCGATTAGATTCCTCAACGTTTAAATGAGGAGACCCAGGTTCGAATATTACCAAACGATACATGGATAATAGCCAAGATTTGTTGTAATACCATTATGTGGTGATGATGTAATACGGGTGGGGCATGCTTCAATACCATATAACCCATTACAAAAAATATATATTAAAATTTAGTACCCATGATGAACCATGTTGGTAATATTTTTGGGATCCCACTCTGGATACCTAGGTTTCATCTTCAATGATACATGTGTAAGGTTTATAAGCTTGTGGTTATGTAGTTGGAAATTGTTTATATAAATGAAGATGTATTTATAAAAATCATTGTTCAAGGTGGATTCAATCCTCCTAGAGTTCATAGTATTTTTTGTGGAAGCAATGTTCAAGGTAGTAGCATTTTTAAATGTTTTTATACATGAATTCATGGTTGTTTCGATGCTTATGGAGTTCCCACTACCCATGGTGATTCTTGAAAATTTGTATAGTATGTTGTGAGGCTTAATATTTGAGAGGTTATCTCTTGTTTTTTCTATGAGGTAACTCTTGCTAAGGAGGAAGGCCCTTTCTTATGCATGGTAAACAACCCTCAAGATTCATAGATCATCAATAAAAACTATTTATCCATGATATCAAAAAATTATATATTTCTTTGTTATTAATTATTGATTAATATTAGGATAAAAGGTTCCTTAACCAATGAAATTTTGGTTTATTTTGATGTGACCTCATTTTTAATTTATAAATGAATTTTTGATGCCACCAATGTTACTAGTGAGATGATAATTGAAGAGACTACCAAATTTCTATAATTATATTTATAATCAAATTCAACCATGATTTAAGATACCATCATTGAGAAATTAAATGTGTAGTTATGGATTCTCCACACCACAAAACCTAGTTGATCCATTTGACAAAAGTTGAACAAGGATTCAAAAACCTTTCTAGCGGTAGCTAAAGCAAACAATATTAATACTTGGAACCCCCAAGCTATTTTGATGATAGCTAAAGGGTACCCACTCTTAATAGGACCCTATCCCAACCAGTGCTTGAATCCTTTATTTCTTCCCAAAAATTAGAAGCAATGAGTGTGGTCCTTTTCCTCCATTGAGGATGTTCCCCAATCCTTAGTGCAATTCCAAGTTGACACCACCAATGAATCCTTGGGACTAAGGTTCATTCCTCATTCAAGGTGAAGGATTATCTAAGATGTCTAAGTATGGAGGCAACAAGGCAAACCACTTCATGCTCCCAAGAGGAGCTCAATACTTGAAGGTCAAGGATGATCCAAATATCTCAAAAAATATTTGGTTGTAACATCTCCCTCAAAATTTTAGGCTTGTTAACTCCCTAAAGGTCTTCCCATGATCCATGGTGGAAGAGCATTATCTAGGAGCAAGAGAAGAATATTTCAAGTTGTGGATCCCAAAACATCCAAAGAGTGCACTAAAGAACATCTTCACAAAACCTACCAAGGACATAAATGGATCCAAACACTAACCATCACTAGAACCATTAGATAAACCCAAGGTGATTGAACGTGAAGGATGAGATGATGATCCAATTTTTGTCTTAACATACCACATCTTGATATAGTTCCCCATGTGACAGCTAAAGTATTAAAGCGACAACACAAAGGGTAGTTCTAGGAGCAACACCAAACCTATGGCATTAATGAAGAACGATATAGGAAGTCCAATCATGTTATTTTCTAGCATAATTAATCTCAATGGCATGGTGACAAGCCAACTTGTCAGCAACATTTATGGTTACAAATCCCCAAGACCTCATGATCATTCATCATTGATGGTGACTAGCTTGGAAAAGTTTGAACTAAATAATTTTTGAATTCTTGCATAATTTTTAGGGGGGCAATTTTCCACTTATTATAAATATCTCCTTATTCATTGTAAATATCAAAATCTAGCCATACCCATGCCTAGTATCTAGCCTCATATGGGATTTTCCTTCATTCTATTTTATATCATGTCTGGCTCAAGCCTTGCATCATTTCAATCAATTAGTTTTCAAGTCTCTTTCTCTGGCATGTATATATTTAAGCATTTACATATATAAGAAGCTATGACTATCTCAGTATTTTTGTCTTGGTTCTTATGCATGTGTTCTATATGATGCATGTTTGGGAGTCTATGTTCCTTATGCACTATCAGCTAATATGCATGTGTTCATCAAACTCGTCGTGGTAGAGAGAGTATCTAGAACTTTGGTGCATCTTTATACTTAACCTAGGCTATCCAGACCATATTAGGTTTGGTTTCCTTTTATGTCCTTTTTATTTTTTACTATTTCCCATTCTAACCATTTTATTTGGTAAAGACCCCGATATATTAGGTTAGCTTAGGAACCTTGCAAAGTGTTGAAGATCACACCCAAACAAGGAGCCAATATTGGTAAAAAATACTATAAATCATCTGAAGAAGCCATATCCCATGCTCTCGGGACTTCCCAAGAATGGTATCCCAAGTGAGGAACGAGCACTAGACACAGTCAAAGGAAATCACACATGTGAATAGTTGTGACACATGGAACACATGGGGTCTTTTTTTATCCCCAATAAATTTGTTAACAAATAACCACTCTAGTTACAATATAATTTCCATAGGATCACAATATTTCTCGCACAATAATGCACACATATAAACACTGAAATATTATTGATAAAATCTATAATAACATGCATGAATGCGCTTCTACTTCAATACATAATATAGAGCTTTATATTCAATATATAATTACATGAGACTCTTCATATGAATGTCTCTTAACATTTTCTCTTCTCTCACATATTACATAATGATAAACACTCTCATGATTACATAACTCTCTACTTCATACAAGACACCTCACACAACTCTTCACTTACACACATGACACCTTTCACTCATAACTCGCACTTGATTACATGACACATAAACTCTCTTCACACCTTGACACATACTAAATAATAAATAAAATCCCTAATCTAAATATTTATAGTGGTACTCAAGGTACCAAATAATGTAATACCACCAACACCCCTCGGATTACATTATTTTGTGTGAAGGCTTTTTGCCTTCAATCTCTAATACTTCTCCTTGTTCTTTGGCTTTGGCTCTAGAATTCCTTCAACCTCTAGTTTTTAATGTCTCTTTATGCTATTCTTTATTCATGTCATACTTAGAATATAACAATTGCACATCAAAAATATTGCTCTTTAAGGTCTTCAAATAATTTACAATTTTCTTCAATTTTCAATAATTCTTAAGTAGAAATCCTTTTATCTCCAAAATTTTAAATTTTCTTTAATTTAAAATTCTTCACTTCTCTTTTAGATTTAAATTCAATTCTTCTTTCTTTAATTTCTTTCAATGATTTTTTCCTCCTTATAACTCCCTTACCTTATAAATCCCCTTTAATTTACTTCTTCCAATTAATTTCTCTTTTATTAAAAAAACTTCTCCAATCACTCCTCTAATATCTGTCAACACTTTCTCTTTCTTAAAATAATACTCTACTTTAATTTTCTCCACCAAAAATTTTCATTAATTAAATGTCTCCTTATGACTCCCATGATTTTTCTCTTCTACGTCTTCTACTCACTCAAAAATAACTTCCTCCAATGAATTAAAAAATATAACTTCCTCTAAAATACACAACACAACTTCCTTGATTTTTTAAAACATACATGCAAATTAATAATTTAAAAAGAGTGCATTTCCAACCATTTTTTCTTCTCAATAAAAGTACCAGTAATGTTACATTTCTAGTAATCTTTTCTTCTTAGTAAAATTACCATTCACAATATTATTGTCCTCATTCTTCATTTTTCTAAATAGTTTCCTCCACTATAAAAAAAAAAAAAAAAAACTTCCAAAATATTATTTCTGAAGAACATGGAATTATACTGAGAAGGGGGGGTGAACAGTATAAGACTTAACCAATTATTAATTTTAACTTTAGATAGTAGTGGCATCAACACAACATTAATCAAGACAGAAATCATCACACATTTAAGACCCATTTTTAACGTGGTTCACCCAAATGGTTGGGCTACGTCCACAAAAACTTTTCTCTAAAAGTTATCTCAAAGCTCTTTGGGAATCCTTCCCAATTACAATTTTTATGAGCCTTGACCCAAAGTAGATACCTTCCCCTCTACTCTGGAAATGATCCCTCAAAATATCAACTACCTCTACCTCTTGCCGGCACGTGGAACTCCTTTCCACCGAAGACCTCCTATCCTCAATGCTTACCCTAGGAGACCTCTGCCTTCTATGATCACGTCCATAGCAGCTCAGCAACCTATACCAAACACGATCAGTCGATCTAGTACAAGTCTTCCTCTGTCTGTCAGATCTGTCCAACACTTGAACAAATCAATCCTCTACACACAAGCCTTCTCAAAGACTTGCCAAATTTGTCCTCAGGTTCTTCTCAAAGAACCAATGCTCATCTGTCCTCAAGTTCTTTGATAGAACTATCAAAATCAGCTCACAAGTCCTTTGCTAGGACCTATCCAAATCTGCTCACAAGTCCCCATCGAAACCTATCCAAAAACTCAGCAAGCTCACCAAGAAAAACTTTCTTAGTAGGAAATCACAAAGTGAATTGTTAGAGACCCAATGTGATTTTTCAAACTCATAAAATCATAAAGAGAATTATTAGAGACTCAATATGTTCTATACTCAAATCTCAATCTCAAAACTCAACTCAAATCAACTCAGCTCAATCTCAATCTCAAATCTGAAAACTCAACTCAATATCTGAAATGGATAGGATAGAATGTTTTCTTTCAATAACATGAAACCCCAACAATTGTCAACTATGCAAAGAATCACATACAATGATACTCATGTTCTTTTCACCATCAATTAGGGTTTCAACAACAATGCTCATCAAACAAGGTTTAGTCAACCAACACCATTCAACTCAACATCAACCTTGAAGCATTCATCCAATCATCACAAGAAAAGGAAATAAGTAGAAATCCTTTTCCCTCCAAAGATATTTGAAAAAAAAAGCCACCAACACAATATCACCAAATGCAAAGAATAACTTGCTCAAATCAACTCAATGGAGTAATTCCAAATCATGTATCAAGTAAAGCACTAACTTGATCAAAACAACCTCTATGGAAGCAACTCAACCATCAATATCAAAACAACCAACTAAGGGTTTTACCATCTTAATGCAAGTAGCATGACTTACTAATATAAACCCTAGTGCAAAAATGCTTCCTCTTCCTCAACTAGAATTACCCAAAAACTCATCAATGATTTTAATGCATAAACAATCTTCAATATCCAGAAAATAGGATTTACACCAACAAAAATACCTAGTAGACAACCTTTTCACTCCAAACTCAGTTTCAAAAAATACACCATCAACAATATACATGGAAGAAGTTGCCCATACCTTTACTTTGATGAAGAAGGAGAACTCAAAACCTATCACAACACTTGGCCAACCTTAGTTCTCCAACCTTTGGAGAAAATGAATAACACCACCACACATGCTAAAGCGCTTTCATTGCTGCTATCCTCGTGCATCACGACCAAAATGAACTTTTCCACAACATGGGTCAAACTTGGCACCTCTACCCAATGCTTCTTCACTCAACACACCACCACCATTGGAGCACAAGTGCCCAATGAAAAATATAATGTAATCCTATGTGTTGTCTTCCTTCAATCGCCAAGGATCTGAAAACGTAAACGTTTTCCTCAAGCCACCACAATCATCATGAGCGCTGTCCAAAAACGTAACTCCCAAAAAACATAGTTCACAGTCTTATCAAATGTCAGAGAAACGCAATCTGCCAGACGTCAAGTGCAAGAAAATCTTGAGCAAATCTATAAGGATGGACAACAAAATACAGCAAAAAACATCGCTTTTATGGAGGACACAGAGCTACGAAATTACATCGATCAAAGGTACATTACTTTAGAAAATAATCCCCACTTATATAGCCATTTCTCCTTAATTGTTTGACGTCAGTGCTCCTCCAACGATGGCAACACGTCGACGAATGAAATCTTTATCTGCGTCGCTTAAGGGTTAAAAGACCCTTTAATAATAATTAAAATAATAATTATTATTATTTTATTAATAATAAATTAAACTTAGACCTTTGTCAAAGGTTTGAGTTAATTTAATTATTAATAATAAACATGGACCTTCAAGGTTTTTCAAGAAAAAACCTTTGCATTAAGTTAAGCTTGGTTTTAATAAAAACCCTTAATGAGTCCAACCGGTTTTAAGAAAAACCGTCACCATGGTTTTAATAAAAACCCTTTAACATTATGAAGCTTCTCAAGATATTTTTGACATCACACTTTTTCTTAATATCAACACAAAAATGCCTTTTGACATCAATGACAACTTATACACTTGAGCAAAGGCAATGTACCCAAAGTACCCAAAATTGCCAAAAATCTCCCCCTTTGTCATTGATGGCAAACCTTTACTAAAAACACTTCTCAAAAGCCAAAACTGAAACCAACTGTGCTAACAACTGAGAAACTATGCCCATAACTGAGAATCTTCCTTTGAATTTTTGCTCCCCCTAACTTGAAGCTTTCCTCTTCACTTTGAAGCTCTCCCCCTTACTCATATCTCTCCCCCTTTGTCATCAATGGCAAAGGGCCACCTTTGGGGCTCGGGACTAAGAATGAGCCTCTTAGCTTAGTCCCTCCCCCACCTCCTAATGAGGTGATTAATTTTGGGGTGGGAGTACAACTCCCAATTTCTCCCTTAGATACTCAAACGTATCTCTTGGAAGAGGTTTGGTGAAGATATCTGCAATCTGCTCTTTAGTAGACACATACTCTACCTTGACCTGCTTGTCTTGCACTTTCTCCATTAGAAAGTGATACTTGATGGAAATATGCTTTTTCCTTGAGTGCATTACCGAATTTTTGGAAATACTTATGGCACTTGTATTATCACAAAGTATGGAGATGGGTTGTTCATGCTTGACTTTGAAATCCTCCAAGGTGGTTTTCATCCATAAAACCTGTGTACACCCAGCCACCGTCGCTATGTATTCAGCCTTTGCTATAGATAAGGAAAGCGAAGGTTGTTTCTTACTTAGCCAAGAAACCAAACTCTTTCCCGGAAAGAATGATCCACCACTAGTGCTTTTCCTCGTCATCAATACCGCTCGCCCAATCTACATCTCGTATAAGCTGTGAGAGTGAAATCATCACCTTTGTGATACCAAAGCCCAAATTCCATAGTGCCCTTCAGATATCTGAATATCCTCTTAACTGCTATAACATGAGAATCTTTAGGAGCTACCTAAAATCTTGCTACTAACCCAACTACCTGCATGATATCTGGTCTGGTAGCTGTAACATATAATAAACTACCAATCATTGATTTGTACAACCTCTGATCTGCCATTGGAGATTCATCATATTTACTCATCTTGCACCCTGTAATCATTGGATTACATACTGTTTTGTTGTCCATCATCCCAAATTTCTTCAACATTTCTTTGATATACTTTCCTTGAGAGAGAAATACACCCTCTTTTGATTGAGCAATCTAAAAACCTAAAAAGAATGATAGCTCTCCAATCATAGACATCTCAAATTCCTTTTGCATGGTGTTAGCAAAATCTTTGCACATCTGAGTATTATTTCCCCCAAAAATAATATCATCAACATAGACAACCATAATCAGCATATCATCACCTTCATCCTTAATATACAAATTGCTATCTACCACACCTTTCCTGAAGCCTTGCTCATGAAGATACCTGTCAAGTCTTGAGTACCAAGCCCTAGGTGCTTGCTTTAACCCATACAAGGCCTTTTTCAGTTTACACACATAGTCTGACTATTCTGAGAGAGACACTCCTTCTAGCTGCTATATGTAGACTTCTTCTTCCAACACCCCATTTAGAAAAGTTGACTTTACATCCATTTGATACCTTGAATGATTTGAAGCTTGAAAGGGCCAAAAACATTCTGATAGCTTCAATACAAACAACAGGAGCAAACGTCTCTTCGAAATCAACACCTTCTACTTGAGCATAACCTTTGCAGAATAACCTAGCTTTGTTTTTGACAATCTTTCCATCCTCATTGATTTTATTTTTGAATATCCATTTTGTGCCAATGACATTCTTGTCCTTAGGTCTTGGAACCAATTCCCAAGTTTCACTTTTCTCTATTTGATTTAGCTCTTCATCCATTTCTTTTACCCAAAACTTATCTGCACATGCTTCACTAAAATCTTTTGGCTCAATTTGAGATAATAATGAAACATTTGTAGAATCATGTGAGGGAATGAATCTTCTTCTTGTTTGCCTCCTATTTGGATCACCAATGATCAAATCTTTGGTATGATGTTTCTGAACATATCATGAAGGAGTTTTGGGAAGTAGTTGTTGTCTTTCCTCTTCTTCATATGAAAGCTCTCTGAATTCTTCTTGACAAATTTCATCACTGAGTTCCTTGACTGGTTCTCTTATCCCTTTCTTTTCATCAACTGTTACATTTATGCTCTCTATAATTGTATGAATTCTTTTGTTGAAGCATCTGTAGGCCTTGCTTCTACTAGAATATCCAAGAAATATTCCCTCATCACACCTAGGATCAAACTTACCCAAATTTTGATCTTCCCTTATGATGAAGCACTTACTCCCAAACACTTTGAAGTATTTTACTGTAGCTAGTCTTCCTTTCCACAACTCATAAGGATTTTTATGATGATTGACTCTAATTTGGGCCCTGGTGATAATGTAGACTGTCGTACTGACTGCCTCTTTCCAAAAACCATCTGAAAGTTTTGACTCATTTAACATAGCTCTAGCCATATTTTCAATAGTTCTATTTTTCCTTTCAACTACTCCATTTTGTTGAGGAGTTCTTGCCGCTGAATATTCTCTTTTGATTCCTTGTTGCTCACAGTATTTCACAAATTCATTTGAAGTGAACTCTCCTCCTCTATCTAATCTTAAGCATTTGATTCTCTTGTCAGTCTCATTTTCAATCATTTCTTTGAAAGTTTTAAATTTTTCAAAAGCTTCAGATTTTTCTTTGAGAAAAGTAACCCAAGTCATTCTAGAATAATCATCTATAAACAACATGAAGTAGCTTTCTCCCTAAATGCTCTGAGTTCTGGTAGGGCCACATAAATCAGTATGAATAAGATCCAATGGTTTTGAAGAAGTATACCCTTTTGATTTGAAACTTGTTCTGGTCTATTTTCCATGTTGACAAGGACCGCAAATGATGTTATGGGGCCTTTTTATTTTGGGCAAGTCTCTAACTGCTTCCTTGTTACTAATATTGACAAGATTATCAAAGCTCAAATGCCCCAATATTTTATGCCATAACCAACTCTCATATTCTTGAGTTAGAAAACACTTTTCATTTTTTATCTCACTTAGCATGTAAATATTGTTTGGAGTCCTTGTAGCACTAGCAATGAGTTTTTTATTTTTTTCTTATCTCACATCTATCTGAAAAGAAGGATACTATGTGCCCTTGATCACAAAGTTGACTCACACTTAGAAGATTATGTCTTAGGCCTTCTACATAAAGCACATTTTTTGTTTTGGATTTCCCATCCAAACTAAGAGTCCCTTTACCACAGATTTTAGTTGACCTGTTATCTCCAAAACTGATTGTTCCTCTGTTTGTTTCTTTTAAGACCAAAAACTTTTCCTTTTCACCAGTCATATGTTTTGAAAAACCACTATCAAGATACCATTTTTCTACTTTGTCTTGAGCATGAAAAGCAGTTTGAACTATCATTGACTTATATTTGATCTCATTTCTCTTTTTAGTGAACTCAAGGCTAGATCTATCCAAACTGCACATCCTTGCTATATGCCCAAAATTCTTGCACTTGTAACACATGACATTTTTATTCATAAGAGGTGCAAAAGAGTTAACATTTTCCTTACTATGGCTATTCAAAGACTTATTGCAATTAATAGCTTTGTGACCAAATTTCTTGCAGGAAAAACAATAGCCATGGAAAGTATTATGTAACCTGTTTTGATGCCTTGGATGATTGTTCTTCTTGTGACCAATTGGAATCCATCGCTCTTCAGGATGAAGATTGATCTTGCTCGAAGACCCTATTTCATGAATGGTGATACAATCCTTCTTTTGCTTTTCACATGAAGTATTCTATCTAAGAGCCAACTGTTCCAACTTCACTCTAAGAGACATAACCTCTTCTTCTAGTTTCTCGCAATCAGATTCCTTTCCTTTGAGAGCCTTTGTCAGAACCTGTTCAACCTTCTTCCCTTATTCAGCTAGAATTTTAAAGTCTATAACACTTTGAGACAATTCTGATCTTGTTGTCTCTTCTTCCTGACATTGATGCTTGAGAACATAATTCTCTTCCCTAAATTTCTCAAGCTTTCTCAAAGCCAAGAAGAATTCACCTTTGAGATCGAACTCAACCTCTTCATCTCTTTCTAAATTTTTATGTTCCTCTGATATATCCTTCTCCAAGTTGTTAGGCTATTTCTAGAGAGACTGGCTCTAATACCAATTGAAGAACATGGACTTATACTGAGAGGGGGGGTTGAACAGTATAAGACTTAACCAATTATTCATTCTAACTTTAGATAGCAGTGGCATCAACACAACATTAATCAAGACAGAAAGCATCACACATTTAAGACCCATTTTTAACGTGGTTCACCCAAATGGTTGGGCTACGTCCACAAAAACTTTTCTCTAAAAGTTATCTCAAAGATATTTGGGAATCCTTCCCAATTACAATGTTTATGAGCCTCGACCCAAAGTAGATACCTTCCCCTATGCTCTGGAAATGATCCCTCAGAAGATCAACTGCCTCTACCTCTTGCCAGCACGTGGAACTCCTTTCCACTAAAGACCTCCTGTCCTCAATGCTTAGCCTAAGAGACCTCTACCTTCTATGATCACGTCCATAGCAGCTCAGCAACCTGTACCAAACACAGTCAATCGGTCTAGTACAAGTCTTCCTCTGTCTATCAAATTTGTCCAACACTTGAACAAATCAATCCTCTACACACAAGCCTTATCAAAGACTTGCCAAATCTATCCTCAGGTTCTTCTCAAAGAACCAATGCTCCTCTGTCCTCAAGTTCTTTTATAGAACTATCAAATTCAGCTCACAAGTCCTCTGCTAGGACCTGTCCAAATCTGCTCACAAGTCCCCACCGAAACCTATCCAAAAACTCAGCAAGCTCACCAAGAAAAACTTTCTTAGTAGGAAATCACAAAGTGAATTGTTAGAGACCCAATGTGATTTGTCAAACTCATAGAAGCATAAAGAGAATTTTTAGAGACTCAATATGTTCTATACTCAAATCCCAATCTCAAAACTCAACTCAAATCAACTCAGCTCAATCTCAATCTCAAATCTGAAAACTCAACTCAATATCTAAAATGGATAGGATAGAATGTTTTCTTTCAATAACATGAAACCCCAACAATTGTCAACTATGCAAAGAATCACATACAATGATACTCATGTTATTTTCACCATCAATTAGGGTTTCAACAACAATGCTCATCAAACAAGGTTTAGTCAACCAACACAATTCAACTCAACATCAACCTTGAAGCATTCAACCAATCATCACAAGAAAAAGAAACAAGTAGAAATCCTTTTCCCTCCAAAGATATTTGAACAAAATAGCCACCAACATAATATCACCAAATGCAAAGAATAACTTGCTCAAATCAACTCAATGGAGTAAGTCCAAATCATGTATCAAGTAAAGCACTAACTTGATCAAAACAACCTCTATGGAAGCAACTCAACCATCAATATCAAAACAGCCAACTAAGGGTTTTACCATCTTAATGCAAGTAGAAAGACTTACTAACATAAACCCTAGTGCAAAAATGCTTCCTCTTCCTCAACTAGAATTATGCATTCACCCAAAAACTCATCAATGATTTTAATGCATAAACAATCTTCAATATCCAGAAAATAGGATTTACACCAACAAAAATACCTAGTAGACAACCTTTTCACTCCAAACTCAGTTTCAGAAAATACACCATCAACAATATACATGGAAGAAGTTGCCCATACCTTTACTTTGATGAAGAATGAGAACTCAAACCCTATCACAACACTTGGCCAACCTTAGTTCTCCAACCTTTGGAGAAAATGAATAACACCACCACACATGCTAAAGCGCTTTCATTGCTGCTATCCTCATGCATCACGACCAAAATGAAATTTCCCACAACATGGGTCAAACTTGGCACCTCTACCCAATGCTTCTTCACTCAACACACCACCACCATTGGAGCACAAGTTCCCAATGAAAAATATAATGTAATCCTATGTGTTGTCTTCCTTCAATCGCCAAGGATCTAAAAACGTAAACGTTTTCCTCAAGACACCACAATCATCATGAGCGCTATCCAAAAATGTAACTCCCAAAAAACATAGTTCGCAGTCTTATCAAATGTCAGAGAAACGCAATCTATCAGACGTCAAGCGCAAGAAAAGCTTGAGCAAATCTATATGGATGGACAACGAAATACAGTGAAAAACATCGCTTTTACGAAGGACACAGAGCTACGAAATTACATCGATAAAAGGTACATTACTTTAGAAAATCATCCCCACTTATATAGCCATTTCCCCTTAATTTTTTGACGTCGACGCTCCTCCAACGATGGCAAAACGTCGACGAATGAAATCTTTATCTACGTCGCTTAAGGGTTAAAAGACCCTTTAATAATAATTAAAATAATAATTATTATTATTTTATTAATAATAAATTAAACTTAGACCTTTGTCAAAGGTTTGAGTTAATTTAATTATTAATAATAAACATGGACCTTCAAGGTTTTTCAAGAAAAAACCTTTGCATTAAGTTAAGCTTGGTTTTAATAAAAACCCTTAATGAGTCCAACTAGTTTTAAGAAAAACCGTCACCATGGTTTTAATAAAAACCCTTTAACATTATGAAGCTTCTCAAGATATTTTTGACATCACACTTTTTCTTGATATCAACACAAAAATGCCTTTTGACATCAATGACAACTTATACACTTGAGCAAAGGCAATGTACCCAAAATTGCCAAAAATTTCCTTGAATCTATTGACAATTCACTTTAAAACATTTTTTTATTTTAAATAGAACATCCAAGCTTCACTATAATTATTCCCTCCAATTACAAAATATAGAATGCATTTTTAATTGAGCTCTCTCCAAACCGAACAAGCTTTAAATTAAATATGAAGGTTTATCTTTAAAAAAACATATGTTTTTCCTCAATGTTGTCGTATTTATATTTTTTTGGTTGTCAATTTGATGCACTCATTGCGTTCGCTACATGTAACATCCTCCTTGATTATATTTCCAAGATTTATCCTAGATAAGGAATTATAAATCTTGTGACAACCAATCACATTCCATTGTTGCACTCAGACATAATTTCATTCTTTAGTAGGCCTTAATATGCTTTGAATATAAAAAAAATCTCTCAGCTCCAACGTTCGCATACTAGGCTACAACTCTCCTTTCTGTTTTGAACTTCCAATGCTTGTATTGACATCTCAAATTTTCGTAGTTTGGGCTTCAATTCTCTTCTCAAGATTTTCTATATTTTGCTTCCTACAATGCAAGCTTGTATTCTCCAATATTTCCAAATAATTGTTTTTCAATCCATGATTTCCAAAATTTTAAATCAAACAGTTCTCTCTTCCTTTCAATATTCTCAATTCATTCAAAAATTTAGTTTTCAAATTTCAATTTCAAATTCTTCTTATATCTCCCACAAATGTTTCTTCCTCCAAATAATTCTTCTTATATCTCCCACAATTTACTTTTCTCCAAATAATAATTTCTTCAATAATTCAATCTTCTTCCAAAATAAATTTCTTCAAATAAATTTAATTATGTCTTACCTAACAATTTCTTCTTCAATCTGCTATGATTTCCAACACTCTTTTGAGCTGGTTATCATCAACTTTGGACGACCTCAACTCTTCTTTTATTCAATCTTCCAGTGACCTCAACCCAACTTATTTCTTCTTTCTTCTCTACTTTCTCTTCTTCATCAATCTCCAATATTCATAGATGCATCTTTGAATTATCACAGATAACTTTGGTGTAACTACAAGCCTTCCTTTTTTAAGGCTTCGTTTCTTATAAATACAATATACTTATCACTTGTCTTCTACAAATCTGGGCCTTCCTTCTTCAAGGCTTGGCTTCTTATAAATACAGTATACTCACTACTTGTCTTCCACAAATATAGGCCTTCCTTCTTCAAGGCTTGGTTCCTTCAAAAATGATCTTCTTGGTGCTAACTCTTTAAAAATTTATAATCTCTCTCATCGTAGCTTTTATGCGAATGTTAGCAAAACACCACTCTACTTATAGGATAATTTCCATAGGATCACAATATTTCTCACACAATAATGCACAAATAAAAACACTAGAATATTATTGATAAAATCTACAATAACATGCATAAATAAAGGTTCGAGGTGTAGACCAATTGGTTCATCCAAACCCCATAAGGGGTGCGGAGGTCCAAGGTTCAAATCTCGAGCCTTGCTAGACTGAACGCTTGTCCCTTTCCTGGTGCTTTCAGCGGCGTAAAAGGTTTAAAATGATTGTTGCATGGTGGTTATAGGGGTAGACTATGCGAAGATCTGTGTGGCGGCTTCTGGGGCGGACAGCACAGAATACTGTTTCGGCCATAAAAGCTGGACGGCCTGCCCGAATTCATGGCAGCTATCGATTCCACCATGTAAATACAAAAAAAACCATGCATAAATGCACTGGTATTTCGATACATAATACAAAGATTTATCTTCAATATATAATTACATGAGACTCTTCATATGCATGTATTTTGACCTTTTCTATTCTCTCAAATATTACATAATGATAAATTCTCTCATGATTTCATAACTCTCTACTTCACACAAGACACCTCACACAATTCTTCACTTACACACATGACATCTTTCACTCATAACTCACACTTGATTACATGACACATAAACACTCTTCACACCTTGACACATACTAAATAATAAACATACACCTTAATATAAATATTTACAAAGGTACTCAAGGTACCAAATAATGTAATATCACCAATAAAGCCTAAATAATAAGAACATAACCAAAATCTAGTCCTACTAAGGGTATTTAATATCCTTTAAGTAGTTGTCATATAAGATACTAGGTTATATGGGGTATATAGCAAGCTCAGTTTTCCATCAAACCGTATAGGGTCTCACATATACTTATGCCTAGTAAGAAGTATATTATAGTGGGCTAGTGGGATTCATATGGAGGCATATTATTACCTCTCACATACCATCTTGGCCACATATCCAAGTGGTCACTTTCATGTATCATTGGCAACACATGTATTGTTATCTCTCACATACCAATAGGTGTATAGAGAGGAGTCAGGTATATAGGAACCTTCATTATATTAGGAATCCCTTGAGGTATATAGGTCATATTTGGTATATCAAGGGAAGGGGATGTAAGGTTGTAAAAGCATCTTCTCTTTATTCTATAGTCAACTCTATAATTTTTTTTTTTAATTAATTGAACATTTCTTTTCTTTTCGATCCATACCCAAGAGATGCTACTTAACCCATAGCACTACTCATCAATTTGCCATCAACCCTAACCCTTTAGTTGAAATTCCTAAAGGCAACCCCACAATTGAGAATCCAAAATTCAAAGAAGAAGATGAGGGTACTCCTCCTCAGGTTCTCTAACCCCCATACATGATGATCAAGGAAAAGTGATTTTTAAGTCTACTACTCACAAGACCCTTTTCTTGCATAAATATTGGGAATTCATGGAATCCCTCCTTAGGGAAAATCATGATATCCTAAGTATTTTTATAGGGGATGGTTCACTCTTGGACTGTCCCCAACAACTCAATTTAAATGCTTGAATTAATTGGATCCATCCTTTGGATATTTAAATTCAAATATTAATACATTAACTTCTAATGTCACTGATTCTAATCCCCTATCATCACCACTTTTGTGAATGCTAGGATGCAAAACCTCCCATACTCCTTAGGATATCATTCATCTTTGCATTCCCTTGAAGAACTATTACAAGGTTGTTGGAGTATATTACATTATTTCATACATGCTAATATACCCCATGGTACCTTCATGGTATATTTGTAAATAATAAATTAGGGTTGAGTCATAGTTTAGAGTGTAAGTTATATTTCCCCTTTTATGTAAGTGTGAATGTGTAGGAAATGCACAAGTGTCATGTGAGTTAGAATGCAAGTGTAAGTTGAGTCTATGTGCACAAGTATCTTGTATATATAAGAATAAATATGTAATGTAAATATGTGCACAAATATCTTAGATTAGAATGTGCAAGTTATAGAAGTGTAAGATTCATGTATAGGTGTGCATATGTTATAGTGTCAAGTGTTCATCAAGTATGCAAGTGTCAAGTAGTCAAGCCAAGAGTCATGAGACTTGGCATATGGAGAGCTATAGTCAAGTATCCAAAGAGTCACACTACTATGGTTATAATATGGAGATAATTCTCCATAAGATATATGAGATTGAATACAAGGAGAACAAGCATTGTCATTGTAAGAGAAGTAATAAATATTGTATACATTTTGAGCAATTAATATTGTAATTTGT
Source organism: Wollemia nobilis (assembly GCA_028583015.1). Classification (NCBI taxonomy): domain Eukaryota; kingdom Viridiplantae; phylum Streptophyta; class Pinopsida; order Araucariales; family Araucariaceae; genus Wollemia; species Wollemia nobilis. The sequence continues at coordinate 5,816,894 of JAQPPZ010001836.1, read as the reverse complement.
TCTTCATGCATAGTACATTAATGATTCAGGCTATTTACATTTAAATTTCAACATATTATTGATTGTTATTTGATTTTTTTATTGGTGAAAGGGGTTTTAAAAGGATCATGTAACCTTTTACAAAAAGAGGAAGGCTAGGATAGAATCTCCTAGCTAAAATAAAACAATAACAAGGAAACCTATTCATGGCACCAAAGAGGAGCTACGAAAGCAAATAAAGAGGCCCACACAGGGGTAAATAAGAAAGCCTTTAGAGGTAAGAATAGAAACCCTTGCAAGGGTAAAGGAGAGCTTCCTCCATATAAACAAAACACCTCGCAAGGTTGGAACACAAAAAACAACTAAGTTAGTTTCCAGTGTTATCACATCACGACCTGCATCAACCCGACCATATTTGTCCACTAGACTTTTAAACTCATCCAAAATTTCATGTTGGTATTTGTATTCCTCCAAGAGTGCATCTGCTTGAATCAATAGGGAGGAGGTCATCTTAGCAGCTCTAGATAGATATTTCATGATATCATAAAGTTCTTAGAGGTGGCCCTTATTAGAAAGGGATGGCCAATAAGAAATACAAGAAGCCAGCATAGGTTGTTTGGAAGAGCATTCTTAAGGGTGGCTTCTTTTGGAAGTAGGAGTGCTCTCTAGTTTAACTTGGAAAGGCAAGGAATCCTTCAACTGATATTTATTATTTATGATAATGGGTGTCTTACGTTTCCCACTAGCAGACTTACTCCTAGTGGAGTAACAATGAGGTTCAGACTTTACTATACTCGAGGTTTCCTCTACTTTTACCTCAAATTCAAGCATTCAATTGGCTCTTGGTGATGATCAACCAATATCAGTAGTGACATCCATAGGTGCAACAGCTATGACAACCTCTCTTCTATCTTCTCTCTTGAGCACATGCATGTATATAACCAGTTGAAGCCCTTGATGAAGGAAAAAATAAGAGACTTCCTTTTTGACATTCATAAAAGAGTGCTCAATTGACCTATAGAGTTATTCAAGGATGTTGATTGTATTTTCCCCCTATAGATGATTGATGAAAGCTAAGTGGAAGCTCCTCATAATAGCACCAAGACCATCCATCATGAAATATTACAGCACAGTAATCATAACAATATCCCAGGGTTTAGGGAGTGTCTCTTTGATGATCTGCATTTTATCTCTCCTTAGATTCTCCTCCTTATCCTTGAAGAGAAAAATTTCACTTTGCAAAGAGTGCTTTTATCTATGAATAATATCCCTGTCATTGGGTAAACCAATGATTTCAGTCAAAATATCAATGGTGACAATAAAACTCAAGCCTCAAATGGTGACATGGTCATCGTCCCATGTTCAAGCAAACTCCATGGATAGATCCATATCATTTCCACTAAATTTTTACAAGTGAATTAGCCCATGATCCTTGAATATGTATTCTATGAGGTTATTAAGATGGAGAGATGCAGGTTCAAAATGATAGCTAAAATCCATGATGAATTTTTTAAAACAGACATAGATAAGGGAAGGAAAATACAGCTAAACGTTTAGAGGTAGAAGAAAATGTGGATGTAGAATGTTGTAGAACAAAATTATTTCTAATAATATAGGGAAGGGAGGGTTCTGTCTTGAAAATTTTTCTGGGGGAACACAACCCAAAGAGGAAAGAAGGAGGACATATTTCCCATGCAATATGGATTGGAAAAATTGATGCTTTTAAGGGTTCACCAATCATAGAAAAGAGATATGACTTAAGAATGGTTCTACCAATTATAGTGTAGTAATTCTCAAGTTATTTCTAGAGGAAACCATGTACCAAGGAGAATGAGTCATCCAAGGAGTAGAGCATGATTTAGAGATGCCTTTAAATTCCATTAAGGAGCAGATCTTCCACACATGATCTGGGAAAGACAACCAAATCCTAATAACATGGTAGTACATAATTCCAAGGTATTGATTCCCATCCTTGTTGGCACTCCCCACAAGACCATTAGTGTCATTAGTATAATAGGAAGAAGTGTCATAGTGATGATATCCAAGTGTGTTGGTACTTCGTATTATTGATCCACCATTGGAAATAATTCTTAGCAATTTCACGTGCCACAGGAAGTTAGAAATGCTTCTAAAATCCACCCTATAATAAATCCTCCACTCGTGGCAGAAAAGGAAAGAGGTATCAGATCATACAAAGAAACAATCTCTGATCATTGCTACCATCATTATGTTGAACATTCACCACAAAAAAACCTAGTATCCCCCAAAAGAGGGTTACATGGGTGCTATGTGTCACCAAAAAGTTGTGAGTGTCCTCAAAAATGAGAATTTGAGCTTCAATGTCGTCATCATGCTAAACATACACCATCGCGAGCCCAGTATCCCATAAAAGAGGAGGTACATGGAAGCTATGTGTCACCACAGAGGTGTGAGTGACCTCGCAAATGAGAGTTTGAGCCAACTCATCCACCAGAAAATAGGGGCACCAATACACAGAGGTTTGGGCCAATAAAAAAAAGATAGAAGGAAAATATCTCAAAGAGCCAATGAGGGAGAAAAAATAAAAAACTTCAAGACAAAAGGCACCAACCCCTCCAATACTAAATGATAGGCTCAAATAAAATATGAGGACAGGGAATTGCCATCGAAAAGAGAAGGGGGGAAGATATTAGTCTAGATGGTAAGGTTAGGCTTAGAGATGCCCAAGTTAGCTAAGAGGTCAACGACTTGATTACCTTCTCTTAAGACATGTTGAATGGAGAAATGTTGATTATCTTATCTGATTGTTATTTGAGTTATTATAAGCCATTATATACATATTAATTTTTTTTTATTATTCTATTCATATCATTATCTTGAACATATTATATTGTGGCTATTTTATATTGGATCCTATGAGATATAACCTATGATATTTCATGGTAGTATTAAGGCTTAAAAATACATCGAAGGCATTATGAGCTATTTGGTATCTCAATAAGTGAACAGAAGTTATGTTGATAACCTAGATGTACCATCAAATATCCTAATTTATAATCCTCATATCAATAAATTTCATTTTAATGTGAGCATAGGTTTTACTCAAAACCCTAATCCCATGATCTCTAATCTGTTATCTTTTATTTTCAAATATTTTTGGAGTAATTCATATAAGGCCAATCTCAAAATTATATGTCCAAGTGAGTCAAACTTGTTCTTATGTCAATTATAATTTTCCTCCTTTATATTAACACATACCTTTTGGGCATGTTAGAAGTATTACATTATTTGGTACTAGTGAAGTGCCATGAAGTACCATTGTAAATATTTAGTTTAGGGAGTGTGTTTAATATTTATCAAAAGTATATGTCAAAGTGTGAAAAGTGTTTATGTGTCATGTAGTTATGATTTATAGTTTTCAAGTGTGCAAGTGAAGAGTCTTAAGTGATGTGTGTCAAGTGTGTAAGTGAAGATTCATGTGAGACGCGTCAATATGTGTTTTTCATAATATAATAAAGGCATGTGAAAGGTTGCATCTCCTAAGAGTTTGAGAAGAGAAAAAATTAGGAGTATTGAATAGTCATTTGTAAGGTTATATATTGGATACAAAGCTCCATGCTATGAAAAATAAGTAACAAGTTTGTAATGAAGTTTTTAGTAAGAGTTTTTTATTATCAATGAAGTGTTATTTTGTGTAATATTGGTGTTGTAATTATTTGCAAATATTTTTAAGATCCTGGGAACTTGGACCTGTAATATCTTTAGGATAATTTTCTAATAGTGATATCATAGCCACATTAGTTAGCCTTATTTAAGGTGGAAAAAGAGAGGAAGAGTGAGAATATTGAAGGAGAATAACATTTATTTGTTGTGGAATTGAAGAATGATTGTTGAAGATAGAAGCAGAGATATTGGAGGATTGCAAAAGATATTAAATGTAAAGAGATTGATGGAAGAAGATCAGGGAAAGTTCAAAGAGGAATATTTGAAAAGAGATTTTTTGAGGAGATATTGCTAAAGATAGTTGCTTGAAGACATGGATGTTGGATTCAGAGAAGATTATTGAAAGCATATATTGAACGTTAGAGAAGGATGAATAATGGAGACAGAGGAGGATGAACAATGGAGTTTTTTGAAAGGCATGTATTGGAGAATTTGAAGAGGACAAAATTTATTGAAGGAGAAATTTTGTTGGATGTTTGTTTATGAAGATATTTTCTAGAGATAACATGAGAGAAGATATTTTCTTGAGAGCACATGTGAGAAGACATTTGGTTGAGAGAATTTTTTGGATGCTTGTTGAAGAATATTACTAGAAATCACAAGTGTAATTCAAAAGATATTAACCTGAGCATGGATAATAAAGTGAAGGATGATACTAAGATCTGGACCTAAGAACATTGAATTCAAAAATTCAAAGATAATGTAATGAAGCTAAAAAGAGTAGTGAATCCGAAGAGAGTGCAATGAAGCCAAAGTGAGGATAATGAAGCTCAAGAGAGAAGTGAAGTTGAAGATAGTGTTGTGAAGTCGAAGAGATTAGTGAAGCAAAAGAAAGTGCAAAGGAATTTTAAGATATTAAACCTAAGTTTTTGAAGCAAAATACTTAGACTGTAGTAATGCTTGTTATAAGCAGACAATGCAGATAACACCTATTTCAAATGCCGTAATTTGGTTCAAATCAATACATGGTGAATACCAAGGTAAAATATTAAGTTTTAATATTATTAATGAGCACATTAGATTTATGAGTTGCTTTGAGCATTTTATTTGAAGGAGATAATTATTTTTAGGAGTTATAAGGATTTGAAGATTAATTTGGAAATTATAAGGTTAAACTTGGGAGTTAAAAGGAATCATTAAGGAATGAATTAATGAATGGGAGGTATAAGGAAATTAAATTTTTGAAATTTGAATTGAAGATTGAATTAATTGGAGTTTGGGTTAAATTGAAATTTGAATGAAGGAATTGAAAGTTGAAATTTGAAATTGGAGGAAATAATTTGAAATTAAAATTTGGGAGTTATAAGAAGAGGAAAAATAAATTAAAATTGATTAATTTTAAGAGTATTGAATGAGTTCTACTATGGAAAATATAATTTTTTTCATTTCTAAATTACAACTTTTGAAATGACCAAATTTTACATCATGGAAAAATAAAATGAAATCAATTCTCATTGTTGAAAAACTTTGGGATATAATAAATGGAACAAACGATATGCCATAGGATGAAATTGGAAAATAAAAATATAAGGATCATAATGCAAGAGCTTTTATGCTAATTACGTTTGGCATAACAAGTGAAATTCAACCATATATAAGTGAAGCAAAGACTTCAAAAGTGTTTGGGAAAAATTATGCAAAATATTTGAAGGAAAAAATGAAGTGACTATTTTGTATTTGCAATCACAATTATATTCTTTGAAGGTTCATAGTGGAGAAAGTATAGAAATTTTTCTTTGAAGGATAGTAGAATTAAAATTCAAGTTATTAACTATGCGAGAAGAAGTGGAAAACAAGTTTATTGTCCAAGTTACATTGAGAGCACTCATAAAATTTTAAAATCAATAGTCACTCCTCTTCAAGTGCTAAATAAGACCATATACTTTGATTAATTAGTTAATATTTTCCAATATTCAAAGATGAAATGACTAGTAATGCTCTAATATCAAATAAAAATACATCAAATAATATTGCAACATCATCACAATCTCAACCTGAATGGAGAAGAAAATATTGTCACATATGTAATATAGAAGGTCATACTACAAGCTATTACAAATATAATTCTTTGAATAAAATAAATCAAATGAATAAACCTTTTCAAAGGTTCCAACCGAGACAATATCATATTTGATATCATCATTGCAATAACAAAGATCAAAAGAATAAATATAAAAGGAAACTTAGTGCAAGAAGTTCAAGAGACAAAAAATGAAAGTGAAAATGAAATAATATCCCTTATGGAAAGTATTTTAAACAATGAAGATGACCAAATTGGAGATGAGTGCGATAAGAATGACAATACAAATCATTCAAAATTTTCTAAAGGAATTGATGTTAAAGATAAAAAAAATAAAAGTAGTTGAAAAATATACAACAAGAACAAATGAAATACATGGATTAAAATCAAGATCATTTCAGAATTGTAATATTTTTGAGAGGACCAAACCAAAAATAGATCATAAAAAGAAAATTGAAATATATTATGGATGGATCAATAAATTAGAATGGAAGATTATTATGGACATGTTAATATGTTTTTATGGACACAAATAAATTCTGATGAACATTGAAGAAAACATGTTTATAGGACAATGCTAGAACTTCAAGCATTACGAGAGCCAAATCTGAAGAACGAAGACCAGAGTCATAGAAAATTCTTAACACTAAATTATGTAATACAAGGGCATGTTAGAGGTATTACATTATTTGGTACCATTGAAGTACCATTGTAACTTTTTAGTTTAGGGAGTGTTTTTAATATTTGTCAAAAGTATGATTCAAAGTGTGAAAAGTGTTTATGTGTCATGTGAGTTATGAGTTATAGTTTTCAAGTGTGCAAGTGTCATGTGTGCAAGTGAAGAGTCATAAGTGATAGGTGTTAAGTGTAGACATGAAGAGTCATGTGAGATGTGTCAAGATGTGAAGTAGGATGTTATGTAATCATGAGAAGCTTTGTCATAATGTAAAAAAGGCATGTGAAAGGTTGCATCTCTTGGGAGTTTGAGGAGAGCAAAAATCAAAAGTATTGAAGAGTCTTTTGTAAGGTTATATATTGGATAAAAGCTCCATGCTATGAAAATGAGTAAAAATTTTGTAATGAAGTTTGTGTTAAGAGTTATTTATTATCAATAAAGTGTTATTTTGTGCAATATTGGTGTTGTGAGTGTGTTGTGATCATTTGCAAGTATTTTTAAGATCTTGGGAACTTGGACCTATGATATCTTTGGGTTCATTTGTCAATAGTGTAATCAAATCTAATTTCTTTTAAACAACAAATGGCCACAATCCAAGGGTCTTCCTCTAGGTAGAATACTCTTAAGATGTCTTTTCCAATCAACCTTTAGATTATTTTGTAGCTAGTTGCCCTTCCCCTCCCAATATTGAAGCTCCTAAGTTTCAAATGTATGGAAGAAAGATCTTATCAACCATCTTAGGTTGTTTAGAAATATTTGTGGTGATATTTATTATGATGAAACATTGATACTTAAAATATTTTCCAAGAGACTTAGTGGCATTGCCCTGGGATGGTGCTAACAAATACCGAGGCACTCTTAAGAGCTTTAAATATCTTGTCAATATATTTTTTAAATAATTATCTATTTGCATTGAGGATAAGGTAATGGTTAGTGACCTATATAAGCTCAATCAATAAAAATATAAGAAATTTGTAAGCTTCTTGTCAATATGGCAAACCTTGGTGGGTAGAATACAATATGTCCCTCCACTAAGAGACCTTTTAGACATCTTTATAGGTAATTTTAATGATAAATTGGCTTTCCATTTGGAGATAACCAATATATCTTCTTTTGAAGATGCCATTGACATGGCCAAGAGATTAGAGACTTCCCTCCTCAAGTGTGTGAAAATTAAAATCCAAATCCTATAAGGATAAAGATAAGTATTCCTCTAACCCAAAGGGGTAATACAAGAACAAGCACATTGTAGGCAATGTAGTTATCGAGTCATGGCAAACCAACAATGTGAGTGTTGTAAAAACCCTTCAAAAGCTTATTCTAGGGACACCATAACAACCAAATCCTAGGAGGAAGTACTCCTAATTAGAAGAACCTCCTTTAGTCATCCTATATCAACTCCTAAAATCTATAATGGTGGAGCTTCCACTTGCCAAGCCTTTGGATCCTAGAATGGAAAAAGCTTCTTGGTTTTTTCAAGATGAGCAATGTGTCTTCCATTGTGTTAATGGTTATGCAACCAATAAATGTATGAGCCTTAGGAACATAATCCAAGACCTTATTGATAAAGGTAATTTCATTCTTAGTAGCTTTGAATCTTAGCCCTCTTGTAATAAATACCTTAAAAAAATTTAAAATCTATTGCCCAATCATAATCAGAACTAGAACATAAAAAATAACATTCACTATAGGAATCTCCTGCCTCCCAATCAAAGGATGGTGGGAACAAACCATTCTTCTAATCATGTTTCTTGCATTTTTACTGTAAGCAAACAACATAAATATCCTTCATATCAGCAACCTTCAATCTCCTTTGGTCCTTCATGCAAAAATAATTTCTCCCCTAAAGGACCTCTATTAATTATTTAATCAAGAGCTAATGCTAAGGGGACCTTGAATTTGCTTCATCAACTTGAAATTACTCTGGTCAAAATCTCCCTTATTGAGAATCTCTAGACCTCTCCAACCCATAGGGATATCTTACTAAAAAGTTTGAATGAATAATATATTCCTCAAGATCTCAACCTAGATGACTTCACTTTTATGGTGGGATCCGTTGGGGTTAATCATACAACTATATCATTCTATAAGAATGATATCACTCCACCCCTTATGGTCTAAGAGCTCCCTCTAAGAGCTCCCATTATACATCATGAGCCACATTAGTGATAGGTTTATCAAATGGATCCTAATCGACAATGGCTCTAGTCTTAATGTTTGTCATCTAAGATTCATCAGTCATTTTGGGCTATCCCAATAGGATTTGAAGAAATATGATCTTGTTATAAAGTCATTTTATAATGGGGAGCATGAGGCTAGTGACACTATAGTCTTACCCCTCAAATTTGACCTTGCATCCTCAACACTCTTTTTTATTTCATGCCTTATACATTAACTTACAACATTCTCCTTGGGAGGCAATGGATCCACATGAAGTGGGCTATTCCTTCAACTCCTCATAAATGCCTCAAATATGAAAATAAGGGTAATATTGATCATATTCTAGCTAATCCTGAGCCTTTTACCTATTGTCAGGTGATTAAGGTCAAAAATACTAAGGCTCATAATTGTGAAGAACACAAGCTTATACTGAGAGGGGGTGAACAGTATAAGACCACTTTTTACTTTTCTTTCCCAATCAATATTATGCAATATATTAATGGAAATATCAACAATAGTAATCAAAGCAATGCACAAATAACCACACACAATAGAGACACCAATTTAATGTGGTTCACCCAATGTGGGCTACTCCACGGAGAAAATATTTCACTAAAATTTTCTCAACAAATCTCTTGGGAATCCTTTCCCTATTACAATGTTTATGGACCTCTATCCAAAGGAGACACCAATCCCCTAATCAATTTCATGGATCTCTATCCATAGGAGAACTCTTTCTCCTTTGCTCTAGTTGGTGATCTTCTAGAAGAACTATTGCCTCCACTGCACTGGCTTATGGATCTCTATCCACTGAAGACTCCTACCCTCACTTAGAAGACCTATCTTCACTGCCCTGGCTAATGGACCTCTATCCACTGGATATTGTCATCCTCTATACTCTATCACCTCCAAAGCTTACTCTCAACTCTGTCTCAAATCTGCACTAAACATAGTCCTTCGATCTAGCACAAATCTACTCAATCTCTGTCCTCAAATCTACACTAAACACAGTCCTTTGGTATAGTCTCAAATCTACACTAAACATAGTCCTTCGGTCTAGCACAAATTTTCTTAATCTCTGTATCTAGTCTGGAACAAACTTGTCCTCAAATATGCACCAAACTCTATCCTCAAATCTATCCTCAAGCCTTAACACAAAGCTTGACTCAATCACAAATCAACTCTGCTATATCTTCCCCAAACCTTAACCCAAGGTTTGAACAAATCAATCAATCAACTCTGCTCTCAAGTCTTCTCAAAGACTTGTCTCAAATCTTCCTTGTAAGCTTCCATAAAAACTCACACTAATCTATCCACAAGTCCTCTCTAGAACTTGTCCAATCTGCTCAACAAGTCTTCACCAAGACTTACCTCAAATCTGCTCAACAAGTCCTCACTAGAACTTGTCCAATATCACATAAACATATAGAGAATTGTTAGAGACTCAATATGCTTCACACTCACAACAATGCTCAATCACTTTCAATCTCTCTTTTTACCATAGAAACATATAGAGAATTGTTAGAGACTCAATATGTTTCACACTCACAAACACTCAATCACTTCCAACCTCTTTCTCAAATCAATTTAGAATATAGAACAATTTGTTTCATAGAACTTGAACTATCACTTCAACACTTCCAATCAACTAGGCTCAATCAAATTCACTCAACCAATCACTTAATGAAAGCTTTTTCAACAATGCTTATCAAAAAAACCTCACATAACAATGATACTCATGATCTCTCCCCCCCCCCTTTAGATTGTTCTCCTCTTCCCCTCACAATGATACTCATGATCTTTCACAAACCCTAACCATACACATGAAGGCTCACTCAATATTTCCAACAATGCTTATCAAACAAGGTTTCTATCATCAACCTTTATTCCAGAAAACCTCCTGGATCACAAATAAAACTCAACAATGCTTATCAAACAATCCTTTTCACTCCAACTTAGCATTCACAACATCCAATCCAACAATATTTTTCTCACAAGGAAGATGTACCCATACCTTTTATTTTGATGGAGATATGTCTTCAAAACTTGTCTTAACCACAATCAAATTTTTCTTTACCAACACTAGGGTTAGGTTACCACAACCTCTCTCAAGATCTCCACAAAATAATTTTCTCAAAGATTATTTTTCATACAAAATAACAAATCCTTTTGTACACCTTATAATATCCAAACTCACAATATTCAATTCAATAATTTCACCATAACACAACACTTAACAATTTTCCATGCACACCTTATAATCTCCAAACTCACAATATTCAACTCAACAATTCATTAAAAACAACATGCATAGCAAAACCCTTATACACCTTATAATCTCCAAACTTTATAACTTTCAATCACCCAAAAACTAAAATAAAAATATTTTAATTTTTCTTTACCTTATAACTCCCCTAAGCTCTTAACATCCACTAAATCTCAAAGCACTCAAATTTCAACACCAAAAATTGAATGACATACCTCTTGTTTGTTCTACCCATAAAAATATCTTCGATGGATTTGACCACGTGACTTATGCTCTCCCAACGCCTTAGCTCCAAGCTAGGCCACCAAGTGGGCTGTGCACCCACGTGAAACTTAATGTGCACGTTGTCCAACTTAATCCTACCGCCTCATGAAATGCCAAGCAAAATGAACGATGGCTCTTCCTCCAAAATATCGATCACGTGGATCAAACCATGATCTCCTCCATGCAAACCCTAACACATTTCCAACTATCATCTACACTACCACCGTCGGTGGGAAGTCAAACCACCATGCAAGCTTTGTTGTTTGGTTTTCCCTCCAAGCACTTTGAAATTCGAATTGTCCTCTTCTCTAACACAACACTCGATATTCGCATTCGAAGGTGTGATAGGAACTTAGGAAATAGAAAACATTTCCTATATAAATACTTAATCACCTTTTGATTTCTCACATCGACCCTTTTTTCGAATTTAAAAATTCAAATTTAATTTATTTAAATATTAAATTAAAACCTTTGCCTTCTTTATTAATTTAAATTAAAATTTTAATCAAAGATTAAAATATTTTAATTTAAATTAAACCTTTGAAAATTGCTCATGGGTCTTTTCAATTTGGACTTCATTTTTCTTCACCTTGTCATTTGGCCCGAAATATTATAATAATAAAATATTATTATTTAATTCAAGCTTGCTTCTCCTTTCTCGGGTTTTCAACCTTTGGGCCCTTTTTAGGCATATAATATTAAAAATAAATATTATATCCTATCCCTTTCCAAGACCTTCTTGCTTTTGGAAAAACCACTTGATGTCCTTAATGACGACGACATTAAACCAATATTCCTTTGACATCAATGACAACAAAACTACTCAAAATTTCCAACAATCTCCCCCTTTGTCATTGATGGCAACCCCTTTATTTTTACCATTCCTTTTTCTTTTTCAAAAGTTGCTTTCCTTGAGAAATTGCTCCCCTGACTGAATGCTCTCCCCCTAACTCAAATCTCTCCCCCTTTGTCATCAATGGAAAAGGGTCACCTTTGGGGCTCGGGGCTAAGAATGAGACTCTTAGCTTAGCCCCTCCCCCACCTCCTCTTGAGGTGATTAATTCTGGGGTGGGAGTATTTCTACTCCCAGCATACATTGATATTTACCTTTGTCCACTTTCTTCCTCAACTGATTCTTCTGATTCCTCTAACTATTCATGTTCTTGCTTGTCTCTGGAATTTTTGCTCTACACCACTTTGTTGTGTGCCCATCATTATTGCACTTATAACACTTAATTTTGTTATTCCTTAAAGGTGCAAATGTCTTGGGGTTTCTCTTGGTGAAGCCATATCCATTCCTATCATGAACCCTACAATTTACTGCCTTGTGACCAAACTGATTACAAGAGTAGCAATACCCTTGAAAAAGTTGCTTGTTTCTGAAATTTCCATATTCTTGTCTTTCATGTGTCCTACATTGAGAAGATTTGTGCCCAAACCTGTGACATGAGAAACATATTCCATTGAACCTACCTTGCCTTGACCCCATTGGTCTCCTAGTTTCTTTTACCCTGTGTTGGTTCATGTTCCATTTGTTCCTCATTTGTGCATTGTTCCTTTCCTTGTTGAACTTTCTGTTGTCCAACTCATCCTCAGAAGTCTCACTCTCTCTTACACTCTCTTCTTTTAAAGTTTCTTCTTCTTCAGAACTTGAGGTTGACTCCTCTCCTTGTTTCTTTTGTGCCTGTTCAAAACCAAGACCTATCTTGCTTGATGTAGGTTTTTGTGTCTTGATAATCTTATCCAAATTCTTTGAGCTTCTTCCAAACTTGTGTAACCTGTCCTTAGACTCTTTTACTTCTTTCCTTAGTAGAGCCACCTCATGCTCTAAATTTTCACATTCTAAAACTTTTGCTTCTAACTTATCTTTGACTCTCCTTGTCTTAGCCATTGACTTATTTAGATCCTCTATAAGCTTTCCTTTCTCTTCATCATATTATTGAAACTAAAGCTTAAGTTTGGAGTTTTGCTTTCTTACCTCCTTTAATGCATTAAGGGCATGAATAAGTTCACCTTCAAGATCAACTTCTCCTATTTCTGATTCTTCCTCTATTTGTTTACCTTTGAAAACATCTTCATTATTTTCTGACTTGTATTCTATAGGATCACCTCCTTCTTCTTCTAATGCCATAAGAAGATTCTCTTCTGGTCCTTCAAGTGTATCTTCATATTCATCATCACTGAAACTGAATCCATTCTTTGTACAACTATCTTCAATATGACCAAAATTTCCACATCTAAAACACTTGAGAATTATTGGTGACCTTTTCCTAACCATTTCTTTTTCTTTTTCCAGAAATAGAACTTCATCTTTATCATTATCTGAGGAACTATCATCACTATCACTTGAGTACTTACTTGCTTTTTCTGCATAGAAACTCTTCTTTTGCCTTTGGAAGAACTTATTTCCTTGCTTGCCTTGTCCATCCCTGCTTTTCTTTTGGTACCTGTGTTTTTATGTTTCCCTGTTCTTATGATCTTGTTTCTCTTCATCATTGCTATTTCCAGCTTCTTGAAAATCAGATGCATAGTGACCATACTTTCCACAATTGAAACATCTAACAAATTTCATACCTTTAAAATTTCTTGGATCCTTGTTCCTTCTGCCATAGTTTGCTTCTTCATCATTGGATGACTCATTGCTCGAATCTGACTTCTTACCCTTTGTCTTCTTAGTAACTTTGAAGGCTTCTTCCTTCTAGGGAATAGGTTCCTCTTTTGTTCTTATCTCAAATGCTGTGAGAATGCCATGTAATTCATCCCTTGTCAAAAGATCAATATCTTTTGACTCTTCTATTGCTGAAATATTTTCACTAAACCTTTTTGGAAGTGACCTTAGAATTTTATCACACACATCAGGTTCTGTAACTTCAAGCCCAAGTCCTTGCATGGAGTTAACAACCTCATCCACATGAAGTAGATATCCCACAATGTTTTCCTCATCCTTCATTTTTAGGTCTTCAAATGCTCTCTTGAAATTTTGCAATTTTACCCTTTTGACCTTTTTATCTCCTTCATATATGCCTTGCAACTTATCCCAAATTTCCTTTGCTAATTTGCAATGCATAATATTTATAAACTTTGTTTCACGTAAGCCCTTTTGAATTGCATTCATTTCTCTTGAATTGTAATGATGTAGAAGCTTACCATATTTATCTGTAGGTGGAGTTGCCGATGGTGTGTATCCATTTTCAACTGCTTCCCATACTTCATTTCCAAGTGCCATTAGATGAAACTTCATCCTTGTGCTCCATAGTGTATAATTGTTCCCATCGAACAATGGTGCTGAATTTCCTAAGGATCCACTCTGAGAATCCATCTATATTCTTGTAAGCTTTTCCTTCAAGTTGTTAAACTCTTTCGAAGGAACCCGCTCTGATACCAATTGAAGAACACAAGCTTATACTGAGAGGGGGGTGAACAATATAAGACCACTTTTTACTTTTCTTTCCTAATCAATATTATGCAATATATCAATGGAAATATCAACAATAGTAATAAAAGAAATGCACAAATCACCACACACAATAGAGACACCAATTTAACGTGGTTCACCCAATGTGGGCTACTCCACAGAGAAAATATTTCACTAAAAATTTCTCAACAAATCTCTTGGGAATCCTTTCCCTATTACAATGTTTATGGACCTCTGTCCAAAGGAGACACCAATCCCCTAATCAAGTTCATGGATCTCTATCCACAAGAGAACTCCTTCTCCTTTGCTCTAGTTGGTGATCTTCTAGAAGAACTGCTACCTCCACTGCACTGGCTTATGGATCTCTATCCATTGAAGACTCCTGCCCTCACTCAGAAGACCTATCTTCACTACCCTAGATAATGGACCTCTATCCACTAGATACTATCATCCTCTATACTCTATCACCTCCAAAGCTTGCTCTCAGCTCTATCTCAAATCTGCACTAAACATAATCCTTCGGTCTAGCACAAATCTGCTCAATCTCTATCCTCAAATCTACACTAAACACAATCCTTTGATCTAGCATAAATCTATTCAATATTTGTCCTCAAATCTACACTAAACATAGTCCTTCGATCTAGCACAAATCTGCTCAATATCTATCCTCTAGTCTGGCACAAACCTATCCTCAAATCTGCACCAAATCTATCCTCAAATCTTTCCTCAAGCCTTAACACAAATCTTGACTCAATCACAAATCAACTCTGCTAGATCTGCCCCAAACCTTAACTCAAGGTTTGAACAAATCAATCAATCAAATCTGCTCTCAAGTCTTCTCAAAGACTTGTCTCAAATATGCCTTGTAAGCTTCCATAAAATCTCACACTAATCTATCCACAAGTCCTCTCTAGAACTTGTCCAATCTGCTCAACAAGTCTTCACCAAGACTTACCTCAAATCTACTCAACAAGTCCTCACTAGAACTTTTCCAATATCACAGAAACATATAGAGAATTGTTAGAGACTCAATATGCTTCACACTCACAACAATGCTCAATCACTTTCAATCTCTCTTTTACCATAGAAAAATATAGATAATTGTTATAGACTCAATATGTTTCACACTCACAAACACTCAATCACTTCCAACCTCTTTCTCAAATCAATTCAAAATATAGAATAATTTGTTTCACAGAACTTGAACTATCACTTCAACACTTCCAATCAACTAGGCTCAATCAACTCCACTCAACCAATCACTTAATGAAAGCTTTTTCAACAATGCTTATCAAACAAACCTCACATAACAATGATACTCATGATCTCTCACAAGCCCTAGTTCAAGATAGTTCTCAACTTCACATAACAATGATACTCATGATCTTTCACAAGCCCTAACCATACACATGAAGGCTCACTCAATATTTCCAACAATGCTTATCAAACAAGGTTTCTATCATCAACCTTTATTCTAGAAAACCAAACTCAACAATGCTTACCAAACAATCCTTTTCACTCCAACTTAGCATTCACAACATCCAATCCAACAATATTTTTCTCACAAGGAAGATTTACCCATACCTTTTATCTTGATGGAGATATGTCTTCAAAACCTGTCTTAACCACAATCAATTTTTTCTTTACCAACACTAGGGTTAGGTTACCACAACCTCTCTCAAGATCTCCATAAAATAATTTTCTCAAAGATTATTTTTCATAAAAAATAACAAATCCTTTTGTACACCTTATAATCTCCAAACTCATAATATTCAATTTAATAATTTCACCATAACACAACACTTAACAATTTTCTATGCACACCTTATAATCTCCAAACTCACAATATTCAACTCAACAATTCACTAAAAACAACATGCATAGTTGTTAGAGTAATATTCCATTACTTGGGATACTTACCATTTACTCCACTAGGTAAAATAAGCTAGTGTATTGCATTACACTACTTAGGATTTATTTCTACATTTACTGTTTTACTTTCTACCATATAGATATTTACTGTCCTAAATATCTAATGGTAACTAGCCTAAATATCCTAGGGTAGTCAATCCTAAACCTAACTCTCTACCTAGCCTAACGCGTTTGTTAGCTTGGTTAGTGGGGAATTAGTTAGGTTTACTATTCATTGTATTATATAAACATTAGTCTTAAACCTAATGTTAAGTTAGATTAATTTGATTATTATTTCATTTGACTTACCTTGCATCATTGGTATCATCGCAACCGGGTGGCCTAATACGAGCTTCGCTCGTTCCACCCGACCTGGACCTGGCATGGTCTTCGAGGGCCCTGCTGGCCCTCAGGACCTGCATGGATCCCGAGGCGGCTCCCAGGCAGCAGGGCCCATAGGCCCATATCACCGGGCGACCACGGGAGAGGGCCCATAGGCCCACGTCATCGGGCGACCACGGGAGCAGGCCCACAGACCCCGATAGATCTGACAGCATTCTGTTGTCCGACCTGTCGGGCCTGACAGAAGGCCAGAGCCTGTAGCACAGGGCTCGGATCCTGAGGGTAGGAGGCCCTCCGATTATCGACAGCCGCTAGTGCTGCCCCCATGGGTCCAACACATAATCGAGAGGGCAGGCACGCCCTCCCAAGCAGAGATCGGACCCAAACCCGAGGGTAGGAGTGCCCTCGGGTCTGACCAACACTGATAGGGGACATCCCTGTCAGATCTCTGGTGATCGAGATCTGAGAGGGTAGGCGCACCCTTCGATCCTTGGTGACTGACGACACAGATCCGACGATCGGGATCTAAGAGGGCAGGCATGCCCTCCGATCTTCGACGACCGAATCAGAGACCCTACAACTGCGAACCAACTACTGAGCACAAATCTTGAGGACAATCATAGCTAGGACCCACACACACCTGGGCATAGATCTCGAGGTGCTAACACGGACCCATAATCTGGTGACACATGGCAGTCAGACATGACCTCAAGAACAGATCCCGAGGTGCTAATGTGGCATTACCACTGGATGCGACTGGACACATGGTAGACAGCCATTGGACTAGACAAGTGGTAGACAACCACTAGACGAAAGACTGGACTGGACACGTGGCGGACAACCACTGGACTAGACATGTGGCGAACAACCACTGGATGACGGACTGGACATGTGGTGGCCATGTGGCAGACAGCCATGTGTGCCACCTGACACGTGGACCCCTTCGGCCATGCCACGTGGGCGACAGCAAAAGGGGTCCGATAGACCCTAATTGCCCGCAGGAAATCAAAGAGCACTATGTGCTCTATTGCTTTTAAGCAACATACAATCGCCCGTGCGGGCGATGTGGGATAAATCCCACAGTTCTCCCCGCCCACGTGAGGAGTGAAGGGAAAGGGAATATCCTTCCCTTCCCTTCACGTCGGGCTAGCTAGCCCGACCGGCGAAGGGGCCAGCGCTAAGGCGCTGCCCGACGGGAGGTCGGGAGTTCGACTCCCGTCGGGGCAAAAATATTTTTTGCCACGAGGAGCCCGCCGCAAGAAATAAACTAAAGGTTAAAAAAATTTTTTTTTTTGTAAATTTTTTTATTTTTAATCATTTTTTTTAATAATTTAATATCTTTTGTCTAAAATCAATTTTTTTTTAAAATTACATTGATTTTTTACAAAATTAAATTTTATTATTAATTAAATAATGATTAGATTTATTAAAATTTTGCATTAAAATAGAGAATTAAGGATTTTTTTTGCAAACAAATCAAGAAGAGCTTTTGTTTTCTCCACAAGGGGATATAAGACATAGAAGAGCACTTTTTTTCTTGCAAATAAGAAAACCCTAAACTCTTCTCAACCTTGTTAATTTAGCATACAATAAAGGTATCAAACATGAATTCTTTTTTGCCAAATTGTAACACAAGGAGACCAAATTTTTTTTGTAAAATTCAAAGGCAAAGTGTGCATTTGTTTTCTCCAAGGGGGATATAAGACATAAAATTGCACATTCTTTTTTGCAAAAATTTGAGAAGAAATTGTAACCTTGGGTCCATCAAAAACTAAGTCGTGTGTCGACTAGTTCTGGAAGCCTTCCAAATGCGGGTCGTGTGTCGACTTGTCTTGGAAGGAGTGCTCAAAATTGTTAATTTTGCAAAATTCAGGGGAGAAGACAACATTGTACTTCTTTTGCAAAATTGGAAAACAAAGTAGGAGACATAAAAATATCATTTTTTTGCACAACACAAAACACACATTTTGTTGCAAAAATTAAAAAGGTGCATTTTTGATTTTACTCGACACCTTTATTGGCAAATTAGGTGCATTTTCGGTAGCATCCGACACCTAGGTGATAAGAATTTTGTGGGCATTCTTGTTTGATTATTGCATTATTTCTTTTGCAATTATAAGTCATAGAATCAAGAACACACTAAACCCCAAAATTTCACAAATTTGTGTAAATCCTTGCACAGATTTAAAGCCAAAATTACTTGATATTCTCTCCTAAATCAACAAAACCCCTAATTCACTCTTATTTGTTTGGCTTAATTTCCTCAAACTTTTCATCCTTCTTGAAGGGAGTTAAGGCAGGTGCCATTAAATATCTGTTTGAGTGAATTATATTTTGGTACTCTTTTAGGGTAATCAAAAGAAAGAACAAGTTTTTTGAAAATAAGGAACCTTAAAAGTTGCAATCCTTTGCACTAAGGGGGGATAATTCCTTTCTTCCTTCAAACATAGATTTTGATAAGAGGGAAATAAAACTTGTAAAGGCAATCAGAAAAGTCCAAGTCATCAACATTAAACCTTTTCTTTTAGACTTCATAATAGCAATCATGCTTGAAGTACTTGCAATAAGAAAGGACAAATTGGTGAACTTTTTTGATCAAATTGCCTAGAAAGCATAGTTTTGCACAAATTGTAAAAATGAAAACCAAGACACCATTCAATGTTGGTTTCAAAACAAGCAAAACTAAAATGGCAAAGGCACAACACAGAAGCCATCTTTCTTGTGAAGTGTCTCATTCTGATTCTGTTTCTGGTTCAAAGATAGCACAAGGAGTGCTAAATTGCTAAAACAGTTTTGTAGAGGGAAAACACATGTGTCCCTTGGGCAAAAGCACCATTTTCTCTCACTCTTCTTTTAGGCTTCATAAATAGCATAAGTTTTTTGTTTGAAGACCTTGCAATAAGGGGTGCTTGTACCTCTTTTAGGCTTCATAAATAGCAAATTCTAGGTGTTTGAAGTACTTGTAACAAGAGGAGCGATTTTTTGTGGTGTACAATTGTCTAGGAGGCAATATTTGTAAAATCCTTCACAACACTCTTGAGTTGCACACTTTTTGCAATTGAGGGGGATATCCATTTCTTTTCTTCACTGATTTTTTGTAAATAGGGAAGATGACTTATAAGGGTGCATTTTCGGCTTTGACCGACACCTTAGTCACACTTCCTTCAGAAATTAATTACACTATGTTTTGCAACAAGAAGGGGGGAACTTATAAGGGTGCATTTTCGGCAACGACCGACACCTTAGCTACCTTATCTTTTGCAAATTCATATTGTAAATGAATGAACCTTGTATGAAGTGATCTATTCTACTACACCTAGCGATTGCAACGGCTGGTTACCCATGCAAATCGATTGGATGATGTGATTACCATAAGGACATTCATTGGCATGAAGACATAGTGAGGAATGACCCACTTTTTGCTTAGGAGCAGCCAGAGCACTGTGACATAGCAAAGAACCAGCAGATCAACATCTTCTTCACTGTATTGGGGCAGTTATATACTTCACCCAAATATTGTTGTATAGAGGGATATGTATGTATTACCCAAATAATGTAATAAGGGGGGATGTTAGAGTAATATTCCATTACTTGGGATACTTACCAATTACTCCACTAGGTAAAATAAGCTAGTGTATTGCATTACACTACTTAGGATTTATTACTACATTTACTGTTTTAGTTTCTACCATATAGATATTTACTGTCCTAAATATCTAATGGTAACTAGCCTAAATATCCTAGGGTAGTCAATCCTAAACCTAACTCTCTACCTAGCCTAACGCGTTTGTTAGCTTGGTTAGTGGGGAATTAGTTAGGTTTACTATTCATTGTATTATATAAACATTAGTCTTAAACCTAATGTTAAGTTAGTTAATTTGATTATTATTTTATTTGACTTACCTTGCATCAATAGCAAAACCCTTATACACCTTATAATCTCCAAACTTTATAACTTTCAATCACCCAAAAATCAAAATAAAAGTATTTTAATTTTTCTTTACCTTATAACTCCCCTAATCTATTAACATCCACTATAATCTCAAAGCGCTCAAGTTTCAACACCAAAAATCGAATGACATACCTCTTGTTTGTTCTACCCATAAAAATATCTTTGGCGGATTCGACCACGTGACTTATGCTCTCCCAACGCCTTAGCTCCAAGCTAGGCCACCAAGTGGGTTGTGCGCCCATGTGAAACTTAATGTGCACGTTGTCCAACTTAACCTACCACCTCACAAAATGCCAAGCAAAACAAACGATGGCTCTTCCTCCAAAATGTCAATCACATGGATCGAACTACAATCTCCTCCATGCAAACCCTAACGTATTTTGAACTACCATCTACGCTACCACCATCGATGGGAAGTCAAACCACCACGCAAGCTTTGTTGTTCGGATTTCCCTCCAAACACTTTGAAATTCAAATTGTCCTCTTCTCTAACACAACGCTCGATATTCGCATTCGAAGGTGTGATAGGAACTTAGGAAATAGAAAAAATTTCCTATATAAATACTTAATCACCTTTTGATTTCTCACGTTGGCCCTTTTTTTGAATTTAAAAATTCAAATTTAATTTATTTAAAAATTGAAACCTTTGCCTTCTTTATTAATTTAAATTAAAATTTTAATCAAAGATTAAAATATTATAATTTAAATTAAACCTTTGAAAATTGCTCATGGGTCTTTTTAATTTAGACTTCATTCCTCTTCACCTTGTCATTTGGCTCGAAATATTATAATAATAAATTATTATTATTTAATTCAAGCTTCCTTCTCCTTTCTTGGGTTTTCAACCTTTGGGCCCTTTTTAGGCATATAATATTAAAAATAAATATTATATCCTATCCCTTTCCAAGACCTTCTTGCTTTTGGAAAAATCGCTTGATGTTCTAAATGACGACGACATTAAACCAATATTCCTTTGACATCAATGACAACAAAACTACTCAAAATTTCCAACAAATTGCCCTTATCTCAATTTGTCTTTTGAACCATCTACTTCTTCTCCATTTATAATCACTGATGCATTAAGGTATCTCTCCTTAAGTAATCAACTTGATAATTATTTTGAAGGTCAAACCTCTAATTTAACAACATTAACCTTTATAATCAAGATAATGATCAACCTTTTCTAGACCTAGCTAAGATTCCTCTATCTCCTTGAACCTTAGGCTTGTCTTTTGGTAGCAAAGGTTAAATGGTGCAAGTTGAAAGTTGTTCCTTTGTTTACGCTAGTATTTTTAACAATGAGGAAATCTATGGCAATACCCCTTTCTTAGCTAAATGACAATGTGCTTCATGCTTCTTGTCAAACTTGTATTCCATTTTGAAACAATTGCCTTCTAATATGGGATATTAAGGTAAAGGACTAGGAGTGCATGAGCTTGGCATCAAAGAGCCCCATTAGATCAAATCTTGGATAGGATACTATGGGATATGATATGTTCCCAATCATAGTTAGCCTCTTCTCCCTTTCTCTTTATCCAATAGCAAAGATGAAGCTTCCCTTCTCGATAGGAAGTTGCATGTCAACATCATTTTCTTAAACATATTAGATTAGGATAAGGAGGATGACAATAGGTCATCGCTACTCATAGATCCTAGCTTCTATCAATTTAACACTTTGCTAGTGTAAATATCCTAATTCTACCTTATCCTAAGCTAATTACTAATTAATATTACTATGTGACAAAGGATATTCTACATAATCCTCCTTAAGATGGTCCCTCAAACTATCTAAGCCAAAACGACTTCTATTTTGGCAAAAAAAAATCCAAAGTGTAAATGTCACTATCTCACACCCAATTGATCACACTTAGCCATCCCTAGATTCTAAAAATCTTGAGAGCCTAGGAGTGTTGCTTGTTCCTCCTCAATTGGAAGGTGATCCTCATATTCTAATTGAAGAAACAATGGACATTGATATTAGTACTCTTGAATATCCCAAGATCCTTAAGCTAGAAAAATTCTTGAATCTAATTGAGTGTGAGGAATTCACCAAGCTTTTGACTAAGTTCAACGACATATATGCTTGGTCCTAACCAATATGCCAAGTATTGATTCTTCTCTAGTTGTCCACCACCTAGTCATCACTCCTAGTGCAAAATCCATAAAGCAAAAATTATGGAAGATGCATTCAAAAGTCATTTTGCTAGTCAAGGAGGAGCTCCAAAAGCTCCTTGATGTTAGATTCAACAAATCCATTGACTATTTTGACTAGATATCTAATGTTGTTCCTAACACCAAGAAAACATGTAGCATTAGAGTTTGCATAGACTTTCAAGACATCAATAAGGCATATCCCAAGGATGATATACCTTTGCCCAACATGAACACGATTGTCTACTTCACTATAGGATGTGGAATACTATCTTTGATGGATGGGTTCTTAGGCTATAATTAGATCAAAACGTTCTTGAGGACCAATCCAAAACAACTTTTTCCAACCCATGGGGAACCTTCGACTATCAAGTCATGCCTTTTGGATTGAATAACATTGGAGCTACCTACCAATGAGCCATGACATACATCTTTCATGACATGATACATGACATCATGGAAGACTATGTCAATGATCTTCTTGGAAGGTCTTTAAAAAAGGAATATCATATTTGATACCTAAGACACATCTTCAAGCGGTTGAGGGAGTACAAAGTATGACTAAAGCCCCAAAAATGCATCTTTGGAGTTACATAAAAAAATATTGGGATTTGTTGTATCCGAAGTGGCATCAAAGTTAACCCTAACAAGATATTGACTATTGTCAATATGCCACCCTTCAAACTCTAACTCAACTTCAAAGTTTCCATGGCAAAATCCAATCCATTTGCTAATTCATCTTTGAGCTTACTAACAAGTGTTAGCCCCTTTTTGAAGCTTTTGAGGAAGGATGTAATCTTCAATTAGAATGTTGATTGTCAAGGAACCTTTCACGCTCTCAAATCTTACCTCATATATCCTTCCATCTGTATCCCTCTTAATCCTTCTTAGCCTTTGTTACTATATATAATATTAATAAACCGTATCTTAGGTGATATATTGGTGTAATATGATGACCGACATAGAAAGCAAGTCATTTTCTACATTAACAGGACTTTGGTCAATAATGAAATCCACTATACCCCTTTAGAGAAGCTTTATCTTGGCATAATATATGCTTCCAAAAAAAACTTAGACACTACATACTTAACCATAAGATATTTGTCATTGCAAAATCCTTGCAATATCTCATGTTGAAGCCTCACCTCTCTGAACAACCTTTTCAACCTTGTCATCGCGATCCTCTTCAACTTTTTCAACAACCTTTATCATCCACAGTTCAAAAACTACAATCTTAGAAGACAATAGTATTTAATCTCTTATTATCTATTATCCTCCATCTTATCTTCAAAGCTCTTCAATTTTCTCAATAATATTGCTCATTCAGGGCTCAAAAACTATAATATTATCTGAAGTTACTATTACGTCTCTTATTCTCCATTGTTCTCCAGCTTATCCGCAAAGCTCTTCAACTTTTTCAATACTCTTTTTCTTCCTGGGCTCAAAAGCTATAACCTTAGCTGACAATATTATTTATTATGTTTTCTCTATTGTGCTCCAGCTTATTTGCAAAGTCTCATCTTGTTCTCTGCTATCATTTTAAAGATTCTCTTTCACTGCATTAAAATTTGTTTCAGTAGAGTTGTTTTCAGAAAAAAAAAATTCCTTTTTTTTAATGTGCCTAGGTGAAATAAGGAAGTAGAAGATTTTGTGACAACTTATATCTCTATTTGGCTCAGCCTATTTTCCAGACTTTACATTTAAACTAATTTTCTTTATGAAAAAATTATTATTAGAATATTTTTAAATTTTTTATAAAGAACCACTTTTAAAAATATAAATAATGTTTGTATAAGCCGTACTTGTTAATAGACTGTTCCTTTTCCATCTTTTTAGGATTTATGTACAGGAATTCCGTTCCAGTAGTGGTAAGGGCCACGGTGTCAGAACCCAAGAGAAGGGGTGGGCAACGTGGACGGCTACCAATAGGAAACGCGAGGAAGCCTCCTGTCATTTTCCTCTATGCTTCTAGAAAGTGTTACGTGACAGTGACACCGTATGATATTTTCATACATGTACTTCTAATCATTGGTGGGCCCACCTCCCCCTATATTTCTCGCTCTAAAGCTCATCTCCTCCAGCCTAACCAACCCTTATCCTTTCTCTCTCCTATTTTTCTCTCTCTGGTGATTGTTGACTTTGTAGAATCGTTTGCCCTACAACTGGCGTTGTACGTTTACGCGGCGGGTAACTTCTCAATCTTGACACGTTGTCATCATTACGCGTAGTCAGGTGGGCCCACCTGAATGGCAATGTTATCGGGGGGATGACAACGTGGGTTCATTTTGTGCCCTAAAGAGAATTAAAGTTCTCGTTGGATATACGAAGGATTTTAATGCACCCTCTTTCCTAAACAAAGTGGGTCCCACACTATATTTTTAAAATTTTAAGGTATAGGTATAATGGAATCCACTCTATTTTGTATTTTACAATTTCTTTTTAATACATTTTAATAGTCAAAACATTTGTGCAGAACACCTTGTTTGTGATTATAATAGAAATCACAAACTTTTTTTTAATATAATGTCACAACAAAAACTGTATTTTACAATTTGTAGAAGTCAAAAGTTTTTTCTTACGAGATCATTTACACTTATTATATGATTTGAATATATATATAAAAATAATAATAATCTAAAAATATTAAATTGATGTTCCTTTCTTAAAAGTAAAAAAATAATTATTTAGTGTTATTTTAATTTAATATGGAAAATGTGTTCAATATTTACAAAAGAAGGGAATAATTTGGTGTGATTTTTTTTATTAAGGTTAGTGTGAGAATCCCTAATAAAAACAATTATTTAGTATCATTTTAATTTAATATGGAAAGTGTGCTCAATATTTATAAAAGAAGGGAATAATTTGGTGTGATTTTTTTTATTAAGGTTAGTGTAAGAATCTTTATGATCGATTGGGCATCCCCATTTTCAACCATGTGAGAGTTGAACTCATCAATAAGAATCAAATACAACCATATATATCCACCTCTCACATATATTCACGATCAAATTTAAACTAATTTGATGTTGTTTTGATTCAACTAAGGATGAAGAAAATTTAAAATGTCAATTCCTTCTTGTCTTGTTCTTATCTCAACATCAAGTCTCTTCCATGAGACTGGTAGCTAATTCTTGGTTCTTATAAATACATAGACCTTCAAAGAATATGTCATGTACGATCTAACAAAATTGTGATATTAAGTGTGTGGCATCAAATGACCTTAAAAAAAGGTTGATGTGGCCCATCATCCTATATTTAATTATTGCAATATGTCCAACCTTCGTGGGTGTGAATATGAAAGTTTGTGTGCTTGAAACGATATTTTTAAATTTTGAATTTAAAAGATATGATATGAATCTTTTCATTCATATACAATGAATTCAAAACAATGAGAGGTGTGTGGTTATAATAAATATAAGGTTTATGTTAGTAAGGTAGTAGTATATATTTTGATGGTGAAGATTTTATTGATTTTATTTTTATATATTTAATTAGGGTTTAAAAAAAACTAAAAAATTTAGGAAAAAATATTGAATGAATTGATTGTATAGTATTTATAATCTTTAAAAATATTATTTTATTTTTATTTTTATATAGAAATTTATTATAAAATAAAAATACGGAGAGAATGTTTTTTTTTTACAATCACACATGCACACCACACCATGTCCCACACCATGTCCCATGGTGGTTTGACGAAAGAAAGCTCAAAGCCGAGAAAATGCTTAACTTATATAAATCTCAATTTTAACAATACACATACTTGCCGAGAAAATGCTTAACTTATATAAATCTCAATTTTAACAATACACATACTTGCCGAGAAAATGCTTAACTTATATAAAACTCAATTTTAACAATACACATATTTTTTTTTACGAGCATACACCCACCCCTCACACATTCAACCTTGGACTTCCGAAGGTCCCGAAGAAGAGCCAAAATCCAGACCTTTGAATTGTTCCCCTGAACACAATACACACTTTTATTAAATTGTAATAAAACTATGTAACTTATTGAAATAACTTATAACACAATTACCATATAATATAAATGGGGTTTGGTTTAATTTTGTATCATAAATTAACAATATATAATTTATTAAAATAAAGATTATCTTAACTAAAGGACAAGTGGTAGGAGCAAGGTTCTAAACCTATGGGTGGACTTTTGTTCAATGGGTTTAAATTAAATGGTACAAAGTAAGAATTTTCACACCTTAAGTCAAAGTTGCAATTCAATAATTTTAGGGTTGAAGATTGATTAATAAATAATGTTTACCTTATAAATACTTATCAAGGTTTAATTTTTATAGGCATTATGATAATAATATTTATTTTATTTATTTATTGGTTATATGGGATTGAAATGGGGTCTCATTCGTACTACATCATTACCATGTAGTGGTAGTTCAATAACTTGGATATTATCCATATATTACTTGACAAGATTGAAACAAGTCTTTTCCTTGAACGTTGAAGAAGCTAACTAGTTAACTAGTTGAGCTTCTTGTCTTCAAATCCACAGTAACCAAAAATCTCTTCAAATTCATTGGGCCCTCTTGGGGCAGCAATCTTGTCTTCAAATCCACAGTAACCAAAAATCTCTTCGGCTACCCAACTGATGCCCTAGTTTTCTCTTCGACGCCCCTCTCAGTGGGCACACTCGAACCTTTTTCCAAAAAGCTTTGTTCTTTCCCAGAATCTTTCACTCTTCCTCTGAAAACCACCACCACGATCAGTTATCACTAAATTATTAGAAGTTTCTTTGGGCTATGATTCTTTTTGCACCAATAGGCCTTTGACCAATATTCTTATTTTGGGTCAAGTCTATTCTTATTTAGGTGCTTCTCCTAATTGAGCAAATCATGATGTAGAATCCATTGTCGATCGTGATTTAATTTCCAATTCATCTATTTGAATGCTTTGGCCATGGCCTAGAGCAAGGGGTTCACTGGTATGTGATCACAATTTGGAACTTTTTTTGGTCATGGGGCCATGAATTCTACGAGTTTTTCTTGATTAGAACAACTTCAATCATAGCCTAGAGCTTGCTTTAGACCAGATGTACTTTCCTCTCAAACATGCTTTGACCAAGTCTAACCATGACTTAGAGCATGTTTGAGTGTCACATAGTCATGACTTCTACCTCTTTGTTTTTGCCAAACCAAAATTTTATCATGGCATAGAACCCTACTTTGGGCCACGATTCAAATTTCATAAAAATAGCTTGTTTGACCATGTTGATCATGGCCTAGAGCCTGTTGGCGTTGGGCCATGATCACAGCTGTGAGACACCCTTCAACACTTAGTAAATTTTTGAGATTTTACAAAATTTTCTAAGGATGTAGCCTTTTGGGCCTACATTATGGTGCCTCCTAGGGAACTTTGCTAGTAGAGTTACAGAACTCAAAGCCTTATCCTTTGGGTATATGGAGTCAAAACTTGAATGGATAGGAAAATAGGAAATAATATGGATAGATGGAAAATGATAGGTGAGAATGAAAAAATTAATGAAATGAATGGAAGCATGAATGAATGGATAATGGATGGGGTGGAAAGAATGAATTATGATAGAAAATGGATGAAGGGAAATGGAATGGGAGAATGAACTCCAATCAGCTACAAAATTATGTCTCAAAATATTACCTCCTTATGACTATCACCCTCTTGAACATTTGAAAATATATTCAGAGGGTAACGGTTCATATGGAAGCAATGTAAGAGGTAAAATATATGTTTCATCGGTAGGGAATTGCTCCTCTTTAAAAGGCTCAACTGCATGACTTCCTTATGATGTTTGAAAGATCATGCTTTTCTTGTTGTATCTGATGACTGTCAGAGTTGAAGTCATTCATAAGGTATGTTTTGGACCTCATCCCAACTATGATGCTCCTGAATGTTCAATTTTCTTTGGAGGTGATCCTTGTTCTTCCTATCCCCCTTCTTGTTGAGTTTGCATCTCTTTGCCTTGCTCTTTAGGCTTCTCAATTATTTCCACATTATCATTATCTTCTTCTTCGTACCTCTCTTCAACATTCTCTTCCTATTCTTCTTCATCTTCAACATCATCCTCTTCTTCTCTCTCTTCCTCATTGCCTTCCTCTTCATCTACTCCATCTTCTTGTTCTACCTTTTCACCAAATAGTTGATTCATATAGTCTAATATTTTTAAAGCTTCATCCCAAGCTTCTTGAGTGGGATTTGCTATTTCCATCAATTGTTGATGAGTGAATTGAAGCTTAGCCAATTTTTCATAAGATATAAACTATCCTTTGTCCACTATATCTTCCATCAAATATTTGAGCTTGGTCAAGCCTTTCACCAGTTGGATCACTTGATCTTGTTGAATGGGTTCTGACCAAGCATCTATCTCTGAATCATCCTACACAATTGATGTCAAGTTTGCTTGAAGGTCTTCAATTGTCAAGAGCAACTGCTCTTCATCCCAGAACCCTTGGAAACCATATTGCATCATTTCTTTGGTGGTTTCTACAATTTTATGGATCTTCCCTTCAATTTTATCAATTAATAGCCATCCTTTCTTAATCAACTTGTGTCTTCTAAGGATATTCTTGGCTACTAATCTTGCAATATTCCATTCTTTGCTAGGAATAGGCTTAGCAATAAAATTGCATCTAGCTTCAGATAATTTATATATTCTTGTTGCTTGTGGCACCATTGGTTGAACCTCACCCTGAGTAGTTTCAATATCCTTTTGGGTCTTTAATAACAAATGACTAGCTTCATCTAAGAAATCAAGTATAGGCTAAGTCTCCAAATATTTTTTCATAATTTCAGTCCACATCTCCTTTCTGATCTATTTGACTTTATCCTTGGAGAATCCTACAGCTCTGGCCTTTTCTACTTGAAGTTGTTGTTGTAGAGACTCTATCTGTTTGACTTGAGCCTGGCTTTGTTTCTTCACTTCTTTAGCTTCTTGTTTGAATTTGGTCATTTCTTGATATTTTCCCTACCACTTCTTCACCTCATTTCTCAAGGCTTTCTCCACACTCTTCTGATCCTTGATCATTGATTCCAACTCTTTTACCCTTTCCTCCAACTTTTCATATTTCTCTCTATAAATATCACCTTGTACATAAATGGTATCAAGATGAGCCTTGGCAACTACAACCTCATCTTCCAAAGGCAACTGATTGATATCTTCAGTCTACTCCTCAAGTTGATAGTCTTCTAAATTCATATCCTTTTCTGGCTTATTGACTAGAGGAGTAAGAGAGATTTTTGTTCTCTGTCAAGCAACTGGATCTACTATCATAGTTTTTCTTGGATGAGCAACTTTTTTGGAAGGTTGAGAAAACTTCTTGCTCTAGTAACTTTGAGTGTTTATTGAAACACTTTTGACCTTCTATAAAGAAACCATAGTAGGATGAGTGGAAGGTGTGGAGGTAGTGATAAGTGATGGTAAAAATGGGATTGATAAATGTGGAAGAGGTGAAATAGTCATGATAGTAGAATCTATGTTTATGGTAGGAGTTGCAATAGATGTTGTAACAATAAGAGCTGGATTGCCACTATAGAGGATGGTGGAGAAGATGGTAGTGTTTGTTTTTCTAATGAAATGGGAGGTGATGATGTTGGGGATGAAGGACTTTGAATTAGAGGTGATGAAGTTTGAATTTTTGATGAATGAGGTGGAGAAGGTGTAGAGTGAGATGGAGGAGGCTTAGGCGATGATGGAGGGGATTATGTGGTGGTGATGATGTTACTTGTGCCTCCTATTCTTGAGAAGGGGAGGGAGGATTATTTGGGGAATGAGAAGAAGGAGAAGAAGGGGTAGAAATCATACCTGAGCCTACTAGAGTAGACTATTGAAAGATGTTATCTATACTCTATTATTGAACTTGTTGAGTTGACTATTCTGTTTCTGAAACATGTGCCTGTTTAGCTACATGTTGTGCTTGGTCCAACTTCTTTTTACTGATCTCTTTAGTAGCCTCCCCAACTAAATATTTTGATTTTCTCTTGAATACAATGGGGAATGAAGGGTTAGCTATTGGAGCATTATCCTGTTGTTACGGTAGAGATGATACAACATTTTGGATAGGAGGACTTGGAGGTTTAGAAGGGGCTGCAGAAGTGAATCTGATAGGAGAAGAGGTTGGAGCATAATCTACCCTATATTCCATTAGCTCTTGTGAAGTAGCTTTTTCCCCCAAGGCTAAATACTTTGACCTCTTTTCTACCTTAATGCCCTCTGTAGGTCCTAATTCATCTTTCCCAAGTCCACCACTAGAGTATCCCAACTTCTTCATCATTACAACCCCTTTAGTATATTGCTACAATTATTCCTATGAAGGTTCATAAACATGTTGTACCTTTTCAACCATTGGAGGTGGAGTTATTGTAGTATCATCCTATTGTTGGGGTTGAGGGGATGGAGGAGTTGGAGGTGTTTGGATTTCCTTCTATTTTTTCACCTCTGACCTTGTTCTTGTTGTCTTAGTTTTCTCTGCTTCTTCCCCTATTTTAGCCTTTCTAAAACTTAATGCTAAGCTTTTTCCATTATTGGCCTTCCAAGTTTTATAGTGTTCATCATATATATCAAAGAAATATTTATCATATTGGCGACCAAACTTAGAGCCTATAGTATTTGTCTCAACCCTCATTTTCCACCAATCTAGAATCTTAGCCTCATCCCAATCGGTCTTTTCCTGAATGGTTTGAATTTTTTACTCTTTTAACTCATGTGCTTTTTTGTGCTCAGGATCATAATCTACCAATTGATCATAAAAATCTCTCCAAGGAGGTAGTGGTTCCATTTTGCCCACATTCCATTCCAATGGGGAATCTTCCTTGTTATTTCTAAAATTTTCAATGTGTGGCCTCAGAGTCCTTTCAAATTTTGGAGCCTTAGCAGCATTAAGAGCTTTTAGCTTTTCCAAAAATTTATTAGTAGGGTCATACCTCCATATTTGTGGGAGCTCTCTAAGCCCTAGTCTTTCCATTACCTGAGTAATCTCCTCACTCTAGCCCCTCCTTGTTAAGGTAATATCTTCCACATTAAAAGGATAGTTGATTGTGCCCTTTCTCCTTACTCTAGTGCCAAAAGTGGAGTTAATGTAGTTAGCTTATCTACAATATTCCAATGCCAACATCCAATTGGTGATAAAATACGACAACAAAAATGGTTTCCCTATGAAGCCATATAGCCTAATCACTATACCCTCAGTTAGAAGATACTAGTCTCCTTCTTCGGATTGATCTATTTGTAACAATTCCTGTGCTAGAGGTGGTATTCTAGGAAATTGTCCATACATAATCTTAAGGGTTAGCCCTAAAAATTCCCTATTAAAATTATAATAGAATTCAGACTTACTCAAGACTTTTGTCCATACATAAACTGGTAGGGGTTCCCATTTTCATCTTTTGTCATCACTACTATCCAGGGCATCTCTTGCATGGTGGCACTAAAAAATAGCCATGCCAAGTTAGAACAATGTCTAAACGAGGCAGCTTGAGAATCCTTCTTCATTTTAACCAATTGCTCATGGATCCTTTTGCAAAGGAAAGAGGGCCAATCAAAATAAATGGGGTTGGTATTGCTATCTATTTGAGACATATCATACATTTTTCATTTGAAATGTAGTAAGTCATAGCTATCTACCAATATCACACATTTATATCAGAATTCAACCTTGCTAATGCTGCTAGCATGGAAAAAAGTTTTGGGTTGGCAAAATGCTTAGTGGCAATTAGGGTTGTTGGCAAATGATCTTTGATTACTAGGATTTTAAATTGTAAATTCACCCAATTCTTAAAATGTTTCCCATTCTTAGGATGCCCCTTAAATGTATAAAACTTAGCCTTTTATTCTGGGTCAAAATGCTTAGGGCTAGCATGGGGAGTTCTACCCATGTAAAATAGGTTACAATAGGTTTGAGGAGTTAGATTTAAAAGGAATCTACCTTGGGCTCTTTTTATTTCCATATTCTTTGGGTCATAAAATTTAATAATTGTAAAAATTAACTCAGGGTATGGGTGGATAGATTTACAAATATAAAAAGACAAGAAATATTAAACAACACAAGAACCTAAACTCAAAGTTGAGAGTCCCTTGAACACTCTATTATCAATATCTTTCCTTAGTCAACCCCTCATCTTCCATGTCATTATGGTGTCAACTACTACAATAGCTGCATCTAGGAAATGCATAAGTTTGTTGCTCTCAACCTTAGTGGTCTTCTCTAGAGCTAGAGGTACCATTGTAGTCAATTGAATGTCTGAAGAAGTTTTTGTAATTGCTCTTTCAAAGCCTCTGCAGGTATCTCTGGGTCTCTCTACAAATGCTCTCTGAAGCTTAGCAAATTTTGTAAATAGAATTATTGTCAAAGCCCTAGCTTAAATAGCTTGCATGCACATCTTCCACCATTAATGTGGTAGTTGGACTACCACTTAGTCACACACTTCAAATTCTTGAATTGGTGGCAAAATGGTGAAGCTTGCATGAGAAGCTTTTGTTAGCCACTTCTTCCATGTTGACTATGCTTGACCATAATGTGGAGCCTATCAATGATTATGCTCCACTTAATGCTTTATTCCTTTCATCATGCCTTTGGATGCGATGCAGAGCATGGGTGAGTCGAGAGCTCACTTTGACTATGTTGACCATGGCCTAGAGCCTATCAGTGGCCACACTCTCTATTTTCTTTTTATCTAAAAATTTAAAAGAATGAACATGTACATATAATACAAGGGGAAGGATTTTACTTGAAGTACAACTTAAGATGGTATCCATTGACTAGGATTGGTTGCAACCTCCCTCCTTGATCTTGTAGCTAAAAAGCATTGTTCTATTTGACTACAACAATCTTATATGGACCTTCCCAGAATGAATCAAACTTTTGATGATTGTCTAGTTTTGCTTTCTCTTCATTCCATCTTAGGACTGAGTCTCCAATCTTGAATTTTCTACATGTGGCCCTTTTATCAAACCATCCTTTAGTCTATGTCAAATTTTTCTAAAATTATTCATAGGCTTTATTCCTCTATTCCTCTATCTACAATAATTGCATTAGCCTTATCTCTATAGGATTTTCATCTGATGAATCATCCCAACTGGATAACTTTAGATAAAGGTTTTTAAGATGTGTAGGAAGAATATCTTATTTTCCATAAACCAAGGCATAAGGAGATGTGCCTATTGACTTCTTCATTGTGATCCTATCTGCCCATAACACCTGGTTTATAAGAAAATGCTAACACCTTTTGTTATCCTTTAATGCTCTCTCCAAAATTTAGAGAAAATTTTTATAGGTAGATTCTACTAGGCCATTTCCTTATGGATAATAATTTGAAGAATTCTTCAAACATATACCATATGTACTAGAAAATTCAATGAACCTTGATCCTATAAAATATGGACCATTATCACTTACCAAAGCTTTAGGAATGCCAAACCTTGTGATAAAGCTTTCAATAAACTCAATTACTACATCTTGATCAGACTTCTTAGTTGGAACTACCTCAACCCATCGAGTGAAATAGTCAATAGCAGTTAGGATGTATTTGTGACCTATTGAAGAGTTTGGATTTATCACTCCAACAAAGTCTAGCCCCCACTACTGGAATGGTTGTTCTACCTATATTGGCTTGAGTGGCAATGATGCATTCCTATTTCTCCCCACATATCTCTAACATTTATCACATGATCTAACAATTTTGAAAGTGTCAAAAAAAATATTAGGCCAATAATAACCAACCCTTATTATCTTCATTGCATATGTTCTACCTGAATAGTGACCTCTTGATAGTCCTTGAAATTATTCTAGAATATTTTATTTTTGATCATCTTTAATGCATCTTAAAAGAACTCCATCCAGGTTCTTTCTATATAATCCTTCAAGCAATAGAATATAATTCAAGGCTTGGAGCCTATATCTTCTTCTTTGTGAAGCATTAAGATTTCTAGGGCATATCCCTATTTGAAAGTAACTTATAAGCTGATCAACCCAATCTACTTCTTCTAAAATACTATCATCCTTTTGCTCTGATTTTGATGTTTGACAGGCTACCCTTTCTTCTTTATTTGCTTTAGTAGCTAATTCTTGACATAGGGCTCTTCCTCTTACCAATTTGGTAGGATGAATCTCTACATCATATTCTTGAATCTTAGTAATCCACCCTACTCTTTTATCACCTAGCTCTCCTTGTAGAATGAAGCTTCTAACATCAAGGTGTACTACATATACCAAAGTCTTACTCTAAGCTAGATATTACCTAATTTTTTTAATGATTTCATAACTGCAAAAACTTACCTCTCAATGAAGTTATATTTCATTTGGTATTCATGGAGAGTTTGACTCCAAAAGAATATGGGATGTTCATTATCTACATCATCTTTCTAAGTCAATACTACAACATAACTCTCATCAGCTCCATAGGCATATAGGATAAAATATTTGTTAAAATTAGGGTTGATTAACATAGGGGTAGTAGCAATGGCTTGCTTAATCAGCTCAAAGGCTTGCTTTCTCTTATCAGTCCATTGGAATTCGACATTCTTCTTTAGAAGCTCTATAATGGGTCTGACTATTTGAGAAAAATAAAAAATAAATTTTCTTACAAAGTTGATCTACCCAAAGAAGGACTACAAGGCCTTTTTGTTCATGGGAAGGGGAAGAGACAATATGGATTTGATTCTATTTGGATCTATTGACATTCCCTATTTGGACACCACATGCCCTAGTAGCTTTCCTTCATGAACTACAAAGATTGACTTCTTTGGGTTAAGAGATATACCAAATTCTCTACACTTCTGAAAGACCTATTCCAAATGCTTGAGGTGTGCTTGTTTTTCATGAGAAAAGACTATCATGTCATCTAGATATATCAAAATTATTCTATTAATCAGTTCTCCAAAGGCATAATCCATAGCTCTTTGGAATGTAGCTCTTGCATTAGATAGACCAAATGGCATTCTCTGGTAAGCAAAAGTACCCCACTTTGTAGTGAAAGTTGTCTTATATTGATCTTCATCTTTTACCTAGATTTGATTATAACCAAAGAAGCCATCTAATAGAGAAAACCTTTTAGCCCCAACTACTATCTACAAAATTTGATCTATCTATGGCAAGGGATAATGATCTTTGAGAGATGCCTAGTTTAGATTTCTAAAATCCACACATAGGTGAATATCACCATTCTTTTTCTCATTGGAACCAGATTAGCAACCCATGTGGAGTGCTTAACAGGATAAATGATTTTTGCCTTTAACAATTTAAGCAACTCTTGCCTCATGATTGCTTCAATCTTGGGATTTACTAGCCTTTGTTTCTATCTAAATGGTCTTGCTTCAAGAACTAATTCAATAGTATGTTGGATTATGCTTTTATCATAGAATTTCAAATCTTCATAGGTCCAAGCTATTATGTCCTGATATTGAAGACACAAAGCCTTAAATTCTCCAACTTCCTTTGGAGTGCATTGGATGAAGAACACAAGCTTATACTGGGGGGTGAACAGTATAAGACCACTTTTTACTTTCTTTCCAAATCAATATCAATTAATGTCCTTAATTGCAATAACCAAATATAGCAGTGTGCATTAATAACTCAGATAGCAGTAGTAAGAAAAAGCACAAGTCACCACACACAATTGAGACACAATATTTAACGTGGTTCCCCCAATGTGGGGTACTCCACCAAATAATATCCTTATAATATTTCACACGAAAATAAGGATCCTTATCCAATACAATGATTTCTTTGATCTGCTCAAAGCTAGGCAATAACAAGTTCACACAAAACTTGTCCAAATCTGAATAACAAGCTCACACAGAACTTGTCCAAAACTAAATAACAAGTTCACACATAACTTGTCCAAAATTGAATAACAAGATCACACAGAACTTGTCCAAAATCTGCTCCAACAAGATCACCAAGAACTTGTTCAAATCTACTCTAGAAATCTCACCAAGAACTTTCCCAAATCTTCTCTATCAAGCTCACCAAAAACTTGCTCAAATCTGTCCCAAAATTGTCCACAAAACTATCCATAAAGTTGTCCCAAAACTATCCACAAAGCTGTCCCAAAACTGTCCACAAAGCTATCCCAAAACTATCTACAAAGCTATCCCAAAATTATCCACAAAGTTGTCCCAAAACTGTCCGCAAAAGCCTTCTCAAAGGCTCAATCAATCATGCTAAAGTAGCACTCAAATATCATCCATAAATCTATCAAGGCAAAGCTCAAAGATGAACTCAAAAATGAATGGCAATGTACTCTTCAATGGATGAAAATAATGATCCACAATGATATCAACTCAACTCAACTCAAATCAACTCATAGAAGCATAAAGAGAATTGTTAGAGACTCAATATGTTCTAAGCTCAATCTTTAACTCAACTCAACTCAAATCAATCTCAACTCAACTCAAGTCAACTCATAGAAGCATAAAGAGAATTTTTAGAGACTCAATATGTTCTAATCTCACTCTCAACTCAACTCAACTCAAATCAATCTCAATTCAACTCAAGTCAACTCATAGAATCATAAAGAGAATTGTTAGAGACTTAATATGTTCTAATCTCACTCTCAACTCAAATCAGAATTATAGAATAGTTTATTTCATGGAACTTGACCAATCACCTCACGCAATCACTTGACTAGGCTCAATCAACTCAACTCAACCAATCACCAAAAGGGGCTACTCTTTCTCATAAACACCCTAGTCCAAGCATGTATCAACCAACTCAAATGTTTTCAACAATGCTCAACCACAAATCTCACATAACAATGATACTCATGTTCTTTTCAAGTTCTTTCACAACCAATGGGCTTCAATGACTATGCTTATAAAACAAGGTTTAAACACAACTCTCAAACCAAAAAACCTTGAAGCATTAAACAAACCACTTTCAAAAAGGAAACCACAATCAATCCTTTTCACTCCAATGATATTTCAAAAATCAACTACCATAAACAATCAATAGGAGAATGTGCCCATACATTTTTGATGCCAAGAAGTTATCCACAAAATCTGCCACACTAAACACAACTTTCTTTTCCAATCTCAATAAAGGTTAGTGGACTTCAAATAATAATCACAAGATAAGCATAACTTAATTTACACCTTTTTACTCCAACTTAATAAACACATCCACCAAAGTCCTTTTTAATAAAAACCCTTATAAAAAATAATAATCAATAAGGCTCTCAAAAATATTTTATAACAACTCCTTATTTCTCCTAAATCTTAATTTTCAATTTCATGAGTATAAAAATAAATCAACAACTCATCCACCTCTGAAATAATAATCATAGCCCTTATAAAAATAAATTTCAATTAAAAAATTTCCTTAACCACCTTATAACTCCTATCCTAGGGCATCAACAAAATTAATTAGAGCAAAATGTAATTACCTCCTCAAGGGGATTCGAACCCCCAACTTGCACACACCACGAGCGCCTTAGCCACGGCTAAGGTTGCCACATGAGCTAGCCGCTCATTTGAAAGGAAAAGGCACGACATGCCTTAAGTACTTCCTCCCTTCCACGCAAACCAAAAGTGCTTCGAGCGCTTTCCTTCCAATTCCTTTGAATACAGTCAAGGAGATTCAAACCTTGACGTAAAGCGCTGCCACACACCTTAACAAAAATCCAATTGCCAATGTGCCACTTTGCCCACAATGTCTTGGGCTTTCGACCAACCTTGGATTTATTCGTTGTCTCTCTTTTCAAAAATATTTTTGCACGAGCTCTCTTCGAATGCTTAGCCAACAATTAACATGGGCAAGGATTTTTTACAAATGAACCTTAGTATCCCCTTTATATAGTCTTCTCCTCATTTTTGATGACATTAGCGCATTAATGATTTTCCTTATTTCTTTAGACGTCGGTGCTAACTTTAATTTTAATTTTAAAATTTAAATTTTAATTTTAAATCATTAAAATTAAAACTAAATATTTAAAATTAAATATCTCCATCACCGGGGCACCTTTTTCTACGAAAAAAAATGCCAACATGGTTTTTAAGAAAAACCCATTTCAAATATGCCATCCATGGTTTTAAATAAAACCTTTTATTTTGCATGCCTTGCTTTTCACAAAAACCTTGAATTTATCCATGCTTTCCAAAATATCATCTGCCCACCAAAACTCAATGTGATCCATATGACATAAATGATTCATGTGACATCAATGACAACATAGAATAACTCAAATTGCCAATAATCTCCCCTTTTTTCATTGATGGAAACACCTCTAAAGCAAAAACCGCAATCGCTGCAAAAACCATCTCTAAGAATCAAAGTTGCTCCCCTGACTCAATAATCTCTATGGAAGCTGCTCTCCCTAACTCAATGCTCTCTTTGGAGGCTGCTTCCCCTAACTCAATGCTCTCCCCCTTACTCAAATCTCTCCCCCTTTGACATCAATGGCAAAAGGGACACCTATGGGGCTAAAAGATATGACTCTTAAACTTAGCCCCCTCACCACATTCTATCTTGAGGTGATTAATTTTAGGGTGTAAGTACTTTTACTCCCATATCACATTGTTTCTTTCCTATATCAACTTCCTTCCATGTTTTTCTGATATCCTTATCTTGATGAATTACTTGATCTTCTTGTCTAGAACCTGTTTGACCTTCTTGCCTTGAACCTGTTTGAGCTTCTTGAATCCTACACCATTTTGCAATATTCCTAAAGTTATTACAATTAAAACACTTGATATTGTAGCATTTGGATGGTGCCCATGTCCTGAATTCATTCTTAAATTAATTTCCATATCCATTCCTTTCTTGAATCTTGTATTGTGAAGCTCTGTTTTCATGACCATTATGACCATGAATTTTGAATTGTGAAGCTCTAAAACCAAAACCATGTTGTTTATTTCCTTTACACTAAAAAGCTCTATGACCAATCCTATTACATGAGAAGCAATGCCCTTGAAAACCATACCTTATTCCTTTGAGGTTTCTTCTAGCAAAATCAAACTTCTTTGATCCATAGACCCTACAGTGTATAGCCCCGTGTCCAAATCCATTACAAGAAAAACAATGTCCTTGAAAATCCCTTTGTTCATGCCTTGGTTCTTCATATATTTCTTGACCATTATACTTATGATCGTTTTCAACTTGTGCATTGCATCCTTGAACCTTCTTTGTAGTATATAAATCCTCTTCCTTAGTTTCTTCCTTGCTTTTCTCTTCAAGTATTTCTTTTCATTTTGAACTTGATTCACCTATCTCAAAACAAGAACCAAACTGAATATTTGGAGCCATAGGAACTTTGGAACTTTCCTCATAGATATTAGATTCTTCCTTGCTTTTATATTTTAGAACTTCATTTCCTTTTGAGTGTGATTCCCAAAACATGAAATATGAGACCTTTGGTGCTTTGGAATTTTCCTCTTCTTTCTCTTTATTTGTGTCAAGTAGAAAATTGGCACACATCTCCATAGCCTCTGAAATGCAAGTATCCATTTCTACTGCTTCTTTTTCTTTGGAAACTGGTTCTTTCTTATAGATTTCTAAAATAAAACCTCCTGATACAAATATAGGTCCTTGTGTACTTATTTTTTATTTCCCTTCTTCATAACCAAGCCCTGTTTTATAAATGGATCTCGTTGTGAATCCAAAAAATTATCCAGAGTTTTTGAATTTCTTTGAAATCGTACTAACTCATTTATGTAGGTCCCCAAACTTTTCTAATCTTCTTCTAACTGATTACAACTTAGAATAGATGTAATGATGTATGAATAAGTGAGAGGGTTTTGATGGTGAACGAAATTGCAGATAAGGGATTCTAGAGGAATATTGCACCCTCCTTCTAGAGTTTTTGCATAGGATTTGGCCTTAGATACTGTCGTGTCTTTTTCTTTCATTGCCTCAAGTGATGGCTCTGCCCTTTACCTCATGGTGGCCGCTCACTCGGCAAGCTCAGTTGATCTTGTCGTTGTCGGAGCTCAATCTAAAAATGTACCAAGAGGTAATGTTGCTCTTCTTCAAGTTGTTATCCCTGCTCATGAATTTCAATCTGCTTGTCAATGGTTTGAATGTCATCACTTGATGGGGTATTTTATGGGTAGAATCCCTAATGATACTTTACTTCGTACCTGGGTCAACCAAGTTTGGGGTCCTTATGGTGTCAAGGTTTCGAATGTTCAAAATCTTACCAAAGGGTATTTTTTGTTTCGCTTTGATGACCCTGTGCATGCACAAAAGATGCTAGCTAAAGGACCTTGGATGGTTAGGAATTCCTTGCTTATTTTGCAACCCTATACACGGTATTTCACTATTGCTAAGGTCTCTTCCCTGGAGGTTCCTGTCTGGGTTGAGTTCCCTGGTCTTCCCATTCCCTTTTAGAATTTTTTAGATAAATTGGTTGCTCCCTTGGGAAATTTTGTCTGTTTTGAGCCTCCTCATTTCTTCTCAGCCCGACCCACTAGGAGGGTATGCGTCAAGCTTGACCTTTCCAAGGATTTACCTGAGGAAATTGAGATTAATGTTGGATATTATACCCACAGACAAAGGGTGGCCTATATTAATCTCCCGAATACCTACTTTCGTTGTCAGTTAGCTACCCATAAGATAAAATATTGCCCACTTATGGTAGGTAAATTCCAACAAAACCCTCCTCCAACTCCTAATAATTCTTCTATTCAGGCACCTGGTGCCTCGACATCTAGTGCTCAGGTAGCTAGGGTTACTAGGGGGCAAGAGGAATGGTAGGTGGTTAATTGGCGAAACCGCTCCTAGAGTGCATTACAGTCTCAAGCTCATGAGAGTGCTTCATAGCCCCTTTTGTCACACTCTGCCCCTATTGTCACACCACCAGCTTCTGTGCCTCAGGATGTTTTTGTTTGACAAGTTCCTATTGCTCCTCTAGAAGTGCAATCCATTTGGGTTCCTCCAAATTTTGCTCAAGTTGTGACGGCCATGCCGAGTTCTACTACCTCTCCGGAGGAATATGTCTCTGATGCCTTCTGGAAACCTTC
Source organism: Wollemia nobilis (assembly GCA_028583015.1). Lineage (NCBI taxonomy): Eukaryota > Viridiplantae > Streptophyta > Pinopsida > Araucariales > Araucariaceae > Wollemia > Wollemia nobilis. Next base: position 5,775,099 of record JAQPPZ010001836.1, on the reverse strand, counting down.
ATCAGAAGGTCATTCTGGTTATAAAGTTCATCGTTCTCATAGCCCTCCAAGAAATAATCTGCATTATGATAAGTGCCACCAAACGGAGGAGGCTTCTCGTGTTTACCAGGATGGTCAGGATCAGTATGCTTCTAACTCCTTCGGGTCTCTTGTTCAGTTGGGAGCCTCTGAGGATGTTCTGGAACTTTCGCATACTGACAAGTCTTAATGATTTTCTTCTCATGGAATGTAAGAGGACTAACGGATCCAGTCCATAAATATATGATCCATAGTGAGATGACTTCTGTCACTCATAAGTTTGGCAATATTTATGTGATGTGTTTACAAGAAGTGAAAGTTTCTAATTTTAATTTGTAGTGTTTCTGTAATTTTGTGTGGCCTTGTGGTGTTTTCCATGTAATAAATCATTCCAGTGGGATAGGTGGAGTTGTCACTTTTATTTCTCCAAAGTGGCACTCGAATATTGTGATGTGGGGAGTGGATCCATCCAATTAAGTAGTCTGGACTTTGTTGGAATTACATGGTAAATCATTTGGAGTTATTAATGTTTATGCTTCGAATAATGCTCCAGAAAGGTGTGCCTTGTGGTGGTGGTTGGCTTTGTCTCTACCTCTTGCCACATGGGTGATGTGTGGGGATTTTAATATGGTGGAAAAGCCTTATGATAAAGTTAGTTTATCTCCTAACCGCTGGTGTGCTAGGGAGCGGGAAGATTTTTATTCTATGAAAAATAAGTTGAGTCTTAGTGATCCTAATATCTTTTTTTCTCCTAACTTTTTCGAAGCTCAATGGTTTACATGGTCAAATTTTCAAGCAAGTGAAGCTAGGGTATTAAAATTCCTTGATCGAGCCATGATCTCTTCTAGTGAGACTTTTAAAATTGCTAGGGTTTCACCTTATCAACCTCCTATTTTGGTTATCCTTGGTACTATTTTATCTGATCATGCTCCTATTATTTTTTCTGTGGAAGCCATTCTTCATTAGCCTCGACAATTTTAGACCCAGTTTTATCTTAATATTTCCTTCCTTCATCACCTAGCTATGAAGGCTCATATTTGTAGAATTTGGAATTTGCTTCCAAGACCCTCTGGTGACTTTGGTTGGGTTTCTTGGTGGAATGCTGCTATTTTTAGAACCACCTCTTTGCTTCGCACTTTGGGAGTGGAAGTAGCCAAGAGGAGGAAGAAAGCTAATTTGGTTTTGAAGTTGGAATTAGTAAAAGTTTATGTGCAGCTTGAGGCTAATCCTTTTTGTTCTAATCTTCAAGATTTCATGGCTGCCCTTTGACATGAGCTTAAAAAAGTTGATATGTATGAATCCAAATGAGAACAATTAAGGGCTAGGATGCATTGGTTAAATGTGGGTGACAAAGTCTCTAAAGAATTTTTCAAGCGCCTTCACCCACCTGCTCATACTACCCAATTCACTGCTCTACAAGTTGATGGTCAAAGGTTCACATCTCTTGATGATATTTTTGGAGCTTTTTTTAATCATTATCAAAGAGTGTTTGCTTCTCAGGGCCTTACCCATGATAAAGTGCAAGCTATAGAATCATATTGTCAAGTCATACCTACTAAGCTTACTCAAACTTAGCGAGATTTTTGTGATGCACCTTTAACCCTGGAGGATCTCAAACAGGCTCTGTCTCAGATGGAAAATGACAAAGCACCTGGATTAGATGGTTTCCCTTGTAAATTTATTAAAGAATGTTGGGACTTGATGGGTTCTTATTTGCTGCAGGTGTATAAAGAGGCTATGCTTACTGTGTCATTGGGGAATCTCATAAACAAAGGTAATGTTAAGTTCATTCCAAAAGGGAGAGACCCTAAAATTATTTATAATTGGAGGTCAATCACTTTGCTTAATGTCAGTTATAAGATAATTACCAAGGCTTTAGCTCGTAAACTCAGACCTATTCTTCCTAAGATAATCAAGCCTGAGTAGACTGGTTTTATTTAGAAACAATATATTTTGGATAATGTTATTGTTGTTTGGGAAGGAATGGAATGGGCTAGATCCTCTGGTCAGGATTTTCTTTTCCTTAATATTGATTTTGAGAAGGCTTATGATAGAATAGAATGGTTCTTTATTATTCTATGCTAAAGGATTTGGGGGTTTGGCCCTTATTTTATTAGGACTGTACTTATGTTATTCAAAGATACCTCTGTTGTGTTAACTCTAAACAAGAGACAATCTTAGAATATTCAATTAGCTCGTTCTATTAGACAAGGTTGTCCATTGGCACCTTCTTTGTTTATTCTTGCTGCTGAGGCCTTTGGTTATCTTCTAGCTCATAGATCTGCTCAAGGATTGATCAAGGGGATTTATCTCTCTTCCTCTCCCAAGCAATTGATTAATGGTCATTTTGTAGATGATTCTTTCATGACTATTGCAGAATATGAGATCTCTATTACTCATGCTTTAGATTATCTTCATACATTCTACTTAGCTTTTGGCTCTAATACTCAATGGAGAAAAAATTCTTGCTATAGACAGTATGGAAAAGAAATGCCTACCTGGTTAACTGATAAGCCATGGAAGTGGATTCAACCTGGGGAACCCTTTAAATTTTTGGGTATTCCTTTTGATTTTTTGGGTTCTCCTGCCCGTTTGTGGGATTATGTTGTTCAAAAGGTTGAGAAGAAGCTTTTGTACTGGTGTACCAAAAAATTATCCTTAGCTGGAAAGTTTTAGATTTGTTCCAAGGTATTGGCCTCTACTCATGTGTATTACTCTTCTTACTAGGTCCCTTCCAAGACTTGTTATTCCAAATTGAAGAAGTTGCTTCGAGATTTTCTGTGGTCCAATGTTGTTGGTAAGAAGGGATTTCATAGGGTGGCTTGGGATATTTGTTGTCTTCCTAAAAACTTTAGAGGAATGGGATTGTTTGACTGTCAGCGACAAGGCTTTTCCCTATGTGCTAAATGCATTGTGAGAGCTTTATAGGGGGAGGAAGCCTGGAAAATTTTAATTCATCATTGCCTCTCCACGGGGATTCCTTTTGGTAAAAAGGTATGGAAAGGGCTTGATTTGTAAACCATTCTTATAGCCCCTATTCCAATAAATATTTTTGGGTCCTTTGTTATGCAAAGCATTTGGAAGGCCTAGGAGGCCATTAAACCCTAGATTTCTTAGAAAGGTCACAAGGGGAAGCTGGCTCCTACTGGCTAAAAATCACCCTATTGCGAGTTTTCCACAAATGAAAAAGAATCCCCACTCTAAAGATATGCCACACAAGAACAAGCTTCTCAGAAAACTCAAGTGGATCCCCTAAAAAAATATTCACCCAAGAATAGGGACCTATCATATATGGTTTTAAAAAAGAGAAAATCCACTGCCAAGCCTCTTGAGCTCTCACACAAGACCAAAAAAGATGATGCACATCCTCCTCTGCTCCACAATATCTACAAGAAATATCATTCACACCCAAATATCTAAGCCGCTAACCAATAGGAAGCCCTTGAAACAATAAACTCCAAGCAAAAAAGGCTTTCTTAGGTTCAAGATACTTTTCCCAAAGTGTATTAAATATGAGACTCCATATGGACTGAAGAGATACTACATCCCACCTATAATTAAGCTTCTTAGCCATAGGCACAACAGGGGAAATCCAAGAGTATCCCAAATGAGGTTTATACTTGGTGAGAGAAACATATTTGGGCCAAGACCAATCAGTCCACCAAGGTTTCTGATAATATTGAAAAAATTTACCCCAAACAGATAAAGGAGTGGAATCAATAACAACCTCATAAGTAGTCTTATCAGCAGAAGATAAACCAAAAAAATTCCTAAAAATTTCCCAAGGTATCCAAGACCTTGAATGAAAATCCATGAAATCAGATAACCGAGCAATAGCTTTTTTATAAATTTTCTGAGCATGTATCCACTAGAATTGAGCAAGGGGAGTCCCCTGCAAAGCGATGGCCGAAGACCACCAGAAATTAAGCAAAGGTATTGAAGCCGAGCCTTTTTCTACTTTTTCTCTTGCTGATAAGTATCAGGTTTTCTATGATTGTTGGCTACAGATCTCAGTGCAATAAGAAAAGTGAATATAGATCTTCATCACTTACAAGACCTTATTGATCATTTGGGTAATGCTCCTTGTGTAGTGAATCTTGTTCCTCCAACCCTTACACGACAATGATGCATAGTCTATTAGTTGTTTTTTTATGCAGTTCTTTGTTTGGTTTTCTTGTGAACCTCTATAAATTGTTTTGGTAGCTCTGCTAGTTGTTTAGCACACAGTTAGTGTGTTGGTTGTGTGCTCGGGGTGTGCTAATTCCACCCACCCTTTTTTGTATGATTAATCCATTTTAATAAAATGTTTTTTGTTGGCAATTTTGGGTACCTTGGGTACATTGCTCTTGCTCTAAGTGTAGTTGTTGTCATTGATGTCAAGAAGGTCTTGAAGCAATCTGGTTTGATGTCAAAGAATGTGTCTTGATGAAGGTTTCAGCATGGACAATGAGTTTCCAAGAAGATCAGGGTAGCCCAGTTGCAAAAAGATCAAGAAAAAGACAAGTAAGAAAAAGTATGCAGGCGGCTGGAAAAACTGTCGCGATTTCGTGACATGTTTGAGGAGAGAGAAAGCGTTGGCAAAACTGTCGTGATTTCGTGACATGTTTGAGGAGAGAGAAATTTCGGGCAAAAGTGTCACGATTTCGCGACATGCGGGAAGGCAGAGACGAAGCAGGCAAAACTGTCACGATTTCGCGACATGTCGCATTTTCGTGACTCGGAAAGTGCAGGAAGGCAGAGAAAGAAAAGTGTCACGATTTCGCGACATTCTACAAAGGAGGTTGTACGGACAAGAAAGTGTCATGATTTCGTGACATGTTGCAGAAGAGAAAGTCCGCAGTGTGATCTATCGTGATTTCGCGACAAGATTGAAGAGAGAGAAAGTGATTCAGGAACTGTCATGATTTCGTGACATGATGCAAAGTTCCAAGTGAGGACTGTCGCATTTTTGTGACATGCTATAGAGGTCAAGGTGAGGACTGTCACGATTTCGTGACATGCTGAAAATCTTGAAACAAGAAGAGTCACGATTTCGTGACAGGCTAAAAAGAAGTACGGATGAAGAAAGTGTCACGATTTCAGAAGGTTGATTTCTGACAGTTGAGTTGGCATCTGGAGAAAGTGTCGCGATTTCACGATAGAATGTTAGCAAGTCTTAGGAAGTGTCATGATTTCGTGATGAATAAGAAGGAAGAGCTGAAGGGAAAGCGTCACGATTTCGTGACATGTCATTTCATGACAAAAGCGAAGAGGAAGGCCATGAAGATAGAAGTGTCACGATTTCGTGACAGGAATGATGATGACATCAGCAAAAGGAAGGAGTGTCATGATTTCGTGACAAAAGCAGAGAGGAAGGCCATGAAGACTAAAGTGTCATGATTTCATGACAGAAGTGAGATGACATCAGCAAAAGGCAAAGGTGTCACGATTTCATGACAGAAGCACAAAGGAAGTCAACAAAGGCCAAAGTGTCACGATTTCATGACAGCAGGCTATAGAAGGTGTACGGTTGTAAAAAGTGTCACGATATCGTGACATGTTGAAGTTTCATGCCAGAAGCTACAAGGAGGCAGTGGAGCCGACAGAGTTAAATCTGGGCCGACGCAGCGTAGGGTTTTGCAGTCGACGTGGTTGTAGGGTAAAACAGCTGACTAAGATCAAGGTTCTAATCTTGAGATTGTGAGTATAAAAGGAGGGCTGCTTGAAGTGTTTGTGCATCGATCGAAGTGTGCGTTCGAAGAGTGACGTTCATAGATTTAGTGCGATAGTGATGTTCGATCGTCGAAAAGTAGAGTGCGAAGATCGATAGCAGTGATAAGAGTGCATTTCATCAAATCTTCTAAGTGTAGGAGACTGTAAGGAAATAGAGTGCACGAAGATGATACTGTTGTGAATGCGTAGAAGTGCAAAGGTCGTTGTTCGATCGAGTGTAGCCGTGACTACGAGAAAATAGCGAAGGACTGTATTTTATGCAGAACAGAGGAAGAGGACAGACCTGTGCCAGACCGAAGGACTGTGTTTAGGTGCAGATCAGAGAAAGAGGAAGAGGGCATTTGTGCCAGATCGAAGGACTATGTTTTGGTGCAAATTCGAGGACCAGCTTTGAGGTGACAGAGTTGAGGACAGAGATCTCCAGCCAGAGCAGGGAAGACAGGTGTCTTCTATGGATAGAGTTCCACTTGCTAAGGGCAGAGGAGGTAGAGGTCTTCTAGAGGATCACCAGCCAAAGCAGAATTAGGGGAAGGTATCTCCTTTGAGCTGAGGCTCATAAACATTGTAATCGGGAAGGATTCCCAGAGGACTTTGATATAACTTTTAGAGGAAAGTTTTATCCGTGGAGTAGCCCACCTTGGGTGAACCACGTAAATTGTTGTGTCACTTTGTGGATGGTGTTTTGTGCATTGCTTTGATTGCTTCTTTCATTTTTGCTATCTTTACACTGCATAATATTGTTTTGAAAGCTGAGTTGAAAGAAAAAGTTAAAAGTGGTCTTATACTGTTCACCCCCCCTCTCGGTATAAGCTTGTGTTCTTCAATTGGTATCAGAGCTGGTTTCTCCAGATAAAGCCTAACAGCTTGGAGAAGGATCTATCAGAAGAACATACAGTTTCAAAAAAGGATGAAGAGGTTAAGTTCGATCTCTAAAGTGAATTCTTCTGGGCTTTAAGGATTTCAGAAAATAGAGTTCTGTTCTCAAGCATCATGACAGGAAGAAGAGACAACAAGATCAATCTTCAGCCTGAAGAACGATGGATTCCAGTTGGTCACAAGAAGAACAATCATCCAAGGCATCAAAACAGGTTACATAATACTTTCCATGGCTACTGTTTTTCTTGCAAGAAATTTGGTCACAAAGCTATACATTGCATTAAATCCGTGAATAGCCATAGTAAGGAAAATGTTAACTCTTTTGCACCTCTTATGGATAAAAATGTCATGTGTTACAAATGCAAGAATGTTGGGCATATAGCAAGGATGTGCAGTTTGGATAGACCTAGCCTTAAATTCACTAAAAAGAGAAATGAGATCAAGTCTAAGTCAATGATAGTTCAAACTGCTTTTCATGCACAAGACAAGGTTGAGAAATGGTATCTTGATAGTGGTTGTTCAAAACATATGACTGGTGAAAAGGAAAAGTTTTTGGTCTTAAAAAACACAAACAGAGGAACAGTAAGTTTTGGAGATAACAGGTCTGCTAAAATCTGTGGTAAAGGGACTCTTAGCTTGGATGGGAAATCTAAAACTAAAAATGTGCTTTATGTAGAAGGTCTAAGACATAATCTTCTAAGTGTGAGTCAACTTTGTGATCAAGGTCACATAGTATCTTTCTTTTTAGATAGATGTGAGATTCGTAAAGAAAAAAATGGAAAACTCATTGCTAGTGCTACAAGGACTCCAAACAATCTTTACATGCTAAGTGAGATAAAAAAGGAAAAGTGCTTTCTAACTCAAGAAGATGAGAGTTGGTTATGGCATAAAATATTGGGGCATTTGAGCTTTGATAATCTTGTCAACATTAGTAACAAGGAAGCAGTTAGAGACTTGCCCAAAATAAAAAGGCCCCATAACACCATTTGCGGTCCTTGTCAACATGGAAAACAGGACTCAGAACCAGTTTTAAATCAAAAGGGTATACTTCTTCAAAACCATTAGATCTCATTCATACTGATTTATGTGGCCCCACCAGAACTCAGAGCATTCAGGGAGAAAGCTACTTCATGTTGTTTATAGATGATTATTCTAGAATGACTTGGGTGACCTTTCTCAAAGAAAAATCTGAAGCGTTTGAAAAATTCAAAGCTTTCAAAGAAATGATTGAGAATGAGACTGAAAAGAGAATCAAATGCTTGAGATCGGACAGAGGAGGAGAGTTCACCTCAAATGAATTTGTGGAATACTGTGAGCAACAGGGAATTAAAAGAGAATATTCAGCAGCAAGAACTCCTCAACAAAATGGAGTAGTTGAAAGAAAAAATAGAACTATTGAAAATATGGCTAGAGCTATGTTAAATGAGTCAAAACTTTCGGATGGTTTCTGGAAAGAGGCGATCAGTACAGCAGTCTACATTATCACCAGGGCCCAACTTAGAGTAAATCATCATAAAACTCCTTATGAGTTGTGGAAAGGAAGACCAGCTACAGTAAAACATTTCAAAGTGTTTGGGAGTAAGTGCTTCATCAGAAGGGAAGATCAGAATTTGGGTAAGTTTGATCCTAGGTGTGATGAAGGAATTTTTCTTGGTTATTCCAGTAGAAGCAAGGCTTACAGATGCTTCAACAAAAGAATGCATACAGTCATAGAGAGCATAAATGTAATAGTTGATGAAAAGACAGGGATAAGAGAACCTGTCAAGGAAATCAGTGATGAAATCTGTCAAGAAGAATTCAGAGAGGTTTCAGATGAAGAAGAGGAAAAATAGCAGCTGCTTCCCAAAACTCCGTCACGATATGTTCAGAAACATCATCCCAAATATTTGATCATTGGTGATCCAAACAACAGACAAACTAGAAGAAGAGTCATTCCGTCACACGATTCTACAAATATTTCTTTATTATCTCAGATTGAGCCAAAAGATTTCAATGAAGCATGTGCAGATAAATTTTGGGTAAAAGCAATGGATGAAGAGCTAAATCAAATAGAGAAAAGTGAAACTTGGGATTTAGTTCCAAGACCTAAGGACAAGAATGTCATTGGCACAAAATGGATATTCAGAAATAAACTCAATGAGGATGGAAAGATTGTCAGAAACAAAGCCAGGTTGGTTTGCAAAGGTTATGCTCAAGTAGAAGGTGTTGATTTCGAAGAGACGTTCGCTCCTGTTGCTCGTCTCGAAGCCATCAGAATGTTTTTGGCTCTTTCAAGTTTCAAAGCATTCAAGGTGTATCAAATGGATGTGAAATCAGCCTTTTTAAATGGAGTTTTGGATGAAGAAGTCTACGTAGAACAGCCAGAAGGCGTGTCTCTCTCAGATCAATCGGACTATGTGTGTAAACTAAAAAAGGCCTTGTATGGGTTAAAGCAAGCACCTAGGGCTTGGTACTCAAGACTTGACAGGTACCTTCATGAGCAAGGTTTCAGGAAAGGTATGGCAGATAGCAATTTGTATATTAAGGATAAAGGTAATGATATGCTGATTGTAGTTGTCTATGTTGATGATATCATTTTTGGGGGAAATAATACCCAGATGTGCAAAGATTTTGCTAACACCATGCGAAGGAATTTGAGATGTCTATGATTGGAGAGTTGTCATTCTTTTTGGGTCTTCGATTGCTCAATCAAAAGACGGTATATTTCTCTCTCAAGGAAAGTATATCAAAGAAATGTTAAAAAAATTTGGGATGATGGACAACAAACCTGTATGTACTCCAATGACTACAGGGTGCAAGATGAGTAAAGATGATGAATCTCCAATGGCAGATCAGAGGTTGTACAGATCAATGATTGGCAGTTTATTATATGTTACAGCTACCAAACCAGATATCATGCAGGTTGTTGGATTAGTAGCCAGATTTCAGGCAGCTCCAAAAGATTCTCATGTTATAGCAGTTAAAAGAATATTCAGATATCTGAAGGGCACTATGGACTTTGGGCTTTGGTATCCCAAAGGTGATGATTTCACTCTCACAGCCTATACAGATGCAGATTGGGCAGGCAGTAATGATGACAGGAAAAGCACCAGTGGTGGAGCATTCTTTCTGGGAAAGAGTTTAGTTTCTTGGCTAAGTAAGAAACAACCTTCAGTTTCCTTATCTACGGCAGAAGCTGAATACATAGCAGCAGTGGCTGGGTGTACTCAAGTTCTATGGATGAAAACCACCTTGGAGGATTTCAAAGTCAAGCATGAACAACCCATCTCCATATTTTGTGATAATACTAGTGCCATAAGTATTTCCAAAAATCCGGTAATGCACTCAAGGACAAAGCATATTTCCATCAAGTATCACTTTCTAAGGGAGAAAGTGCAAGATAAGCAGGTCAAGGTAGAATATGTGTCTACTAAAGAGCAGATTGCAGATATCTTCACAAAACCTCTTCCAAGAGATACGTTTGAGTATCTAAGGGAGAAATTGGGAGTTGTACTCCCACCCCAGAATTAATCACCTCATCAGGAGGTGGGGGAGGGACTAAGCTAAGAGGCTCATTCTTAGTCCCAAGCCCCAAAGGTGACCCTTTGCCATTGATGACAAAGGGGGAGAGATATGAGTAAGGGGGAGAGCTTCATAGTGAAGAAGAGAGCTTCAAGTCAGGGGGAGCAAAAACTTCAAAGGCAGATTCTTAGTTGTTTTCAGTTTTGGCTCTTGAGTAGTGTTTTTAGTTAAGGGTTGCCATCAATGACAAAGGGGGAGATTGTTGGCAATTTTGGGTACCTTGGGTACATTGCTCTTGCTCTAAGTGTAGTTGTTGTCATTGATGTCAAGAAGGTCTTGAAGCAATTTGGTTTGATGTCAAAGAATGTGTCTTGATGAAGGGTTCAGCATGGACAGTGAGTTGCCAAGAAGATCAGGGTAGCCCAGTTGCAAAAAGTTCAAGAAAAAGACAAGTAAGAAAAAGTATGCAAGCGATTGGAAAAACTGTCGCGATTTCGTGACATGTTTCAGGAGAGAGAAAGTTTTGGCAAAACTGTCACGATTTCATGACATGTTTGAGGAGAGAGAAAGTTTGGGCAAAACTATCACGATTTCGTGACATGCGGGAAGCAAGAGAAGCGGAAAACTGTCACGATTTCGCGACATGTCGCATTTTCGCGACTCGAAAGTGCAGGAAGGCAGAGAAGGAAAAGTGTCACGATTTCATGACATTCTACAAAGGAGGCTGTACGGACAAGAAAGTGTCACGATTTCGTGACATGTTGCAGAAGAGGAAGTCCGCAGTATGATCTGTCATGATTTCATGATAAGATTGAAGAGAGAGAAAGTGTTTCAGGAACTGTCATGATTTCGTGACATGATGCAAAGTTCTTAGGAAGGGCTGTCACATTTTTTGACATGCTAGAGGTCGAGTTGAGGACTGTCATGATTTCATGACATGCAAAAACTAAAAGAGAAGCGTCGTGATTTCACGACGTACAAAGAAGTGTAGAAGAGAAGTGTCATGATTTTGACAGGTTGAGCTGGAGAAAGTGTCACGATTTCTTGATAGAAAAGAAGTCTTTCGAGAAGTGTCACGATTTCACGATGAATTCAAGAAGGAAGAGCTTGAAGGCGAAAGTGTCATGATTTCATGATAGGTTGCAAGTAGAAGGCGATTTAGACAAAGGGAAAAGAAGTGTCACGATTTTGTGACAAAAGCAGAGAGGAAGGCCATGAAGATAGAAGTGTCATGATTTCACGATAGGAATGATGATGACATCAGCAAAAGGAAGGAGTGTCATGATTTCATGACAAAAGCAGAGAGGAAGGTCATGAAGACTAAAGTGTCATGATTTTGTGACAGAAGTGAGATGACGTCAGCAAAAGGCAAAGGTGTCGTGATTTCACGACAGAAGCACAAAGGAAGTCAACAAAGGCCAAGGTGTCACGATTTCATGATAGTAGGCTATAGAAGGTGTACGGCTGTAAAAATGTCATGATATCGTGACATGTTGAAGTTTCGTGCCAGAAGCTACAGGGAGGCAGTGAAGCCGACAGAGTTAAATCTGGGTCGACGCAACGTAGGGTTTTGCAGCCGACGTGGTTGTAGGGTAAAACAGCCGACTAAGATCAAGGTTCTAATCTTGAGATTGTGAGTATAAAAGGAGGGTTGTTTGAAGAGTTTGTGCATCGATCGAAGTGTGCGTTCGAAGAGTGACGTTCGTAGATTTAGTGCGACAGTGAAGTTCGATCGTCGAAAAAGCAGAGTGCGAAGATCGATAGCAGTATAAGAGTGCATTTCATCGAATCTTCTAAGTGTAGGAGACTGTAAGGAAATAGAGTGCATGAAGATGATACTGCTATGAATGCGTAGAAGTGCAAAGGTCATTGTTCGATCGAGTGCAGCCGTGACTGTAAGAAAATAGCGAAGGACTGTATTTTATGCAGAACAGAGGGAGAGGACAGACTTGTGCCAGATCGAAGGACTGTGTTTGGTGCAAATCAGAGAAAGAGGAAGAGGGCATTTGTGCTAGACCGAAGGACTATGTTTTGGTGCAAATTCGAGGACCAGCTTTGAGGTGACAGAGTTGAGGACAGAGATCTCCAGCCAGAGCAGGGAAGACAGGTGTCTTCTATGGATAGAGTTCCACTTGCTAAGGGCAGAGGAGGTAGAGGTCTTCTAGAGGATCACCAACCAAAGCAGAGTTAGGGGAAGGTATCTCCTTTGAGCCGAGGCTCATAAACATTGTAATCGGGAAGGATTCCCAGAGGACTTTGATATAACTTTTAGAGGAAAGTTTTATCCGTGGAGTAGCCCACCTTGGGTGAACCACGTAAATTGTTGTGTCACTTTGTGGATGGTGTTTTGTGCATTGCTTTGATTACTGCTATTATTACTGCTATCTTTACACTGCATAATATTGTTTTGAAAGTTGATTTTAAAGAAAAAGTTAAAAGTGGTCTTATACTGTTCACCCCCCCTCTCAGTATAAGCTTGTGTTCTTCATTTTTTTCATCCAAAAAAAAAGCTAAGGCTCATCTATAATATTTGAACCATTATAATAAAATTTATTATAAGTTACAATAATATAATTTATTATAATACTATAATAATATAATTAATTGAATAACATATCACACACAATACAATAATATAATTATAACATATTAAAAGAAGGAAGAATTAAGGGGTCGGGTGTCGGTGGGAAGCTATAAGGATTAATGAAGAGCATTTAAGGAGAAATTTTCTATCTATAGAAAATATTTATCTAAAGAGCGTTATGAAGTGGTATAAAAGAAACACAAGGAATTTTGGTAAAAAGTGGAGCTATTAGAATTAATGAAGAGTATTTATAGGAAGATTTTTTTTGGAAAATATCTTTATCTAAATAGCATTGTGACGTGCCAAAAGAAGAAACACAAGGAAGAAAAATTAGAAGATCTAGATTCCAAAGTGCACGTCCCTTATTTAGAGTATATCTCTAATGACATAGCCATAATTTTAAGTAGACACCACATTGTTTCAATCTTTAATCCCACTAAACATATCAAAATACATAAGATCTACTAAATATAATATGGATCTTCAAATGGAGGAGTAAAGATGTATGTGACTCACTGTAGGGATTATAACAATATATACATAGTGAGACAATCAAATACATTGAGACAAATATTAAAGAGCATTATCAATATTTAAGACATGAAAGAACTAAAAATAATGATAGTAAAGTATATTATACCATCAAATATTGTATTAAAGGAAAGAGGTCAAAGTGATGTCCATTAAAGATATTTTGATGAAGTAAAAAGATTAATGAAACCACTAAAATTTATTTCAATAAGGATAATATCAGTAGATATAAGGGGCTTAGAAGCACTTATACAAAGACCTATAATAACAATTACCTAATTAATTTATATCAATAATATGCTCACATATTTATGAATGATTCTTATTTTTCTTCTTTCATAAGGCTCCTTATTGTCCATATTTTTATTCAATCTTGGAGTGTCTATAATGGTTAGTTATCAGTTTTTCTAGATAGAGTTTTTATGTAGTAGGAATATTGTAATATTTATTTTCTAAAGCTTAGTTATGGGTTCAAGAATGAGACTTAAAACATTAAATTTTAAATATTAAACATAAGTCTTATGTAAAACCCTTTTCTTATTTTATTAAATATGTTGCTTATATTTTTAAGGGGTTATATGGGATTGAAATGGACCCTTGTATTTCATCATGACTATATAGTGGTATTGGAACAAATTTAAAATTATGCATATATTGCTTAGCAAGATTTGAACCTTGATATCCTCATTAAAAGTTAGGAAATTTATTTGGTTGCATTAATGTCATTTGATAAGATTTTTATATTACTATTGAAGTTGTAGAGTGGGATAATCATTCAAATGTTCCCATATAGATGCTCCATAATCAATGTTTTGGTAAAATGACCTTGATATTTGGATTTGGGTTGGCTCCCCATTATCCTACATTAATCTAATCTAATCTAAGCTAAAACAAAAAAAATGTAAATGTAGAAAATTAATATTGGAAGGTAAGAGTGTGAGATATTAAAAGTAAAATATGGCCTGTGACCGTAGTTAGAATAGTGCGTTGATTAATAAACCAAATTATAAAAGTTGAAAACAACAATATAAATCCATCTTAGATGTAAGACCAAAGTAAAAAAAATGACTAACAAGCAAATGTGGAAAAATACCACTCACACATACATGGAAAGAGAGGTTTGACAAAATGAGACTCTAGGCTCAGATAGGATGATAATGTCACCATTTTGTCAGTAAAGTATTTCAACACAATTTAGGAAGATGCAATGAATAAATGATTTTATTATTTAGCTCCAAAGTGATCAATAGATAATAGAGTGGATATCACAAACTTGGTTGCCTATGTCAAATACAATGACTCATCATATTAACATGTGACAAATCACCAAGCTCTGAACTTAAATTTAGAGCCAATTATTCCAAGTGGTCATGAGAGTTCTTGATGATCAATCACCATTAAAATTCAATGAATCATTTCAACTTAGACTTAGCAAAATTTAATTCTAAGTTATTTCTACAAAGGAGTCACCATTTGCCCCATCCATAAATACTTGTTCAAATTATTTAGATATAGATGCCAAACAATATAGAATCTAGATAAGAATAATAAGTGATATGTTGAATGGAAGGCAAATTCTGATAGATCTTGACATGGATAACCATTTTGAAGATCTAGTGAAATTTAATTTGAAGTAGAGTTGATCTAAGATTGATCAAGTTGGTGTGGTAATAAGACACGATCCACCATATTCTCCACTTTTGGTCATGCACAAGATGCCTCACAAGTATTGCTTTCTTTGTGGAATGAATTGGATTTGTCCTATGGGACGTTCCATTTTGAATTGTTGATGTCATAAAGTAGGATGATCATTCAATCATTCTTGTACCATTGCTCCATGATCAATGTATTGGGAAAAGGGGTTGTTAATCCCCTCCACCTTTAGAATTGGGATGAATTACCACTATCCTATATTAATCTAATATAATATAAACTAAAAAAAAGAAAATTTAATGCAAAAAGTAAACATTGAAAGGTAAGGGTGCATGAGATTAAAAGTAAAATACAACCAGTGGTTGTAGTGAGGATAGTGTATTGTTCAATCAACCAAATTAGGAAACCAAAAACAAAAATTTGAATCTATTTGAAATGTAAACCCAAAGTGAAACAAATGATTGACAAGCAAATGTAGAGTAATACCACTTATGCATATGTACAAACAAAATTTCAATAAAATAAGATAATCTTGTATGAAGGCTACTCATAATTTTTTCTTAAACAAAATATGAAAGACACTTTCAAAGAGTGTAGCTCTAGCATTTCCTAAAATGGTCAAAATATTTTTTACAATGGGCCCTAGACCCCTATTTATAGCAAAAAATTCACCCTATTCATTTTGGGTGAAAAAATTCACTTGTATGGATTATGATGAGATGATAAAAATATTGCTATCAGATGGGATTCGCTTGGGCAAGTCACTAGTAACATAGATCGACTGTAACTATTGATGAATAAAGGGATAGAAAAATGTAGTTTTATGAATTATTGTTTTGGTGTAGGACTTAGTCATTTCGGTTGTGTTCTAGCCTTAAAAACTATTGACTCATATTTTCTTGTTCTGGGGCATTGTGCTTCCATTTCTTGATGACTACTACCAAGCCACTTGTAGTGTCAAATTAGTACCTTGTACTACATTTTTAGCAATTGTAGAAAAATCAAGCATGGTTGGTGAAAAAATTTAGACTATATTAATCCTTGGGATGCAAAGTCAAGCATAAGAATGGTAACCATGTTCCTAAGACTTTACTTGGATGAAAAAATTTGTAGTGCTTCTTAATATGTGCCTAAAAGGATCTTAATGCTTTTTAGATGAAACAATATTACTACTAGATCATCATGTTCTTCCTGAACTAGTTTCTCCTAAGACTTAAAAATTGCTTTTACTCCTTTCAATAGGTTCTTTAGTTGCCTTATTACATTAGGGGCATTATTTGTAACATCTATGAATGAGGTCTTATCTGCTCGAGATATTTCTTCCTTACATCCCTCAACCAATTGAGTGTATTCATCCTTGAATAGGATTATGTTTGAGAGGTTATTTCATTTTTTCTATGACATAACTATTGTGCAAGGAGGAAGGCCCTTGGTCATGCACCTTAAACAAGCATTCAATTTTATATCATGAATAAAAAATTTTATCCATGCTATGCATATAATGTATTTATTTGTTATTAGTTATTGATTAATATTAGGACAAAAGGCTCCTTAACCAATGATATTTTGGTTGATTTTGTTGTGACCTTATTAATATTTAAAAATGAATATTTGATGCCACTAGTGTTACTAGTGAGATTATAATTGAAAATTCTATCATATTATTATGATTATGTTTATAATCCAATTTCTTCATATTTTAAGGTACCATAATTGAGAAATAGAAAGTGTAGCTATGGATTTCCACTTGGTGTTTACAAAATTCTATGTGGAAAACCTTGAATAGAAAATGTTGGCATCATTTCCACTCAAACCTAATTAGTCAAAAATATGTTTTGATGACACAAATATCATTTTACCACATAGGATGAAGAACCTTTTCACACTTTATGTTGATGGATTATTTATTCAATGGGTGTAGAAGGTAACAAAAAGTTTACCAAGGATAGAAAGTAATTATTTGCTATGATTTTTATTCAACATGGGAATTTTACTAAATAATTTAAAACAAGAAAAAAATAGTTTACTGTGATTTATAATTGACTTACAAAAGCATGGGGTTGATCCACATATTTCATGTCAATCACTTTTCTTGTCCTCCATTCTTCTTGTTCTTATCTCACCATATAGTCCTTTTCCTCACTTTTAAATTTTCTCTCTTCAACATTACATGCACTTTTTCTCTTCCATTAGACTAATAGTTATGCCTAGCATGGCAAATTATTGGTTCTTTTAGAAAAATTATCATAGAACCTCAACACAATATGTTATGCATGACCTACAAATTAAGATGTTAAATATGGGGGTATCAAACAACCTTAAATAAAGGTTGATGTAGTCTATCATTTGATGCTTAGTTATTATAATATATTATCATTCATAGGAAACTTTTATCCTAGGATAACCTAATGAAAAGGGGTTTTCATGGTCCCTCACAATGTGTTCTATGTAATAATGAAAGTATAGACCATCTCTTGGGATACTGCTCAATACTTTAGGAACTACGGCAATGGATTCTTAATATGTTTAATACATGATGATGAATGGTTTAATTGAAGAATGACTAAAGCAATGGTAGAGGACTTCTAAAAGTGAAGCATTATAGACAATTTGGGATACACTAAAATATATAATTCTTTAGACCAAATAGTTGGAAAGGAACATAAGAATATTTAAAGCAAAGGAAAGTAGTTTAGAGGTAATGAAAATTAATGTTTTTTTAGCCATAGAGGAGTCTAAACCAACCCTATCAACTCACCCAATCCTTAATCTTGAAGCATAGATCCTTGATAGATGGAGTCAAGTCATCAATCAAAATTATGATGGGTATATGAGAAAAAAAAAAGAGTAAAAAATATAAAGTGAAAACTATTTGAAGTAGATTTGGTCAAATTGAATTTTGATGGAGCTTCCAAAGGAAATCTAGGACCCCTATTATTTCTAATTATTCCTTTTCCTCATGCTAGTCCTATATTTTCTTTAGATGCTCCATCAAAATTCAATTTAACCAACTCCACTTTAGGTGATTTCCACTATATTCATTGCCTTCCTTTTGTTTTTCTTGTACCCAAAATCATAATTCCATTTTATGACTTGAATCCACCTATCAAGACTCTTTGCTTCAAAATTAGGGTTTAAAATACTCTATGAATAAACAAAATTTTCTTTTTATTACCTCTAAACTGCTTTCCTTTCCTTTAAATATTCTTTTGTTCCTTTCCAACCATACAATCCAAAGTATTATATCTTTCAATATATCATAGATTATCTATAATACCTCACTTTTAAAAGTGCTCTACCATTGATTTAACCAGTATTCAGTTCTTCCAATCATCACCATCCATTTACCAATTATATTAAGAATCCATGCCATAGTTTCTAGACTATTGAACAATGTCCCAAGAGATGGTCTATACTTTCCTCCTTTTTACATAGAACACATTATGAGGGCCGATGAAAACCTATTTTCATTAAATTATCCCAGGATAAAATTTTCTTATGAAATACTAGCCACACAAACATTTTGACATTTAGAATGCTTGAACTATCCCAAATATGTCTCTATATTATTACAATATTCCTATTTTGTTGGTGCTTTACATTATATTTGCTTCTTGTTGTGTATTCTCTTGATCTATGCAACTCCCAAATCAATGGTCCTGCATATAGTTACATGCACATATCTATTATAAATAAATCATCCATACCTTGAATCCATACAACTTGAAAGAAAATCTAACAAGTTACATGTTTTATTTTATTATTTAAAAAAATAAAAACATTTAAAAGTATATTTACATTTATTGCATCATAATTTTTTTTGGCTAGAAAAAGGGGTTGTACTCGAGTTCCCCACTTTTGAAAAATCATAACTATCTCCTTTGGATCTTGATATTTTACAAACAGATTCAATTCTTATCTCAATTGAGTTGCTATCTCTAGATACCTACAATTTTCATTAGAAGTCTCAATTCTTGATATTCTTTTTTTGAATCTTCTTCAATTTTCTTGGAAAATACAAATATTCTAAATTATAGCCTCTTTCTTCTTGGTGTTTTCTTGTAGTAGCCTTTAAAATACCAAAACAACACCTCTACTATTTATGTATTGCATCTTAGTAGAGTAATATTTCCAAAAATTCATGGTATTATAGTTCGCTTTACCATATTTGGACAACTAGTTTCCATCCTGAAGCATAAGTACAACCACAAGAATTGTAATAAATATATTTTATGCAAACACATTAATGTTAATACAACAAATATTACCAATGAAAAACATTAAAGTAAATATTAATCATTATTTGAATAAAGTAATCAACATTTTCTTGTCAACTTCAGCTAAAC
This sequence comes from Wollemia nobilis, assembly GCA_028583015.1. Taxonomy (NCBI): domain Eukaryota; kingdom Viridiplantae; phylum Streptophyta; class Pinopsida; order Araucariales; family Araucariaceae; genus Wollemia; species Wollemia nobilis. The sequence continues at coordinate 5,755,878 of JAQPPZ010001836.1, read as the reverse complement.
TTATTACTTCCTCTAGCCATGGAAAAGAGAATTTAACTTCATGATCCTCTATTTTTTGATTAGATAGAAAGGATTTTGAAAGGTTTCCCAAACCTTTTATAAGGACAAGCAAGGTATAACAATCAAAAGACTACTAGAAAGTAGAAGAGAGAACTAAAGAAAGAGAAGGGCAAAGCCTAAAGGAACACCTCAAGAGGAACAAAGAGAAATAAGATACTCCTAGGGCCTGAAGCACATTTGCAAGTCCAAAACCTCCACCGTTGGGATCACCACCACCAAATAGAATATAAAAAAGATAAGGAGCCTCCACCTCCAACCATAGACCAAAATAGAGAACATCCCAAATAGAGATTCTGATCTTCATAGAGAGCATAGAATATCCCACAAAGTTTCAATGGGATTTGAAGGGATTCATAGGAGGCTCTCAACTCCAACCAAAAGGGAATAAAAAATATCAAAATTTAAGATTTATTTCTCTACCTTCCATGACCTAAGTTTTGAAATTTGGAAGATGAAGTATTAACTTCTAGATTTTTTTACCTCCTTTTAGACTTAGTATCACTTGGGATTTGATAGTAATATCTTCTTTAGTCTCGTGATTTCTAGAAACTTTATTGGGAGGCCTTCCCATATTTCTCCCAAATCCAAAATCTATTCCTCCTTTGGATTGAATTCTTGTTATCAGTCCAAGGGATAATAAACTAGTCCTTGATTTGCTACTTCATTTAAGAGGAGAACCTTTAAAACTATTTAAAAAAAGGACTTCCTTGCTAGAATCCAGAGGCAAAGAGAACCCAAAATTTAAGGAATATTTTTTTGAGACAACTAATTTAGGAAATATTATTTCTATAATAAATGAATCCTCCCCTAAGGCTAAACACTTAAAAGGGTTTCCAAGGAGGTTCAAATATGGATAAGCTAAGGAAGGAGCCACTGCGTAAATCTGAATGGCAATGTCCACAAGAGCTCCATCTTCTTCAATCGAAGATTCATTAGAGACTATTCCATCAGAAAACTTGGAAGAAGTTCCCTCCTGAGGATCATCACTCTTCGATTATAGGGACCTCAAATCCTCATTACTGGTAATATTCTTGAAAGGACATCGAGCCAAAGCATGCCCATACTTTTTTCCCTCAAAGAAAAATGAAGGTTTGTTTTCATATTCAATAGTTTGAATATGAGAACCCAAATTTGAGAGAAGTTCAATGGACCTAGGGAGGTAAGCATCTAGGTCCATCATTACACACATTCTAGAAAAGACCATTTTGGACTTCACCTAGGTTGCATCGTCAATCAAGACCAGATCTCCCAATATTTTTGTAATACCTCATGCTAAAAATGAAAAAGGGAGGTTGAGAAGCCTAACCAAATAGGAGTTGTGTTAATATTTTGATTGTTTAGATAAAATTTTGACCCTCATTTGCAAAGAAAAATACTTCTCTTACGAAAGAACCAAGGACCAACATCGAGGATGTGATTCATGTCTCCCTATATGGACAACTTAATAATAAAGAAACCTTTAGGAAGAGCCACTAATTCCATGTGTCCATGTGGAGACCATTTCCTGATGGAATCAATGTCTATCCAATAACCTAAGAATTTCCCAACCAGGTTGAATACCCCCCTCCATTGTTATCTTCAATAGATCTATAGATATGGATAATGACCTTTGGCTTGGTTCAAGGATAATGTTCTATGTTCTAATTTAGATACCCTTCAAAGAAAATGTTCTATGTTTTCTCTATCATAAACTTTTAATGAATACAATTGTGATCACAAGTGTAAAATAGTTACCTCATTATTTCCTTCAAATATTTTACACTTTTTTCCATGCATTTTTTGAAGTTTCAAATTCACTTATGTGTGCTTGAATTTCATAATATATGCCAAATAAAATTAACATAAGATCTTTAGCATCATCATATTTGAATTTTTGAATTCCTATTTTATCTTTTGGAACATTACTTTTTCCATTTACCACATCCCAAAGTTTCTCAACAATGAATATTGACCTCATTTTATTTTTCCATGGAGTAAAATTAGGTCCTTTTAATAATTGAGATTCATAGAAGAAAATTTGTGTACTTTCCATTTTCAATAATTTTCTTTGTCAAAAACATTTTATCTCCAAATTTAATAATCAACATTTTCCTCAATTTTTAGTAATCTTTGTGACCTTATAACTCCTCAAATTCTTCCTTAAATTTTTTATATTTTAATCTTATTTCCTTATGCCTTCACGTTTTAAAAAATAATAATGTTTTTGTCTTTCCTTAAAAATATTCTCCACTTAGAATTTTTGTCCCCTATATCCCTGATTAAACCCCCTTAACTCCCATACAATCAAATAATAAGAATGATACTTATTTTTCAGCCCTTATGACTCATGTTATCCTTTCCTTTTAGAAAATAACTTGTTTTCAATTTATCTCCCATATTCTTATATCTCCCTTGGTTTGATTAAAATATTGAAAGTTCAAACATACCCCTAAAACCTTATAACTCCAAAAATCAATAAAGCATTCAAAATAATTTTCTAAAGTGATTGTGCCCCTCTAGAAATTAAATAAATCAACCTTTAACCGATTTATTTCTACCTTTGGTGTCCTATTTCTCCTTACTCATAGGATATCTTAGTTATACATCACTTCTTTCCATATTCTTATCAACTACTTACAAACATTCTCCTTGCTTTCAGTGTCTTTCATAACATCCATAAATTCTCTTGTCTCATCTAGATAATATTTGTAGGTTTCTCATAGTATTTTATTTTTGCTTTGGTCTTCATAGGCTCTTGGCTCATATCTTTATGTTCTATTTGACTTGTCTTTGAATTCACACAATTACATATTGATTTTAACTCCTTTGTCCAGCAATATCGTTGCTTGTCTCCATGCACTCTCCTCTAATCAGTATCTTAAAGGGTTTAGTCTTTGATTCTAGCACATTCACAACATTCAATCAGTCAAAATTATCTTTCATAACACTATCATCTGTCTCCTAATGACTCAAGCCAATGTTCATAGGCTTCATATCTACACATTATTCTTTCCACAAATAAGCTTGAATCTTCTCCAAAATATCTTCTCCTCTAATGTATCTTTTCCTCCAATGCTTCCAACAAACTTTTCCAATCAAAGTTTTTGCCTAGGTGGCTTTGATACCACTGATGGAAATTCAACTAGATTATCCCATGAGACAATATTTCAGTATCAAAATATTAATCACATAACAAATCGAATATTTCTCATAAAATAATATTACATTTATAAGATTTTGATTGCAAGATATATTACATTACATGGAGCATTGTCTCCAATATATAACCTTACAAAATGATTCTTCAATATTCTAGACTATTACTTTTCTCAAACTCATAGGAGATATAATATTTTACATTCCTCACTTATGATAAAACTCCTCATGACTCTTTACTTCCATATTTGACACCTAACACTTGTGACTCTTCACTTGCTCTCTTGATACCTTGTAAACTTAATTACATAACCCATAATATCTCCACATTTTGACACATAAATTAGACAAATATAACACACAATCCTAAACTAATATTTACAAATGGACAAAATCATGTAATATCTCAAAAAAAAATGTTTAGAATATAAGATCTACCTAAAATATCAACAACATGGAACTTCATATCAGATAGTTTGCAATTGATCAAGAAATATATTAGATGGCTAGTCAATGAGGGGGGTTCTATAAATTGCTTGTCTAATGATTTTTTAATGTCTTAACCTTTTATTTCTAATTCAAAACAACAATTCTTAGCTCGAGCATGTCTAGCTTGTAAAGGTTCAAAGGTCAATAATTATATTAATGTAAGCAACATCTCTAGATCATAGATTTCTAGTAGTAGCCTAGTTAAAGAAATGGACCTCAAACAAAGAGTAAATGAGCTCCAAAGAATTATTTAAAAGTTTCATTTGCTTATTTTTATATGGAAGGATGAGTTGATCTAACATTTATCAAAAGATGGTAGATACTTGGTCAAGTTGGGATATAAGGATTTAGAGCAACAAGAATTTTCTACTTCCAAATATTTTCCTTGGAAGAATGTTTGGTCACTCGAGGCCATCCCTAAGGTCTCAACATTCCTTTGGTTATCATCCCAAAGCATGATCCTTACAAGTGAAAGTTTGCAAAGAAGAGGATATTAGGGACCTTTCAAGTATACCTTGTCTGAAATTGAACTAAAAACATTAAATTAATTACTTCTTCATTGTATATTTGCTTATACTATTTGGGGTTGCCTTTCTAAAAATATGGGAATATATTGGGTGGCACCATGAACACTAAAAAAGTCCATGAAATCTTGGATTAATTGTTTCAAAGCTAAAACATTGTGCATCATTTGGAAGACTGGTCCTACTATTATGTGCTAGAATTTATGCCTCGAAAGGAATAATAGAATCTTAAAAAGTAAATCTCAAAATCATACCCAAGCTTAGAATTGTATTAGTCTCTCTCTTACATAATGTTTACAAATATTGTGCTCTTCATCAAAAGTCTCAAGGATAGAAAAAGAGATTCTAGAATCTTGATTATAAGGTTTAAATATACATGGAAGAATCATATGTAATAATGAATTTAACAAAAATGATCTACTTTAATCTATGGTAAAATAAAATTGTCTAGAGGGAGGGCTTTGTAGGAGACTTCCTATGGAAGTCCTGTTCCACTTTCCTGTAACCCTTCCTCGATCCTATCCTAGGTCCCTGATCCTATCCTAGCTTCCCTGACACCTCCTTTTCACATCCTTCATGGTATTAAGGTGTTGTAGACGATCTCCTTTGGGGGGGAAGATCACTGTTTCGCTGTTCTACCCCTTTACTTTCCCTATGGTGGGAAGATTATTGTTCTATTGTTATGCTTTTTCCTTCGGTGTCTGGATCCTATGATGGTTTTAGGTTCTTCCCTGGGACTTTTTTTGGTTTTTTGGATTATTCAGGGTTTTTCCTTGAATTATCCTTTTTTCTCAGGTTGTTTCTGGAAGTCTTCTTGACATTTGCTCTTTGAGGATCTTCAGTTGTGGAATGCTGGGTCTGAGGAAATTTGGCTTCATGAGCAGTTTTGCACAGCATCCTTTTGGTTTCAGGGGGACCATATACTTTATATTGTGACTCTGATCTTTGGTATCGAGGTGGTGGATCTAGCAGGATTTTAGTTTCTTTCATGGCTTCTAGGAGGACCTATGTTTTTCTTACTATTGTATCCTTGCAGGACTTTCTCTTCTATGTCCTTGAAGCTATTCGTTGGCGGTATTGAAGGCTGTCTAGGATTCTTGGATGCTTCCTTTTTGTTTGGGCTCTATCGTTTGCAACCGAGCTTCCTCGTGACTCCTTCCTTTTGGGTTCCTATGGAACTTTCCCCGTTTGTTTCCTTTAGATGTGTTGTTCTACTACTGTTGCTTCCTCTTTTGGGTTGGTGTTTTTGAAGGCTTCCTTTTTCTTCTTGAGGACTCCATGGCCTGGGGAGTTCCTCTTGATGTTGATCCATTGCTGCACCATATTTCAGGCTATTGTTCCATTGCATGAGGATTTCGTGGCCTGCAGAATTCCTCAATATGCTGCTTCATATTTCAGGCTATTGTTCCATTGCTTGAGGATTTCATGGCCTGCGAAATTCCTCATTATTATGCTTCATTTTACTACGGTTTATCCCTACGTGCGAAGCAATTTTCTTTTAGTTTTTGGTTTCCTAAGGGTGGTTTCTGGTTTTCCTACCTTTGGGAGGATTCAAATTTTAAATTTTAGCACTCATGTCCTTTTCCCACTTATGGGAAGTTTCAAATTATCTTTTGGTAGATTGGGCGGTTTGGCGCTTTTTCCCGTCCTTGAAATGCTTCAAATTTCATGCTTGGCACCTAAATTTTCAATTTCGTTGTTCTGGTGGGCTTTCCTTTCCTGCACAGTTTTCCTGACTTTTGTCCTAATCTTGCTTCCTTTACGCCATCCTTTGTGACTTCCTCTGGCGCTTTCCTATTTTAGTTCCTTTTGGCTTTCCTTAAGCTTGTCTTGTTGTCCTTCCTTGGACATCTTCATTTTGATGTATTCATATTTCAATGTAATTAGGTTTTGGGATCCTTGATAAAAACCCATATTTAACTAACCAAAAAAAAAATATGATCTAGAAATAGGGTTTATAAAAATTATTCTTGATGGAGCCTCCTAAGGAAATATGAGAAAAGTTGGAGGAGGTGGTGTTTTGAAAAATAATAAAGGCAAAATTCTCCTCACTTACTCAAAATCATATGAAACTTCAACTAACAACAATCAAGAGGCTAGGACACTAAGCTTAAGTGGTTAAATGAGTTGTTTTTGATATATAAGGCTTAAGGTCCAAGTACAAATAGGTTTACATAGCTAACTTATGTAAATGGGGTGCTTAAACCCAAATCATTTTAGCCTTATTGTTGGGGTTTGAATTGACATCAAGGAAAACCTAAATTGTGACTATGAATCTATGATATTTTGGAAGACGCACACCCGTTAATCACAACTTAAACCTCGACATTGGATGGATTAAATATTGATTCAATCCAATCTCCAGAGTAGGTTGGTATACCTTGTCAACTAATTGTGTGTTGACTCAATTAATCTCAATATAAAATATAAAGATAGGGATAGAAATAATATAAGGAGTTTGAATGAATAATGATCGGATAAAGCTACATCATAGACAACTATAGAGAATCTTTTGACAAATCACATTTTTAGTATGCCACACTTAAGACTAACAACATTCAAAACCAATAATCTTCACCGTTACAAAACAGGAAAATGCTTCGAGAACTATTTCAAAAATATAAAATGTTAATAATCCAAATAGTAGACTTAGATCAACCCTTTGATTAGTAGAAAAATAATTTCTCTATATCATTTTTTTAAATATAAAGTATTTTAATTTACCTTAATTTAGCAATCCAATTGCAACATAATAGACTAACCATAAGAGTAGCAACAAAAATGAATTCAAAGCTTAAACTCACAAGAAATAAAGACACATGCCTGAGCTAAACATCCAAGTAATGATTATTCTATTGATTTATCAGAAATTTTACAACAATAGGGCAAGCAAACACTCCAAAGCCGACCCTTCAAATCGAGGGTTTGACCTCTATTTATAGTTTTACAATGAAATAGAAAATTATAGGAACATTACAAGGAATTTTATGTGCCAGATCAGCGGAGTGCTAAGGTGGCAACCTTTTATTTACTTACAGAAAGAAAGGAGTTGTGCTCCATGAAATCCTCTATAAATTCGATCTCTACAAGTCATCCAATCTTCCACAGTTTTTGACTATTGAGATGATTACAAGGTAATCAAAACCATCCCTTATTCTCGCCGTGGTTTTTCACTACAAACCTGCAACTGAATTTATCGATGGATCTTGATCTTTGCAACGCTTGATCTCCCATGGTTTTTTCGCTCGTACTCAGTAATAATGTAAATAGAGATTCAATTCTTTTATTAGCGTGGAATTTCACCCTTTTTATGAAATCAGGTCTAAATTCATCACCAATATTTGATCTACCTTTGAACGACTCAGATTAAAAGAAGACTTGGCATACTTTAAAAAATTCACATTATTTTATGCTTTTCCTGTTTTAAAATATGCCCCTTCAAAATTTCGATGATGAATGCTTTGTTTTGGAACTTTTGAGTATCCAAAATACAAAAGTTCGCTCCTCTAAATTTCACTCCCTTGAGTTTGACCATATTTACCGCAAAATGTAAGCTTTAGCTATGTTTCGTATCATTTTACATCTGGTACTTGTCCCTTTCTCAAATTTTGATGACAAAATCAACGTCCAATCATTTGGGAGAAAGAGTCGCTTGGAAAAATTCCATGCTTGAGAAAGTTTTTGCTGTGAGTTGTCCTCTACAAAATCCGCTCCTCAAAATTCTGCTATGTCGGATTTGACTGGTTTGACCACGAAAATATACATTGCGTTCTTAGTGCACAAAAAATAACATAGGACTTTCCTTGGCAGTGAGAAGAATCTCTTTTGGAATCATCTTTTGAAATTTTACCGCTTTGAATTCCAACGCGCTAGTTTTTGACCAAGTTGACCACAAAACTTTACACTATCTTGATCGTGCGGAATTTATAATTGCAACTTTGCTCAACAGAACTTTGCCATAAGTGGGACCAATTTTTGCCTATCTTTTATTCCACTTCGCTCTTTAAAACTCCGCTAGACATTGTTTAACTGTTTTGATCACAAAATTTTACACAGTCTTCGCTCTCCAGTGGAAAATAACACTATGCTCGGGCTTTTTTCGACACTTAGCCAATTTTTTTAAAATTTTCTAAGTATGTGGCCCTTTGTGTGTTTATATTTACTATATAGTAAAATTATTATTATTATTTTTTGAGGGTTAGGTGGATTGGTAAGTGTTTGTCTAGCCAAACACTTACCAAGAAGACACCTAGGTTCAAACCTCGGGGGCAACCTATTTGCAAAGGTAGTAGTTTGATCTGAATCCTCTAGTACGTGCCAAATGGACAATGACGGTACGAATCCTAAATGATCGATGGTCCCTTTCACGCCAAGTCAACAATAACAAAGCGGAATAGGTTTGATGGGAGCAATCCCTATGATTTGAACCCTGAGCTTATCAATTACTAAAAATAATATGGTTGTGACCAACTCTCCTATATAACCAAAAAAAAGTTATTATTCTTATTTTTAGAAGATTTGTTTTTTAACTAATAATCATTAAATTCTATATCCTTTAAATTATCATAAATTAAATAATAACTATTTATAAATACTACAGAACACATAAATACTTTGAAAAATATTAACACCAAAAAAGAAAAAATATCATATATTATTTAAAAACTGTCACCTAAATGTTTGCTTTCATATTAACAAAACTTTTAATAAATGTAAAACCTGATAAACTCATACTACATTCTTATACTAAATTGCTTGTAAGTTTTATTTTATTTAAGATTATTAATAATAAAAAATTAAAGTAAAATGATTTTAATATTTATAATAAAAAATTAAAAATAAAATTAAAATAATTTTAATATTTATAAAATTATAAAAAATATAATTTTTTTTTTATAAAATATATTATATGTTTGTGCAACCACAATCTACTTAACATTACACAATTTATAATATATATGTATGGATGATTATAATCCAAAACTTGAATCCTCTCTTAAAGTTTTCTTTATTATTATGTCTTTAAGCACAGCTTATATATTTATATGCATAGAGAGTGATTGATTGTGTAAAATTAGTTTTATATGAAGTGGTCCTCTTAAAAGGTAAGTAAGGACACATTCCTTAACATTCAATAAGATATAACACTGTTACTTTAAATTTATTAAGTCAAAGTAAAGCTTCTACCTTCCAACGATACAAATTAAAGTTGTGAATTGACATATATGGAATAGGATATGAGAATATGGATAGCTTTTGGCTAACGAAGGGATCGGAATTTTTTATGAAAAAAATGAATTTTATAAAGAAACTTACAAGATTTCCGAGGACAAAACATTATCATGTATCAATTAGACTGATAAGTTTTGATTAAAGTATATCGATTTAATCCAAATTATTAGTTAAATACCCAACTTCTCAAGAAATAATTGAAAGTGTTTATAAATTGATTAAATTAAATATTTAATGTTAATGGAGTAAGATTTTAAGGAGTTTATTATTTAAGTCTAGCATTTGTTTCTTTAAATATATCTATATATGTTTGGCATCATGTGAGCAATGAGACCAGATAAAGCATAATCATGAGAGGAATATTACCTTTGAAAGTAGAGTGATTTTATATAGGACTTTTACATTGAAAGGACTTCATTGAATAAACTAAAATACTTACAACTTCATCTAGATTTGGTGTTAAAAGGTTGAAGTACAGATAATTGTTTTTTTACCTTTCATATAAAATGTTATTATATTAATTAAATTAAATATTTAAAATATTATAAAATTTAAGTATTAAATTAGTTAGTTTAATTTTTTTAATTTTGAAAAAAAAATTTATATTTATATTATAACAAATAATATATAAATATTTAATATTTTTTTCATTCTTTATTATGCACATAAATTTTGCATAGTTGACTGCATTTTGTCTTCTTAAGTGTGTAGATATGTGTCACACCACACCACATTTAATGCTTCTACTAAGTTGAAAGGTTAGGGTTTGTTGTGAGAGGTGTAGGCGTTTCTCCTTCACAGAAACCAAAAACCCAAATTCACCCTTACAAACCCTAATTGCACAGGCCAAAACCTAACCTTAACCTTAACTGAAACCAAAAACCCAAATTCACCCTTACAAATCCTAATTGCACAGGCCAAAACCTTAACCTTAACTCTGATTTGTCCTTTAATCACAATTTGACAAAGCCCTCGGTGAAAGACTTGCATGATGGAGATTTTATTTTTGGCAACCACATAAATGTGGTAACGCTCCCCCTTTCCAAGGTCGTATAGTCTTCTTTTCAAGGTGAAACCTTAATTTAAATCTATGAAGTTGACTTCTACTATGCTCTTATTGTTTAGCTCAAGCTTTACAACTCTCCTCTGTATTTCTGTTGTGTCCTCTTAAATTTCATTAATTTAATAATAACCATAATTTATAAATATCGATAAAACACATAAATGCTTTATAAAATATTAATACCAACAAAAAAGAAGTTATTTATTGTTTGAAATCTGTCACTTAAATGTTTGCTTTCATATTCACAAAACTTTAGTATATGTAATACCTATAAACCCATACTACATACTTGACTAAATTGCTAATAAGTTTTATTTTATTTAGAATTATTAATAATAAAAAAATTAAAATAAAAGTAAAGTAGTTTTAGTATTAATGAGATCATAAATAATATAAAATAATTATGATAAAACATGTTGTTTACATAATATATGTTTATTTAACCAAACTTTAAATATCAAAATATAATATACAATTCCACTCCTCAAGGGTAAGTTTTTGGGTTTTCATTCAAAAAACTTAAGTTCAAACCTTGGTATAAGGGCATAGGGACCCCTCATAAAAATCCTTCTAAGCTTAAATAAGAGCCTCCAAGGGCTAGTGGATTGGTAATTGTTTGTCGAGCTAGACACTTAAAAGAAATCTTTAATCTGAGTCCTCCACTTGACAATTACTAAAAATAATGTAATTTTTTTTTACTTATGTAAACTAAGATTTTATATTATATATATATATATATATATAACCACACTTTCATGAATTATAATCCAAGACTTGTTCCTCCTAAAGTTGTCCTCTCCTAATGTTGTCATTATTTTAAAGAGTAGCATCAATTTTCAAAGTCTTTCTTAAATTTTCTTTTGTATAAAAAGAATGTAGCTTTACTACGACGTCTTTAAGCACAGCTTATTTATTCATATGCATAGTAAGTGACTGCATCCATTTTGTTTTATATAATTATTATATTATATGCAGTGGTCATCTTAAAAGGTAAGGATGGAAAGTAAGTGACTGCATCCATTTTGTTTTATATAATTATTATATTATATGCAGTGGTCATCTTAAAAGGTAAGGATGGAAACATTTCTTACCATTCAATAAGATATATAACAATTTGTTAGGTCATTTATAAACCAAAGTAAAGCTTCTACCTTCCACTATAAATTAAAGTTGTGAATTGACAAATATATGGAATAGGATATGAGACTATGGAACAATGCTTTATTGTGGATAAATAATTAATTATTTAAAAATTGAGTTTTACAAGAGACTAAAACAACAACATTCATGTATCAATGAGATTGATTAGTTTGAATAAAGGTATATCAATCCAAATTACTAGTTAAATACTCAGCTTCTCCATCATAAGTCTATATGGAAGAAACAACTGAAATTTTTTATAAATAAATTAAATTAAATTAAATATTCAAAGTTAAAGAGTTTATTATGTAAGTCAAGGATTCAAGTCTAATGAAATAATTAAATATATTTATATAATTTTGGCATCATGTGAGCAATGAGACCAGGCATTGGTAGGCTTAAAACATAATCATGTTTTGCATATTTCCTTTGAAAGTAGAGTGATCTTATATAGTATTTTTACATTTAAAGAATTTTATTTAATAAACTAAATACTTTAACTTCATCTAGATTTGTAGTTAAAAGGTTAAAGTACAAATTATCTTATATGTTTTTATTTTTTATTTGGCATTATCTTTATTTATTTTGAAATGTAAGTTTATACGGTTTTTACAATGCATTTGGTCCTCTCACGTTAGGAATTTGGTTTGTTTTAATGAAAACCAAAGTATTTATTATTAAGGTATTTTTAACTGGTTAAATTTTTGGGTGGGAAAAAATTTCTAAAGCCTTTTTTTAGCTGGTTTGTAGTGTCATCTTATTTTGAAATCTGCTCAAATGTTAAGTTTGTATAGGGATTTGAACTCAGGACCTTTCAAATGAAGGGAGTTGTTTGCATCGTATACTTATAAAATAGAAGGGGAGAAATAAAAGTGTTATATTATTAATTAAATCATACATTTAAAGTTGATAATAAAATTATAAAATTTAAGTCACAAGTGATAACACAATAGTTTGGGTTTTGCCTCTTCTTCCGTGACAAGTGTATGGTTGTGTGTTAAATTCTCTATTGATAAGCTCAACTCTCCCCTTATGAGAGGTCATGGTGGGATTGGGATGCCTAGTCAGTCATAGGGGTTTCTCACACTATATATATATACTTATTAAAGTATCAAATGGTATCATAGTAATAATTAAACATTATTATTTTTGATTAGATGGACGAAGGAGTTTTGAAAGGATCTCCAAACCTTGTACAAAAGAGACTAAGCCCTGCCCAAAAAGAGGGAGCCAAAATTACTTACATCTAGTAATAATCGAGGAATGACCAATCAGAGGAGTTACCCCTTCCAAAGCCAAACCAGTACATAGGTAAGACCATACATAATTTAAAACTTAAAACAAATTGAAACCAAATCAGGATGTCAAAGATAACCAACCAAACACAGATCAGTAGCAGGACCTGAACCACGAACCAAGCCATGCACCAATCCCATTCTCCCCCATGAGGTCATTGCTTTCCTAGGCCTACCAGCCCATCAAGGCAAGAATTTCTTTCGCATTGGAGATTGTGGCTTGCAAGGAGGAAACAATAGCTTGGAGATATGAAATTTGGTGCAAAAACCCAAAATCAACAAGCACCCCCAAGTTTTGCAACCAAGTCATCAACAACAACTCGACCAAAGCAGAGCAAAGGCTAATTGTGTATGAGGTCATTATCGATAGAAGCAATATCTATCGAGAAATTATCCCGCCACACCACTAAACCATTATGAATAACTCCTTTGTTAGCCAATAGATCGATCGCTCGATTACCTTCCTTGTATGTATGCTTAAACTGAACCTCTTCCAGATTTTGGATGTATCTCTGAACTTCCAAAAGAAGGTTCAAAATAGTCTAGGTAGGAGATTGAGTCCCTCTTGCCATATTTATAATATTAAGGGAGTCCCCTTCAATGATTAGTTTCTTGCAACTTACAGAATCCAATAGAGAAACTCCTTGGAACAGGGCCCTGGCTTTGGCGAAGTGACTAGTTTGATGGCCTAGATTATCAACAAAGGCTAAAATTATCAAGCCATCATGGTTCCTTACAATCCCTCCAATACCTATAGGACCCGAATTCCCTTTAGATGCACCATCGAAATTCAACTTCAGCCAACCAATTGGAGGTGGCTCCCACTTAACCCTGGCTCTATTCGGAGGTACAACAGGTCTGACTAGTTGAGGATTGGCATTGAATCCAAGAGATCTCTCCACTGATCGTTCCTACTCTATAGTCACAACATTCAGATTTAGGGTTCTAATGTTCTCCACAAAAAAATAAATCGCCTACAAAGCCACAACTTTAGCCGAATGAGCAACATCCTTAAATGCCCTTGAGTTTCTTTCCTTCCAAATCCACCACCAGATATGAGGAAGGCTGAATTTCCAAAACCAATGAAGGTGGAGAGATAGGAAGGGAGAAACCCATTGGGTCAACACATCCTCTAGGTTGTTCGAAAACACCCATTGGATGTTCAAATATTTGAAAAAGTAGCTGAAAACCTCCTGCAAGAAAGGACAATTGAAAAGAAGATGGAGCGGGGATTCCTCCGCATTTCTACACAAGAAACAAGCATTAGGTAAAATCATACCTCTTTTTTTGAGATTGTCTAAAGTTAGAAATTTTCCTTGTACGACCAACTAGAAGAAAATGTTGATTTTTGAGTCAATCCTTTCAGCCAAATTTTATCTATCGAAAACCAAGGATCAAAAGGACCATCTACTGCTAAATAAGCTGATTTGATAGAGAATTTCCCATCCTTCTCTAATCCCTAGATGAATCTATCTAGAATTTCTCTTCCAAGAATTATAATCCATTTAATGATATTGAAAATTTCATCAAATGCCCTCCTTTCCTCCACCAAAAGTCTTGGGAAGTCAAATGGTTTCCATCAAGGGTGGTCTTCAATCCTTTCAATGAAATCACAAACCTTATTCCCCTAGAAATGATCTGTAATTGGTTTGACTAAAGCCAACTCTAATCTTGACTCCAATGGAACCTCAATCGCCCACACGTCACTCTAGAAGTCGACAAACCTGCCATCTCCCAAACACCACCTACCCCCTCTACGGATATCCGATCTGCACCGTATCAGGCTAGACCAAAAAGCTAAACCCTGGAGGGGTAACGAGTCTCTAATAAATTGCTTCCCATCATTTAGGTATTTGGCTTTGACAATATCAACCCATCCCACTTTCTCCTCTTGAACCAGTCTCCAACCTTGCTTGGCAACAAGAGCTTTGTTCATGGATTTCAATCTTCTAAGGCCTAAACCGCCCTCCTCCTTGTTGCATACTTGGTCCCATGCCACTAGATGAAATTTATTTTTCTCACTTGCTCCTAACCAAAGAAATGAGCGTTGGATATGTTCTATTCTTTCAAGAATCTTACCCAAGATTTGGAATAGAGAAAGGAAATATACCGAGATGCTTTGAAGGGTGGCCTTAACTAACATCACTTTTCCTGCTTGGCTTAGGAGAGCCCCTTTCTAGCTTGTAAGCTTTCTCTAGACACGCTCCACAACCGGTTCCCACAGGGATGATCTTGAAGCCCCAAAAAACATTGGCATCCCTAGGTAGGCTAAAGGGAGAGACCCAATATTACATCCTAGAATATCCGCAATCCTCAACTGCCTTGTTGGAGGAGTATTGAAGAAAAAAATAACACTTTTCCTGAAATTAACCTTCTAACCCACCGCCTATTCCTAATATTCTAGAATAATTCTGACTGATTTTGCTTGTAGAATTGAAGCTTGAAAGGACATAAGAGTATCATCGACAAACTGATGATGGGATATGGGACTGATGGGCGTAGTCGAATTAAGGTCTACAATAGAATAGTAAACTTTGATGGCCCACCCTAGAGATTCTACCAGAAAAATAAAAAAGTATGGGGATAATGGATCTCCTTGACGAATTCCCCTGCAGCTCCTAAAATATCCCGTCAGAGAGCCATTCACAAAAATTGAGAACTCGGTTGAAGAGACACATGATTTGATCAAACTTATCCACTCCTAACTAAACCCAAATTTATGCAATGTTTTGAAGAGAAACTCCCAATCAACCCTATCATAAGCTTTGTTCATATCCATCTTGAGCAAGGTCCCAAAATTACCACTTTTGGTCATTGAATGGATGATTTCATGGTGTAGCACCCTAAAATTGGTGCAGTAAAACCTTAATAATTACAATTACTCTAGTAAATAATTCAAATTCAAATTTTAACCTCCAAAACCGCTCCCAAACCGTCGCTTAATCCGTTTCCTCGTTTCCCGCACCATTTTTAGAGTTTGTTTTGACCGTTTGACGATATCGTCGCCGATCAGACGATATCGCCTCAGATCGGACGATTTCGTCTGGGCTAGGACGTCCAGACGATCTTGTCCCAAAACTAATTTTTCACAATTAGTCTCTGTTCCAACGACGTCTCTAATCTGGGCAAGAAGCGTGTCTGCGCCGTTAGAGACCCTCCCCATTGGAGATCTCCCAAATAGGGATGATCTCCAACCTCCTAACCTCCCTCCTAAGCCTATTTAATCCTAGGCCCTCCCCTTAGCATCCCCCTGGCTGAAATTCCCTGTAACTCGAATTCTACACACACTAGACATCCTAAATTACTATTTGCACTTGTTCTATCCAAATTTTGTTGCAGGTACCTTAGTATTTTTCAGCCGGAGCAAGCTTACATCGTCGCAGACGATCCTGTTCAGATCGGAGGCGATCCTGTCGAATCAGAGACGATTTCGACTGCAGTCCACATTGGGGGCAATCAGTGCCCAGAGTTTGCATTTCTTCATCCTTTTTCTATTGTATTATTCTGCATTTAGTTAATATTATGATTATTTCTTATTATTTTGCATCTTGGAGTTCACCCATCTAGATCAAATGCATAATTAAGTTATAATTGTCATTAAATCAGTATAATGCATTCATGTTTCTATTTATAATTCTCAGTTTGATATTGTTATTGTCATTTTACACTATTTCCCTCTGTTATCATAGTTGCATTCTCTGTATTTTGCATCTATTTTTCTGTTTGCAGGTCTCTGACGAATTCGTCAGATCTCAGACGATCTTGTCAGATAGGAGACGATCCTGTCGAATTCCAGACGATCTTGACTGCTTCAAAAATTAGAATCTTCATCAGACATCCGGATCAGGTATGGCTCTGTAATTTAGCCTTTTCTCTCTATTTTCTGTCTAATTTTGTTCTCTGTATTCATTTAAATCTGCATTTCATATAGAATAGCTTAGACGCATTTTGGCCAAACCTAGGACTTGGATGATTAAAGCTAAAACTGAACACATCAAACACATTCCCAACCTAGGCGTGGAAACTGCCATTCAAACGTTTCCTGGTGAACCCACCATCCATCGAAAAATCACCATAATACACCTCCCTCGAGAGGCGGGACCTTCGCAAGGCCTCTCAGTCCGAGGTACCGCGCCATCCTTTTCCCATCCCCCTTCCGGGCATGGATCCTATAGCTTGAAGGTAGGGGTGTGAAAAATTTGGAGCGATACATTTTGGTGAACCCGACGTGAATGCATTTAAAACCTTTTGAAAACAAAAAAAATAAAACAACCAAAACATAGATGCATTTCAAATCATTTAAAATTAATAAGTTGCATATCATGTTTAGATGGTAGCTCCTAAGAAAATATTAGCGAGTTACTATAAATGTTGAAAACCAATTGGCAGCCATAGAAATCAATTATGTGCTTAGTGTGCACGAAGCAGAGATAGAAATCAACTTTTGTGGGACGAACTTGATAGAAGACTAAGTGTCATTTCATCTAGGTCAACAAAACTTAAACAAATCAAGAGGCTTGTCCTAGATAGAATCCTGGATCCTCATCAACTCGTCTTTTATCATGAACTTCAGAGAGCCTGCCATAGATGGTTAGCTTATAGGAGAGCTCTTGTGTCTTCAGAATTGTTCACCTTCGAGGAATACCTCGAGAACGCAGCCATTATACACCAGTTCCTAGGTCGTGTAGAAGACCAAGAGGTTGTTCTTACGGATAGGGAAATATGGAATAGAGTTCCTCGAGCTGTGTTATATCGAGAGTATTGCCACGAGCTTTACTTCTATCAACTAGAATCAGAGACAGATAATATCACTATAGCTCTTTTCATTAAATTTTTGAAAGAAAATTTTCAATTTGAAGAAGAACACTTCATGACTCCTGAAGAACTCGAGCCCATTAATGATATTTATAAATTGTTTATAGAAAACTAGATCATTACTTTAAGTATTAGTTCTTGCATTTATTGTGTTGTTTGTTATCTTTACAATATTATTACAAAAACAAGAAAAACTAAAAAACATAACAAAAACCAAAACATTTCATTTTAAATATTGTAGTAGGTATATAATTAATATATACCTCTTAAGCTTGTTGCATATATATATATATATATATATATATATATATATATATATATATATATATATATATATATTTCTGAAATCTAAATTAAGCACAATGCCTAAACTTAGGAATGGTAAACAAACTGAAGGAGAAGAAGAAGATTGGTTAGAAGATAAAACTAGAGACCCAAATCTCCTTCCTGAAGATCCAATTCCGGAAGGAGAAACTCTAGATCAACGAGAAGATGACCTAGGTGAAGACAATGAACAAGAAGAAAATGTTAAAGAGGATGGATCCTCATCCCCTAGAGTAGCTCCGGATGGAACTATTGCTTTTGACAACTTAGATCATTTTTGGAAATTTTTCAATAATAACATTGGCGCTCTTAATATGGCGGTTCGTATTGATAAAGGGCAAATTAGTGACACTCAAGCAGCCATGGAACATATGTTTGATGTGCACACTAATCCCTTGTCTTTCATTGATCAAGAAAGTGATAAGGCTGGACCATCCAATAGAGATATGGTCACTATGATTCAGAACATGCCAAAACAACGGGTTACCCAACCTCCTAAGGAACCTGTTATTGAGCCTAAAATCATTCCCACACAAAAGAAAACTTCCTTCACTGCTTTACTTCGCCAAACTATTGATCAATATGCTTCAAGTAAACAAAAACCTAAAATGAAGCCAAACACCAATTTTCAACAATCCGGAATACAACATAATACAACTTCAAAATTCCTTCATAACACCTTTCCTACCAACAATTTACACAATAGCAACATAGCATCTAATCTTCATGTCCCTCCATCATATGCTCACAAATCCCATATCAATGCCCTACCGAACCAATATGGTGGGCAAACTAGTAATCTGGAAGCCATGGTGAAACAGTTAGCTTCGCGTATGGACCGAGATAGATCCTTACCGTCCCTCGTACAATTATCGAGAGATATGTAGTCAACCTTTGGATCCCATAGTTGTAGCACAACCGTACCCTAAGCATTTTCCCATGCCCATCCTGCCTATATATAAAGGAACCGAAGATCCCATAGAGCATCTTCGCATGTTTAGGATAGCATGTCATGATATATCACATGATGACTTGCTATTACTAAAAATGTTCCCAAAAAGTTTAGGTGGAATGGCATTAGAGTGGTACTATCAATTGCCCACTCATTCTTTGAGAAACTTTGAAGAAACAGCTGAATCTTTTGTCCATCAATTTAGTGCCTACATCGAGAGGCATGTAACCATTAAAGATTTATACAACTTAAAACAAGACAAGGATGAATGTTTTGCCGATTTCTTAGCTAGATGGAGGCAGTTGACAGGAAAACTGCACTTTGTGCTACCTTATAGGGAAATGTTGGACATTTTTATTAATAATTTACAAGAACAAATATCTTATGAGCTATCAACTGCTACTTTAACTACCTTCGACTAGGCTATAGATTTAGCTCGAAGAGTAGAAGATGCCCTCATTAGGAGAGGCCAACTTAGGAAGAAGGATGATGAGAAAACATCCAGAAATCAGTATAAAAACAAACAAGTTGTAGGTGACGGAGTCACTGACAGCAGAAATGTTGCTAATATCAATGCAACGAAAACAACAAAAAAATTTATATTGAAACCGCCTGATAAGCCTCCTCGAGAATTTACTAGATTGAATCAACCGTTATCAACTATTTTACCTCAATTACTCGAAAGAGGTTTGATCCAATTATCGACTATCCGGGAACCTGATCCAACTATACCCGGATACAGAGCTGACTTACACTTGTGATTTCCATAGAGGACCTGGACACTCTACCAACGCTTGTAAAAGGTTGAAACATAAAATACGGGATCTGATTGATAATAATGAAATGGAGGTGCAAGCCTTCCAACCTAAACAAAATGCTCCTAATAATCCTCAAAAGAACATTCCCCAAAATCAAAATCAAAATGCTAATCAATCATTAGACATATTTCAACACCCTTTACCAAGACATGGTAAAGAGGTGGCCAATCAAATCGAACATCATAATGTTCCTCCTCCTACCCGATATGTAGGAACTATTAGTGGACATTTACTTAATCATGATCCTCAAATATTTGACACAACTTTATCCATGGTCACGACCAGGCCCCTACATAATATTCAAACTCCAGATCCTAGTGATATAGAATCAGATACTGAAAGTGAAATAGACATCACTTCAAACCAATCGAATAGTTCTAAAAATGAATCGAGATCCTATTCAACCCATCACGAGATGCTATGGTTCCGAAGAAGAACCATTTCCTAGAAGAGTTACTACTCGACCCTCTTCTAATCAATTCCTCCCAAATGAACAAGCCATAAATGCTCAACCGAGACCAGTTCAGCGTCTTCAATATAACATTGTAGGTACCATTGGAGTCGTTACCCGACAACGAGGCTCAAAATTCTCAACAAGAACCAAACGAGAATGATGGATCAGCTCCATTTGTTTTGAAAAATCCCAATAAAGGGAATCATGCTTCCAATGTTCAACTTAAACCCCCTTACAATATTAATGAGCAATTATCCAATACTACGACCAGAATTTCCCTTTTGGATTTATTAAGATCTTCTCCTACCCATAGGGATGAGTTGATGCTTACATTAAGCCAAATGATGGTACCTCAAAATATTCAACTTTGAAGCCATGGCCAATACTATCATCACTCGAGAAGTTGATTGTATTGACTTTCGGGATAAAGATATCCCACAACACAGTTTACATAAGGATAATCCCTTATATATTACTGCTCTAATTGGAGATGTAGCTGTTAAACGAGTCTTGATTGATAATGGTTCATCTCTAAACATTTGCACTTTTGACTTCTACCAACGATTTGGCTTTAGAAGTGATGAAATGAAGAAAAACTGACATGATTATCAAAGCTTTCAATGACGAAACACAAGAAACGTGTGGAGTTATTACCATCCCATTGCAAGTTGGTCCTCGAACTCTAGATACCACCATGTTTATTGTACATTGCCCCACATCGTACAATATACTCTTGGGTCATCCTTGGATCAATGCAATGCGGGCTGTCCCATCAACTTTACACCAATGTGTTAAATTCGAATTTAAAAATCAGTTGGTCACTATCCACGGTGATCCTAGACCCTTTGATATGTGTGCTTTGGGAGAACCTGTTGGAGTGCAATTTTGCCCTGCTCTATCATCCACACATCCTAATTCTTATTTTTCATCTAAAACTGTGAAACACACACCCATAGCTTCACCTATTTCCCCTCCATTAATTTCATCCTCATATATAGATCAACAATCTTCTAAACAAACCACTCTAGAACCTCAAAAAGATCTTCAATCTACAACCAATCCTTCATGTTCTATCCCTATAATTTCAAAACCTATAGACCCATCTCTTAACACTTCCACATTATCAACATCTATCATACCTTCCACATCTAAAGATATAGGGAATGATCCTTCTACATCTTATGCTCTTTCTGATGAACTTTTACCAGATTTATCCACAATCTTAATATCAGAAAAAACAAATGCTTTCATGCAAGATTCAATTCTTTTAAATAACTTGCCACCATCTCCTCGTACTTTGGGCCTCCCACAACCTATGGGAAGTACTTACCAAGTCGGGAGTTGTGCCTTCATTTATAAAGGATATGACTGGGGAAGAATCCCTCGGAATATCAAAACTCATCATGAGGGATATGCTCGATGTTATTTTACCAATGAATATATTAAAGCTAAACCCATAATGCTTAAAATGGGATATAAAGGGAAAGGCTTGGGACCTTTCCAAAATGGCATGAAAGAACCTTTCGAGGTAGAACCGTGGCTTGCCCGTTGTGGTGTGGGCCTATTTCCTAGTAAGGGTCAACCCTTTCCTTTTGAAGATGATGATCAACTCATATGTTATCAAGATTATTTGGATAGGCGTGATGATTTGCCTCTAAAAAATCAGCCATTTACATGTAACATGCTATCCATAGCTTACCCTGAAATGATTGCTGACTCCGATGAGGAGTTGGAAGGAGATATCTTCCACGATGTCTCCATTGAAGAGATGTTACACAATGGATTTTATTTTGATGGTTCTATACCAACTATAGCCCAACTTGAGACCACTAATCCTCAAGATGAATTATCCAACTTAACCTTACAAGAATTACAAGAATTGGGCGTTTCACCCGCCCCACCTAACTTTGAAAGAGATCTACACATGGAGGTAGAAAACGTCATTAAAATTAATATTGGAACTGAGGATAGTCCTCACATAATCAATATTGGATCAGAATTAAGTCAAGAAAAACAAGAGCAATACATTGCATTCCTTAAAGAATATGAAGATGTCTTCGCTTGGACATATGAAGATATGCCAGGTCTAGACCCTTCCGTAGTCATGCATCACCTAGTGGTCCATCCGGATGCTAAACCCGTTAAACAAAAACTTAGAAAAATGCATCCCAAAGTGGCTTTGCTAGTCAAAGGGGAGTTAGAAAAACTCTTGAATGTTGTTTTTATACAAGCTATTGATTATCCTAAATGGATCTCAAATGTAGTTCCAGTTACCAAGAAAGAAGCCACCAAAGTTAGGGTTTGCACAGATTTTAGAGATATTAACGTTGCATGCCCTAAAGATGATTTTCCTCTTCCAAACATGGATCAAATCATTGACTTTATTGTCGGGAGTGGGATGATGTCCTTAATGGATGGATTCTCCGGTTATAATCAGATCAGGATAGCTCCTGAAGATCAGGCTAAAACAACCTTTATTACCCCCTGGGGTACCTTTTGTTGGAAAGTGATGCCATTTGGCTTAAAGAACGTAGGTGCAACCTATCAACGAGCTATGACTTATATTTTTCATGATATGATGCATGATATCCTACATGATTATGTAGATGATATTATAGCTCGCTCTATTAATGAAGATAATCATTTAGATGATTTGAGAAAAGTTTTTAATCGATTACGAGAATATCTTATTCGATTAAATCCAGCCAAATGCATATTCGGAGTTAAGTCCGGTAAACTATTAGGGGTTTTAGTTTCTTTACGTGGTATCAAAATCGACCCTCTCAAGATTGCGGCTATCACTGATATGCCCGCACCTACTAATATATCCGAGTTACGAAGTTTACAAGGTAAGCTTCAAGCCATCCGTCGCTTCATCGATAAGCTGGCGGACAAAACCGGTCCCTTTCTTAAACTTCTTAAGAAGGATGTCCCTTTTAATTGGGACGACGAATGTAAAGAAGCTTTTGAACTTCTCAAACAATACCTCCTTAACCCACCTGTGCTTTCACCGCCTAGACCTGATCGCCCATTTCTCCTGTATATTTCAGCTTCAGATTCTACCTTAGGAGCTATGTTAGCTCAGCTTGATGATGCGAAGAGAGAACGTGCTAATTATTATATTAGCCGAACCTTCATCAATTATGAAACCCGCTACACAACATTAGAAAAACTATGTCTAGCAGTCGTGTTTGCTACGCAAAAATTATGCCATTATATGCTTAGTCTAGAAAACTTATGTCATTGCTAAATATGATCCCTTGAGGTATCTCATGAGTCGACCTTATTTATCGGGTCGCACAGCCAAGTGGGTTCTTGCTCTAAGCGAGTTTGACCTCACGTTCATAGGACAGAAGTCTGTTAAGGGTCAAATCATAGCAGATCAATTAGCTGCTGCACCCTTAGAGTCTACCCATCCCCTCATCATTGAGTTTCCTGATGAATGCCTTCAATTAGAGGCAGACCATATTGAACAATGGTCCTTATACTTTGATGGAGCCCGATGCATGAGTGGGGCTGGTGCGGGTATTATTTTAATATCCCCACAAAAACATCTTATTCCTCTATCCTTCAAATTAACATTTGCTTGCACCAACAATACTGCTGAATATGAAGCTCTAATCCTTGGATTACGAGCTGCCTTGGCGCTAAAAATTAAACATCTGTTAGTTTTTGGTGATTCTCAACTTGTTATAAACCAAATTAATGAAGTTTATCAGACCAGAGATGATAAAATGCGCCCATATAAAGCCTATGTTTTACAATTAATGTCTCTATTTGATCAAGTTACCTTGGAAGCTATTCCTCGAACTTGCAACCGTGCAGTGATGCTATGGCCGCAGTTGCATCTCTCCTGCCCTTGGAGTTAGATGACGAATATGCCACTATCATTATTCGTCGACTCTAGGAACCCGCTTCAAATAAGTCATGCTTAGAACCTTTGGATGTGTTTCTAATCAATGAAACTACTCCTGAACCTTGGTATACGGATATATTTGATTTTCTCCAAAATGGGACTTTCCCTGCCAATTCTAATAGAAACCAGCGTCGGTTATTACGTAGACGAGCAAGTCGATTTGTAATAATTGGCAATACTTTATATAGGAGATCTTTTGAAGGTATCCTATTAAGATGTTTGAATTTAGAAGAATCCAAATCAGCCTTGAGTGAAGCCCACGATGGATCTTGTGGAGGACACTTCGGTGGTAGTGTCATTGCTAAAAAGCTCCTTAGGATAGGATACTTTTGGCCTACCATGGAGAATGATGCACATGATTATGTGCACCATTGCGATAAGTTCCAGAAACATGTTGACCTTGTCCATGCGCCTGCACAAGAAGCTGCAGGCTATTTCATCTCCTTGGCCCTTTTCAAAATGGGGTTTAGATATTATTGGCAAAATCAATCCTGTGTCATCTGATGGACACAAATTCATCATAACCGCCATTGAGTATTTCACGAAGTGGGTTGAAGCTATGCCTTTAGCTTCCTGCACTGGCACACAAGTCTCTAAATTTATTTTTAATCAAATCATTTGTAGGTTCGAAATTCTTGCAAATCTCATCTCTGATAATGGAACTTGTTTCAAAAATAAAGATGTTAAAAAATTATGCCAAAAATATAAGATTCAACATCGTTGGTCCACTCCCTATTATCCTCGGGGTAATGGTCAAGCAGAAGCATCTAACAAAACCTTAATCAAAATTCTCAAAATATTGGTCAATAAAACTGGCCGTGACTGGCACATTCAGTTATATCCAACCTTGTGGGCCTATCGAACTAGTGTTCGAACCCCCACCTGGAACTTCACCTTTTGTTTTGGTTTATGGTGCTGAAGCCATTTTTCCCTTTGAATTAGAAGTTCCTTCTTTGGCTCTACTACTTCAAGATACCGAAGTAGGAGATGAATATCGAGCTGGCAGACTCAATCAGTTGGAACTCCTAGATGAAAAATGCATCAATGCTTTGGAGCATCTCCGTGCCTACCAAAACAAGCTTAAAAGATCATATGCTAAAAAAGTTCGTCATCGATCCTTTGAGATCGGCGACCTTGTTTTAAAAGAAAATCAAAAAAATACTAATGCAACTAAGGACCTTAAAGGTAAATTTGAGCCCAACTGGCTTGGACCATACATTATCACCTGCTAAATTTGAATCGGGAGCATACAAATTATCTACCTTAGATGGTAAAGAACTTAAAGAACCCATGAACATTTTGCATCTTAAACGTTACTATGTATAAATTTGGTCATTTCATCCTTGTATATATTTGTTTAAAATATTTCAAAATCACTATCTTGTATTTCTTTCAATTTATAAATTCAAAAACACCAAAAACATTCATAATCATCAAAATATTCAAAACTACTTGTTGTATTTATTTATGGCACTTGTTAATTCTTTCAAAAACAAAAAAATAATAATAAAAATAAAAAAATAACAATATTCTTGACTCTTTCGAAACCAAAACAACATAAAGAAGAAAGAGAGAGTCAACATTCTCAAAACTTCTCAAAAAGTATTTATATATATCTTCTTACAAATGTTGCAGTTATATGTTTCAAATTATTTTGGATAAATTAGCATTTATTTGGAATCCCTCACTTTCACACACACAAAAATAAATATCTTGATTTTATATCGGCATGATTACTAATCTCTCTTATATCAAAGTCCACAAAATTCAATTAAATAAAGTTTGAGCACGAGAGAATTGATCTTGTTATTTACTTAAACCAAGCACATCCTTTCACAATAAAATGATTATATTTGTAATTTCCATGCTTTGCTACATAGTAGAAGTGGTTTCTTGAGCGAAAAGTTTCCCCTGCTATCCTATCATGCACATGGTCTAGAATCTTTGAGAATTGGCAAAAGGACAAGCTCACCCCTACCCGGAATAAAAATCCCTTGCTCTACAGCTAATCCGAGCAAGTATCCCTAGCATAGGAAAGAAAAAGCAAAGTTCAAGAAAAAGAGAAAAAGAAAAATATTATTTTATATCATTACAAGCATTATCAAGCAAAAATACAAAAGAAAGCAAAAGCAAAAGCAATAAAATCCCTTTCCCTACCCTTTGAAAAGAAAAGAAGGGTTGATGAGCTTGAATCCCTGGAATTCTCAATTATTCGAAAAGCTGTGAGGTAAGCCCCATAACAGGTGGTTTGTGCCCAACCTTGCTTGGCCTTGGGTAACTCCTAGCGTGGCGATATGTCTGTCACATTAGCGACCTTCTTTTGTACAGACCTATGTCTGCTTATGGATTAGCTAGCTCTTGATAATCCGACTTACATAGTAGTCTAGTATGGTTATATGCATCTACATCATGGTTAATGAACACTTATTTGGTTCATTCAAATCACTTGTATCATATTATCTTGCTCAAACTGGTAAATGAACATAGCAATTGCACACACATTTGTATTTGAGAGATTTTGTGTATCATTATGATAAATCAAGATTGGAAATGAATTCACATATGCACATGGGATTCCTTATAAATCTAACTTTTGTCTTTAAGATACTTTGAAATATTTTTTGCAAATTGTTTGGAATAAATTCATTTTCTTCTTTAAAGTACAATTGTTTAGTATAAAGACAACTACATACATAATCAAAAAAATCAAAATTTCTTTCAAAACCATACAATCAAAACACATATATATATATATATTGACTTTCGCGACGATGGTATAGTTCCAAAACCAAAATTGGAATTTTATGCCTAGCGCAAGTCCTCCTCTTCATATTTTCTATTTATTAAAAATCAACCATGCAATAAAACTATCTCTTTTTTGATTTCGCGATGATGGTATAAGTCTATACCTACATATTCTATGCCTAGCGCAAACCATTGTACCAATTTTTATTCCCCATTTATTTAAAAATCATGAAAACCATATGACTTAAATCATTATGTTATACAATTATGCTTTCAAAAAGCATGCACATTATCACTATTTCATGTCATTATGTCAACCTTCAATTTTGCAATGATGGTATAATTCCTAGGGAATTATCCAAAAATTTTATCACACTTAGGAATTTATGCCTAGCAAAAATCATTTTAACATTATTTCATGCATACTATTTTTATGAAAATCTGAAAACAAACCATCATCATCATCATTTGCACCATTGCACCAAAGTCTTAAGACAGTCTCTTAAGCACTCTTTTACTTTTAACAATATTTCTATACCGGGATTAGCTTGACGACCGAGTGAGCGGCGACTCCATGAAATGGTCTATAATAGCGACAATGTCCTTTGAAATTATTGTTAAAAGTCCTTTTTATTTTTATCAAATCATCACATCACAAACAACCAATTTGTTCTATCAGATTATTTCATTTAAATTTTTTAAGCATGACATTTCAACCATAATATTTCCAACGACGTAATTACATGAATCATCAAATCAATCAATCAAAACATTAAAAGCATCATAAAAATACATAAGACAAGTCATATGATCAAAAAATATCTCATCTATATATATATCAAATATATATACATCATATCAAAACTAGAATGGTATGCCACAATCTACATCTT
The DNA here is from genome assembly GCA_028583015.1 of Wollemia nobilis. NCBI lineage: Eukaryota > Viridiplantae > Streptophyta > Pinopsida > Araucariales > Araucariaceae > Wollemia > Wollemia nobilis. The sequence continues at coordinate 5,728,023 of JAQPPZ010001836.1, read as the reverse complement.
GGCATACTCAATCCTCTCAATCATATATCATCTAGGTCCTCGAGAACCCCTCGAGCTCTCAGCCTCATCTCCTCCCCCGCCCTGAGGTGGAGGAGGTGGCCCCATCACAGTATGTGTGGTGCCATGAGTCCTAGATGTCGATCGTGATGATGTCCTAGATGACCCCATCATGATCGGATCCTGCATATTAGCGGCTGGTAATCTCTCCTCCTCTAGAACCACCTGGTAGTATAGAGCCTGATAGAATGTAACCTAGGCAATAGCGCATGCTAAATATTGAGTGCTCGCTCCTCCACCTGAGCTCTAAGCCATGTAGCCTCATCCTGCAATGTCCACCGAGCCCGCAGGCGGGCAACCTCAGATCGGAGAGTCGCTGTCTCGCTGCTCTCCCCAGTGTCAACACCCTTGCCCTTATCGGGCGATGGTGGCCTCTCTCTCTATGGAGAAGGGGGTCTCTCCTCCCTCCTCTCCCGCTATCACGGCCTCTCCTACGCCTGTGGCCTCCTCTGCTCTCTCTCATCGTGACCCTGGGCTGCCTCAATGGCCGCCTGACGTCGCCTCCCCATCCGACGCACAACTACATGAATCGGACCTTGAGCCCTCATCATCCGAGGAGGGCGGATGCCTATGTACCAGGCATCATAGCCATCGGCTACCCTAATGTCATCCCCATCCACTGGCTGAATGGGGGCATCATCTACGTCCTGACTCCAGAAGCGTTGCATATCTGGAGCCCCACTAACTGTAGTGTTATCCCGGATAGTTCGAGAAAACTCGTAATCCTTGAGAGATGGGATCCCCTACTGTAGACCGAACTATCACAAAACTCGATCGTAGCGGTGGAGCTCCACCTCTCCCCTCTCCATCCTCAGCCAACAGATTCGCCTGATGCGAGCCAGCTCCTGTCCATCCTCGGCCCACCCTGGATGATCTCTCCAAGGCCTCCAGGTGATCTGGTCTGGGACAAGGTCATCCAGCAGTCTCCGGGACATCGACAGATCAATCCACCATTGTGCCCCTCTCCGGAGCCACCAGTAGAAAACTCGGGGCCTCTCCCCGTCAATCCCTATCAAAGGAAGCCCTATCGGCCTTCGCACTGCAATGTGCTCCCAGCACCAAACCTGTAGTAGCGATGTCATAACCAGACATCGGCCGCCCTTGTACACGACCCCATGCAGGATCCTATACAGTCGACATAGAACAAAACTGCCCCAAGAGAACCTGTAACCATGGTCACGCATGTCGTAGATCACATCTGCTAGCACCCATGGTACCCTACACCCGCTCTGGTGGCACAGCAGAAGTCCACCTACCACTCCGGCCAAAACCTGTGTGAGTCTGGATGCCCCAGGCATCTGACGCAGCGCCTCGATGTTCACTCCGCCCTTCTCCAGGGTGAAGCTCGGATCGCCACACAACCGCATCATAGCGTGGCCCTGATTGGCCGTAGGAGTGATCAACCGTCCTTGTATGGGGATCCTCAGAATCCTCCATACATCCTCCAATGTGGGAGTCATCTCCCCTATGGGTAACCAAAAATAGGAAGAACCCGGATACCACCTCTCTGCCAGGGCTATCAGTAGCCCCATGTCTGTAGAAACTTGTGGCATCTCTGCCACATGCTGTAAGCCGGCTTGAGCCAGCTGATCCCGCTCTGCCTGTGATAGAGCGGCCAAGTCATCTCTCAACCCATCGTATTTCCATTCTCTGCTCTTTAGTAAACCTCTCTGCAACATAAACAACAACACAATAAAAAATCATTAATAAAAACTCAAGTGATTAATAATGCAAGTAAAATCAGGTTCAATTTCATACAAATGATGATATCGTCCACTATTGGACGATATCGTCCCAAATTTGAGCAAAATCGTCTCCGATTTTGCAAGCCGAAATCGTCCCTTATTTGACGAAATCGTCCCCCTTTCGTCGATTTCGCCCTTCGACGAAATCGGCGAACTTGAGACGATTTCGTCGAAATCGGGACGATTTCGTCCCGACGACGTCGACGGCCCAAAAATGGCCGCGATGCTCAAAATTTATTTAAAATCAATCTAAAAAGCATGTAAATTCAACTTAAACCATTCTAAGCTAAGTTTAGACTCTTACCCGTAGCCCGCGTCGGACCTCTGTCGATATGTGCACTGTCTCCACCATTTTTGCTTGCAGAGCTCTAAAAACCGAGAAAAATGAACAGTAACAATGAATTAGGGTTTTACCCTATTTTTCTTAATTTTATTCAAAACACAATTAAAAACATTTTAAAATTTTGCTTTTTCACGTTTTTACCTCAAACGTTCGATTTGGGTAAAAACACGGAGGGGGCACCATAGTAAGTCGTCGTACGATTCGACCAAGAATCGTCGCCTAAAAATGGGAATAATTTTTGCTTTCTCGTAGATCGAGAAGAACTCATCTTTAACGCATTTTTTTTGAAAAATTCGCTAAAGAGGGGGCAAAATGTAGCACCCTAAAATTGGCGCGATAAAACCTTAATAATTACAATTACTCTAGTAAATAATTCAAATTCAAATTTTAACCTCCAAAACCGCTCCCAAACCGCCGCTTAATCCGTTTCCTCGTTTCCCATGCCATTTTTAGAGTTTGTTTTGACCGTTTGACGATATCGTCGCCGATCAGACGATATCGCCTCAGATCGGATGATTTCGCTTGGGCTAGGATGTCCAGACGATCTTGTCCCAAAACTAATTTTTCACAATTAGTCTCTGTTCCAACGACGTCTCTAATCCGGGCGAAGCGTGTCTGCGTCGTTAGAGACCCTCCCCGTTGGAGATCTCCCAAATAGGGATGATCTCCAACCTCCTAACCTCCCTCCTAAGCCTATTTAATCCTAGGCCCTCCCCTTAGCATCCCCCTGGCTGAAATTCCCTGTAACTCGAATTCTACACACACTAGACATCCTAAATTACTATTTGCACTTGTTCTATCCAAATTTTGTTGCAGGTACCTTAGTATTTTTCAGCCGGAGCAAGCTTACATCGTCGCAGACGATCCTGTTCAGATCGGAGGCGATCCTGTCGAATCAGAGACGATTTCGACTGCAGTCCACATTGGGGGCAATCAGTGCCCAGAGTTTGCATTTCTTCATCCTTTTTTTGCTGTATTATTCTGCATTTAGTTAATATTATGATTATTTCTTATTATTTTGCATCTTGGAGTTCACCCATCTAGATCAAATGCATAATTAAGTTATAATTGTCATTAAATCAGTATAATGCATTCATGTTTCTGTTTATAATTCTCAGTTTGATATTGTTATTGTCATTTTACACTGTTTCCCTCTGTTATCATAGTTGCATTCTCTGTATTTTGCATCTATTTTTCTGTTTGCAGGTCTCTGACGAATTCGTCAGATCTCAGACGATCCTGTCAGATAGGAGACGATCCTGTCGAATTCCAGACGATCTTGACTGCTTCAAAAATTAGAATCTTCATCAGACATCCGGATCAGGTATGGCTCTGTAATTTAGCCTTTTCTCTCTATTTTTTGTCTAATTTTGTTCTCTGTATTCATTTAAATCTGCATTTCATATAGAATAGCTTAGACGCATTTTGGCCAAACCTAGGACTTGGATGATTAAAGCTAAAACTGAACACATCAAACACATTCCCAACCTAGGCGTGGAAACCGCCATTCAAACGTTTCTTGGTGAACCCACCATCCATCGAAAAATCACCATAATACACCTCCCCCGAGAGGCGGGACCTTCGCAAGGCCTCTCAGTCCGAGGTACCGTGCCATCCTTTTCCCATCCCCCTTTCGGGCACGGATCCTATAGCCTGAAGGTAGGGGTGTGAAAAATTTGGAGCGATACACATGGTCTGCAATGATTCCATTTAGAATTTGCTTCCCAGCCACAAAATCGCTCTGCTAGATATCAATGATACCTAGTAATAAAAGTTTCAATCTGTTTGCTAGGGTTTTCATAAAAAATTTAAAAATAGTATTGCACAGACTAATAGACCTATAAGCTACAAAATCCTTAGCATCAGTTGTTTTAGGTATAAGCACCAAAAATGTAGAGTTGATATCTAAAGGGATCCATTTCAAAGAATGAACATCTCTGATGGCATCATAGATCTTTGACCCCAAAATATGCCAAAATTTCTAAAAAATATTAGGGGAAACCCATCAGGTCTCGATGCTTTGAGCCTACCCATTGTAAAAATTGCTTTATTGATTTCATCATCTAAAAACAGAGTATCCAAAATATTATTCATATCTGCAGAGACCATAGGTGGTATGTTATTCAGTAATTGAGCTTCAACCTATTGATTTTCTGTTGATGTGGAACACAGGAGGTCCTTAAAAAACTTTACTGCCTTAGATCTAATCTACTTGATGTCTTCATATGGTTGCCCATTTGCTTTCGTAATCACCCAGATCCTATTGTTACTCCTATGCCTCAGCGCAGTGGAGTGAAAATATTTTATGTTTCGATCACCCTCCTTAAGCCATAGGGCCCTATATTTCTGCCTCCACATAATTTCTTCCCCTGCCAAAATATTATGAAGATATGTGAGAATAGATATTTCTTGCCTCTTTAATTTCATAGAGTAACCCTGAGTTTTGGCTATATGCTCAACCTCCTACAACTGGTTGTGAATCTCCATCTTTCTGGTGACAATATTTCCAAAAATATGCTTATTCCAATCCTTCAGCTTAGCCTTTGTAAATCTCAACTTGGAGGCTATTTGTACCATTTGAGAACCTAAAAACCTACAAATCCACCATTCCTCAATGTTGGATTCTAGAATAGGGTGTTGAAGCCACATTGCTTAAAATCTAAATGGTTGGGGAAAGAAGGCCGAATCCTGTGTCTTCTCAATTAAAATTGTATTGTGGTCTAATGCCAGCTTAGGGAGAGAGTATAAGGATGCATCACCAAAAAATGGGATATATTATTTAGACACCAATATTTTATCCAACCTAATATGAATGTTTTAACTCCCAATTCGCCTGTTACTCCATGTAAATCTTAACCCTTTTAGGTTCAAATACATTGGATCCTAGGAGTAAATAAAATAAGTAAATTCATCCATGCTACTGAGCATCAGGGTTCCTACTTTTTTATCAGATGGATATAAGGGTGTATTGAAATTGCCCACCAAAAGATAGACCTCTCCTTTAAAATGTTCTCTCATAGAACCAAGGAAATACCAAAGCATGGTTCTAGAGGATCTCAAATTTGAGGCGTAAATATTTGAGATTATCCATTTAAATCCTTACTCCTTGGAATAAAACAGGATGCTAATCACTCGATAAAATATGAACATAGTCGACCCATCAATGGTTTTAGGGTCCCACATGCACAAGAGACCCCTGAGGCACCGCTAGCCGAGTTAGCTATGAACTCAACCTCTTTCCAAACCTTCCTCTTAACTATTTTAGCACTACTATCCATTTTTGTTTCTTGCATCAAAATTATATCTAGTTTAAAATATTTTTTGATGGATTCCAATGCATGATGTTTAGGTAGCCCATTAAGGCCCCTAATGTTCCATGATAAAATTTTCATTTACAATTCTTGGAAAGAAAAACCCCATCCTTAGATTAGGGGAATTGACAAAATAAATCTAGCTTCACTTGCTTACCTTCTGTATTCTTTTCCTTTTCAAACATGAGCTTCGATTGAACTCCATATGCAATATCAACTTTCGCCTCTTTGCTTATTTGAGCTTTATTGAATAGTTTGCCTACCTTCCTTGGAACTCCCACATTAATCAAACCCTCACACAAGATTTTTATTTTAGGATGCAACATATTTACCCTCGAGGAACCTTTACCAGAGGGGGATTTGACATCACCTAAAATTGGGAGGTCCATTTTCAAATCCATTTTTTTAGGAGATCTCTCTCCCACCTGAGGGTCTTTAGAGCTATCTTGCTCAACCTCCTCCGAGTTTAGGCATTGACAAGAGTTTTGGAGAAACTAATTAGGAATTGGAGTCTTAGAAGTTAAATATTTATTTTTGATCATTGGAAGGACAAAATAAGTACTTCTCGAGATCATACACCCCTTTTCTCCATTGTTTGAAGCCATTTGTTGAATATCTTCCTCAATAACTTCCTTTAGACCAAGAGCCTCGCCTAAGGGACCTACAAAATTAGATCCTGCCTTATTTTCCAAGAGCTAGTATTGGTTTTGCGTTGGATTCCTTTTGTCCCAGTATTGCTTGAAATGGGCCTTCCTATTTTGGATTGGGTATGAGCCAGGGACATGGCCAAACTTATTACAAATCGAATATTTCATTGGTTGATTCTCATATACAATAGGCTGAATCCATGGCTTGAACTTCAAAAGTATATTAATATGATCCAAAAGATTAGCTTCAGGCTTTACCATAACACACATACGAGCAAAGACTAATCTAGATTTGGCCCTAGTTGTTGAGTCGATTAGGACTAGTTCACCTATGGTTTTAGCTATGCCTCTGAGAATATCATTATGCTAAAGGCGAATGGAACCAAATTAATTTTTTGGGTTCTGGGATTAAAATTGGGTCCCCATTTTCGTAGAAAGAGTCCCCGCTTTCCAAAGAACCAAGACCCTCTACCCAAAATCTTCTTCAAATCCTCCTCGCAGTTAAGCTTAATAAGGAAAAAATCGTTGGAAGTTGCCACAATGTCCAGAGCTCCCTTAGGCTTCATTAAAGTTAGAATTTTATAAAACAATACATATATAATTACCACACTCTTATATGATGTAATAAAAGTAAGGTTCAGTGTAACCCATTAAAATAAACAAAAACTCAAAGTTAAGATATTTAATTAATAAATGATTATAAAATAATAATAAAGGTAGAATATCTAATGAACCAATTACGTCTTCATGAAGGAGATCAAGTTTAAATCTTACTAAACAATATATACATATTATCATAATATAATACATATGGAACCATTTCAATTATATATAACCAATAAAGATAATAATAATTAAAAAATAATAATATAATGTTTTAAAATTAAAGTTTTTAAAGTTTGTGAGGGCTAGGTGAATTGGTAAGAAGTTGGGCACTTACGAGGAGGAGACCTATTTTCAAACCTCACGGGCATGCCCAATCTAGGGCAAAGGTAGTAGTCTAACTTGAGTCTACTAAGTGTGCGCCAACTTGATGACAACGGTACCAACCTCGAGCCACCGAGGGTCTCCCTCACTCCGGGTCATGTTTACCGAGGCGAGATAGGGGTTATAGTGGTAGCACCATAATTTGACACTATGATCGGAGGTAATGCGACTTGACCCTATGACCAGTTGTTTAAAAAGGAAAGGTAGTTTCTGATTCCTCTATGTATCAAAAAATAAAAAAATTTTAATTTTAATTAAATAAATGAAAATAATTTAAATTCAATTTAAATTATAGTTAACATAATAAATTACGTTCACCTCATTGAAGAATATATTAATATAAAAATGATTTTATACGATATATTTTTTGATGTACCATAAAATTATTAATACCCTATTTCTCAACCATATGTCCCTTCACATTGAGATAATTAAAAGTGAAATTGCATTAATTTTGTAAACACCCAATTTTTGACACAGGGATAATATTCAACTGTGTCCAACCTTGCATAAATTAGCCTTCCAATCAATCAAATTGAATCAATATTCCTTATGTCTAAATTTGAATCCTTTATTGCTCCAAGAGCAAAAGTGTAGGGGCATGCGCAATAGCTCTACCAATGCTTTCGCGACCTCAATGATGCTTTTGCCAAACTTCTGAATTATGATATTTCTTGCCCAAATTTGAACTTGAAAGTTCATATGGTGAAAGTGCCATCGTGAAAGCATCATCAATGATTTTTCCATCTAGCACTTTTGACAATCATGCATCAAAATCATGAAAATAAACTTTTTGTATCTCTAGGCTGCCCATCACTAATGATCAGATCGTAGAAATCCCAAATATAAGAATTATTACTTTTATCTTCCTCCATTATTGGCTTCTTAATTATTTTTTAATTCTTTCCATCTCTAATCTTGTCATATTCAATGTAATTCTTTTGCTATGGAGCCATGGCTTCTGATATGGCTAGCACTTGGGAGAGCCCAATTCGTGGTCTTTTGAAAGAAACATTTTTTTCAAAATCTATTTAGAATCATAAGAATTTGTCATTTTGCATGGCAAAATTATATCAAAATATTTCCATAACCTTGTGAAGGCCATCCTTAGAAACTTTCAATTTCTTGTTCTTGCAAGTCTCTAAGCATTCAAGTACTCAAGCAATCAAGTCTCCAAGCTTTCCTCAAGCTCAAGCTTTCAAGTTTCCACAAGCAAGTTAGTGATATTTCAACAAGCTTCCATAAACAAGGATAAAAAAACCTTGCACCTTGGGTTGTGCTCTTTTCCTCTTATTTGTTTTTGGCACACTCTTTATCTTGTAGTTCTAAGCTTCTATCTTGTTATATGTTAACTAGTTTTGAACATTGCATTGGCATTTAGTTAGCATATCATTTTATTATTTTAATCTTCATTTCATGTAAGAAAACTTCTTATGTTTCTATCATGTGATATATTCTCTATGCTTCCAAGTAAGAGGTATTCATCATTGCAATCACTAAATTAGCTTATCTTGCATCTAATCTTGCTTTATTGCTCTCAAAAGTGAAAGAATCACTAGATCATAGGTCTTGCGATGCTTTTAATCTAGTTTACACAAAGAAAAATTACAAATATCACCAAATTATAGGTCTAGCAGTGTCTTTGCTCTCTGATTTACATAGAGAAAAAGCACTATCAATGTTGTTTACAACCCTATAACACTTTTTTCCGCTAAGCTTTCATTTTATGTATTTGTCATTTTTTCACTTTCATCCATCTAAATAGGGGCTTGATTGCTATCCCAGGGAGTCTAATATTCTCTTTTATATCAAGCATGTCCCTCTACTACTAATCCCATATTTTTTTTAATCTATTTTGTAGGAAAGCAAAAGCACCAACAACACTTCTACCAACTGGTGATGCTTCTACCTTTGTGGTAGAAATCAAAATTTCTACCCTCAATATTTATCATTTTAGCATTTTAGAGTTGTCTTATTTGTTTCTTGCTATATTTTTCTTTGTTTCCTAATTATTTATCAAACTAAGCAAAAGGAAAAATGAACTAGTTTAGCCTCTTTTCTTTTTCTTGAGAAAAAGAGGTACTCGAGTCCACCATACTTGAAAAATCATAACTCTCTCCTTTAGAGCTTGAGAGTTTATAAACAGATTCAATTTTCATTTCAATTGAGTTGTTATAGCTATATATCTACATATTTTTTCATAATAAGTTTGAATTCTTCATTTTCATTTTTTGGATCTTCTTCAATTTTCTTTGTAAATAGAAATATTCCAGAATTCAACATCCTTCTTCTTAACATTTTATTGTAGCAACCTTCATAATACCAAAACTCCACCTCTACTGTGTAGGCACCCCATCTTCATAGAGTAATATTTCAAAAACTTCATGCTATCATAGTCCACTTTACTAGCTTTAGACTATTAGTTTCCTTCCTAAAACATAAGTGCAACCACAAGAACTATAATAAATAGTTTAGTAGTCTCAAAAAGTTAAAATTTCATGATTAAATCTTATCAAGAAATATACATAATAACTAAACTATGGGTCATTATATAATACAAGTGGAATTCATTTTAATCCTAAATAACCAATTAAAAATATTTTATTATTTTATAGACACCTAAAAATGTCACTTTATCCCTTATGTAGTGCTAAGAGTTAGTCAATTTATAAAAAGCCCCTAAAATTCTGCTTAATTTGCATTAAAACATTATTCATCCACTTAAACTCTTTTTCCTACTAAGCCCCCTCCTACGCCTAGCCCTTGATCACCATTTAACCACCCCTTTAACCTAGCCTAGGGCCATCTCACCCTAGTCTACCCCTTTGAATCTAGCCTAGCTCCACCTCACCCTAGCCTACTCTACCCCTTACTCTCCACATCCCCATGCTCATTCAATGTCATAAATGGGATGAAGACTTTCTTCACCCATGTGCATTAATGACATGAAGAATTTTCATCCACATGCCATAAAGAGGGTGAGGACTTTCTTCACCCCATGCATTTATGAGGCATGGTGCACCCATGCCCATTTATTGCATATGGATGGGTGAGGAATTTCTCCACCCAAATCCATTTATGAGGCATGGTGCACCCTTCCACCTCATAGGCCACCTCACAGGACACCTCATCCCTAACCTTGGCCAAATTCTATAAATAGGAGGCCATTTCTTTAATTTTCAAGAATGTGACAAGTATTTACCAAAATTCTACCAAAATAATTCTAGCTCTCATTTGTATACACACTCTCCTTTGTGATAACCCCCATGGATGCCCTTGTGTGCCTATTTTGTGTCTTCTTATTTTGTAAACTGCTTGTAGGTGTGGAATCAAATGACCATAAGACTTGGATAGGAGCTCCTTGGAAACTAGAAGAATATTTCATCCAAGGAAAATTTTTGTCAAGCCAAGCTAGAGTCAACCACAAGGAGAGGTACAATTCATAGTAAGAACTATACCCCAGAGTATGGTTCCCTCTAGAAACTAGTTTCGGTCACCTGTAAACTAACATACCATCTATAGAGGTAAGTTAAGTAGTTTTTATGTTTCTTTAACTTGTTTTAAGATCTTTTCAATGTATTAGTTCAAGTTTTATTTATTTTTCCCTCTTTCATAAATTGGGGTGTAACTGAGGTAGACCTATAGGTGCTACTAACTATTGTCTAGGATTTGTAGGTTTAGAGGATCTATTCAACCAATAGTGGTGCACAATTGGTAAACCCACCTCTCTTGAGGTGGCCATAGAAAGGATGGAGTGTGATAACAGTATATTGTAAAGGGCTTCTTCATTGTAAGATCTTGAGTGTAGCCCAAGGGGAATTTGCAAGATTTATGTAATACATATTTTTATATCAATGAAATGACACATTTTTTTTACTACATTTTGGTGATCATGGTGGGACATCTAAACCCTACACCACACATAGGTAAAAAATTTTTCAAGTTGTAGAATTTTGGTTCACAATGTCTTTCACTCACTTTAACCCTATGTTTTTGTTTTTGGTAGCTTTTTAGCTATTTTACTAACAATATCTATTTTTTTCTTGTATTTGTAGGCTACGAACTCATCACAAACCCTAAAAAATTTGACCCATCATGGCTGATCTAAAACAAAATATATTGGCTATAATCATATGGGCCTATAAGATTGGAATCTAAAATCGTACAAACCCGTATGGTTCTTAAAGAGCTTAAAAAAAAGACCCATCAAGGTAGGTAACCAGTTTCACACAACTAGGACAACAACCATAAAAATTACAGGTAGGTATAAGGTTACATTATTTGCCTCATCATCATAATCAATTACCATGTATAAGATTACATCCTTTACCTCATCACCATAATCAATTGTTAGGTATAAGTTTACATCCTTTGCCTCATCATCATAATCAATTTCTAGGTATAAGGTTGCATACTTTGTCTCATTATCATAATCAATTGCTAGGTATAAGGTTTTATCCTTTACCTCATCATCATAATCAATTGCCAGGTATAAGGTTGTGTCCTTTGCCTTATCATCATAATCAATTGCCAGGTATAAGGTTGTATCCTTTACCTCATCATCATAATCAATTGCCAAGTATAAGGTTGCATCCTTTGCCTCATCATCATAATAAATTACCAGGTATAAGATTACATCCTTTGCCTTATCATCATAATCAATTGCCAGGTATAAGATTGCATCCTTTGCCTCATCATCATAATCAATAATTAAGTACATGGTTGTGTCCTTTGTCTCATCATCATCATAATCAATTACCTTCTTGTTGAGTGAATATTTTGTCCTATTACAAAATGAACACGCAACTAGAGTCTCAAACCGGAAAACTCTTTCTTGCAAAGAAAATATATTATTTTTAATTTCTCCAAGCTTCTTGTGAACAAACCTTTATATGCATATAACCAATTTTGACTTAATGCAAATAAATGAATGTATCCTAGAATAGCTTAAATCCTGCAAGTAACTGTTAACAAGGGGCCTTTAATGATTCACAACAAACTTTGTAACCCTAATCTGTTAAAATAACCAACCATGTAAAAAAAAGAAAGAAAAATCTTTTTTATGCTCTTGAAATTAATGAAAACCAACCCGAAAATAAGTTAGTGGCCTTTTTTATCTTTTGCTTTAAAAATATTTCAAATGAGAAAGTGCGTGGTATAGGCCACTTTGTTTTAAGCTCCGTGCCTTTAGCATGCAGTTCATTTTATAGTTAATTGGTTCATTTTATCTTTTGTTTAACTGTTCTGCTATTTCTACGTTAGCTTTTGGTGTTAGTAAAAATCCGCAGAGTATTCTGGAATGTACCAGAATCCGAAACTCTGATTTTCAAATGAGATTAAAAATATATCAAAAACTAAAACAAAAATGTTCTTTATGCGAATCAGTTGGAAAAACTGAAGAAGGACGTTAATCTGGTTAGCAATCTCCTCCCTGCAAAACCCCAAGTTATGAGATGAAACTCTAAAACAACCTGACCTAACAGACCTGTAATAAAACACAGTCGAATCAGATCAGATGCTAGACTCTAAGGAAATAAATAATTTGCATCATTCTATCATTCACCTATCGCAACCCACATTATGGTGTAAACGAATAGATACAAAACAAAATAATGCAAAGGAAAGATATACAGAAATAACAGTAGTCTTAGCCTTCAATCTCCTTTTGGTTTCACACACAAAAGTTACTCTTGCCAAATAAACTCCTTTTATTCCAAAAAAATAATGCTTTTTCTCCTTACAATTTCTAGCCCCTGTATCTACATTCGCTTTTGCTTTTAAACTTTTTGTTGCGGCTCTTGGCTTCCCTCTGTGACGCTTCGTTTCATTTCCCATAACGCTTCGTTTCATTTTCCCGCTTCTTTGATGTTTTGACCTTTCGCTCGAACCTGGAACGTTTGGTCTTCTCTGCTAACTGTAACTGTCGATCTGAAGTGTTACCATGACCCTCATGCCTTTTTGCCACGTGTTCAGCGCTTTTCTATATGTTCTGTAATGGCCCCATGTAAATCACGATGTTTTTATGCATGCAACTTTGCTTCCTTGCTTTCATCGCGAAAACACGACATGTCGCGATATCGCGACATTTTCCTGCCAATAACCCTATCCGCTTTCATGCACAGCGAAAATGAGACATGTCGCGATATCGCGACGTTTTTCTATCAGCAGCCTTTCTTGCCTTCATGCACAACGAAAATCCGACATGTCGTGATTTCGCTACAAGTTTTTCGCACTTAGTCTCTTTTCAATAAAGTGTCACGAAATCGCTACCATTTTCTGCCTTCTGCATGGTCTTCATTTTCTGTCACGATTTCATGACGTCTTTTTCTGGCTGGAACGTTTACTCAAAAGTTGTGCGATTTCGTGATGCCTTTCGACTTATGCGCTTTGTCTCAGTTCTCGTCGCGATTTCGCTACACTACTGGGCCTTATCGCCTTTGGCTCGGTTTTGTCGCGATTTCGTGACCATTCTATATTTTATGCCTTCTGCTTGTTTGCAAGTCGTGAAAATCAAACACGTCATGATTTCGCGATGGTTTCGCCCACCTATCGCCTTTGGCTTGCTTTTACCATGATTTTGCGACATGTCACGATTTCACTGCACTTTTCTCTTTCGGGCCATCTCGCCGACTTTGTCGCTCGTGACTTTTTGTTTTGACATTTTGTTTTGATGACCATTTTTTTTTGGGCCATCGCTGCAACATGTCACGAAATCGCGACCATTTTCTGTTTCGGGCCATCTCGCTGCAACCTGTCGTGAAATCGCGACCATTTTCTGTTTCGGGCCATCTCGCTGCAACCTGTCGCGAAATCGTGACGCTTTTTCTCTTTCGTACCATTTGGTTGTTTGGAGCCACGAAAATGCGACATGTCGCGATATCGCGACACTTTTCCATTTTCGGCCGCGACGGAGCAACATGTCGTGATATCGCGACACTTTTTCATTTTTGCCAATGACGGAGCAACATGTCGCGATATCGCGACACTTTTTCATTTTTGCCAGCGACGGAGCGACATGTCGCGATATCGCGACACTTTTTCATTTTTGCCAGCGACGGAGCGACATGTCGCGATATCGTGACAACTTTCGGCCGTGACAGAGCGACATGTCGCGATATCGCGACAACTTTTTTCCTTAGTGAAATTTTTGCCTTTTTCTTTGATTTTCTTAGCATCTGGGTCCTTGTTTTCTTCTTTGAAAGCATGCAAAAAGGTGGGCCCCCAATTTTGGGGTGTGTTGTGGATTAGCCACAACAAATGGCGACTCTGCTGTCAAATGCTCCAGAGCATTTTGGTGAGAACCCAACCTGAAATATACAAGCTTAGATACAGGCGTCAGCACATAAAAGATAAACAAATACCGACAGATCAGAAGTACATGAAACATCAAAATCATTAGTATTAGCTCGGTGTGTGCTATTTGTTTTCATTCCATATCGCTTGAACTTGATCAACATTCCATTGTTAGTTTTACATGCATGCATATGTGAGACTGTGAATGATTTGTGTAACCTAATAAATATGCTTAGAGATTTTGCTTTTACAAATGCATAGACCTTCTAATATCATACACAAATATTCAAGATTATCAAACCCTCTTAGGATCAACCATGTGTATAATGAATTGTTTTATTAGATCCCAAAGTTGGTTATGAGTCACTACTATCTTGAACCCATGTGTAAGTGAAAGTGAAATCAGAGCTTTGGGAAATCGGACTCCCAACCTAATCGAGATGAGAGTTTAACCCTATTCTTACTACTCCGATTTGGAATTCATTACCTCACTTTGAGCAAAATAATTTAACCAATTATGGAAGAAATGGTCATGCTAGTCTAACCCTTTGAACAGTCAGTGGTCTTGTTTTTTTTAGACAAGACATGTTGTCATGCATGGGCATACCTAACCCCATAATCCATGACTTAACTTCATTTCTTTGGACCTTGGGGATGACTACCCATCCTTTGCAGAGGACAAGTAGTACGATCCTTCCAATCCAATATAAAGATGAGATGGGAAAAATTAATTTTTACTTCTTGGATCTTGGGGATGACTACCCATCCTTGCTAGGGACATGTAGTACGATCCTTCCAATCCAAGCTTTAGATGAAAATGGAGAATATTAATTTTATTGCTTGGACCTTGGGGATGACTACCCATCCTTTGCGAGAGGACAAGTAGTACGATCCTTCCAATCCAAGCTTTATCATGAAATGAGACATAGGAGCTTTGGGGAATCAGATTCTCAACCTAGGCGAGATGAGAATTATGCCCTATCCTTACTACTCCATGTAGGTCAAATCAAAGTTTTGGGGAGTTGGATCCTCAACCTAAGTTCGATGAGGACTTAACCCTATCCTTACTACTCTGATTTTAGGCTTTAAGCTTTATGGAAGTGGTAAAAACCATTGTTTTAAGGATCATGTTGCATAATAGGATAGACATGAAATACTTCTTTCGCCTGACCTTTTCTTCCAAGCAAGGTTTTGATCATTTTGCTCAAGATCCTTTTTAATGTGTATAAAATGTGCTTGGTTCTAGATATCTCGGGGCTCAGTTTCCAACCTTAGGATTTTTATTTATTTATTTATGTTATAGCATAACCCTAAGAGGATTTGACACACTTTAATGATTTGTATCTGAAATGCATATGCAACTAAGATGGCATGTATATGCAAAGTGAGATGTAATATGAATGCATTGCCCTTTGAATTGCAGATGAAGTATTGCCATAATTTGTAAAACTGACTACTTCATGCATCACAAGCTTCAAACGATATTATTTAACTGTTTGTGTTACATGCGGAGCTTTTACAACATAATTCCAATGTTTCATATTTTCCCGATCTTAGGCATGAGTTAACATTTCAAACTTTTATTCTTTTTTTTTATTTTAAGAAAATAAAACATGTCAAATAAACACACCACCTAAACGTCCAACCTGCACACACAAAAGAAACAAAGCACGACATTAATACAAAACCTAAACATGTCAAACAAACACACAACTTAAATATCAAATCTGCACACACAAAAGAAACAAAGCATGGCATAATTACATATAATACAAAACCCAGCCGCTTCAAGCCTGGAAATAGTGTTTCAAGTGCAACCCATTGACAGGTAATGCCAAATCCTTTCCATCCAAGGTTCTTAGTCTAAAATAGTTTTCCCCTAGGACTTCTAAAATCTGGTAGGGACCCAACCATAAGTAGTCAAACTTATCATGATCCCCTTTCTTCTCATGTCTTTTATCCCATAACAACACTAGATCTGATATTTTAAAAGCCTTGGCTCTAGACTTTTTGTCAAACCATATTTTTACTACATCCTGGTGTTTACTAAAATGAAGCATAGCCTCATCCCTTTTTTCATCCAGATGCATTAATTGTGTTAGTCTAGACTCAAGTTTATCATCAGTTCCGAAATAATCTTTCATGAAATGCAGTGTTTGTAACTTGAGATTTGTAGGAAAAATGGGATCTTGTCCATAAACCAGATGGTAAGGAGATGTTCCTATTGATTCTTTGACTCTGATTCTGTCAGCCCAAAGAGCCAACTTAAGTTTGTTATGCCAATCTCTAGGATTTCTTTCCAACAATTTTTTTATGACGCATAACAAATTCTTGTTAGAAGATTCAGCCAATCCATTGCCTTGCGGATAATAATTGGAAGAGAATTTTAAACTCACACCGTTGTCAAATGCCCAATTAGAAAATTCCAAAGAGGAAAAAGCTGAACCATTATCACTTACAATGGAGTTAGGCATCCCAAACCGAGTGACAATATTATCCTCTAAGAATTTAATAACAACCTCCGAAGTAGCATTCTTTGTGGGGATAGCTTCAATCCACCTTGTGCAATAATCCGTAGCTGTCGAGAATGTATTTGTGGGAATCGGATGAATTGGGACTGATAATCCCAACAAAATCCAGGCCCCATTGCGCAAAAGGTCTAGACTCAATTACGGATTGTAAAGGCATGGAAGCACCCCTGTCTCTATTGGCTGCAGTTTGACATGTATGACATGACCTCACATGAGTATGGGCATCTTTGAATAGTCGAGGCCAATAATAACCGGCTCTAAGGATTTGATGGGCTATGGCATTAGCGGACCCATGTCTTGTCCCATGTTTACCATGAAATTCCTCGAGTATTTGCATTGCCTCTTTTTGATCAACACAACGAAGGTAAATACCTTCATGGTTTTTCTTGTATAACGTGCTCGGATCTAATTAGGAAATTAGCGGACTTCAAGCGCAAGGCTCTTCGTTGAGTAGAATTCAAATGCGGTGGACATTTACCATTTAGTAGAAAATACACCACATCTGCATACCACTCATCTTTGGTTATATCTACGATTTCATAATGTTGACATGAAATTGCGAGATCCTTTTCTGCTATAGCCTTAACCAACCCTTGTCCCCGCACTATCTTCATGGATTGAATCTCAAGATCAAACTCTTGCAAAGTTGAAATCCACTTCCCTCGTCTTTCACCTAGTTCATTCTGTATAAACATGGCTTTGACTGCAGGATCCGGGACTATAGCAAACACCCTACTGTGGACTATGTAATGCCTAAATTTTTTAACGGTCTTAACTAGAGCATACATTTGCTTGTCCAAGATGGAGTATCTCAGCTTCGCATCTTTGAGAGGACTACTCAGGAAGGCAATAGGATTTTCAATGTTGCCTTCACTCTTCTGAGTTAAAACACTCGCAAAGGAGTGATCTGAAGCAAATGTGTAAATATAGAAAGGCTTCGTATAATCGGGACTCACTAAAATCGGGGCTTTAGAAATCGCGTCCTTGATATTTTTGAAAGCATCTCTATTTTCATCTGTCCACTTGATCTGGACCTCTTTCTTTAACATGTCGTTCAAAGGCTTTGCTATTTCTGCAAAATCTGCAATAAATTTTCTCGACGAAATTGATCTTCCCAAAAAATGATCTCAACCCCTTTTTGTTGTTGGGACAAGGAATCTATTGTATGGCCTCTATTCTTTCAGGGTCAATGGAAATTCCATCCTTAGATATTACATGTCCCAATAACTTTCCTTTCGTCACCCCAAAAATGCACTTCTTTGGGTTGAGAGAAATGCCATGTTCCCTGCATCTTTGAAAGACTTTCTTTAGATCCCTGACGTGGTTTTCCCTGTTCTTAGAAAAGACAGGAATGTCATCTACATAGATGATGATGCACTTACCTATGAGCCCCTTAAAAGCAAAGTCCATAGCTCGTTGGAATGTGGCACCTGCGTTCAATAGTCCGAAAGGCATTCTCCTGTATGCAAAGGTGCCCCACTTTGTGGTGAAGGCAGTTT
Source organism: Wollemia nobilis (assembly GCA_028583015.1). Lineage (NCBI taxonomy): Eukaryota > Viridiplantae > Streptophyta > Pinopsida > Araucariales > Araucariaceae > Wollemia > Wollemia nobilis. The sequence continues at coordinate 5,709,610 of JAQPPZ010001836.1, read as the reverse complement.
TCATCCTATCACTAGGATGGATAAGGACCTGATTATATCCCGAATAACCATCCAAGAATGACATCATCTCCGACCCATTTACCTTTTGAAGTATTTCATCAATGGTGGGTAATGGGTAATTGTCCTTTTGTGAGGCTTTATTAAGATTTCTAAAATCGATACACAACCTTATTTCTCCATTCTTCTTCCTCACGGGGACCAGGTTAGCAACCCATGTGGAGTGCCTAACAGGAAAGATGATCTTAGCTTCTAACAGTCGCTTTACCTCTTTCTCTATCAAGGGTTCTAATAATGGATTGACTGGCCTCTGTCTCTGCCTGAAGGGTTTGGAGTTTGGCTTCAAAGGAATCGTATGCGTTATGACATTCTGATCATAGGTTTTCAGCTCCTTATAACTCCAAGCTATGCAGTCTATGTATTCCTTTAATGTATTGGCAATGGAATCCTTCTCCTATTTGGTGCATGCTTTTGCTATGAATACTTCTCGAGGGCTTTCTGCACTTCCAATATTAACCAAATCACGAGGCTTCTCTGGGAGGTGGAACCTTTCTACCTTCTCTTGGTTGGTATCCGATATCGAAAGTTTTTTCTAATGAAGCCATCTCATCTGGCATCTTATTACATTTTCCAATAATTTTTTCTTCCAAATCTGCCTCCTCTAGATCCCTCTCATCTTCATCTATAACTTGCTTTTCAAATATGCCAGAATTAGTGACAAAATGGAATATGTGCCTGTCACTATCAAACACTTGGAAATTCGTGACATTATCCGGTATCGAGGGACAAGGGACCAGTTCTATGGAGAATTTCTTACATTTCTTATGATCCACTGGTTTCAACATACTCGTAGCTACGGCTAGAGAGTCTGCCAGATGATTGCATTTTCTAGAGATCAGAGATATGTTAAAGGCATCAAACTCATCTATTAAATCTCTAACCCTGGTTCGATAAAGTCTGAGCCGCTTGTTCTTACATACGTATTGTCCCTTCACTTGTTTTACCACCAGTTCCGAATCACCAAGGACCTTGATACACTTAACTTTCTTTCGAAGGGCCAATTGAAGTCCGAGAATCAAGGCCTCATATTCTACCATATTGTTGGTGGCAGGGAACTGTAGTCTATATGCAGCGAACATAGGCTCTCTATCTGAACATGATAATTCAATACCGGCTCCTGCTCCTTGTCTGGACTTGGATCCATCAAATCTTAAAGTCCAAATGTCCTGATGTCCTTCAGTAACGTTGCATCCAATCCTTTCATTTTGGGAATTTTTAGGTGTTTCTATGTCCAAACAATATGCTCCTAATTCTGCTTCAATGTATTGGATCTCATTCGGTTTGTTGTATTCTGTGATCATCTCCTTGAGCCTAGGTTCACTATCAATCCGAATTTGGTTGGCCACTCCCCTCCAAGGCAACCACATATGTGAAGAATCTGTCACAATGTAACCGTTTAGGTTTTTACTCCAATCTCTTCCCAAAACCATGCCATATTTGATAGGAATGTCGAGCACCAATATGTCTATGTGATGTTGAACCCTAGGTTCTGAATTGACTTGAATAAGAACATCACCCAATTCTCCCACTGCCTCCATGGTTGATCTATCCAGCTGCACCCCCCTGCTTCTAGAAGGTTTTGGTGTAAGTCCCAATTTTTTACAGATTTCTAGGGGCATAATGGTAGCCGAGGCCCCTGAATCTATTAAGCAATTGTGCAGGTTTTTACTTGCAATTCTAATGGTTATCAGAAAAGGAGGTATATCTCGTTTTTCCTTTTTTAAAACCAATCGGGACTCAACACTTTTAGCTTCATGAACTTGGGCAGGTGGATCTAAACTTTTTGGTGGACTTACTTCTTGGCCTAATAATCGGGACATATCATACATTGAGACATTGGCCTTAGTTTTCTTCATGTCTTCCACCAAGTCATAAGTGGGTTTTTCTGAATTTGACATGTTTTGCACCATCTTAGACTTTTCCACCATGGATGGAGGAGAGGGATTGACATCTCCTTTGAAATCGGGAGGGAGTAATTGGTTGTTTGGAGGAGTAGAGGAAGTTTTGGGCTCCTTAGAACTCCTAGTGTAATACTTGTGATTTCCTTTCCCAAAATGTTTGTTGGCATGAACTTCCAATGTTTCTTCATCTTCGTTTCCAAAAAATTCCACATCCTCCTCTTCTTCACTTTCTTGGGAATGTATAACCTCAGTCAATATAGACTCATGCTTCCCGTGGCCACAGTGCATGCAATCGTTGTCACAAGGTCCTGATTCTCCAAAATCTTTCGAGACATCTGCTTGATTGGCTACGGGATTGGGTACTCGCCCATTATTCGGCTGCGTGTTGTATGTTCCTTTTCCTCTATGGTTATGAGGTCGGTTATGACCCATGGCTTGGTCCACCTTTTTATTGACATTTCCCACCGTAACCAAAACTTTGGCCAAGGTTTCCTTCATGTTTTCTATGGCAGATTCGGACCCTTGTGGTTGAGGCACGGTAATTTCGGGTCCAGTTGTGTTTGCTGCATTAGCCACCTCTGGAATAGGTACAATGGCTTGGGTCTGGGCAGTTGGATTCCATCCTGGATTCACACTTTGAATCGGAGTGATTTTTGGATAAGTCATTGGGCTTGGCATGCTAATCGGAGCAAACCCCGACATGGTCAACAAATTACTGCCCATGCCGAACCCAGGCAAACCCATCGGGCTATTTTGAATTAATCCCTACGTTTGAATGGAGGCATTAGGATAACTTGGAAATGATGCCACTTGGGTGGGTGTTTGGAAATTGTTCATCATAGGAACCTGTGGTGCCATTAACTGGTTCATCATGGCAAATTGACTGTATGGACCATATTGTCCCATCCCAGTCAATTGAGACAATCCTGCTCTTGGCAGGTTCATCTGTTGTTCGAGAGTCATTGTCTCTGCATAGGCTAAAGGAAGCGTCGTAACCTGAGGATTCCTTCTAGTCAACAAAGACGTTAAAGGATCTAAGGCTCCGAAATATAATTGCAAGGCGACCGCAGGATCTACCGCAAAGTGACGAGTCAGATTCGTGTATAGTTTTTGGAACCTCTGATTGAATGTTCGTATGGGCTCATTGGGTAATCTTTTGCATGATACGAACAAATTGTAGATTATGGAGGGATCCAATAACATTCTAAATTGGCTAATGAAGGCGGTTTCTAATTGGGCCCATGAAGTGATGGACCCTGCTAGAAGATTTCGATACCATTCATTGGCCGTGGGGTCTAGACTAGCAGGGAAAACTCGGCAAGCAACATCCTCGTGAGTAACCCCTTGTCTAAACATATAATCCTTGTAGATTTGGACATGATCTTCTGTTGTTGTGGGACCATCATGCAAGAATTTGGGTAATCCCCTTTCAATGTTTCTAGGCAAGTCATGGACTGCCCCAGGAATATCTAAGGGGGAACTTTGCGCACCATACCAAAGGGCAGGTGGCTGTTGTTGTTGTTGTTGTTGGGCCATGTTGTTCAAAGGTGTTAACCCTGTGGGAACAATGGAAACGCTTGGAACTGTGGAGACAGATACACCTGGTGTTACTGTCGCACTTGAAATTAAGGGCTCAGGCCCGCTAGACGTACTTGAGTCTAAAGAAATCCCTAACTCAAGTATACTGGGTGGTATTTTGATCTCTAATGTTTTGTTTTTCGGCTTCCTAGCAGTGGGAGAAAGGCTTTGGAAAATAGTTTCCCCTGTGGTCTTGGACCTAGTAGCTATGTACTCAGGTTGGGCCAGCTTGGAAACTCTAGAACTCAAAAGACTTCTCTCAACTTACTTGCAAAATACAGTATCTAAATGTTATACCTGCAAGCACAATAGGTGGAAACAAAACTACCCACGTTAATTGTTAGAACAAATCATAATCACAAAGCAATAAAGAAGGCCCTCCTTCTAGCGCCAAAATGTTGAGTGAATATTTTGTCCTATTACAAAATGAACACGCAACTAGAGTCTCAAACCGGAAAACTCTTTCTTGCAAAGAAAATATATTATTTTTAATTTCTCCAAGCTTCTTGTGAACAAACCTTTATATGCATATAACCAATTTTGACTTAATGCAAATAAATGAATGTATCCTAGAATAGCTTAAATCCTGCAAGTAACTGTTAACAAGGGGCCTTTAATGATTCACAGCAAACTTTGTAACCCTAATCTGTTAAAATAACCAACCATGTAAAAAAAGAAAGAAAAATCTTTTTTATGCTCTTGAAATTAATGAAAACCAACCCGAAAATAAGTTAGTGGCCTTTTTTATCTTTTGCTTTAAAAATATTTCAAATGAGAAAGTGCGTGGTATAGGCCACTTCGTTTTAAGCTCCGTGCCTTTAGCATGCAGTTCATTTTATAGTTAATTGGTTCATTTTATCTTTTGTTTAACTGTTCTGCTATTTCTACGTTAGCTTTTGGTGTTAGTAAAAATCTGCAGAGTATTCTGGAATGTACCAGAATCCAAAACTCCAATTTTCAAATGAGATTAAAAATATATCAGAAACTAAAACAGAAATGTTCTTTATGCGAATCAGCTGGAAAAACTGAAGAAGGACGTTAATCTGGTTAGCAATCTCCTCCCTGCAAAACCCCAAGTTATGAGATGAAACTCTAAAACAACTTGACCTAACAGACCTGTAATAAAACACAGTCGAATCAGATCAGATGCTAGACTCTAAGGAAATAAATAATTTGCATCATTCTATCATTCACCTATCGCAACCCACATTATGGTGTAAACGAATAGATACAAAACAAAATAATGCAAAGGAAAGATATACGAAAATAACAGTAGTCTTAGCCTTCAATCTCCTTTTGGTTTCACACACAAAAGTTACTCTTGCCAAATAAACTCCTTTTATTCCAAAAAAATAATGCTTTTTCTCCTTACAATTTCCAGCCCCTGTATCTACATTCGCTTCTGCTTTTAAACTTTCTACTGCGGCTCTTGGTTTCCCTCTGCGACGCTTCGTTTCATTTCCCATAATGCTTCGTTTCATTTTCCCGCTTCTTTGATGTTTTGACCTTTCGCTCGAACCTGAAATGTTTGGTCTTCTCTGCTAACTATAACTATCGATCTGAAGCGTTACCATGACCCTCATGCCTTTGTGCCACGTGTTCAGCGCTTTTCTGTATGTTCTATAATGGCCCCATGTAAATCGTGACGTTTTTATGCATGCAACTTTGCTTCCTTGCTTTCATCGTGAAAATGTGACATGTCGCGATATCGCGACATTTTCCTGCCAATAACCCTATCCGCTTTCATGCACAACAAAAATGAGACATGTCGCGATATCGCGACGTTTTTCTGTCAGCAGCCTTTCTTGCCTTTATGCACAGCGAAAATCCGACATGTCGTGATTTCGCTACAAGTTTTCCGCACTTAGTCTCTTTTCAATAAAGTGTCACGAAATCGCTACCATTTTCTGCCCTCTGCATGGTCTTCACTTTCTGTCGCGATTTCGCGACGTCTTTGTCTGGCTGGAACGTTTCCTCAAAAGTTGCGCAATTTCGTGATGCCTTTCGACTTATGCGCTTTGTCTCAGTTCTTGTCGTGATTTCGCTACACTGCTGGGCCTTATCGCCTTTGGCTCAATTTTGTCATGATTTTGTGACCATTTTATACTTTATGCCTTCTCGCTCGTTTGCAAGCCACGAAAATCAAACACGTCACGATTTCACGACGGTTTCGCCCACCTGCTGCCGTTGATTGCATTGACCGTGATTTTGCGACATGTCACGATTTCGCTACGCTTTTCTCTTTCGGGCCCTCTCGTTGCAACCTGTCACGAAATCGTGACCATTTTCTGTTTCGGGCCATCTCGCTGCAACCTATCACGAAATTGTGACCATTTTCTATTTTGGGCCATCTTGCTGCAACATGTCACGAAATCATGACCATTTTTTTTTGCTTGTGAAATCGCAACCATTTTCTGCTTCGGGCCATCTCGCTGCAACCTGTCACGAAATCGCGATGTTTTTCTCTTTCGTACCATTTGGCTGTTTGGAGCCGCGAAAATGCGACATGTCGCGATATCGTGACACTTTTTCATTTTTGCCAGCGACGGAGCAACATGTCGCGATATCGCGACACTTTTTCATTTTTGCCAACGACGGAGCGACATGTCGCGATATCGCGACACTTTTTCATTTTTGCCAGTGACGGAGCGACATGTCGCGATATCGCGACACTTTTTCATTTTTGCCAGCGACGGAGCGACATGTCGTGATATCGCAACAACTTTCGGCCATAGAGCGACATGTCGCGATATCACGACAACTTTTTTCCTTAGTGAAATTTTTGCCTTTTTCTTTGATTTTCTTAGCATCTGGGTCACTGTTTTCTTCTTTGAAAGCATGCAAAAAGGTGGGCCCCCAATTTTGGGGTGTGTTGTGGATTAGCCACAATACTTCTTAGGCCATCTCATCTTATAAAAGGAGTTCAAAGGTGTGTTTTCTTTCACTCACCTATCAATATCTCAAACTCAACATCTTTTATTTGTTGCCTTGCTTGTTTGCCTATTCATTGGTTTGAGCTTGGTTTTCAATAAAATTGTTGTCTTAAATTACATGTAGGGTTTTACTAGTTATAACTAGTTACTTTTTTATACCTTTTTCAAATATTTTCTAACTTTTCATCCTCTATTTTTGTATAAAAACATCACAAAACCAATCATATGCACTAGTAAAACCAACCCCAACAGAGAGACCAAAAATACCTCTCTTGGCCCCAACTATACAGAGGGGCACAATTTTTGTTGCCAACTGTACAAATCCACATGGTTTCTATAAAACAACATAATTCAGACAGTCAAATCCTATGCAATAATTCTAGACATATTACAACAATCATTGGACCTTGAATAAGTACTTTTGCTCTCATTTTTAGGTCAAATTACAAGATTTCATTTTCAAACAAGCACTTTACTTTTGCTTGTCATTAGGATAGTTTCACTTTCAAAATACACCTTTAGATTTTAGTATCCTAAGATAAACATATGCATAGATACATGAAGAAAGATCTTAATTTCTTTGTCTTTAAGTGTTGATCCAGATCTTGATCTGTATCATACACAAAGCTCTTAATAGACAACTTTTTATAACCTTAACAAACATATCTTGACTAGTATAGATGGATTTATGACTAAGTAAATATTAGGATATATTTTGCTTCAAAAAACAATTTACTTTATTTCTCTTAGCATAGATTTGCTTCAAAAAACAATTTACTTTCTTTCTCTTAGCATAGATTTTGCTTCAAAATGCAATTTACTTTATTGCTCTTAGCATAGATTTACTTCAAAAAACAATTTACTTTCTTGCTCTTAGCATAGATTTTTCTTCAAAAAGCAATTTAATTTCTTGCTCTTAGCCTAAATTTGCTTCAAAAAACAATTTGCTTTCTTTCTTTTAGCATAGATTTGCTTCAAAAAGCAATTTACTTTCTTGCTTTTAGCATAGATTTTGCTTCAAAAAGCAATTTAATTTCTTGCTCTTAGCATAGGTTTGCTTCAAAAAATAATTTACTTTTTTGCTCTTAGCATAGATTTTGCTTCAAACAACAATTTACTTTCTTGCTCTTAGCATAGATTTGTTTCAAAAAGCAATTTACTTTTTTTCTCTCGACATATATTTGCTTCAAAAAGCAATTTACTTTTCTTGCCTTAACATAGATTTTTCTTCAAATAGCAAATTTACTTTCATTATTAGCATAGATTTTGCTTCAAAAAGCAATTTACTTTCTCGTCCTTAACATAAATTTCATTTCATAAGCAATTTAATTTTAAAAAAATTGCATTTGCATTTATATGATAGATTCTATTTATGCATATTTATTAAAAAATAAATCCTCACACACATGCACATATTTCTAGACACATTGATGATGTTGGATTTCATCACCAACTATCAATTGAGATTGACAATGTTGGATTTCATCTCCAACCGTTGACTTGCCTCGACACCATAGTAGCATTTGTATAGTTTTCTAGATTTCATTACCAGGAAACTTACTACCCTTGAGACTATCTTGGGGTATTGATGCACCTTGTCGAGCCATAACTTGTGAACCATACACTCGTTTGCCTTGAAATTTAACAGGTGGTTCCACGTGCGTGTTCTACATCAGGATAATATTTGATTCACCTGACCCTCCAAAAAACATACTTTCGGGACCTAACTCCTCCATCTAGTGTCCCAAAATTAGCTTTTAGAATAGGTTCTTGGGTTTTTTGGGTTTTTTTGAATATTAGAACTTTATTATATTTTGTTATACCTTAATTTGAGACCTAATATTTTAAATTAAGGTTCATTATTGTAGGAGGTATGTGTGCACCGAATTTGGGTGCAATTCGACTCATTTCTATTTTTAGTAGTTTTTAGAAAAAAAATATTTTTTAGGGTTTCTTTAGGGTTTTTTTGGTTTTCGGTTGCTATATGATGGATTGTATTCTTTTGGAGAAGGGGTGTGAATTTAGGAATGAGAAGAATATCGATTTGCAGGTTTCTTCCATTATATTGCATTTGTGTTATGTGATTGGAGTCCATTTTATTGGTCTCTTGTAGTTGAGTTCACACCAAAAATCCTTGCTCATAGGGCAATATAATTCATGAGTGTGTAGCTATCATTATTGACCAAGCCCACCCAAGGGTGAAGTGGAAGTTGATTAGGTTGACGCAATTTTTAGAAAACACTACCTCTTATATTATTTTTTTCTCTTTTGGAAATCTTGAGCGATCTCCACCTTAGGTAAATTTTGCTTGTTTGTACATTTTGTCTCTCTTTACATACCTTTAGGTATATCGGGGAGTGTGCATTGACATACCTTTTATATTTTATCCATCCATCCTTTGTTGATTTTTAGGAGTTAAAAAACTAAAAACACGCCAAAAACATTACAAAATACATAAAAAATCTCAAAAAGAGTTAATACCTAAGCAACCTCAAACACATCAACACCCAATCACACTTAAAACACATTCATTTAATTTTTTTGTTGTATGCTAAATTTATTGTTTGATTAGTTAATTGTTTTTTAAAACATAGCAAAAATAAAAATACTAGAGCAACAAATGACCCGATAACTTCCTCTTTCTATTTTTTCATCACCCCAACCTTTATAACCCGTATCTAATAAAAATTATATAGGCAGGTATGATTATAGTCAAAATCATACAGAAAAGTATGTTTCTTTCTAGAACCAATATGCAATACTCTTTTTTGCATCATCTTCCTACTTTCCACTACTAACTCCTATATTCTCTCTTGGTTCTAACTTGAATCCAAGCTTGAGAGAAAAAATATTTTGATATGGATGCTTCTAGGTTGACCCTTCCTTCGACTATCTCATTAGGGTATCTAGAGGAAGCAACCTTCGCCCCACCTCAAAGTCCATATACCCCTTTTCAAAACTCATTCCCAAGTAGCATGTTGCAACATGGGCTTTCATATTATGATCAAGGCCTAATTCATCAACCCACTCACACTCTTCCACCCGTGAGCCCTAATGAGGGGACCATTTCATCCTCCATGCATCGATCTACACCCTATAACCTACCTCTTAATAAAGTCCCCTTTCATTAATTTTTTGTCTAAAACTATATCTTCCACCTCTTCTTTTTCCAGCCCATTCTCCATCCCATGTGAATTACACAAATTTTATTCCATAGCCTCCCCATCCCTCTTTTCCACCTCTCCATATTACCCATATTTATATCCCTACCCCTATCAACTTGCACCTTCCCTCACTATCATCCTTTTCAAACCCATATTGATAAACCCAAATCCTCCTTCAACTGACATGCAACACATTCTAGATTGACTCAAAAATCTTGAGCTATAGTCAAGTGGCTATGGGTATTAAAAGCCCACCTATAATATAGTTATGATGAGTACAACAACTCCGTCCTAACAAAATACTCAACCATGACGTCAGGGCTATTAACATTGATGTAGATATTTAAAAGGCATAGGATTTTTTTAGACTTTATTAAAATGTCGATTTTTAGAAAGTTGGTAGGTTGTAAAAATATCCTAACTATTTGTCAGGATATTGGTTTCAATTTGTATTTTGCATCTCGTATGACTATTTAGCTTATAAATTTAATAAAATTCTCAATTGGATTTTTACCCTTCGCATTGGTATTAGAGCCTTCTTGGATCCTAACTTGTGAGGGAGAATTTCCCTTAGGAAATTCTTCCTCTCCCTTCTATAATTCCCCTCTGTTGCTGATAGATTGTGTGTGTCCCTCAGTATGCAGGTTTACGTAAATTTTTGATAGAGTGGCAATGATATTAATCTTCTAGTACAAAATTTTTAAGATCACTACAATTGAATATTTCCATGGGTCTCCTTTGTACATTAACATTTTGCCACATCTCATGTGTAGCCACAAAGGTCAGCTCCGTACTACCAATCATTGATGGGATTTTACCCATTTTTATGCCATACCCAGAGATTAGAAGGCAATATCTATCATTGAGTAGCGCATGGACGTGTTGCATGGGCCCATGACATAGTGTGGAGAATAGATGAAAACAACTAGGATTCAAGAATATAAATGGAACAAATCCTAACCTTACCCTTCATGCACAAATCACAGTGTGTAGCACCACATCCCTCCACATGGAGCGTAATGACTACACACATTCCAGACCTTGGTGGCCCTATTTGCCTTGCTTTCATAGTATATCTTACATTCAATATAGTTAGCCATAGATGCATGCATCCCTTGTTTAATCCTATGGAGTATAGGTCAACTCAAGTAGCACCACCAACACATAGATTGAGTTTATCAAAGAGCAATCACAGTTGGACTTGAAATTGCCCTTTACAACCATTTATCATTGATGATGTTCCATTCCTCATATATGGTTTAGTTCATAGAAAAATACATTGAATTTATGATCTACCTTAGACCTTCCATATCAGGTTGCTACCACCAGTGCATGATCACCGAATACTAGGCATTTGAAGGAGATCACCATGGAAGAAGCACACCTTGTGGTCATGAATTGCGTTGCTATTTCCTACATTACATGGGGCCTTGGTACAAATGGGTGCTAACCATAGAAAAATAGCATGATGCTCTCATACTTAACATTCATGGACATCAAGCATATGTTATTGTAATCCTCCAACACATTGATCCCTTCATCTATAATCACTGCTTCGAAACTCGAGGCTTGGTACCCTTGTAGAGGGGATTTGATATCTTGGGACCTCTTTATCATTGATTTTCATAGCTATGGTGGTCCATTTGATAGACACATACTCCATTTGACTAGCATGGTGGACCCATGTTTCAAATACAACACAAATAGAATGATGTAATCCTATCTAGGATGACATCATGGATGCTCCATCAGGCTTAACCTACACACTCATGTCATCACTTGCCAATGATGATCATAAAATATCTAAAATGATGAGTCAAGAATCGAAAATCCTTGGTTGGTCCACTCTACCATATAGAGGAGGAACTGATAAAGCTTGGAAACATGGCAGTTTCTTTTATTGTCACCTTGACATGTACAACATCGTAATAGCAAGACCGCACAAGCTAAATTAAGTGGGAATAAAACAATTTTTGTTTCTTTTGTTGGGCTCTCACATTTCCCATGGGATGGAGCCTTTGGTGCCTTAAAAGGAGAAAGACCCACCTATTTAATCGACCAACTGTGCTGGTTGGGAAGCCTCCCATGTACCACCATTTATGGATGGTGGGCACCATGCCATCGCCACTTGGTAGCGTATTGGTTATAATGACCGTTGATTTCTGGTAACATTGACTTGTCATGAAATTAGTTGACCTATCATGAAATTAACCTATAAGCTCATTGGACACATTTTTTTATTTTGTAGCTATTTTATAGAATATTCCAAGGGAATTTTCTATTTTAAATTGTAAAAGGAGCTATGTTGTGATCTTCCTTCTATTTTGCTACTAGAGAGCTCACTATTTTTACAATTTTTGAGGCTTGATATTTTTGCAAGTATAGCCTTGCATATAATTTTTGGAAAGCTCTTTTTGAGCTAGTTCCAATAGGATTATTATTTTGATGTTTTGTAAAGATATTTCTTGACCTATCATGCCTTGAATTTTATGTTGTTTACAACTTATTTCAAAAATAAAATGTTGTAATTTGGAGTGCACTTTCGGTTGAACCTGACACTCCTTAAATCCACCATCATATTTTGAGACTTTTTGGAGTGCATTATACTTCATAATACCTTTGGCTTCTCTATGTGATTACTAATATCACATGGGTACTCCACACATAGGAGTTGTCTTTTCCCCTAGTAGTATTATCTCTTTATGAATTTTTTAGCTACCAAAACCACATCAAGCATCACTTTTGCATATCTAAAGACCACAGATTTTGACACTTCAAATCACAACCACTTTTGAAGACTATAAAGCTTTGATACTTTAGAATATTTTTCTTCTAAATATTATACTTTTATAATAGAATGCAGTTCGGTGGTACTCGACGCTCCATTCTATGTTTTTTTTGGATATCCATGATTTATGCTTTTTTCCTCCACTCTTCCTCCATTGACTATAGTTACAAGATGCTTGCTTGGCAATCATTTGTACTAAGTTTTGGGTGCATGCTTATGGTTCATCATGGTTTAAATATCCACATCAAACACCCTAGGTAGGATTTTCCTCCATCACCACCTAACCAACCTATCACTCGATCTCAACATGCTTGTTCACCTCGCAACCATGCTCCCATTTCTAAACCATTATCCAATTTTTTTCAAAATTTATCTGATGTAGGAACAATAATATTGCTTGTTGTTCGACTAGAAGATCCAAAGTGTTTGAAACCACAATGGTACAATGAACACCAATTATATGTCTATGATCATCAGCAGAGGGATGACATCAATGATTATCACTCCTTTAAATATTTGGTACACAATATAATTGATCAAGAAGACATAATTTGATAACCCCCTTGCCCCTCATAATAAAAACCTTGGTATATTTAGAAATCCATTATCTCAACCTGGGATGCCACAATCACAAATCAATGTCTCGACATCTCAATCTATGTCCCAACAAATAAATCATAAAAATAACATCCCTTCCCACCAAGATTTTGTCGGTATGATCAACCTTGTTACCAACAATAATTGATATCTGGGGAAATATCCCCAACACCATGACCCTCTTGGTCCACCCTCATCATCATCTATTCTTTCACCGACTTTGCTCTAGTTGTCCCCTCTTCCTCACCTCTCCGACTCCACATTTCTTCTCTTCTCTTTCTTTCATAGGCTTCATGTCAATGTTGTATGGTTATGCACTAGAAACTACATACCTTTGACAAGTCCTATTTTATTCTAAAAAACCTTGTTTTTCTTGTTCTTTTATCTTTTATCAATATTCTATGCTCTTTTCTTCTATTTGTTTTCTTCTTCTTTCTTTCAAAGGCTACATATCAATGTTGTATGGTCACACACGAGTGACTACATACCTTTGACAGGTCCTATTTTCTTCTAAAAAAGAAAAATCCTTATTTTCCTCATTCTTTTCCCCTTTATCAATCTTCTCTGCTCCTTCCTTCCATTCATTTTCTTCTTATTTATTTCATAGGTTACATGTCCATGTTGTATGGTCATGCATGATTGGATACATACCTTTGACTAGTCTTTTTCCTCCTCATTACTCCTTTTTCTTATTCTTTTCCCATTTCTCGACCTTCTCTTTCTTCATTTCTTCTATCCTTCTTCCAAAACACCCAAAACATCCAAAACACTCAAAGTTAATAAAACAAAAAAAATCCAATCAAAAATCATTTTCCAGTATGAACCAAACAAACCCATATGTTTTTTTATAACAATATGGACCTATATAGTTTCTTTTGAGAAGCTAGTTTATGGACCAACAGAGCCTGTGTAGTAGCCCATGCACAATCACATCCCTTGGGTATTGTTCTTGTCTACTTTCACTCGTTATCATCATTTTTTCTCATAATTTCTCTCCTCTTCTTCAAATCAATTCCATAACTAGGGGAGTCCACCATATTTCAAATAAAATTTTCATGATTGGGGGAGTCCACCCTTTTTCAAACCACTTTTTTTTTTGGGGGATTTGATGCTCTTAAAAATAACTTCATGTTTGGGGGAGTTGAACCTCACTCCAAATTCAATTATTTTATCTCTCATCTATTCTAGGTGATCCCTCCAAGAATTTACACTTTTCTATCATAATTATTTTGCATTGCATTCATCAACACACTCATGCATACATACAACAAGGCTCCTAATAGGATAATTTAGCCATATTTTGGATATGTGGATAAGCGTTGCCCAATCCTAATTGGCATAATTAATCAATGACATGTGCATTGTGTAATTTTATTCTATTCTATATGCATTGTTTTTTGTACCATTATCATTTATCTAAGTGTCAAGTTTTACCCATTATCATATCGTCTTGTCAATCATGTTGCACATAAGCATCGTCATATTTTACAAATTATCAATAAGCATGCACTAGTTATCCAAACTATCATGATGTCTTGTTCAATCCTATTCTTAGGTTGCTTGGTAATGGAAGTATTTTTTGTTATTCAACCATTCCTAGTTGTTCTAATCAACCTTTTCTAAAAGTCATTATGTTGTAATGTGATTTTAAGCTTTCCCTGACTAACTTGAGTTCTTTCTTGGACCAATCACATATCATATATAAATCAAATTTTGAGTGTAGGGAAGAAAATTCCATGAGTAGTCTTGCAATAGAGTGAATTTTATTGTGCTCATATTATAATTCACATAATCTAAACCTGAGGATTTAAAAAGGACACATCACAAAAAAAAGAAGAAAAAAGAAACAAAAGCAAAAGATAAAAGAATGAAAAGAGATCCACCAAAAGCTTCTCCTTGAGCTCCTTAGGTATTTTAGATGTATTCATTGGGGTTATAGATGTTTGGTTGGTAGTGGAGCTATGTCGAAGGATGATGGAGCTAACCTCCATCTGGGCTATTAACACCTATTTCGCAATGGAGTATGTCTATCATATTAGTGACCTTCTTTTGTAGAGACCTTTGCATGCTTACAGATGAGCTAGCTTATATTGGCTTGATCACAATTGGTTAGTACAACCTTACTCAAGATGGAAACTTAACATCATTGCACACAATTTGGTCCATGATAGGATTAATCTTATTCAATATGGTCTAGATTTATATGAGATATTGATTGACGATTAGATGAGTAACTGAGTTTGATTGTTAAAACTAGTGTGTTTAAATTTCTTGAAATTCTTCTAGCATCCAAAATCCCTTGGAAATATGAGTGAAACACATAATGGCTATATTCA
The DNA here is from genome assembly GCA_028583015.1 of Wollemia nobilis. NCBI lineage: Eukaryota > Viridiplantae > Streptophyta > Pinopsida > Araucariales > Araucariaceae > Wollemia > Wollemia nobilis. Next base: position 5,694,256 of record JAQPPZ010001836.1, on the reverse strand, counting down.
CTTTACTAGCTGTGTCTCCAAATCATTTATCCAATGTTCATTCACCTTGGTTCTTATGTTCAATATTACTTGTCATTAAATTCATGATATATTCATTATTCCCACTAGTCTACCCATAATCATTATTAACATTGCATTGATTGTGTTCATTGCATGCTATCTTGTCTTATGCTCTATTAATATGTCATTGTGACTGTTAATTTGTCATCAATTAATTAAACCATTTCTGATTGTGAAATTCACATACACACATCCAAAAATTGATTAATTAAAAACATGAGCCTAAACCATGCAAATCAATAGATGACTCATTATCCATAACATAAACATAGAGCATACATATCATCTAACATGTCATGTCTATCTCATCATCATACATTCATACAAAAAAACACAAACTTAAAAAAAAAAAAGTCAAAATAAATAAAAAAATCGAAAATCACAAAATCAAAAATAAAAAAACTCACTCAAAAATAAAAAAATAAAAAATATCAAAAAATCAAAAACATAAAAAAACCTAAAAATTTGTGAAGCATCCTATCAAATTTGCATCACATCAACCTAAATATCATAACTCCTATATTACACCATCCATACGTCACATCATATCATATCAACTATATAATAATCATGTGTCTATATCATAAAAGAATAAAATACAGTCCATCACATATCCATATACATACATCATCCTCATCTTATAAAAAAATGATGCAAAATGGTAAATCTGCCACACCAAACATTGACTCACTGCTACTTTTAGCTACCTAAAATAGATGCTCAATAATTTAATATTGTATTGTATAATGGTATGAGCCATTTATTGAGTAAGGAAGGCCACATATCAAATTAGAAATAAATATGTTACAAAATCATATATGTAACCACTGGGGAATATTGTCATATGTAACTGAAAAGAATATTGTCATATGATTATGCACTTTGTAACTCATGGAAGATGAACCACCACATGGGTGATCTTGTAACTCATGGAAGGTGAACCATCACACTATTGTATAAAGAGGCATGTACCCCCATTGTAAAAGGTATCTATGATGTATTCTTGGAGAATTCTTGGCTTGTGGAGCCAAAGATATTATGGAGTGGCTTCCTTCCAAAAGAAGCATTGTATGGTGTTGCCCTACCTCAAGGGTATAATCAATCTCTATTTTATTGAACAATTTATTGTGCAATTAATTTATTTGTGGATGCATGTTGAATATTTATATATTGGTGAATGATTTATGGTATAAGAAGATATTTTCACAACATTTGGTATCAAAACATCGATTTGGGCAAAGTGGGTTTGTTTTTGCAAAGCTAGGGCACACTTTTTAAAAAAATTTCACATTTTGCAGAGGCAATATTTTTTATTTCAACAATCATTTTTAGAAGGTGTTTGTACCATTGCCTAGATATTTTTAAGTACTGCAAAAAACCTACTTATTTGTTAAATTCTAATTAATATTGAGAAATTTATGGCTGTTTGAAGATGGGTTATTTGTGTTATTTTTTGGCTGCACGAATTTGTTTTTCAAAAAGAAAAAATTCATATTAAATTTTTTATCAATCATTTTTAGAATCATTTTGCACCAGCATGTAGATTATTCTAATTACTATAAAAATAATTACTCACTCATAAAATTCTGATACATATTAAAAGAGTTATAGTTGTTTGAAGTTGGGTTGTTGAGGCTGTTTTTGGATTGTGCAATTTTTTTTCAAAAATAAAAAAATTCGTATTAAATTTTTTATCAGTATTTTTCAAAATATTTTTGCACCAACATGTAGATTATTCTGAGTACTATAAAAATGACTTCTCACTTGTGAAATTATGATACATATTGAAAGAGTTACAACTGTTTGAAGTTGGGTTGTTGAGGCTGTTTTTGGGCTGCATGAATTTTATTTTCAAAAAGAAAAATTTGTATTAAATTTTTTAGCAGTCATTTGTAGAATATTTTTGCATCAACATGTAGGTTATTTTGAGTACTACAAAAATGACTTTTCACTTGTTAAAATTTGATAAATATTGAGGGAGTTACAACTATTGCAAGTTGGGCTTTTGGTGTTGTTTTTGGGCTGCACAAAAAAGGAAAAAAAAACATAACTTTCAATCCGAGTAAGCAAATCGGTTGTAATTTATTTTATTTTGAAGATAATTTGCAGATTTATGGTTGCAGGACATAGACATATATGATATTTCAAAAAAAATAATTTTTGAGAAATTCGGGTTATTCAAACCCTAGCTACTTTAAAAATAAAAGGTATGAAGTTGCCAAATTTCTTAGAGCAGATGATATTGATGCTAGGGAATGGTTGGAAAATTTTAAGTCTTTATATTCTTTTTATTTTTTATCTAATATTTGGCTTTCCTTGCAAGGGGAAGCTTTATCTTGGTATTTCAACTTTGCTCATCCTAATCATGATACATACACATGGGAAGAATTTGAAGTTGCATTTTTAAGCAAATGGGCATCAAAGAAAAAGGATAATAATGTGTAGGCTGTGGAAACTACACCTTGTGTGTTAGGACCAAATAATGATTGAAAATATTTTCTTGACTGTCAAAACTCTATTTTGCAAGTTCATGGGTGCATTCAAAATAAAAAAATTATTATTTTCATTAACCCTAGCAACAAATATAATTTTATCAATATGTCTTTGATTAAGAGGTTGCAAGTTAAAGCAAAGAAAATCAAAGACATACAACTTGAGGGTAAAAATGTTTTAATTTTTGAAGATTTAAAGCTCACCATGGATAAATATGTTTTACATTCAAATTTTCATGCTATTGAGATGAATGATGTAGATATTATTCTTGGTTATCCTTGGTTGCATTCTTTGAGTACTATTAATATTAATGTGCAAAAGAAATTCATGAAGTTATGGTACCAAAATAAGAAGATAACATTATAAGAAATTTTTTAGTGTAAGAATAAACTAGTAGTTATTGCATAGGAACAAAGTGAAGAACAATCACAAGAACCTAAAATAAAATTTCAATAAGAAATTAAGGAAGACGTAAAATAAAGAGATAAAAAAAATGAAGAAAAGAAGAAAGAAGAGCAAAAATAGTTAGAACAAAAGACTAATATTGGAGTATATCACCATCCACACCACCATGAGAGAACTACACCAAAAAAGGGCTTTAACAACGACTAAAATAAGGCAGTTTTTTACAGCGATAAAAAACCACCCTAATAGATCCTAAGAGGGTAGTTTATAACCGCCCTCTTAGGGTCACTCTAAGAGGGTGGTTATAAACCACCCTCTTAGGGCTAAGAGGGCGGTTTATAATTGCCCTCTTAGGGTGACCTACAAGGGTGGTTTTAAACCACCCTCTTAGGTCTAAGAGGGTAGTTTAGGCAACCCTAAGAGGGCATTTTAAAACCACCCTCTTAGGATCTCAACAAAAAAAAATAAAAAGATCGTAAGAAAAGTGAAATGAGCATTTTCTTTCACTTTTTCCACTGGACTAAGAGCTCAGACTAGGGTGTTCACTCAAATAGAGGGATAGAGAGCTTGAGCTAGGGCGTTCACTCAAATGGAGGCTAGATAGAGAGCTCGAGCTAGGGTATTCGCTCAGACAAAAGGCTGGATAAAGAGCTCGGGCTAGGGTATTCACTCAGATGGAGGTTGGATAGAGAGCTCGAGCTAGGGTGTTCACTCATATGGAGGCTGGACAGAGAGCTCAATCTAGGGCTGGATAGAGAGCTCAAGCTAGGGCTTGATAGAGAGCTTGAGATTTTAAGTGGTACGCACTACTCAAGGTTTGGGGATGTAAGGGGAAATTATGTTCAAAATTTAGGGAAATTTTCTTCTTTGTAGTGATGGTTAAGATTTTTTTTAAATGATGGGTATTTTGGGAAATGGAAATTAGAGTTGTTCTTACATACTTGGAGAACATATTTGGTTGCTTTGTTCTTGGTTATGCTTACTGTCAAGGTCTATGGACCTACCAAGCCCATAAAGAGAATGTGGATGTCCCAAACTTGACACTTAGAAAATATTGGTAAGAAGGATATGGCAAAGTTGTTGAAGCCATGAATTATGAATAAAATTTTCAATGTGATAGCAACAATGAACATATAATGGCACATACTAAGAATAGTCCTTTATGGATTTGGGGATGTAGAGGGTTTAGGGTTTGGGGATGTAGAGGGTTTAGGATTTGGGGATGTAGAGGGTTTAGGGTTTGGGGATGCTATTGTAACTAGTTAATTAACAATGTGCTATGTCAAATTAAGGGAGGATGCAATATATTTCCTTATTTGGCTTGTGAGTTTTTTTTTTAAATGATGGTTATTTTAGGAAATGGAAATTAGAGTTGTTCTTACATACTTGGAGAACATTTATAGTAGTTTTGTTCTTGTTTTATTTGAGTAGTTGCATTGTATCTATGTTATTGTTTTATTTATTTCCCATGTGTTTTTAATGGATTGAATAGATGAAGCAACAACTATAATAATTGGTGACTTGAATTGCTTAGTGGCAATGTTATCATTTTCATATCGAACCATATCCTATGGCAACATAAAATATCTGTTTTGCTTCCAAAGGTCTATTATTTTTATTTTATCTGCAACTTTTCCATGGCTAGTGGGTTATGGTTTATTGTTAAGGGGAGAAATTGCCATGATGATGGGTTGAAGTGTTGTTGGGCATGTTAAAGCCAAGTGAATTTGGAAGGATAGAGCTTGACCCAACCTTAAGGTATTCTAAGGTGGATGGTGTATTCCTTATTGTGTAATTCAACCATAGTAGGTGAGTGTTACAATTTACCTTGTTGGCAACCATGGAAAAAGAGATTGATTCTCTTCACAATATCAATCCTCAAGAGTCAATACAATGGGTGCATGTTGTATATAAGACCCTGCCAATAGGACTGATATAACAACAATTTTTTAATGCTATTTACCTTCCATTAGAATATGACAAGAAAAATATATGGAAACAAAAATTTAACTCAAAGATGTGAAACTTTTATCTAGTTGAGGTTGGCATCCTGAAAAGTAGAACTTGTTGTGCATGCTTAGTGCTTGACTCCTTGTTGGCCCTTCACTTCTTATTTGTTCTAGTGTGTTTCTTTGGATCCTATTTAAAATGGTTCATATCCATCCTTGATATTAAAGAAGTTGCTTGCATGTTTTCCTTCTCATTGCTCTATTTAAAATGGTTCATATCCATCCCTAAAATTAGAGTAGCTGCATTGTATCTATGTTATTGTTTTATTTGTTTCCCACGTATTTTTAATGGATTGAATAGATGAAGCAGTAGCTATAATAATTGGTGACTTGAATTGCTCAGTGGCAATGTTATCATTTTCATATCGAACCATATCCTATGGCAACATAAAAGCTCTATTTTGCTTCCAAAGGTCTATTCTTTTTATTTTATCTGCAACTTTTCCATGGCCAGTGGGTTATGGTTTATTGTTAAGGGGAGAAATTGCCATGATGATGGGTTGAAGTGTTATTGGGCATGTTAAAGCCAAGTGAATTTGGAGGGATAGAGCTCGACCCTGACCTTAAGGTATTCTAAGGTGGATGGTGTATTCCCTATTGTGTAATTCAACCATAGTAGGTGAGTGTTACAATTTACCTTGTTGGCAACCATGGAAAAATAGATTGATTCTCTTCACAATATCAATCCTCAAGATTCAATACAATGGGTGCATGTTGTATATAAGAACCTACCAATAGGACTGATATAACAACAATTTTTTTAATGCTATTTACCTTCCATTAGAATATGACAAGAAAAATATATGGAAACAAAAATTTAACTCAGATGTGAAACTTTTATCTAGCTGAGGTTGGCATCCTGAAAAGTAGAACTTGTTGTGCATGCTTAGTGCTTGACTCCTTGTTGGCCCTTCACTTCTTATTTGTTCTAGTGTGTTTCTTTGGATCCTATTTAAAATGGTTCATATCCATCCCTAATATTAAATAAGTTGCTTGCATGTTTTCCTTCTCATTGCTCTATTTAAAATGGTTCATATCCATCCCTGAAATTAGAGTAGTTGCATTGTATCTATGTTATTGTTTTATTTGTTTCCCATGTATTTTTAATGGATTGAATAGATGAAGCAACAACTATAATAATTGGTGACTTGAATTGCTCAGTGGCAATGTTATCATTTTCATATCGAACCATATCCTATGGCAACATAAAAGCTTTGTTTTGCTTCCAAAGGTCTATTCTTTTTATTTTATCTACAACTTTTCCATGGCCAGTGGGTTATGGTTTATTGTTAAGGGGATCAATTGCCATGATGATGGGTTGAAGTGTTGTTGGGTATGTTAAATCCAAGTGAATTTGGAGGGATAGAGCCTGACCCGACCTTAAGGTATTCTAAGGTGGATGGTGTATTCCTTGTTGTGTAATTCAACCATAGTAGGTGAATGTTACAATTTACTTGATATTGTTGTTTATTTTTATAGTTGTTAATATTTTATTGTTTATTGTTATTATCACCCTATGTTTACATACATCTTTTAACTTTTTATTTTTTTTATTATTTTTAATTGTCCTTATTATTATTTAATAGCTTTTAACACTTCATTTTTACTAGAAAATTTTTGTTACCTGACCTCTACTTGTCTTATTGTGCTTAGTTTGTTAATATTATATTACCATAACCATTGAAACACTTATGTGTTTAGGCATTTTATCTAGTTGTTATCATTGCTCATTTTATTTTTGTTATATATTTCATTGTTTAGTTTAGATATTCTCACACAACATATTTATGCATTAACTAGCATATTTTTACATAACACTTTGATCTAGTGCATTACCTTTCTTCTTTCTCTTATTTTTCCTTTGATGTAGGATTGAAACTTTTTGTTACTCTTTCTTATTGTGCTTAGTTTGTTAATCTCATATTACCATAACCATTGAAACACTTTGTGTTTAGGCATTTTATTTAGTTGTTATCCCTGCTCATTTCTTTTTTTTATATATTTCATTGTTTAGTTTAGATATTCTCACATAACATATTTATGCATTAACTAGCATATTTTTACATAACACTTTGATCTAGTGCATTACCTTTATTCTTTCTCTTATTTTTTCTCTGATGTATTCCTATTGCATTCGGGGATACTTACTCCTCTAGAGGGATTCTTACATACTTAACCTCACATTTCAAAAATTTCCTATCATTTGTCTATCAGTTTATTTGTAGAAATAGACTGTTGTAGGATTACATAACAAACATTTTATGTTTTCTTATTCATTTACTGTCAATTTTCCATACTTTATTAAATTAATAAAGGTCTGGACTTCATAAGAGAAAAATGGTGCATGTTAAAGCCAAGTGAATTTGGAGGGATAGAGCTTGACCTGACCTTAAGGTATTCTAAGGTGGATGGTGTATTCCCTGTTGTGTAATTCAACCATAGTAGGTGAGTGTTACAATTTACCTTGTTGGCAACCATGGAAAAAGAGATTGATTCTCTTCACAATATCAATCCTCAAGATTCAATACAATGGGTGCATGTTGTATATAAGACCCTACCAACATGACTGATATAACAATAAATTTTTTAATGCTATTTACCTTCCATTAGAATATGATAAGAAAAATATATGGAAAAAAAATTTTAACTTAGATGTGAAACTTTTATCTATTTGAGGTTGGCATCCTAAAAAGTAGAACTTGTTGTGCATGCTTAGTGCTTGACTCCTTGTTGGCCCTTTGCTTCTTATTTGTTCTAGTGTGTTTCTTTGGATCCTATTTAAAATGGTTCATATCCATCCCTGATATTAAAGAAGTTGCTTGCATGTTTTCCTTCTCATTGCTCTATTTGACCATATCTTCTTTATTGGGTCATTGAATTATCAAGTTCTAATGGTCATATAAGTGTACAATTTTTTTTTGTAAGGTTTCAGCTCCTTTTTGCTCTTACTAGCTCTTAATTTTTTGGCTCCATCTCTTGTATTTTTCTTTTCCTTTAGTTGCTCCATTGTTTGGAAGTTGCCTTGCTTTTTTATAGACAACACGCTTTGTTTGGTGATTTTAAAGGAGTTGCTTTATTTTAGCTGGCTTTGGGTAGTGTGATACCTCTACCAGATCTCAAAGGCTTCAGTTCCACAATATCCCCTTGATGGCTATTTAGGATAGGCCTGCTCTTTGAGGTGTGTGATAAGCTTGAACAAAGATATAAGGTCCTTCACTAGAGTAGGCTACCAAAAAAATATCACACTCTTCTTATGCTTGGGAAGCATTTTTTCATCCATTTAACACTTAAGAAAACTCCTTACATCTTCCAGAGGGTTTAGGGTTTGGGGATGCTACTGTAACCAGTTAATTAACGATGTGCTATGTCAAATTATATCTATGAGTTAGAATCTACTCCATCTTGCTATGTATTGCTGAAAAGCTTCAAAACTCCTGATGTACTAAGGAGTTTCACTACTGCTGTAATTATTTTAGATATGTTGATTTGAAATTAAGGGAGGATGCAATGTATTTCCTTATTTGGCTTGTGAGATTTTTTTTAATGATGGTTATTTTGGGAAATGGAAATTAGAGTTGTTCTTACATACTTGGAGAACATATTTGGTTGCTTTGTTCTTGGTTATGCTCATTGTCAAGGTCTATGGACCTACCAAGCCCATAAAGAGAACGTGGATGTCCCAAAATTGACACTTAGCATGTCAATCTATCTCTCCACTATAGATGATTTGGCTATTTGTTGAAACTCTCTTTATAGGGCATGTTGGTTTCTAGTATAAAATACTGGTAAGAAGGATATGGCAAAGTTGTTGAAGCCATGAATTATGAACAAAATTTTCAATGTGACAGCAACAATGAACATATAATGGCACATACTGAGAATAGTCCTTTATGGGCTTGAGGATTACCATACTCTTGTCCTCACAATAGGGGTTCATGAGGATGATTAATCACCAATATCCCCTAGTGATTGAGTAGAATTTCATCACATACAGATGATACAAGCAAAATCCTTCACCCCCCATATGTGTGTGTGTATGTGAGAGAGAGACAGAGAGACTCCATATCATCATTATTAGAGCTATGTCAAAACATCCCCACCAACATACAAACATGGATAAATTTTGACAACAAAGGCATTAGCTGCAAAACATATAAATATTTCCAACCCTTCTATTTTATATATTTATATTTAGTTCTAGTAAAATCCATACCATGAACCAGATCCTGTAGGAGAGACTCACGCACCACATTGAGGCCATTGCATTTTTGACTTCCAAACTTGTTACAAAAATATCTGATTGTAAAGAATATGCTATATAGTGCAAAGTATTCATCCCAACCATGCATAGGATATGATAGTCACAAAAAAAACATGCAAAAGTAAGACCATTTCCAAATGAACTTAGGAACTTCTGACCTCTGCAAAATATTTAAACCTAGATATCCTTAAAAGAGCTTCCCTATTGCTCCAACCAACATAGATTGCAATTTATTGTCTTCATGCCTCCTTTCTTCTTCATAACAATGTACAATAATCCCCATCACAATCCTTTTAATGTGCCTTAATAGTAAGTCATGGTAACTATAGATATTGTAACTGAAGTTGTTTATTTTCTAACAGCTAGGACTAGCAATAATGCTTCTAAATAGCTAAAAATATATGAAAAACATGATTAAGTTCCATAGTGATAATGCTCCCAAATAGCTAAAAATATATGAAAAACATGATTAAGTTCCATGAAGTGCATAAAAATATAATATCATATAGACATCCTACATTTACCTCTAAATTTTGAAAGAGACCAAAGGAGCCAATGAGGTACAATCACATCAATGTTGCAAAACAACCAAGTAATCACAAAAATTGTGGAAATCTTGACAACTTGACTCCTCCATAGATATTCTAGGGTATCCTCATACACAAAAATATTGTCATCTATGTCTATGTCCATGTGTGCATGTTGGACTATGTATGTGTTGTTTGATGAAGAAGCAATCTTCATTTGTGGTGCTCTAAAACTTTTTGTAGTTGAAAGCATTGATGTAACAACAACTAATGCTAATGGAGATAGATTTAACCATGGCTCTTTATTTTGTTCTAAAACTAGTTCTTTTCTTTCAATTGAATCTTCTAGTTTTTGTTTAGCTAAGGGTTCTTCCTTTTGTTTTGCAACAACTTCTTCTACTTTTTGTCTTAGAAGAGTTAGTTGAAAGAAAAGAATTGGTTTTAGAACAAACATGTACATTGTTCTAATATTTTTGAATATGTAGTGTTTGCTAATATTTCATATTGAGTTAGATTCCAGAGAGAGTACATAAGGTTGGTACATATCTCTTCTAATTTGCTAATATTTCATATTGAGTCAGAGTCCAGAGAGAGTACATAAGGCAATATGAACAAAAAAGACCAAGAAAGACACCATGGGTAGCTGAGCCTATCACAATAAATCAGGAGTTAGTGATAGATGCCTCACATGCTAGTAAGTACTTGAAATTTGATAGTGTTGTTCAATAGTGGTTGACCTAGGCATATTAGAATTGATCATGGTTTTATCATTGACTATGGTGTATTGTAGCAACTAGTGGAAGATACCAGCTATGGAGTTTTATTAACGAGGAAGATAAGGAGGTGACCCATAACATAAATGAATTTGATGGTGAGAATACTTGAAATGAGGTTGACAATGCTTTGGCTAATGAAGAAGGTATGTAGACCACACAAGAAATTTGCTCGTGATGTTGGGTTACTCGTTGTTGTCATACTATATGGCATAATGATGTTTGGATGGTGTCGATATTATAGGTGTTGATGCCAGGTCATCACACACTTCAAACACTGAATATCATAGAAAGAGAGGTCCAACAAGATGTGCAACAGATTCAAGCAACATAGATAAGGTGGAGATCATTTGCAATCTAAATGGATAGCCCATAGGAAAAAATTCTATTAAGTTTACATCTTACTTGGGGGTGATTGTGAGGGAGATTGTCCCTATCACCCATACAGACTGGAGAGCAGTCCTAGTGGAAGTTAAAAACTAGTTATGGACACTCATTACGGTAAATTTCTAGCCAATGGAGTTCATAGTGTCCATTTTTTAATACTTATATAAATGTTGCATCTAATAAGATACTGGTTTGATGCAGCAAAAATATATCATTTTGAACACAATGAAGAAATGGGTCTTCATGACCATGGATAAGCAATGGCGTGAACATAAGCATCGACTTGTGAAAAAGCACTATGATAAGTATGATAATGATGAATATAGAATTGCTAATCCCCCACCTCGTGTATCACAAAAATATTAGGAAGCCTTTGTGAATGGTAGGAGAAATACTGACTTTAAGGCAAGTACCAACCAATCTGCTATGGTAGTTCATATCATTGTTATGTTCATGTGAATTTTTCTAACCTTGCTCTCCCTAATGAATTTATATATTGGTTTCTTCATTGCATTGTAGGTGGTGAGGCAAAGGAACAAACAAAATAGATCTCACCAATCCATCATGCACACTTGCAGTCAAACAAGATATGCTCGATTGGAGCATGAAATGGTATTCTATCATACTCATCCATTATATGTGATAAACATAGCTCTATTGTTTTATCGTATGACTTATCCCCATGTCTCTCCAACTATATATCTTGTAGAGGAAGAGCCAACCAAATGTAGAAACTCCACTACCAAGGGCAACTATGTGGATGGTAGCTCATACAAAGAAGGATGGGGCTCCTATTTCACTAAAAGTTATGGAGACAATCGTAAGTGATATTCCCTTGGAAATAGCAATACATTGAACTTCAAACCATTGTTATATCGATTATTTTTTAACATGTTACTAGTTAACTATGCATGTGATGTTGCCAAAAAAATTGGATGATGAAATATCATCTATGAGCTTCATAAATCAATGTATTAAGGATGATGTCCTCACCAAGGTTTTAGGATCTGAAATATCAGGTTGGGTTTGGGGTGTCGATAAAGGAGTATCACCAACTACTCTATTTGTTGGTGAGGGTTACATACAAAAGTTGTGCTAGATGCAAGAGCATACGGTAGAGAAAGAGCAAAAGTGGGAAGAGAAGCTTGTAGAGAGAGAAAAAATATGGAAGAGAAGCTTGCAGAGAAAGATAAAAATATTGAAGAGATTTTGACATGACTTTCATAGATAGAGGTGTGTCAATTTTTTCATGATTTCATATTTGAAATGTTTACATGTTGCACCCCTAAAGTTGTAATGATCCCTTGCATATAATTCCATAGGCAACATCACTACATGCTACCCCTACAATTGGACACAACATTGGTGGTGGTGATCAAGGCATAGGTAGCTGCTCAATACCTTCTAGGCCAGAGTCATCAATGGTATGACTATTATTTCAAATATAAAATGGTTGACTTAGTTTGTATTGTATGCTATGCAGTGAATTTATCTGGGCTATTGATTTTCCATGTAGGGACTAAAAATGACATCGATCACTCAAACTGAGAGAAGGGAATGCTACTTGACTCAGATCCATAAGGATAACGTAGTGGTCGAAGGCATGGTGATCAATACTGACCCTGAAGACCTTGTACATGGTCAATGTTTGGGTGAAGGTTATTGGAAAGTCAATGTGCACATCACCCATAAAGAGGAAACAATATTGTTTAGAAGGAATGATGAGATGGCCACAATGAAGGATGTTGTGGGCTCCTTCATTGCCTGGCCTATATCAAACATTGTTTACAAATAATGGGTAGCCAAGCTAGGAGTGAGGCGAGTAGGTATCCTGAGCATGAGGTTGGCTAGTCAGATACAAGAAGGTTTGACTCTTAGTCCTAGTCCTTAGCAGTAGTACTTGATTTGCATAGATGGATATTTATGTATCTGATGAAAGTCTCAGGATACCCTCTCACCTCATCTCTGATGGTTGGGGTGGGTAGGGATGTTTAGACATCTACCCATTATATGGAGGGCTCAGGTTGTCCATTCACCTATATCTGTAAATAAGAATTGCACTTGAAATAAGAATTTTCCATTTACATATATAATCATAACTAATTTCTTTCTTTCTTGCTTTTGTACATGTAAGAGGTGCAATAGATCATTGTTGTTCATAAATAATAACTTGGTTTTCATCCAGTAATCTAAGAGAAAATATTCCATATATTATTCAAAATAAATTGTGTGTAATGCTAAGCTTCAACATTTTAAATTCCTTTATTAACTAATGTTGTTTTATAATGAAGAAAGAGAACATGTCATTATAATGGTTATCTCACTACCTTGTTTGAGATGAGAAACATGTTGGTTAAATGATTACCAACTCCCTCTTTCATCAAAAATAATATTTTCCTAATCCTTCATTCTATTGAGTTTTAGGGTAATCAAGTTAAATGCTTATTGGATTCTTTTGATTGATGTCTATCAACTCTTCAATTTTTGAATGGTCTCAAGAAAAATGGAAAAGGATATGCATTTTTGTGGCCCTATTTTTAACTAACTAGAAGGGCTTTTGTGAATAAGTAGTTTTTTTTTAAATATTCTTTAACTTGATTCAATAGTGTTCAGTTTTAGAAATTTATATGGAAAAGATTATAGTTTGTGTACTTAACCTTGTTTAGGAATAAGACTATCAAATTCTACCAAGTTTTATGTTCCTCGAATGTTGCTAGGTTGATAGAGTCATAGTCTTATTCTTTAACAATAAAGTTTACAACTTCTTTTCAGCCATACTTCTAACTCACTCTGTCCAATGTGTGTAAGGTATTGAGCCTACATGAGACATTGGCTTCATATAGTAGTGTCCACTATGTAGGGACACTAGTACTTTTCAATTTGTTTTATATATTTTATTTTTTTATGAACATTTTTTATAAATAAAATATTAGAATATGGTTTAAATTTGAAGCAACATCACTTATCTTGGTGCTGAGATCTATGGTTTACCAAAATAATCCAAGATCAAGCATGAATTGACATGATTGAATATTGTTGCATTATTTTTTTATTTCCTTTATTTTTATTTTATAAAATTTAATTTTTTTTTATTATTTTTTTTTTTTTTTAAAAAAAATATATAAAAATATTAAAAATTTTTTTTTTTTTTAATAATTTATAAAATTTTTTTTTTAAATTTATTTTTTTTTAAATAAAAAAAAAATTTTAAAAAAAACCTCACTCCCTAAGAAATTTTTTTTTTTTTTCCCCCCTGAGGGGGGGGAAATAATTTTTATTTTTTTTTTTGGGCCCCCTTTTTTTTTTCTTCTTAATAGATATAGGCATAGTTATAGCACATGAAAAGGAAACAATGGGAGCTGGAATTGTTGTTTTGCTCTTTGGAGTGGGCATTGTTTCCAAAGCTGCCAAAGCCTGAGTTGGATATTATTATTTTTCATGAGTTCAATGTAACCTCCATTACCTCTATCTAATGAATTTGATCTTTTTTTAAGATCAATAAGAGGGGTTGCAAGCCATCCAAAGCCTCTTACAAACTTCCTATTGAAACTACATGGACACATGAATACCCTCAACTGGTATAATCGTATTCAAGTGCAAGTTTTGTGCAGATGGTAGTTAATTGTTTGTTTCATTATGAGTAGTGTCTGGCATGCATTTGTGAAGATATGGATGCTCTTGTATAATCACTGACAAGTGGAACTCAAATGGACACAAGAGTAAAAAATGATAATGAACGCTCCAAGAAGATCTTAATTCAAGCCATCAACAACCATATTTGTACTACCTTCTTATATTTGATGCTTAGGTGGAACTGTTGTAGGTATATTGACCTCTTTTGATGACATTCATTTTAGACTTTGATTTCTATCTACAGGAATTGCAAGGGTCTATAATCAATATGTATGATTCTCTCATTGCTCAAAATATAATATTTTCACTAACAACATGCTTGGGACATGGCATGGAGTTCTTTGTCCTATGCAGGATACCTTCAGAATATATCATTGAATATCTCACTTGGTAGGCAACAAGATGCTTAAGTTGAGCAAGGAATGTACCAAGTGCATATGTTGATAGTTTCTATCTCAAATCATTGTTGCAGATCCAAAAAGGTAAGTATTAGTGCCAAGCTAAGTCAATGAATCAAGTCTCAGAATGCTCTTTGTGGTACCTCAGTCCACATGAACTTTGGTTTGGCTCTTCCTTTTCTCACTTAATTTAAGTGCCATGATGGTTGTTGCAGATCCAAAAAGGCAAGTATTAGTGCCAAGCTAAGTCAATGAATCAAGTCTCAGAATGCTCTTTGTGGTACCTCAGTCCACATGAACTTTGGTTTGGCTCTTCCTTTTCTCACTTAATTTAAGTGCCATGATGGTTGTTGCAGATCCAAAAAGGTAAGTATTAGTGCCAAGCTAAGTCAATGAATCAAGTCTCAGAATGCTCTTTGTGGTACCTCAGTCCACATGAACTTTGGTTTGGCTCTTCCTTTTCTCAGAATGGGATATCATTGGCAAGTTTTAGCCTATTGAAATTAAGATTATTTTGACTAACGCTATCTACAACTATAAATAATTTCTATCACCCAAGGATTTGTATGACTGCTTATCATGGTCTTTAATACATGCATAAATTATTTATTGCCATGTCCCATAGGATAGTACGCATGTGGTCATCTATCAAGTGTAAAAGTATTTATAACATGGTGTGCCTATGACCACATTGGTTGTATGCATTTATAGTATTTTTCTGTTACTAATATTTTACTATTGTTGTTTATTTTTAGTTTTTAATATTTAGTTGTTTATTGTTATTATCACCCTATGTTTACATACATCTTTTAACTTTTTATTTTTTTCAATTATTTTTTTCAAAAATTTCCTATCATTTGTCTATCGGTTTATTTGTAGGAATAGACTATTGTAGGATTACATAACAAGAATTTTATGTTTTCTTATTCATTTACTGTTAATTTTCTATACTTTCTTAAATTAATAAAGGTCTGGACTTCATAAGAGAAAAATGGTGCATTGTGACTTCATACATACTCTGATGCTTCCATGGAAAATTATATCCCTTGGAGGCAGTTTAAAATTCTATCCCTCTTTGTTCCAATGGAAAATTACCTTGTCCATGAAATGACCATGAGAAATAAAGGATGCCTCAGTTGAAACAACAAACCACTGTTGAGTGCTATGCTGTTTTAGCTGAGGCATCCTTTATATATATTTTAGGTGAGACCCTAAGAGGGTAGTTTTAAATTGCCCTATTAGACCTAAGATGATGGTTATAAATCATCGTATTAGGATGACCTAAGAGGGCAGTTTAAAATCAACCTCTTAGGATCTAAGAGGGCGATTATAAATCGTCCTCTTAGACCTAAGAGATCTTAACTCTAAGAGGGTGTTTTTTATCTGCCCTATTAGACCTAAGAGGGTGGTTCCTAACCACTCTCATAGCCCTAAGAGGGTGGTTATAAACCACCCTATTAGACCCTAAAAGGGTAGATTTTTGAGGTAGTTTTTAGTCATCATCATATGTCATAGAATTTTTATGATACCCTCATATATGATAGCTAAATAAACACGTTTAAATACATTTAAGGGCTTTTATAACCACCGTTAAAGCCATTTTTTAGTGTAGTGGAGGCAAAAAACATGGAGAGAAGGCTTGAGGTAGTAACATGACAATGAGGGACATAGAGGGAACCAATGGATCCAAAAATTTGGATATGCTCCAAGTCATAAATTCAAGCAGGGATGAATGAAAAAATATGAAATTATGCTTCTAGCACATGGAATTGGCATCAACAAAGACCACAACTAATCATAGTTTCACTACGATGTATGGATGATCAAGATTGGTATCAGTATTCAGGATGGCTCAAAAGATCTTATTATTTAGCCTCTTCTAATGTTTCGAGGATGAAACATTTTGTAAAGGGGATGGAATGTTAGGTACCCAAGATAGGTACTTAGTAATTTAATATTGTATTATATAATGGTATGAGCCATAAATTAATTATTAAGGAATACCACATGTCAAATTAGAAATAGGTATGTCATAGAATTATATATGTAACCGTTGGAGGAATATTGTCATATGTAACCGCAAAGAATATTGTCATATGATTATGCACTTTGTAACTGATGGATGGTGAACCACCACATATAATGGTAAATTATATAATGGTATTAATTCCAAAAGGAGAATTGTAAGGTGTTGCCCTACCTCAAGGGTATAATATCTCTATTTTATTTAACAATTTATTGTGCAATTAATTTATTTGTGGATGCATATTGAATATTTTTACATATTGGTGAATGATTTATGGTATGAGAAGAAAGGTTCACAATAGTTACTGATCCCTTGGAGTCCCTCAAATCCCCTCTTATCCACTATATCGATAGACACTAAAAAAAATGATATGCTTTTCATTGATTTCATCAATTCACCCTCATATATTGACCCTCTAACCAATAAAGCTAAATTTACCTTTCAAAGGCCTAAAATTGAGCATTTATCACTTCAAAAAGTAAGGTAATTTTTGAGCTAGGTTTTTCCATATAAAATATTATCTAAAATTTCCAAAAGCTCCACCATTGGATCAGAATTGAAAAGTGCTTTCTAAAAAATATAGGTTTACATATATTCTAATATCATTTGGTCCCCCAAAATGTAGAAAAACTACGCAGGTATCACATCTAGTAAATGATTATATAGACCCAAATAATCAATGACTGTACAACCCCATACAATTGATAATTGTACTCTTGTTGGTCTGTAAATCTTTCTAAAAAAATATTGTGCACCCACATGCCTTGACCAACATTGAATGACCCAAAAGCTATGAGGCTTTGGTGGTCAATATTTGGAGGAGGCCAATTCCTTTGAAGCTCAAGCTAACTAATCCTAAAATGTAGTGGAAAAATGGTGTTGAAAGAAGTTAAAGGAAATAAATCTAGAACTTATAATGGTGCAAATTAAGCCACATCAAGACACATGCATAGTGAGAATTTACATAAAAATGCAAGCAAAAAACCTAATAGACTAGCTAGTTTTACTACCAATCACAAAATGATTAATCCATCATATTGTAGCTCATCAGATTACAAATTCTAAAACAAGTGAAAGCATCATAAGCATAAATCCAAAAAGTAGAATAAACACTATGAGCATTCAATAGGTTAAAATTAGAAATAAGTAATCATTCATACATACACATTTTGTAACTAAATGGAACTAGAGGCCAAACAACAATCCTTTGTATTAAAATGCAAAGCTCCGTTGTACATGTAAATTGTAAAAGCTTAAGAGCTAACCATATTTTTGTTCTACATTCTAGTATGTATAGTCCTTTACAACTTATTTAGTTACTAAATCATCATTACCTAAGGAGTGGATTTCTATCATGTCAGAATATTTTATTATCTATTGAATTAAATTAAAGTATGCTTGTTCTAACCACCTGATTATGCTCTACTAACCTGGTTGAATTTACATCATGTTAGCCTTATTTATTACATTAGGTTCATTCATCTTCTACTGATATTTATCCCTTCCTATTAATATTTTTAGTTAGGTGATCCTATATTGTATATGGCACAAGATGATAGTGATCTAATATCTAATATCGAATGGAAACCCTTTTGTGTTCATTGATCATTACTAGGTATCAAGAAAGGTTGCTGAAGCATGAATAGCATTGGGTAACCCTTAGGTTTTAATTGGGTGCAAAATTTTTGACATCTTTGAAACTTAGTCAATTCTTTCATATTATTACTTTTGGTAGTGTAATTTAACTTTATAAATACTCTAAACTTTAGCTTGGTGCAAAAGTTATAGCATATTCATGAGTTGTCATTTTTTGCTACTTTATCTCTTTCAAAAATGCAATGGACATTTGGTACCTTGATGGGCTTTGACCAGGTACAAAATTTCTAGCACATCCTATACTTAGCCAATTCTACTTGAGGAGACCTTCTAGCACTGTAATGTATATTTGGTACCCCTATGAGCTCTAGCCAGGTACAAAATTTCTGGTGCATCACATACTTAGCCAATTCTGCTTGAGGAGACCTTTTGACACTACGACAAGCATTTGCTACCCCGACGGGCTTCGATTAGGTATAAACATTTTGATGCATTCTATACTTAACCAATTCTACTTGAGTATACCTTTCAATACTAAAATAGATATTTGGTACCCCGACGAGCTCCAACTAGGTACACAAGTTTTGATGCATCCCATGCTTAGCCAAAATATTCATCCTTTCGCTTCTAGTCGCATGATGAACTTTTGGTATTTCTCTAGGCTTCAACCTGGTATACATCTCCTAGTGCATTCTATACTTAGCCAATTTTTCTTGATGAGATCTTTCAGCACTACGATAGACATTTGGTATATCGATAGACTCCTATCGGGTACATATATTTCAACGAGTTGAATACTTGGCCATTTTACAACACCCTTGCATTTTGACAACATGATGGACTTCCTAGACTACTTTAGATTCTATATGGGTATAGGAATTCTAATATTTATAGGATTTAGCCAAATTTACCAATTTGAGTCCTTTTTAACTCACTTTTGTTGTTCGACCAGTCTTTGAGGGACCATCCTTAACATGCCTAGGTCATAAGATGCCTGTATTCCTCTTGATTATGTTGTCAGGGACCTAGAATGAATGTCCCTACACCTTATTTCAAAGTGCATGTGGATAATTCATGAAAAATACACACATTATTTGTGACTCATAGGGGATTTACACTAGTGGAAAACAAATAACCTAGAGAATTGTTTTATGGATTTAGCATTTTCTAAGGGAAATGGGAGGGAAGAAGGAGTTAGAAGATAAGTTAGAGGAAAAATAATCGGTAATTACTACAATATAAAGGAGGCTGGTGAGTGATGGGGTAGGAAATACACATATGAAAATATGGAAAATAAAGAAATACGAAGGTTGGACGGAAAATCATGGGAGGAGAAAAAGCTAGAAGTAATATTTACACAAAGGAGGAAAAGGAGGAAGGAAGATGGAAGAACTAGAGTATTTTAACAAAATAAAGAAACAAAAAAGAAGGAAACTCTAGAATTATCCCAAAAAAATGGTAATAGAGATTACCAGGTCCATGGGACACCCCCAGAGATTGTACTTCCATGAGCATACTTCGCTATTGCTTGCCAATGTTTCAAGAAAAATATTTCCGTGCACATCTACTATTTTTGCATCCTTTTTTTTTCCTTACATAGTCTAGTAGGAACTTTTTTGTTGATCATTCATCATGAGGATCTTTGAGCTATTATCATGAACTTATCCTTTTTCCAGACCATGTTGTATTTGGACCACATTTGCTACCTTATATAGAGTGAATCTCCAAGGGATGCTTTTACTAGTTATCACTCACACAATTCATGTCATTAGATTGGGTGTTATTTAAAAAAAAATTGGTTTGATGTGAATATTTTCTTTGCATAATTTTATGTTAGCCTAGATTCTCTCTTTTTGATAATCTTCTACTCAGCTAACATCATCTTCTTACATGGTATGGTGTATCATTTTGCTCACACAAGTTGTAATAATTCCACTTAAAAATTTTGTAGGTTTTTGGTGTGTCTTCTGTGAATTTTATATTATTCTGCTCTTGTCCATTGGGCTATGAAGTAAAAAAAAAAAAATCTAAGAGCAAAAAATGGAAAGAAATATGGAAGAAATGGGGAAAGGGGAAGAAAGTGCTTTAAAAAATACTAATTGAAGACACCCAAAATTTATTCCACACTTATTATTCCATAAATTCTATGGATTTGGCTAGCTTAAAGTAAATTATTGTAATAATTCCCCTATCAAGTATTCTTATGGCCTTTGCATGAAATTATATCAAATGCTAAGCAAACATGTACTCAATGCATCTATTTATTTACTTGCTAGATATATACACAAAGTTACGGTATGGTTGACATGCCTAAGTCAAGAGATCTACAAATTATCCCATGAATATGCAATACCTAAACCATATAATACTAAAATTTAGTTTATCTCTGTGGTCAATTTACCATGGTTTCCAATTATCATCATTTTCAAGTTGGACTTCATCCTAAAATTGTCCTTGGTTTTGAGCCTTCCTCATTCTAGGCATAAGTGATAAACATAGAACCTGATCTTATTCTAATGGCATTATATTTGAACTCTAGTTCTTCTAGTAATGGATAAAAACCTCATCCCTCTATGGGATCTAATAGGCTCATCATCCAAACTCTATTTCCTTTTTCTACTACCATCTTCTAAATGGTCCTTGAAAGTTGGTTGACGTTACAACTTTTTGCATCCTATTGACCTGAATCTACTCTAATTTTGCATATGATCTTAATAGGGGTCACAATTTTTTGCTCATATCCTTCGATGTATAATAGGAATAGTCCTTGGTTTTGCACCATGATGTATCTCCCAACAAATAGAATTAGCATTTGATCATACTCCTAAATAATGCAATCTCTCATCTGTTTTAAAAAATCAAGGGATAACCATATCCCAAACAATGAGGGTACATCCACAAATTTTATATCTTGTATGATAGGTAAATCCAAGTGCCCATATATTAGCATTGGGACCTTGCATAGGGTATCTACCTTTTTTAAATATTCTCCCCTAAAAATCTAAAAATTTAGCTTCTGTGGTTCTGGGTTCAGTCCTAAACTTTTGTATATTTCCACAGGCATGATTTGTTAGAGTATATTACATTATTTGGCACATTAGGTTTAATATTTACTTTATGAAATGTAATAAATGCACAAGGGTGCATAATATTTAATAATATAAATATTCACATTTGTCCATGTGTATATGTGTCATAGTCTAGGATGGATCATATTACAAGTGTACAATGGAGAGCTAAGAGTTATAGAATATGGAAGAGTCATTGTAGAAAGGCTATTTACTCATGCTATAACCTTGAGTATTGTGATGCATACTTGATACTCATTAACTATTGTACTATTTTTGTGAGGTTCCATTAATGGCTATCTAATGAGTTATTTCAGAAGTCTTTTATTCTATTTACATCTTTCTTAGATTATCATTATATTAGTTATAACTTTGGTTGTATTTCCTTTAAATCTATAGCTTCAAAAGCTAACAATCATATTGGAGCCACAAGATATTTTGATAGGAGATAGAGAGATTGCATTTATAGGAATTTTGAAAATTGATTTGGCTAGAGTCTTTCCACAGAGTTGCAAGAAAAACTCGTGAAGACTAGGACTCAACATAGATTCCACTAGTTTAGAAGATTAACTAGTGAAGATTATTATTTTTAGATTTGAAGAGATTTGCATTATCATATTCTAATACTTTGTTGTAGAGAAGAGTTGATTCAAATAAATTTGAGAAGCTTTCTACAATAGATAGGAAGAATATCTTCTTTGGAATTGATCTAGTACTTGCAACAACAAGTTGAATATTGAAGAAGTTGAAGAGACCCAAAGGAGATCCCATTGAAGAACTTCCAGATTTGAAATATTGAAGGACTAAAAAGATCCTATTGAAGGTTTGAGAAGTAGAATAACTAGGAGATCCAAGAAAGATATCTTGTTGCAGAATTCCCATAGCTGGGAGATTAAAGAAGACCACAGAGTGATCTCAAGAGAATTCAAAGAATAGGAATAAGGCTAGAGAAATCCTTGTTCCAAAGTTGAAGGAGTGGCCATTGGAGGAGATTTGAAGAAAGATTGAGATAGGAGATTGCAGGAAGAAGAAACTTCTAAGAAGAGGGAATCACATCAAATTTGGGATAATTATTTCCATTCGATGACAAGCCCAAAAAGGAGGATTTAAGAGGTCACGAAGGTTTTGGAGATAAGGAGAGTGTTGAATCTCAAGGGAGAAGTTAAAAGGTTATTGGATAGCATATTGTAGCTACATTAATCCATTATGAATATGTAATCACATGCTTTGGTTTATTTGATGATGCCAACAATGAGTGCCAAGCCACACCATGCCAATCGCTAGGTGTTTGGTATACAAGGAGATCAATTCTGGATTCACAAATGTAGCAATATCCCACTAATGGTAGACAGTGTGAGTGAAGGCTCTAGATGTGGTCATAATGCAGTGGTGAGCAAAAATTTCTAGATAATAAGAACAATAGATGATTACAATCAAATCACCAGGATTACTAAACCTTAAGTAGATGAAGAGACATTCACAGTTTTTGAGACATTCAAAAGAATGTTGTGGATAACTACATTAAGAGAACATAAGATAATGTAGAGACGACTGTATTCTAGAGGAGAGATTTAGAAAAAAAAAAGGAGGCAAGTTTTGGTCCATCACTTATTGAAGAGATGGAAGAGTGGTACCAATAACCTAGGTATTCTAAAATATTTTTTGAGGAATTTGTGCAAAAAAATATTTCCTTTTGAACCGTTGCAAAGCCATTTTCCTTTGGAAAATAATTAGTGCAACCTGGACAATACAACTTTTCTATTTAGCTAGTGATGTAAGGAGAGAATTGAAATGGAAGTATCCATTGCATGACAAAGGAGATACTTTTTCATGCATTTGCGGCTCAATCAGGTCTTATAGTTTAGACAATACCAACTATTGCAAAGGAATTGCAAATAAAAGCACCATATTGAGGGAGAGTAGATGGACCATTACCTGTAGCATGAAGCTAGCCATGACAAGCACAAAAGAATGTTACAAGGAAGTCATACATTATTCAAGGTATTCAAAAATTGCACATTATTAAAATTTGAATTTCATTTAAGGGAGAAGACATGTGAAGGCAAAAATAATGCATGGTGACATCCCTCTAAGCTAGCCGTTTCCAAGAAACCCATTGTTATATTTAGCTGTTAGCACCTAACCTACTAGTCTTGCAGCGAGTGTCTGTCAGGGAGTGAAGATGTGACAATTTCATCCAATGAGGAGGTAAAACCTTTTAAAAGTGAAAAGTGAATTTAATTTTTGAATTAAAACTAAGAGTTTAATAATTCTTTAATTGGAGATATAAGGTTGTTATAAGGAGCAATAAATTTAGATTTTTAATATTTCGAAGTATATTATTCAAAGCTACTAAACAATTTGCAAATGACTTAATTTCAAAGAGATAAGGAATTCTACTTCAAAGTAGGAAATTAAATTTGCAAAAATTATTTTTCAGTTTTGCTAATTAGGGAGCAATAAGAGTAATACTTTTAAGGAGAAGTTGGTTATTAAATAAATTAATGGAGGGATAAGGTAGATAACTGAAGAATTAAAACCTTAGAAGCACCTTTAAACAAAGTAGAATATTTTGAAGGATTTAATTTGAAATTTTTTGAATTATTTTTGAAATTGAAGTTATACAAAAATATTTGCAAATATTTTTATAATTCTAAATTTCTAAGTTTGGAGCTATAAGGTATTCAAAATTAACATGGGTTTTTGAAATTTAGAAACTTAGAATATATCATTCATAACCTAGGGAGCTATAAGGTAGACAACTTCAAAGGAACATGGCAAAGAGAAAGCAAATAAACAAGAAAACAAGTGTTCCAAAATTAGAGGTTCAGAAACTAGAACTTCATGAGTTGCCAGAATTAGTTGAAGAAGAAAACCTATATCCTCAAGAAGAACTAATTGATCTTGGAGCTGACTTAGGTTTTCAAGAAGAAGAAACTTATATTCAAAATGACCCTCTAAGAGAAACTTCAAAATGATTACTGATACTAAAAGAGTGCACACACAGGATGATAGAAAAAGTTGAAAACCAAGAGAATACATCTATGAAGAGAAATAAGGTTTTGCAAACAATTATGAGAGAGGCAAAAAATGAAAAGTTTTCAACACTAGAAGATTATTTAAACTCAAAAATTGGTGAAGCAAAAATGAACTCAAACAATGTTTTCTCACTACCTAATAATATAGGAAAAGTAATGTATATGGAATTACTTTCTAATATGCTTCTACTAGAAAAGAATAGAAGACAAGAGGACACAATTAAAGAGTTTAAAAACAAGTATATTAATGAAGTAATTGCTTTGAAAAATAGGCTTGTTGATATTACTAGTGAAGTAGAAAAAGGAGATTATTCTACACTTCAAAAATGCATACAAAGTGTTCTTAACAATGCTAATGATTGCTATGAAGACTTTGTTACTATACCTACCAATTTATGGAGAATAATCTACAAAGGAATTGTCACTCTTAATATTTCTAAGATGAGAGAACATGAAAATATTGAAAATGTAAAGAACAAAATAGAGATGAAATATGCTTCTACTAATACAAATGATTTAAGGCCTTTGATGATAGATTCATTTTACAATACTATGGAATAAAAATCATTGATGATTGATTCATGTTGCAATACTAGTGATTTAAAAGAACATGTTACAAAGATTGATGTTATATGTGATACATATGATTTAGATATAGTTTATGATTGCTTAGAAAAAAAATTATGCTACTAGGATTGATGGTGATGCTCAAGTAAATTCTAATAATTTTTTTGAGATGGATACTAATAGATTTGATTCAAAATTGATGAGACATGAAGATACAGGTTTAGAAAGGCATTAGCAGGAAATGAAAGAACCTATTATATCAAAAATTAGATCAAACAACAATAATGCACAAGATATAGATTTTGTGATGGGAAATAATGATATCAAGTCCATGATAGGAATTGATAGGAATAGTTGTTGTGCAGGACATGATGGTCAAAGGGAATCAATGGCAAAAAATAAGTGTATTTATTGTAGAAAATATGGGCATAAGGTAGAAAGATGTTGGAATCTCCATAATTGTAAGTGGAGGAACTAATAATTCTCAAAAACATTATTGGTAAAAAGAAGATCACTTCTTTGACTAGATATATACAATGAAAAGAAACTTCATTAGTGGATTTTCTCAAGCATATTTCTCAAGGTGTAGATATGGGCACAAGAAAGGTATGAACTTATTCGATAAAAAATACATATGGAAACCAGTGATAGTGCCAAAGTTAGAATATAGGGTTAGACAAAAATATGAAGCTCGAGTAGAAGATCAGATGCAAAGTAAGTTAAATAATGAAGATCCATTTTGAAGATGTCTTAAATAATCAAATAATGTAATACGGGGGGTTTTAGAGTATATTACATTATTTGGTACATTAGGTTTAGTATTTACTTTATGCAATGTAATAAATGCACAAGTGTGCATAATATTTAATAATGTAAATGTGCACATTTTTCCATGTGTACATGTGTCATAGTCTAGGATGGATTATATTATAAGTGTACAATGGAGAGCCAAGAGTCATAGGATATGAAAGAGTCATAGTCATCCAAGAGTCATTGTAGAAAGACAATTTATTCATGCTATAGCATTGAGTATTGTGATGCATCATTTTTTTTTAAGCGAAAAACCCCTTGTGGGGCCACCTTGGCCTGAGAGACCACGAACAGGGGGTTCTACACCATCAAAGTCACCCGGGAGTTGCACCCAGACCTGCCCGCACCAACATTATCAATTGGATTTTGGGTACCCAATTCAGCTTTTTGGTAGGGTGGAGATTCGAACCTGGGACCTCCCTTGGAGGATTTCCCTCTCCTCTCCAACTCACCTACAACACCTAGGTATATTGTGATGCATCCTTGATACTCATTAAGCATTGCACTATTTTTGTGAAGTTCCATTAATGGCTATATATTGAGTTATTTTCAAAAGTCTTTTCTACTATTTAAATTTTTCTTAAATTACCATTATCTTATTTATAGCTTCATTTGCATTTCCCTTGAAGTCTATAGCTTCAAAATCTAACATGACTGAGATGCGGATCTTTAGGTCCACCACACAATTATGTAATAAATGCTTCCCCAAAGAAAGTGATAGGTAGAATGGAAGGGGATGGTCTTCTAGAAAATTTAGGAGGGATCTATTAGATGGTGCATGTGTACCATTAATATTTGGTGATTTTCCAATGGAGACATCAATCAGATCCACCTTTTCAGATATCAACAAATCTTTCCTTAATTCCTTCAAATTTGGGATAGAAATTTTAAATAGGTTGTGAAATTACTTCACCCTTTTAGGTCTTTGCTTAGCATTCATGGTTGGGAAATACAACTTTTTATAGGCCTCGATCCTTGTTTGATTTATGATTTTTTGTGACTGATACTGGACTACCTATTTGAATTTTTTAGTTTTATACTACTCTGCTAGGTGTGAGGTATGATTACCATTGTAACTCTCATTCTAGTTTGTTGTAACATTAGTGACCCCCAACCACTATATTTTCATGGATATATTATCTAATGCTATCACATACTCCATAATTGGGAGCCATTGAGGACTGTTATCCCAAAAAATTTCTTGGTTGTGAGTTTCACAAGGTAGGAGAGACCTATGGGGATCTAGAGAATCCATTAGCTTGTTCCTGAATAAATTGCTATTCTATTTTGTGTATTTTCTGATACTATGTTTTGTTTTTGCACCTTGCAACATATTATCCATCCACTATGATTGTGAATTTTTTTAACATCAGGATGGTTTACCCCTGACTACACTATCATATCTCCATGTCTTTGATCCCTTGGGTCATCTTTGAAATCATTGTCTTGTGTTGTTGTTCAAGCTACAACTGGTTCCCATGAAAGGTGAAAGAACATTTGTTTGTAGGGTTATAACATAAATAAGGTGTTGTTTTCTATAGGCTTATACATGGGATTATATGATAAGCCATTTTATTGGTGGAATTTTACCAACTATAATCAACATGTTTCAAAAATAATGACCTCTTGGAAAATATGAGGGGACATTTTTTATTTAGATTGCTAGATGAGGAGATTTATATTAAGATGAAATAAAAATATATAATATAGGTATGCCTAGGTAGGGGATGGTCGTAATTCATGAGGAATCATTCTCCACATTATTTTAAATCAGATATTGAAGTCAATGATGCTTTCATGAGGTGCATGTTTGATGAATGAGAGCTGAACTGAGTAATAAGAAAGGGTATTTGAAATCATCAAATGTATTACTAAGGGCTTCTACCAACTCAGACCATGTGCAAATGCTTTATTTTTCCAAATATATGTACCATAGCAAAACTCTTCCTTTAAGAGAGAGTGATAGCAATCTTATCATTACATGTTTTGATGCAATGTTATGAATGGTTTCCAAAGTACATCATGACAATATTTAAATACAATCTTGTCCATGCCATCAAATCTTGGTAAATTCTAAAAAGCAAATTTGGGAATCATGTGTTGAGGCACAAGTTTAAGGGGACCTATGCCATTCCAAGGGGAATAATACTGTTGAGTCATAGACTCTTCTATGACATTGATCCTTTAATATTTTTGGATTCTTCTTTAAGGTGGGAGTCACCATATGAGAAAAATTCCTCCACAACTGAAGTTAAGATTGCTCATCAAATATTGAATCCTTTGGAAACATAAAATTCAATTATGCTCTTAAAGGTAATTGATCATATAGATATGAGTTGAATTTTTAGTAGAGTTGTTAGGTGAATAGAGCATAAATTTCATAAAACAGAGTATCACATAACTCTATTTAACAAATATGGTGGGACCTTCTATCTCGTTCAGCATGCCAAATGGTCTGTAAATTTATATAAGGAGAGGTTGTGTGCCCATAGATCTTGACCAACATGGAATGACCTAAAAGCTATGAGGCTTTGATGGTCAATCTTTGGAGGAGGCCGGTTCTTTTGAAGCTCAAAATATCTTATAATGGTGCATATTAAGCCACATAAAGATACATGCATAGTGATATATTACATAGAAATACAAGTGAACCACCTAACAGACCAACTAGTTTTACTACTAATCAAAAAATTATTAACTCATCATATTATAGCTCATCAAATTACAAATTCCAGAACAAGTGAAAGCATCTACGCATAATTCTAGAATGTCGAATAAAAACTATGAGTATTCAAGAGGCTAAAATTGAAAATAAGTAATCATTCATACATACACATTCTGTAATTGAATGGAACCAAAGGCCAAACAACAATCCCTTTGTATTAAAATGCAAAGCTTTGTTGTACATGTAAATTGTAAAAGCCTAAGAGCCAACCATCTTTTTGTTCTACATTCTAGTATATATAGTCCTTTACAACTTATTTAGTTACTAAAGCATCATTTCCTAAGGAGTAGATTTTTGTCATGTTATAAGATTCACCCATCTATTTAATTAACTGAAAGTATACTTGTTCTAACCACCTGATTATGCTCTGTTGACCTTGTTGAATCTACATCATGTTAGACTTGCTGCTTGCATTGGGTTATTGATATTATACTAACATTTGTCCCTTGTTGTCAAGATTTTTAGTCAAGTGATCCTATCTTGTAGATGACACAATATGAAAACCATTTTATCTCTGATATAGAATGTAAACCTTTTGTGTCCGTTGATCATTTCCAGGTATCAATCAAGGTTGTTGAAGTGTGACTGACATTGGATAACCCCTAGATTTTGATCAGGTGTAAAAGTTTCAACACCTTCAAAACTTAGTCAATTATTTATCATCTTACTTTCAGTAGTGTAATGTACCTTCAAAAATACTCTAAACTTTGGCTAGGTGTAAAATTTACAACATCTTCATGAGTTGTCATTTTTTGCTACTCTATCTCTTTTGAAAATGCGACAGACATTTGGTACCTTGATGGGCTCCAACTAGGTACAAAAGTTTTGATGCATCCCATACTTAGCCAATTTTACTTGAGGAGACCTTTTGGTGTTGTGATGGAAATTTGGTACCTCGATGGGCTTTGACCAGGTACAAAAGTTCTACCACATCCTATACTTAGCCAATTCTGCTTGAGGAGACCTTTCAACATTATGATAGATATTTGGTACCCCGATGAGCTTTGGTTGGGTGTAAAATTTCTCGTCCATACCATACTTATCTAATTTTTCTTGAGGAGATCTTCCAGCATTATGATGAACATTTGTTACCCCGATGGGCTTTAGCCAGGTACAAAAGTTTTGGTGCATCCCATACTTAGCCAATTTTTTCATCCTTTCACTTCTAGCTGTATGATGGGATTTTGGGACTTCTTAGGATATCCGCCTAGTATACATCTCTTGGTGCATCCCATACTTAGCCAATTATTCCTGATGAGATCTTATGGCACTACAATGGATATTTGGTATCTCGACAGGCTCCGGTTGGGTACATATATTTTGGCAAGTTCAATACTTGGCCATTTTACAACACCCTTGCATTCTGATAGCATGATGAACTTCCTACACTACTCTATATTATGGTTGGGTATAGAAATTTTTGCATTTGTAGGACAATCGAATTTACTGATCTGAGTGCTTTTTAACTCACTTTTGTTGTCTGACTAGTCTTTGAGGGACCATACTTAACATGCCTAGATCATAAGATACACATATTCCTCCTAATTCTATTGTAAGGGACCTAGAATGACTATCCTTGTACCTTCTATCAAAGTGCATGTGGGTAATTCTTAAAAAATATCCACACCTCCCCGTACAGTCTAAGTTTTATCAACATTTTCTTGCTCTTGCCATCAATTTTTTTATTTCTTCATTCATTTCCACTCTGAAAAATAAAAATCACAAAATCATAAATAAATAAAAAAACCTAAAAATTTGCAAAACATCCTATTAAATCTGCACCTCATCATATCATCCATCCATAACATCTTAGCATGACACCCATTGAATTATCATCATGTCAATAGTTTTTGCACAAAGATATTTGGTTAATTTCTTTGTTGTTGTGTTTCATTTCATCACTTATCAAATCATTACTTGAGGGGGAAGATATTACCCATCAATTTTACCTTCAACATGTTCAATATTGAAACACTTGATCTTGGAATTGTGTTTGTCCAACAAATTTACCTAGGACTATCACAAGCCCTCTTTTGCTAGGGTAAAAAATATAATTTCTCTTCTCAACTTAAACTCTAATCCAATAAAATTTGGTATACTCCATGCCAATGTTTGTATGGTTACTCACACACTCACTTCATCGAGTTGGTAACTTAAGACCACTTACAACCAACTCATAGCATCATGAGGACACCTACCTATGGTTGGTTAGCTTACTAAATCAAATGATCTCAATAATATATCAAAGGTAAAGTTTCAAGGATATTCATCCCTTTCACAATTGAGGTATCTTATATTGTTCTTGATTTGAGACAATGTCGTTCTCCTCCCTCAATAATTTTTATGATGTGCCAAAAGCCATGATGAATCATAGTTAACCTTTATAATCCATCATAAACTCATTCTTGTCACAGTCAGCTACTTATCTATTGTTATGTATTTTTACACTACATCATGTTTTCACACACTATAGTACAAAAAGGGACAAATGTAGACACCTAAAAATATCACTTTATATGTTATGTAGTGCTAATAGTTCCTTAAATTTTTTCTTAATTTACATTAAAATAATATTCATCCACTTAAGATCCTTTTCCACACTAAGCTCCCTCCTATGCCTAGCCCCTAGTCAGCATGTTACCACTCCTCTAACCTAGCCTACGGCCACCTCACCCTAGTATACCCTTTGAATCTAGCCTAGCTCCACCTCACCCTAGCCTACTCTACCCCCTACTCTCCACATCCCCATGCTCATTCAATGTCATAAATGGGATGAAGAATTTCTTCACCCATATGCATTAATGGAATGAAAAATTTTCATCCACATGCCATAAAGAGGGTGAGGACTTTCTTCACCCCATGCATTTATGAGGCATGGTGCACCCATGCCCATTTATTGCATATGTATGGGTGAGTACTTTCTCAACCCAAATCAATTTAGAAGCCATGGTTCACCTTTCCACCTCATAGGCCATCTCACCTCCCCTAACCTTATCCAAATTTTATAAATAGGAGGTCATTTCTTTCATTTTCAAGAATGTGACAAGTGCTTACCAAAATTCTCCTAAAATCATTCTCGCCCTCATTTGCATACAAACCCTTATTTTTACTAACCCCCATGGATGCCCTTGTGTGCCACCATTTTTGCCTCCTTGTTTTGTAAATTAATCGAATGTGTGGACTCAGATGACCATAAAAATTAGATAGGAGTTCCTTGGTAACTAGAAGAACATTTCCTCTAAAGGAAATTTATATCAAGCTAAGCCTGAGCCAACCACAAGGAGAGGTACAATTCATAGTCAAAACCATACCCTAGGGTATGGTTCCCTCTAGGAACCAGATTCAATCACCTACAAACCAAAAGACCATCTACAAAGGTGAGTTAAGCAGTTTTTATGTGTTTTTAACTTGTTTTAAGCTTTTCTCAATGAATTTGTTCAAGTTTTATTTGTTTTCCCCTCTTTCATAAATTGGGGTCTAGCTGAGGTAGACCCATAGGTGCTACTAACTATTGTTTGGTATGTGTAGGTTTAGATGATCTATTCAACCAATGGTGGTGTAAAATCGGTAAACCAACCCCCCCTGAGTTGGCCATAGAAAGCATGGAGTGTCATAATGATATATTGTAAATGGGTTCTTCATTGGAAGACCTTGAGTGTAGCCCAAGGGGTATTTGCAAGATTTATGTAATACAACTTTTTATATCAATGAAATTACATGCTTTTTTACTATATTTTAATCCTAAATAACCAATTAAATTTTTTTATTATTATTTTAATGAGTTATAAAATGAATCTCATTCATATTATAATGGTATTTTAACAAATCATAATGGTATTATTTCAATAAATAGTTTAGCAGTCTCAAAAAGTTTAAAGTTTCAATCCATACTCTATCCCATAATCCAACCAATAACAAACATATCAAATAATAAATTCAGCCATGTAGTCCATCTGATATCATCTTCTTCTACTTCAACATACACAACTTTTACTTACTTTATGAAATCATAGTCTACTTTACTAAATTTGGACTATTAGTTTCTACTAATGTATTGATCTATAAATGAATCCCCTAAAACATTTTGTAATCCTCTAGAAAAAATATTTTGAATTTGCTTCTTTTAAATTTTTCTTGTCAACTTCACCTAAACTTACTACTTCCTCTAACCATGAAAATGAAAATTTAAGTTCACAATACTATCCCTCTATTGGCTAGGTTATCTGCACATTAATTTCCTTCCCTTAGTGTATGTGGAAACTTGATTTATTCAAACTCTATAGCAAGGTCTTGTATTTGCACAATGATCTCTTGTATGTTCAATGAAGCCTTTGCTTTTCTCAAAAGTGTATTTATTACTATTAGTGAATCACCTTCCATCCATACTTTGTTATATTTCATTTCCCTGCTTATTTAGTCCTTCCAAAGCTTCCTAATATTTAGCTTCATTATTTGTCTTAAATCCACTATTGAAAGTTTAATGTGAAAAAATATCACCCTATTATTTTTTATAATTCCTCCTCCTACTAGTCCTAGGTTTTCTTTAGAAGATCTCTCAAAATTCAATTTGATGAACTCTCCTTCCGATGGTTTCCAATTTATATACTTTTCCTTCCTCTGTTTCTCCTAAATTCACCATCATAATTCTAATTAATAACTTTAATTCATTTATCAAGGATTTCTTATTCAAGATCAGGAATTGGGTGAGTTGATGGTTTAGACTCCTCTATGGCTAATCAAATCTTCCTTTTCATTACCTCTAATCTGCTTTCCTTTTCTTTATATATTCTTCTATTTCTTTCTAGTCATACAATCCAAAGTATTGTATCTTTTGATGTATCCCAAATTGTCTTTAATATCCACTTTTAAAATTGCTATTCCATTTCTTTAACCATTCTTTAATTCTACCATTCATCACCATGCATTTACCAAACATAATAAGAATCCATTTTCATAGTTCCTAAACTATAGAACAGTATCCCAAGAGATGGTATATAATTTCATCCTTTCTACATAGAACACATTGTGAGGGGCCATGAAAACCCCTTTTCATTAGGTTATCCGAGGATAAAAATTTCCTATGACCTACTAGCCATACAAACATTTTGACTTTTGGAATGTTGGGGATATCCCAAATATCTCTCTATATTCTTGTGGTATTCCTATTTTGTTGGTGCTTTACATTATATCCACTTCTTGTGTATTTTTTGAGCTATTCAACTCCCAAACCAACTTATCATTGGCTCCCCTTAGAATAATTTCCATTATTATATTTTTGCTTAACTACCTCTTATCAACAATGTCTGGTATACTTGTAGAAACCCTTCTTTCCATTTGTATCTTCCTTTCTTATCCTTGCACATAATGTTTGAAACCCTATCACCATATTTATATTGAAGTAAAATCATCCATGGTTTTAAAATTGGAACTATATTGAGTGGTCTTTTATCACACCACGTATCCATCCAAATATATTTTTTTTCTCTAGTTTCGACCACCCATATTAGACTTTAATCACTAAATTAAATGATTTTTTTTAACTTTCCATAGTGCAAATCCATATGGTAGTGAGAATGTAGTAAAGATAAACCTTGGTTCATTGATCTTAATGTACTTAGAAGAATTCATACACATTGTCTTTCACTCTCTTTGTACAATTTCCAAATTACTTTTCCCCTTAGAGCTAAGTTTGCATTCATAATAATTTTTAAACTAAGACCTCCCCTAGTTTTACCATAACACATCTTGCTCCATTTCACCAAATGATATTTTCTTTTATCATGTAATCCTAGCCACAAAAATGATTGTATAATATAGATTAAATTTTTTTCTATTGATTTTGGAATAATATACAAGGATATTTATATGTTGGAATGACCTATAAGACTGATTTTGATATGGGAAACACTCTAAAATAGACACAAGGAATTAGCACAAATGAAAATTGTCATTTACATTAATCAAAAACATATTTATAGGCATGTCTGCCTTTACAAAAGTAGCATTTAATATGCACAATCCATGTGAGTATTAAATGCAATCCTAATCCCTAACATTCCTCCCCATTGAGGAAGCATTGGGCCCTAATGCATACATGTGTGGAAGGAAAATATTGGTAGCTGAAGAGTGTCGGGTACAATTGAAAATACACTCTTGTTACAAAAATATGAAGACCAAAAATAATAAATTTTTACATGTCTTCCAAAAATCATAATCTGATATTAGATCTGGATCAGGATCAAAAAATTCTCTCCAACGACTATAAACACTGCTATACCGGTGGAAAACTAAAAATGGGTCCCTAAATTTGGTAGAAGATAGCAGCAACGAAAGTGTCAAAGAAGATGCATCAAAAGACCTCGAACCACATGCACAAAATATGCCAAATGGAAAATTTGAATTTTGTCGGCATGAAATATTTGGTTTTGAATGCTGGACCTCAAGCATTAATGAAAGGCATTGATGATGCAATTATGGCACATAAATAAATGCAAGAAAATGGCATTTATGAAATATGGCGCATTAATAAATGTGATTGAATAAAATATGGTGCATTAATAAATGTGATTGAATGAAAATATGGTGCATTAATAAAATGTGATTGATTGACTCTAGGACGGATAAATTGTCCACAACATGACTCGACACAGACTTTGACGAATACTAGGGACGATTATCATTAATTAATTAATGATTGCAATGACTATCAATGGTCAACAAGCGGATATGTTATGGAATGTGAGGCAGAATGCAACGACTATGAAAATGATAATGATGAAAAAATATAAAAATAATAAATTAAATTAAAAAAATAATTTAATTTATTGTTTTAATTAAATTAAATTAAAAAATAATTTAATTTAATTGAAATACGGTGTATTAAATGGCCCTCACATTAAAAATTGGTAGAATGACGGACTTTGATGGATTTGACCAGGACAATGGAAAGCCATTCAATGATACATCTGACCGGATGGTAGGGGGGCTAACATGGACCACAATATTGCATAACTTTTTTTTGACACAGAATGAATTTAATCATCTTACTAAAATGGTCGACTATGACAAAGACACAATCATGTTGATGGACAGTCATGGGAAAACCACTGATAAAACCAAGGTATGAAATGGATGTTTGGCCAAAGGAGCACTTGTTCAAGCTGGAAAACAACTGGTTCTTTTGAAGTATAGCAAGGACATGCTCTAGATGATGTAAGTGTGTTGGCCATGTTTTGGAAAATATCAAAATATCATCCAAATAAATAATGATATATTCATCTATGCATTCCCTAAACACTTCATTCATGAGCCTCATAAATGTAGCTGGAGCAATGGT
Source organism: Wollemia nobilis (assembly GCA_028583015.1). Classification (NCBI taxonomy): domain Eukaryota; kingdom Viridiplantae; phylum Streptophyta; class Pinopsida; order Araucariales; family Araucariaceae; genus Wollemia; species Wollemia nobilis. The sequence continues at coordinate 5,658,144 of JAQPPZ010001836.1, read as the reverse complement.
GAGTCCAAAGGGCATAACCAACCATTCAAATAACCCCATATTAGTCTTGAAAGTTGTTTTCCAAGTATCCTCAGCCTGTATTCTCACCTGATGGTATCCACTTTTAAGATCAAGTTTTTTAAATAATTTAACACCTTGTAGTTGATCTAACAGGTCATCAATTCTTGGAACATTTGGAAGAGGTGTTGCTAGAATGATCTCAATTGCATGATTAATTGCTCTTTCAGGTGGTAAAGAAGTGGGTTCCTAAAACACACTTTCATATTTCTACAGTATTCTATTTACTTGGAAATTGTTGACTTGAGAAGTAATGGTGTGCCCTTTGTCTTTTACTTGCTATTCTTTTGGACGAATGAAAATAAGTGCAAGTGCTTGAGCATTATTACTAGATTTTCTGGCTTGGCAACAAGTAAGCAAAATATTATTTGATTGCTTTGCAGAGATTGGAGTGCTTTTAATGAGAAAATATTTTTGATCTTTTTGTAGTGTGTATGTATTTTTATATGCATCATATGTTTCTCTCCTATCATATTGATATGGTTTACCCAGAAGTAACCCACAACAATCCATCGGTGTGACATCACATGTTACTAAATCTCGAAACTTGGGTCCAAAAGCAAAAGCCAGTGTGCACATGTGTGTTATTTTGGATGTGTTTATGTTGTCCTTCCACCCAAGAGAGTATGGGTGAGTATTTTTTGAAGTAGGGAGCTTAAGATTGTCGACAATGTACTACGCAATCAAGTTCTTCTGTGAGCCATTGTCGATTATACAATCTACTACAAAATTATGGAGTAAGTGAGATCTAGTGATAAATATATGGTCATGATCACCGACTTCGAATGGTGATTCATGAGTGTTACATTATTGAGTTGCCCTCTCAACTCTTCATAAATTTCTTCTTCACCAAAAGTCTTGATGGGGTTATCACAAGTCCCCTCATAGGACTATACAAAAAGATTCTTCTTATTTTGTAATTGGGGGTATTGAGTTTTATCATGGCCTTGCCTCTTACAATAGTTACATAATTTAGTGGTTGGAGCATGAGAAAATGAAGAAGAAGAAAAAGAATTTTTAGAAGCAAAGGATGCATAAGAATTGGGATTAACATAAGAAGAAATATTAGGAGATCTCTTTCTATCAACCTGATTCTTGTACCCATCCTTTGTTGATGCACCCGAGTAGCGAGGCTCCCGATGTTGTGCGATGAACTTCTCTTCAGCTAAAAGGGCATGTTTGAAAACATCATCCAATGTAATGCAAACAATGTATTTTACTTCTCTATAAAAGTGGACTAGAAGACCACTTTTAAACTTTGTAATCAAAATTGCATTAGAATCTGAGATCCCAAGTAATACTCGAAGGCGGTTGAAGTGATGGATAAAATCCTACATGGATTCCCTTTTTCCTTGATGGATTCATAGCCATTGATTCAATAAGTCATCCTCATAATTTTATGGATAAAAATAAGCCTTTAAAATTTGTACCATATCCTCCCACGTACCAATTTTTTGATTGGCAATTAGGACTTTGGCTATGTTAGAAATTCTGAGCTTTGCAATTTGAACTTTTCTCGTCTTTGGAGTCTGGTTGTACTTGAACCAAGTCTCCATGTCAAGAATCTAGTTGTTGAGTACATCAGGATCCCGAGAGCCTTCATATAATTTCACATCACACTTTGGGAAGAAATAATTTAAAGAAATTTGTATGTCTTGCAATATAGCAACCATTTTTGCCATTTGTTCTTGTTGTGCTGCCAGTTGTTCCTGCTGAGCTGCCATTTGTTCATTGTGAGAAAATGTGAGTTCTACCAAATTTTCAACAATGGCCATGTTTGTCGCCATAAATCTACTAGGAGTAGGCAAATGCTTGTTGGGTTCCAGTGCACCACTAGGCAGCTTCAACGGCTAGTAAGATCCCCTATGAAACATGCACAAAAAGCAATGTCCCAATGGTCAGTGGATTTACAACACTCCAACTAACATCGCAAGTGAGGTCCCAACAGTTAGGAAGGCGGATAAACAGTAAAATAAAAACTAGCAACAACTAAAACCAAGTATAAAAACTTGGATCAAGAGCCGAGGGTTGAGGTCAGAGGAACCCTGGCTAGCTGAAGGTCGATGACCAGAGGGACCTCCATAGAGTTTCTAAATGAGAAGTGCTCAAAAGGTGTGCAAAAAATGAAAGAGTGTTCCTCCCAAGCCTAGATATGTTGGTGGTTTTCTCATTCTCCCTATGAACTAGCCTGGCCTAGGGGAAGAGGATACTTGCCAATACAACAGTCATATTTGATACCATTGATATGGGAAACACTTTAAAATAGACACAAGTAATTAGCATAAATAAAAACTATCATTTACATAAATCAAAAATATATTTATAGGCATGTCTGCCTTTACAAAAGTGACATTTAATACACACAATATGTGTGAGTATTAAATGCAATCCAAATCCCTAAAATATTTAATTAATTACATTATTTCTACTAATAATAACCAAATATATTTCCATGTTGGTAGTTTATTTTGAACTTTACTTATAATAGGATTCAATATTTTTATTCTCATTCTCTCCTCAAATAAGGGCATACCTAAATATGTTGCTAGCAAATTTGCCTCGTTCATTTGAAGTAACCTGCATATCCTTATGATTCTAGTTGAAGTTTTTGGGAGGTAAATTTTAGATTTTATCCTATTAAATTTCTTCCCATACACTCTTTCATATTCCTTTAATAAATTATTCAAAGATTTGGTCTCATTTTTCCCTACCCTTTCAAAAAGGTTTTTATCATCTATAAACTAACGATGGTTGATGTTGTTGATGTTATTACTAGCCTTAACTCCTTATTATCCCATATTTGTATGCCTTCTTCAAGTTCCTTTTCAATAAATTTACCATAATAATAAACATAAATGGTTATAGAGGATCTCCCTATCTAAGACCCCTCTTAGATTTAAATGATTATATTACTAACCCATTGACCAACATTAAATATGATACTATAGAGACACAAAATTTAATCTATATGACCCATTTCTTTCCAAATATAAAATTTTTAAACACTACAAAAATAAAACCCCATTTAACCCTATCACAGGATTTATTCATATCAATTTTTAAAATAATTACTTCCTTTTCTAGAATTTTTTGAAGACATTAATTCATGAGCTACTATTATCCTACCCAAAATCTATCTCCCTTTCATAAATCCTCCTTGCTCTTATGAAATATATTTTTCTAATAATGGTCTTAATAAATTTACCATCACTTTGTAGATTATCTTATATGGAATATTACATAGGCTTATGGGCAATTGTGCATCCTTCTTTTTTGGAATTAGGGTAAGATATGTTCAATTAATTTCATAAGGTATGTATTATTTTACCCTAGACTATTCCACTACCACCAATAAAGAATCCTTTACTACTTAGTTATGTTTATATAATGCTATTGAGAGTCCATCAATACACAGGGATTTATCCTTATTAAAAGAGAAAAGTGATGAATGGACTTCTTCTAGAGTAGTAGGCTCCATCAATTTGTTATTTTCTTTGTCTATTATAATTGAAGATACTTCTTGTAGTATCTTATCACTAAACTTCAATCTCCTCCAATCCTAGAATTTTCTAGTAAAAAATCCTTGTCCCCTTTCTAATTTCACACTTGTCTTCAATACAAAACATTTAAACTGATTTATTTCTACTAATTATAGATGTTGATCTCTATACTATTGCCATATTATGAAAAAAATTTGTGTTTCTATTTTTAACCAAGTCTGTCTCAATTTTAATCTCCAAAATTAATCTTCTGTACTCAAAATATTATGATATTCACTTAGAAACTCCCTTTCCTTGAAACTTGGATTATTGTGCTCATATTTTTGAAATTTTCAAAGTTTATCTTCTAGGTATTCTTTCTCAATTCTTTTAATCTAGATGTCACTGATTTAATTTGTTTTGGAAGTTTATACAACCCAACGTTTCCTAAAGAAACTAATGCTTTCATATCAATAAATTGAGGATGGTCTTCCCACATATGATCATATTTAAAAAGGATATTTTCTTGAATTTACTTTCCATCATTTTAACTCTTATTGGCTAATGAGCTAAACCTATCATTGCTAAAGTATTAGTTTAATAAAAATCCATTCATCTAGCAAATGATTTGAGAGTATGCATCTATCCATTTTTTACACTATTAGGTTATGGCCTATCCTATTGTTGGTCCATGTATAGTTGTCCTCTCCAAACTTAACCTCCCATAGATTATTATTTTGAATGAAAGCTAATAAATATCTCATAGTTTGGGTTATTTTCCTAATACCCCCAAATTTTTCATCCATATTGGAAACTACTTTAGCCTTAAACACATAGGGGATCAACTACAATTTTAAGATTTATAATTAAAACAAAACCATATATAGCTACATCTAGGACTTGTTTGCTATATTTTATTTCATCCTTGCGTTAAAAAGAGAAATCATATTTAATTAATCATTAAAAGCAAAATTGTTTTAGCTTTAGGCCTTTATTGTTGCAAGGAGTCATAAGGAGGCATATTATTACTCCTCACATACCGTCTTGGTCATATATCCATGTGCCCACTTTCACATATCATTAAAAGTCCATGTATCAATTTTCTTTCATGCATAAATAAGTATATAAAGAGGAGATTGGTATTTAGGGACCTTCAATAATAAAGCTCAATATATAAGGAGGCCCTTAAGGTATATAGGTAATATTTGGTACATTGAGAAAAGGATATATAATATTGCTAATATATCTTATTTTTATTCTTTAATCAACCCTATAAACTTAATTAATTGAATCCTTTTATTTCAAACCCATGGTTGAGAGACACTACCTAACCTATCTCATTACCCATTAGTTGGCCATTAACCCTAACCCTTCATTGGAAGGTCATGATGACCATTCTGCATTTGAGAACCCAAAATTTAAGGATGAAGAGAAGTATTATACACCTCCAAGTTCTCTAACCCCTATCCATGATGACCAAGAAAGAGTGGTTTTTCAATCTACTATTCACATGGATTTATTTTTATAGAAGCATAGAAAAGTTGTGGAATTCTTTCTTAAGGAATATCATGATCAACTAGGAATATCTATGGGGAAGTATCACTCTTGGATTATCCCCAAAAACCTAGCTCAAAACCTTTTCCTCTAAATTAATTGGATCCAACCTTTGGATCTTTAAATGTAGATCTTAATACATTAACTTAAAGTTTCATTGGTTCAAATCCTCTATCATCACCACTTCTATAGATGTTAGGAGGAGAATCCTCCTATATTCTATGTGACATAACTCATTTTTGCATACTCTTGTAGAACTATTATAGGGTAATATGAGCTTCCCTATGTCTCAACAAGTGGGCATAAGATATACTCCTAATATTTATGTATCATAAAGTATCCCAATTTCTAATACTCATGTCAATAACCTTTATTCTAATTTCACAAGTGTGAGTATAGGTTTCACTCAAAACCCTAATCCCATAATATTTCATCCTTCATCCTCTAATATTTTTGAAGAACACAAGCTTATACTGAGAGGGGGGGTGAACAGTATAAGATAAAACTTTTCTCTTTTCTTTCCAAAGTAATAACTTAAATAATATCAATGCAATAATGAAACAATGCACAAATCACCACACACATAAGAGACAAATATTTTACGTGGAAACACCCTCTCGGGAGAAAACCACGACAAAATATTGCTTATATATTTCTTCAATAAATTTCGTGGGCACCAACCCAGAGGAGACACCAATCCCCTATACAAGTTTATGGACACCAATCCATAGGAGACACCAATCCCCTATACAATTTTATGGACACCAATCCACAGGAGACACCAATCCCCTTGCTCAATTTCATGGGCACCAACCCATAGGAGACACCAATCCCCTTGCTCAAATTTTCTCTAAAACCTGCTCATAAAACCTGCTCAAATTTTCTCCAAAACCTGCTCAAATATACTCCAAAACCTACTCATAAAACCTGCTCAAATCTGCTCAAAAACTGCTCACAAAACCTACTCAAATCTGCTCCAAAACCTATTCATAAAACCTGCTCAAATATTCTCTAGAACCTGCTCACAAAACCTGCTCAAATTTGCTCCAAAACCTGCTCACATTTGCTCCAAAACCTGCTCACATATTGCATAGAAAAATTATGATCTTCCTCTTGCATGTGCTTTTCTAATATGGTCAATAATTCCCTTATTTTCTTCTTGATTTAAATATCAAATCAACCACTTTTAAACCCTTATAACTTCTTTCAAAACATACACAATAAAGCTTAAAAATAACTCCTTATATCTCCCTTTTGAAACTTACAATATAAAGCTTTATTCTAACATCTCCTTTTTATTAAATTGCAAAAATGAAATCACAACATTACACCTTATATCTCCCCTTTTATAATTTGCAAAAATCAAATCACAACATTACACCTTATATTTCGCCTTTTATAATTTGCAAAAATCAAATCACAATATTATGCCTTATATCTCCCCTTTTATCATTTGCAAAAATCAAATCCCAATACTATGCCTTATATCTCCCCTTTTATCAAATTTAATAAAACAAAATTTATAAATACCTTGCACAACCATGGATGGGATTTGATCCCTTGACCTCTAGAAGCGTAGCGCCCTAACTTGGGCTAGTGACTAGCTGCACTAATGCAACACATGAAACCAAAAGGTGCAAAACAATATTTAATTCCTTCGACGCTTTATTTTCAATTCTTCAGCAAAACAACATCGAAGAGATTCGACCCCTTAACCTCCTGCACAACAACGCTCCACACAAGCTAGGGGACCATCTAGGCTACCCCAATGGATGGAACCAAAGGTACAAAAATAATATTTAAATCCTTCGTAGCTCTGTCTTCAACACTTCAACAAAATGACATCGAAGAGATTCGACCCCTTAACCTCTTGCAACACAGCGCCCTAGCGTGAGCTAGGCTACCAACTGGTCTAACCACTCGGTTGAGATAGAAGTGGCACGAACCAATATTTAAAGTTTTCTTTCCACTGTGACACTACCAAAACTTGCGCTCCTCTCCTCCCTCCTTCTCACTATCATTCTCCTCTCAATCTATCTTATTTGAATTGTGTGGCATTTCTCAAAGTGAACTTAGGAGCTCATATTTATATGCTTCTTCATGCACGCCCAATGAAGTTAGCCCAACATTTTTGAATATTTGAATTTTCAACCTTTTGCATGGTCGGCCCATAATATTTAATTCCCTTTTGCATGGTGCTCTTAAGGAGGTCGCCCATCATTTGAATTTTAAAACATTTAAATATTTAAACTTTTACACTATATTTAAATCCTTTGATTTAAATATAAACCTCCTTTAATATTTAAATATTAAAGCATATAAGATCACTTTTGCTTTGACAACATTAAATCATCTTTGAAGATATCTGCCTTGCACTTCAATGATAACTCATCATTTCAACCTTGAAGATATTTTTGCCTTTGACATCAACATTTCATCCTTGAAGATATTTCTGCCTTTGACATCAATGACAACTCAATATTTCCAACAATCTCCCCCTTTGTCATTGATGGCAACCCTATAATGAAACTAACCTTTACTAAATAGGATCACAAGTTGCTCCCCTGACTAGCTGCTCCCCCTTACTAAAAACTCTCCCCCTTTGACATCAATGGCAAAGGCTCCTTGGGGCTTGTAAGATAAATCACTTGACAATGCCCCCCACTCCCTGCTCTTCTTTGAGATGTTCAATTATGAGATGGGAGTGAAATTACTCCCAACTTACTTTTGAGATACTCAAAGGTCTCCTTTGGAAGTGGCTTGGTAAAGATGTCAGCAATATGTTCCTTTGTAGCAATGTATTCCAACTTGACTTGTTGATCAGTCACTTGCTCTCTCAAAAAGTGATACTTGATCAAAATGTGCTTGGTCCTTGAATGCATCACCAGATTCTTTGAAATATTGATCGCACTTGTATTATCACAAAGTATGGAGATAGGATGATCATGCTCTACTTTGAAATTGCTTAAGGTTTGTTTCATCCATAAAACCTGAGTGCAACAAGTAGCTGTTGCAATGTACTCTACCTCTATAGTAGATAAGGACACTGATGCTTGTTTTTTACTTAGCCAAGAGACCAAATAGTCTCCAAGAAAAAATGCTCCTCCACTTGTGCTTTTCCTGTCATCCACACTGCCTACCCAATCTGCATCTGTATATGTAGTGAGAGTGAAATTATCACATCTAGGATACCATAGTCCAAAATCCATAGTTCCTTTTAGATACTTGAGGATTCTTTTTACTTCCTATACATGTGTTTCCTTTGGTGCAGCTTGAAATCTTACCACCAATCCGATTGCCTGCATTATATCTAGCCTTGTAGTTGTGACATATAGTAAAATTCCAATCATGGATCTATACAAGGTTTTATTAGCCTCAAGAGACTCATCATATTTACTTAACTTACATCCTATAACCATGGGGGTACTCACAGGATTGCAATCCTCCATCCTAAATTTTTTCAACATTTCTTTTACATACTTGGTTTGAGAGAGAAATATACCTTTATCTGATTGTGAGATTTGCAAACCAAGAAATAAGGATAGCTCACCAAGCATTGACATCTCAAATTCACTTTGCATACATTTTGCAAATTTTTGATACATCTTGTTGTTACTGCCTCCAAAAATGATGTTGTCCACATAGACTACTATAATTAACTGATCATTTCCTTCATTTTTTATGTATATATTGCTATCAACTATACCTTTTCTGAAACCTTGTTCTTGGAGATATTTATCCAACCTTGAGTACCAAGCCCTAGGGGCTTGCTTTAGTCCATAGAGAGCCTTCTTCAATTTGCACACATAATCTAGCTTGTCTGTCAGGCTGAAACCATCTGGTTGCTCTATGTAGACTTCTTCTTCTAGGTAACCATTAAGAAATGTTGATTTTACATCCATTTGGTACACTTTGAAGTTTTTGAAGCTTGAGAAGGCCAAGAACATTCTTATGGCCTCAATATGAGCAATAGGAGCAAATGTCTCTTCAAAATCAATTCCCTCTACTTGTGCATAGCCTTTGCACACAAGTCTTGCTTTGTTTTTGACAACCTGGCCATCTTCATTCAACTTATTTCTATAGACCCATTTGGTGCCAATTACGTTCTTGTCTTTTGGATGCGGGACAAGTTCCCAAGTCTCACTTTTCTCTATTTGATCTAACTCTTCTTCCATTGCCTCAATCCAATATTTATCTTCACTTGCTTCATTGAAATTCTTTGGCTCAACTTTAGATAGCAAAGAGAAGTTGGCATGTTCACCTGTTCCTATTATTTTCCTTCTTGTTTGTCTCTCATCTAGATTCCCAATAATCAAATGGTGGGGGTGTTGGGGGGTGCTTTTTTTTTTTTTTCTTTTTTTTTTTTCTTCCTCCTCTTTTTTCTCCTTCTCTCTAGAACACATCTGTGGGGTTTTTTTTTTTTTTTTTTTCTCTCCTCTTTTTTTTTCTCTTCCCTTTTTTGGGGTTTTTTTTTTGTTTTTATTTGTGTTTGGGGGGGGGTAGGGGGGGACCCCCTCACCCCTAGGAAAAAAATTACCCAAAATTTTCTCTTCTCGTCTAATGTAGCATTTGCTTCCAAAAATTTTGAAGTACTTCATAATAGTTGGTCTTCCCTTCCAAAGCTCATATGAGGTTTTGTGGTGATTTACTCTTACTTGAGCTCTATTGATGATATAAATAGTTGTATGAATTACCTCTCTCCAAAAAGCATCAAAAATCTTAGACTCATTTAGCATAGCCCTGGCCATACCTTGAACAGTCCTGTTCTTTCTTTCAACTACACCATTCTGTTGTGGAGTTCTTGTTGTTGAGTATTATCTCTTGATTCCATGTTGTTCACAAAATTCTACAAATTCATTTGAGGTGAATTCACCTCCTCTATCTGATCTTAGACACTTGATATTTTTGCCTGTTTCATTTTCTACAAGTACCTTGAATGCCTTGAATCTTTCAAATGCTTCTGATTTTTCTCTCAAGAATGTTACCCAAGTCATTCTAGAATAATCATCAATAAACAACATGAAATAATTCTCACCTTGTAAACTCTTTGTCCTTGTAGGGCCACATAGATCAGTGTGAATTAGCTCCAAAGGCTTGGATGAAGAGAACTCCTTTGATTTGAAACTTGATCTTGTTTGCTTACCATGTTGGCATTGTGCGTAAATTGTGCTTGGGGGTTTTGCTATCTTGGGAAAATATTTGACTGCCTATTTGTTGCTTATTTTCACTATGTTGTCGAAGTTTAGGTGGCCCATTCTCCTATGCCATAACCAACTCTCATCTTCTTGTGATAAAAAATATTTTTTCTCCCTTAATTTTTCTCAACATGTAGAGATTGTTTGTAGTTCTACTAGCATCTGCAATAAGCTTTCTTATCTTGGATTTCTTGATCTCACATCCATTTGGGTGAAATGTGAGTGTGTGCCCTTGATCACATAGTTGACTTACACTTAGTAGATTGTGCTTTAACCCTTCAACATATAACACATTCTCTATCCTTGATCTTCCATTATCTAGACTCAGGGTTCCTTTTCCAACAATATTGGCAGAAGCATTATCACCAAATTTCACTGTGCCTCCATTTATTTCCTTGAGAGAGAGAAATTTGCTTTTATCACCTGTCATATGGCTTGAACAACCACTATCAATGTACCACTGATTTCCTTCATTTTGCACATGAAGAGTCATTTGTACCAACATAGATTTCTCCTTTTCTTGTTCCATTTTCTTTCTCCAACATTTGGAGGACATATCCTTTTGAATAGTTTGACCTTCCTCTTTCTTGCTTGATTTTGGAAGTTTAGAAAACACTATTCTACACCATTTGGCTTTATGCCCAAAATTATTACATTTGTAACAAATGATATTGTAATCCATGAGAGGTGCAAATGAATTGAAATTTCTTTTGGTGAAACCATAATCATTCTTAGCACGGACCCTACAATTTATAGCTTTATGACCAAATTGATTGCATGAAAAACAATAACCATGGAAGAAATATTGAAACCTGTTTGATTGCCTTGGAGGATATGGTCGCATGGTTCTCTCATTATTGTTTCTATGATTGACTTTGGTCCATGATGAATCTTTGTTTTCCTCCTTCTTGATGCTTCCACTTCTCAATGCATTAGCATAGGTTTTAGGCTCTTCTTCACTTATTTTCTTTGATGCCTCTATTTCTTTTGAGCTTGATTCCCCCTTTTGTTTCTTTTGTCCTTCTTCAAACCCAAGTCCAGTATTTATAATTGAAGATCTCTGTGCTTTGATAATGTCACCCATGATTTTTGAGATTTTCTCAAACCCATGTAGCTTACCATTAGATTCTTCCACTTCCATCCTTAGAGAGATAACTTTATGTTCCAGTTTTCACATTCCAACTCTTTTGCCTTTAACTGCTACGCCATACCTTCTTCAATTTGCCTTGCCTCTTCGATTTTAACTTTCAAGTCAATGAGTTCTTGCAACAACTTTGCCTTTGTCTTCTCATCCTCTTGTACTTGAGTCTTCAATATTGAGTTCTTCTTTCTAAGCCTTTTCAACTCTTCAAGAGCAATGACAAGTTCCTCTTCTATGTCAACCATGGCTTCTTCTTCATTTTTTGAATCTTTCTCTTCTTCTTGGTCTTTGACAATAGGAGCATCTTCTTTCTCTTCTATGCTTATTATGGCTTCTTTTTCATTTTTTGGATTTTTCTCCTTTTCTTGGATTTCAATAATAGGAGTATTTTCTTTCACCTCCATGGCCATGTGTGTTCTTGTAAGATCTTCCTTCAAGTTGTTTAGGCTTTTATGAAGGAACCCGCTCTGATACCAATTGAAGAACACAAGCTTATACTGAGAGGGGGTGAACAATATAAGATAAAAATTTTCTCTTTTCTTTCCAAAGAAATAACTTCAAATAATATCAATGCAATAATGAAACAATGCACAAATCACCATACACATAAGAGACAAATATTTTACGTGGAAACACCCTCTCGGGAGAAAACCACGATAAAATATTTCTTATATATTTCTTCAATAAATTTCATGGGCACCAACCCATAGGAGACACCAATCCCCTATACAAGTTTGTGGACACCAATCCATAGGAGACACCAATCCCCTTCTCAAGTTCATGGACACCAATCCATAGGAGACACCAATCCCCTTGCTCAAGTTCATATAAAACCTACTCATAAAATTGCTCAAATATGCTCCAAAACCTTCTCACAAAACCTACTCAAATCTACTCCAAAACTTGCTCACAAAACTTGCTCAAATCTGCTCCAAAACTTGTTCATAAAACCTGCTCAAATCTACTCCAAAACCTGCTCAAATCTGCTCCAAAACCTGCTCACATCTTGCACAGAAAAATGATGATCTTCCTCTTGCATGTGCTTTTCTAATCTGGTCAATAATTCTCTTATTTTCTTCTTGATTTAAATATCAAATCAACCACTTTTAAACCCTTATAACTTCTTTCAAAACATACACAATAAAGCTTAAAAATAACTCCTTATATCTCCCTTTTGAAACTTACAATATAAAGCTTTATTCTAACAACATCTCCTTTTTATTTAAATTGCAAAAATGAAATCACAACATTACACCTTATATCTCCCCTTTTATAATTTACAAAAATCAAATCACAACATTACACCTTATATCTCCCCTTTTATAATTTGCAAAAATCAAATCACAATACTATGCCTTATATCTCCCCTTTTATCATTTGCAAAAATCAAATCCCAATACTATGCCTTATATCTCCCCTTTTATCAAATTTAATAAAACAAAATTTATAAATACCTTGCACAGCCATAGATGGGATTTGATCCCTTGACCTCTAGAAGTGCAGTGCCCTAACTTGGGCTAGTGACCAGCTACACTAACGCAGCACATGAAACCAAAATGTGCAAAACAATATTTAATTCCTTCAGTGCTTTGTTTTCAATTCTTCAGCAAAATGACATCAAAGAGATTCGACCCCTTAACCTCCTACATAGCAGTGCTCCACACAAGCTAGGCAACCAATTGGGCTACCCCAGTGGATGGAACCAAAGGTGCAAAAATAATATTTAAATCCTTCGTAGCTCTATCTTCAATTCTTCAAAAAAATGGCATCGAAGAGATTCAACCCCTTAACCTCTTGCAACATAGCGCCCTAGCACAAGCTAGGCTATCGACTGGTCTAACCACTCGGTTGAGATAGAAGTGGCATGAACCAATGTTTAAAGTTTTCTTTCCACTATGACGCTGCCAAAACCCATGCTCCTCTCCTCCCTCCTTCTGTTGCTCTCTGCTCAATCGATCTTATTCGAATTGCTTGGAATTCTTCAAAGTGAACTTAGGAGCTCATATTTATATGCTTCTTTATGTGCACCCAATGAAGTCGGCCCAACATTTTTGAATATTTGAATTTTCAACCTTTTGCATGGTCGGCCCATAATATTTAATTCTCTTTTGCATGGTGCTCTTAAGGAGGTCGCCCATCATTTGAATTTTAAAATATTTAAATATTTAAAATTTTACACTATATTTAAATCCTTTGATTTAAATATAAACCTCCTTTAATATTTAAATATTTATTTAAATATTAAAGCATATAAGATCACTTTTGCTTTGACAACATTAAATCATCTTTGAAGATATCTACCTTGCACTTCAATGATAACTCATCATTTCAACCTTGAAGATATTTCTGCCTTTGACATCAACATTTTATCCTTGAAGATATTTCTACCTTTGACATCAATGACAACTCAATATTTCCAACATTTTTCATCTCAAATGCCTTGATGATAAGTGATACGATACCAATCTCATCATCATACACCCAAGTGTATCAAAATCCTTATGCCAATTATCAAATTTCTCCTATCCCTGGTACATACCTTGTGCACCATGAGATCCTATTTTTTTAGAACTTCAAACTTTAACCTCTCAACTAGAGCTATTGAAACAACAAATGATCATTATCCAAGGATTTTCTTCTAGTCACAAGTATTCTTATGTTTAATTGTGCAACCATCCCTTAGATACTTTTGTAACTAGCCACCTTTACCTCCCAACTTTGAAAATTCTAAGTTTCAAATGTGGAAAGGAAAGGAAGATGTTGTCAACCACCTTAGGTTGTTTTGAACTACTTGTAGCAATATTTCTTATTATAAAGTATTGCTACTCAAGATATTTTCCAAGAATATTAGTGGCCCCATATTTGAGTGGTACTACTAAATATTGAAGCATTCCATTAAATTATTGAGAGACCTTGTTAATATGTTTTTCAAGAAATTCTCCATCTATATTGAGAAAAAGGTCATAGTTAGTAACCTATACCAAATCAAGTAGTCTAAAGATGAGATTTTATCAACTTCTTATCAAGATAGCAGGCCTTAGTAGGGATGCTCCAAAATTTCCCTCCACTTGGAGATATTTTAGACATCTTTATAGGTAACGTCAATGAGCAGTTGACATTCTATTTAGAAATTACCAATGTATCCTCTTTCAAAGATACAATTTACATAGCCAAAAGAGTAGAGACTACCCTTATCAAAAGTGGACAATTAAAAACTAAATCCCATAAGGAAGAAGATAAGTCTTCCTCTAACTTGAAAGTGTATTACAAAAATAAATATGTAGATGATGGAGTTATAGACTCATTACAAACCAACAATGTTAGTGCTATAAAAAATCTTCAAAAGCTTGTAGTAGGGAAGCTACAACAACCAAAAATTAAGAGGAAGTACTCTTGACTGGATTAACCTCTTTTAGTAATCCTAGATCAACTCTTGAAATCCAAAATAGTGGAGCTTATACTTGTTAAACCTTTAGAAACTTAAAGGAAAAAACTTGAATGGTTTCATCATAATGAAGAATGCACCTTCCATCACATTAAATATCATGCATTTGATAAATGCATGAGCTGTAGAAACCTAATCCAAGACCTAATTGAGAAAGTTCAAGTTGTTCTCAATAGTTTTAACTCTCAACCTTCTTCTAACCAAGACCTTTAAATGTTTTAAAATCAACTACCTAATCATAATCAAAATAAAAAAATAGCAAATAATGCTCACTACAAGAAAATCCTATCTCTAAACCAAATAATGGTTAGGATTATTCATTCTTATAATCATATCTCTCATATTTGTGTTGTAACTAGACAACAATCCAAGAATCCTTCATTTGATCAACCTTCAAGACACCCTTTGGACCTTTGTAGAAAAATTAATTCTCTCCCTGAAGGACCTCCACTAATAATCTAATTAGGAGATAAGACTAAGGGCACTTTTGATTTGATTCATCAGATTGGAGTACCCCAATTAAAATTTCCCTTCTTGAGCTTCTCAAGACCTCTTCGACCCATAGAGACATATTACTCAAAATTTTAAGTGAATAGATCATTCATCAAGACCTTAACCTAAATGATATCACTTTCATAGTGGGATCCATTGGGGTTAACCATGCAACTATATAATTATATCAATATGATAACCATTAATACTCCATGGTTAAAGATCTCCCATTATATATCATAGGCCGTATTAATGATAGGTTCATCTAGCAGATACTAGTATGAGATTCTAAAAAAGGCATACAAAGGTGCTAGCCTTGAATTTTTTCCTTCTAGGATCACCTACACTTGGGTGGGAGAGTGCTACTGCTAAATTATTGTTGTGACTAAATTTTGGGTGTAATTTTTTATCTTTAATGGGAGATTTGGGTTCACCAAGGGATTTATAGATTCCCTAATCTAGTTTAATGTATTCAATTTAGCAAATACCTAGTTTGTGTTCTATGCTAGATACTAATATTCAATATGAGGATGCAGTGCAATGTGAAAAAAAGAGTGCATACGAAAAAGGCTAATACATGCAAGTTTTTTTGGATGTGCTAACCAACATAGGGGTAATGAAAGATAATTCTATTTATTTATTTTCTTGAAAGCAAAAGTGTAAGATAAATGTAAACACATAAATTAGTCTAATATAATGCTACATGCAATATTTATTTTAGATGCTTAAGGAAGTAAGATAAATTCTAAACTAAGTTGTAGATTATTTTAATTTTATCTTTTCTTTATATGCTAAAAAGAGGAAGCAACAAAGTAGACAAGGGAAAAATAGTTTATGCTATGAATTTAAATATGGAGGATCAAGAGTACTTACCTATTTTGACATATGATTTGAATACAATGTTTGGAATCAAATACACCTTTTGATAAAATATGCTAATTGGAAGCCTTTTAGTTGGTGGATTTGTACAAAACCTATGAAGTAGACCAAAAAATAGGGATATTATAATTTGAGGGTTTGCCAAACAACAAGAAGACTATTTATTCCTAGTTTACACAATCAGACCCTATGTTTATACAAAATTTAGGTCACCTTGCCTTGGATGTGGATGTTGAGTGATCTATGATGAATATGCTAGTTGGAAGTATTCTAGTTGATAAATTCATGAATGTTACTGAAATATCTTAATAGAAAATAGATTTAAAATTAAAAACCTAATATATTGCTAAAATGAAACACATAGTGAATCTGATTGGGCTAGATGCTAGAGGGACTAGAAATATAAGGTTTCTTAGACATTTGGCAAATACGCCAACCAAAGTTGTAATAACTAGTAGATTTGTTAAGATGAATAAAATGGGTTGATGATGAATAGGATAGAGAATAAGGACTAATGAGTAGCCAATATAGTTCATAGGGTGCTAATTCTTCTAGGCTAGATTTTGAGGTCCAAAAAGATCTAGGATCTCTTAGAGTTGTGAATATTCCACCTATAGTAATTATTGGTATATTCAATCTTTGGATTGGAAAAAGGTGAACAATGATAATATTGCTAGGATAAGGGTGTAGTGACTCATGGAAAATACACCACCTAAACAAGGTATAGGTGATAAATAAGTTTAGTCCCATTACAGGCTATTGAATCTAGTCATGAGGAATCTATGAAAACCCTCTGTTAGTGTAGTAAATATTTTGGTAGTTATTCTTTTCTTGTAAACCTTTTAGGATACCTATAGAATCAAAGAAATGTAAACTTGTAATAATAACAATGATGATTAAATCTAGATACTAAGAGTATATAAAAGCATGATATGAATTTGGATTTTTAAAACATTAATTATAATTAACATAAAATCATGATGCATAATAGAAGAATATCAAAAGGATTTTTAATGCGAGATACCCATTTCTTTCCTTTAGAGCTAAATCGTTGATGAATCCATAGATTATTTTTAATAGCACTTTGTTATGCTCAGATGATTTTTAATTTTAGTAGCATTTCATTGCTAAAATTGTGTGTCTTCAATTGTTACCCCAAGGGGACAATTTATAGACATTAGCCCTCCTAGGGTTTCCCAAGTGGGAGGTGCGAGGAGGCTAGCATGCTAGCTACTTGAATGGTTGACAAGGTACTTTGGATGTTGATTGTAGCCTACAATCAATTCCCATTTAATTTTGAGTTTTATTAGGGCACTTAAGGAGGTGGAATGGAGTCCATATTCTTCCTTCCTAATTCAATGATCATCTATGCTTGCAAAAGGGCAGTCAAGTGATATTTCTGCCCTGACAAGCCACTGTAGGTATAACTTTGAGTTTTATTTTTTGGGTGCAAATATGCTACCTATACAAATACACCAATGAGTATATTTGCAATTAGGTGTATTAATTCTCCTAACTATTAGAGGTCAAATTTTGTGGAGGATGAAGGAATTTGAAATTTTTATGAATATGCCAGACTAAAAGTGTATTTAATCCTTAGCAAATTTTCTCTGAGTTAGGGTATTTACCATTTCTAGTTTTTATCTATAATTTTTGGGATTGGATTAATTTTTTGGAGAATATTATTTTATTTGGTACATACAAATGCATCCCCATGGTACCTTTATGGTAAAATTGTAAATATGTAATAGTTTAGGTGAATGATTTATATTTCCCCTTTATGTAAGTGTCTATGTGTAGGATATGTACAAGTTTCATGTAAGTAAGAGTGCAAGTGTATGTTGAGCTATTGTGCACAAATGTCATGTATGTAAGTGTGCATATATGTACAAACTACTACAATGATAGTGAAAACAATAAAATAACCACAAATTGTTGCTACCCACATGCTATAGGTGAGTTGGAGAGGGTAGGGCAATCCTCTAAGGGAGGTCCCTGGTTTGAATCTCCACCCTACCAAACGCAAATTAGGTACCCAAAATCCAATTGATAATGTTGGTGCGGTCAGGTATGGGCATGACTCCTGGGTGATTTTGATGGTGTAGAACCCCCTATTCATGGTTTCTCAGACCAAGGTGACCCAACAAGGGATTTTTTGCTAAATTAAAAAAAAACACAAATGTTGTTGTATCAATGATGGTAGTGGAACAACCATAGGCATCAATTGTTGGTAATATTATTGCAATGGAACCAATAATAGATTATGGGGTTTGTAGAAGTGTTAGATATTGACTTCATGTAGAATTGTAGAAGTCAACTTAGGGTTTCTAGTGGTCACTACACACCCTTTGGATTAAATATTTGGTCAACATGTTTATGGTTAGAGGAAATGGCAATTGTGGAATAGACAACTCAAAATATTTTCTTTCTTCATGTTGATGATGGGTCAGATTCCTTAAATTGGGTCACCATTTACTTGAAAAAAATTAGGCTTATTGTTTGCAAGTCAGGTAAAACTTACAAAAATGTTGATGGAAGAGTATAAGGAGTATCTTTTTGCTCATTGGCCAAAACTAGGTTCTCATGATGGAAAGACAAATACTTTTTTGAGGAGGTTGAAAAGATTGATGTTAATTATTTGGGTGGTTTGAAGACATATATACATAATTCTAGATGGCTCTTGGTATATTCAAAAGCTAGGAAAAATTAATTTTATGGCTTTACCCCTAGTGGGATCAGAATGGAGGGAGAGGGTGAGAGTAGGTCTATTGTAGGAGCAAGTCTACAACAAAATAACGATAAATAATTGAGTCTAGAAATTGATCTTAGAGCTTATGATTCAATAAAAGGAGTAGGATAAAATTATAGGGACCCACAAAAACACCATTTTGACATAAGGGATCATTCCTAATTGCATGCTTTCTATGGGAAGCAAAAAAACCTAGATCTCCATTTTGAGCTATAATCAAAGAGAGGTAAAATCTTCATACCTGATGCTTTGGTTGACCTAAGTATTGAGCAAGGAGTTATGAATATTATGGGTTGATTTATTGGAACTTGAAAAGACCTTGATGCAATCAAGAAATGGGCTACTGCTAAATGGTGATCCAGGCCACATGGATATCATGGTAATACCGAAGGGGTTTTGTATGCTTAAACTTAACTAGTGAAGAATATAATAAAATACTCTAGGGAGGCCCATAGTTTTATGGATTTCAGGGAATTTTCTTACAATAGTGGAGCCTAGACATTGATCATAAAATCCAAAGCTTCACCCAAGCACCGATTTGAATGATATTTCTAGGTCTACCCTTTTAAAACTAGAATGAGAATTTTTTTAAAAGTATCATAAAGGAAATATGGTACCTTATTTCTATTGATCCTACCACCAGGGATTTCTCATGACTTATTTATATAAGAATCTATATAAATATGGTATGGAGGAGTTACCTAGTTCAATTAGATTGGTTTTAAAGCTTGGGGTATAGAATCAAACTATAGAATATGAAAAAACCCTGGTCAAATGCAAAAGTTGTAAGACATTAGGACACTCAACTAATACATGCTCTACTCACAAGAAATCAATCCAAAATCAAAAATTTTGGCAAAAGAAGTAAAATGAATGTGAGAACTACAAGCAGGATAGGGATATAGGGGATAAAATTATTGAGAACAATAGAAAGGGGATCCTTAATCACTTGGTAGAACTAGTTCAATAGGAAGTAACCAAGGTCAATTTTTGGAAGAAAATCAAGAGGTTCATATTAGAAAATCCTCTTCATAGATTTATGAATTTTTAGTTTCAAATTCCTTTGCTTAGCTAGACTTAGTAATGACTGATCTATTCCCCCCAAACACAATGAAATGAATAAGGAAGAAAACAAGTAGTTAATTGTCTATTTTGATTCAAATGAAGAAGGCCATACCCTCCCACAAAAACTTTAACCTATGATGATGGAAAATGGTCTAAAAATATGGGGAATTTAGAATTTTTAGGTCTAACCCTAAGCCAATAAACTAGGAATAAAAATAAAATAGGGATTGATGTAGGAGTGGAAATGAAACATGGAAGGCAAACAAATTAGGAGATTAGAGAATGAGAAACTATGGCTAAAATTGCAAATGGAACCCAAAGTAGCTTATCCTAGGGTAGAGGGAAAATATTACCCAAAATAATTAAGAAATAAAACTACTCTTTTGGAACACAATGAGACTCAATGTATTTTACAATCAAATATTGGGTAATGGGATCTTAGAGATCATTGAGAACCATTGCAACCTAATGCAATCCCTACAAAAGGAGATTAGGTAGTTTGTGGGTAAAGCAAAAAAGAATCTCAAGGAAATCATTGAAGCTTCAAAGCTTATGGTCAATGGGCACCTCTAGTTTACTATTTTTCTATATTGTAGGAGGTGGTTTACTTAATTGGTTTAGTATGATACTACTTATGCTTTGATGGTCTATTTCTAAACCTTGTTAGTAGTTGTTTTGTATGTATAGAATGTGAAAAGAGTGTTTGTATTATAACCTTCTTTTTTCATTATAGATATTTTGTGAAGTTGTATTTCTGAGCATATTGTTTAATCTTTGACTACTATGTAAAAGGTTTGAAAATATTTCAACATCCCTTCTCAAGACTTAATAAAAAGTGTGTATATATGCAATGTGAGGATGTGCGTAAGTCTTCTATATTAAGAGTGCATGTAGAAGAGTAAGAGTCATGTAGAAGTAATGCAAGTGTCATAGAGTCAAGTATACATGTAATAAGAGAGTGAATATTCTAGTATAAAAGTGGCAAGATGAGAAGCCAAAGGTCAAGAATAGAAAAATTTGCAACTCCTAGATATGTGAGGAGTGCAATAGAAAAATATTGAAGAGTCATATTCTATGTCTATATTATGGAGATAAAGCTCCATACATTGTATTGGGAAAATAATTTGTAAGAGATCACCAACAAGCATTTATAAGATTGAAGCTTTATTTACAAATTTTGAGCAATTTTATTGTAAGTTCTTCATGCTTGTACATTAATGATTTTGGTCATTTACATTCATATTTGCTAGTATAGTGAGTGACATTTACTTTATATTGGCCTGGATATATATTTGATTGCTCATATATATTTAATTCTACTCTTGATTATTGATATTACAACCTAAAATATTATGGTTTAATTATATTGGAACCTATGATAATTTGAGATAGTTAGGATTAAAGCCAACATAATTGTTATGGTTAGTTTGGTATTTTTATCTATTTTCTTCGAATATTGATGTAAAATAAGTGATATGATTTAGGTATCTATATTTTCCACATTTTTGGTGCATTTTAATTTTTAATAAATGCATCAAAAATAATTATAAATGCCTGTGATTTTTAGAGAATTGTGATGAATAGACTTTGATTAATCAATATAGGGCAAAAAAAAAAAATTGTTTGCAGGAGAAGCAAAAAAATTTCCAAGCTTTTACTATATTATTTTCTTGTTATAGTTGGTGAAAGGTTCTAAATTAGATCTTACCCCCAACCAGGGTGTCCCATAAAGTTTCTAAGGGATACAATTGAGTCATAAAGGAAATCAAATAGGTTGGATGAGAGATAAACAAAAGAAAAATGACATGATTAAGGTTAAATAGGGTATAAGGTTGTGGGTAAAAGTAATTTTTACCATGTACAAGGGAGAAAAAGTGCTATGGATAAAATAGAGGGTTTGTAGAATGGTGTAGCAGAGATATACAATCCACAGGCTATATAGAGTGCAAGGTGGAGTAGGCCCAATTGGGGCCTTGATACATGTATGGACTTTTTCCATCCATTTTTTTCTAAATGTTTGTCTTTTTACTTTTGGGATGTCGCGGTCAATATATTTGTCCCACATGCAAAAATACACAATCTCGAATATGCTATGAAAGTGATATATTAAATATTTTTGCAGGTCAATGGATTCATATTTTTTCCATGAATTCATGAATTGACAAATTCACTTTTAATTGGCAAATTTGCTAAAAACTTAGAATTTTAAAGGTTGGTTTATTTTTGTGGATAAATATAACTATTGTTGTCTATATTTCTTGGTTGTAGGTGTTAGATGTATTATATTACCAAGATCCATGCCCTTGTATATTAATATCCATAGTGGCAATGATGTCATCGATGGATTGAGACATGTTAGATGGAATGGGTCTAGTGCATTTAGCAACGATATCCACTATTGAGTTCGATCATGCCCTCTTTATTGCTCTAGTAGAGAGTGTTGAGCAAGGTGCAGCAACAGTATTGTCATTGTTGTCAACACAGTCAGATAGATCTGTTGATGCAATGGACAGGAAGTTCAAAAGCTATTCAGATGCAGAAGACAGGAGTTCAAAGGTTACTCAGAGTATGTACAGTGATTTTCCAAGAAGACCGAAGTGGCCCATATGCAAAAGATCAAAGAAAAAGACAAGTAAGAAAAGTGTCACGATATCACGACATATACAATAGGCAAGAAAAACTGTCACGATTTCGTGACATGTTGGAAGAGAGAGAAAAAGTAGAAAAAATTGTCACGATTTCGTGACATGTTGGAAGAGAAAAAGGCAAGTGGAAAAACTGTCACGATTTCGTGACATGTTGGAAGAGAGAGAAAAGTAGGAAAAATTATCATGATTTTGTGACATGTTGGAAGAGAAAAAGGCAAGTGGAAATCGCGATTTTGTGACATGTTGGAAGAGAAAAAAGTAGGAAAAAATGTCATGATTTCGTGACATGTTGGAAGAGAGAGAAAAAGTAAGAAAAACTGTCACGATTTCGTGACATGTTGGAAGAGAAAAAGGCAAGTGGAAAAACTGTCACGATTTCACGACATGTTGGAAGAAAAAGAGAAAGCAGAAAAAGTGTCATGATTTCGCGACAAGTTCGAAGAAAGAGAACAAGTAAGAAAAGTGTCATGATTTCGTGACATGTCACATTTTTGCGACTAAAATAGGAGAGAGAAAGTAAGTTGGAAAAGTGTCACGATTTCGTGACATGTCGCATTTTCACGACTAAAATAGGAGAGAGAAAGTAAGTTTGAAAAGTGTCACGATTTCGCGACATGTCGCATTTTCATGACAAAAGAAAGAGAGGAAGCGTACGAAAGAAGTCGAGATTTCGTGACAAAAGCAGAAAGCAAGACTTTGGAAGTAGAAGTGTCATGATTTCATGACAAAAGCAAAGAAGTAAAGTACGAAAGTAGAAGTGTCATGATTTCATGACAAAAGTAGAGAAGAAGACTTTGAAGGTAGAAGTGTCACGATTTCGTGACAAAAGCAAAGAAGTAAAGTATGAAAGTAGAAGTGTCATGATTTCATGACAAAAGCAAAGAAGAAGACTTGAAGGCAGAAGTGTCATGATTTATGACAAAAGCAAAGTCGAAGTCTATGGAAGTAGAAGTGTCATGATATCATGACAAAAGAATAGAGAAAGCGTACGGAGGCGAAAGTGTCACGATATCGTGACATGTATTTTTGTGGGCCAAAGCTAAGAGAAAGAGCAAGGAGAAAAAGTGTCACGATATCGTGACATGTAGTATTTTCACAGGTCCGATGCAAAGAGAAAGAGAGAGAAAGAAAAAGTGTCGTGATATCGTGACATGTATTTTTGGGGCCAAAGCAAGGAGAAAGAGAGAGAAAGTGAAAGTGTCACGATATCGTGACATGTATTTTTGTGGTTGAGTTGAAGCCGATGAAGACCGATGACAATCGACTAAAATTAGGGTTTACAGTTGTCATGAAAGCCGACTAAGATTAGGGTTTATAATCGACTAAGATTAGGGTTTTCATCATAAAAATTTGTTATAAAAGGAGGGTTGTTTGGAGATTTGAGGTGTATGTTGAATGTGTGCGAAATACGGTCGTTGTGCATAGAGAGCAAGTCATGTCGAATGATGCTAAGTGCAAAATTTGCAAAGAGAGCAGAGTGCACAAAAGGGAGAAGATGATCGTGAAGTTTGATTGTAACGAAGCAGAGTGTGCGAAGTGATGGTGCAGAGAGAGCAGAGTGCATAGAGAATGCAAAGGTGAAGAAGACTAGTCAGGGTCTTGCAAAAGCAAAGGTATCTTACTGTTAAACCTATAGATTCAAATTGAAGTCCAGGTTGGTGCTTGGCATTAGGGGTTGGTGCTCCTTCTAGTTGGTGGTAAATTAGGGGTTGGTGCTCCTTCCAGTTGGGTAAATCAGGGGTTGGTGCTCCTTTCTGTTGGTACAGATAAATTAGGGGTTGGTGCTCCTTCTAGTGTGTTGGTAAATTGATTGTAAAGTTGGTGCTTTGCAAAGGCTGGATTTGGATGGTAGTCCAAGCAGTCAATTTTTGAGGAGTAGCCACATTGGTGAACCTCATTAAATCTTGTGTTGTGTGATGCTCTTTTGTTATACTTGTTGTATCTAGTAATAAGTGTTAATTATTGTAGTATTAAGAACTATAAAGTTAAGTTTAAAGAGCTACACTGATTCACCCCCCCTCTCAGTGTCATTGTGAGACTAACAATTGGTATCAGAGCTAAGTTCCTGTACAAGCTTAACCAGCTAGGGTGATCTTGGAAGTAACACAATGGCAGGTGGTGAAGGCTTCTCATCAAACAAAGCACCATTGTTTGACGGATCTAATTACGCATTCTAGAGAATCAGGATGCAGACATATCTCTATGCTTTGGGATACGACATCTGGGATTCAGTAGTTAGTGGATACACAATACCCATCACTCCTCCAAAAGAGGTTGACGAAAAGAAACTGTTTGAAAATAACTCAAAAGCAAAGAATGCTCTCATGTGCGGATTAGCAGACAGTGAACTAGTAAAGATCATGAGCTGTAAAATGGCAAAAGAGATATGGGACAAACTGAGGAGTATTCATGAAGGAGACGATAAGATCAAGGAGGCCAAGTTAGAGACACATCGAGCTCAGTTCGAAGCATTAAATATGAATGACGATGAAAACATTGAGGCATATATGCTGAGAGTTAATGGAATCATTAATGCGATCAGAGGACTCGACGAGGATATCGAAGACTCTACCATCGTGAAAAAGGTATTAAGATCTCTTCCTCAAAGGTTTGATTCTAAAGTCTCAATGATAGAAGAAGCTAAAAATCTAAATTATTTTAGTATAGATGAGATGTATGGTTCTTTGACTGCATATGAGATGAGGATAGGAAGATCTAAACCCACAGATAGAGAAGCGGCTTTTAAAGCCCTTAAGAATAAAAATGCAAAACAAGAGTCCGAGGAAGAAGAGACATCAGATGAAATGGAAGCAAACTTTGTTAGAAAACTAAAAAGGGGAAAAGGAAAATACAGAGGAAAGCTACCGCTTAAATGTTTCAACTGTGGAGGCATTGGGCATTTTGCGACTAAATGTCCACTTAATGAGAAGAACAAAAATGATGAAGGATCGCACCAAGAAAGAAGTGACTGGAAGAAGAAAATGAATTTCAGAAAAGGCAACTTCAAGAAGAAAAGTTTCATCTCCAGGAATGCCAGTTCATCAGAAGACAGCTCCGGTGAGGATTCTGAAGAGGAAACAGGTGAAGCTCTTTTCATGGCATTTGAAGAAGTAAAATCAGAAAAGGAAGAAGGAGTGAACTCTGAAGTATGTGGTGAAAACCCTGAGGCTGAAGTAGATCTAGAAGGTGAGTTGATCTCTGCACTTGAAGAGTGGAAGATAGAAAGGAAAAAGAATAAGAAAATTTCAAGAAAGCTTGAGGATGCAAATGAAATCATAACCAGTTTGAAAGTACAGATAGAAGAATCCAAGAAAATCTTCGAAGATCTCGAAGTGCAAATAACCATGAAAATAGATTATTGCAGCAAGCTAGAAGAAGAGATTGTTGGTTTAAGAATGCAGCTAGAAGAGATGAATAAGAAAATTAGTTGTTATCACAAACGTGAAGAAAGTTCTATGAAGTTGGATAAGATCATAAATGACCAAAGGCCTGCAGGCATCAAATTTGGTCTGGGTTTCATCGAAGGAGAATCATCAAATGGATCAAAGGCCAAAAATGTAGAATCCATAAAGAATGAAGATAAGAAACAGGTTGATCAAGGAAAAACGTCTCATGCAAAAGAAAGCAATAATGCCAGGCACGAAAGGAGAATTGACAATGATGGATTCACCAATGTCACACATCAAAGAAGAAGAAGACCTATGGCTCCTACGACAACATGGCAAAGACCATCACCCGAGGTTCAATTATCCATTTTCTGGTTTCTATTTTAAATGCAATGGCTATGGACATAAAATCTCAGACTGCAAATATAATGTAAGACCAAGGAATTTCACCAGTAGAAATGCTTTTTCTCCTCTCGATGAATTATACAAGTAGAATGTTATAACTATCATAATTTTGGGCACATTGCAAGAAACTGTAGAAGTACATTTGCATCAAATCAGTTTTAGGGAAGAAAATTTCAACCAAATAGGATGAGACAAAATAGAAAACTTCTCGAAAAACATGCACAAGCTATTGATAAGGGAAAGGCAAAACAAGAACCCAAAACTACTATCAAAATGGAGTGGAAAGGAAAAGAGCGACTTAAGGAAGAAAAGGAATCCTTAATCGTACAAACAACATTTAAAGCATAGAATAAATATGTACCATGGATACTTGATAGTGGATGCTCCAGTCATATGACAGGTGACAAACAAAAATTTGAGAAGTTACAGAAATATGAAGGTGGTTAAGTAAAGTTTGGAAATAATGATGGAGCTAAGATAGTTGGCAAAGGTTCAGTTAAAATTAGTGACGGAAAAATTAAGTCAGAAGAAGTCTTGTTTGTGGATGGTTTGAAACATAACTTGTTGAGCGTAAGTCAGATTTGTGATAAAGGTCATGAAGTAGTTTTTATGAAGCAGGGTTGTGAAGTCAGAAAAACAAATAGTGGAAAATTGATAGCAACTGGATCAAGGACATCTGGCAACCTGTACACGCTCTCAGAGACTTCAAAAGGAGCTTGTTTTATTGGACAGGAAGAAGAAAATTGGTTGTGGCACAAGAGACTCGGTCATATCAGTTTTGATAATCTAGTAAAAATCACCTCAAAAAGGGTAGTGAGAGATATTCCCACCATCAACAAACCTGCAAACAACATTTGTGCTTCATGCCAAAAGGGGAAGCAAACTAGAGTCACATTCAAAACAAAAGAGTACTACACAAGCAAACCTTTGGAACTAATACACACTGATTTATGTGGACCCATGAGAACACAAAGCATAAATGGTGACAAATATTTTATGTTGTGCATTGATGACTATTCCAGAATGACATGGATATTTTTCTTGAAGCATAAATCAGAAGCTTTTGATATGTTCAAGATTTTCAAAAACCATGTTGAGAATGAAATAGGAAAGAGGATCAAATGTTTAAGATCAGATAGAGGAGGAGAATTCATTTTAGAGGAGTTTACAGAGTACTATGAAAAATACGGTATTAGGAGACAGTTTTCAGCAGCCAGGACACCTCAGTAGAATGGAGTGGTAGAAAGAAAGAACAAGACAGTGCAGGAAATGGCACGGACTATGTTGGCTGAAAGCAGAGTAGCAGACAGATTTTGGAAAGAAGCAGTCCATACTATGGTGTATATCCAAAATAGGTACATGCTGAGAACACATGAAAGCAAAACTCCTTATGAGTTGTGGTTCGGTAAAAGGGCAACAACAAAATACCTCAAAGTTTTTGGCAGCAAGTGCTACATCAAAAGAACTGAAGATAATCTTGGTAAGTTTGAAGATAGAGCGGATGAAGGTATTTTTGTTGGTTATTCATCAAAAAGCAAAGCTTACAAATGCTACAACAAGAGGCTAAAGAAAATTGTGGACAGTGCCGATGTTAAATTTGATGAAGGTAGAGAACGAGTAATTAGCTATGAAATGAACTACCCAATTTATGAAGAGGTTATTGAAGGAGATGAGGAAAACGAAACGGAAAAGATACAAAAAATTGACTCAGATGATTTAAGTTGTGATTCGAAGTGGAAGAAAATAAGAAATTCAAAACAGGCAGCTGGCAAAAAAATCATCCTAGAGAGCAAATAATTGGAGACCCCAAAGTTGGTGTTCAGACAAGAAGAAGAGTAGTAAGTAACTACTCTCTATTATCCAGCATTGAGCCCAAAAATGTTGATGACGCAAGCAAAGATGAAAGTTGGATGAAGGCAATAAATGAAGAATTAGATCAGATCGAGAAAAATGAAACTTGGGAGTTAGTACCTAGACCTGCAAATAAAAATATAATCGAGACTAAATGGATTTTTCAAAACAAATTGAATGAAGACGGACAGGTAGTCAAAAATAAAGCAAGATTGGTATGTAAGGGTTATGCACAAGTTGAAGGCATTGACTTTGAGGAAACTTTTGCACCAATAGCTAGACTAGAGGCAATTAGAATGTTTCTGGCTTTAGCAGTCTACAAGAATTTCAAAGTTTATCAAATGGATGTGAAATCAGCATTTTTGAATGGGAAACTTGAAGAAGAGGTTTATATTGAGCAACCAGATGGTTTCCAACTTGGTGATGATCCCAAATTTGTTTGCAAGTTGAAGAAAGCATTATATGGCTTAAAACAGGCACCTCGAGCATGGTATGCAAGGCTAGACAACTATCTCACCCAACAAAGGTTTAAGAAAGGTATGGTGGATAGTAATTTGTATGTCAAAATAGAAAATGGGCATCTTATTGTTCTTGTTGTATATGTAGATGATATCATATTTGGCAGCAACAAAGATGAGTCATGTAAAGATTTAGCAAATAAGATGCAGAAAGAATTTGAAATGTCAATGATTGGTGAACTTTCGTATTTCCTCGGGTTGCAAGTTAATCAAAATAAGAAGGGCATATTTATTTCTCAAGTTAAATATGTGAAAGAGATGTTAAAAAAGTTCACAATGGAGGATTGTAAGCCAGTTAGCACTCCCATGATGACAAGTTGCAAGTTGAGCAAGGATGACAAATCTCCACCTGTTGATCAAACCATGTACAGATCTATGATTGGAAGCTTACTGTACCTGACAGCTACTAGACCAGATATTTTGTAGGCAGTATGCATGGTAGCATGATTTCAGGCTAATCCCAAGGAGACTCATGTGACAAGCAGTGAAAAGGATTCTTCGGTACCTCAAGGGTACTATGGAATATGGGTTATGGTATCCGAAAGGTAAAGACTTCACCCTTATTTCGTATTCAGATGCAGATTGGGCAGGATGTGTAGATGATAGAAAGAGTACCAGTGGAGGTGCATTCTATCTTGGAGACAGATTGGTCGCATGGCACAGTAAGAAACAAGAGTCAGTTTCTTTATCGACAGTAGAGGCAGAATATATTGCAGCGACAACATGTTGTACATAGGTATTGTGGATGAAACAAACCCTGAAAGATCTTGGTATTAGCTTCAGTGAGCCAATATCAGTTAAGTGTGATAACACCAGTGCCATTAACATCTCCAAGAATCCGGTTATGCATTCACGCACAAAACACATTGCTATCGGGTATCATTTTTTGAAGGAGAAAGTTGCAGAAGGTGAGGTTAAGTTGGATTTTGTTCCAACTACAGAGCAAGTAGCAGATATCTTCACAAAACCATTGCCCAAGGAAGTTTTTGAGTACCTTCAGCAATAAATTGGGAGTGGTTACACTTCCCAAGAATTGACTAGCTACAGGGATCACATTCTCAGGGGGAGCATTTAAGTATTTGATTATCTTTGCTCATGTTCATGATTTTTGCTAAGTGTAATAAATTTTGCTTGAGAATGTTGTGCATGGACTTAGGGGAGTCTACAGTAGCCCTTTGGTATTATTGTCAAAGGGGGAGAAGAGTTACAAGAAATTGCACATGTGTTGCCAACAATTCCAAAGGGGGAGATTGTTGAGCAAGGTGCAACAACAGTATTGTCATTGTTGTCAACACAGTCAGATAGATCTGTTGATGCAGTGGATAGGAAGTTCAAAAGCTATTCAGATGCAGAAGACAAGGAGTTCAAAGGTTACTCAGAGTATGTATAGTGATTTTCCAAGAAGACCGAAGTGGCCCATATGCAAAAGATCAAAGAAAAAGACAAGTAAGAAAAGTGTCGCGATATCGCGACATATACAATAGGCAAGAAAAACTGTCATGATTTCGTGACATGTTGGAAGAGAGAGAAAAAGTAGGAAAAACTATCATGATTTCGTGACATGTTGGAAGAGAAAAAGCAAGTGGAAAAACTATCATGATTTCATGACATGTTGGAAGAGAGAAAAAGTAGGAAAAACTGTCACGATTTTGTGACATGTTGGAAGAGAAAAAGGCAAGTGGAAAAACTGTCGTGATTTCGTGACATGTTGGAAGAGAAAGAGAAAGTAGGAAAAAGTGTCATGATTTCGTGACAAGTTCAAAGAAAGAGAACAAGTAAGAAAAGTGTCACGATTTCGTGACATGTCGCATTTTTGCGACTAAAATAGGAGAGAGAAAGTAAGTTGGAAAAGTGTCACGATTTCATGACATGTCGCATTTTCGTGACTAAAATAGGAGAGAGAAAGTAAGTTTGAAAAGTGTCATGATATCATGACATGTCGCATTTTCGTGACAAAAGAAAGAGAGGAAGCGTATGGAAGCAGAACTGTCATGATTTCATGACAAAAGTAGAAAGAAGACTTGAAGAGGAAGTGTCATGATTTCATGACAAAAGCAAAGAAGTAAAGTACGAAAGTAGAAGTGTCATGATTTCATGACAAAAGTAGAGAAGAAGACTTGAAGGAGAAGTGTCACGATTTCATGACAAAAGCAAAGAAGTAAAGTACGAAAGCAGAAGTGTCATGATTTCATGACAAAAGTAGAGTAGAAGACTTTGAAGGTAGAAGTGTCACGATTTCATGACAAAAGCAAAGTCGAAGTCTATGGAAGCAGAAGTGTCACGATATCATGACAAAAGAATAGAGAAAGCGTACGGAGGTGAAAGTGTCACGATATCGCGACATGTTGTATTTTTGCGGGCCAAAGCTAAGAGAAAGAGCAAGGAGAAAAAGTGTCACGATATCGCGACATGTAGATTTTTGGTCCGATGCAAAGAGAAAGAGAAGGAGAAAAAGTGTCGCGATATCGTGACATGTATTTTTGGGGCCAAAGCAAGGAGAAAGAGAGAGAAAGTGAAAGTGTCACGATATCGTGACATGTATTTTTGTGGTTGAGTTGAAGCCGATGAAGACCGATGATAGTCGACTAAAATTAGGGTTTACAGTTGTCATGAAAGCCGACTAAGATTAGGGTTTACAATCGACTAAGATTAGGGTTTTCATCACAAAAATTTTGTTATAAAAGGAGGGTTGTTTGGAGATTTGAGTGTGATGTTGAATGTGTGTGAAATACGGTCATTGTGCGTAGAGAGCAAGTCATGTCGAATGATGCTAAGTGCAAAATTTGCAAAGAGAGCAGAGTGCACAAAAGGGAGAAGACGATCGTGAAGTTCGACTGTAACGAAGCAGAGTGTGCGAAGTGATGGTGCAGAGAGAGTAGAGTGCACAGAGAACGCAAAGGTGAAGAAGACTAGTCAGGGTCTTGCAAAAGCAAAGGTATCTTACTGTTAAACCTATAGATTCAAATTGAAGTCCAGGTTGGTGCTTGGCATTAGGGGTTGGTGCTCCTTCCAGTTGGTGCTGGTAAATCAGGGGTTGGTGCTCCTTTCTGTTGGTACAGATAAATTAGGGGTTGGTGCTCCTTCCAGTGTGTGCTGGTAAATTGATTGTAAAGTTGGTGCTTTGCAAAGGCTGGATTTGGATGGTAGTCCAAGCAGTCAATTTTTGAGGAGTAGCCACATTGGTGAACCTCGTTAAATCTTGTGTTGTGTGATGCTCTTTTGTTATACTTGTTGTATCTAGTAATAAGTGTTAATTGTTGCAGTATTAAGAACTGTAAAGTTAAGTTTAAAGAGCTACACTGATTCACCCCCCTCTTAGTGTCATTGTGAGACTAATAGAGAGATAAAATTCAAAGTCTAACACATTCCTATTGTTAATGGGAGAGATAATGGTAACACTAGAGGATGCATGGAGAATATTTTGAGTGTCTATTTGAGGTGTTGATATACGAATGATCCATAATCAAGCTCGAGCTATCTCCAAGTTGACCCATAGTTTGTAGTTTGACTTGAGGTGCTATGGCATTGACATCAATGCCATGTTCTAGGTAGGGTTATATAATTGGTTGATGAATTTATTATGTGCTATAATTTTAGATTTTTTGATTGGAAATACTAGCAAAAGGTTGCTACACTAGGATTTATTTGAGTTCATCACTCATATAAGAGATGAGAAGGTATAGTTTTTATAGGGAACATTCATATTATATAGGCTTTACCACTTTCTCCATCTTATTAATTATAAGAAGAGAAATATTCTAATTTTTTGCACCCTTCTACATATTTAGGTGTGGGATTATATAGTTGTCATGTGGCTTGTTGAGTTACCTATATTTTTTATAGATCCATATATACCTACTAGCTTTAGATGGAATCATTCCTATGAGATAGGCAAGAGAGATTTCAAGAGAATCATGATGGTAGCTTAGAGGGTCATTGATCACCTCCAACCCAACCAAATAGTGTGGTGCCATTAGAGGGATCATGCAGGGTGGGCTGAGGATGATGTCTAGCTAGCCAGGGTGTAAAGGATTTGGTGGTTGTGGGGACCACATAGAGAGTTTGAAATACATCATCCATATATGTTCAAAGGTAGTTTAACCTAGTTTAGGGGATCTATGGGATCAATGGTTCCAATAAGCTATGTAGGACATACAAAGAGACTTTGATAATATTCCAAACCCTAAGGGCTTTGTTGAGGAGGATGTGGATGATTTTCCTACTATGGATCTTGGGTTGGATAATATTGGTGTTGCTTTAGGATACCTTCAGTGGTATCACAAAATTTTCCCCACACAAGTCACACTAGTATTTTTGTAGCCATAGATGGGCTCTAAGTTGAGTAGGATGAGTCATTGTCATGTCTAGATGGCCCAAGAGTAATTACAACATAGACCAAAGTATGGATTGATGCCATCTCAAGCATTGATTGTGCCTCATATGGTTATAGCTTATGATACTAAGGTAGGTACTAGTAGGACCATTGAGGGGAAATCCCAATAGGAGAGAGAGGCTATGATGAGGAAAATTAAGTTGTTGTAGGGGTAGTTGGCCTAAGGATTAGAAGAATGTGACACAAACATCACAAAGAGAAATTAGATTATTTTAGAGAGAGATCAGGTTTGGTAAAAAAGAGATCAGATGAGGATAAAGTGATATGACACCATAGCCAAAATAACTGCAATCAAGATCAAGAATATCGATCTAGCTATTAGAGGTTTGTTTGATCAGATAGCCACTCTTCAAGCTCAATATACTATAGAGGTGGTGAGGATCATCCACTATAGGACAATGTATTATGTAATTGTTTCTCCTGAGGAGAGGTAACTATATCCCTCAAGGATTCAATCTCATTCTTTCTCTAGGATGAGATTGATGATGCAACCATCACAATAATCGATCCAGTTTCCTCCCTACCTAGCTGAGGGTGGGTCAGAGACCTAGGGCCGACTATGTGATGTTTTGGTTTTTATGAGTGGTGCAAAAGCATCAATTATGAGATGCCTCAACCAGTTGACAAGATTTGAGCATACCAATTTTTCTAGATTATGGTACACCATATTGACATTATATATAGAGAGAGTATTTATAATATTATGATTATGTTCTTGTGTGGTTAATTTGATGTGATGTGAATAGCTATCTAAATTGTATGGATGAGAAAATAAATATTATGATATATAGATGATGTTATATATTTGATATTGTATGTTTAGATAGGTAGTGATTTGATGTTAGAGTTATTTTAGAATTTTTATACAATTGATTTTGTTTTGGAAAACTCGACACATTGAAAGATTCGAGGGGTACTTTATATATTTTCATAATTGAAGTTTTATCAAAGGATGATATAAAATATAAGCATAATAGGATGAATTTGTTGGACATTTTGAGTAGATGTGTTGTCATTGATGTCAAGAGTGAATGGTCATTGATGTCAATTTCAGTGAGCAGTGCAAAGGGAAGTAGTTCCACAGTCAGTGCAAAAAGAAGAATCCACCTTCAGTTGGTCAGATCCGGTTCCAGGTAGTCATATGTGGTCTAAAGTGCAAAGAAGAGGCCCAAGAAAATAATATTATAATATTTTATTATAATATTAAAAAGAAAATTTAAATTAATTATAAATTAATTAATATAATTTTATTATAAATGAATGAATATAATTTTATTATAAATTAATTTATTAATTAATTTAATTAACTTTCAAAAGTTACTTAAGTTAATTATAATTTAATTTTTAATTTAATTAAAAAATAAATCTATATTAATTTAAATAACCCTAAAGAGGGCTATAGGGTTAAAATGAAAATCAAATTTCATATTCGATTCAAGCACCGACGTTTATGGCACAAGAGGCATCATGTATAAATAATGGCAAAGACCTTTGCCTTATCTCCCAATGCTATTAATCAAATATCCTATGCTCCATCGAATTCGTGCGCAAAAAGGGAAAAATATTTTCCACATTTTCAAGAGTCTCCAAGGTGAAGGAATAAATCAAAGGGAGCACAAATACTTAGCACCAAAGGCACTGGTAGCATAGTTGGCATCGATGGAAGTGCTAGGGTGTGTGGCAAGCAAGGCGTGCAGGTTCGAATCCCTTCGGGTTCATTTTGGCAAAGCAAAGAGGGCACATATTTTGAGCAAGCACCGAACAAGGGGTTAAAGGGAGGCTTGTGCCTTCCCTTCCCCATGGGAGCGCTTAGCCCACGTGGTGGGCTAGCACCTTGATAAGGCGCTCGACGGAGAGGTTTCATGTTCGAAACACACCGAGGCCTTTTTGGTTGTGACAAAGGTATGCGCTGATGTCATTTGTGTTGGTCGCTTAATTTTGGATGTGCTAAGGTTGAAAGAAAATAAAAATATTTTTATGTGCCTAAGGTTGAAAAATAAAAATGTTTTGATGGTTTATGAGGTTTAATTTTTGCCTGAATTAATTTGGTTATTAAGTGTTTTGAGGGAGATAAAAGGGTAGGCAAATATTATTATTGAAAGGTTAATTTTTGAAGATTGATTTATTAAAATTGGAGATTATAAGGAGCAATTTGAGTGATTATTTTTATGTGTGATTTGATGATTGCTAATTTCAAGGAGTAATAAGGTGTATTTGAGATTGATTATTTGTGTAAATTGAGAAATATTTTGAAAGAGTGTTAGTGTGAAATTTTTTCATCTAACCATTGAAATTGGCAAAGAAGAAAATTGTGATTGAGATAGGTTTTTAAGGGCACTTCTACATCAAACAAAAGGTATGGGCACATCTTCCTAGTGAGTGATTTTTGAATGTTGTGAATGCTAAGTTAAGGTGAAAAGGATTTTTCTGGAATAAGAGTTGTTGATAAAACCTTGTTTGATAAGCATTGTTGATTGAGTTTGAATATTGAATTAGGGTTTGCGAAAGAACATGAGTATCATTGTTATGTGAGATTTTTTGGAAATAATTCAGGGGGGGGGGGGGTCGGGTGGAGTGAGTGTTCATATGCCTGGACTAGGATTTGAGAGCAAGGATTATTTCCATTGAGTGATTGGTTGAGTAGAGTTGTGATTGAGCCTAGTCAAGTGGATGTGTTGAAGTGATAGTTCAAGTTCTGTGAAATAAATTGTTCCATATTCTAAATTGATTTGAGAGAGAGGTTGAGTGTTTGTGAGTGTGAAACATATTGAGTCTCTAACAATTCTCTATATGTTTCTATGGTAAAAAGAAAGAGTGAAAGTGATTGAGCATTGTTGTGAGTGTGAAGCATATTGAGTCTCTAACAATTCTCTATATGTTTCCGTGGTAAAAAGAGAGATTGAAAGTGAGTGAGCATTGTGATGAATGTGAAGCATATTGAGTCTCTAACAATTCTCTATATGTTTCTGTGGTAAAAAGAGAGACTAAAAGTGATTGAGCATTATGATGAATGTGAAGCTTATTGAGTCTCTAACAATTATCTTTTGAGGTAAGTCTTAGAGAAGACTTGTGGATAGATTTGTGTGAGCTTTTGTGAAAGCTTACAATACAAATTTGAGGATAGAGATTGAGAGTAGATTGGACAAGTTCTAGTAAGGACTTGTTGAGCAGATTTGAGGTAAGTCTTGGTGAAGACTTGTTGATCAGATTGGACAAGTTCTAGAGAGGACTTGTGGATAGATTAGTGTGAGCTTTTGTGGAAGCTTACAAGGCAGATTTGAGACAAGTCTTTGAGAAGACTTGTGAGCAGAGTTGATTGATTGATTTGTTCAAACCTTGAGCTTAAGAGTTGGGGCAGATCTAGTAGAGTTGATTTGTGATTGAGTCAAGCTTTGTGTTAAGGCTTGAGGATAGATATTGAGGATAAATTTGTGCTAGACCAAAGGACTATGTTTAGTATAGATTTGAGGATAGATTTTGGTGCATATTTGAGGGATAGGGTTTTTGTACATCCCCCACCAAATTAGATAAGAGATTGAGCAATATTTGTGCTAGACCAAAGGACTATGTTTAGTATAGATTTGAGGATAGAGTTTGGTGTAGATTTGAGGACAGGTTTGTGCCAGACCAGAGATAGAGATTGAGCAGATTTGTGCTAGACCAAAGGACTATGTTTAGTATAGATTTGAGATAGAGTTGAGAGCAAGCTTTGGAGGTGACAGAGTATAGAGGATGAAAATCTCTAGTGGATAGAGATCCATTAGCTAGGGCAGTGAGGATAGGTCTTCTAAGTGGGGACAGGAGTCTTCAGTGGATAGAGATCCATTAGCTAGTGTAGTGGAGGTAGCAGTTCTTCTAGAAGATCACCAGCCAGAGTTAAGGAGAAAGAGTTCTCCTATGGATAGAGATCCATGAACTTGATTAGGGCATTGGTGTCTCCTTTGGATAGAGGTCCATAAACATTGTAATAGGGAAAGGATTCCCAAGAGATTGATTGAGAAAATTTTAGTGAAATATTTTCTCCCGTGGAGTAGCCCACATTGGGTGAACCACGTTAAATTGGTGTCTCTATTGTGTGTGGTGATTTTTGCATTGCTTTGATTACTGCTATTGATATTTCTATCTATACATTGCATAATATTGATTGGAAAGAAAAGTAAAAAGTGGTCTTATATTGTTCACCCCCCTCTCAGTATAAGCTTGTGTTCTTCAATTGGTATCAGAGCGGGTTCCTTCGAAAGAGTTTAACAACTTGAAGGAAAAGCTTACAAGAACACAATGGATTCTAAGAATGGGTCCTCAGATAATTCAAATCCAGTATTTTATGGAAGTGATTATGTATTTTGGAGTATGAGAATGAAGATCCACCTGATGGCACTTGGAAATGAAATTTGGGAAGCAGTTGAAAATGGATACATACCACCAACTACTCCACCTATAGATAAATATGGTAAGCTTCTACATCATTACAATTCAAAAGCAATGAATGCAATTTTGAGAGGTTTGCATAGAAAAAATTTCATAAAATTTATGCATTGCAAAGATGCAAAAGGAATTTGGGATAAGTGGGGGGGAGTTGCAAAGCATATATGAAGGAGATAAAAGTGTCAAAAAGGCAAAGATATGAAATCTCAAAGGACAATTTGAAGAATTAAGAATGAAGGATGAAGAAAAAATTAGTGCTTATCTACTTCGTGTAGATGAGGTTGTTAATGCCATGCAAGGACTTGGACTTGAGATTGAAGAATCAGATGTTTGTGATAAGATCTTAAGATCTCTCCCAAAAATATTTAGTGAAAATATTTTTGCTATAGAGGAATAAAAATATGGTGATTCTTTGACAAGAGATATGTTACTTGGTATTCTTACAACTTTTGAGATAAGAACAAAAGAGGAACCTAATATCCGGAAGGAAGCAGCCTTCAAAGCTACTAAGAAGACAAAGGGCAAGAAGTCAGATTCAAGCAATGAGTCATCTAGTGATGAAGAAGCAAATTATGGCAAAAAGAATAAGGATTCAAGAATATTTAAAGATGCAAAATCTATTAGATGTTTCAATTGTGGAAAGTATGGTCACTATGCAACTGATTTTCAAGAAGCTAGAAATAGCAATGATGAAGAAAAATAGGATCATAAGAACAGGGAATCAAAAAAATACAGGTACCAAAAGAAAGGCAAGGATGGACAAGGCAGACAAGGAAATAAGTTCTTTCAAAGGCAAAAGAGGAGTTACTATGCAGAAAAGGCAAGTAAGTACTCAAGTGATAGTGAAAATAGTTTCTTAGATAATGATAAATATGAAGTTCTATTTCTGACAGAGGAAAAGGAAGAAGTTAAGAAAAGGTCACCAATAATTCTCAAGTGTTTTAGATGTGGTAATTTTGGACATCTTGAAGATAGTTGTACAAAGAATGGTTTCAGTTTTAGTGATGATGAATATGAAGATACACTTGAAGGACCAAAAGAAAATATTCTAATGGCACTAGAAGAAGAAGGAGGTGATCCTATAGAAGACAAGTCAGAAGAGAATGAAGATGTTTTCAAAGGTAAACAAATAGAGGAAGAATCAAAAAAAGGAGAAGTTGATCTTGAGGGAGAGCTTATTTATGCTCTTAACACATTGAAGAAGGTAAGAAAGCAAAATTCCCAACTTAAGCTTCAGTTTCAAGAATGTGATGAAGAAAGAGGAAAGCTTATAGAGGATCTAAATAAGTCAATAGCTAAGACAAATAAGTTCAAGGATAAGTTAGAAGCAAAGGTCTTAGAATGTGAGAGATTAGAACAAGAAGTAGCTCTACTAAGGGAAGAAGTAGAAAAGTCTAAGGATAAGCTACACAAGTTTGGAAAGAGCTCAAAGATTGTAGATAAGATTATCAAGAAACAAAGATGATCAACAAACAAAATAGGTCTTGGTTTTGAACAGGCTCAAAAGAAGCAAGAAGAAGAGTCAACCTCAAGTTTTGAAGAAGAAGAAACTTCATAAGAAGATAGTGTGAGAGAAAGTGAAACTTCTGAGGATGAGTTGGACAATAGAAAGTTCAACAAGGAAAGAAACAATGCACAAAGGAGAAACATATGGAACAAGAACCAAAATAGGGTAAAAGAGACTAAGAGACCAATGAGGTCAGGGCAAGGAAATTTCAATGGATGATGTTTCTCATGTCACATATTTGGGCACAAGGCTTCACAGTGCAAGACACATGAAAAATAGGAATATGGGAACTTCAGGAATAGGTAGTTATTTCATGGGTATTGCTACTCATGTAATCAGTTTGGTCACAAGGCAATGAATTGTAGGGTTCATGACAGGAATAGATATGGCTTCACCAGAAGAAATCCCAAGATATTTGCACCTTCAAGGAATAACAATATTAAGTGTTATAAGTGCAATAATGATGGACATACAACAAAGTGGTGTAGAGCAGATAATCTAGAACCAAGCATGAACAGGAATGAGAACAAGAACATAAATAGGAATATGGACATGAACAGGAATAGGAACATGGACATGAACAGGAATAGGAACACCAAAAGGGATCAGAAGGATCATATGAGAAGGAAAGAGGACAAAGGAAAAGACTAGTGCATGCTGGGAGTAGAAATACTCCCACCCTAGAATTAACCACCTCAAGAGGAGGTGGGGGAGGGGCTAAGCTAAGAGACTCATTCTTAGCCCCAAGCCCCAAAGGTGACCCTTTACCATTGATGTCAAAGGGGAAGAGATTTGAGTAAGGGGGAGATATTTTATTTAAGAAGAGAGCATTGAGTCAGGGAGAGCAGTTTCCCAGGGGGAGCAGGATAGAAAAAGGTTAAGGAAATTTGAAAAGATAATTGGGTTGCCATCAATGACAAAGGGGGAGATTGTTGGACATTTTGAGTAGATGAGTTATCATTGATGTCAAGAGTGAATGGTCATTGATGTCAATTTTAGTGAGCAATGCAAAGGGAAGCAGTTCTAAGTCAGTGCAAAAATAAGAATCTGCCTTCAGTTGGTCAGATCCGATTCTAGGTAGTCAGATGTGGTCTAAAGTGCAAAGAAGAGGCCCCAACAAGTAATATTATAATATTAAAAATGAAATTTAAATTAATTATAAATTAATTAATATAATTTTATTATAAATTAATTTATTAATTAATTTAATTAACTTTCAAAAGTTACTTAAGTTAATTATAATTTAATTTTTAATTTAATTAAAAATTAATTTATATTAATTTAAATAACCCTAAAGAGGGCTATAGGGTTAAAATGAAAATTGAATTTCATATTCGATTCAAGCGCCGACGTTTATGGCACAAGAGGCATCGTGTATAAATAATGGCAAAGACCTTTGCCTTATCTCCCAATGCTATTGATCGAATCTCCTATGCTCCATCGAATTCGTGCACAAAAAGGGAAAAATATTTTCCACGTTTTTCAAGAGTCTTGATGGTGAAGGAATAAATCGAAGGGAGTACAAATACTTAGCACCAAAGGCACTGGTAGCATAGTTGGCATCGACGAAAGTGCTAGGGTGTGTGGCAAGCAAGGCATGCAAGTTCGAATCCCTTCGGGTTCATTTTGGCAAAGTAGAGAGGGCACATATTTTGAACAAACATCGAACAAGGGGTTAAAGGGAGGCTTGCACCTTCCCTTCCCCATGGGAGCTCTTAGCCCACATGGTGGGCTAGTGCCTTGATAAGGCACTCGATGGAGAGGTTTCATGTTCGAAACACACCGAGGCCTTTTTGGTTGTGACAAAGGTATGCGCTGATGTCATTTGTGTTGGTCACTTAATTTCGGATGTGCTAAGGTTGAAAGAAAATAAAAATATTTTTATGTGCCTAAGGTTGAAAATAAAAATGTTTTTATGGTTTATGAGGTTTAATTTTTTCCTGAATTAATTTGGTTATTAAGTGTTTTGAGGGAGATAAAAGGGTAGGCAAATATTATTGTTGAAAGGTTAATTTTTGAAGATTGATTTATTAAAATTGGAGATTATAAGGAGCAATTTGAGTGATTATTTTTATGTGTGATTTGATGATTTCTAATTTCAAGAAGGAGTAATAAGGTGTATTTGAGATTGATTATTTGTGTAAATTGAGAAATATTTTGAAAGAGTGTTAGTGTGAAATTTTGTCATCTAACCATTGAAATTGGCAAAGAAGAAAATTGTGATTGAGACAGGTTTTTAAGGGCACTTCTACATCAAAAAAAGGTATGGGTACATATTCCTAGTGAGTGATTGTTGAATGTTGTGAATGCTAAGTTGGAGTGAAAATGATTTTTTGGAATAAGAGTTGTTGATAAAATCTTGTTTGATAAGCATTGTTGGTTGAAGATTGGGGGGAAGGGGTGAAAAATAGAGAAAATTGGTATGTGAATTTTGATAAGATTGTTGTTAATGATTGGTTGAGTGAAGAACTTGAACTAGGGTTTGCAAAGAACATGAGTATCATTGTTATGTGATATTTATTGAAAATAATTAAGTGAGTGTTCATATGCTTGGACTAGGATTTGAGAGCAAGGATTATTTCATTGAGTGATTGGTTGAGTAGAGTTGGTTGAGCCTAGTCAAATGGATGTGTTGAAGTGATAGTTCAAGTTATGTGAAACAAATTGTTCCATATTCTAAATTGATTTGAGAAAGAGGTTGAGTGTTTGTGAGTGTGAAACATATTGAGTCTCTAACAATTCTCTATATATTTTTGTGGTAAAAAGAGAGATTGAAAGTGATTGAGCATTGTGGTGAATGTGAAGCATATTGAGTCTCTAACAATTCTCTATATGTTTTTGTGGTAAGAAGAGAGATTGAAAGTGATTGAGCATTGTGATGAATGTGAAGCATATTGAGTCTCTAACAATTATCTATATGTTTCTATGAGATTGGACAAGTTCTAGTGAGGACTTGTTGAGCAGATTTGAGGTAAGTCTTAGAGAAGACTTGTGGACAGATTTGTGTGAGCTTTTGTGAAAGCTTACAATACATATTTGAGGATAGAGATTGAGAGCATATTGGACAAGTTCTAGTAAGGACTTATTGAGCATATTTGAGGTAAGTCTTGATGAAGACTTTTTGAGAATATTGGACAAGTTCTAGAGAGGACTTGTGGATGGATTAGTGTGAGATTTTGTGGAAGCTTACAAGGTATATTTGAGACAAGTCTTTGAGAAGACTTGTGATCAAAGTTGATTGATTGATTTGTTCAAACCTTGAGTTAAGGTTTGGGGTAGATCTAGCAGAGTTGATTTGTGATTAATTCAAGCTTTGTGTTAAGGCTTGAGGATAGATATTGAGGATAGATTTGTGCTAGATCGAAGGACTATGTTTAGTGCAAATTTGAGGATAGAGTTTGGTGCAGATTTGAGGATAGGTTTGTGCCATACCAGAGATAAATATTGAGTAGATTTGTGCTAGATCGAAGGACTAAGTTTAGTGTAGATTTGAGGATAGGTTTATCCCAGACCAGAGATAGAGATTGAGCAGATTTGTGCTAGATCGAAGGACTATGTTTAGTATAGATTTAAGACAAAGTTGAGAGCAAGCTTTGGAGGTGATAGAGTATAGAGGATGACAGTCTCTAGTGGTTAGAGATCCATTAGGGGGGGGGGCTTGGGGGGGAGATAAGTTTTCAATTGATAGATATCCATTAGCTAGGGAAATGAGGATAGGTCTTCTGAGTGGGTATAAGAGTCTTCGATGGATAGATATCCATTAGCTAGTGTAGTGGAGGCAGTAGTTCTTCTAGAAGATCACCATCCAGAGCTAAGGAGAAAGAGTTCTCCTGTGGATAGAGATCCATGAACTTGATTAGGGTATTGGTGTCTCCTTTGGATAGAGGTCCATAAACATTGTAATAGGGAAAGGATTCCCAAGAGATTGATTGAGAAAAGTTTAGTGAAATATTTTCTCCATGGAGTAGCCCACATTGGGTGAACCACGTTAAATTGGTGTCTCTATTGTGTGTGGTGATTTGTGCATTGCTTTGATTATTGTTGTTGATATTGCTATCTATACATTGCATAATATTGATTGGAAAGAAAAGTAAAAAGTGGTCTTATACTGTTCACCCCCCCTCTCAGTATAAGCTTGTGTTCTTTAGAATTTTAGTTGTTAAAGAGGTGTTGAAGTGATTTGAAAGATAACAGGTTTGTGGAACCAAGATTTGGATAATTTTGAGTAACTGCATTGACACTACGATCAATTTTCAAAATAAATTCACTAAAATTTGAATATGATTTGATTCTCAAATTTCAATATGGGATCTACGTTAAATTATGTTAACAAATAATGTTGGTGTGATTTGTCATGATTTGGAAGAATAAGGATGATTTTTCAAAAAATTATTTTGTTTATGAAAAGTAAGGGTTGGGAACCAACATCTAGTCATGAGTGAATATGAAAGCATATTTAGCTATTATACATATTATATTATATTACACACACACACACACACACACACACACACACACACACACACACACACACACACACACACACACACACACACACACACACACACACACATACAGAAGAACTTAGTTAAATATGACTGGAAGTATTTTTAGGTAATCCATGCCATAGGATAGTTTATGTCCTATAAAATATTTTGTTTACTACTAAGCAGTGGCTCTTCTAGCCTAATTAATAGACAAGCTCTTAGACAAATTATTGTACTGTGTATGCAATTAATGTCCTATTGGGGTTTGAATTGATATCAAGGTAATATTTAAATTGTGACTATCATATGCAATGATCTGTTAGGCATGCACCCACTAATCATATTTCAAACCCCAACATTGGATGAGTTAAATATTGCTTTAACCCAACCTCCATAGTAGGTTGGTATACCTTGTCAACTAATTTAGATGTTGACTCATTTAATATTAGTTAAATATATAAAGATAGAGATATAATATGGGATTAGGTTTAGAAAAGAAATGATTAAAAAGTGGCCAAATAGAGCTAACAACATAGGCAAATATAGGAAAACCCTCCTAAAATCAATTTCCAGTAATCCACACTCGAGATCAACAACACTCAAAACCAATAATCTTCACCAATTACAGAACAAGAGATATGCTTATAGAACTTTTTCAAACATCTAGAGTACTAATAATATAAATAGAAGAATTAGATTAGTATCCAAACTAATAGAAAAAAAAAGTCCTTTTAAATCATATATTCAAACATGAAGTATTTCAAGGTGCTCTAAGTTAGTAATCTAATATCAACAGAATAGACTAACCGTAGCAAC
The DNA here is from genome assembly GCA_028583015.1 of Wollemia nobilis. NCBI lineage: Eukaryota > Viridiplantae > Streptophyta > Pinopsida > Araucariales > Araucariaceae > Wollemia > Wollemia nobilis. Next base: position 5,613,652 of record JAQPPZ010001836.1, on the reverse strand, counting down.
AATAGTAGAAATGAATTCATAGATTAAAAATCCATAAGCACATAAAACACAAGATTGAGGTAAAAATACAAGTAATTCTCCTTCTATTTATTTGCAAAAAATATTATACAGCGGGGTAAGCAAACACTCTAGAGTTAACCTTTCAAATTGAGGGTTCGACCTCTATTTATAGTTTGTTTAATGAAATTGAAAAATTAAAAGCATTAAGAACATTATAAGGAAATTGGAGTGCCAGATCAATAGGATGCTAATATGGTGGTCTCTTATTTTTCTAAAGAAATAAGTGGAGTTAAGCTCCATGAGTCTTCTACAACTTGACGTCCCTGGCTTGTTTTACTTCCTTCAGTTTCTAACTAAAAACTAGGTAAAAACATAATTAGAGTCATTCTTCATTCTTGCATTGACCGTTCCATCATGGATATGCAACAAAAATGGTTCTTGGATTTGGATTATGTGTCTCTTTGAATTCTCACCCTCTTCATTTCAGCTCTAGAATAATCTAGTAGAAATCTACAACATGTTGCAATTGTTAATGTTGTTTTTGTCTTTTGAACTGCATCAATAGTGGACCCTTGATCTTCTTTTGAATGACCCAAGTTAGATCTCCCAAAGAAATCCTTGGTTCTCAAACTGACAACAACTAAAAAATATTTACTTTTCCATAGTCTTTTACTTGTAATTTGAAGGTAGTTCCTTTGTTAAAATATATTGAAGACTTTGTAGTATTGAAATCCGTACCACAAAACTTCACTACATTAAGTTTGACAAATTTGACCATGGAAAATAACATTGTATTAAGCTTCTCATGAAATATAGAACATGACTCTGAGTTGCATTTTAAAATCTACAACATCATAGAAATTAACAATGCTTCATCCTTGTGGAGAATAACCTTGCATTAAATCGCACGAAAAATAACACAATACTCGACCTACGGAAAATAACACTACATTACCATTGTTTGTTGACATTCGTACTTCATATTTCTATAAATATAACTTTGGTTAGATCCAACATGAAAAATAACACTATATTTTAGAGTGCAAAATATAACATAGAACTTCTCCTACCTTTCCAAATTTTGTGACTTGATTTGCTTGCCAACACGCTTTGACCATGTAGACTGTAAAAATGATAATTGTTTCTTGCCATGCAGGAAATAACAAAGCTCTCAACCTCTTCCTTCACATTCCATGACTTGATTCGTGCACAAGCCAAAATTATCTTCCTTGATCATAAAATTTTACACTTGAAATACCCTCACGAAATATAACTCTTACTGAGCCTCCTCTTAGAAATGCCATGCTTTAAATTGTTCTCACAACCAATTTGACAAAGTTACCATGGGAATTAACATAGTACTTCTACTGTGTGGAAAATAACATAATGATCACCTTTGTTATTAAAAATCCATGGGTTGATTTGCACATTGACCAACTTTGTCTACTTCAATCGTGGAATTGTACACTGTGCTGCAGCTTTAGGGAAAATAACGAAGTATTTGAAAATTGACTGAGTATGAGTGGAAAGTGGTGATAACATATGGATTTGGGGTGAATGTAGTGGAGATGACATGATATGAGATGATGGAGGGTTATGAGGTGATGATGATGGCACTTGTTCCTCTTGAACTGGAGAAGGGGAGGGAGATTTCTCTAGGGGAGAAAAATAATAAATAGGAGAAAAATATAGAAACCATACTTGTGTATATCGAAGTAGACAACTAGAAAATATCATTGATACTTTGTGTTTGCTACTGCATGGATTGCTCTGTTATTGACATCGATATTTGTATAGTTTCTTGCATCTGATCTAAATTTTTTTTTTTATAAAATTCTTTCTTAGCCCCCTTCACTGAGTCCTTTGATTTTATCTTGAACATAATATTATGAGATGATCTAACTTCCTGTGCATCTTCTTGATGTTGAATAGGTGGTACTACAATTTATTTTACAAGAGGATCTACAAATTTAGTAGAGGATCTCGTAGTAAACTTGATAGGGTTTATATCTATGAACTCATCTTCTTTTTATTTTTTTTTATCTTAGGTGGAGAATGTACTCCTAAAGCCATGCATTTGGGCCTTTTCTCCATAGGTATAATTTATGTTATTCTAAATTCAAGTATCCCATATTTTGCATCAAGGATGTCCCTACTGGGTATTTTTGTATTTTTTTTGATGAAGTTTGGAAAACAGTTTGTGCTTCTTTAGTTGTTGATGGTGTGGGCATTGTAGTATCGTCTTGTTGAGTTGATGTAGGAGGGGAACCCAATGGAGTTGGTTCTTACTATTTTTTCTTGGTTTTAGACCCTTTTTACCTTGGATTTACCCTTTTTGGCTTTGCTTGTCTCTGCCCTCCTTAAACTCAATGCTAAACTTTTAGAACTCTTGGTTGCCCAAATTTTGAAGTGCTTATCATGTCTCTCCTAAAACTCCAAATCAATTGGTTTACCATATTTGAGAGCTACACAATTATTTTCCACTCTTATTTTCCATAATTAAAGAATCTTACCTTCTGTCCAACCGTGAGCTTCATGCATATCCTAAATCTTTGGCTCCTTGAGCTGGTGTTTTTTTCTTATGATTAGGGTTGTAATCCTACACATATTCATAAAAATATCTCCATGGTGGTAGAGGTTCCATATTACTAACATACCATTCCAATGGAGAAGTTTCTCTATTATTTATGTGCTTTTCAAATATTGGATGAGTAGTCTTCTCAAATTTAGGAGCCATTTCACCATTCAACGTGTTAAGCTTTTCTATGAATAGGTTAGCTGGGTCATACCTCCATATTTGTGGGAGTGGATAGAGACCTAAATTTTCTAGGGACCAGATGATTTGTTCAAACTACCCCCTTCTTGTCACCATGATGTCATTTACCTTGAGAGGATAAATAATTGTTCCTTTCCTATGTATTCCAATACCAAATTTATGATTGATGTAGTCCACTTATCTACATTATTCTAATGTAAAAATCCAACTAGTAATATAGTGTGGTAGGAGGAAAGGCTTCTCTGTAAATCCATACAAACAAATGACTATTCCTTCAGTTAGAATATACCAATCTCCTTCCTCGACCTCTTTTGTTTGCAAATGATCCTTGACTATTTGAGGAAGTCTAGGGAACTTTCCATATATAATTTCTAAAGATGGCCCCAAAAATTCTCTATTAAAGTTGTAATAACACTATGTTCTACTCAAAACCTTAGTCCACCATTAGACTGGTATAGGGTTTTCCTCACTATCTTTATCTAATATTGGTACCTATGGATTTTATTTTCTTGTAGCATTGAGGAACATCCAAGCCAAATGAGAGCAATATCTAAAATATGAGGCCTTAGTATCTCTCTTTTATGCCACCAGCTACTCATGTATTCTCTTAGCGAGGAAAGCCGACTAATCAAAATATAGTGGCTTATTATTATCACTCCCTCTGGGGGTCTTATATATTTTCTCGTTGGAGATGCAATATACTGTGGATATTTACCAGTTTCTTACATAGATATCAGAATATTAGCTTGCCAGTATTGCTAACATAGAAAATCATTATGGGAAGGCAAAATTTTTTGTAACAATTGGAGTTCTAGGTAAAGTATCTCTAGACTTTATGGTTTTGAACTGGCTATACACCCATTTTAGAAAATGTGCACCATTTTGACTAAAGTTTTTTAAAGTGTAATACTCGGCTTGCTCTTCTAGGTCAAATGATTTAGGGTTTATAGGTGGTACTTTTCCCATGGTAAATAGGTCACGATAGAGCTACTCAATTATATGGAAAAGAGTTTTTCCTTAGGCTATTTTCATTACTTTGGCTCTAGGGTCATAAAATTTTACTATTTCCAAAACAAACTTTGGGCATGGGTGGACTGAATCACAAACATAAAAGGATAAAAGAGAGTGAAGGGCACAAGTACCTTATACTGAAAGTGGTCATTTGTGCTCAAAATCATACTCTATTTCCTGCCTAAGCTTGTCCCTTGTATTTCATGTCATTTTCATGTCTGCAACTGCTAAATATTTGTCCACGTAATTTAGGTTTTCCTTATTTTTTGGTTGAGTGGTTCGTTTTACAATGTTTGATGCAATTTTTGTGAGATTTATACTTGTGATGACTCTTAGATACATAGGAAATTCACCTCTATTTGCAATTGGGGCTCTGGAAAACTTTGTTGGTAAGTTAAACGAAATAAATTACCATCTAAATTTTGTCTTAGGTAGCTCTCCTTACATTCTCCACCATTAATGTGGTAGTTAAATGGTTAGTAAGTATGCATGCATTCCAGTGCATAAATTGGCGGTAAGGTGGCACGGTTGTCATTGAGGCTCTCAATGTTGATTGGGCATAGTATAGAGCACTTCGTAAATTGCAACCCATTGGCACACTTTTTTAAGCAAATTGAATTTTTCCTTGGTAATGTGTTATGGTGCTCGATCTTCACTTTGCTTTCCTTCCGCTCACAAATTTCAATATTTCATTGATGTCGCAGAATTTTACACCTCGTGGATTTTAAGATGCCACAAATTTTTCCAATGCTTTTCTTTTTTTTTTATTGTTGAAGTAAAACAAAAAAAATGAAATTATAATACAAATATGTACATACTATACATAAGAGGAAATATTTTACTCAAAATACAGCTTGAGGTGATATCCGTTGATCGATATTGGCTGCACATTTCCATTTTTATCTTGAAGTTGAAATACATTATTCTTTTTTACTTCTATTATCTTGAATGGACCCTCCCAAAATGAATCAAACTTCTGGTGATTTCCTGGTTTAGACTTCTCTATGTTCCATCTCATAATTGAGTCACCATATTTGAACTTCCTGAGCCTTGATTTCTTATCAAACCATCCTTTTGTATCCATAGAGTGCTTCTAGAAACTTTCATATGCCTTGGTCCTCTGTTCTTCAAGTTGTAAGAGGTGCATCAATCTAGCTTCCACTGGGCTTTGATCTAGATCTTCATTTTGGCTAGCCAATATTAGAGCTGGTATCTCCAAATGGGTAGGTAGGATAATCTATTTCCCATACACCAATGCATAAGGGGTTGTCTTGATATATTTATTAATAGTAATCTTGTTTTCCCATAGAGCTTGCTCTAAAAGGAGATGCCAACTTCTTTTATTATCCTCCAGTGCTATTTTTAGAATTTTGAGCAATTTTTTGTTAGTGGACTCTACTAATCCATTCCCTTGAGGGTAGTAGTTAGAAGAGTTATTTAAAATTATGCCATATTTTCTTGTAAACTCAATGTACTTTGCACCTATAAAAGTTGGACCATTATCACTTACTATGGCTTTAGGGATACCAAACCTTGTGATTAAGCTTTCCATGAATTTAATTACCACCTCTTAATCTAATCTCTTGGTAGGAATGGCCTCAAACCATCTGGTAAGATAATATGTAGTAGTCAAGATATATTTATGCCCTACTAAGGAATTGGGATTTATTACTCTAATGAAACCTAATCCCCACTACTAGAAAGGCTCTTATACTTGAATAGGCTTAAGTGGGAATGTAGCATTTATGTTCCTTACTACATATATCTAGAATTTGTCACATACCCTATTTACTTTAAAGGTGTCAACAAAGATATTAGGCCAATAATATCCTGCCTTTATAATTTTCATGGCTATGACCTTTCCTGAAGAGTATCCTCTAGACAATCCTTCATGGAATTCTTCAATGACATTTTGTTTTTGGTTGTCCCTCAAGCATCTTAGAAGAACTCCATCAAGATTATTCCTATATAACCCTTCTAGTAATAGGACATACTTCAAGGCTTGAAGCCTATACCTTCTTCTTTGTGAGGGATTAAGATCTTGATGACAAACCCCTATCTGGAAGTAGCTTGTCAACTGATCCACCCAATCTAAACCCTCTGGAGAGTTATCCTCATTCTATTCTGATGTTGATGGTTGACAAGCTGCTAACTAATCTAAAATTATTTTTTCTATAATTCCATGATATAGAGCCCTACCTCCGACTAACTTAGTAGGATGGATTTCCACATCATACTCCTGGATTTTGGTAATCCAACTAGCTCTCTTATCTCTCAATTCTTTTTGTAAGATGAAACTTTTGACATCTGGGTGTACCACATAAATAAGAGTTTTACTCTGAGCCAAGTATTGTCTAAACTTCTTCAATGATTTCATCACTGCAAACACTTGCCTCTCAATAAAGTTATATTTAGTCTGGTACTCATGAAGAGTTTGGCTCCAAAAAAATATGGGATGTTCCTCTTCATCATCATTTTTTTGTGTTAGTACTACTACATAGCTCTCTTCAACTCCATAGGCATACAAAATGAAATCCTTGCTAAAATTAGGGTTCACTAGTATTGGGGCAGTAGCAATAGCTTACTTGATTGCCTCAAAAGATTGCTTTCTTGATTTAGTCCACTTGAATTCCATATTATTTTTTAGCAATTTTGAGATGGGTTTAACCACTTGAGCAAATTATGAAATGAACTTTCTCACAAAATTGATATGCCCAAAGAAATATTGCAAGGCCTTTTTATTCATAGGTAGAGGAAGAGCTAGAATTGAATTCACTCTGTCAGGGTCAATGGACATACCTTCTTTAGAAACAAAATGTCCTAATAGCTTTCCCTTCATGGACTACAAAGAACGACTTCTTTGGGTTTAGGGAGATACCAAACTCTCTATATTTTTTGAACACTTGATCTAAGTGCTCCAAGTGAGCTTATTTTTTGTAAGAGAAGATAGTCATATCATCTAGATAGATGAGGATGACTTTATTGATTAGCTCCCAAAAATCATAGTCCATGGCTCTTTGGAAGGTGGCCCCTACGTTAGATAAACCAAAAGGTATCCTTTGATAGGTGAAGGTTCCCCACTTAGTAGTAAAGGTTGTCTTAAATTGATCCTCATATTTTACCCAAATCTGGTTGTACCCTAAGAAACCATCCAACAAGGAAAACCTCTTAGTCTTTGCAACAATCTACAAAATTTGATCAATCTGAGGGAGGGGGTAGTGATCCTTCAATGATGCCTTGTTCAAGTTCTTGAAATCCACACATAAACGAATGTCTCCATTCTTCTTCCTAATAGGAACCAAGTTGGCCACCCATGTGGAGTGCTTGATGGGGTAAATAATTTTAGATTTTAGTAGTTTGAGCAACTCTTCTCTTATTATGGATTCAATCCTAGGGTTGATAGGCCTCTAATTTTGTTCCTGAAAGGCTTTGCATCAGCCTCTAGCTCAATAGTATGTTGGATAATTTTTTTATCATATACCTTTAGATCTTCATATGACCAAGCTACAATATCTTGGTATTTGAGGCATAGGGTCTTGATTTCCTCTATTTCCTCTAGAGAACATCGGATACCAAATTTGAGATTTCTATCCTTTTCAACTTCGATCTCTTTATAGATTTCTTCATTGACCTCCATAGCTCTTGCTTTTCTCCCATCCTCATTATCAAAGAGACTTTCTAGGGTGATCAAACCCTTAGGGATATGATTGTTCTTCAATTGAATAACATCTTGCTGATCTATTTCATGAGGTAGCTCCTCCTGCACACTAGATAAGCAAGCTTCCCTCACCAGAAAATCAATAATCTGATCATCACTCTAAAAAATCTATCAAAAAATTTGTCTATCTAGTACTACAGGTCTAAAAACTAGTTTGACTCTTCTATCCTTTGATGATCCCATATCTGAAGAAGGGTTAAAATTTGAACCCTTAACAACCAAAGAATCAGCCAACATATTATGTTTCCTAGGAATAGAGTGGATATTAAGAGCATCGAAAGACTCCATCAAATCCCATACCCTATTCCTGTATGATTTTAGGTAATGGTGCTTACTGTTGCACTTCTCTCTGACTTGATTAACTATCAGTTCAAAGTCACCATATATGTCCAACATTTTGATTCCCATACTCTTTGCTTTCATCAATCCCAAGCATAAAGCTTCATATTCCATAGCATTATTGGTACAAGACCACGTTAGTCTATAAGCAAAGCTTTTCACACCTTCTAAAAGGGATTGCAAGACTACACCTGCACCAAATCCATTTCTACACCTTGCACCATCAAAATGCATAGTCCAGATCTCTGTTTCTCTCAGGGATTTATTAGAGATGGTAGGGGTCTTTTTATCTACTTTAGAGGAAATACTGTAAGTGCCCATACCTATTCCAAACTGGTTGTAATCCTCTATGAATGGTAGTTCATCCTCCACCTCTAACTCTTCAAAGCTCTCTACTAGTTCAACTTCATCTAGAGCTGAGAGGTTACACATATCTTCCTCTATATTTTCAATGTGATAGGACACAGGCTTTTTAGGTGTTATCCTTATCCTTTTTCCTTTGAATGGAATCATCATGCCAAAGTAGTCCAAATACATATAGCCTCCTAGATTAGCAGTGAACTCTCTAGAAAGACACAGACTAAAATAAGGCTCCAGGTCCACCACCATAATTTCTTGCACAATAGTTACTTTTGGAGCCCTATGCAGTCTCATTAGTACATCCTTTACTACTCCAATGGTCTTAACTGGTGTACCATCTAACTATAAAACTTTGGGATAGGAATGGGTATACTCCATACCCATCTCATCACAGACTGCTTTGGGCATAACTATGGTCAAAGTCCTTGAATCAATCATACAATTATGGACTATCCAACCCTCCATTCTTAAGGAGAGGGTATAGGTTTGTTCTTCAGAGTAGTAAGAGTCATCTTCTCTTTACCAAAAAGCATGCTAAAAACTATGGTAGTTTGTTTTTCTTGAGAATTCTTACTTAAAGAAGCTTTGAGCAGATATATCTAACCAAGAATAAATAGGGTATCATAGAGGCTTTCTTTGGAGGAAATCCTCTTCATGTCCTCCACAATGTTATATTCTGACTTCTTCGAAGGGAGCTTCTCATACTTCTTCTCTAGATATCCATATTTTCTCTTATATTACTATGTAGATTCAATCCTTTACCTCTTGGTGATGGAAGGAAATCTTAGTTTTTTTTTATACATCATGTTTAGAAATCATTCATTCTTTATTATTTTTCTTCTCATAATGTTTGGGAAGATTCATCCCCTTAACTTGGCCTTTAGGAGTTGCATATATTTTTTCAGTTGCTTGAGGAACAAATAATTTATCATTACTTGATAGGCAAGATTCTCTCTTTCTCTAAGAAGGCACTTGAAACTTAACCATATTTTATGGATCAACCTACAGTGTCTTCTTCTCAGATCTTGTCATGATAGAAACAAATTCTTCTTCATAGAGATCTTGTTTGACCATGATCTATTTTGGCTACCACAACATATTGAATCTACCCTTTTGATTCCTCTCAAATTTCTCCATGGCCTATTGCACATGGTGTTGGTACATGACACAGGAATCTGAATCATGAGGATCATTACACACAAGGCACCAAACATTCACAAGATTGGTCTCAAGGGCATATTCTTGATCTTCTTGATTTGTGTTAACCTTGGCCCCTACACTATTACTGGTACTAGGCTTATGATCTTTGTTAATGTAGGGATACCTTCTCTACTGAGACCTCTCCATATCTCTTTTCTCCATTGCATTCACCTTGTTATTGATTGTTTTCAAGGTACTCTGGATATCGAGCAATAGGGTGGATTCTTGAGGTACTTGATATGGGAGTGGTGGAAAGGAAATTGAGGTAGATGTTGCTTTGGGGGATGGAATTGGAGCCACTTGAGGGAGTGGTGATGACAAAGGATATGGGTCCATATAGGAGGATGTAGCTACTTTAGCTTGGAATTGAGGAATATCAAAACAATAGGGTATGACTATCTTTGGAGGTAGCCTTCCTACATTAATAAGGATATTTTTTTCTTGTACGATTACATTATACACTTGGGAAAAGGTAGATACTCCTGACTATTGAGTATGTAGCCCAAGTTCTAACCTAAGAGCTCTTCTATAGTACATGAAATCAAGAGGGGCAGCTAGTCTAGCTTCAGGTGGTATCCTTTTCTAGGTTCTATTGAATCTTAGATTAAAATTAGAGACTAATTCTTGTTGATGTTTTTGCATAGATGTGAACTAGTTTAGGAGGGAAAAAGGATCAGTAGATTCATTAAATTATTCTACAAAAGGTCTTGGCTAATGCAACCCATGAAGTGATGTTGTTGTATTCCAAGGTCCTAAACCAATGCAAAATATTTCCTCTAAAGGATAGGGCTAGAATCCTAACAATCACATCTTCATTTCTAATGTTGTGTATGGCTACTAAGTTCAATATACCCTAGACAATGCTCATAAGAGGTTTTACCTAAACTATCATATGTGGGTATAGCTTTGGATATAGCTTGGGGAATGTCATGCATTTGGGCAAGGCTTAAAGGACTAGTGATATCCCAATTAGGGTATTTCTATGTAGCTTGGTTTGGGTTTACATTCTATTGTGTAGCCATGTTTACTAGGGTTTTTAAAGGAGTTGGTCTTGGAGGTACCCTAGGGGATGATTCAACTAGAACCTAATCCAAATGTGAATCTAGGAATAAACTTCTTATAATATTGGATCCTCTTAGGGTAAGCTCCTAAAATGTGATAGGTTCTTGACTATTTTTAGCAGATGACCTAGTATACATGAAAAATATGGGCTACTAGGAAGGGCCTCTTAGGTTCTTGATCTCAGGGAGTCACCAAGTGAATTTGTTTCCACCACTTGATGAGGTCAATACAATCCACTAAATCTTGATTCCTCTGAGAAGAGTAGAAATGAAATCTTGTGGGTGAATGAATGTTCTTGTAAATAGGGTCCCACCGGGTGTGCCAAAACTATTGGGGTCTAAATTGACATCAAGGTAATCTTGAAACTATGACTATCATCTACAATAATCTATTAGGCGTGCACCCACTAATCATAGTCCAAAACTTGATATTGGATGAGTTAAATATTACTTTAACCCAACCTCCAGAGTAGGCTAGTATACCTTATCAACTAATTTAGATGTTGACTCATTTAAGCTCAGTTAAATGTATAGATATAGGGATAGAAAATGGGATTAGGGTTAGAAAATTAATGATTGAATGGTGGCCAGATAAAGCTAACAACATAGGCATCCATAGGAAAATCCTCCACAAATTGATTTCCAGTAATCCACACTTGAGATTAACAACACTCAAAACCAGTAATCTTCACCAATTAAAGAACAAGATATATGCTTCCAAAACTATTTCAAACATCTAGAGTACTAATAATCCAAATAGAAAAATTAGATCAATACCCAAACTAACAAAAAAATAAGTCATTTTCAAGCATATATTCAAACATGAAGCATTTCAAGGTGCTCTAAGTTAGCAATCCAATATCAGAAGAATAGACTAACCGTAGTAGCAATAGTAGAAATGAATTCATAGATTAATACTCCATAAGCATAGAAAACACAGGCCTAATGCAAACATCCAAGTAATGGTCCTTCTATTGATTTGAAAAAAACATTATACAATAGGGCAATAAAACACTCTAGATCTTACCCTTCCAATCAAGGGTTCACCCTCTATTATAGTGTTTTCAATGAAATTGAAAAATTAAAAGCATTATGAATATTATATGGAAATTGGAGTTCAATATCAACAGGATGCTAAGGTGGTGGTCTCTTATTTATTTAAATAATTAAGGGGAGATAAGCTCCATGAGTCTTCTACAACTTTATGTCCTTGACTTGTTCAAATTCCTCTGGTTTCTAACTAAAAACTAGATAAAAATATAATTAGAGTCGTTCCTCATTCTTGTAATGACCATTCCACCATTTATCTGTAATAGAAATGGTTCTTAGATTTGGATTTCATGTCTCTTTGACTTCTTGCCCTCTTCATTTTAGCTCCAGAATAATCCAGTAGAAATTTACATGTCACAACTCTTAATGTTATTTTTGGATGTCTTTTAAACTGCATCAATTGTGGATCCTTGATCTACTTTTGAATGGCCTAGATTAGATATCCCAAAGACACCCTTAGCACTCAAAATTATAATAACTAAAAAACCTTTACTTTTTTACAGCCTTTTGCTTGTTGTAATTCGGAGGTAGTTCCTTTGTTAAAATCCACTGAATATTTTGTAGTTTTGAAATCCATGCTACAAAACTTCACCACGTTAAGTTTGACCAATTTGATCATGGAAAATAACATTGCATTAAGCTCCTCATGAAAGTTAGAACTTGGCCCTAAGTTACCTTTTAAAATCTACAACATCAAAAAAATTAATAATGCTTTGTACTTGTGGAGAATAACATTGCATTAAATCATGCAAAAAATAACACTATACTAGTCCCACAAAAAATAACATTGTATTACGATTGCTTGTTGAAATTCATGCTTCATATTGCTGCAACTCTAACTTTGGTTAGATCTAGCATGGAAAATAACACTGTATTTTGGAGTGCGAAATCTAACATAGAATATTTTTGCCTTTCCAAATTTTGTGACTTGATTTGCTTGCCATCCCATTTTGACCAAGTAGATCGCATAAATTAACACTTTTTCTTGCCACAAAGAAAATAACAAAGCTCTCAACCTTGTCCTTCACTTTCCATGACTTGATTCATGCGCAAGCCAACCTTATCTTCCTTGATTGTGTAATTTTACACTTAAAATACCCTCATGAAAAATAACTCTTGCTGAGCCTCCTCTTAGAAATTATGCACTTTAAATTGCTCCCGTAACCAATTTGACCAAGTTGATTGTAGGAATTAACACATAATGATCACATTTGTTCTTAAAAATCCATCATTTGATTTATGCATTGGTTAACTTTATGTACTTCAACCACGGAATTTTACACTACATTGCAGCTTTGTGGAAAATAACAAAGGATTTGGCTTTATAGATTTTACACTACCTGAGCTGAGTAGAATTTAGCACTGGATTTTGGGAACAAAGCATGTTCTCAACACTAAGCCAAAATTTTCAAAAAATTTCTAAGTATGTGGTCTTTTTGGGCCTACATTTTCCTTTTGATCCAAATGTCCTAATATGGTACAATACTTATGGGTAGTGAATGTCCATATGATACAATGCTAAGGATAGTCAATGTTTGTATAATACAATGTGAGGGATAGTTAATACCCATATGATACATGTTATGGTACTTTTGCTTTCTTGGAAATTTTATTTCCATATGATATAGTCAATGTCCACATGATATGGTGCCTTTATTTTCACTAGATTTATTGTTGTGCTTTTATGTCCCTAAATTTAAGGTTCATTTAGATGATTAGTGATTGATAAGCTATTTAAATAGGAGACCTTACCATGAGTGGTATTTATGTCATAGGAATTTTGTCATTTAGCATATTTTTTGAGTTATGTTGATTCTTTAAGGATGTGAATTGATCTTGTTCATCCTTCTATAAATTGATAGGATACAAATATCTTAAGTTTCATTACTTTAGGCCTTTATTAGGGCTCTCGAGGAAATGAATTATACCTCATTCATCACTTGGATGGAGCTAATAAGAGGCTTGAAATTAGGTATTTTTAGAATTTATCATGGGTTTAGAGGAATGTAAAATCCATTCATTCCTGCGACTTAGGGATTGACATAATTTGGAAAGTTGAAGATCATTTTTTGAATCAAATTAATTCCTTGTTATGTAATTGTTTGGTGCATATATGAATTAATGCATGAAGCAATACACTTTTTTAAGTAAGCAAACATGAGAATTATTGTGTATTTTAGATATGTCACCAATGATAAGGACCCAAAATCTATAATGGTATGTATAGCTTAAATTCTTTATTTCATCTCAATGACCGTCTGTTCAATTTCCTCTCATGATAGGTTTTTTATGGGTATAATAGGGTTGTATTGATTTTGGCAAACAAGCTATTACCACTAAAAGAGTGTCTAGGACTGGGATAGAATTAAGATGATTTAGATCATGATTTTGTTCACCCACAATAACCTAACAAATAACACCCTCTATGTGCTAAATCTTTGTTAAAGTTGTTGCGGGGGATAAATCCAACTAAATAAATGGATGTGTAATGCTAAGGTGTGCTAAATGCAACAAGAAAATTATGCTAGATGAAACCAATAGAACATGTAAAGTATATACATGATCCTAGGAGTGGGGATTTTATAGCATCAACGACCTATCATAAATGCAATTCATGCAAATACAATGCTAACTAGTGGTCATCATTACATCATTATAATATCTCTTAATTTCTACATGCACACACAATCAATGCATAAATGTAAGCATAAGATTATGATAATAATAATCAAATAATGAATAATATATGAGTAATGTCTCAATGCTTCTAAATGAAAGAGGAGAAACAAACATTATTCCCTATATAATATCTTTAGAGATATAAAGATTATTTAAATAGAAAATAATTCTTGTTCTCCACTTCCTTAGAATCTATGAGCTCATGCCTTTTCATGGAAGGAAAATGATGAGAATGTAACTCTATGTTAATGCTATCTATTTGCCACTCCCTCCTTGGAAAGACTATGCTATGCAGTAAAACTAGAGTTTGCTAGTATACAACCCCTAATATAATATGATGAAGGTAATAATTGCATACTTATGGATTAAGATAAATAGTGAGTCAAGACAAGTAGTCTATGCATACATGTGATCATACAATTATTCAAAATTTAAAACAATAAATGCACCATGTATAAAATTAATGATAACAAAATTGATGATATGTAGGGTTGTTAGAAATTACGCTTCATATCAATAAAATTGATGATATGTAGGGTTTTCAACAATTATGCTTCATCATATTGATCTAATTTAGAAAAATATGGTTATATGATAGTTTTGATAGAGGTTTATACCAATATAGGATTTCTGATTTAATTATCCAATACCATTAGGTGTTTTAAACACTTTTTTTGGTATTGGGTAATTATATTTCATTCGTCCATTTTAAGTATAAATATAAATTTGATAATTGATAAAGTTGAATTTGTGATAGAACCTTATATCAAGAAAGAATATTTGACATAGTTAGCCCTCACTTGTTGCGCATGTAGGAATGCCAACGCTTGCTAGGTGGTGAATAATTCTACCCCACCAATTTTTTGGATATAAGAATGAATTACAATTTGATCATAGGTTGGCATTATGTTTTTTATGATTTATATATACAATAGACCCTTATATCAAAGAAGAATATTTGATATAATTATTCCTCACTCATTGGGCATATAGAAATTGCTAATGCTTATCAAGTGGAGAATGATTCTACCAAACTTTCTATTTGGATACAAGGGTTAATCATAACTTGATGAAAATGATTCTTGGAAAGCAATTGATTGAGGAGATATTGAAGGGATTAATTTTTTTTTATAGATCCCTATATAGAGGAAAGACATTTTATAGGATTACTAAATGCAAATGAATGCTTTTAATTATTGAACATTTATCAATCATTGAATAATTTGATCATCCATTTTTCCTAGTTATGGGGTTGATTCAAAAGATATGTTGATAAAAGAGTAAAATGAGATCTTAGCTCAGGGCATGATTTGCTAGCTTAGATTTACCCTTTTATATCCCACCCTTAAGTCAACATTATAGTATTGACATCATAATTGAGTGATAACAAGTCTAAAGGAAGCATTTGATGAGAAGAGATGAGATAAATATGTTTGAAATGATGAGAAAAGATGAGGTAAAGAATATGTTTGAAATGATGAGTTATCCATCTAAAATGAGTATAAGAAAAATTTGCTACCATAGGTACCTAACTAAGATGTAAGTCTATGATACAATCTATCTTGACTAAGATCATCACTATTCACAATGAATCCTCTCCACTCCATATGCAAACAACGAGCATATGAACATAGGCAAGTGAATTTGTCATTATATTATACAACAAGCAAATACATGATCAAGTAGATTTATACACATAATTTCTTTAGAAATTTTAGATTTTAGAAAGAGAAGCCAAGGTATTAAGTTGTGGTCAGGTCGTAACTAGAAACTACTATAAGCCATCAAGAACTCAGTTTCTTCCAAAGTCCAAAAGATAAAAAGGACTAAAGAGGATTTTGGAAAAGTTATCAAGGGAGTCCACTAGTTAAGTGACCTACTACCAGTGCAATGCAATCAATACTATTTTCTATATAGAATTATCATCACTTAATTAGGATATGTTCCCTCATGACTTGATGGAATTAATAGGCAAACATAAGAAAACATTTAATTTAGGCATATGAATGTAAGCAAAAATATATTAAAATGCAATCATGCATACAATCAATCATGCAATCAATCACATGACTAAGAAAACATGAAAATTCAAGCATATATTTTTAAATGCATTATATTTATAGGTTATTTATGCTCATTACCATCTAATGCAACCAGGTGATATTTACTTGACCCATATTTGGTTGTTATGATGAAGGGACCTAACCAGTTGGTTTTGAATTTTCCCTTAAGGTCTTCCTTAGCATTAGTGTTTTTCTATTTTTTCTTGAGAATTAAGTCACCTTAATCAAAGAAACAAGATTGGACTCACTTCCCATAGGCTTTTATAAGCCTTTGATGGTACACATGTAAGTGCTCCAAAGCATGGGTCAACTTTTTGTTAAGCAACTTGAATTGGGTAAGCCATGCATGATGATATTTATCAACAACTACTACATCCTTTAGAAGGATTCTAAGAGATGGAACTTCTAATTCAAATGGAAAGATGGACTCAATCCCATAAACCAAGGCATACAACATAACACCAATTAGAGTTCTCACACTGGTGCAATATACCCATAAAACATGATATAGCTATAAATGCCAATCCCTACCAATTTTTCTCATGATCTTCTTTAAGATTTTTATTAATGTCTTGTTAGAATTTGTGGCCTACCCATTACCCTATGGGTAATATGGCATGGAATACTTGCTAAATTTTGAATTTAGCATAGATTTTGAATACGTCCTTATTTTTAAAAGGAGTTCCATTATTTGATATGAGCATGCTAGGGATGTCGTATCATGATAAAATTTAATTCAAGATGAATTTGGAGACTTGAAAAATACCACTTGGTAAAGTATTCAGTTGCCATGATGATGAATTTATGTCCATTTGATGACATTAGATTTATTTTTTTGACAATATTTAGCCCCCAAGTAGAGAAAGGGTAGGGAGACGTGATCGATTAGAGCTATTGAGATGATACATAAATTAAGTTATCATGCTTTTGATACTTATCATATTTGTGTATATGGTTATGATCATATATTTTCATAGTTAGGTAAAAATATTCCATACAAATGAGCTTCTTACCAATGGAACTTACATTGAAGTGTCCACCACATGCTCCCTCATGGGTGTCTTGAATGACTATTTTGGGTTTATCCGTATTAAGGCATCTTAAGAGAATACCATCAAATGTTCACTTATAGAGGATGTCTCCAATTATCACAAATTAGAAAGTGCATTGCCTAATATTATTTTTCTCGTTGTGGTTTAATTCCTTAGGCAAAACACCACTCTTAAGAAAATTATAGATTTCCTTATACCAAGAGTTGACGACTGGCATTTATTATATGAAAAAAAAACAACAATTCTTGACTAGATTGAAAATTTTTAGGTTGCCTAATTTGATGATTGATAATTATTTCTTGTTCATCTTCCAATTTTAAATGCAAGTGATGTAACAACAACCATTGCATCTGCTTGATGATTACTAGAATGTGGAACCATATCGATGAGAAGCCATCAAGTTATTCACAATACCTTGTATATTTTAGTTTATCACATTTATTTTGATAAACTCCATTAATTTGGTTAACTATTAATTGGTAATCTCAAAAAATTGAGAGGCTAATGACTTTTAGGGGTAGGAATGCTCATAGCCTAAGGATGAGAGCTTCATATTTAGTCATATTATTAGTAAACGTGAATCAAAACCTAAAGACAAGGGAATTTATTGAGGTGATACTATGATAATTCATACCCATGCTCCCTTAATGCATCTTGCACCATCGAAGAAAAGATTCTATAAATCTTGTTGTGATACCTCAAGAGTGCACATCATCTCATTAGGGTACTCAATCTCTAGGGGATGACTAGCTGGTAAAGGTATGCTACTAGTTGATTAGATATCACTTGTTCCTTAATTCTAGATCAAATTCATTGAGTGCCATAACCTATTTAGACATAAGGTATCGTAGGGGATAAACCTTAGTTATAACATATGTTTTATGAATTAACATGTAATGTATCAACTTTTGAGAAGCAAAGACCATTGCTAAGAACATATGAAAAGCACAAGCTTATACTGAGAGTGGGAGGTGAACAATATAAGACCACTTTTTACTTTTCTTTCTCAAACAATATTATCCAATATTATCAATGGCAATATCAACTATAGTAATAAAAACAATGCATAAATAATCACACACAATAGAGACACCAATTTTATGTGGTTCACCTAATGTGGGGTACTCCATGGAGAAAATATTTCACTAAAATTTTCTCAATAAATCTCTTGAGAATCCTTCCCTATTACAATGTTTATGGACCTCTATCCAAAGGATATACCAATCCCCTAATCAAGTTTATAAAAACCTATTCAAAGGATAACTCTTTCCCTTTGTTGGTTTGTGGATCTCTATCTATAGGAGAACTCCTTCTCCTATGCTCTGGCTGGTGATCCTTTAAAAGACTATTGCCTCCACTAAATTGGCTTGTGGATCTCTCTCCACTAAAGATCTATGTCTTCACTCAGAAGACCTCTATCCTTACTATCCTGGCTAATGGATCTCTATCCACTAGAGAATATTGTCCTCTGCTCTGTCACCTCTAAAGCTTGATCTCAGTTCTGATCAATCTCTATCTCAAATCTACACTAAACACTTTCCTTCGATCTAGCACAAATCTACTCAATCTCTATCTCAAATATTTACTAAACACTTTCCTTCGGTATAGCACAAATTTTCTCAATATCTATCTCAAATTTGCACTAAATACTATCCTTTAGTCTAGCACAAATCTACTCAATCTTAATCTCAAATATGCACTAAACACTGTCCTTTGGTCTAACACAAATATGCTCAATATTTGTCTCAAATTTGCACTAAACACTGTCCTTAGGTCTAGCAAAAATTTGCTCAATCTCTATCTCAAAATTGTAGTAAACACTATACTTCAGTCTATCACAAATATGATCAATCTCTATCTTATTTCTATCCTCAAGCCTTAACACAAAGCTTGAATCAATCACAAATAAACTTTGCTAGAACTGATCCAAGCCTTAATTCAAAGCTTGAACAAATCAATCAATCAAATCTGCTCTTAAGTCTTCTCAAATACTTACCTTAAATTTTCTCAACAAGTTCTCTCTAGATCTTGTCCAATATGCTCAACAAGCCTTCACCAAGACTTACCTTAAATTTTCTCAACAAGTCCTCCCTAGAACTTGTTCAATCTACTCAACAAGTCTTCACCAAGAATTACCTTAAATATTATTGTAAGCTTACACAAAAGATCTATCCTTAAGATTTCACCAAAGCTTACTCAACTCAGTCCTTAAGTCCCTTCTAGGACTTACTCAAATCTGCTCACAAGATTTCACAAAATCTTTATTTAAATCAATTGCAAACTTGCATACAAAACTCAACTTAATCTCTTTCCAGAAAACCTCTTCAATCACACAAACAAGTTTCACTCAAAATATTGCTTAACCATAGAAACATATAGAGAATGGTAAGAGACTCAATATATTTCACACTTCACAAATCACTTTATCACTTTCAAACTTACTTTCAAATCAATTCAGAAATAAAGAATAATTTGTTTCACAAATATTGAACTATCACTCCAATGCTTTCAATCACTAATGCTCAATAAACTTCATTCAACCATTCACTCAATGAAACACAACTTGCTTACAAACCCTAACCAAGTGTTTCACTAAACTTCCAACAACTCACACTATGGAACTCAAACCTTGACTCAAGATGATTCTAATTTTCACATAACAATGATACTCATGTTATTTCACAAATCCTAGTTCAATATAGTTCTCAACTTCACATAACAATGATACTCATGATCTTTCACAAACTCAACTTCACATAACAATGATACTCATGATCTTTCACAAACCCTAGTTCACATAACAATGATACTCATGACATTTCACAAACCCTAGTTCACATAATAATGATACTCATGATCTTTCACAAACCCTAATCATGCACATGAAGGCTCACTCAAATATTTCCAACAATGCTTATCAAAAAATCTCACATAACAATGATACTCATGTTCTTTCACAAGCCCTAACCATGCACATGAATGCTCACTCAATTATTTCCAATAATGCTTATCAAAAAATTCTTTTCACTCCAACTTTGCATTTCATAATATTTCACTCATAAGGAAGAAGAGCCCATTCCTTCTTTTTTTATGGAGATATATCTTCAAAACCTATCTTAATCACAATCAAAACCTCTTTGCCAATTTCAAGGTTAGGGAACAACAATCTATCTCAAAATCTCCACTCAAAATTCTCCTCAATATTTATTTCACCATACAAAAATAACAAGTCTCAAGTACACCTTATAATCTCCAAACTTTTCAAAATATAACTAGAAAAGGTTCAATTAACTCACTTTCACAATAATTCACTTCATAATTTTAATGCATAAAATAATCAAAATAACTCCCTCATATCTCCCTACTCAAAAATGAATTATCAAATAATCAACACACCTTTCAAAAATAATTCAATTCAATTTTAAGCCAAAATTAAATCTTCCTCAATCTTCAATTAAGACAAAAATAAAATATATCTTAATTACCTTATATCTCCCAACTTAAAATTTCATTTCAAAATAATTAACACCTCTTATCCAAAAATAATGCAATTCACTTTTAAACAACAATTAAATCCTTCACAACCTTTAACTAAAATAAATTTTTCTTTAATCACCTTATATAACCCAAGGCATTCACAATACAACCTTAGACCACATGCACATTACAAAATAAATTTAAAGTACCTTTGCACACTCCTTGGTGGGATTCGATCCCAGGTCAAGCTGTCACCTACACCCTAGCCGCGACCTAGCTTCCACGTGAGCTAGGTGCTCATGTGGGAGGTAAAAGTGCTTTGAGTGCTTTGTTTCTTCGACCAACACCAAAGCCAAACAAAAGGCTTTGTCCCTTCGTAGTCATCGAGACTCGAATGCGGAACCTCCACATACCCTACGCCTTACACACCAACAACTTTCCACTAGCCCAACCGATTGGTTGGTGACAAGGCTTTATGCCTTGGTCAATTTGACCTTCATGTTTTTTGGTTGCAATAAAAAATTAATATCCTCTTGTCTTATTTGCTCATGAACTTTCGCATTCCACACTCAATAATCACATGTGCATTAATATTTGGAGACTTGATTTTATGAGGCAAGTCTTATGGTATTTATACCATATGCCTCTTTCCTTCGAACGTCGACGGGGGAAGAAAAATTAAATTGAATTTGCGCCCAACCCTACTTTGGGTTTAATAAATTTATTTTATAAATAATTTATTGACAACCTTAGGCTTTATATTTAAACCTTTAATATTATAATAATAAATATTATAATATTATTTCCTTTGAGCCTAGGTATTTTTATTTTTCAATCTGACCACCTTTAATATTATAATAAAAAATATTATAATATTATTTCCTTTAGGCCTGCTTTATTTTTAAACCTTTAATATTATAATAATAAATATTATAATATTATTTCCTTTGGGCCTAGGTATTTTCCTTCTTTCAGGGAATTTAGCCATCCTTTTGACCAATCATGTGAGGCTTTTAAACCAAATCTCTTGGGCTTAAAAAGATAAATATTTTAACCCTTATTTTACCAAATGTTTGCATTGATCATTGACGTTGACTCTTGACATCAATGACAACACAACTACTCAAAATTTCCAACAATCTCCTCCTTTTTCATTGATGGTAACCCTTTTTTGTAACCATTCCTTTTTCCTTTTTCTAAAATTGCTCCCTCTGACTGAATGTTCTCTCCCTAACTCAAATATCTCCCCCTTTGTCATCAATGGCAAAGGGCCACCTATGGGGCTTGGGGCTAAATATAAGACTCTTAGCTCAGCCCCTCCTCCACCTCCTCTCTTTGAGGTGGTTAATTTTGGGGTGGGAGTATCTCTACTCGCAACATACACTGCTCTTTATCTTTGTCCACCTTCTTTCTCAATTGATCCTTTTGATTCCTCTGAATATTCCTGTTCTTGCTTGTCTCTGGAAATTCTGCTCTACATCACTTGGCCATATGCCCAAAATTATTGCACTTATAACACTTAATGTTGTAATTCCTTTAAGGTGCAAATATCTTGAAGTTCCTCCTAGTGAAGCCATATCCATTTCTATTATGAACCCTGCAATTTACTGCCTTATGACCAAACTGATTACAAGAGTAGAAATACCCTTGAAATAGATACCCATTTCTGAGATTCCTTTTAGTGAAACCATATCCCTATTTTTTATATGTCTTGCACTCCAAAGCCTTGTGACAAAACCTATGACATGAGAAGCAACTTCCATTGAATAACCCTTGCCTTGACCCCATTGGTATATTAGTCTCCTATTCCTTGTGATGTTTCTTGTTCCATTTGTTCCTCATTTGTGCATTATTCATTTCCTTGTTGAACCTTCTATTTTCCAACTTATCCTTAGAAGTCTCACTCTCCCATACACTTTCTTCTTTTGAAGATTCTTCTTCTTTGGAGCTTGAGATTGACTCCTCTCCTTGTCCTCTATGTTCTTATTCAAAGCCAAGTCCTGTCTTGTTTGATGAAGATATTTGTACCTTGATAATCTTATCCAAGTTCTTTGAGATTTTCCCAAACCTATGTAGCTTGTCTTTAGAATATTTTCCTTCCTTCCTTAGTGAAGCTAATTCATGCTATAACATTTCACATTCTAAAGTATTTACTTCTAACCTCTCTTTAAATCTTAGCTATTGATCTGGTTAGATCTTCTATAAGATTTTCTTTATCTTCATCACATTCTTGAAATTGAAGCTTGAGTTTTGAGTTCTGCTTTCTTACATTTCTTCATGCATTGAGAGAAGAAATAAGCTCCCCCTCAAGATAAACTTCTCCTTCCTCTTCATTTTTTGATTCTTCCTCTACCATTATATCATCAAGAACATCTTCATTCTTTTCTATTTTATTTCCACTAGAAGCACTTTATTCTTCTTCTATTGCCATAAGAAGATTTTCTTCTTCTGGTCCTTCAAGAGCATCTTCTTTTTCTACTATTAGAAATATAATTTCATTTTCTTAATTATTTGAGGACCTATCATCACTATCAATTGAACTCTTGCTTGCCTTATCTGCATAAGAACTCTTCTTATATCTTTAGAAAAACTTATTTTCATGCTTGTTTTGTCCATACATGTTTTTCTTTTGGTACCTAAATTTTCCTGCTTCCCTATTCTTATGATCCTATTTCTCATCACCACTGCTATTTCTAGCTTCTAGAAAATTAGATGCATAGTGACCATATTTACCACATTTGAAACACTTAACTAATTTTGTACCTTTGTGCTTTCTTGTGTCCTTGTTCCTTCTACCATAGTTTACTTCTTCATCATTGGATGACTCATTACTTGAATTTTAATGCTTACCCTTTGTCTTATTTGTAACTTTGAAGGATACTTATTTATGGGGAAAATACTCCTCTTTTGTTCTCATCTCAAAAGTTGTGAGAGTTCTGAAGAACACAAGCTTATACTGATATGGGGGTGAAAAATATAAGACCACTTTTTACTTTTCTTTCCAAATCAATATTAAGCAATGTGTAGATAGCAATATCAATAGCAGTAATCAAAGCAATGCACAAATCACCACACACAATAGATATACCAAAATTTACGTGGTTCACCCAATATGGGCTACTCCATGGAGAAAATATTTTACTAAAATTTTCTCAATCAATATCTTGGGAATCCTTCCCAATTACAATGTTTATGGACCTTTGTCCAAAGGAGACACCAGTCCCCTAAATCAATTTTGTGGATCTCTATTCATAGGAGAACTCCTTCTCCTCTACTCTGGTTGGTGATCTTCTAGAAGACTACTACCTCCACTACATTGGCTTGTGGATATCTCTCCATTGAATACTCTTATCCCCACTCAGAAGACCTATCCTCACTACCCTAGATGATGGATATCTATCCACTGGAGACTATTGTCCTCTTTCGTCTGTCACCTCCAAAGATCTGTCTCAAATTTGCACTAAACATAGTCCTTCGGTCTAGCACAAATCTTATCAACAAGTCCACATAGAACTTGATTTAATCTGCTCAACAAGTCCACATAGAACTTACTCAAATTTGCTCAACAATTCCATACATAACTTGCTCAAATATGCTCAACAAGTTTACACAGAACTTGCTCAAATTTGCTCAACAATTCCACATAGAACTTGCTCAAATATGTTCAACAAGTCCACATAGAACTTGCTGAAATATACTCAAAAAGTCCACATAAAACTCGCTCAAATATGCTCAAGAAGTCCACACAAAACTTGCTCAAATATGCTCAACAAGTCCACACAGAACTTGCTCAAATCTGCTCAACAAGACCACACAAAACTTGCTCAAATCTGCTCAATAAGTCCACACAGAACTTGCTCAAATATACTCAAAAATTCCACATAGAGCTTGCTTAAATTGGCTCAACAAGTCCACACATAACTTGTTCAAGTCTGCTCAACAAGTCCACACATAACTTGCTCAAATCTACTCAACAATATCACTCAGAACTTGTCCAATCTGCTCAATGGGTTCACTCAGAACCTACTCAAATTTTCTCAACAAGCTCACTCAGAACTTGTCCAATCTGCTCAATAGGTCCACTCAGAACCTATCTAAATCTGTATTGTAAGCTTCCCAAAAAGCTCACACAAAATTAGTCCACAAGTCTTCTCAAATACTAGCCTCAGATCTGCTTAACAAGTCCACATAGAACTTGTCTAATCTCATAGAAGCATAAAGAGAATTGTTAGAGACTCAATATGTTCTACACTCAATGCTCAAATACTTTCACAACTCAATTCAGAATATAGAATAGTTTGTTTTATGGAACTTGAACAATCACTTCACACACCCACTTGATTAGGATCAACCAATCACTCAAGAAACAACCCTTTATCACAATCCCTAGTCCAAGAATGTAAACATTAACTCAAAAATTTTCCAACAATGCTCAACAAAAAATCTCACATAACAATGATGCTCATGTTCTTTTGCAACCCTAGTCCAAGTTCTTTGCACTACAACTCACTTCAACAACAATGCTTATAAATCAATCTTCACATAACAATGATACTCATGTTCTTTTGCACAACCCTAACTCAAGTTCTTCACACAACCAATGGCTTCAACAACAATGCTTATAAAACAATATTCACATAACAATGATACTCATCTCCTAACTTAAGTTCTTCACACAACCAATGGCTTCAACAACAATGCTTATAAAACAAGGTTTTAACAACAACTATTTATTCCAGAAAACCTTGAAGCATTAACTCAAACACTCTTGAAAAGGAAACCCTAATCAAGTCCTTTTCACTCCAAACTTATTTTCCATAAAACCAATCAATCAACTCAACTATGGAAGAATGTGCTCATACCTTTTTCTTGATGATGAAGGGATCTCATAAATCTGCCACTATCACAACAACTTCTATGCCAATATCAAAGAGGGTTAGAAGATAATAATTTCCTCAACAAAACACAATACAAAATGATATCAAAATTACACCTTATCACTCCAAATTTAAAATAATATCCAACACTCTCATAATAATCTCTTTGGCAAAAATCCCTTTACAAATAAAATCAACACTCACTAAAATTCAAAACTTCTTATTACCTTATTACTCCAACTTAAAAAGAATATGTCCCTTTTTTATAAATCACAATTCAAAATGTAAACAATTCACTTTCACCCTTATATCTCCTAATTATAAATTAATTGCCAATTAACATAATTCTTTACACCCTTATAACTCCCAACATAACCTTTAATAAACTTTAGGCAATATAAAAATTAATTAAAAAGTTACCTTTGCCACTAGCGGGTTTTGACCCCTTAACCCGTGAGTGCCCTAACCACGGGCTCAACCACCACGTGCACTAGATGCACATTAAGAGCTAAAAGGCTCTTCGTGCACCTTGTTCTATCCTAGCGCCCAAACGAAAATGCAAGCAAAACCTTCCCTTTGGCACTACCACTCCATGGGATTCGATCGCAAACTATTTCTCCACCAACATTTTTACAAAACGTGCGCTGCCAATGGACCACCATGTCCAACATGCTTTAAACAATGATTTCCCTTCACTTTATACCTGGTGCTTAAGACAAAAAAAAATTTGTCTTCTTCCTCAACAAAGAAGTGAATTCTCACAAATTTGTTTCAACCTTTTGTCACATAAAATAATTCAATTGAGGGATAATTTTGTAAAGTCCTTTGGCCACCCTTTTATACATGATGCCTCCATAGTATTCGAACGTCGGCACTCCAAATTATTCAATGACGTCGACGTTAAAACAACTTTATAAATGGCTCTTTAATTTTGATGGCGTCAGCCCATTTAACCTTTGTAATATATAAATTATTTAAATTCCAAGGAATTTAAATATTTTATAAAATAAATATTAGACCTCCTTTTAACTTTGCAATAGGCCTCCTTGGGTATTTATGAAAACCCTTTTTAACTTATGCTCTCACATAATATTAAAATACTATGGATCCTTTTTGCTTTTAACTTCTGCACTTTTGAATCTTCTTCCTGGATATTAGTGACACCTTTGATGACTTTATTTCTTGCTGAATTCCTTGCCATTAATGATGAATTCATCTCGTGACATCAATGACAACTTTAACTTAGGGACTCAAAATGTCCAACAATCTCCCCTTTTGTCATTGATGATAACCCAACCTCATTTTATCAAAAATTTGACCTTTCTTTTATTCTGCTCTCCCTGGGACTTTGCTCCCCCTGTATCAATGCTCTCTCAATTATCAAAGCTCTCCCCATTACTAAAATCTCTCTCCCTTTGACATCAATGGCAAAGGATCACTTTTAGGGCTCAGGGCTAAGGATGAGCCTCTTAGCTTAGCCCCTTCCCCACCTATTGAGGTGGTTAATTCTAGGGTGGGAGTATTTCTACTCCCATAAAGCACTGTTCTTTACTTTATCCTCTTCTCCTCTTTTCTGATTCCTCAAACTATTTCTATCTATGTCCATGTTCCTATCCATGTCAACATTCCTATTCCTGTTCATATCCATGTTCATGTTCCTGTTCATATCTGTTTATGGAATATCTAATCTACACCACTTTGGTATGTGACCATAATTATTGCACTTATAACACTTAATGTTGTTATTCCTTGGAGGTGCAAATATCTTGGGATTTCTCCTAATGAAGTGATATCCTCTTCTATCATGAACCTTGCAATTCATTGCCTTGTGACCAAAATGATTACATGAGTATCAATACCCATGAAAAGGTTGTATGTTCCCATATTCCTATCTTTCATGTGTCCTAAATTGTGAAGCCATGCGTCCAAATTAGTGATATGAAAAGCATATTCCATTGAAGCCTTCTTGTATTAACCTCATTTGTTTCTTATTCTGATTGTTGTTCCATATGTATCATCTTTGTGCATTGTTCCTATTTTTGTTGAACTCTCTATTGTCCAACTCATCCTCTGATGTCTCTCTTTATTTTACACTGTCTTTGAATTATCTTCATCTAAAGATTCTTCTCCTCCAAAACTTGAATTTTACTGACCTTCCCATTTCCATTTGACTTGTATCCTATGGGATCACCTTTTTAATCCTCCAATACCATTAGAATATTTTCATATGGTCTTTCAAGTGTATCTTCATATCACTAAAAAAATAACTATCCTTTGTGCAACTATCTTCAAGATGTCCAAAGTTACCACATCTAAACACTTGAGAATTATTGGAGTCCTTTTCTTAACTGGTTTTTTTTCTTCAATCATAAATAGGACTTCATATCTATCATTGTATGAAAAACTAGCATCACTATCACTTGAGTACTTACTTGCCTTATCCGCATAGTAGCTTCTCTTTTACCTTTGAAAAAACTTCTTTCCTTGTTTGCTTTGTCCATCCTTGCTTTTATTATGGTACCTATATCTTTCTAGTTCCTTGTTTCAAATGCTCTAAGTATACCAAGCAACTTATATCTTGTCAAAGTATCACCATCTATTGATACTTCTATAGTAGAAACCTATTCACTGAATCTTTTTGGAAGAGATCTTAAGACTTTATCACACACATAAGATTCATAAATATTCATACCAAGTCTTCACATATCATTAACAACCTCATCAATTCGAAGTAGATAAGCACTATTATTTTCCTCTTCGTTCATTCTTAATTCTTCAAGTTGTATTTTGATATTTTGACTCTTTGCTTTCTTGACACTCTTATCTCCTTCATATATATTTTGTAATTTATCCCACATCTCTTTTGTAGTTTGACAATGCATAACTTTCATAGACTCTATTCTACGTAAACCTATCACAAATGTATTCATTACTTTTGAATTGTAGTGTTGTAGAAGCTTACCTTACTTATTTTTAGGAGGATTGACTAAGGGATCATATCCAAATTCCACTGATTCCCAAATCTCATTGACAAGTGCCATCAGGTAGATCTTCATCATCATACTCTAATACATATAGTCACTTCCATAAAATACCGGTGCTGAATTATTTGAGGACACCTCCTTAGGATCCATTGTGTTCTTGTTAGATTTTCCTTCAAGTTGTTAAACTCTTCTGAAGGAACCATATTTGATACCAATTGAAGAACACAAGCTTTTATTAAGAGGGAGGGTGAATAGTATAAGACCAATTTTTACTTTTCTTTCCAAATTAATATTAATAAATATGTAGATAGCAATATAAATAGCAATAATTAAAGCAATGCATAAATCACCACACACAATAGAGACACCACAATTTATGTGGTTCACCCAATGTGGGCTACTCCATAGAGAAAATATTTCACTAAAATTTTCTCAATCAATCTCTTGGGAATCCTTCCCAATTATAATGTTTATGGACCTCTATCCAAAGGATACACCAATCCCCTAAATCAATTTTGTGGATCTCTATCCATAGGAGAACTCCTTCTCCTCTGCTCTAGATGGTGACCTTCTAGAAGAATACTGCCTCCACTGCATTGGATTGTGGATATATTTCCATTGAAGACTCTTGTCCCCACTCAAAAAACATGTCCTCACTACCCTGGCTTATGGATATCTATCCACTGGAGAGATTACTGTCCTCTTTCATCTGTCACTTCCAAAGCTCTATCTCAAATCTGCACTAAACACAATCCTTCGGTCTAGCACAATTCTGCTCAACAAGTCCACATATAACTTGCTTGAATCTGCTCAAGAAGTCCACATAGAACTTGCTCAAAGCTTATCAACAAGTCCACACAAAACTTGCTCAAATATGCTCAACAATTCCACATAGAACTTGCTCAAATCTGCTCAACAATTCCACACACAACTTGCTCAAATCTGCTCAAAAAGTCCACACAAAACTTGTTCAAATATTCTCAACAAGTCCACATAGAACTTGCTCAAATTTACTCAAAAAGTACACACATAACTTTATCAAATATACTCAAAAATTCCACATAGAACTTGCTTAAATCAGCTCAACAAGTCCACACAAAAATTGCTTAAATCAGCTCAACAAGTCCACACAGAACTTGCTCAAATCTGCTCAACAAGTCCACACAGAACTTGCTCAAATCTGCTCAACAAGCTCACTCAGAACTTGTCCAATATGCTCAATAGGTCCACTCAGAACCTACTCAAATCTACTCAACAAGCTCACTCATAACTTGTCCAATATTCTCAATAGGTCCACTTAGAACCTATCCAAATCTGTATTGTAAGCTTCCCAAAAATCTCACACAAAATCAGTCCACAAGTCTTCTCAAAGACTAGCCTCAAATATGCTTAACAAGTCCACACAAAACTTGTCTAATATCATAGAAGCATAAAGAGAATTGTTAGAGACTCAATATGTTCTACACTCAATGCTCAAATACTTTCACAACTCAATTCATAATATAGAATAGTTTGTTTTATGGAACTTGAACAATCACTTCACACACCCACTTGACTAGGCTCAATCAATTCTACTCAACCAATCACTCAAGAAACAACCCTTTCTCACAAGCCCTAGTCCAAGCATGTAAAAATTAACTCAAAATGTTTCCAATAATGCTCAACAACAAATATCACATAACAATGATGCTCATGTTCTTTTGCAACCCTAGTCCAAGTTCTTTGCACTACAACTCACTTCAACAACAATTCTTATAAATCAATCTTCACATAACAATGATACTCATGTTCTTTTGCACAACCCTAACTCAAGTTCTTCACACAATCAATGGCTTCAAAAACAATGCTTATAAAACAATATTCACATAACAATGATACTCATCTCCTAACTTAAGTTCTTCACACAACGAATGACTTCAACAACAATGCTTATAAAACAAGGTTTTAACAACTCTTTATTCCAAAAAACCTTGAAGTATTAACTCAAACACTCTTGAAAGGGAAACCCTAATCAATTCCTTTTCACTCCAAACTTATTTTCCAGAAAACCAATCAATCAACTCAACTATGGAAGAATGTGCTCATACCTTTTTCTTGATGATGAAGGGATCTCATAAATCTGCCATTATCACAACTTCTATACCAATATCAAAGAGGGTTAGAAGATAATAATTTCCTCAACAAAACACAATACAAAATGATATCAAATTTACACCTTATCACTCCAACTTTAAAATAATATCCAACACTCTCATAATAATCTCTTTGGAAAAAATCCCTTTACAAATAAAATCAACACTCACTAAAATTCAAAACTTCTTATTACCTTATTACTCCAACTTAAAAAGAATATGTCCCCTTTTTATAAATCACAATTCAAAATGTAAACAATTCACTTTCACCCTTATATCTCCTAATTATAAATTAATTGCCAATTAACATAATTCTTTACACCCTTATAACTCCCAACATAACCTTTAATAAACTTTAGGCAATATAAAAATTAATTAAAAAGTTACCTTTGCCACTAGCGGGTTTCGACCCCTTAACCTCTGCCTCCACGAGCACCCTAACCATAGGCTCAACCACCACGTGCGCTAGACACACATTAAGAGCTAAAAGGCTCTTTGTGCACCTTGTTCTATCTTGACGCCCAACCGAAAATGTAAGAAAAACCTTCCCTTTGGTGCTACCACTTCATGGGATTCGATCACAGGCTATTTCTCCACCAATATTATTGCAAAACGTGCGCTACCAATGGACCACTGTATCCAACGTGATTTAAACAATGATTTCCCTTCACTTTATACCTGGCGCTTAAGACAAAAAACTTGTCGTCTTCTTCCTCAAAGAAGCAGTGAATTCTCACGAATTTATTTCAACCTTTTGTCACATAAAATAATTCGATTGAGGGATTGTTTTGTAAAGTCCTTTGGCCACCAATTTATAAATGATGCCTCCATAGTCTTCAAATGTCAGTGCTCCAAATTATTGATGACGTCAGCGTTAAAATAGCTTTATAAATGGTGCTTTAATTTTTATGACGTCAACCCATTTAACCTTTGTATTTTATAAAATATTTAAATTCCAAGGAATTTAAATTATATAAATTATAATTATAACCCTAATTTTTTAAGGCCTTCTCTTATTGGACAACTTGGTATTAATGATATTTATTTATAAAATTTAAATTCCTTTTTAAATAGCTTGTAAAATAAATATTAGACCTCCTTTTAACTTTGTAATAGGCCTTCTTGGGTATTTATGAAAACCCTTTTTAACTTATGCTCTCAAAAATATTAAAATACTATGGAGCCCTTTTGCCTTTAAATTTTGCACTGTTGAAGCTTCTTCCTGGATATTAGTGACATCTTTGATGCTTTTATTTCTTGTCGAATTCCTTGCCATTAATGATGACTTCATCTGGTGACATCAATGACAACTTTGACTTAGGGACTCAAAATATCCAACAAGTTCCATGTAACTCATCCCTTGTCAAAGTTTCTATATCTCTTGTTTCTTTTATGGCTGAAATATTTTCACTATACCTCTTAGGGAGTGATCTTAAAACATTTTGACAAACATCTAATTCTTCCACTTTAAACCCAAGTCCTTGCATGGATTTAACAACCTCATCCACACAAAGTAAGTATGTAGCAATGTCTTCCTCATACTTCATCTTCAGGTCTTCAAATATTTGCTTGTGATTTTGAAATTTTGTCATCTTGACCTTTTTGTCTCCCTCATATATATTTTTTATCTTATCCCAAATATCTTTTGCTGATGTGCAATGCATAACTTTTACAAACTTTTTTTCATGTAAACCATTTAATATTCCATTCATTGCCTTTGAATTATTTAGTTGTAGGAGCTTACCATCTTTATTTGTAGGTGGAGTAGCTGGCGGTATGTACACATCCTCAACTACTTGCCATATATCATTTCCTAGTGCATTAGGAAAATCTTCATTCTCACACTCCAAAAAGCATAATTGTTCCCATCGAATGATGGTGCCTTATTCCCTGAAGATCCACTTTGAGAATCCATCTATTTTCCTATAAGATTTTCCTTCAAGTTGTTAAACTCTTTCGAAGGAACCACTCTAATACCAATTGAAGAACATAAGCTTATACTGAGAGGGGGAGGTGAACAATATAAGATCACTTTTTACTTTTCTTTCCCAAAAAATATCATCCAATATTATCAATGGCAATATCAATTTTAGTATTCAAAGCAATGCACAAATCATCACACACAATAGAGACACAAATTTTACGTGGTTCACCCAATGTGGGCTACTCTATGGAGAAAATATTTCACTAAATGTTTTTCAACAAATCTCTTGGGAATCCTTCCCTATTACAATGTTTATGGACCTCTATCCAAAGGAGATACCAATACCCTAATCAAGTTCCTATAAACCTATCTATAGGATAACTCTTTCCACTTTGTTGGCTTATAGATATCTATCCATAGGAGAAATCCTCTGCTCTAGTTGGTGATCCTCTAGAAGACTACTACCTCCATTGCACTAGCTTGTGGATCTCTCTCCACTTAAGACCTCTATCCTCACTCATAAGACCTCTATCCTCACTACCCTGGCTAATGGATCTCTATCCACTAGAGACTACTCTCCTCTACTTTATCACCTCCAAAGCTTACTCTTAGCTTTGCTCAATCTCTATCTCAAATCTACACTAAACACTATCCTTCGATCTAGCAAAAATTTGATCAATATTTATCTCAAATATGCACTAAAAATTGTCCTTTAGTCTAGCACAAATATGCTCAATATCTATCTCAAATATGCACTAAAAATTGTCCTTCGGTCTAGCACAAATATGCTCAATATCTATCTCAAATCTACACTAAACATTGTCCTTCGGTCTAGCACAAATCTACTCAATCTCTATCTCAAATCTGCACTAAAAATTGTCCTTCATTCTAGTACAAATCTACTCAATCTCTATCAAAAATATAAACTAAACATTGTCCTTCGGTCTAGCACATATTTAATTAATCTCTATCTCAATTCTATCCTCAAGCCTTAACATAAAGCTTGACTCAATCACAAATCAACTCTGCTAGATCTGCTCCAAGCCTTAACTCAAATCTTGAATAAATCAATCAATCAACTCTGTTGTCAAGTCTTCTCAAAGACTTAGCTCAGATCCACTCAAAAATTCCTCTCTAGAACTTGTCCAATATACTCAAAAATCCTTCACCAAGACTTACCCTAAATATGCTCAACAAGTCCTCCCTAGAACTTGTTCAATATGCTCAACAAGTCTTCACCAAGACTTACCTTAAATTTGATTGTAAGCTTCCACAAAATCTCACACAAATCTGTCCTTAAGATTTCACCAAAGCTTACTCAACTCAGTCCTTAAGTCCCTTCTAGGACTTACTCAAATATGCTCACAAGCTTTCACAAAAGCTTTATTCAAATCAATTGTAAACTTGTATACAAAACTCAACTTAATCTCTTTCCAGAAAACCTCTTCAATCACACAAACCAATTTCACTCAGAATATTGCTTAACCATAGAAACATATAGAGAATGGTAAGAGAAACATTATGTTTTACACTTCACAAATAACTTTATCACTTTTAAACTTACTTTCAAATCAATTCAGAAATAAAGAATAATTTGTTTCATAAATCTTGAACTATCACTCCAATGATTTCAATCACTAATGCTCAATCAACTTCATTCAACCATTCACTCAATGAAATACAACTTACTTACAAACCCTAACCAAGTTTTTCACTAAAATTTCAATAACTCACATTATGAAACTCAAACCTTGACTCAAGATGATTCCAATTTTCACATAACAATGATACTCATGTTCTTTCACAAACCCTAGTTCAAGATAGTTCTCAACTTCACATAACAATGATACTCATGATATTTCACAAACTCAACTTCACATAACAATGATACTCATGATATTTCACAAACCCTAGTTCACATAACAATGATACTCATGATCTTTTACAAACCCTAATCATGCACATGAAGGCTCACTCAAATATTTCTAACAATGCTTATCAAACAATATCACATAACAATGATACTCATGTTCTTTCACAAGCCCTAACCATGCACATGAATGCTCACTTAATTATTTCCAATAATGCTTATCAAACAATCCTTTTCACTCAGACTTTGCATTTCATAATATTTAACTCATAATGAAGATGCGTCGATACCTTTTATTTTGATGGAGATATATCTTCAAAATATGTCTTAATCACAATCAAAACCTCTTTGCCAATTTCAAGGTTAGGGAACAACAATCTATCTCAAAATATCCACTCAAAATTCTCCTCAATATTTATTTTACCATACAAAAATAACAAGTCTCAAGTACACCTTATAATCTCCAAACTTTTCAAAATATAACTAGCAAAGGTTCATTAACTAAATTTCACAATAATTCACTTCAGAATTTTAATGCATAAAATAATCAAAATAACTCCCTTATATCTCCATACTCAAAAATGCATTATCAAATAATCAACACACATTTTAGAAATAATTCAATTCACTTTTAAGCCAAAATTAAGACAAAAATAAAATATATCTTAATCACCTTATATCTCCCAAATTAAAATTGCATTTCAAAATAATTAACACCTCTTATCCAGAAATAATGCAATTCACTTTTAAACAACAATTAAATCCTTTACAACCTTTAACTAAAATAAAATTTTCTTTAATCATCTTATATCTCCCAAGGTGCTCACAATACAACCTTAGATCGCATGCACATTACAACAAAAATTTAAAGTACCTTTGCACACTCCTCGATAAGATTCGATCCCAGGTCAAGCTTCCGCCTGGGCCCTAGCTGCAGCCTAGCTTCCACATGAGCTATGTGCTCACATGGGAGGTAAAAGCACTTTGAGCGCTTTGTTTCTTCGACCAGCACCAAAGCCAAACAAAAGGTTTTGTCCCTTCGTAGTTGTCGAGACTCGAACACGGAATGTCCATGTACCCTGCGCCTTACACACCAACAACTTGCCACTAGCACAACCGATTGGTTGGTGATAGACTTTATGCCTTGGTCAATTTGACCTTCACATTTTTTGGCTACAAAAAGATTAATATCCTCTTATCTTATTTGCTCATGAACTTTCGCATTCCACTCTCAATAATTGCATGTGCATTAATATTCAGAGACTTGCTTTTATGAGTCAAGTCTTATGGTATTTATACCATATGCCTCTTTCCTTCGAACGTCAACGGGGGAAGAAAAATTAAATCGAATTTGTGCAACCCTAATTTGGGTTTAATAATTTTATTTTATAAATTAATTTATAATATAAATATTATAAATAATTTATTGACAACCTTAGGCTTTATCTTTAAACCTTTAATATTATAATAATAAATATTATAATATTATTTCCTTTGAGCCTAGGTATTTTTCTTTTTCAATCTGACCACCTTTAATATTATAATAAAAATATTATAATATTATTTCCTTTAGGCCTGCTTTATTTTTTTAACCTTTAATATTATAATAATAAATATTATAATATTATTTCCTTTGGGCCTAAGTAGTTTCCTTCTTTCAGATAATTTAGCCATCCTTTTGACCAATCATGTGAGGCTTTTAAACCAAATCTCTTGGGCTTAAAATATAAATATTTTAACCCTTATTTTTCCAAATGCTTGCACTGATCACTAACATTGACTTTTAACATCAATGACAACACAACTACTCAAAATTTGCAACAATATCTCCCTTTATCATTGATTGCAACCCTTTTTCTGTAACCATTCCTTTTTTATTTTTCTAAAACTGCTCCCTTGAGAAACTGCTCCCCCTGATTGAATGCTCTCTCCCTAACTCAAATCTCTCTCCCTTTGTCATCAATTGCAAAGGGCCACCTATGGGGCTTGGGGATAAATATAAAAATATTAGCTCAGACCCTCCCCCACCTTCTCTATTTGAGGTGGTTAATTTTGGGGTGGGAGTATCTCTACTCCCATCACACATTGATCTTTACCTTTGTCCACTTTTTTTCTAAACCGATCCTTCTAATTCCTCTAAATATTCATGTTCCTGCTTGTCTCTGGAAATTATGCTCTACACCACTTGGTCATATGCCCAAACTTATTGCCAGGGTTATGCATAAGGGGTTAGACTTAAAATGTACTTGTAAAAAAATGACAAATCCTAATCAAAATCAAGGTGAATCATGGAGAATCCTAAGAAAATCAAATCGAGCATCTTCACACCAAAAATTGGGGTATTTGAAGCCCTAAAATGTAAGATCATATTTGGGGCCACTTTTGACCTATTAAATCATCTTATAACTTCCTAAAAACACCACCATTAGATCAGGCTTGAAAAGATCTTTCCAACGAGTACAAATATGCCTATGTTTGGATATATATTGTGGTAAATTGACCCTAAGAAACAATTGGTCCTAAATATTTTAGGCTAATGGGCCGACGTTGAGGGGCCTCATATTTGCCAATTTTCAATTTTGAAAATCCTAATATTAGCCCATTTGGTGAATATTCGCCACTATACATAACCCTGCTTATTGCACTTATAACACTTAATGTTGTGATTCTTTGAAGTTGCAAATATCTTGAATTTCCTCTTGGTGAAGCCATAACCATTCCTATCATGAACCCTACAATTTACTGCCTTATGACCAAACTGATTACAAGAGTAGCAATACCCTTGAAATAGATGCCCATTTTTGATATTCCTTTTAGTGAAACCATATCCCTATTTTTCATGTGTCCTACACTGCAAAGCCTTGTGACCAAACCTGTGACATGAGAAGCAACCTCCACTTAAGAACCCTTACCTTGACCCCATTGGTCTCTTAGGGTCCTCTTCCTTTGTTGTTTCCTATTCCATTTGTTCCTCATTTGTGCATTTTTCCTTTCCTTGTTGAACCTTCTATTTTTTAACTTATCCTTAGAAGTCTCACTCCCCCATACATTTTCTTCTTCTGAAGCTTCTTCTTCTTTGGAGCTTGATATTGAATCATATCGTTGTCCTCTATGTTCTTCTTCAAAGCCAGGTTTTTTCTTGTTTGATGAAGATCTTTGTACCTTGATAATATTATCCAAGTTATTTGAGCTTTTCCTAAAAATTTGTAGCTTATATTTAGATGCTTTTCCTTCCTTCCTTAGTGAAGTTAATTCATGCTCTAAACTTTGACATTCTAAAATATTTACCTCTAACATATCTTTAAATCTTCTTGTCTTAGTTATTGAGTTGGTTAGATCTTCTATAAGCTTTCCTTTCTCTTCATCACATTCTTGAAATTGAAGCTTGAGTTTTGAGTTCTACTTTCTTACCTTTCTTAATGCATTGAGAGCAGAAATAAGCTCACCCTCAAGATCAACTTCTCCTTCCTCTTCATTTTTTGATTCTTCCTCTACCCTTTTATCATCAAGATCATGTTCATTTTTTTTTTATTTCCACTAGAAGCACTTTCTTCTTCTTCTATTGCCATAATAAGACTTTCTTCTTCTGGTCCTTCAAGAGCATCTTCTTTTTCTACTGTCAGAAATAGAATTTCTTCTTCTTCATTTTGAGGACCTATCATCACTATCACTTGAACTCTTGCTTACCTTATCTACATAAAAACTCTTCTTATACCTTTGAAAAAACTTCTTTTTATGCTTGTTGTGTCCATATCTATTTTTTATTTGGTACCTAAATTTTCCTACTTTCCTGTTCTTATGATTTTGTATCTCATCACCACTGCTATTTCTAGCTTATGGACAATCAAATGTATAGTGACCATATTTACCACATTTGAAATACTTAACTGATTTTGTACCTTTGTGCTTTCTTGTGTCCTTGTTCCTTCTACCATAGTTTACTTCTTCATCATTGGATGACTCATTACTTGAATCCAACTTCTTACCCTTTGTATTCTTTGTAACTTTGAAGGTTATTATTTAGAAGCATTCACATATCTTGGTCATAAAACTAAGGGAGGTTCAAGAGTCAATTATAAGTCTTGATCCTTTTCTCTAGCTTATTGTCTAGTCATAGTACAAACATGAATCATCCCTAACATATTTTGATCTAGGGGAGGTACATTCTTATATTTCACTTGGTTAACAATGTTTTATCCATGTTTATGTAGGGGGTCCTAAAATATCCTAAAATATTGGCTGGAAGATATCTCCTATTCAGATCCATCGACCACTAGACAACCTTGATTGATAAGATCTTGTAACACATTCTTTAGGGTGATACACTTGTTGGTGTTGTGGCCATTAGTGCAATGGAAAGCACATTGTTGGTTAGCCTTGAACCAATAAATATTCTCCCTTTCAATATTATGTCTTATAGGGGGTAGTTGTATTATATTAGCATCTAGAAGCTATGTCAACATAGAAGATAGAGACTAATTTAATTTAGTAAACTTTATAGGAAAGTTTTTTCTAAGTTTTAGCTAATATTAACTTGTTTAAAACTATAGGAGTAATAACACTACCCTTTTTAGAATTAGTATTGGAATGATATTTAGTTACATCATCACCCAAACACTTATTTTTATATTGTCCTTTAATGTTAGGAGATGGTTTCTCCTCTTCTTATTTAATTTTTAGTTGCTCTCTTCATTGAAGGGAAACTTCCATTTGTTTTGTAAGGTCAATCACATTGTCAAAAGACATAACATAATTCATCTCTAAAGGATATGACAAGAATTCTTTCAAATTATATATTAAATACAAAATAATTCCTTAAGTGGTGGAGTAAAAGGTAGTTTTCTAGTTAGTTTTTGCCACCAAGGAAAGAATTCATTGATAGATTCATTTTTCACTTGCTTAAGTTGATATAAATCATAAACTATATACCTTTCCATGATATAAGCAATGAAATGTTGAATGAACATTTTGGCTAGGTTGAGAAAATTCTTGATTGAGTGATGAGGTAATTGATAAAACCATTCCAAGGCCTTACCACCAAGACTCATGGGAAAAATATTAACAATATTTCATCATACTTGATGTTGTGCCTTGTTGCTCTAAAAATTTAAAGGTTATATATAGGGTCACCTTATCCCTTATATAATAAAAAATTTGGCAACACAAAGCTCAAAGGATAAGATCTATTTTTTAAATTAGAATCTATAGGTTTGTGACAACAATCTTTATGAGAATACTTTTTAGGTGTGCCTCCTTGAATAGAGGCTAACTATTATTTGAACTTAGAATTTTATTTTGCTAATTATTCTAACATAGAATTTAAATCATGGAATCTAGAATAAGATACTAAGGGTACTATAGAATGAGACCGAGGGTTAACTAAAGGGTAATACTAAGAACTCGAATGGGATGATTCAAAAGGGATTGTTATGTTATTAATTTTGGGGTTACCCTATAAAGGCATGTTAGTAGGAGGAATTTTAGTAAAGGGGGTGCTAGCCTACATAGGTATGCTATAGAATGGGTTAGAAGTAACCACATTTGAAGCATGAGGTATACTAGTAAGAACATCCACATGTTAGACTTGTGGATAGCTTAGGTGTGGAGATACTAGAGGGTTTAGCCTAACTGGATCTATATTGGGAGGTATAGATCCCAAATTCCCTAAAGAGGATAGAATTATTGGAGATCTCCCTCCTAAAGTTGTGGTGACCATTGAGTCTCATTGTTGAGCACTCATAGGGTTTAATATAGGTTTATGTGAAAGTTTTAAAAAAGGTTCTTCTATAACAACATGAAGCCTTTATTCTAATTTGAAAGTAGATTCTTTTGTTTCTTTGTTTCCTCATAGAAAAGCAACAAGATGATCCATAGATTTGAAAACTATATCTCCTTGTTCATAATGAACAAGGGAAAAAGTCTTGAAAGGAGGAGCTTATTCCTCTTCTTCCTCATAGATAGGGTTTTCAAACAAATGTTGCTTCATTGGAAGTTCAAATGAAGCACTAGGATTTTGCACCATTTTTTTTGCAACGTTTCAAGTGATATACGGGGGTTCAAATATGACAAAGGAGTTCAATTTATTAAGTTTTGTTTTAATATTACTCATAGAAAATAATAAGAAGATGTTTAATATCCTTATGTCACCTTAAAAATAACCTTCCTTGTGACTCCTACTAGTCCATTGTAATATACAAGCCAAGAAGGATTTCTCCTCAAGGTTTGTATGTCAATTTGCTTAAGGGGTCGTTAAAATTCCCCTAGTAGGACTAACAATTGGTTATGTTCTTATTATCTTGATTTAATATGATTTATCTAAGAAAACAATATTACATGGTCTTGATTAAAATTTAATAGATTTTATCTTGATTAAGGATAAGGTGTTAAGTCCAAGGTTTTTGGATAGGGGACACAAGTGATGTGTTTCATGTTGGGTTCACCAAATATGTGGGATACCAAATATGGTGCATGGGGTGCTAGTCACGAATACGTTCCTTTTGGGGTTATCCACACTTAGGTAGGAGAGTACTACTCATAACCTGTCATTGTGATTGTATTTTGGATGTAGTGTTTTATCTTTGGTGGGATATTTGGGTTCACCAAGGGATTTATAGATTTCCTAATCTAGTTTAATGTATTCAATTTAGAAAATACCTAGGTTTTATTCTATGCTAGAAGCTAATATGCAATATGAGGATGCAATGCAATGTGAAAACAAGAGTGCATAAGACAAAGAGCTATCCTACATGCAAGTTTGGTTTTATGAATTTTAACTAAGATAGAGGTTACAAAAGATAATTATTTTATTTTATTTTCTCGAAAGCAAAAGTGTAATTTATATGTAAACACACAAATTAGCCTAATCGAGTGCTACATGGAATATTTGTTTTGAATACCTTTAGAAGCAAGATAATATTCTAAACTCAGCTATTATTTGTTTTCTCTTTTATTTGTATTCTAAAAATGGTAATTAACAAAGTATATAAGGAGCATATAGTTTATGCTATGAATTGAAAGCTAGAGGATCAAGAGTACTTACATGTTTTGGCATATGATTAAAATACGTTGTCTCAAATCGAATACGTCTTTTGAGCAAATGCGTCTACTAGAAGTCTTTCAAATGGTAGATTCATGCAAAAACTATGAAGTGGAAAAGGATATTATAATTTGGGGGCCTGCCAATAACAAGAAGAACATGTCTTCCTAGTTTGCACAATCACACCCTTTATTCATACAAAAATTGAGGTTACCTTGCCTTAAGTGTGGAAGTTGAGTGATTTATGTTGAATATGCCAACTGGGAGTATTCTAGATGGTAGATTCTCGAATGTTATTGAAATATATTAACATAAAATATATTGAAAAGTAAAAACCTTATATATTTCTAAAATAAAACATGAAATAAACTCTAATCAGGATGGACGCTGAAGGGATTGGAAATATAAGGTTTCTTAGATATATGGTGAATATATTGACCTAAAATATTATTAGTGGATTTGTTAAGATTAAGAAAATGGATAATGAGTAGCCAATACAGTTCATAGGGGGATAGTTTTGCTAGGTCAATTTTTGGGGGCCTGAAAGATCTAGGATATCTCAAACAAGTTGTGAACATCACCTATATTTTTTATTTCTAGCATATTTGATCTTGAGGCTAGAAAAAAGTGAGCAGTTTTAATGTTGCCAGGATAAGGGCATAATGTTTTGTGATGAATAAACCACCTAAACTAGGAATAGATGATAGATTCAATTAGTACCATAATAGGTTATTGAATCCACCATGGGAAAGCTATTGAAACCCTATGCTAGAGTATTAGAGGTTCTGGTACTTGTTATTTTCCTACAAACCTTCTAGGATACCTATAGAACCAAGGAAATGAAAACTTGTAACAATAACAATGATGAGTAAAGCTAGATATTGAGAGTATATAAAAGCATGTTATGAATTTGGATAGTTAAAAAATTAATTGTAATTAACATGAAAACATGATGCATAATAGAACATCATCAAGCTTTTGAATGGGAGATGCCCCCTTTCCTTC
Source organism: Wollemia nobilis (assembly GCA_028583015.1). Lineage (NCBI taxonomy): Eukaryota > Viridiplantae > Streptophyta > Pinopsida > Araucariales > Araucariaceae > Wollemia > Wollemia nobilis. Next base: position 5,571,038 of record JAQPPZ010001836.1, on the reverse strand, counting down.
TTTTAGAGCTAAATCATTGAAGACTCAATAGAATATTTTTGGCAACACTTCGTTATGCTCATATGAGTTCTAATTTTGGCATCATTTTATTGCTAAAAGTGTGTGTATTCAAATGCTACCCCAAGGATCCAATTTATAGAAATTTTCCCTACTAGGGATTCTTGAGTGGGAGGGGTGAGGTGGTTGGCATGCTAGCTAGTTTGGTTGGTTAGCATGGAAAATTGGCTATTGATTGCAACTTGCAATCAAATGATATTTGAGGTGGAAGGGAATCCATATCCTTCCTTCCCAATATTATGATTATCTATGCTTGTAGAATGGTAGTTGGGTAAGATTTATGCCTTGGCAATCCACTACAAGCACAACTTTGAGTTTCATTTTTTAGGTGTGAATATGCTGCCTAAATGAATATGTCAATGAGCATATTTGCAATCAAGAGTATTCACACTCCTTATTTTTATAGGTCAAATATGGTAGAGGGAGGAGGAGTTTGAATTGTTCATGAATACGTCAGGCTAAAAGCATATTTGATCTATGCTGAATTCGTTTTGAGATGGCATATTTGCCACTACTAGATTTTATCTATAATTCTTGGTATTGGGTTAATTATTATAATTATTTGGTATTTTTGTCCATTTTCTTCGAATATTGATATAAAATAAGTGATTTAATTTTAGGTATCTACAACTAGTCAATAATAGTTATAGTATGAATTTCTATAGCCTAAATTTCATCAATCATTTTGGGATGACCAAATAGAATTTGGAGAAATCCAATATTGTTATTAAGGCTTTTGATAATGAGAATTATGAGGCTAGTGTCACTATAGTTTTATCTCTCAAAGTCATATCCTTCATTCTCAACACTCTTTTCTATGTCATGCCTTATGACTTAACCTACAATTTTCTTCATGGGAGGCCATGGATCCATAAGATGCATTCCATCAATTTGACTATTCATCAATACCTTAAATATGAATATAGGGGTAAGACCTATCATATTTAAGTTGACTCTAAATCCTTCACCTACTACTATGTGATCAAGGTTGAAAACCCCAAAACTTTTCTTTGCCCTTATCTTAACTCATCTCTTGAGTCATCATCTTCGTATTCTTAGTTTCTAATCATTTATGCACTACGGTATCTGATATTAAATAATTCATCTAATAATAAATCTAAAGATTAAGGCTCTAATTTAACCAACATCAATATTATAATAAAGATAATAATCAACTTGTCTTTTACCTAGATAAGCTTCCCCCATATCCTTGAACCTTAAGCTTACCTTCTACCAATAAGGGTAAAATGGTATAAATAGGAAGTTGCTCCTTAATTTGTGCTAGTACTACTAGTGATGAGCAAATTCATGGTAGTAAACCTTTCCTTGCTTAAAATAAATCTACTTTATGATTTTGTAAAAATCATATTCCATTTGAAAGTAGATGCTTTCTAACATACGATATCAAGGTAAAGAACCAAGGTTATGCATAGTGATGAATCTTTGTTAATTCACAAATATTAGCATTTTCAAAAATGAAAATTGGTGAATTTGGGGATCCTAGACATTGGCCCATTCACCCAAAATTTCTAGGTGCAACAAATGTTTAGGGTTGGATCGCCCCATGTTGATAATAATGTTACTATTTTTTTAAATCGCCAACACTCCCAATTAAATCGAGGACCCTTTTTGCCTTGAAATTAATTTGTTTTTTAATTATTCCATAAAATTTACCTCTTATACCAATGATATATATAATTAACATGAAAAAAATACATATTCATATAAAACATTCAAACTATTCAAAAAATGAGCAGTAGTAGCAAAAAGTAAACCCTTCAAATAAAAAAGACAAGACCTGAAACATTCAATATATTGTAGAATTTCACCAGATTTCATTGACTATATCCGAACCTTGTTTTAAACCCAGACTGGGGGTTGTTGGCAATTTTGGGTACTTTGGGTACATTGCCTTTGCTCAAGTGTATAAGTTGTCATTGATGTCAAGAAGCTCTTGAAGGAATTTGATTTGATGTCAAATAATTTGTTTTGATGAAGGTTCGGCATGACAGCTTCAAAGGTCTTTTGTAAACCCCAAGTTGGCAGGTTTAAAGATTACAGGTGGATGCATTAGTTTAATGCAATTGGGTCCAGGAGGAAATATTTATTTAAATAATTAAAAACCTTGTTAAGGTTCCCTTTAATTATTTTTAAATAAATATTAATTAATTATTTGCAATGGGTTCTCCTAATCCATGGCGCAAATGTTTTAACATGGTGGGCGCTAGCCAAGACCTCCGCCGACGTGTTAAACTCCTCGCCGACGTCAAAGAGCTTATGGCAAGGATTCATATTAATACCCCTCGATGAAAACAAAGATTAATCCCATCCAATTTTTGAAAGGAGTTGCTCGCTGTAAATTCGACTGTGTCTTCGCCGATTTTTGTAATCCGTTGATTATTTGTGTGTTTTCATCGGTTTTCGTAATCTACTGATCGTTTGTGTGTCTTCGCCGGTTTTCATATCCGTTGTTCGTTTGTTTGTCTCGTCGTTTATCGAATCCACCGTAGAGCTTGTTGTCTATGAATTCGCATCAGAAGGAAGGGAGGACTGTGTTTTATTTTCCTGGCACAGAAGGGACAAGCATAACAGCGTGAGGTTTTAACCTCACCGGGTGCCTTTGGCGCACCGGTAGCGGCTAGGCTGTTGGCGCGCTATCCGAATGGGAGGTTCCATGTTCGAATCACGCGAAAGGGTTTTTCGTCGTGGACGCAGCGGGTGGTGTTAGATTTCGGGCACAAATTTCTCCAAAGCGATTTTTTGATGTTGGCTAAGGTATTTTCGAATTTAATCTTTTGCTAAGTGTATGTTGCGGATGGATGAAGTTTGTTAGAAGAAAAATATCTTAGGAGTAATAAGGGTTTTAAAGCTTGTTGTTATTTTGATAAAATATTAGTTTGAAGGTGTTGTTGAAATATCTTATTGCATTCTTATAAGAGATAAACTTTATTTTTGATGAGACAATAAGGGAGAAATAAGGTGTATAATGGATAAATCTTTCTTGTAATGTTGAGAGTGCTTTTGGTTGATTATGGAAATGAAAGCATGATGTTTTAAGGTTAATTGCTTCTTGTGTGAAGTTGTGAAACCTTAAGTGGGCAGCTTTGAGATTGACATTTGCTTTCATTAAGTTGGTTATAATCAAGCTATTCTTTACTTGGTTAAAGTGTTGGGCTTACTCCTTTGTTGATGAATTGAAAAGTTGTTTTATGCTATTGTGAGTTGAGTTGGTGGATGCTTTTTGTTCAAACAATATTGGAGAGAAAAGGAGTTCTACTTGTTTCCTTTTCTGATGTTGATTGTGAAATGCTTCAAGGTTGTGTTTTGAGTCGAATGGTGTTGATTGAACCTTGTTTGATGAGCATTGTTGTTGAAGCCCTAATTGATGGTGAAAAGAACATGAGTATCATTGTTATGTGATTCTTTGCATAGTTGGCAATTGTTGGGGTTTCATGTTCTTGAAAGAAAGCATTCTATCCTATCCATTTCAGATTTTGAGTTGAGTTTTCAGATTTGAGATTGAGTTTGAGCTGAGTTGATTTGAGTTGAGTTTTGAGATTGGGAGTTGAGTATAGAACATATTGAGTCTCTAAAAATTCTCTTTATGCTTCTATGAGTTTGAAAAATCACATTGGGTCTCTAAAAATTCACCTTGTGATTTCCTACTAAGAAAGTTTTTCTTGGTGAGCTTGCTGAGGTTTTGGATAGGTTCCGGTGGGGACTTGTGAGCAGGTTTTGGACAGGTTCTGGTGGGGACTTGTGAGCATGTTTTGGATAGGTTCCGATGGGGACTTGTGAGCAGATTTGGACAGGTCCTAGAAGAGGACTTGTGAGATGAGTTTGTTAGTTCTATTAGAGAACTTGAGGATAGAGGTGCATTGGTTCTTTGAGAAGAACCTGAGGACAGATTTGGCAAGTCTTTGAGAAGGCTTGTGTGTAGAGGATTGATTTGTTCAAGTGTTGGACAGATCTGACAGACAGAGGAAGACTTGTACTAGACCGACTGACTGTGTTTGGTACAGGTTGCTGAGCTGCTGTGGACGTGATCATAGAAGGCAGAGGTCTCTTAGGCTAAGCATTGAGGACAGGAGGTCTTCGATGGAAAGGAGTTCCACATGTCTGAGGAGAGGTATCTCCTTTGAGCAGAGGGGAAGGTATCTTCTTTGAGCAGAGGGGAAGGTATCTCCTTTGAGCAGAGGCTCATAAATTCTGATTGGGGGAAGGTATCTCCTTTGGGCCGAGGCTCATAAACATTGTAATTGGGAAGGATTCCCAAAGAACTTTGAGATAAATTTTAGAGAAAAGTTTTGTGGACGTAGCCTAGCCATTCTGGGTGAACCACGTTAAAATTGGTGTCACTTTGTGGATGATATTGTGCATTGTTTTGATATTGCTTTGGGTATATTGCTTTACTATTTTGAAGTATAAAGGAAAAAGTAAAAAGAGGTCTTATACTGTTCACCCCCCCTCTCAAGTATAAGCTTGTGTTCTTCAATTGGTATCAGAGCAGGTGCCTTCGAAAATTTTAACAACTTGAAGGAAAAGCTAGTAAAGAACACAATGGATCATTCAAGTGGCAATGCAACACCTATTCTTGATGGGTCAGATTTTGGTCTTTGGAGTGCAAGGATGAAGGTTCATCTAATGGCACTTGGTAATGAGGTATGGGAAGTGATTGAAGATGAGTACACTATTCCTATACATGGTCCTAATACTAAAGAAGAAAGGCTCCTACATCACAACAATTCAAAAGCAATGAATGCAATCTTGAAAGGCTTATAGAAAGCAGATCTCACCAAAGTGATTCACTGCAAGACAACTAGTGAAATGTGGAAACAATTGAAGGTGGTTCATACAGGTGATACAAATGTCGAAAGGCCAAGTTGAGACACTTCAAAGGTATGTTTGAACAACTCAAGATGAATGATGATGAAAATATTAGTGACTACATGCTTCGTATGGATGAGGTTGTTAACTCCATGAAAGACTTAGGTCTTGAGCTTGCTGAAAATGATGTTTGTGATAAGATTTTAAGATCTCTTCCTAATAGATTTAGTGAAAATATTTCTGCTATTGAGGAAGCTAAAGATTTGGATAAGTTGAAAAAGGATGAGCTCCATAGTATACTTGCAGCATTTGAGTTGAGAACTCAAGTGAAGGTTGATGTCAAGAAAGAGGTAGCTTTCAAGGCTACCAAGGAATCCAAGGGTAAACAACTTCAAGATAGTGATGAGTCTTCTAGTGATGAAGAGGCATATTATAGCAAGAAAGGCAAGTTCTCTAGAAAACACAAAAGTATGAAAAATATAAGATGTTTCAATTGTGGAAATTTTGGTCATTATGCTACTAACTGTATTGTTCCCAAGAATGAAAGTGATGAAGATAAACAGGATTCTATGAGCAAGGTTTCTGAAAAGCATAAGCATCATAGAAAGAACAAAGATGAGCACAACAATCAAGGAAAGAGGTATTCTCACAAGCACAAGAAGAGTTTCTATCTAGACAAAGCAAGTAAGTGTTCTAGTAGTGATAGTGAAAGTTCTTCAAGTGATAATGAAAATGAGATGTTGTTCATATCAAAAAAGGAGGAAGAACCGAAACATAGATTCATTATCATGAAATGTCTTAGATGTGGAAATTTTGGTCACCTTGAGGATGATTGTACAAATAATGATTTGGTTTCTAGTATGTATGAGGATGCTTCAGAAAACTATAAGGAAGATGCATGTATGGTTTTTGAAAAAGGTAGCACCTCTAGTGATAAGAAATCTGAAAAAGGCTTTGATGATTCAGAAAGCAAACAAATAAAGGATCTTGAAAGTGAACTTATTAGTGCTCTTAGTGCTTTGAAAAAGGAAAGAAAGAAGAATGCTAGACTCAAGGATAAGTTAGATGAATGTTGTATGGAGAGAGATGATCTTATAGAAAGTCTTGATTTCTCTATAGCTAAGACACAAGAACTCAAGGATGAGTTAGAGTCTAAGGTTCTTGAGTATAGTGAGTTAGAACAGAAAATGGCTTCTTTGAAAGAGGAAACTAAAGAGTACAAGGATAAGCTTTACAGGTTTCAAGATAGCTCCAAAAAGGTTAAGTCACTCATCAAAGGTCAAAGAAAGACAACAGATAAAATAGGCCTTGGTTTTGTTAAGCCACACAAGGAACAAGTTGGAGAGTCTAGTAAGAGACTCCAAAAGGAAGAGAGTTCTGATGAGGAAAGTATTTCAGATCATGAGTCCTTGAATGATAGATGCACAAAAATAGAAAACAAAATTCAGAATGAGAAGAAGAAGTTTTCAGGACCCAAGAGGTCAAATAAAGGAAAGTTTCAAGGCAGATGTTTTGCTTGTCATAAGTTTGGTCACATGGCTTCACATTGCATGGCTCAAGTGAAGAAGGTAAATGACAATTTTAGAAGTGCTAGTTTCTTTCAAGGGTATTGCTACTCTTGTCAACAGTTTGGGCACAAGGTAGTCTATTGCAAGGTAAATAATAGGAACAGGTTTGATCAAAACAGGTTTGGTCAGAATAGGTTTGGTCAGAACAGGTTTGGCCAGAACAGGTTTGGTCAGAACAGGTGGATTCAAAGATCAGGTTTACCTCAGAGAAACAACATCATCAAGTGTTTCAAGTGCAACAATGAAGGTCACATAATCAGACAGTGTAGAGCTGAAATTCCAGAATACAAGAATAGGAACAGTGGCATGATCAGGTCCAAGGATCAAGGCATGGACAAGAACAGGGATGAGAACAAGAACAAGAACAGTGACAAGAACAGGAATATGGACAAAGAGTTCAAGAGAAGGCCCGACAAGGAAGTTATAGATGCTGATGATGATCAGTGCCTAATGGGAGTTTTACTCCCACCCCAAAATTAATCACCTCATCAGGAGGTGGGGGAGGGACTAAGCTAAGAGGCTCATTCTTAGTCCCAAGCCCCAAAGGTGGCCCTTTGCCATTGATGACAAAGGGGGAGAGATATGAGTAAGGGGGAGAGCTTCAAGTGAAGAGGAAAGCTTCAAGTCAGGGGGAGCAAAACTTCAAAGGAAGATTCTCAGTTGTGGGCACATTTGGTCAGTTGTTAGCACAGTTGGTTTCAGTTTTGGCTCTTGAGAAGTGTTTTCAGTAAAGGTTTGCCATCAATGACAAAGGGGGAGATTGTTGGCAATTTTGGGTACTTTGGGTACATTGCCTTTGCTCAAGTGTATAAGTTGTCATTGATGTCAAGAAGCTCTTGAAGGAATTTGATTTGATGTCAAATAATTTGTTTTGATGAAGGTTCGGCATGACAGCTTCAAAGGTCTTTTGTAAACCCCAAGTTGGCAGGTTTAAAGATTACAGGTGGATGCATTAGTTTAATGCAATTGGGTCCAGGAGGAAATATTTATTTAAATAATTAAAAACCTTGTTAAGGTTCCCTTTAATTATTTTTAAAATAAATATTAATTAATTATTTGCAATGGGTTCTCCTAATCCATGGCGCAAATGTTTTAACATGGTGGGTGCTAGCCAAGACCTCCGTCGACGTGTTAAACTCCTCGTCGACGTCAAAGAGCTTATGGCAAGGATTCATATTAATACCCCTCGATGAAAACAAAGATTAATCCCATCCGATTTTTGAAAGGAGTTGCTCGCTGTAAATTCGACTATGTCTTCGCCGATTTTCGTAATCCTGATCGTTTGTGTGTCTTCGCCGATTTTTGTAATCCGTTGATCGTTTGTGTGTCTTCACCGGTTTTCGTATCCGTTGTTCGTTCGTTTGTCTCGCCGTTTATCGAATCCGCCGTAGAGCTTGTTGTCTACGAATTCACGTCAGAAGGAAGGGAGGACTGTGTTTTATTTTCCTGGCACAGAAGGGACAAGCATAACAACATGAGGTTTTAACCTCACCGGGTGCCTTTGGCGCACCGGTAGCGGCTAGGTTGTTGGCGCGCTATCCGAATGGGAGGTTTCGCGTTCGAATCACGCGAAAGGGTTTTTCGTCGTGGACGCAACGGGTGGTGTTAGATTTTGGGCACAAATTTCTCCAAAGCAATTTTTTGATGTTGGCTAAGGTATTTTTGAATTTAATCTTTTGCTAAGTGTATGTTGCGGATGGACGAAGTTTGTTAGAAGAAAAACAGCTTAGGAGTAATAAGGGTTTTAAAGCTTGTTGTTATTTTGATAAAAGATTAGTTTGAAGGTGTTGTTGAAATATCTTATTGCATTCTTATAAGAGATAAACTTTATTTTTGATGAGACAATAAGGGAGAAATAAGGTGTATAATGGATAAATATTTCTTGTAATGTTGAGAGTGCTTTTGGTTGATTATGGAAATGAAAGCATGATGTTTTAAGGTTAATTGCTTCTTGTGTGAAGTTGTGAAACCTTAAGTGGGCAGCTTTGAGATTGACATTTGCTTTCATTAAATTGGTTATAATCAAGCTATTCTTTACTTGGTTAAAGTGTTGGGCTTACTCCTTTGTTGATGAATTGAAAAGTTGTTTTATGCTATTGTGAGTTGAGTTGGTGGATGCTTTTTGTTCAAACAATATTGGAGAGAAAAGGAGTTCTACTTGTTTCCTTTTCTGATGTTGATTGTGAAATGCTTCAAGGTTGTGTTTTGAGCTGAATGGTGTTGATTGAACCTTGTTTGATGAGCATTGTTGTTGAAGCCCTAATTGATGGTGAAAAGAACATGAGTATCATTGTTATGTGATTCTTTGCATAGTTGGCAATTGTTGGGGTTTCATGTTCTTGAAAGAAAGCATTCTATCCTATCCATTTCAGATTTTGAGTTGAGTTTTCAGATTTGAGATTGAGTTTGAGCTGAGTTGATTTGAGTTGAGTTTTGAGATTGGGAGTTGAGTATAGAACATATTGAGTCTCTAAAAATTCTCTTTATGCTTCTATGAGTTTGACAAATCACATTGGGTCTCTAAAAATTCACCTTGTGATTTCCTACTAAGAAAGTTTTTCTTGGTGAGCTTGCTGAGGTTTTTGGATAGGTTCCGATGGGGACTTGTGAGCAGGTTTTGGACAGGTTTCGGTGGGGACTTGTGAGCAGTTTTGGACAGGTTTCGGTGGGGACTTGTGAGTAGATTTGGACAGGTCCTAGCAGAGGACTTGTGAGCTGAGTTTGTTAGTTCTATCAGAGAACTTGAGGACAGAGGTGCATTGGTTCTTTGAGAAGAACCTGAGGATAGATTTGGCAAGTCTTTGAGAAGGCTTGTGTGCAGAGGATTGATTTGTTCAAGTGTTGGACAGATCTGACAGACAGAGGAAGACTTGTACTAGACCGACTGACTATGTTTGGTATAGGTTGTTGAGCTACTATGGACGTGATCATAGAAGGAAGAGGTCTCTTAGGCTAAGCATTGAGGATAGGAGGTCTTCGGTGGAAAGGAGTTCCACGTGCTGGCAAGAGGTAGAGGCGGTTGATCTTCTGAGGGATCATTTCCAAAGCAGAGGGGAAGGTATCTCCTTTGAGCAGAGGCTCATAAATTTTGATTGGGGGAAGGTATCTCCTTTGGGCCGAGGCTCATAAACATTGTAATTGGGAAGGATTCCCAAAGAACTTTGAGATAACTTTTAGAGAAAAGTTTTGTGGACGTAGCCCAACCATTCGGGTGAACCACGTTAAAATTGGTGTCACTTTGTGGATGATATTGTGCATTGTTTTGATATTGCTTTGGGTATATTGCTTTACTATTTTGAAGTATAAAGGAAAAAGTAAAAAGAGGTCTTATACTGTTCACCCCCCCTCTCTGTATAAGCTTGTGTTCTTCAGGGGTAGACCTTGATTTGCACCTAGATGGTATTTGAACCCTTTTTCCACCCAAACAACATTTGAAACCATTTTCACATGGATAGGTTTTGGTTCTAGTTTTCAACTCGGACCAAAGATGGACCTTGCTTTGCATCCAAACTATATTCAGACCTAGTTTTCCACCCAGATGACTATTGAACCTTGCTTTGCATATGGCCTAGACCTAAACCTAGTTTTTCACCTAAATGGTTGTTGAGCTCTATTTTGCACCCCGACAGGGCTGAAACTAATTTGCACCCAGTTTGGATCTGGATCTAATTTTGCACTAGAGCTAATCTAGACCATGTGCCGGTAGTGAAAAATAAAGGTACACAATTTTACCTCTCTTTTATAAAATTGCAGGTTTTTATTTTGTTGTTTTCCTCTGTTTTCCCTATTTTCCTCTATTCCACATGTGAGTGTTTTGATGCATTTTTAAGCTAGCTATCCTTCTTAAGACACTGTGATTCTCTATTTCTCTTAAGACACCGTGATTCTCTGTTTCTCTTGTTTTTTAGAGAATATGAGTTCAAGGAGTTGTAGTAATAAGATATGTTTTTGTCATAAAATTGTAGGTTTTTATTTTGTTGTTTTTCTATCATTTATTGCAAATAGGTCAATGCTCTGTTTTTTTATGTTTTCCTCTATTCCACATGTGAGTGTTTTGATGCATTTTTCAGCTAGTTGTCCTTCTCTTAAGACACTATGATTCTCTGTTTCTCTTGATTTTTAGAGAATATGAGTTCAAGGAGTTGTAGTAAAGATCTATTTTTTTATCATAAAATTGCAAATAGGTAAATGCTTTGTTTCCTATGTTTTTCCCTATTTTCCTCTGTTCCACATGTGAGTGTTTTGATGGATTTTTCAGCTAGTTGACCTTCTCTTAAGAGACTATGATTCTCTATTTCTCTTAAGACACTATGATTCTCTGTTTCTCTTAAGACATCGTGATTCTCAGTTTCTCTTGATTTTTTGAGAATATGAGTTCAAGGAGTTGTAGTAGTAAGATCTATTTTTCTATCATAATATTGCAAATAGGTAAATGCTCTATTTCCCATGTTTTCTCCTATTTTCCTTGTTTTCCTCTATTCCACAAGTGAGTGTTTTCAAGGATTTTTCAGCTAGGTGACCATCTCTTAAGACATTGTCATCCTCTGTCTATTCCACTAAGACTATGAGTTTCTAGGCCATTTAGTACTATAATCTGGTATTTTTCCACATTTGAATCTCTAATTATATTTCGTATCTATATACATTATTTTTCTTAAATTATAGAAATTCCAATACGTGTCTATAGATTTGAATTTGTATATTGATTTTGTTTGTCCTCTAAATTAATACAAGTGCAGACAATTGTCTATCTTCAGAAAATAGAGTAGTGGCATGCACTGAAAAGATCATGATAAAGCCTGACTAGAAATTGGTATGTATTTTCTACCAACCAACCCTCTGTTTATTCTAGTTACAATATTATTTTGAGGCCTTATAGTAGTAAGATCTGTTCAACATTTTATTAATTTTCTAAAATGAAAAATATTTTCTTTACAAGTAAAATGACACCTACTAGTGATGGAAAGAAGGGAGGCAAATCTTCTACTAAAAAGAGTATCCTCAAATATTTTAGCCATATATCAAAATCTAATGAGCCATCGACATCTATAAAAATTAAAGGTACAAATGATTTTTACCTTCTAAACAATTAGTTTTGTATTCTATCTATTCTTAAATAATTTTTTCATCAAAAAGTTAATTTTTAGTATATGGCTTTGGCCATATTGAATGTTGATATGAATATTTTTTTCTGTTTGTAAAAATATGTTCTCTTACATACAATAATGATAAAGAATATCATTGTATGTAGAATACACTATTGACCTTGATATGCCTCCACTTGAAGATATTCCTCACGAAGAGATGCTTTCACATGAAAATTCTCTTAACAATGACATCCAACAAACACTTGAAGATATTCCTCAAAATGACATGCCACTTGAAAAAGAAAGTGATAAATCAAATACAATACAAACTTCAGGGGAATCTGCAAGCCAAAAAACTAAACGTAGAAAGTTAACTAGATGGACTATTGGCAGGTCATTTAAGGTTGAATGGTCATCAACTTATCCCTTTATAGAGCTAGTCCATCCAGAGAATAACAATGACATTCCAACATAATGTAGATGCATAATTTGTAGTTGGAAACTAGGTAAGGATCATAAGATGCAACTGAAGTTAGATACAATAGAAAAACATTGTGGGAAAGTTTATTCAATAGTTAAAGAAAGTGATGGAACCATTAAGAAAATAGTTAGGTGGAAGGATGCATCAGAATGCATGCATGTTAGATATGCAAAAGAATATGAAAAATAATTGAAGCTACAACAATCTCTTGTTGAGAAAGGTGGAATGATTCAAGCCCAATTTCATAAAATTCATAAGACCACTTTAGCTTCAAAAATTTTGCAGTTTGTTGTTGTATATAGTATTCTTAAAAAGGGTAGACCGATGTCTGATTTTATTGATTATAAGCACCTATTTCAGCTAGTTGATGTGCAAAACCTTCCTAGTTCCCATTGGTCAGATCGAAGTGGTTGGAAAATTGTAAAATATCTATCATTGGTTGAGAAGGAGGACTTGAGGGAGAAAGTAAAACTCACCAAATTTATTTCACTTTCAATTGATGAGGTGATGATTGTTGACAACACATCTTGGATTTGTATGCATGTGTACACATTCCAAAATCATGTAAGGCATCCTAGTTTGCTAGCATTACATAAGATGGTGGAAAATTGTAATACGAAAAACCTCTATAATGTTGTTGTAACTAGTTTAAAAGATATTGCAGGAATGAATGATATAGAAATAACCTCAAAGTTAATATGCATTGGGGTTGACAGTGTTGCTACAATGCAAGGACACATGAGTGGTCTTTGTGTTCAACTTCAGACATCAATTACCTCATATTTGATACCCATTCATTGCATGGCTCATAGAATAAATCTTGCATACAAAATTGTGAGCACTTTCGATAATGTTGCGAGAGTGGAGGAACTCATCCATGAAATACATTCTTATTTTTTATGTAGTCCAAAAAGGTTTTCAGAGTTTCAACAGTTTGCACTAGGAGTTATAGAAGGAAGAAAATTGTTAAAATATGTGGATACAAGGTGGATTTCATTGTACCAACCTGCATACAAAGTTTTTATAGAATATCTATCCTTAACAGGGTTTATGTATGAAAATCGTAGGGTAGTTGATAAGGCAAAATATTTGCTATACCATTTGACTGACTTGGAAACACTTCTAACATTATGTGGTATTCTTCCAATGTTGCAAGAAATGAATAGATTGATTAAACATGCACAAGAAAGATCCATATATATTATTGATTTCATCAGGATAAGAAAATAAATATGTATGCATATTGATAGGATATACATGTCTGAAGGAAATTTTATAGATCCTTTGTTTGATAGTTGGAAAATATTAACTAACGTGAATGATCCAAAAATATTTTTGAAGTTTGACATCAATGATCATCTCTGTATTAATGTTCATGGAAATATGATACCTCTTTATTGTTTTGAAAGGTGGTTAAATATAGTTATGAATGATGTTGAACAAATTCCCATAACATGCAATGGATTTGAAGTAATTTTACAAAATACTAAGATTAAATTGTTAAAAATAGTAGAATCATTGACAAGAGAAATAAGAGATCGGTTTCAAAGAGATGAGTTGCTTGAGGCCATGGGTGTGGTTAACCCCATGTTTTGGGGTCCTTGTAATGACTACAAATCTACAAATGAGTTGTTTGTTAAATATATGAGCACACTTTCTAAACATTTCAGTAAAAGTGTGGAAGTCAATGGTGTTGAAATCAAAGGTATTCTCAACAAAGAACTTTTAATACAACAATCATCACATTTTGGAATGACAATGGTTGATCAAACATCACTTTTGAGTAACTTCCATGAGCCTGGTTCCATTACACGTTTATGGAAAAAATTGTATCCAAGTAGTGTCTTACAAGATACAATGAGTGAATATTTTTGTTTATATGAATTATGTCAAACAATGATTTTGGGATCTGTGGAAGATGAGAGGGTTTTTAGTGCACTATATTTTGTTAAATCTAAGCTCTGTAACAGGTTAGATAAAAATTTGGAAAATTGTTTGAGAATTTATGTGTCATCGTATGAGCTGGACAAATTTCCCTATGATAGAGCATTGGCATACTGGAAATCCCTAGCAGATAGAAGGGGTATCACTAATATGCATGATAATGAGGATAATGATGCTTGCAGTGATCAGATAGTGGAGACACAAATATCCGCTATGCTTAAAAGTGATTCTAGACAAGCTGAGAAGTGTTTGTTTCAACTACCTGAATTGTAATTTTTCCAAGATTTCACAACATTGATAAATTTGACTTTATTAGTTATCATTTTCATCGATAAATTTGACTTTATTTGTTATCACAACATTGTTTCAGCTACCTAAATTGAATTTTTATGATTTATATCACATCGTTGTTTTTCAAATTATATGTTTTATATCGTAGCCTTCGTAGTGTCCTAACTGTGTTCATTCATAAAACCTTATGTTTTATATTATAGTATTGTTAATGTATTGATATTAATGTATTGGCACAACTGAGTTATATCATAGTAATATTTCGTTTATTATTTGAAATTACAATAGTAAATATAATTGAATCATTCTAAATTTAAAAGCAACACAAGAATATAAATGGAAACAACCATTGAATGATAGAAGACACAAATTAATAAAAGTATTTTTCATTATTTGCATTGAAAATATACATTGTACAAAATTGTTGATAATAATACAACAAAATTTGTTGTCAACTATTAAACATTTTACAATATCTTAATTTTGAGATGGGGGTTCAAAGACATGTTTGGTCACTCCTTGTGTATCTAGATCACCTTTAGTTTGAGATTCTCTAAAGTTTTAGGTTCTTTTCCCTTATCTCCTATGTCAACATCCTACGCTTGCACTAGCAGTGCTCTAGTTCTGATGAGGCCTTCCTCTACCTTCTGTATGCTCCCCAACAATGCTCTTTCTTTTGGGGTTGGATCTTCTTGCACTATAGAAAGGTTTTCTTGATGCTTCTTCTTAAGCAAGATATGTGGATCCATATTGTGCTCCTTTATAATATTTCTTAAATAATTATTATCTCTGATCTTGGCTTGTAAGGTTTCCTTCATTTTTATTGCACCTTGGAGTGTTTTCTTTGCCATGCGGATATTAACATCCATGCTTATAACTTGTTTCTGTAAATTATCAAAATTTGACTACAAAAAATAAAATAAAATATTAGTTAGTTGAGAGTTATATGAAAAATATAACCATAAAATTTATTGCAACTAAAGTCTCACCTCAACCGCATCCCTTGAAGCCTCAATGACTGCAACTTTCTTCTTATCAGAAGCCCATTGGTTATAATATGCTTGGGCTTCAACATTTAGGTTCTCCAATCTGTTCAACATAATATTTAAAATTTCATCATTATATAAAATCAAAGCGTTCACTGAGCCTGATTGAGCTTGATGTAACAGACCACCAAGCTTTTTTGGTTTGTTTTGGACTAGAGAAAAAATATCTTCCCTTTTATCAAAATTTTTATATCAAGCATTTATCTCCTTGATAAGGACCTTTGCCCAAAATTCTCAATCCCTCATTTCCTTTACATTGTGAAGCAAATTATCTTTGATTAGTGCTTCACAATTATCAACCATTAAAAATTTTTTAAAAATTAACTTTTTCATCCTTAGTTTGAGGACTAGGGTCATTGGTGTTAGAAGGTGATGATGAGGTTTGTTGAGCTTTAGGAAATTCTTGTGTTTGTTGTGCTTGAAGCACATCTATTGCTTTGAACCCTTGAATGTTGCCCTATAAAATATAATCATCCTCTAATGGAGGATTATCTAATCTTGAGCTCAAAATTTCTTGCAATGAACAAGTTATTGAAAATGAAATATTTGGAAATGTAGAAATTGTCTGGCTTGGTGCCCCCCATGATCTCACTCCAACAAGTTGTTTTCCACCCCTGATTTGACCTCTCATTAATTGTTGTCATGGTGGAGGTGGTGGTGGCGACATCATTTGTTACCTTCTTTGAGTAAATAGCGGGGAGGCACCTAAATACATTATAATAAGATTTTGTTAAAGAAAATAAAAGTGGATAAAATTAATACATATTATTTAAAAATACACTTACCCAATGATGATGAGATCTGTTGCTTCCCTCTAGCCTATGAAGGCATGTTGGTGTGGGTGTGAGGGGTGGGGTATAACATTGAAAACATATGAAAAAGAAATAAAATTATTATAATTTCAACTAAATAGTAATGGTAATGAATCAAGAAGCTCGAAATAGTAAACTTACCTATCATTGGTGTGGCCTCACTAGATTCACATTGGACAATATGTCCAGGCAGATGTGGATGAGAAATTGAAGGAGAAGAAGTTGGCCTCAAACGTTTAAGAGGCCTCTGCAATGGTGATGCTTCAGACCCTATGTCTTCTGAATCACTAGTGGCCTCTGGCATGTGATCCCTTACAGCAACATCTTATTTTGTCCTTGTGGTGGCTGCCTTACCCTACATTTAGGTGCAAATAAAAAGTTAAAATATGAAAACGTGCTAAAATATAAAAAATTATTTGATGGTGAAAGATGGAATTATTACCTTCACCTCTTGGGATGTCATGGCAATGCTTTGTAGTGTTGGGTGCACTATAATTGGTACAATAGTATTCTACAAATTATGAAAATATTCATAATAAAGTCCTAAAATATAATTAATTATGGCCACCATGGTCCTTGAATTTATTTGAATGCTATGGAGCTCTATTCTGATGCGATCTGAAATATATGTACACTAGTCAAATTTTTGGTGGTGAAGACAATGAACCATATAGGCCAATGCTTAGAATGGAATATCCATTGGTCTTCCATGCAAAATCAATCTTGCTTGGAAGAACTCAATAATTACCTTTAGATCTATATTTGTAATAGAGGTATTTGTTAACCCTCTTTTGGACTTAGCGGTGAAAGCTACAAAAAAAATTAGATGAGAAATAACAAATTTTAAATTTTGAACTTTAAGAGAATGAAGTGATGAGAATTATACTTGATAATAATTTCAAAGAGAGATTGTAAATAGTTTTTCATCAAGACCGAACATGAACTTTGGTGTGATGGGAGTAAAATCCTTGTGGGGAAGACCTATCAATCTCTGGATGTCAGTGGGTTTGATGGTAAAATATATTTTTCTATTCTGTATTGTGAGATTGATGGTCACATGATCATTGTCATAACCATCTATGATATTGTGTAGTAGATATTTATCTATCCTAAAATGGGGTATTGAAAGCAAACCCTATAAACTTGCATCAGTGACCCATGAAAGGTCATATCTAGGGGTGGTTAACATGTCTAAAATTCTGGGGTAATTTTGGTTTTTGAATATAATTTTTTGAGAGGTTGTGGAAGTGGTGGCCATTGCTGGAAGTTGTGGAAGTAGGGGAAACTTTGCTCTAGAAAGGTGTGGGGTAATGGTCTCTTGGGGAGGGTTCGCTCTGATAATGGTCGCTTAGTAGAAGAAAAAGCTGAAAAATGACTATCGATGCCTTTTTATAGATAGAATTGACTTAGGGTGGACACGTGGTAGCATGTTATTCGACATGCATTGGTGGGTGATGGATCATGTGACACGTGGTAGCATAAAACCTAGTGCAACTGGTACATATCCAAAGTCTATTTTGCACCCGGTTAGATTTTGAAGTTGTTTTACACCCGTCTTAATCCTAAACTTTGTTTTGCACCCGATTAAAATTTGGCTCCTATTTTGGTCCTAGTCCACATTCAAACCTTGTTTTGCAACCAAACCATTTTTTAACCTTATTTTACAATAGGACTATGATCAAACAATGTCTTTCATTTGGTATGATTTTGGATATTGTTTTGCATCCGATATGATTTTGGACACTATTTTGCACCTGGTATGGTTTTGGACACTGTTTTGCATCCGGTTGGAATCCAGTTATTATTTTTCTCCCGATCTGCTTCTGAAACCTATTTTGAAACCTAACCTCGGTTAGATTTTATTTTGCACTTGGTCTAATTTCAAACACTTTTTTGCACCCAATCTAATTTCAAACCTTGTTTTGCATCTGAACTGTATTTGCACTATGTTTTGTATCTAGTTTACTCTCAAACATTTTTTTGCACCTGATCAAAATTTGGACACTATTTTGCACCTGGTTTAAATCTAAACCTTGTGTTGCAATCAAACTATAGCTAAAATTTGTTTCGTATCTAGTTTACATAGGACACTATTTTGCACCCGATACTTATCTAGACACTATTTTACACCCAATTTGAATCTAGTTCTTGTTTTTGTCTAGTATTCATTCGAATCCTATTTTGCAATCGGAAATCAATAAAATTCTATTTTGTATCTGGTTTATTCTTGAACATTGTTTTGCACCTAGATCAATTTTAGACACGGTTTTGCACCCGGTTCAAATCTAGACCTTGTTTTACACCTAAACAACATCCAAACACTGTTTTTGCACCCAATCAAAATTCAAACATTGTTTTGCACCTAGTATTCATTTAGATTCTATTTTGCAATTAGTTCATGGCCATACTCTATTTTGCACCTAGTCTGAATAAGGACAATGTTTTGCACCAAGCTAGACACTTTTTCATCGTTTATGATTGAATCATTTTTTCATCATTTACGGTTAGATGTTTTTTCATCAGTTTTGAAACCAAACCATCACTGGACCCTTTTTGCATCCAACTCAAATACGGTCCCTTTTTGCACCTAATTCTCATTTGAACTCTGTTTTGTGACCAGATTATGATTGAAACCTATTTTTCGATATTATAATTTATTGTAATGATCGTATTTATTGTGACATTTGAATTTATTGTGATGGTCATCAAAACTATCAAATTTACCATTTATATATATATATATATATATATATATATATATTTTTTTTTAAAATAGCAATTCACCATGTCTCCTATATGAATTTGGCTAGGATTCACCTGGATTTTGAAACTGATTTGCCTTATTTTTATAATTAGATTTTGATTCTGACCCCTTATGCATAACCCTATAAAGGACTAAGTTTGTATGAGTAGGGTATCAAATAGCCCCTAAATATCAAAGTCTAGTCGAGATACTATGGGATAAATTATATCCCTAGTCATAGTTAGTCTCTTCTTCTTTCTCCTTATAGTAGAAAATATGATGTCAACCTTCCTAATAGGATGTTCCATGATGACATCATTTCATTAAAAAATTGGATTGGTACGAGTAGGATGACAAAGGGTCATCACTCCTCATATATCCTAACCTCTCTCGAATTACACAAGTGTAAATATCTTAGTCCAAATCTATCCTAATATAATTGTCAATGGATAAAATTACAAGAGAGAGGACATCCTAAACAATCCTCCTTAAGATGGTCCCTTAGACTATCTAATCCAAATTATTTCTATTTTGGTGTAATTTTTTTCCAAATCATGAATGTCACTATCTTGCATCCAATTGACAATAGTCATGCAACCTTAGATCCTATAGATCTTGAAATCCTAGGAGTACTACCACATATCCCTCAATTGGAAGATGAGTCTAATATGCTAATTTAAATAACTATGGATATTGATATTGGAGATCCTATAGATCCCAAGATCCTTAAGCTAGGTAAAGTCTTGATCAAAATTAAGCATGATAAATACACCAAGATTTTAACTAGAGTTAAAATATATCTTTAATTGGTACTATGTTGATATGCATAGTATTGATAATTTCCTAGTTTTCCATCACCTAGTCGTTACTTTTGGTGTAAAACCCATAAAGTAGAAATTATGGGAAATGCATCTAAAAGTCACTTTGCTAGTCAATAAGGATATCCTAAAACTCCTAAATATTATATTTATCAAAGCCATTGACTACTCTAATTGGATCTCTAATGTTGTCATTTTTCCTAGCATTAGAGTCTACATTGACTTTTAAAACATCCATAAAGCATGCTAGAAGGATGACTTCCCTTTGCTCAACATCAATATGATCATCTATTTCACTATAAGTTATGGAATGTTGTTTTTTATGGATAGATTCTTAGGCTATAATTAGATCAAAATAATTCCCGAGGGTCAATCCAAAGCAACTTTCATCAGTTCTTGGGGAACCATCTACTATCAAGTCATACCTTTTAAATTAAAAATGCAAGAGCTACCTACCAACAAGACATGGTATACAACTTTCATAACATGATGTATAACATCATGGAATACTATATCAATGATATTATTGTTTGGTATTTAAACTATGGTTAGTATTTAAACTAGGAGCATAATGTTCACTACCTAAGGCACATCTTTGAGTGGCTATTTGGGTACAAGGTATACATAAATCCTCAGAAATGTATCTTTAGAGTTACATCAAGAAAAATATTAGTATTTTCATATCTCAATTTGACATAAATGTTGATAATAGTAATATATAGACTATAATTGATATGACACCCTCTCAAACTCAAACCCAACTTTGAAATCTCTAGGGAAAAATCTAAGATATTTAGAGGTTCATTTCCCAACCTACTAGCAAGTGTTAATATTTCACCAAGCCCTTAATGAAGGATGTGGTATTTTATTAGAATGTCAATTGTCGAGTAGCCTTCCATAATTTCAAATCCTACCTTTTGTCTCCTCCTATCCTTATCCCTCCTAATATTTCTAGAATATTTTTGATATACATAGTAGCAATAAACTATGCTTTAGAAGATAAGTTAGCACAATACAATGACCAACATAGAGGGAGTTATTTTATACATTAGTAGGAACTTGGTCAATTACAAATTTTTCTATATCCATTTAGATAATATTTATTGATCCATAGTGTTAAGTTCCAAAAAGTGTATACACTACATGCTCATGCATAAAATATTTCTCACCACGAGGGTCAACCCCTTGCGATATCTCATATCCAAGCCTTGTCTCTTAGGATGAAATACTAAATGGGTCATTGAAATTAGAACATTTGATCTGGATATCGTCATAAAAAAGTCTATGAAATGTTAGGTCATTACTGACTAACTAAACCATCCATCCCTTAACCATAGACTTCCTAGATGAGTCAATATTTAACCTCAAAGTAGATCAACCTAATTTGTAGACTCTATAATTTGATGGTTCTTGATGTTTCAAAGGATAAGGGATAAGATTCATCTTGGCCACTCCTCAGTAACATCTTATCCCTTTGTCCTTTAAGCTTAAATTTTCTATACCAACAATATTTTGAGTATGAATATCTTATCCTAGGTATTTATGTAACATTAGCTTTGTAGGCTAGAACCCTCTCTATATTTTGATATTTATAGCTTGTAGTCAACCAAGTCAATGGTTTTTATCAAACTAAGGATAAAAATCTCAAGCCATATAAAGACATCATTGCTAATCTAATGTCTATTTTTGATAAAATCACCATTGAAGTTATCCCTAGGTATAGCAACTGCTATATTGATGCTATCTACTCAAATGCATAATGTATCCTCTTAGAGATATATGAAAAACAAGATCTAATCATCATTAATATAATTAGAGAGTTGTTTGCATTAGATTCTAGCCAAATTCCTCTAGAAGTGCTTTTGATAGAAACATCTTCTTCTCTTGACCCTTGGTATAAGGATATTTTTATCTTCCTTAGGGATGGCATGTTACATAATGGTTTAAACTATAACGAGCATAATAACCTTAGGCAACGTGCCTATAGTAATGTCATAATTGATGATATCTTATATTGCCATACCCTTGATGGAATTATCCTTAGTTACCTGGAGTCATTTGAATCCCAAGCAATCATCAAATAGGTCTATGATGGATCATGTGGTGGTCAATTTAGTGGTGTCATCATCACCAAGAAACCCCTACTGATGGGTTATTATTGATCCTACATGGAAAATGAATTTTGTGAATATGTTAGGAGGTATGATAATTGAGAATAATAAAAACAAATTCCACACTCCCTCCCAAGATATCCAACCCATGACTTCTCCTTTATC
Source organism: Wollemia nobilis (assembly GCA_028583015.1). Classification (NCBI taxonomy): domain Eukaryota; kingdom Viridiplantae; phylum Streptophyta; class Pinopsida; order Araucariales; family Araucariaceae; genus Wollemia; species Wollemia nobilis. Next base: position 5,549,088 of record JAQPPZ010001836.1, on the reverse strand, counting down.
TTTTTTCCATTTGGGGTTAGACATCATTAGGAAAATCAACCTAGTATTTCCCAATAAAAACAAGTCCATCATAATGATTATAAAGTACTTCATATAATGGTTTAAATCTATCCCTTTAGCCTTAACCATTGGAGTTACATTCTATAAGTTTATCCTCAAGTATATCCTTAGCCATTATGGCATCCATTCTATGCTAATATCTAATAATAGAACACCCTTAAAGGATAAGGATTCATAAAAAACATGTGCTAAATACAAGATTCAACAAAAATGGTTGATTCCTTACTATCCTCATGGAAATGGCTAAGATAATTTTTTAAAAAGACTCTTATCAATATATTTAAGAAGCATGTTAGCAAAATTGGTCAAGATTGGTATCTCCAATTATATCTAGTCTTATGGGTCTATCACACTAGTGTTATAGCTTCCACCAGTACAATGACCTATGATTTGGTTTATGTAACTAAAATTATATTATATTTTGAGCTAGATGTGCCTTCCTTGTGTATTATATTACATAAATACTCTATTGAAGATGAATATTGTCTCACATGTCTTAGCCAATTAGAACTACTTGACAAAAAGAGGAACCTTACCATAGAGAACCTACGGGTGTAATAGTAAAGGATTAAAAGTAAAAAGGTATGATCCCATTCATTTGAATTTGGTGATATTATTAATAAATAAAATCAAGATAACACCAATTACAAAACCAATCTCAAAGACAAACTTGAGCCTAATTGGTTGGGTCAATACATTATAACCATCAAGTATGATCCAGGTGCTTATTGATTCATCATGCTTGATGTAAAAGAACTTAAAGAATGAATTAATATAATGCATATTATAAGGTATTATATTTGAGTGCACATTGGTTGCTTGTTTATTTTAGCTACCCATTGTTTCTTGCTTGCATCTTCCTAATTTTATATCTACTTGTAAGTACATGCCTGTCTACATCTGATCTACCTATTATATCACAATTTAGGGATCTACAATGACATGCAAATGATATTCCTTATAAAGTTAGTGTGTACATATCTATGTTTAAGGTAGGATTTTTTGTACTATAGCCTTCAAAGATAAGGCATTTTTGGTTGGCAAGACTAGATAAGCTAGTCCTAGTTAGTGGACTGCATTTTATTTTTTGTCAATGTTCTTTGAATAGGTGGTGTTCTTATCTCCTATTTAGTATTTAGGATTTCAAGCATCTAAGTAAAAGGGTAAGGGACCCTTTCAAAACCATTTTTTATTGGAGAACAAGAGTTTGTACTCAAGTCCCCCACACTTGACAAGTCACAACTATCTCTTTTAGATATTGAGAGTTTACAATTAAACTTAATTCTCATCATAACTAGATACCTACATCATTTTTCATAAAAAGTTTGAATTCATGATTTTCATTTTATGGATTTTATTCATTTTTTGTGTGAATATAAATATTTTAGAATTCATCATCCTTCTTGATATTTTCTACAACAACCTTCACAATATCAAAACTCCACCTCTACCATCTATGCACTACATCTTAGTGAAGTAATATTTCCAAAACATCACACTATCGTAGTGCACTTTACCAAATATGGATTTCTAGTTTCCTTCATGAAGCATAAGTGCAACCACAAAAATTGTAATGAATAGTTTATATGAAAACACATTAATGATCGCGATATCGTGATACTTTTTCCTCCTTTGGCAGCAACGATGCAACATGTCGTGATATCGTGACACTTTTTCCTCCTTTGGCCACGATGATGCAACATGTCGCGATATCACGACACTTTTTATCCTTTGGCCGTGACGATGCAACATGTCGTGATATCGTGACACTTTTTCTCTTTTGGCCGTGATGATGCAACTTGTCACAATATCACACTTTTTCTCCTTTGGCCGCGACGATGCAACATGTCACCATATCGTGACACTTTTTCTCATTTGGCCTTGATGATGCAACTTGTCACGATATCGCGACACTTTTTCTCTTTTTTAGCCTTGACGATGCAACATGTCGCGATATCATGAAAATTTTTCTCTTTTGGTCGCGATGATGCAACATGTTGTGATATCGCGACACTTTTTCTCCTTTGGCCACGACGATGCAACATGTCACGATATCGCGACACCTTTTCCTCCTTTTATCGCGACGATGCAACATGTTGCGATATCGCAACACTCCTCCTTACTTTCTCCCTTTGCTTTGGACCATGAAAATGCAACATGTCGCAATATCATGACATTTTTTCCTCCTTGTGGTGTTTTTCTTTTTATTTTATCTTTAGCATATGGGCCTCTTCGGTCTTCTTGGAAAACATGCAAAAAAATGTGGGTTCCCAATTTTGGGGTACATTGTGGACCAGTCACAACACCTCCAAATGGTGAATTTCTCGGTTTAAGTTTCGCTTTCCCTTTCCTGATTAGCCTTTGGTCATGTTTCTGTTTAGTTAGTTCTTCTAGTTGGTTTCTCTGGGTGCCTTTACCTTAGGTGGCCCCTATTGTTTTCTGGATGTCTCTTTCTGTTGTCGTTGTTCTTCCCCTTTGCCTCCCTCTTCGGAGGCCCACGATTGTTTTGTACAAGGTTCAGGGACCTTTCAACACCCTTTCAACCAATTAAAAAAAAAACACATTAATGTTATAAAATAAAGAAAATATTACCAATTAAAAACATTAAAGTAAATCTTAATCATTATTTGATTCAGGCAATCAATATTTTCTTGTCACCTTCAGCTAAACTTACTACTTCCTCTAACCATGGAAAAGAGAATTTAACTTCACAATCCTCAATTAAAACCCCTCTATTAGCTAGCATATCTACATATTTATTTCCTTCCCTTAATGTATGTGTAAATTTTATTTTTTTAAAATATATACCAAGGTATTGAATTTCCACAATTATCTCATGTACATTTCATGGAGCCTTTGCTTTTCTCAAAATTGCATTTATTGCTATGATGAATCACCTTCTATGCATACTCTATTTCATTTCATTTGTTTGCATATTTTTAACCCTTCCAAAGCTACCCAAGGTTTAGCTTCATTATTTATCTTAAATCCACTATTGAAAGCATAATGAGACAAAATATCTCCTCTATTATTTCTAATTATCCCTCCTCCTCGTACTGGTCTTGGATTTTTTTTATATGGTCCATAAAAATTCAATGTGACCAGCTCCACATCTAGTGGTTTCCACTTTATATTTTTTGCCTTATTTTTTTTCTCTTGTACCCAACATCATAATTCCATTTAATGATTTGATTTCATCTATCAATGCTCTCTACTTCTAGATTAGATATTGGGAGAGTTGATAAGGCTGGTTTAAACTCCTCTATGGCTAAATAAATGTTTCTTTTCATTACCTCTAAATTGCTTTTCTTTTCTTTAAATATTTTTCTATTCTTTTCTAGCCAAATTATCCAAAGTATTGTATCTTTTGATATATCCCATATTGTTTGTAAAGCCTCACTTTTGTCATTTATTAATCATTCTTCAAATTTTCATTCATCACCATGTATTTACAAAATATATTAAGAATCCATTGCCATAGGTTCTAGACTACTAAGAAGTGTCCTAGAATATTCTCTATACTCTCCTCCATTTTATAAACAACACATTGTGAGGGACCATGAAAACACCTTTTCATAAGGTTATCCTAGGATAAAATTCTTCTATGACCTACTAGCCAAAAAAATATTTTGACTTTAGGAATTATCAAGCTATCCCAAATATCTCTCCATATTATTGTGATATTTCTATTTTTTTGGTTCTTTATATTATATCCAATTCTTATTGTGTATTCTCCTAAGTTATTCAACTCCTAATTAGCTTATCCTTGTCTCCCCTTAGAATAATCATTGTTGTTATCTTTTTTCTCAAATGACTCCCAACATCAATATCTTGTATACTTGTAAAAAATCTTCTTTCCATCTGTATCTTCCTTTCTAATCCTTGTACATGATGTTTGAAACCCTACCACCATATATATCTTGAAGTAATCTCATCCATGGTTTCAAAATTTGATCTAGATTGAGTGGTTTTTTATCACACCAAGTATACATCCAAATAGAAATATTTTCTCTAGAGCCCACCACCCACTTAGACCTTTAATCACTAGGTCAATAGATTTTTTTAAACCGTTCCATAAAGTAGAACCATCTAGAAGAGAGAATGCAGTAAATATTAATATTGGGTCATTGGGCTCAACATAATTAGAATAATTTTTAACCATTGTATTTGATTCTCTTTATATAATCACCAAATTACTTTTCCCCTGAGAATTAAGTTTACTTCTATAATAACTATTAAACCAAGACCTCCCCTCATTTTATCATCACACACCTTACTGTATTTTAACAAAGGCAATTTCCTTTTATCATGTAAAGCTGGCCACATAAAGGACTACAAAATATAGATTAAAATTTTTCCTATTATTTTTGGTACAGTATACAAGTACATATAATATATTTTTTTTTGGTAAATAAACTATTTCATTTAAACTGAGTTTTTTAGGTTGACCCAAAACCTTTTTATAAAAGTCAGCCTTAAGCTGAGAACCTAAAACTTGACCATACTAAGGATCCTTTGTCCTCTACCTAAGTACGTCTTCCTATACAGGGGTCCTCCATCACCCCCCCCTTGACTAGAACCATAAACCAGAAAGAAACATAAGGCCATATAGGCCTAGAATACCATAGGCATCCAACCCAAGCCAGAATGCTTACCCACACACAAACCATCAACAAAAACTGACAAAAACTTTGCCCTAAGAAAAAATGTAAATTTAGCACAATTCAATGTCAACACTGCAAACCTTAGAGCAGCAGAGCCCTAAGGAGGTCCCTAGTCCTCCTCTTATTCCTCCTCCTCCTGTCCTTGTCTTTGTCATCCTCATTTTCGTCCATATCTGGGTTGTAGACCATAGGTTTGTGGCTCTGGTAGTCCATGTTGAAGAAGACCCTGGTCAAGACTTCCTCAAGTTCTTGCATCTGGTGGTTAATATTGGCTATCGTGTTCAACACAAACCTCCTTAGCTCCATAATCGAAGGTTCAAGACCCTCATACTTGGATGTAATCTCAAGGGCTCTGTCACTTCCCTGTACCTGCTTTTTTTTTAGTCTCAAAGAGGACCTAATGGTCGGTTCCTCAATACACTTCCCGTACCTGCTTATTTTTTAGAACATATAATATGTTAGAATGGCATGCAAGATCGATTTAATTAGTTGCACTCTTCCTATTTATTAATAACTATCTACCTTTCTATGTTGGTAGTTTATTTTAAACTTTACTTATGACTGGATTCCATAATTCTATCCTCGTTATCCTTTGAAATAAGGGCATCCCTAGATAAGTTGTTGGTAAATTTATCTTTTCCATTTGAAGTAACTTGCATATCCTTGCTTTGATTCTAACTGGGGTGTTTAGGAAGTAAATATTGATTTTATCCTATTAACTTTTTCTTTGATGCTCTTTCATGTTCCTTTAATATTTTTTTCAAAGCTTTGGCCTTGTTTATCCTTTTCCTCCTAAAAAGGTTTGTATTATCTATAAAATATTGGTGGGTGATATTATTGATGTTATTACTAGCATTAATACCACTTGTCAACCCATCTTTATTAGCTTTATTCAAGTTCCTACCTAAAACCTCTACCATAATAATAAAAAAATATGACAATAGAAAATCTCCCTATCTAAGACCTCTCTTGGCTTTAAAATATTTTGTTACTAACCCATTGACCAACACAGAATATAAAACTATACAGATACAATATTTAATCCATCTAACCCATTTCTTACAAAATATAAACTTTTATAATATTGCAAAAAGAAAATCCCATTTAACCCTATCATAGAATTTACTCATATAAAGTTTTAAGATCATTGCTCTCTCTTTTCTTGAAGTTGTTGAATGCATAACTTCATGAGCTACTATGATTGCATCTAGAATCCATCTCTCTTTCAAAAATCACCCTTGTTCTTCTAAAATATTGTTTTCTAATAGAGGTCTTAATCGATTTGCAATCACTTTGGATATAATATTCAATTTCGTATTACATAGGCTTATGGGTTTAAATGAATCAAACAATTTGCATCCTTATTTTTTGGAATTAGGTTAAGATATGTTGCATATAATTTATAAGGAATGCATTTTTTTACTCTAAATTGTTCCACTACCATCAATAAATAATCCTTCACTATATCCCAATTATATTTATAAAATGCTACAAAGAGCCCATCCAAACCTATGGATTTATCTTTATCAAAAGAGAAAATAACTAAATAATTTTTTTCTAGAGTAATAGGATCCATTAGTTTTCTATATTTTGTTACAACTAAAGGTACTTCTTGTAGTAGTTTATCATTAAGAACTTCAAACTCCTTTGATCCTATAAAACCTTACCTCCTTTTTTATTTCACTTCGATCTTTAATCCAAACCCCTTCTACTGATTTAATTCTACTAATTCTAGATGTTGATATCTATACTATTACTATCCTATGATAAAAATTTGTATTATTATCTCCTTTTAACCAAGTCTATCTCAATTTTATTCTCCAAAATTTATCTTCCTTAAAATATTATGATGTTCAATAAACAAATCTCTTTCCTTTGAGCTTAGATTTGTGGTCACTTTTTTGGAATTTTTAAAGTTATATTTTAGTTCTTATTTCTTCTAAAAAATATTTCTAAAATTTTTCTTGTTCCATTCTTTTAATCTAGATGTTATTGATTTAATTTGATTAGGAAGTGTATACAATCCACTATTTCTTGAAGAATTCCATCTTTGTGCTATCATATCAACAAATTGAGGATGGTCTTCCCACACTTGCTCATATTTAAATTATAATATTTTCTTGAATTCACTTACCACCATTTTAACTCTTATTGGCCGATGATCTAAACCAATCCTTGTCAAGGTATTAATTTTAACACAAGCCCCTTCATCTAGTCAATGATATAAGAGTATGCATCTATCTAATTATTCTACTATTAGGTTATGGCCTCTCCTATTATTGGTCCATTTAAAGTTATCTTCTTCAAACTTAACCTCCCATATGTTATTATTATGAATAAAAGTTGAGAAATCTCCATACTTGATGTTAATTTTCTAATTACCCTAAAATTTTCATCTACCTTGGTTATGGCATTGAAATTTTCTATGATCATGAATTGGCTTTCTTGGTATTTACTTCTCATAAAAGATTCAATCCCACTCCATACTTCTAATTTGCTTAACTGAGTTGTAGATCCATATACATTGCTCATGATAAAACAAATGGCTACAAAGTAACATGTGACTAAAGAGGCTATCCAATGCCTACTTTTATGGATGGTTACATAGGATTTTTAAATAGGATTCCAACATGTTAGAATTTCCCATGCCTCTCCTTCAAAATCCACAATATCCCATGCTACTTTAAGGGGCATTAGCACCCCTTATATTCCATGAGATGGTAATCATGTCTCATTAGGGGCTACTGGTTTCATTTGAAAATTATTAGAATTATGTTGAATATTTTCCATGTTATTCAAGTGGGGTTAACTCTAAGAGGATCGAACACTCTACCCCTATACTTGTCAAGGTTTATGTTTTAAGCTATTTTTTAGACCCATATGGGTGGTTTTGGGTTAATGTATAGTCGATCTATGGATTTGCACCCATGGTATTATAATTTCTCTTCTTGTGTCATTGGTATATAAAAAAACACTTGAATGAGGGTTTTGTAGTGTGAAATATGCAAGAAATGTAATCGCAAGAAAAATAAAGCAAAACATAGATAAGAATATTATTGTATTGGAGACGGTCAATTTTATAGAATAAAGAAATATTCTTGATAGGTTTTTTCTTGAAAGGGTTTCCCAAGATAAATTCTTGTGTAATGTGTTTCTTCTTTATTTTACCTTTGATTATGCACTTACTGTTGTTCTATATTTCATTTATTTGGATATTATTTCTCTTCATTTGGTATCAGAGCTAGGAGTAAGGGTTTCAACCCTGGGATAAATTGATTCTTGAGTGGGATTAGTGCACAAAAGAATCTAGGTGAAGGAAAAATTATGGGAAGCACGCATGTAGAGATCAAAACAATTAATGGATAGAACTTTGAGCTATCGAAACTCGATATGGAGGATTCTATTGGTGGATAGTGATCAATGGGGTGTGATATCAAGAGTAAAACCAATAGGAATGACAAAAAATGAGTGGTTAGAGATCAATAGGAAGGCAAGAAGCTCAATCATATTATACTTATCTAATTTAGTATTTCCAAATGTATCAAAAAAAACCATACCAAAGTTGATATGGGAAAAAATAGGAGCATTGTATCAGATTAAGTTGTTGGTAGATAAAACCTTTTTCTAGAAGTTGTATTCACTTCGGATGAATGATGGTGACTCTTTGGCTACAAATATGAATATTTTTAACATTATGGTAAGTTAATTAAACTTTGTATATGTAAAAATGGATAAAGAGAAAAAGTGTATTACTTTAATTTGCTCATTACCTGATTCTTGGGATAATCTAGTTATGGCTATCACAAATACTACCTTTACATTGAAAGTAGAGGATATAGTAGGAACATCAATTTCTAATAAAATGAGATGAATTTTTTTTTAGGATTATCATTAGAAGGATACCTTGGTTTTGAGACGTCATTCTTAAGAAAGAAGAAAAAAGAAAATAGGACAAAGGAAATCAAAATCTAGGGGATTCCAAACAAAAGGAAATATTGGAAATGTGGTAAAATAGGGCATTATAAAAGATATTATAGACCTAAAAAGGCTAATAATAGTCATTCATCTGATGAAGGAACATCTACAACAACAAATACTAAAAATGAATATTCAAGGGACCTATTCATAGCTATAGAATGCTCAAGTGAACACCATGACTCATTGTTGATTGGCTCAAGCACTTCTTTTCATATGACTCCTAATAGAGAGGGGTTTTATGAATATGAAAAGATAAATGGAGGTGAACTCTTTGTGGGAGACAATTCGATACATAAACTAATAGGTTGAAGAAGAGTCAAGTTGAGGTTAAAATATGAAATAATTAAAACCCTTCCTAGTGTGATGCATATTCTAGGTTTGGCAAGGAATATGATATCCTAGTAAGATGATTGACATGGGTGTGACTGTGATTTTTAATAAGGAAAAATACAAGATGGTTCATGGATGCTTAGTTTTGAAAAGGGGATTTTGTACATGAACTCTATTCAAACTTGAGGCTAGCATTGTAAGTATTTATTGCAATAACTCTTTAGTTGTACAAGAAATTAATATGGTATAAGAAGATCCAAGTATTCTTGTAGTAAATATAATGTTGTGGCATCAATGCATGGGCCACATTAATGAGAAAGGACTTTGATCATTAAAAATGAAAGGTATGGTTGAAGGAATATTTGATTGCCCATTAAATTTTGATTTTTGTGAGCATTGTATCTTTGGAAAGCAAACCCAAGTCAAGTTTCCTAGTAGTGCTACAAGATCAGAAGGATTTTAGCATCTAGTTCACAATGATGTTTTTGGACCTACAAAAGTGCCATCATTAGGTAAATCCATCTATTTTGTTATATTTATAGATAAATTCTCAAGAAATACTTGGGTATATTTTTATGGTTTAAATATGATGTTTTCAAAAAATTTAAATAGTTCAAGGTTCTTGTAGAAAATCAGATAGAGAAAAAAAAGTTTTTGAGAAGTAACAATAGTGGTGATTATTTTTGTAATGAACTTGGGGAGTTTTGCAAGGACTATGGAATAGAAATGTAGATAAAAACTCCATATACTCCACAACAAATGAAGTTGCATAACGGATGAACAAACATTGATGGATAAGGCCAGAATTATGCTAAGAAATGTAGAGTTAGAAAAGAAATTTTGGGAAGATGCCATGCTAACTGCTTGTTACCTCATTGATAGATCTTCTACCTCATATTTGATGGATAAAAATCCATAGGAAGTGTGGATTGGTAAGAAACCCTCTCTCAATCATATAAGGGTGTTTGGTTGTGAAGCTTATATGAATGTCTCAAAAGAGAAAAGGACTAAGCTAGACTATAAATTTAAAAAATACATATTTATGGGTTATAGTACTGGTGCTAAATGATATAAGTTGTGGAACCCAAAAACATAGAAGATTGCTTACATTCATAATGTTATATTTAGATAAACAAAAGGGATTCCAAAATAGGAAATGCAACCAAGAAAAGAACCTAAAATAATTTAAGTAAAATTGGAACAAGAGGAAGAACCAGTGGTAGAACCTGATGCTACAAAATAATATGAATTATAGAGTCTAAAGAGGAATATTTAGAGGAATAAGGTAAGAGGGAATATAAAGATGCAAAACCTAGAACTCCCAATTTGAGGAGATCATATTGAGTGAGAAGACTCCTAGAAAGGTATAGCCCTTCAATTTTTTGTTCTACATTTAATTTATTAGTTACTAATGAAGAACCCAAGACTGTAAATGAGGTACTTCATTCAAGTGAGAATAAGTCTTGAAAAATGGCTATGGAGGAAGAAATGGAGTCCTTGGATAAAAATAATACATGGGACTTGGTGAAACTACCCCTTGGAAGAAAACCTACTGGTTGTAAATGGGTAGTCAAGAAAAAATACAATGTAGAAGGAAATTTGGAGAAGTACAACACTCGATTGGTAGAAAAAGGATTTTCTCAAGTTGAGGGAATTAACTGTGGTGAGATTTTTTATCTTGTGGTTAAACTAAAATTAATTAGAATTTTGTTAGCTATTTCTACTGCTTTTGATTTTGAAATAGAATAGATGGGTGTAATAACTTTTCTACATGATGAACTTGATGAAAATATGTCTATCACTACCAGGATGCTTCAAGGTAAAAGGTAAGGAGGACTTGGTATGCAAGTTGAAGAAGTATCTTTACGGATTAAAGCAATCTCTAAGAATATGGAACCACAAATTTAATAGTTTTGTTTTGACACTTAGGCTTGGAAGAAAGCAAAGCAAATCCATGTGTTTATTTAAAAAAGAAAGGTGAAAATTTTGTTATCATTGTTTTGTATGCGGATGACATGTTGTTAATTGGTAAGAATAAGGAGATGATAAAGTTACTAAAATCTCGATTATCTTCTAAATTTGACATGAAGAATTTGGATGCTACAAAATTTATTTTGGGTATAGAAATAATAAGGGATCATGCAAATAGAAAGTTGTGGTTAAATCAAAGAAAATATATTGATTTGATATTACAAAGGTTAAGGATGTATGATTGTAAACAATGTTAAAAGTTATCTACTAAATAGTGTCCTAAAATAGATGAGAAATTTGAAGAAATACATCATGTTCCTTATGCTAGTACTGCTAGTAGTCTAATGTATGCAATGACCTGTACTAGACCTGATATTGCAAATGTAGTGGGAGTAGTTAGCAGATATATATCCAATCCATGAAAGGAACATTGGATTGTTGTGAAGAGGATATTTAGATACCTACATGGAACTATAGATTATGCTATCTGTTACCAAGGAAAATCTAGAGATAATAATATTTTAAATCTACAATGCTTTGTGGATGCTTACTAGGCTAGAGACCTTGACAAGAGAAGATCCATGAGTGCTTATGTGTTCAAGCTATTTGGAGGTATAGTAAGTTGTATGAGTAAAAAGTAATCAGTGGTTGCTTTTTCCACTATAGAATCAAAGTATATTACAACAAATCATGCCTGTAAAGAAGCATTTTGGCTATAGAGGCTTTGTTCAATAGTTACTCTTAAGAAAAAAGCTATGAGAATTGATAGTGATAGTAAAATTACAATATTTTTGGTAAACAATCCTGGTTTTCATAATTGGTCAAAACATATTGATATCAAGTATTGTGAGAGAGATGGTTGAAGAGAACTAGGTGATGTTGGTGAAATTTGATACATAGAAGAATACTACTAATTCGTTAATAAAGGTTACACCTGCTCAAAGAAATTTTGGGTGCAGAATATCTATGGGTATGGTTGCCCTTGATAGTTGACAATGGTAGTTTTTAGCCCCTATGGAAAGTATTCAACAAGTGGAAGAATGTTGGAATTGTGTTGAATATTTTCCATGTTATTCAAGTGGGGTTAACTCTAAGAGGATTGGACACTCTATCCCTATACTTGTTGGGGTTTGGGGGTTTAAGCTATTTTATAGACTCATATGGGCAATTTTGGATTAATGTATAGTTGGCTCATGGATTTGTGTCCATGGTATTTTAATTCCCCTTCTTGTATTGTTGGTATATACAAAAACACTTGAAAGAGGGTTTTGTAGTGTGAAATATGCAAGCAATGTAATCACAAGTGAAACATGATTAAGGATATTATTGTATTGGAGATGGTCAATTTTATATAATAAAAGAATATTTTTGCTGGATTATTTCCTAAAAGGGTTTCCTAGGATAAATTCGTGTGTAATGTGTTTCTTCTTCTTTGTTTTTCATTTGATTTTACACTTACTATTTTTCTAGATTTTGTTTACCGGGTACTGTTTCTCTTCACAAATAACCAATATCATTTTGTTGTTTGGTAAAGAGAAGCTCAACCAATTTAGTTAGTGTTCCTTTCTCTATATTTGCTCTTGCTTCCTTGCATCTTACTTTATAATTTAAGAGTTTTTATCTTTTTTCCTTACCTTTATCAAAAGTAGTTCTTATTATTCTATTCATCATTCTTTCACAACTTTATTTTTTATTAGACTTATCCTTTCATGGCTCTACTACAAAAGCTTTTGATTTGTCTTACTTTGGTATTTCCTTATTAATGGTAGAGGTATTAACATCTAACATTATATATTATCTATCAATTTTTTCTCATGAATGGTGCATGGTACTTCAAGAGAGTCTTCAAATCTGATGAGACACATTCCTTAGGTTCATTGAGAATGTTGATCCTTAAATCAAAATCATATTGAATAGACAATTCCTTGTTAATATTTCTAACTTGTTGTATTGTGTCTTATAAGCTTTGATCTACTTATTCTTCATAGGCTAAATACTCAAAATAATTGGTATTTATTCTAATATTCTTACTTATTGGTCTCCACTATTTATTTAATTTTCTATCTAGACATTTTTTTGGAAGTTGAAAACCATCCTCATTCATATCCATTTGTAAGTTTCTCTTGTCGTTTTCTACATATATTTCAATATGGCCCCATCTCATGAAATCTTCTACATCTACAATATATGTTTTCATAATATATGGATTGGGTCCACAACTTACCCCCATACTTAAGAATTATTGATTCTAGTAAAGGTTTTACTTATATCAATCATGACCAACATCCAAGCAAAAATAGCCAAGAATCCATATTTTGTAGTTTTTGAAATATCAGGGAATTCTCCCAAAGTGTTTTCTATTGCCTTAAAGGTTTTTGTTTCCCAAAATTCAATGGGTAATCCATAAATCCTAACCTAGATTAGTATTAGGGATAGATGTACATTTTCAAGTGCAAAACCTTCAGACTAGTGGGTAAGGAAGAGTTTGCTCTTCACATAAAAAAATGATCCCATTTTAAGATTCTATATCTTTCCTCCCTATAAAAAAAATGGCTAGGAAGTAACCTTTGGTAATAAATGATAGAATCACTTCTAGATACTTTCAAATCCTATTAATCTATTCTCTCAAGGCTGAAGCCTTTGGCCAAGACCCATTAAATTTATCAATAATTTCCCTATCTTTGAGTTAAGAGGATCAATCATCTATGAGGTGCTCAATAACCTCTACTACTAGAGATGATTCTAAGGACCTAGATATAAATTATTCCATGGGAATAAAACTAAAACTCAAAATCTACTAAAATGTACCATAATATCCTATAGCAATTATAATATATGAAAAAAACCTAAAATAATTTGCATGCAAAATTTCTAAGAAAAAGGAGAAAAAGAAACTTAGCTAAAACATTCTTTATCTAGTTAAAATGTCTTGCATTAATGAAATTCTAGCCCTCTATTTCTTCCCTCATCATATGAACCTTAGTTGATATATATTTACAATTTTATTTTTTGCAACTTGAAAAATTGTAAATGCCCATGTCTAGATGGCTGACTTCACAAGGTCTTCAAAACCCTTTTCTTACATTTATCAGAAAATGTATATTTTAACTGTAGATGTAAGAAATATTAAGGAAGAAATTTTTTTTTTTTTGGTAGATAAGATACTATAGCATTAATACCGGGTTTTACAGGTTGACCCAAAACCTTTTACAAAAATCAGCCTAGGGTTGTTGATGAACATGTCCTTACTAAGGATCCTATATATGTAAAATCTACATGCCTCCAAAGCCATTACATATGGTAAGGCACATATCCTATTATAAAAAATAAACTTCCCATAAAACATTTTGGGTATACCTCGAGAAAACACACCTGCATCATAATTACAAAAAAAGAAACAGACACAGATCCCTTCCTTGAAACAGTGGAGAAAGAAAAAGTTGTAGACACACATAGCAGAGTACTGAAAAAACTCCCACAAGCTCTGTATTGAAAATTACTCTTAATAATTCTTTGGTAATTGCTTTCTTCTATATATGTCATGCTTTGGGACCACATCTTGTCTTGGCCAATCAGCCTAGAAGTGAACCTACTGGCTAGATTTATGGCAGTGGCTATCTGGTGGTCCACGTGGCTCTGGTTCGAAGTCTTATATTGTCGTTTCTTTCCTGCCCTATGATTATCAACCAACATCAAATTACTAAGATGACTAGGAGCCATGTTATCTGACATGTGACTGTCCCCATTAGTCTTTGTGGTATTTCCAAGTAGCATCCACCAAGACTGATAGCTTGGATAATTTTTATTGTGAGTCCATTTCAAAAAAGATACGGGAATACTCATAGCCTTCAAACTTACAGTGTCTTCCCTGTTGGTAAATTTGACTATCATTCTTGGCATTCTTGTTGAATAAGCTCCTCTACTTCACTCGGGACACCATGTTCCCATTTGAAAATTCCATCACCATCGACACCCAAATTGGCCAGCTTATCAGCAACTTTGTTAGCTTCCCGAAATACATGTTGGGCTTTTCTGTCATGTCTTCCCGGGAAAAGTATCCTAGCCTCTTCAACAATTGTTTTAATCCTCCAAGGAGGTGTTTTCCAATTATTGATGAGATTTATAACATGCATAGAGTCTCCTTCTACGATCAAATTGCCTTCTAAGTCTTGAGTCATTTGAAGGCCTCTCCACATAGCTCTAGCTTTAGCTTCATTGTTCGTCCTTGTTCCCAAATATTCAAAAAACGTAAGAAAATATGAATAAGGAAGCAATTACTTATTTCAAAATTATTTTATCAAATATTGGATAAGATAAGGAGGCACAAGGTAAGCTTTTGCAAAATATTCCATAAATTATCACACAAGGACAAAATGAAAGCTTGATATATAATATATCTATGGAGGAGGTACATAAATTAATTTTCTCTTGACATCCTAATAAGGCACTTAGCCTTGATGGTTTTCTTGTAAAGTTCTTTCAATTTTTTTTTGGAATTTATCAAAAAGTAATATGTTGGTTGTTGTTAAAGAGGACTAAAATAGGAAGGATACAATGGGTGAGATCAATACCATTTTATTACATTGGTTCCTAAGAAAATAAAGGTAAAATATTTTTATAATTTTCATCCTATAGAACTTTGTAATATACTTTATAAGATCATTTTGAAAATTAATGCAAACAAGTTCAAAAGCATTATAGATTTGTTACCTTAGATGAAGAAAGTGGTTTTGCGTGTGGTACACAAATTCTTGATGGTGTAATCATTACATAGGTGGTCTACATTCTTTTCACTTCATGAAAAACTAGATATTCTTATAAATTAGATATGAACAAAGCATATGATAGGTTTTATTGGAGTTTTCTACATGATATTATCAAAAAAATGGGCTTTAACCAAAGTTGACATGAATGGATTAAATGTTGTTATAGCACTACAAAAATTCTATTTTGATTAATGGTTCTCTTGTTTCTTACTTTAAATCATTTCATAAATTCCACCAAGGTGATCCACTATCTCCTTCTCCATTTATTATTCTTATAGAGGAATTAGGGAGAGATTTCTCAACTGCAAAAATGGAAGGAAAAATCAAAGGTATTCAATTTTTAAAAATGATCCCTTTAAATATTATCTCTAATATATCAATGATACTTTCTTTTTTTCCATTCCTCAGTTAGTGAAACCATGGATTTTAAATTGACATTATCATGCTATGATAATGCTTCTAAATAGTTGGTCAATGCTACAAAAACTAGGGTTTTTTTGTTAACATTGCCTTAGATTTACAACAAATTATTGTAGATATTTTAGAGTTTAAAATTAAAAATTTTATGTCAACCTATAAGGAGCTTTAGGTATCTTGTTTGTATAGAATTAAAGCTTGTTTAATAGGTTGGAAAGGTAAGTTCTTAACCATTATAGGAAGACTAAAACTCAAAAATACTACATATCCCTAATTATAAAATATCACTTTTAAGATTGCTAGTAGGTATAGTATCAAAATTGATAAATCTTAAAGAGACTTTACTTGGAGAGGATTAAAGGAAAAATTTAGGTTTCCTATTTATAAGTGAGATAGGATGTGTAGAAAATAATAATTTTAGAGGAACAAACTTGTAGAATTATAGACTTATGAGTTTTCCTTTAAGGGAAAAACTTGGATAAAAACTATTTAGAGATCATGGAAAGAGTTGGGAAAAATGTAACTTTAAAATTATGTAGGTTCTCTTGATGCAGTAAAATTATTTAAGAAAAGAACCCTACCCAAAGTATCACCAATATGGAACTTCATATTAGATAGTTTTTCTGAATAGGTTTAAAATTTGGGGGTACATCAAGAATCACCCTCATCATGAATTGAACTTGGATCTCTGCTAGGAGAGCCAAATACCTTTTGCTATTGTGGTGTCCCTATCGAGACTATAAAAAATATTATCTTTTTTTATTAGGGTAAAATAGGTTTTAGGATATCCAAACCTATACATCAAGCTATGTAAGATAATACAATATGCTACAATAACTTTACAAAATACTATGATCCACTCACTCCTATGGCTAAACCTTAGAATATCGTATAACGACAAACAACTTCTAAAACATGATAGATTAGTAGACCACTTCCAAAATAGAAACTTAAAAAATAACTGTAGCTACCACCCAATCATAACAAAAATAATAGTCTAGAACCATTGGGGTTGTTACAGAGTTCATAGTCAATGGGTATTTTGATTGTTTTTCTTTTGTAGCATAGGTTCTTCCTCCTTTAGAGTGGCAAGATCTGAGAATGTATTTTTACACTTCAAGCTCTTGAGGTAATATCTAGTTGTAACACATTATGTATGATATTAATTTTTAGAAAATTCACTGCCATCTATTATTTTATAATTAGCTTCCAGAATTCTATTTGAGATGCTAATATTTTCCTTGGAATTGATTGAATGGTCTTTAGTAACCATTTGGATTTTATCAATGATTTGATTTGAATTATCCTTTTAGAGTTGAGTCTTATGTTGCTTACTTTATTCCTATTGTACAATTGGCACAACTAGAGGATGGGATTATTCCTTGTGAATTGGGACATTTGAAGGTTAAATATCATTCATGTGCATGGTCTTCTTATCCAACAAGGAGTAATTATAGCATGTTCAGATGATTGAGCATCTCTTCTTCATGTGGCCATGTTGTTGACAACCATAACATCTCAAGGAGAATTTTTGATATTCAACATTTTGGATCCATTCCCCTTTTTCTTGAGAAGATAGTAATGGATTGAGGTTAAGGAACTGAAACATCGATCCAAACAACCAATCTTGCTTTACTCATATTAATTTTATTAGACAAAATTTCCTCTGTTGGGCATCCATATATTGGAATGCACCAATGATACTAATTTTGGTGAATATATTATCTCCCCAAAACTCCATAGGGAGAACATATAAATTCACCTAGACTAGAAAGCCATCAACTTCTTGTGTAAGGGGGTTGAACCGGGAGTCCAAGGTCATATATAGACACCCCTTTTTTCAAAAAAATAATTGTATCTATAATAGATTACCCTATCTCTATCTGCTAAATCAAAAAAGAAAATATAAAAGAAATTTTTGGGTAGTAGAGTTACTTGGAATTTACTAGACCACCAAAGTTTAATGTATCCTTTGAGCTCCTCCAAGCCCAGTCTTTTGCCCCTGAGTTTACAGATAATTGTTCAAGCTTCATGATCAATAAGATACAACCCAAATTCATCCTCTATAATATTGATAGAACTTAGAGGTTCATCAAAAAGCTCCACCCGTAAACCCAAATATCCCTAAGAGATATTTCTTTTGATTGAAGAGGCTTTCTCATAGACTGAAGAGTAACTAATATCCTCTTGAGTACAGGAAGTGGGTTGTGAACAACCCTCTTTCTATAATGCTTTAATACACCTATGTTTTGCACCCCTTTTGCTCTATTCCATCCTCATGTCCTCTGAAGTACAACAAGTGGGATGCAAACAACTCTCTTCATACTACACCTAGGGTTTGCACCCCTTTCACTTTATTCCATCCTCATTTTCTCCTATGTATAGTGAGTTGACTTCATATTAGATAGTTGGTAATTGATTTAGAAACATATTATATGGTCAATAAATGAGGGGATTTATGCAAATTTTTGGTTTAATGCTTGGTTGAAGTCTTATATTCTTATATATAATTCAAAATAGAAACCATTGGTTTAGACATGCCTAGCTTGAAAATATCCAAAGGTCAAAGAATATACTAATGTACATAGCTATGGATCATGTATTTTTTATAGTAACCTAGTTGAAGGAGAGAAAATCAAATAAATTACATATGGGCTTTAAAATATGCTTCAAATATTTTTGTAGACACCAAATCCTAGCCATTTACTATATATTTATATATATATATATAAATAATATTTCTAGATCCTAACCACTAGAAAAAACCTAACCCTAGCTTACTATTTGGTAATGCTATCTTTCCACCTCCAAATCCTAACCCTAACCTTCCAAAAGGTTATAAAACCTGATTCACTTTCAAGAAGGAAGGGAGCCAAAAATTTGTAACCACACTTTGCAAAAAATATGAGAGTAACCCTAATTGAAGTTTGGATGTCGAGATATCGAAGCCACAAATTGATTCCCATCAAGTTTGGAACTTATATTCAGGTGCAATAGGGTGTCTACATAGTCTTAGACATGACTCTGCATCTATGGATATGCAAGACTATGTTTTGCTAGTCACCGGATGTGGTCCCACATATACTCAATGATATTTTCATCCCTAGAAGACACAGATTGAGTTAGGTGACAACAAGGTAGCTTTGATTTCATTGTTTATGTTTCTTTCATTCTTATCAATAGGTGTTATTGACCCCATGTGTTTGCAAATTCATGTGTGCTAGTTACATATCATTGGATGTTGTTGAGGTAGGAGTGGCCAACACATTATACACAAGCCCTTTCAACTAATAATTGTAGCAGGAGATTTGAGACACACATTTCTAGTTTGAACTACCCAATAGGATTTCCACCATTCTTTGGACAATTGTAATCTAAAAAAAGCATTCTTTTGTAACCCCTAAAAATACATGGTATATATTGTAAAGAGAGGAGATCAAGGCTCCCAAATTTAATACAAATTTTATATTGTTCATTGCAAACACTTGTTTCAACATTTTATTTTTTGGGTCTATTTATTTTGTTTATAAAATGGTGATCATGGTGGGAACCCCAAAGGGTTCTGTTTTTTAATCTACCTTGCTATTTTTTATTTATTTATTTGTGTGTTTTATTTACATTTTGGATCCCCATCATGCGAAAAGTCAAAAAGTCAATTCAGGAGTTCTAGATCTTGTTTGAGTCTATTCTGAGCTTGAGCAGACACAAAACTACATTTTGGAGACCTGAGTAGATGTCCCTCTACATATATGATCTTGAGTAGATGCAACACCACATTTGGAGAGTTGGTAGGAGAAAGCAAAAGGCTTCCAAGTAAGCCATTTTTGAAACCCTAGCTCTATTTTTTTACTTTTGAAAGAAAAAGAAAAATAAATCTCTACTTTTCTATCTCTATTTTTTTTTTGTGGAAAACATCCCAAAAGGGATGCCACTTTCGGGTAAGACCCAAGGAGGCAGGGGTATCCATTCCACCAAAAATGCCCAGGACTCGGACCTGGCCTACCACCTTTGACATACTCAAGGAGCAAACAAACACACAAAACCAATTTAAAAATAAGTAAATAACAACAAAAATAATAAAATAAAATAAAAAACATGCTCCTTGAGTGTGTCAAAAACAAAAGCACAACCAAACACGCACAATAAGATAAAAGAAACCACAACACAAACCACATAGAAAAACACAAGAACCACATAACAAAACACAAACAAGACAAAAACAACAGAACACTACAAAGACATAACCCAAAAAAAACATGAAAAATAAACACAACCAAAACCTAAAAAATAAAAAAAAATAAAAATAAAAAACAACCAACAACAGACAATAAACAAAAACAAAAAACATAGAAAACACTCACACATAAAAACATGAATTAACACAAACAAAGAGAAACCCAAGAACAAGAACGAAAAAAACACAAGAACAATAACAAAAAACATAAAAAAAAAAACACAAAACAACAAAAACACAAGAACAACAAAAAACAACACAAAGAACACAAAAACAAAAGAACCCACCCACCTTAAAAAACTAAACAAAAAAAAAGAAAAAAAAAATTGAACATAACAATGACCTATCTAGACCAGAAGACTATTAAGGCAAGAATCAACAGAGGAAACAAAATAAAGAATAGAATGAGCTAGGGAACTAAAAAAATTGAATGAACCAAAGAGAAGCAAAAAAAAAAAAACAAGAAGAAACTAGGTACCTTCAGAACTGGAGCCATCCAAAGAAATGATAGAAAGAAGAGCTTCCCTAATTTGAGAAGCCCACCATCTAGGAGGGTGGCCATAACAAGTAAGATCACCTTTGTCCAAAGCCCAATTAGCTAAAGCATCAACACTCTTGTTTTGATCTCTGACCACATGATTGTAATCAACTTTCAAAAATCCCATCCTGGATTAATTGAATCTTCTCAATAATTCTTTTTATTCTCCAATCCACCTTATGATTCTTAGAAGGAGTCTTCAAGAGATTAATCATAAGTTGAGAGTCGGACTCAACTAACACCTTTTCCCATCCAACCTTAGTAGCCTCCTGAAGGCCTCCGAGGATACCATACCCCTCAGCAAGGTTATTGGAAAGAATACCCAAATTCTCAGCAAAAGTAAAAACCAGGGAGCCATCTGAAAGTCTACCAATTCCTCCCACACTGGCTTTTCCAGGGTTCCCTCTAGAGGCTCCATCAGTATTGACTTTTCCAAAATCCTTAGGAGGAGGTTGCCAATTTCTTGTCCTATCCATATTACTAATACTCACATTCCCTTTAAGTTGGTTGCCCTTAGAAGATTTAATCTTCAATATTTGCATCACTTGATCCCATCTTTGGTGGGAGTTTTGGGGGTGATTAAGGAGTTGATGGACTGATTCAACTAAGTTGGCTATGGTCTTTTGCCAAATATAGTGAATATCCTTCCTATCTTGATTAAAAATTTGGTTGTTCCTTTCATTCCAAATATTCCAAAGAAGAATGGTAGAACCCATCCAAACTAACTACCTAATAAAATGATCAACACCCTCTTGATTAGGCCAATCCCTCCAAAGTTGTTCAAAAGTAAAAAAATTGGACCACTGTAAGCCAAGTAAAGTGGCCATTCTCCTCCATAGCTCAGAGGCTAAAGTACACTCAATAAAAATATGGTTGAGAGTTTCTACATTCTCTTCACACATTTCACATCTAAAAGGGCCATGAAAACCATGCTTCATAAGTTGCTCACCAAGAAGCACCCTACGATGCAATAAAAGCCAATTAAAGAACCTCACCTTAGGCCAGAGATTTTGAGCCCACAATCGAGAAAATATGTCAGAAGAATGGTTGGGATTATTATGGCATAAGGTCAAATAACCTTGAGCAACTGAATACTCACCCTTAGTAGTGTTGTTCCATCCAAAACAATCTTTTTCATGGGACCAAGAGAGGGATCTCATATGAAGGATGCCTTGGATATCTTGTCTTTGCCTTTCTGGGATTTGAATAGGCCAGTCCTCAATAGGGATCCAATATCTACCAACCTTTGAATTACCAGTATGGTACCGATAGTAATTAGCCACCTTTATCCAATTAGCTCGATGAAGCTCCTCCATCCAAGGCCTCCAATCGGGAAACTGAGTTATCAAAGGCTTGTGACCATCCCAAGAATCTATCCAAAAATTTACCTGTTGACCATTATGAATGATCCAAAATAATTTTTTCTTTATCAAATCCTCACCAGTCTTAAGAACTGCTAAAATGGGAGAACCTTTGGTAGGAAGTTGATAGCGAACAAGGTCTTCAGGACTTTTGTTCTCAACATATTTAGCACGGAGATTATTGGCCCAAAGAGCATTGGGGTTATGCAACATCCTCCAATATAATTTAGCAGCTAAAGCTTTGTTGTTATTAATAGAAGACCGGAATCCTAACCCCCCTTCACTCTTAGGAAGACATAAAGTATCCCATTTCACCAAGGCCCATTTTCTTTTCTCCTTAGTACCACTCCAAAGGAAACGATGACTGATTTGATCCAATTCTCGAAGAACAACCTTTGGGATATTCAAAATGGAAGAAACATAAATAGGAATAGCTTGAAGGACTGATTTTACCAAGGTGATTCTACCCCAGAAGAAAGCCACCTGTTGGTCCACTTTCCAATTTTCTTCTTGACTTTGTCCAACAACCAATTCCAATATTTATTTTTTTGCCTTTGAATATTTATGGGAATACCTAAATAAGTGATTGGAAGGGAGGTCTTCTTATATCTTAATTTATCCAAGACCATGGATTCCTGTCTAGCAGAACAGTGAAAGAAAATAACTTTAGATTTGTCTTCATTGATCAACCGCCCAGTAGCCTTAGAAAAATAGCTAATGATTTGCTTAATATTAGAAGCTTCCTTAATTGTAGCTTTACCTAAAAGAGTAGAGTCATCCACAAATTGAAGATGAGAGATAGGTCTAGCTCCATGAGCAATGGTAACTCCCTCAAGGGTTTTGTTTTCCCTCTTTTTGGTTATAGTCCTACCCAAGCATTCAACAAGAATGATGAATAAATAAGGGGATAGCGGGTCACCTTGCCTAATACCTCTGGAAGTTGGGAATGACTGAGAAGGCCTACCATTGATAAGAACTAAGTAGGAAACTGAAGAGATACATCCCATAATCCAATCCATCCAATCCTTAGAGAAACCAAATTGCCTCAAAACTTTGATAAGGAAGTGCCAATCCACTCTGTCATAAGCTTTGGATAAGTCTAACCGAATGAACATGGAAGGAGATTTTTGCATATCCATGGAATGGATGGCTTCCTGAGCAAGAACTATCTCATCTACTATTTGACGTCCTTCCACATAACCCCCTTGCTCTGGGGAAATAATCTTATGCAAAAGAGGCTTCAACCTTTCTCGCCATGATTTTAGTAATGATTTTGAGAAGAACATTACATAAAGCAATAGGTCTAAAAGCTGAGATATGATCAACCTCTTGAGCTTTTGGAACAAGAGTAATATAAGTTTTATTGATAACCTTCAAAATTTCTTTGGCTTTCCTAGCTTCTTCCACCACCTCTAATAAATCAACATGAAGGATATCCCAGAACTCTTGGTAGAACTCAATGGGAAAACCATCAGGACCTGGGGTTTTCCCTTTTTGCATTTTAAAAACTACTTGTTGAAGCTCATTGATAGTAACAGGAGCAGTCAAAATAGAGTTCTCCTCAGAAGTGATAAGAGAAGGGATTGCTTGAAGAACATTTTGTTGTGAAGTTGAGTCAAGAGGAGTAGCAACAAAAATATTGGAAAAGTAATCAACAACAATAGAGTTCATGCCATCCCAAGTATAAACAACATCTCCAGAATCTGATTTTAAGGAAGAAATAAAGTTGTGAGATCTTCGAGCTAGAAGAGATTTGTGGAAGAAATTTGTGTTTCGATCTCCTTCTTTGAGCCATTGAATTCTAGATTTTTGCTTCCATAAGATTTCTTCTCTTTTTCCCATTCCTCTAACTGAGTTGTGAGTTTAATTTCATCTGCACTTCTCTTCTCTGTGAGGCCATCTAAATGGATTTTCTTATTCAAATTTTCAATATGAGCAATAACTTCATGTTTTTTTTATGAACATCCCCAAACTCTTTCCAGTTCCAAGTCTTGATTTTGGATTTAATGTATTGCAGTATTTTGGCAAAACAGAACATCTTAGTCCCATGCCTAGGTTTACCTTCCTTCCACCATTGTTGCACATGAGGTCTGAAGGAAATGTCTCTAAGCCACATTAATTGAAAATGAAAAGGAGAGAAACTCACATTGGTTTTCCACATTTCCACCATGACTGGCCAATGATCCGAACCAACATTATTAAGAGTCTTCACTTTAGGAATGTGACCATGGATTAAGAAATTTTTAGAGAGCAAAAACCTATCCAATCTCTCCATTATACAAGCTAAGCCTTGCCTTCCATTAGACCAAGTCATAAGGCCATTATCTGGTTGGATATCCACAAGATGGAGGTTTGCAATATATTCGCTCATGAGGTCAGTTGCTTTTGTCCAAATTTCTATTTCCCCCCTTTTCTCATCCAGAGAGAGGATGGTATTGAAATCTCCTCCGATCAAGATCCAAGCTTCAGGAAAATGAGAGATAATATGAGTAATATCCTTCCACTGTCTTCTTTTTTCCTCCAAAGAAGTCGGAGCATAAATAGTAATGCAGAGCATAATTTGGTTGGAATGTCTACTTTGAATAGCTATAGCCAACAAACCCCAAATGCCAACCATATGGTGAATAACTACCTCTTTTGGGTCCCAAAGACAAGCAATGCCACCAGAAGTCCCTTGGGAACCGAGGGAAACCACTTTTCCAGCTGGCCAAATTTTACTGGCAATTGAGTCCATATCCTCCATTGACATCTTTGTTTCTTGAAGGAAAACAAGATGTGGATGATTTATTCGAATCATTCTTCTAATTTCATTTTGTTTTGAAAGACTCCCTTTGAGTCCTCTAATATTCCAAGTGATGATCTTCATTAATACCAGGGCTAAAAAAGTTGGGAAGGGCATTAATCTTACCTTCCTCTACAAGCTTTTCACCTTCTTTTACCATATGATATTGATTGGTCTTGCGACCTGCTTTTTGATTAGAATCCATCTTCAATTTTTTTTCCTTGTTTCTTGACTTATTCCAATTGAATCTGAGATGGCTTCTAACCTTGAAGAATGCTCGTACACAACCAAAATTTTACTAGATGGTTCAACTGAGTCTATATTGGGACCTGCATTATTTGAAGTTTTGACATTTGAAAGATTGTTTTTCTTGTGTAAATTTTCTCCCTTTTTTTCTATTGAAAACCTTTGATTTGTTGGTTTGTCTCTGAGTTCTTCCCTTCATATTTAAATTGTGTTTCTAAGATTTTAGTTTCCATTATTTCCTCTTCCTCACTTGGGACATCATTTGTGGAAAGGATTTCAAACATATTAGCAGATGACTTTGATTGATCCTTCATAACTAGTTTTTTTGAGTGTTCTTCTTCTTAGGTATTTGGAAACCTGCTCGAGTTTATATCTTCTTTCTTTTGATCAGGAATTTTATTTGGGCAAGCACTCGCCAAATGACCATATTCATGGCAAATTCTACAACGAAAAGGAATGTTCTCATAGTCCACTACTTGCTCCCAAGTGTCTTCCCCAAATTGTAATGTGATATTTTTAGGTAGGGGTTTGTCAAAATCCATTAAAACACAAATCCGAGCATAAATAATATGTTCAAAATTTTGAGTACAATCAGCAGTCATCATAAAAGTTCCTAAAGAGTTTCCAATTGAAGAAAAAATAGTAGGATTCCAAAATTCAATAGGGAGGCCAAAGAGTCTAACCCACACGGGAGCTATAGAAGGCATCTCTTCTTCGGCTTTAAATTTAGTATGCCAGGGCTTCATGAAAAGCCCCGCCCTTCCAAAAAACCAAGGACCCCCTTGAAAATTTTTCTCTCTATCTTCATTATTAGCAAATAAAACAAGAAAATAACCATTTGGATAAATAGAGATTTGTAACTCACCTTTAGTTTTCCAGCTTTTTGCAGCCCAGACTTTGAAAGCAGATAGACTCGAACGAAAACCCACGAACCGACAAATTAGTCCTCTTTTTTCCAAATCTTCAATGCCAGTCCGAATGTTACCCATATCAAGCTTAACAATAGGAGTTCCATCACCTTATTTAAGACATCCTGACTCCATTTTCCTGGGATCAATCTTAGGCATTCTTAGAGGTTTATGGGAAGCCCTAAGATTGATATTAGCATTGGGCTGAGGCTGTCCACCATGGAGGGCATCCCTAAAATTCATTTTTGGGACCGAGTCTTCAAAATTCTTACCCTTGACAGGGGTTTTCATAGTAGAATTATTTTGTGGGTGCACCTTAGCACCAGATTCACTTGAGATATGAGCCATTTTTTGATCAACTGCTTGAAACTTGTTTCGTGATCTCTTTAATCCTTGCCCTAGACACCGTGGAAAGGTATGGTTTTCACTTTTCTTTTGTGCAGCAAATTGGAAGCCGTTGTCACTCAAGTTCATAGTATGATCTATTGAAAGATAAATTTCTAACCCATATTGGATCCCCTACAACATTTCCTACTAAAATATTGAGCATAAACCACAAAAATATTGGCCGCTAGGGCCCGAAGGCCCTAAAAACCAACCTCTGGAGCTGCTTGCACTCAACCCAGATGAAACCCTCGCATAGCCGCTTGCCAAATATCTCGTTCACACATAGGGATGTGCTAGGATCTGTGTTGCTCCAAATGATATGAAAATTGGTGGAGACGTTCTAGGGTTTTTCAGGCATCTACCCTCAAAATTTTAGCTCAATCCGAGTTCGGATGAGTGAGATATGGCCGAAATGAGTTTGAAAGTTTGGGGAAACTAATTTATAGTGGAAAACACCCCTTTCGGGGTGCCACTTTCAATGGGTTTGGCATAGGAGGAATGGAGCCTTGTCGACCTCTACCAACACATAGGACATTCCTAACTATACCATATATCTTTAGGGTGGAGACAATGGGAATGGAACCTGGGTCGGCCTCTACCAGAACCCAAGGCATTCACCACTATACCACAACATGCAGATAAAAATTAATTTATAGTGGAAAACACCCCTTTTGGAGTGCCACTTTCAACAGGTTGGGCATAGGAGGAATGGAACCTTGTCGGCCTATACCAACACATAGGAAATTCCTCACTATACCATATATCTGTAGGATAGAGATAAGGGGAATGGAACCTGGGTCGGCCTCTACCAGCTCCTAGGGCATTTAGCACTGCACCACAATAAGCAAATGAATCTCACTCTAAGATATTTCTATATCTATTTTTAGTGTAGGTAGTAGATCAAGCATTTTGTAAGCATTTTAGGGTTTTTGTAGGTATTTTAAGTGTTTTTGCAAAAATCCAAAATAAGATGGCATTTTAGGGCATTTCTTTGTCTTTTTAGGTTGCAAAAATCATATTAGTTGCATCTAGGGGTAAATTTGCATTCTAGAGAGCATCTTAGGTCACATTAGGGTTCCAGATCTACCCTATTTTATTTTTGACACATAGTTAGAGATGCAGATCTATGTTTGGTTAACTTTGAACATGGCCTTGCATCTAAGCAAATATAACTCTACATCTGCTCAATCCTAGATGCACCTCTGCATCTAGATTTATGTTTTAGAAGCATCCTAGGGCCTATTTGGGGCCTATTTGTTGCATTTAAGTTAGGGTTTTCTCTATTTTACCTTTCTATCTACTTTTATGTGTTTCTTGATTGTATTTGTAGGCAATAAATTTGAATTGCATGGTAGATTTGCATCTTAGGGTAATTTTGTACTTTGTTTTTACAAAACCCTAGAAAATAAAATCAAAACATCACACACTTTGCACGAATCATCATTCTACATCTTTGCATGACAAGTGCAAGGAAAACCTCTTGAATGTGTTGGATTTCATCACCAACCATCAGTAGAGCCTTAGATTAGCCATAGTTAGTTCAATAGTCACTTGGACTTCATCACCAAGGGATTGGTTACTCTTGAGGATAGCTTAAGGTGATCATTAGGTTAGATGCCCTTTATCCATAGGGCTAAATAATTAGTGGAATACAATTATCATTTTTGTCCAAGCACACTCGAGTGTGAAGTGAAAGCCTATTTGGGTAAGTAGCAAGGCACTAAGATAGCGTGACCTCTTTCAGGAGGTAATTTTGATCCCCTAGGTTACACCCATCGCCAAGCCTCATCTAGGAAGCTCTTTTAGTCATTCATGATTCATCCTTCATCAAAGGGGTGGGTGCGAACACACCTTTTTAGATTCATTCCACCACCCACCTTGCATAGTTTTTAGGCCTAGGGTTTACATAAAACACACAAAAAAAACTTAAAAAAATTAAAAGAATCAAACTCAAAATAGAACATTGCAAAAATTGAAAACTCTTATTTGTTTGGTGAGATTGTTTGCTTGGTTTATAAGTATATTTCACATATTCACACACACATACCTTGCACACTCATTTCTCCTAGCTTATGGTATTGACCCAAAGTCAAGCTAGAGCTTTGAACTAGTTGCCCACAAACCAACCACCTTCACCCATGGAGCACTTCACTCAAACTTCCCATCCCCCAACCACTTTTGTGGTTGGCCAAGTCGATGTGTCATGGACTATGTATCTTGAATTTTCTACTAGACCCTCTCACCTAGCATCCACCTCATATACAGATATGATGTAGAGGGTGGTTCATACTTCTATCCTTGAGACCCCTCATACTGAACCATCCACACCTTCTGATAATCACATCACCTACATAGATTCTAATGCCCTTAGAGCCTATTTGAGCTTGGCCTTCCCATATTTTTCATCCCTTACCATTCCACCCTAATCTGTTCCTACCTTTTAATAGGAACCCACCTATTCACACCCTAACAACACTAGCCATCTCTTCATTAACCCCCTCTTTGAACCCACATCCCTAAACCAAAATCCACCATCATCATCCAACCCATATATCTCAATCCCATCCACCCACACCACCATTTGTTCTAACCCACTTTTTGAAGCACAAAATAATGTTGCTTCATAAATACCAACCTCCATTCCACCTACATCATTGCCACCTATTAACCCCATCCAACATACCATTCCTCATTCGATTGTGATACCCTTCGCAACTTACCCTCCACCTACATCAACCCATGTTTCTACCACACATCATGTGCAAACCTCTACCCCCCATGTGACCATGCAACCTACATCAATGATTTCCATACAATAAGCTTTGCAATATTTACAACAATTTCTTGTAGATAATACTAATCAAAGTGGTCATCCCACTTCACAACAATAATCATAGGTGGTAGATTTTAATCATCCACCCACATCCAATCAAAACACCTTCTTCACCCAAGATCCATCCTAGGTGTCGAGACCACCCACAATAATCATACCCACTCATCCACTTCATAACACCTATGCCACTTCATCAACTCAACACACCATCATCCCCCATCTCCACATCAACCATCTCCACATCATCAACAATAATAATTTCATAATCATAACCAACATAACATCCATCAACATCAAATCCCAACCAACACTAACCCATTAGCCAATCAAAACTTCATTCCATCAAACCACTTCACCACACATCAAACTCACCCAACCTACACACAACAAGCAAATCAAGGCTTTCAACCACCCTTGGAAGACCCTAAGTTTCAATTTTTGTAGAACCAGATTGATAGCTTGGCCATGTAAATGCCTAGAATGTTATATCAAAAACCCACTCTATGGTAGTTGGTCAATCAACCAATTCATCCTTTGGTACCATCACCACCTTACCCTACAGATTTCACACTACCAAAGTTTGACAAATTCAAAGGGGATGAGGACCCTTGAGAGCATGTAGGTGCATTCATCCATGCATGCTTCAGAATACAAGAGAATGACCCTTTGATGCTTTAAACCTTCCCTCAAATATTTGGAGGAGATGCCCTAGAATGGTACAACCATTTTTTGCACCATAGTGTTTACACATTTGAACAATTAGTAGACCAATTTCTAGAGTGGTTCTCTCTAAATGTTAGAAAGAAAACCACATTGATCGACCTATTCAACTTACATCAATTTGAATATGAGTCGGTCTATGATTATGGAAACCATTGGAGGGTAGTTATCACCAAGTTGCCATTCTCCCTCCCTATGGTAGAACTCACAAGAATGTTCACAAGGAGTTGTTCTAAACCTATCTCCTTGTTACTACAATTGCAACAATATAGAACATTCGAAGAAGCTCTCACCCAAGCTTGAGTCATCGAAGAAATCAAGATACAAGAGGGTGAGATAAAGCTTAAAAATAAAGAATGGCAAAATAAGAATCAAAGGGGAAACAATTAGGGCCAATCAAAATTTGGTCAAGTGAATCAAGTGGTCTTGAGTCAACCTCAACAACAAACACAACAACCTCAAGTCCAACTTCAACAACCCCCACAACAACAACTACAAAACCAAGCTCCACCTATAAATAATTATCAATATTGATAGTATACTTGACCAACTTATAACTACACCCCATTACCCGAGCCACTCTCCAACATCTTCCAATGGTTGTATGAGGCACAAATGATTACACTACCACAAATTAAACCTAAAGACCCTACCAAACATGGTAGAAACTTTAAGGAGTACCAATATTGCACCTTTCATCATCAGAAAGGTCATGATATTAGTAATTGCTATTCATTCAAAGATATAGTCCAAGATATGATAGACAAAGGGACTATTAAGATTGATAACCCTTTGGCACAACAAAACTAAAACCTTGGTATTTATCAAACACCTCTTCCTCATCATGAGGAAACACAACAAACAATAGGGGCATCAACTTCTATAGTTACCCCTAACCAAGTCAACCATATACACAATGCACAATAATACCAAGGTTTTGTGGGTGCTATCCACATAGTCACCCAAGGTCAAAGGAATGCCAATCGAACACAACAATCAAATGAACCAACACTAGTGGTACTCCCTCCTATGGTACCATCACCCATCGTGCCTCTACAATCGAATCACACCCATCCACCACCTACAATTCATCTCCAAAACCAACCACCAAGACCAACCATCACCTTGAGGAGTCGGTTAACACATAGCTTAAAGTTGGCCTCAACTAAACTATCAATATATGAGCTCATACAATAGTCTCCCCCACATCGTGAAGCATTGATGGATATCCTAAAATCCATTGAAGTTCAGACACAAGATCCCAATGCTTTCACAAATTTTGTGGGGAACATACAGACATGCATGGAACCATCGATTACATTTTATGATTTTGAGATCAAAACCATACCAGGTGATATGCATGATCCTCTGCTTCACATAATAGCTCATATTGATAAAAATCCCTTTAAATGAGTGCTAGTTGACATCAGCTCCTCTATCAACATCATCACTACCCCAACACTCCAACACCTTAACCTTCCACCTTCACACATTGCCAGATCAACTTTCACCTTGTGAGGCTTTAATGATGCTTTATGCTCGATAGTTGGAATAGTTGTCCTCCCCATCAAGGTGGGGGTCAAGATGATTCACACATTGTTCCATATCCTAGAGGGGGCCATGCAATATAACATACTCCTTGGGTACCCTTGGATTAGAGAAATGAAGAGTGTACCCTCAACATTACATCAATGCTTGAAATATGTACATGAGGGACAAATCCATTGTATACCCATAGATGAAGAACCATTCAAGTACTACAACTTCATCTCAAACCCATATGCACCATCTATACCATCCACCCATTTATCCATCACTCCCATCACCACTCCATCAACCCCACACCAAAACACTTCATCCAAAGCACCCATCCTAGAGGCTCTTCCCATAGTTGATCATCCATCCACATCCCAAACCATCCACCCAAATTAGGCATCCACCTCAACCTCATATCATTTTCCAATCACATCACATCATCCCATAAACCAACCCACACCTTCATCAAGCCAAATCTCATCACATCAACCACCCAATCAACTTGTCACCCCTATAACTATCACACAAGGGGTAAGCCTCCACATCACAAATTCAACCACCCAATCCAAGTCAATCAACACCCATCTTCACCCCACCTTAGTCAAGTCTCTCTTGGAGCCTCCACCTCAGCACCTACATCATCCACATCATCACCCACCCAAGTTGTAGTCCATCTCACCAATCCAAGCATTGGTGAGTACATAGTTCAAAATGTAGCAATTACCCCACCTAGCATTGAGACTATTAGAGACTATGGTCACCCATGCAACCCACCTTTAGCTATAGGTGTGGTATATAACATGGGTTCAACTCCAAATAGGATCAATTTTGTATATGGGGGAGTAGATTCTTTGTCCGATCTACCTCCTCTCGATGAACCCCAAAGATAAGTTTGTGCCAATATTGAATATCTGTCCAATCTAGATTTCTTGATGCGATATTTTTGATGGGTTAACTGGTAGGGATATGGCTTAGGATGACATGAATAGGGTATTCATGATATCATTGAACCTCACTATCGAGAGGTGCATGATCACTCTAGCTTAGGATATATGCCACTCTCCTCCACCACCTCCTTCGAGCAAGCATTTCAATAACTCACTATAGGTCCTAAAGAGGATGGTGAGGAGGATGAAGATAGTGATGATAGTGAGGATGAATACATAGACCCTGAGTTCATGCCTCTTTTATACAAGGCTTTTCTGAAAATGTGACCCCAAGTTGCCATGATAGACTCCATTTTTGATGATGACTCTAAGGAAGACTTTTATGAGGAATATGACATACTCTCAATCACCTCTGATAGCTTTAAAGAAGATTTAGTCCCCATTGCACCCTTCATTGATGAAGATGAGTTCTACCTTCGAATGTTCTCCATCCATCAACCCATATTTCACTTGCTTCTTTTGAGGGAGTGAGCTGAGCCACCTATTGAACCACCACCACCACCTTGGCCATCTCAGAGACATAAGGTTCATTCATCAATTCTAGGGTAGCTACTCTCCTGAGAGTGGGAATGGAAAAACCACCCTCCACATCACAACCACCATTTTTCCACCAAGTTAACATGATTTCTGTTGACTTGATGACACCCCTCTACAATCCATATGATTTGGAAAAACCAATTCCTATTGACATAAGCTTCATCGACATGGATCGAATCTCATCACCCCCATCCATTTTTGAATTCATCCTTTTAGAGGAATTGTTAAGAGCTTCTATCACTTACATTCCTCTATAGCCTTTGCCTTCACCTTCACCTTCGTGTTCACCCTTCTTCTTTTATCTTTCATGCTAAAATGGAAGAGATTATGCTAGTAGAGTTCGATAATGTCATCGATGACATTCATTTAATCTTGATGTCCCATCAACTAGAAGAAGGTTCACACATGGTAATTGAAGATACTATAGATGTGAACCTAAGCATAGATGTAGACAACCCATAAATTGTAAAACTTGGAGAAAGTCTATCTATCGAAGAGAAAGAGTGATTCATAGACATACTCATGAGAAAGAAGGGCATATTTGCATGGTCTTATAAAGACATGCCTAGCCTTGACCCTAATTTGGTAGTTCACAACCTCACCTTGGGTCCTGATGCTAAGTCGGTTAAGCAAAAGTTAAGAAAGTTACATCCTACCATAGCCCTCATGGTCAAGGAAGAACTTCAAAAGTTATTAGATATGGGTTTCATTCAACCCATTGACTACCCTGAGTGGCTTTCAAATATGGTACCCATTCACAAGTCTAATAGGGCGATTCACATTTGCACTAACTTTCAAGATCTCAATAAAGCATGTCCTAAGGATGACTTTCCTTTACCAAACATCGACACTCTCGTAGACTCTACTATGGGCCATGAAATGCTTTCTTTAATGGATGGTTTTTTAGGATATAACCAAATTTGAATTAATCCTGATGACCAACACAAAACAACATTCACAATGCCTTGGGGGACTTTCTGCTACAAGGTGATGCCATTTGACCTCAAAAATGTAGGAGCTACATACCAACATGCCATGATGTACATCTTCCATGATTATATGCATAAGATCATTGAAGACTATGTAGATGATTTGATAGCTAAATCTATAACATATCTGGATCACATCGATGTATTGGAAAAAGTTTTTGATCGGCTTCTTGAGCATAACGTGAGGTTGAACCCTAAGAAATATGTTTTTGGAGTTACATCAGGTAAACTTCTAGGGTTCATTATGTCCAAGCATGACATTGAAGTGGACCCAAACAAGGTCAAGGCCATTATGGAAATGCCTCCCCCAAAAAACTTGAAGGAGTTGCATAGCTTACAAGGAAAGATCCAATCGATCCATCACTTCATCACGCAACTCTCAGACAAATGCAGGCCATTCAATCACCTGCTACAAAAGGGGGTCACATTTTCATGGACCAAGGAATATCAGGAGGCTTTTGATGATATCAAATAATATTTAGCCTCTCTTCCAGTCCTAACACCACCTCACCTAGGGGTCCCTTTTCATATTTATATCTCAACAATAACTTTTGCATTAGGGACAATGCTTGCATAGAAGAATGAAAACAATCGAGAGCAAGCAGTTTATTATATTAGTCAAACATTGGTAAGTTATGAAACTAGATACGCGTATGTGGAAAAATTGTGTTTAGCAATGGTTTTCACCACTAAGAAACTTAGACATTATATGCTAAGTCACACCACTTATGTCATAGCTCAAGAAAATCCTCTATGCTATATGATGACTCACACATACAACAACACCCATACCACAAAATGGATAATGCTTTTAATAGAATTTGACCTTGAATTCATTAGCCAAAAGTCCATTAAAGGTCAGGTGATAGTCGATCAGCTCATGGAAGCTCCACTTCCTAATGATCAACCTTTGTTTATTGAGCTACCAGATGATTCGATATTCAATATCACTGCATAGGAGGAAGATGTCCTCCTTGAAGATGATGTTGATATCACCTTATTCTTTGATGGTTCCAAGTGTAAGAAAGGACAAGGTGTAGGAGTTATGTTTCATACACCACAAGGGATACCCATCCCTTTATCATTCAAACTCGACTTCCCATGCACAAACAATAATGCAGAATATGAAGCCCTAATATTAGGACTTCAAGCAACTATAGCTATGGGTATAAAGTGTATAAGAATATTTGGTGATTCCTAGCTTGTCGTTTATCAAGTGAAGGGATCATACCAATGTAGAGAACCAATCTTAAAACTTTACAATGAAGTAGCAATAAAATTGCTAGAAATTGGTACAAGATTGACAACTTGCCTCGTTCGACTAATAGATTTGTAGATGTGATGGCCTCCCTAGGATCATTGATTCCAAAGAACTCCATAGGGGAGGTCCAACCATTGATTATCATGACAATCTCTAAATCTACAATCTCACGAGCTGAGTCTAAGGATGAGAAGGATGTTTGTTTTATTCAAGTAGAGCCATACGAGCCTTGGCTTAATCAGGTGAAAGACTTTCTCAAGTTTGATATACTCCCACCAGATCTATCATGCACTACCAAATAAACTTTCAAATAGAAGGTAACTCATTTCACTCTCTTGGGGGATGTGTTGTATAGACGTGGTTATGATGGAGTCCTACTTTATTGTCTCGAGCTTGCAGAGGCACAATGAGCCATATCTGAGGCTCATGAT
The DNA here is from genome assembly GCA_028583015.1 of Wollemia nobilis. Lineage (NCBI taxonomy): Eukaryota > Viridiplantae > Streptophyta > Pinopsida > Araucariales > Araucariaceae > Wollemia > Wollemia nobilis. The sequence goes on along the minus strand of JAQPPZ010001836.1, from coordinate 5,513,192 downwards.
GGTACTTGTGGTGGTCACTTTAGTGGAATGGCCATCATAAAGTGCATCTTGCACATGGGTTACTATTGGCCCACCATGGAAAGTGACTATTGCAATTATGTCAAGAAATATTAGAAATATCAACAACATGCTAATTTAACTCATGTACCATCATAGGTATTATAACCAATTCAAAGTATTTGGCCCTTCTCACAATGGGGCCTTGATTTGATTGGTAAAATTTTGCCTCCCTCTTTGGGACAACATAAATTTATCATCACTACCACTAAGTACTTCATGAAGTGGGTCAAAGCAATTCCTATGACCAACATGATAGGACCTTGAATTGTGGAGTTCATACTCCAACATATTATCTATCATTTTGGCATTCCCTCAAAGATAATATCTGATAATGGTAAGTATTTTAAAAATAAGGATGTTTGAGCACTGTGTAAGAAATATAATATCCAACATAGTTTCTTGACTCCTTACTACCCATAAGAAAATGGACAAGCTGAGGCAACCAATAAGACATTGATAGCCATTCTAAAGAAACTAGTCAAAGAAAATCATCGAGATTGGCATACTCAAATCCCCTTGGCATTATGGGCTTATCGAATGAGCATTCGTACACCTATAGGGGCAACTCCATTCTCATTGGTCTATGGTGTTGAGGCAATCATACCTCTTGAGCTCGAGATCCCCTCACTACGCATTTCATTATAGGAATTCATGGATGACAACACCGCTAGACAAGCACATTTTGACCAACTCACGCTCCTCGATGAAAGGTGAATCAATGCTTTGGAGCACTTACGAGTGTATCAAGATCATCTCAAGCATGCTTACAATGCAAAATTCCATCCACATGAATTCCAAGTAGGAGATCTCGTACTTAAAGAGAATCAACAAAACACCAATGCATTATCACATCTTCATGATAAATTTGTAGCTAATTGGTTGGGTCCATATATTTTCAAATAGAAATTGGGTCCAGGAACATATAGGCTTGCCAATCTTGAGGGAATAGAAGAGCTCGAGCCATTGAATATTATCCACTTGAGAGCATTCTATGCTTAATGCAAATTATATATGTACATATATACATGGCTTAAAAAATATTTTCATTACCACTCAATCATACACATTGCATTTCATGTATTCATTCATGCATTCCACCTACATTGCATACATGCATTTGTATCATTTGCATCCATTCATGTTGCTCACTATATTAGTTGTCATTCGATCAGTTTAGATAATTCTTAGTCCAACAAGTCTTGTCACCTTAATCAGGGGCACCTTCGGTCTAGCATCAGTCCCATTTCGCAATCCAAAAATCATGTCAAAAAAAAAAAAAAAAGTTGCACTTCTAGGTGTTTTCGATCACTCAACCACTCCTAGTGTTTCAAGCAACCTCCATTGAATGTCAAGTTTCCTCTTGGACCAAAACACACTTTTCACTAAGAAAATTTTGAGTTCTAGGAGTTGACTCTACCATTTTTGAACCAAACACATATCACACTTATTAATAACATCTTGTGTTAGAGAGGGATGATGCCATGATTGGGTTGAACCTTGAAGCGAAAAAGTTCTTCTTGCTTGTCCCATTATGCACATAGTCCAAAAAAACAAAATAATGAAAACAGTGGTTTTCACCACTTTAAATATACATCTTTGCTCAATTTACAAAAATGATAGAAAGAGTAGTAAGGATAAGGGCAAAATTCTCATCAGGACTCGATTCGAGTGGTTGAGAATCTGATTCCCCAAAGCTCTAATTCTTGTCACAACAACAATCTCATCATAGAGTGAGTAGTAAGGATAGGGTAAAATTCTCATCAGGACTCGATTCGAGTGGTTGAGAATCCGATTCCCCAAAGCTCTCTCTTTATAAACACAAAGTAATAATAATAGGCCTTCAAGTAGTAAGGATAGGGTTTAATTCTCATCAGGACTCGATTCGAGTGGTTGAGAATCTGATTCCCCAAAACTTGAAGACCCTAATATTGGACTATGCTCATGCGTGGTGACACATCTCTCTTCAAGAGACCTCTGAATGCACATAAGGACAAGCTAGCTTTTTGGTTCTCTCCATGACTGGTTTAATCTCACCTTACTCAAGATGGGTAAATGAATTCATTTGCACACACAGTGGTTCTTAATTGGCTTGAGTCATTACCATGCTCATGATTGGTAAATGAACATCCATTGCACACACAATTGGTCCTTGAGAAATTTGACTTCGCTAGGACAACCTTGGTACCTTATGGATTTGCTAGATTAATAGATGAGTTTGTTTGAAATCACTAGGATGTTTGAGTCTCTACAAAACAACTCTAGATTCTTTATCCCTAAGGCAAACCAAGTCATAGGTAATCTTACATTCCATATCATCATCACATCATTACATAAGTTTCATAATCCACTTCATATTTCACCATTATATGTTGGTGTCCCTGATTAAGCAACAAAGATAAAGTTGGTCAAGCAAGAGTCTAAAACTTCTACGAATGATCATTAGAGCATGATATCATCAGTTCATTTACATCCATCATCATAATAAAGTATGCACATCATTCATAATGCATTCATACCACCATATACATATGCATTCATACATACATCCACAATAAAAGGAACACAAAAAGTGCAACACAAAATGATACACAAAAGAAAAGCCATGTATATCTATATATATGAATCGCAAGTACAAAGTATGCCCAAAGGCTGTATACAATAGAGCACTGAGGCTCATATACAAAAAAATGAAAACTACAAAAAGAAGTAATAAGCGCTACTAGCTAGCACCACCACGATCCCTAGGAGGTACAAAATGAGGCCCATGGCTAGAACCCTATGACACTGATGGATCAGGACATCATGGAGCTCTAGAGTGAGAACTATTGTGCCTGGACTCACTCCGCCTACTAGAGCTGGATCTCAAAGAAGAGGGTCATAGAGGTAGTGATATACCTCCCTGCACAAGTTGATCCTCCAACAATCGAATGTATACCTCCTATGACCACGTACAATCCTCCTTTACAAGTGTAGACACTAAAATTTGGTTAATATGATTAAGCACACACAAAAAATGATCAAATTGACATCATATGGCCCCTTGGGCAACCCTTAGGAGGCTCACAGTGGTTCTAGCCACTCCGAAAAGTTTTTTGAGGATAATGCCCCAATTTTGGGATTTTTTGGTGTAAAATTCACCACCGTCCCCCTGGGACGGTGGCAGATTCCCACCGTCCTACCTTGGGATGGTGGTGATCCATCATCCCAGGGTGGGATGGTGAGTAGGTTTGACCAAGAAAAAGTCAAATCTGGGCCAAATGGCGCCCAAAAACTACCATTTAGCATGCCATTTGGAGCATGCAGGTCAGAGAACACTAAATACTTATGATATGCTTCATAATGGAGGGCCAAAATGGAGATTATCTTCCCCACCCAGTGCATGCCTCCGTTTTGACAAGTGGCGCCTCCTGCCATGCATGCCCTTGCATGCCTTTTTGCACATGAGCCCCTTTGGGCTATAAAATGGATACATGGCCCACACAAAATCATATATAGGAGTTCTAGTACCTACAAATAAGTTATGCCAAGATTTCTCCCCGCCTTATTGCACCTTTTTACCCTCAGAATCTCTCTTTTCCCAAGGAGGTTACTGGGGGACTTCAAGAAGGTAATCCAAGCATAACTTTTCCATATGGGTGAATTTATTCACCAAATTTGATGACAACACACACTATATTTTTTGGTAACATATTCTAGTGATTTTGGTAGTAAAACATGGCCGTAATTTGTGGGTATCCCTTCCCAGGGTGCCCCCCAAATAGTTGTAGTCACCACCGTCCCCCCCTGGGACGAGGGTAAATTATCACACAATTTCATTACTATTTTTAATTGGTATTTTCTATATCATCCCATGATTATACAATTCAAATTTAATGTTATTTGGAGTTAATTGAAAAATTTATAGCATTTTTAAGTTTTTGCAGGCTCGTAGAGCCCATCCGGGAACCCTAGTTTGATGCAGGTGGATGTGGAACCCAATTTTAAAATTTAATAATATGGGTTGTATTTAAATGTCAATTTAGGCATTATTTCCAAATTTCATGAGTTTTGGATATGTTTAGATTCATGATTTGCTTGTCTTGGTTTTCGTAGGTTGCAGGTGAGCGGTGCAAAATTGAAGGGTCTACGGATGAAATTTTAGATCTATTTTTAGTGATATCCTATCAAAATATCCCCTTTGACATCTCCACAAAATTGCAAGTCATTATGAGTTGATTTTATTTAGTTTTAATACATGCACTATTTTGCCCCTGTGGGGATTGCATGTTTTCCACCATACACCCTTGCTATTTGACCCTCTTGGCTTCCTTGTGTGGATTTTCAGGTTCTTAGAAGCATTGGGAAGGAATATCATACATTAGAGATTGAATATACAAGCATTTTTGGCATTGGCTCGCCCACCTCGATTGTGGGTATGCGGAGAAACATTGGACGTGCACATTGATTCCTTGAAAGACTTGTTATTTGGGCATCCAAAATTGTAAAAATTGTATCACATTTTGATCCCTCAAGGGGAATACTTTGTAACCTTGGATCTGATCCAAAAAATTAATGAGAAGAAACTTGCTTTACTTCATTTCCTTTTGTTTGGTATTCTTTCATTTTCACATGCATGCTTCCTTTTTTATGCTCATGAGCGATATGGGGTAGATACACATATTTTTTTACATAATTTGGTGCATATTTTTTCCCTAATTCAGTGGTGATCATGGTGGACCCTTGTCCCTTTTTATTTGGGTGAAAATTTGACATCTTTCTTGCATTTTTTGCCCTTTTTATGTTGTAGGTGCTCCCCTCCCCACCCTAGAACGGTGGCAGAGGATTTATCTGGATCACCCTGGGATGGTGCCTTCACTGTCCCACCCTGGGATGGTTGTGGGGCTTCTAATCGTCCCACCCTAGAGCGATGGTGAAACAGTGAATTTTTTGCTCAAAAATCCAGAATTTGGAGGCTTCAAAACTGATAAGGTAAGTGCCTAAACCCTTTGATTTTCTACTGCATTTATAGAGACTACAAAATTTGGTTTTTCTCACATTATTTTGTTTGCATATAAAGGTTAAATGTCACTTTTTACCTTTCTTATCACATAAAGTAGCAAAAATAAGGATAAAAATAAAAAAGAACTTGTAGTAGCAATGCATCTGTTTGGTTTGATTGCTTATGGCTTACCCATTGGGTAAGTTAGCATTTAGGATTTGCATTCATAAGTTGCATTTGTAGGTTCTTTATCCTAACTTTCTGAAAGTAAAATGCACTTATTTGCATGCATTTAGTGAATGATCATCAAATGCTTCTTTGCTTACTTTCTTGGGATTAAAAGGAACCCCCACACACCACACTTTATCTTAACATCGACGACGTTGGGCTCTCACATCCAACCTGCCGATAGAGACCAATAGTGGATGTCATTACCACTTGATTGGATCATGTGAAAGAATATCATCAAGACCCATCCATGGCCAAGGCCGATCCAATATCTATCCTAACCGTGAAAAATAGCACGCACTTCTCTTCGAAGAGGTGTATCATTGCACATGAGGTGTTGGGTGAGGGTTGGTAGTACCTATGCTACCTCGTTGGATATGGATTTCATCACCATATCTAGCTTGTGCGAGTATATAGGTGAAATCCTTTAAACATTTGAGTACATCATCCAAAAATATTTCAAATACGTGACACAAGGTCATTATTTACAAATAACTCATCTGAAACACATGAAATAGTTTAGGGATTCGCACTTAAAACTTAAAAGAGATAATCATCTGTCTTATTGAGTGTTTCCTTTTTGTATGTTGTTTCATTAAAAAATTTGTAAAGAAGATAATCACTTGGGATACTTATAGAAGATCGCAATGGTGCGCACCCACAGCCAAGCCCAAGCATGGGCAAAAGCTACGAAGAGTGGATTAGGAGACACAAATCGTCTCTGCTATAGCCCTAGGGTGAGCTGCTGCTCCACCTAGCCCCAAGACCGCAGGGCACAAGCCTCACACCTAAAGGTACCCTCTGAGGGACACCCTGAAGGATGATGGGTACTACATGGAGAGTGTTGCCAGAATGGAGATATTTCATAGGCCTTTCTTGGTGAAAGGCAACTACACACCGAGGCACTAATAGATAGAGCAATGCCACACATCCACGTTCCTGTTAGGGCTGACACACCTAATCCTAGGTAGGAGTATGACTTCACAAACTAGCCAGAGCAAGTCGACATGACTCTACCTCCATTTTGACTTGATAGGATACAACAACTCATGCAGCTCGATAGGAATGACACCCATCGATCGGGGCGAGCCAATTTGGCTCTACCTTTGCTAGTTCAGGAGGGAAGATATGAGGAGATCCTAGAATTTCCTCAGGAACAATATTTCGTGCATGCTCAATGTGCCTCTACGCCAACTGAGTGTAATGAACACATGTTCCAGCCTGAGCCTCAATTCAATGTGATGAACCTCGAGAGAGGCAAGTGCCCTATGGAGAACACAGACTACCTTGGACAAGGTTGACCCTAGGGTGAGATTCCTATACCCCATAGGCCTCACACTACGGATTAAATTAGGCAAGCAATTGTGAGATATACAAAATGCTAAGCTTAGTTCAAGCAGATTTCGTGGGATAAAGAGCAACTAGACCGTTTGGACCAACTTGAGAAAGAAAGGATCAAACGACATACCAATGAGTTGTTCCAAGAAATTTTGAGAGAGAGGGTACCTACCCCTAAGACACATAGGTAGGAAGTCCTCTTGAGGAAACTCATGATCATTCAAGGGAGGTCCTCGAGACCTTATCAAATGTTGCTTCTGCGACCTCCTAGGCCAGATAGGGAGATGCCTCCCAAGCCAAACATAGGGTGCCCACCACAGGTAGATACCCCCATTTATAGGCCAACTTGAGAGATGCCTTATGAGGCTTATACTGAGTAGAAGTAGAGTATGTTGAGATGCCTTACCGAGGTATGGGGATGACTTACCACCACCTCGCCCTAGGTTGGAGGATCCTAGACCTCCATCGCAAGATGTGAACAAGGATGAGGAGATCAATTCCTCAGGCTCTTATAAAGCATTGTTAGAACACCTGGAGTCAATAGAGAATAAGACCTCTAGGTTGAGATCTCAAAAGCCCACTATGCACCAATTGTGTACTCAACCCATCCATCCGTCAATTTTTGTGCCTCCCTATCCACAGCAATTTAAGTTACCTCAGTTGGCTACCTTTAAAGGAGAAGAGGATGTGCAAGAACATGTCACTAGGTTCTTATGTCAATGCTTCGACATTCATAATAATGATGCTTTGATTTTGAGGACATTTATGACTACCCTCGTTGGCCCCACCTCTGAGTGGTTCTACCAACTCACTAAGCATAGCATCCATAATTTGGACCAACTTGCAGATGCATTCCTAGAGTGCTTTACCTTCAATACTAAGAGGAAGGCAATGCTAGCCGATGTAGCTAGGTTGAAACAGTACGATGATGAGTCAATAACAAACTATGACAATAGATGGCAAACCTTGCTCGCCAAGCTACATTATCTTCTCCCCATGTTGGAGTTGACTCAGATGTTCTCCAAAAGTTACTTTAAGCCAATCTCCCTATTGCTACAGTTGCAACAATACCTCACTCTTGAAGAAGCTTTAGCACAGGCTAGGATCATCGAAGAAATCAAGATTCAAGAGGGTGATATTGCAAAGCCTCACAAGAAGTAATGGAACAAGAATGCTAAGAACACCCCAGCACAACCTAAGTCAGCAACAGTAAATTAGGTTGACATTAGTGTCCCAGGGCCAGTGTCAGCTGCGCCACCTCAAAAGCCTAATTATCAGGCCACCCCTAGGAACTATGCCAAGGATAACCAAAATAGTCAAGGGCAAAATCAACTTCACCCCAAGAAACAATTCATGCCCATTGTAGAGTCTATGGACTTAGTGTTTGATCACCTCTTAGTAGCCAATGCGATCCATCTACCTAACAGTCGGCCTATCGACCCTAATGCACCTAAGCCCAAAGGATACAGAGAAGACCTATATTGCAAATTTCATAGGCAAAACGGGAATGACGTGCAAATGTGCTATAAATTAAAAAACTTGATGTAAGACCTAATTGATAGGAATTATCTCCACGTAGATAACCCTATCGCACAAAACAACCAACAGATGGAGGTCTGTAAGGACCCCTTGCCTGCCCACACGAAGCAGGACAAACCAGCGCCCCAGGTGAATGAGGTTCACCATGCTCCTCCTAAGCAAGGATATGTTGGCATGGTCAGTATTGTAATAAGAAATAGGCAGTATCCAAGTCCAACTACACCACCTGCAACCCAGGGTGATGTCCCTTCGACATCACAACTTATATCACCTCTTGGACTGAGCATCCCACCTAAGCCTGTAGTCACCATTAAGAATAAGCTCGCTCAGAGCTTAAGAACAACATCTTCCCAGGTCTCCATTTATGATCTCATCCAACAAGTGCAACCTCACATAGAAGCCTTGATGGAGATCCTTTAGGCAATTGAGCTTTAGCCCCAAGATTCCAACTCTTTCAACAATTTTGTGGGGCATGTGCGGCAATGCACAGAACCGGTAATTACTTTTCAATAAGATGAACTTAAACCAGTTCCACATGATATGGTGGATCCCCCTTTACACATTATCACACGTGTGAATGGAACACCATACAAGAGAGTCTTGATAGATACTAGGTATTCGAGCAACATCATAACCACAACTCTAAGGCACCTAAAGCTCCTAACATCTCATATTACCACCTCTACCTACAACCTTTGATCATTCAATGATGCCATATGCTCAATGGTTGGTACAATCATCCTACCTATTCAAGTAGGAGAAAAGATCATCTCAACGATGTACCATATCCTGAATGGTGGGATGGCATACAAAATTTTGTTAGGAAGACCATGGATCCGAGACATGAAGTGTGTCCCTTCCATCGCTCACCAATGCCTCAAGTACACTTACAAAGGGCAAGTTCATGTCATCCCCATGGACCTAGAGCACTTCAAGTATTGCAACATGGTGTAGTAGTTACCCAAGTTGACCTTGCCATCGATACATCTAGATTTTCAATCGAATAAATCTAGCCCAGGTTTGACCCCACCGCTATCGCATACCATGCCCTCCTCATTGTCGGCTCTACCCTAGATGCCTAAGACACCAATGGATCCTTTGCCTAGGAACCTAGAGAAGAAGCCCATTGAGGAGAACCAAATGATCATATCCACTATATCTATAGAGGATATACTTAGCCCGAATGATGAAGATGTTGAGCAAGGTGCAGCGACAGTATTGTCATTGTTGTCAACACAATCAGAAAGATTGGTTGATGTAGTGGATAGTAGTTCAGAGGTTATTCAGAGTATGTACAGTGAAGTTAAAAGCTCATGAGGATGTTTCTGATGTTTGGGTGAAGTTGCTACAGGTTTGTCCAAGAAGACCGAAGTGGCCCATATGCAAAAGAGAAGCGAAAAAGCAAAGAAGAAAAAGTGTCGCGATATCGCGACATGTTGCATTTTCGCGGCCAGAAGAGAAGAGAAAATGCAAGGAGAAAAAGTGTCATGATATCGCGACATGTTGCATTTTCGCGGCCAGAAGAGAAGAGAAAATGCAAGGAGAAAAAGTGTCACGATATCACGACATGTATTTTCACAGGCCTAAGCAAAGAGAAAGAAAAATTGTCGTGATTTAGTGACATATTGCAAGAGAGATAGTATGAAATAAAAAGTGTCATGATTTCGTGACATGTTGGAAGAGAGAATGGCAAGTAGAAAAAGTGTCGTGATTTCGTGACATATTGCAAGAGAGAGAGTCCGAAAGAAAAAGTGTCACAATTTTGTGACATATTGCAAGAGATATTGTATGGAAGAAAAAGTGTCATGATTTCACGACATATTGCAAGAGAAAGAGCAAAGGAGAGAAAGTGTCACGATATCGTGACATGTCGCATTTTTGTGACTCGAAGGCAAGAGAAAGAGCAAAGGAGAGAAAGTGTCGCGATATCGCGACATGTCGCATTTTCATGACCCAAAGGCAAGAGAAATAGCAAAGGAGAGAAAGTGTCGCGATATCGCGACATGTCACGTTTTTGTGACCCGAAGGCAAGAGAAAGAGCAAAGGAGAGAAAGTGTCACGATATCGCGACATGTCGCGTTTTCACGACCCGAAGGCAAGAGAAAGAGCAAATGAGAGAAAGTGTCACGATATCACGACATGTCGCATTTTCGCGACTAAAGGAGGAGAGAGAAAGTAAGAAGGCAGAAGTGTTGCGATATCGTGACAAAAGTAAAGAGGAAGAGTACGAAGGCAAAAGTATCATGATTTCACGACATGTGTTTTTGTGGGTACAATCCAAGAAAAGAAGCAAGGAGGCAAAAGTGTTGCGATATCGCAACATGTTGTGTTTTCGTGGGTACAAGCAAACAAAAGAAGCAAGGAGGCAAAAGTGTCGTGATATCGCGACATGTTGTGTTTTTGCGAGCTAAGAAGAAAACCCAGCCGTGTTGGCAATTTTGGGTTTGAGATCCTAGCTTCTTGTCTATGAGTTGTCATTGATGTCAAAAGGAAATGGCATTAATGTTAAGAGGATGTGTTGGCTTCAAAGGTGGAAGATTCCAAGAGAATATTTTTAAGAGAATCCGGAGAGATTCCGTTGGATAGGGTTTTTATTAAAACCAAGTTAAATGGTTTTTATTAAAACCAATGGAGGTTCTCTTTATTATTTATTTAATTATTATTTAAAACCCTTCAAGGTTTTAATTAATTAATTATTTAATTAATTAAGGGAGAAATTATTTTTAATTTATTAAAAATACTTAAAGGTTTTTAAACCTTTTTTTATTCTTAATTTATTAAAATTATTTAAGGGTTTTTAAACCCTTTTTGAAAAGACTTTTGATTAATTTCGAAATGGTCTTTATTTCTCACCGACGTCAAGGTGTCTTCGAAGAGACTATTTATTCTCCAACTCCTAAGGTTGGAAGGCTAATTAATTCGAAATTCCCCGAATGCAATTTGCGGTGTTTGTGCTCTGTATTCGCTGCGATCGAAGGAAGACTTAGAAGCACGTGCGGTTGAAAAGTCTTCGGGAGTTTTTTTGAGGGTGAAGTGGAGGGAAGTTCACTTGTGAACTTCGTAGCCCGCGTGGGCTAGTGGCAGCGAAGGCTGCTGTTGGGCGCTGCATTGGCGGAGGTCACCGTTTCGAGTCTCGCGGGGGTGCTTTGCTAGAGTAACACACGTTTTTATTAAAACGTCTTTATGCCATGAAATTCGGAGTTTCTTGGACAGCGATTTATAAGTTTGAGAGTTGTGTGTGGTGACAGCTTGAAGGTTCAATTATCTTCTACTCCAATAAGGTATGGGCACATTCTTCTTATGAGTATGATTGGTGTATGTTTTCTGAAATAAGGTTGGAGTGAAAAGGTATTCTACTAGGTATCCTTTGGCTAGGTGTAAATCCTATTTTCTGGTTTGTTGAAGACTACTTATGCATTGTTATCCTTAAGGAGAGTTTTTGGTGAATGCATAATTTTTGGTTTGAGATAGTGGAAGCTTTGTGCACTAGGGTTTATATTTGTGAGTCTAGCTACTTGCATTGAGTTGGTGGAACCCTTGGTTGGCTGTTTTGAGTTTGATGGTTGAGTTGCTTCCATAGAGGTTGTTTGATCAAGTTATTGCTTTACTTGATTCATGATATTGGGCTTACTCCATTGAGTTGATTTGAGCAAGTTATTCTTTGCATTTGGTGATATTGTGTTGGTGGCTGTTTTGTTCAAATATCTTTGGAGGGAAAAGGATTTCTACTTGTTTCCTTTTCTTGTGATGATTGGTTGAATGCTTCAAGGTTGATGTTGAGTTGAATGGTGTTGGTTGACTAAACCTTGTTTGATGAGCATTGTTGTTGAAACCCTAATTGATGGTGAAAAGAACATGAGTATCATTGTTATGTGATTCTTTGCATAGTTGGCAATTGTTGGGGTTTCATGTTCTTGAAAGAAAACATTCTATCCTATCCATTTCAGATATTGAGTTGAGTTTTCAGATTTGAGATTGAGATTGAGCTGAGTTGATTTGAGTTGAGTTTTGAGATTGGGATTTGAGTATAGAACATATTGAGTCTCTAACAATTCTCTTTATGCTTCTATGAGTTTGACAAATCACATTGGGTCTCTAACAATTCACTTTGTGATTTCCTACTAAGAAAGTTTTTCTTGGTGAGCTTGCTGAGTTTTTGGACAGGTTCCGGTGGGGACTTGTGAGCAGTTTTGGACAGGTTTCGATGGGGACTTGTGAGCAGTTTTGGACAGGTTTGGTGGGGACTTGTGAGCTTTTGGATAGGTTGGTGGGGACTTGTGAGCAGATTTGGACAGGTCCTAGCAGAGGACTTGTGAGCTGAGTTTGATAGTTCTATCAGAGAACTTGAGGACAGAGGTGCATTGGTTCTATGAGAAGAACCTGAGGACAGATTTGGCAAGTCTTTGAGAAGGCTTGTATGCAGAGGATTGATTTGTTCAAGAGTTGGACAGATCTGACAGATAGAGGAAGACTTGTACTAGACCGACTGACTATGTTTGGTACAGGTTGTTGAGCTACTGTGGACGTGATCATAGAAGGCAGAGGTCTCTTAGGCTAAGCATTGAGGATAGGAGGTCTTCGGTGGAAAGGAGTTCCACGTGCTTGGCAAGAGGTAGAGGCAGTTGATCTTCGGAGGGATCATTTCTAGAGCGAGATGGGAAGGTATCTCCTTTGAGCAAGAGGCTCATAAATTCTGATTGGGGGAAGGTATCTCCTTTGAGCAGAGGCTCATAAATTCTGATTGGGGGAAGGTATCTCCTTTGGGCCGAGGCTCATAAACATTGTAATTGGGAAGGATTCCCAAAGAACTTTGAGATAACTTTTAGAGAAAAGTTTTGTGGACGTAGCCCGACCATTCCGGGTGAACCACGTTAAAATTGGTGTCACTTTGTGGATGATATTGTGCATTGCTTTGATATTGCTTTGGGTATATTGCTTTACTATTTTGAAGTATAAAGGAAAAAGTAAAAAGAGGTCTTATACTTGTTCACCCCCCTCTCAGTATAAGCTTGTGTTCTTCAATTGGTATCGGAGCAGGTGCCTTCGAAAAGTTTAACGAGCTTGAAGGAAAAGCTAGTAAAGAACACAATGGATCATTCAAGTGGCAATGCAACACCTATTCTTGATGGGTCAGATTTTGGTCTTTGGAGTGCAAGGATGAAGGTTCATCTAATGGCACTTGGGAATGAGGTTTGGGAAGTGATTGAAGATGAGTACACTATTCCTGAACATGGTCCTAATACTAAAGAAGAAAGGCTCCTACATCACAACAATTCAAAAGCAATGAATGCAATCTTGAAAGGCTTACGGAAAGCAGATCTCACCAAAGTGATTCACTGCAAGACAGCTAGTGAAATGTGGAAACAGTTGAAGGTGGTTCATACAGGTGATACAAATGTCAGAAAGGCCAAGTTGAGACACTTCAAAGGTATGTTTGAACAACTCAAGATGAATGATGATGAAAATATTAGTGACTACATGCTTCGTATGGATGAGGTTGTTAACTCCATGAAAGACTTAGGTCTTGAGCTTGCTGAAAATGATGTTTGTGATAAGATTTTAAGATCTCTTCCTAATAGATTTAGTGAAAATATTTCTGCTATTGAGGAAGCTAAAGATTTGGATAAGTTGAAAAAGGATGAGCTCCATAGTATACTTGCAGCATTTGAGTTGAGAACTCAAGTGAAGGTTGATGTCAAGAAAGAGGCAACTTTCAAGGCTACCAAGAATTCCAAGGGTAAACAACTTCAAGATAGTGATGAGTCTTCTAGTGATGAAGAGGCATATTACAACAAGAAAGGCAAGTTCTCTAGAAAGCACAAAAGTATGAAAAATATAAGATGTTTCAATTGTGGAAAGTTTGGTCATTATGCTACTGATTGTACTGTTCCCAAGAATGAAAGTGATGAAGATAAACAGGATTCTAAGAGCAAGGATTCTGAAAAGCACAAGCATCACAGGAAAAACAAAGATGAGCACAACAATCAAGGAAAGAGGTATTCTCACAAGCACAAGAAGAGTTTCTACCTAGACAAAGCAAGTAAGTGTTCTAGTAGTGATAGTGAAAGTTCTTCAAGTGATAATGAAAATGAGATGTTGTTCATATCGAAAAAGAGGAAGAACCGAAACATAGATTCATTATCATGAAATGTCTTAGATGTGGAAATTTTGGTCACCTTGAGGATGATTGCACAAATAATGATTTGGTTTCTAGTATGTATGAGGATGCTTCAGAAAACTATAAGGAAGATGCATGTATGGTTTTTGAAAAGGGTAGCACCTCTAGTGATAAGAAATCTGAAAAAGGCTTTGATGATTCAAAAAGCAAACAAATAGAGGAAGATATAGAGGAAGGTGAAGTAGATCTTGAAGGTGAACTTATTAGTGCTCTTAGTGCTTTGAAAAAGGAAAGAAAGAAGAATGCTAGACTCAAGGATAAGTTAGATGAATGTTGTATGGAGAGAGATGATCTTATAGAAAGTCTTGACTTCTCTATGGCTAAGACACAAGAACTCAAGGATGAGTTAGAGTCTAAGGTTCTTGAGTATAGTGAGTTAGAACAGAAAATGGCTTCTTTGAAAGAGGAAACTAAAGAGTACAAGGATAAGCTTTACAGGTTTCAAGATAGCTCCAAAAAGGTTAAGTCACTCATCAAAGGTCAAAGAAAGACAACGAGATAAAACAGGCCTTGGTTTTGTTAAGCCACACAAGGAACAAGTTGGAGAGTCTAGTAAGAGACTCCAAAAGGAAGAGAGTTCTGATGAGGAAAGTATTTCAGAAAAGGAGTCCTTGAATGATAGATGCACAGAAACAGAAAACAGAATTCAGAATGAGAAGAAGAAGTTTTCAGAACCTAAGAGGTCAATTAAAGGAAAGTTTCAAGGCAGATGTTTTGCTTGTCACAGGTTTGGTCACATGGCTTCACATTGCATGGCTCAAGTGAAGGAGGTAAATGACAGTTTCAGAAGTGCTAGTTACTTTCAAGGGTATTGCTACTCTTGTCAACAGTTTGGGCACAAGGCAGTTTATTGCAAGGCAAATAACAAGAACAAGTTTGGTCAAAACAGGTTTGGCCAAAACAAGTTTGGTCAGAACAGGTTTGGCGAAAGGTTTGGCGAATAGGTTTGGTCAGAATAGGTTTGGTCAGAACTGGTGGATTCAAAGATCAGGTTTACCTCAGAGAAACAACATCGTCAAGTGTTTCAAGTGCAACAATGAAGGTCACACAATCAGACCAGTGTAGAGCTGAAATTCCAGAATACAGGAACAGGAACAGTGGCATGATCAGGTCCAAGGATCAAGGCATGGACAAGAACAGGGATGAGAACAAGAACAAGAACAGTGACAGGAACAGGAATATGGACAAAGAGTTCAAGAGAAGGCCCGACAAGGAAGTTATAGACGCTGATGATGATCAGTGCCTAATGGGAGTTTTACTCCCACCCAAGAATTAATCACCTCATCGGGAGGTGGGGGAGGGACTAAGCTAAGAGGCTCATTCTTAGTCCCGAGCCCCAAAGGTGACCCTTTGCCATTGATGACAAAGGGGGAGAGATTTGAGTAAGGGGGAGAGCCTCAAGACAGGGGGAGCTGTTTATGTTGAGTTTCTGTGTTGTTGAGAAGCATGGTTTGCCATCAATGACAAAGGGGGAGATTGTTGGCAATTTTGGGTTTGAGATCCTAGCTTCTTGTCTATGAGTTGTCATTGATGTCAAAAGGAAATGGCATTAATGTTAAGAGGATGTGTTGGCTTCAAAGGTGGAAGATTCCAAGAGAATATTTTTAAGAGAATCCGGAGAGATTCCATTGGATAGGGTTTTTATTAAAACCAAGTTAAATGGTTTTTATTAAAACCAATGGAGGTTCTCTTTATTATTTATTTAATTATTATTTAAAACCCTTCAAGGTTTTAATTAATTAATTATTTAATTAATTAAGGGAGAAATTATTTTTAATTTATTAAAAATACTTAAAGGTTTTTAAACCTTTTTTTATTCTTAATTTATTAAAATTATTTAAGGGTTTTTAAACCCTTTTTGAAAAGACTTTTGATTAATTTCGAAATGGTCTTTATTTTCGCCGACGTCAAGGTGTCTTCGAAGAGACTATTTATTCTCCAACTCCTAAGGTTGGAAGGCTAATTAATTCGAAATTCCCCGAATGCAATTTGCGGTGTTTGTGCTCTGTATTCGTTGCGATCGAAGGAAGACTTAGAAGCACGTGCGGTTGAAAAGTCTTCGGGAGTTTTTTTCGAGGGTGAAGTGGAGGGAAGTTCACTTGTGAACTTCGTAGCCCGCATGGGCTAGTGGCAGCGAAGGCTGTTGTTGGGCGCTGCATTGGCGGAGGTCACCGTTTCGAGTCTCGCGGGGGTGCTTTGCTAGAGTAACACACGTTTTTATTAAAACGTCTTTATGCCACGAAATTCGGAGTTTCTTGGACAGACGATTTATAAGTTTGAGAGTTGTGTGTGGTGACAACTTGAAGGTTCAATTATCTTCTACTCCAATAAGGTATGGGCACATTCTTCTTATGAGTATGATTGGTGTATGTTTTCTAAAATAAGGTTGGAGTGAAAAGGTATTCTACTAGGTATCCTTTGGCTAGGTGTAAATCCTATTTTCTGGTTTGTTGAAGACTACTTATGCATTGTTATCCTTAAGGAGAGTTTTTGGTGAATGCATAATTTTTGGTTTGAGATAGTGGAAGCTTTGTGCACTAGGGTTTATATTTGTGAGTCTAGCTACTTGCATTGAGTTGGTGGAACCCTTGGTTGGCTGTTTTGAGTTTGATGGTTGAGTTGCTTCCATAGAGGTTGTTTGATCAAGTTATTGCTTTACTTGATTCATGATATTGGGCTTACTCCATTGAGTTGATTTGAGCAAGTTATTCTTTGCATTTGGTGATATTGTGTTGGTGGTTGTTTTGTTCAAATATCTTTGGAGGGAAAAGGATTTCTACTTGTTTCCTTTTCTTGTGATGATTGGTTGAATGCTTCAAGGTTGATGTTGAGTTGAATGGTGTTGGTTGACTAAACCTTGTTTGATGAGCATTGTTGTTGAAACCCTAATTGATGGTGAAAAGAACATGAGTATCATTGTTATGTGATTCTTTGCATAGTTGGCAATTGTTGGGGTTTCATGTTCTTGAAAGAAAACATTCTATCCTATCCATTTCAGATATTGAGTTGAGTTTTCAGATTTGAGATTGAGATTGAGCTGAGTTGATTTGAGTTGAGTTTTGAGATTGGGATTTGAGTATAGAACATATTGAGTCTCTAACAATTCTCTTTATGCTTCTATGAGTTTGACAAATCACATTGGGTCTCTAACAATTCACTTTGTGATTTCCTACTAAGAAAGTTTTTCTTGGTGAGCTTGCTGAATTTTTGGACAGGTTCCAGTGGGGACTTGTGAGCAGTTTTGGACAGGTTTCGGTGGGGACTTGTGAGCAGTTTTGGACAGGTTTCGGTGGGGACTTGTGAGCAGTTTTGGACAGGTTTCGGTGGGGACTTGTGAGCAGATTTGGACAGGTCCTAGCAGAGGACTTGTGAGCTGAGTTTGATAGTTCTATCGAGAGAACTTGAGGACAGAGGTGCATTGGTTCTATGAGAAGAACCTGAGGACAGATTTGGCAAGTCTTTGAGAAGGCTTGTATGTAGAGGATTGATTTGTTCAAGAGTTGGACAGATCTGACAGACAGAGGAAGACTTGTACTAGACCGACTGACTGTGTTTGGTACAGGTTCCTGAGCTACTGTGGACGTGATCATAGAAGGCAGAGGTCTCTTAGGCTAAGCATTGAGGACAGGAGGTCTTCGGTGGAAAGGAGTTCCACGTGCTGGCAAGAGGTAGAGGCAGTTGATCTTCTGAGGGATCATTTCCAGAGCGAGAGGGGAAGGTATCTCCTTTGAGCGAGAGGCTCATAAATTCTGATTGGGGGAAGGTATCTCCTTTGAGCGAGAGGCTCATAAATTCTGATTGGGGGAAGGTATCTCCTTTGGGCCGAGGCTCATAAACATTGTAATTGGGAAGGATTCCCAAAGAACTTTGAGATAACTTTTAGAGAAAAGTTTTGTGGACGTAGCCCAACCATTCTGGGTGAACCACGTTAAAATTGGTGTCACTTTGTGGATGATATTGTGCATTGCTTTGATATTGCTTTGGGTATATTGCTTTACTATTTTGAAGTATAAAGGAAAAAGTAAAAAGAGGTCTTATACTGTTCACCCCCCCTCTCAGTATAAGCTTGTGTTCTTCAAGCCGAAATAAGATATGTGATAGTTAACTGAAGTTATACGACAGTTACAAGGGCCGTTGCAAAAGAAAATCATGCAGCTAAAATAAGAAGAGTTAACTGAAGTCAGTACGTCAGTTACAAGTGCAGTTACAGAGAAAAATCATGCAGCTAAAATAAGAATAGTGAACTGAAGTCAGAATGACAGTTACAGGGCCACTTACGGAGTGAAAGCATCGAGCGACGATTAAACTGAAAGTCATTAGTCGAAGACCAAAAAAAGAGCCGTAACTATTAATAGGATGCATGAGAGAATACTGTGTGATAAAGGAGTTACATATATAAGTTTCTATTAATAAGTTGCATGCAAAAATATTTAAGTCAAAAATAGAATCAGAACTTTGTTATAAAATGAGGTCTGCGTGGAGAATTACTTGGCTGCTGAAAAAGAGGGAAAGTGCTGCAAAAAGAGGATTGGAAGAGTGTCGTAAGAGAGTGTTTAGTAGATCCATGAGAGCCGTAAGAGTGTAGTAAGAAGCACAGCAAGAGGGCTGTAAGAGGGCCATAAAAGTGTAGTAAGTAGAGCCTTAAGTGTGTGTGGTGTTTTGGTGAATAGCAAGAGAGGTTGGGTTAGCAATAGACCAGTCAAGGTCTTGTATAAGCGGAGGCATTTTTATGTCAATCTTATAGTTTCAAAATTGCAGTCCAAGTTGGTGCTTGGAATTAGGGGTTGGTGCTCCTTTCTATTGGTGTAGATAAATTAGGGGTTGGTGCTCCTTTTTGTTGGTGCAGATAAATTAGGGGTTGGTGCTCCTTTCTGTTGGTGCAGATAAATTAGGGGTTGGTGCTCCTTTCTATTGGTGCAGATAAATTAGGGGTTGGTGCTCCTTTCTGTTGGTGCAGATAAATCAGGGGTTGGTGCTCCTTCCAGTGGGTGCTGGTAAATTGATTGTAAAATTGGTATTTTGCAAAGGATGGATTTGGATGGGAGTCCAAATAGTCAATTTTTGAGTAGCCAAAACTGGTGAACCTCGGTACATCTTGTGTTGTGTGATGCTCTCTTGTTATATTTGCTTTATGTGGTTTTAAGTTTTCATTTTTTTGGCTTTAAGAGTTGAAGTTTTTAAGTTTTAAAGAGCCACACTGATTCACCCCCCCTCTCAGTGTCATTGTGAGACTAACAATTGGTATCAGAGCCAAGTTCCTGAACAAAGCTTAACTAGCTAGGGTGATCTTGGATTAGTATGCAATGGCAGGTGGTGAAGGCTTCTCATCAAACAAAGCACCATTGTTGGATGAAACTAATTACATATTTTGGAAACTCAGGATGCAGACATATCTTTGTGCTTTGGGATACGACATTTGGGATTCAGTAGATAGTGGATACACAATACCCACCACTCCTCCAACCGATGTTGCCGATAAGAAACTATTTGAGAATAACTCTAAAGCAAAGAATGCTATCATGTGCGGTTTAGTGGACAGCAAACTGATAAATATTATGAGTTGTAAAATGGCAAAAGACATGTGGGACAAACTAAGGAGCATTCATGAAGGAGACGACAAGATCAAGGAGGCCAAGTTACAAACGCATCGAGCTCAGTTCGAAGCATTAAAGATGAATGATGATGAGAACATAGAGGCATACATGCTGAGAGTTAATGGAATCATTAATGCGATTAGAGGACTCGATGAGGAAATGGAAGATGTTGTCGTCGTGAAAAAGGTACTAAGATCTCTTCCCCAAAGATTTGATTCTAAAGTTTCAGCAATAGAAGAATCTAAAGATCTAAATACTTTTAGTATGGATGAGATGCATGGTTCTTTGACTGCATATGAGATGAGAATAGGAAAAACTAAACCCACAGACAGAGAAGCTACTTTTAAAGCACATAAAAATATAAAAGCAAAACAAGAATCCAAGGAAGAAGAGACATCAGATGAAATGGAAGCAAACTTTGTTCGAAAACTAAAAATGGGAAAAGGAAAATATAGAGGAAAGTTACCATTTAAATGTTTCAATTATGGAGGCGTTGGGCATCTTGCAACTAAATGTCCACTTAATGAGAAGAAAATAAGTGATGAAGGATCGCACCAAGAAAGAAGTGACTAGAATAACAAAACAAATTTTAGAAAAGGCAACTTCAAGAAGAAAAGTTTCATCTCCAAGAATGTCGAGTTCATCAGAAGACAGCTGCAGTGAGGATTCTAAAGAGGAAACAGGTGAAGTTCTTTATATGGCACTCAAAGAAGAAAAAATAGAAAAATAACAAGTATGTGATGAAAACCTAGAGGTTGAAGTAGATCTAGAAGGTGAGTTGATCGCTGCACTTGAAGAGTTGGGTTTAGAAAGGAAAAAGAACAAAATATTGTCCAAGAAGTTGGAAGAATATGAGGATAATATTGAAGATATCTTCTTACAAATTCATAAAGCCAAGAAACTAGAAGAAGCCTTGAAGTCACAGATCAATGAGAAAGAGATTGTTTGCTGCAAACAAGAAGAGGAGATTGTGTTATTGAGGAAACAACTAGAAGAGGCCAATACAAATCTCAAATTTGAGAAGAGCACAGAGTTGCTAGATAAAATGATAAGGCAACAAAGAAGCCCCATGTGTAAGCTTGGTCTTGGATGTGAAGCTGAACAACCTTCATCTTCTAAATCTATAGAGAAGAAGAAATCCACTACTAAAGGATCAAAGCAAGAAAATCTTGAAGCTGAATCCTCAAAAGGAAGAAAATCTCAAAGGAGATCTACAACAAAGCAACCACAACAAAAGAGGTTCTATCACTCTCACTTTATTCATAATAATGCTTTTAATGGCTATTGTTTTAGATGCAACCATTATAGTCACAAGGCAATTTATTGTGGATTGAATAATAGATCAAAGAGTTATGCTAGTAGAAATACATCTATTATTCCGGTTGAACACCATGTGCAATGTTTTAAATATAATGGTCATGGGCACATAGCAAGGTCTTGTCCAAGAACTTTTGTATCTAATCTAAGGCAAGACAGTAGATTTCATCAGACGCAAAGAATGCAACACAGACAGGGAAGAAATCATGTGCATCAAAGAAAGGAAAATAATCATCCATCAAGGATGTACAAGAGACAACCACCCAAGAGAAATGTTCAAGTTCATGAAAAGGTTCAAAATAGGGATGCAGTTGAAAACCTTCAGCCTAAGTTCAAGAAATATTGGAGAAAGAAAGAAGAGAGGAAATCATGTCTCCTTGGACTAAAGGAGATTACTCCTCTATTGCACTAAGCAACTCCAGGTAGCACATCCTCAGGGGGAGCAATGTTAAAGTTTTATTTTAATGCTCCTATGTATTTGTGTGGTTATCTGAGGATGAAAGGAAAGTAGTCGAGGAGTTGTCGTATAGTTGTCAAAATGTGTTTCAGTTCATGTAGATGTTTGTGGAGATAGTATCAAACTGATGTGCTTCAATAGAACAACATGGTGAACAACTAGGTTTTTGATGCAGCAGTTGATAGGCATTATCTAAGATAGAACATGCAGCACAGGTCGACGTGTCATGGAAGCATAAGCTAGAAGGTGCTGGTTTTGAAGCCTGTAACATTCCCAATCTACAGATAAAATAGAATCTATGTTGTGAGTGGGAAGGCATGCATTTCTTAACCAAAAATACAACACATCGTTTGGTATAAGAGAGCATTAATTTTCTCTAAAGAAGTAGCAGTTATCAAAGAGATGCCAGAGTCAAAGCAAACAGTGGCACTAGCACCTAGTTGGTCAAGAGTGCAAATTGGCACATGCAAGGCAAAAGAAATTGAGTAGCCTTGGCATATGCCCTAGCAAGAAGCAGAATACCGAGTGTTGATGACTACATGCAGATTGAGGTTCCAATGCTAGATATAACGGTCCATTTTCAATACTTGCATAGGCAATGAAAACATTCATGGTAGCCGTTAGAAACTAGAGACATTGAGTTACACAACTGATGCGAGGCAAAGTCGTCAGTCACGGAGGAGATGGCAGTCAAAAGGCTGAAGAAATTACGCGCAGGCTGCCTGGAGAGTCGATCATTTTTAATTTGGGAGTAACTTTTGCGCAGCTGAAAGTTGAGTGTTGATCATACTATACTAAATAAGTAAAAGCAAGGTACAACAAGAATTCTAATATGATGAGCAGAGATTAGAGTTCTTATCCAAGAAGACTTTATGACAGAAAGAGTACCAGTGGAGGTGCATTCTATCTTGGAGATAGGTTGGTCGCATGGCATAGTAAGAAACAAGAGTCAGTCTCCTTATCCATAGTAGAGGCAGAATATATTGCAACGACAACGTGTTGTACGCAGGAGAAAGTTGCAAAAAGTGAGGTTAAGTTGGATTTTTATTCCAACAATAGATTGTGGAGTGGTCACATTTCCCAAGAATTGACTAGCTATCGGGATCACATTCTCAGGGGGAGCATTTGTGTATTTGTTTATCTTTTTGCTCATGTTTGTAATTTTTGCTAATTGTAATAATTGTGCCTGAGAATGTTGTGCATGGACTCAGGGGGAGTCTACAGCAGCCCTTTGGTATTATTGTCAAAGGGGGAGAAGAATTACAGGAAATTGCACGTGTGTTGCCAACAATTCCAAAGGGGGAGATTGTTGAGCAAGGTGCAACGATAGTATTGTCATTGTTGTCAACACAGTCAGAAATATCGGTTGATGCAGTGGACAGGAGTTCATAGGTTATTCATAGTATGTACAGTGAAGTTAAAAGCTCATAAGGATGTTTCTGATGTTTGGGTGAAGCTACTACGGGTTTTTCCAAGAAGACCAAAGTGGCCCATATAAAAAAAGAGAAGCGAAAAAGCAAAGAAGAAAAAGTGTCACGATATCGCGACATGTTGCATTTTTGTGGCCAGAAGAGGAGAAAATGCAAGGAGAAAAAGTGTTGCGCTATCGTGACATGTTGCATTTTCGCGTCTAGAAGAGAAGAGAAAATGCAAGGAGAAAAAGTGTTTCAATATCGCGATATGTATTTTCATAGGCCTAAGAAAAGAGAAAGCACAAGAAAGAAAAACTGTCGTGATTTCGCGACATGTTCGGAGAGAAAGCGCAAGCAAGCAAAACTATCGTGATTTCGTGACATGTTGGAAGAGAGAAAGGCAAGTAGAAAAAGTGTCACGATTTCATGACATATTGCAAGAGAGATAGTACGAAAGAAAAAGTGTCACGATTTCACGACATGTTGGAAGAGAGAATGGCAAGTAGAAAAAGTGTCACGATTTCATGACATATTGCAAGAGAGAGAGTACGAAAGAAAAAGTGTCACGATTTCATGACATATTGCAAGAGAGATTGTACGGAAGAAAAAGTGTCACGATTTCGTGACATATTGCAAGAGAAAGAGCAAAGGAGAGAAAGTGTCACGATATCGCGACATGTCACGTTTTCATGACCCGAAGGCAAGAGAAAGAGCAAAGGAGAGAAAGTGTCGCGATATCATGACATGTCACGTTTTCGTGACCCGAAGGCAAGAGAAAGAGCAAAGGAGAGAAAGTGTCACGATATCGTGACATGTCACATTTTTGCGACCCGAAGGCAAGAGAAAGAGCAAAGGAGATAAAGTGTCACGATATCGTGACATGTCATGTTTTTGTGACCCGAATGCAAGAGAAAGAGCAAATGAGAGAAAGTGTCGCGATATCGCGACATGTCACATTTTCGTGACTAGAGGAGGAGAGAGAAATTAAGAAGGTAGAAGTGTCGTGATATCATGACAAAAGTAAAGAGGAAGAGTACGGAGGTGAAAGTGTCATGATTTCATGACATGTGTTTTCGCGGGTACAAGCCAAGAAAAGAAGCAAGGAGGCGAAAGTGTCGCAATATCATGACATGTGTTTTCGTGGGTACAAGAAAACAAAAGAAGCAAGGAGGCAAAAGTGTCACGATATCGTGACATGTTGTGTTTTTGCGAGCTAAGAAGAGAACCCAACCGAAATAAGATATGTGACAGTTAACTGAAGTTATACGACAGTTACAGGGGCCGTTGTAGAAGAAAATCATGCAGCTAAAATAAGAAGAGTTAACTAAAGTCAGTACATCAGTTACAGGTGCAGTTACAGAGAAAAATCATGCAGCTAAAATAAGAACAGTGAACTAAAGTCAGAACGACAGTTACAGGGCTAGTTACGGAGTGAAAGCATCGAGCGGCGGTTAAACTGAAAGTCATCAGTCGAAGACCAAACAAAGAGCCGTAATATAGAAGTTTCTATTAATAAGTTGCATGCAAAAATATGGAAGTTAAAAATAGAATTAGAACTTTGTTATAAAATGAGGTCTATGTGGAGAATTACTTGCTCCTAAAAATGTGCAAAAGTGCTACAAAAAGAGGATTGGAAGAGTGTCGTAAGAGAGCGTTTAGCAGAGTCGTGAGAGCTGTAAGAGTGCAGTAAGAATTGTAGCAAGAGGGCTGTAAGAGGGCCGTAAAAGTGTAGTAAGTAGAGCCTTAAGTGTGTGTGGTGTTTTGGTGAATAGTGAGAGAGGTTGGGTTAGCAATAGACCAGTCAGGGTCTTGTATAAGCGAAGGCATTTTTATGTCAATCTTATAGTTTCAAAATTGCAGTCCAAGTTGGTGCTTGGAATTAGGGGTTGGTGCTCCCTTTTTTTGGTGCATATTAATTAGGGTTTGGTGCTCCTTTCTGTTGGTGCAGATAAATTAGGGGTTGGTGCTCCTTTCTATTGGTGCAGATAAATTAGAGGTTGGTGCTCCTTTCTGTTGGTGCAGATAAATTAGGGGTTGGTGCTCCTTTTTTTTGGTGCAGATAAATTAGGGGTTGGTGCTCCTTTTTGTTGTTGCAGATAAATTAGGGGTTGGTGCTCCTTCTAGTGGGTGCTGGTAAATTGATTGTAAAATTGGTATTTTGCAAAGGCTGGATTTGGATGGGAGTCCAAACAGTCAATTTTTGAGGAGTAGCCAAAACTGGTGAACCTCGGTACATCTTGTGTTGTGTGATGCTCTCTTGTTATATTTGCTTTATGTGGTTTTAAGTTTTCATTGTTTTGGATTTAAGAGTTGAAGTTTTCATTTTTTAAAGAGCCACACTGATTCACCCCCCCTCTCAGTGTCATTGTGAGACTAACAGAAGAGACACCACATGACACAAATGATGCACCAGATCAAGTATCACTCTCATCCCTCTTCTATCTGTAGCCTCAAGTTACGATACATTTGGCTTCTATTAGATTGGGATAATATATGGTTAGGAATGTTACCACTACTCTTGCTTTAGAGTTGATGCAAGACATGGGTAGACCCCGTATTACCATATGCACTATCGTACCTCTTGGTATTCCCCCTAATCAAATGAATTTTATTTATGGGGGCCTTGACTATGGAATCAAACCTTACAAATAGCATGAGGAAGATGAAGAACCTTTTGGAGAAGATATTAACTATTTATCTAACCCTAAATTTACCCTGAAGTATCTTCACCTATGCAACTGGCATGGTTATAGGTTAGGCTGGTATGAGCAGGACACCAGAATCCCTTGTCAACCACAATATCAAATACCCTATGATAAGTCGAGAGTGGGACACAACAATACCTTACCTCTAGATTTCCTCATAGAGAGCCTAAATCACTTGAATATAGGCTACGAGGGTGGGTTGGTCCAAGACCCTTATGTCAATCCCAATATAGTCTACTCCCTGGGAGACTACTTTCCATGGCTATATGGGAACCTTGTGATCCCCAATAACATTCCTCCACATTTTGAGAGGGATGAAGGTTCGTGAATTTGTCCCCATGTCTTTGATGAGTCATAACAAGGCACCTCATATGAATGGACCTCAGAGGATGAGTCGGGTTATGAGGTAGCACCATATGACACTTTTGAGTCGGATAGTGATCACTCATAAATTATTCCCATTAACAACCAATAGGAAGGCCTCATACATATGTTCCCTTTCCCTAATATTTTCTGGTGGTATCTCCTTGCTCCTAAAGATATGGTTCACCCACAAGAAGCTAGACCTCATGGGGAGGGAGAAAATTTACTTGAGTAGTTGGGTCCTTGTGAGCCTGAGGCACTGTGAGATGAGAATGAAGAGATCCTCATCCATGATGATGATTATGAGAAACTAGCATATATGGGACCACACCTACCTGATCGTCTAATCCCAAGGGGTAACAATGAGATTCCCATATATGATAATGACTATGAGGATGAGACAAAGAGGGCATACCTTGGTCCTCATTACTTGCATCATCATCATGAGCCCATCGACATAGTAGAAGTTTATCATCAGTTTCACGTTGGCCCATGCTTGAGGGCACAACATGTCAATTTAGGCTAGATTCACCATGAGGTATTCCTTGACCCACCCACACACATGGAGCACCTTGAACCTAATGATACCGTCTTGTAGTTTATTCCCAGATTGGATCCAGAGATCCCCATTCCCCCAGAACCACATCTGGTGGTGAGAGATGACATCAATACATAGCCACATGCACGTGGTCCTGGAGAGCAGACACATTTCATCAATATTATCTCCATTGATTTAACCACACCACTCCACAACCCAGTTGATCCTTCCAAACCACTCCATCTAGACCTAGATGCGATTGATTGGGATCACACTGATTCACCCCCATCACCCTTTGAGTATTGGGCTTGCGGTGGATTGTTTCACTTCTTTGTAGGACCAACTCATGATGTATTCCATGCTGAGGAGGAACTTGAGGTTCCCATAAAGGATTTAAATCCAGCTAATGACATCCATTTTATCCCTACTCCCATCAATTGGAGGAGGTGTTGCATATGTCAATCGAGCCTACGGTTGACAAAGATATCAGCTCAAATCCTAACAACCTGTAATATATCAAGCTAGGGGAAATCCTATCCCCCGAAGAGTAAGGTAATTATATAGCCCTTCTCATGAAGAAGAAGGTATCTTTTGCATGGTCCTACAAAGACATGTCGGTTCTAGATCCAAATTTGGTCACCCACAATCTAATGCTTGACCCCAAAGTCAAACCTATCAAGCAAAAGTTGAGAAAGATGCACCCAACAATGGCCTTGATGGTCAAATATGAGCTATAGAAACTATTGGATGCCAAGTTTGTCATTTATGTAGACTATCCACCATGGTTTTCCAACATGGTCCCTGTCAAGAAGGCTGACAGGAGGATTCGCATTTGCATCGATTTTTGAGACCTAAACAAAGTGAATCCTAAGGATAATTTTTCTTTGCCAAGCATATATGCCCTGGTCGATGCCACCATAGGATACAAAATGCTCTCCCTCATGGATGACTTCTCTAGGTATAATCAGATTTGTATCAACCCTGAAGACCAACTCAAAACGACGTTCACAATGCCTTGGGGAAAATTTTTTTACAAGGTCAAGCCATTTGGTCTTAAGAATGTCGGTGCCACATACCAGCATGCCATGACATATATCTTCCATGACTACATGCACAAAATTTTAGAAGTTTACATGGATGAATTATTGGCTAAATATTTATTACGTCATGAGAACCTAGATGTCTTGTGCAAAGTCCTCGATCACCTTATTAAACATAATGTGAGACTGAACCCCAAGAAATGTGTCTTTGGCGTCACATCTGGAAAGCTCTTAGGATTTATAGTTTCTAAACAAAGCATCGAAGTGGACCCTAACAAATTCAAGGCAATCCTTGAAATGCCTTCCCTAACTAACATCAAGTAGCTTCGTAGCTTGCAGGGGAGGATTACATCCATCAAATGCTTCATAGCACAACTGTCAGACAAGTGTAGACCCATGAACAAACTCTTATACAAGGGGATCACATTCCACTAGGATGACGAGTGTCAGGATGCCTTTGACGCAATTAAAAAATACATGGATTTGCCACCAGTGTTAGCTCCACCTAGACTAGGGGTGCCATTTCAATTATATATCTCAGCTACTACGACTGCATTGGGTGCCATGTTAACCCAAAACAATGAATTTCACAAGGAGCAGGCCACATACTATCTTAGTCGCACCTTGGTGAGCTATGAGATCAAGTATGCATACGTTGAAAAGCTATGTCTAGCAGTGGTTTTTGTTAACAAGAAGCTACAAAACTATATGCTCAACCACACTATGTATGTTGTATCTAAATAGAATCCATTGCGATACATGATGAGTCATACTTATCATAGTAGTCACACGACAAAATGGATCATGTTGTTGATAAAATTTGACCTAGAATTCATAGGACAAAAGTCAATCAAAGGTCAGGTCATTGATGATCAACTTGTAGAGGCTCCTCTCTAGGAGTATCAGCCTATTAGCATGGAGCTTCTCGACGATGGAGTCTTCCAAATATCAGAATTAACCGATTCTGATGAGCCTGAGTCACATTCAGATATGACTCTTTTCTTTAATGGCTCTAAATGCAATCAAGGGGGTGGTGTAGGAATCATGTTTTTCACACCGCATGGGGCTCCCATACCCCTATCATTCAAACTCAATTTCCCTTGCACCAAAAACAATGTCGAGTATGAATCCCTATTCATAGGGCTTAAAATGGCTATCTCCATGAAAATCACCAAGCTCAACATTTTTGGTGACTCCTTGCTCATTGTCAACTAGGTCAAGGGAATCTTCCAGTGCAAGTGCCCAATTTTGCAAGCCTACAAAGCCCTTGTGGACAAATCCCTAGAAAAAATTTAATGGTATGACATCAAGGCGCTCCCTTGATCGTATAATAGTTTTGCGAATACAATGGACTCTTTAGGATCCTTGATTCCACAAGACCCCACAAGGGAGATGACAACCATTTAAGTCAATACACTATCACAATTAATAGTTAAGTGTGAGAGCACTCAAGCCACACCAAAAGTCCACTTGATTCAAATAGAACCTCATCAAGAGAGATTCTTGCACATTCATGATCGCTTGAATTGTGTCGCTTGGGGAACTTTGTTCCCCAAAAACCCTTTTTGATAGCAAAGTAATGCTATTCTTACAAGTTCTATTCCAATTAGCATTTTATTGGGATGAACTTCATGAGGGACAGGCAATTCATGCAATCGAGGCTTCCACATAGCAGGACTAGTCCACACCAATTAGAGAGTACCTAAATCTTGGTAACCTCACTCTTGGATTATCACACATTGCCAAAAGGATATTTAAATGAAAGGTAGCAAAGTTTGTCTTGTTAGGAGATATCCTATACCATCGGAGCTATGAAGGAATCCTCCTTCGTTGCTTAGAGTATCAAGAATCGACTTGGGCAATGGCCCAAGCACACGATGGTACTTGTGGTGACCATTTCAGTGGTATGGCCATCACAAAGTGCATTCTTAACATAGGCTATTATTGGCAAAATTTAGAGTGATATTGTTGCACATATGTGAGGAAGTTCATGAAATGTCAACACCATGCTAACTTGACACATGTACCTTCTTAGGCCTTACAACCGATCCAAGCGGCTTGGTAATTTTCACAATGGGGGTTGGATTTAATCGGGAAATTCTCCCCTACATCCTCGGGCCATCACACATTTATCATTATGGCTACCGAGTATTTTACAAAGTGGGTGGAAGCAATCCACCTTACCACTACGGCAAGACCCCGCATAGCGGAGTTCATATTGCATAATATCATTTGTAGTTTTGGTATTCCATCCAAGATCATTTTGGATAATGGGAAATCATTCAAGAATAAATATGTGCATGCTTTGATAGCAAAGTATAACATCCAACATAGCTTTTTGATACCTTATTATCCACAAGCAAATGGGCAATAAAAAGCATCAAACAAAACATTAATTGCCATATTGAAGAAAACAGTCAAAGAGAATCATACCGATTGGCACACACAAATGTCACTTGCCCTTTGGGCTTACCGCACTAGCATTTGGACACCCACTGGGGCAACTCCATTTTCACTAGTGTATGATGCTGAGGCAATTATACCTCTAGAATTAGAAATCCTATCATTGCGCATATCCATGCAAGAGTTTATTGATGATGATACTGCATGACAAGCTCACCTAGATCAACTTACGTTGTTGGATGAGCATCGCATTAATGCATTTGAGCATCTACCTGTGTATCAAGAGCAGCTCAAAAGATCCTATAATATGAAAGTCCATCTCAAAGACTTTCAGGTTGGTGATCTCATCCTAAAAGAGAACCAACATAATTCTAGCTTGCCACCCCACCTGCGAGACAAATTTATGGTAAACTGGTTAGGCCCCTTTATCATCACTAGTCAAATAGGGCCTAGAAACTATCACCTAGCTTCACTTGAATGTGTCAAGGATCTTGAACCCTTGAACATCCTTCACTTGTGGCCATTTCATGCTTAGAGAGCACCCAAAAGGTTCCTAGCGGGTTCTCACCATCTAGGTCAAATAAAAATGCTCCTGTACTATCTATGATCATCTAGGTCAACCCTAAAAGCTCCAAAGGCATCCATAAGCCCTTTGGTCATAGCCAAATACCCTTAGGCAGTCGTAGACACTTTCTAAGTGTTTTTGAATGCCTAGGTCACCCAAAAGTCTCCTAGTGGGTTCTCACCATCGAGGTCAAGTAAAAAATCTCCTAGACTATCTACAATCATCTAGGTCAACCCTAAAATCCCCAAAGGCATCCATAAACCCTTTTGTCATAGCAAAATGCCCCTAGGTAGTCGTATATACTTTTTAAGTGTCTCTGAATGCCTAGGTCACCCAAAAGGCTCCTAGCAGGTTCTCACCATATAGGTCAAGTAAAAACACTCTTGGAATATCTACGATCATCTAGGTCAACCCTAAAAGCCCCAAAGGCATCCATAAGCTCTTTGGTCACAACCAAATTCCCCTAGGTATTCATAGACACTTTCTAAGTGTTGTTGAACACCTACGTCACCCAAAAGGCTCAGCATATTTTTACCATCTAGGTCAAGTAAAAATGCTCCTAGACTATCTACGATATTCTAGGTCAACCCTAAAAGCCCCAAAGGAATCCATAAGCCCTTTGGTCATATCCAAATAACCCTAGGTAGTCATAGACACTTTTTAAGTGTCGTCGCCCGTCTAGGTCACCCAAAAGGATCCTAGCAGGTTCTCACAGTCTAGGTCAAGTAAAAATGCTCCTGGACTATCTACGATCATCTAGGTCAACCCTAAAATCCCCAAAGGCATCCATAATATCTTTGGTCATAGCCAAATACCCCTAGGTATTTGTAGACACTTTCTAAGTGTCGTTGAATGCCTAGCTCACCCAAAAGTTTCCTAGCAGGTTTTCACCATCTAGGTCAAGTAAAAATGCTCCTAGACTATCTACGATCATCTAGGTCAACCCTAAAAGCCCCAAAGGCATCCATAAACTCTTTGGTCATAGCCAAATACCCGTATGAAGTTGTAGACACTTTTTAAGTTTCATCACCCGTTTAGGTCACCCAAAAGGCTCCTAGCGGGTTCTCATCATCTAGGTCAAGTAAAAACACTTATGGACTATCTATGATCATCTAGGTCAACCCTAAAATCCCCAAAGGAATCCATAAGCCCTTTGGTCATAGCCAAATGCCCCTAGGAAGTCATAGACACTTTCTAAATGTTGTTGAATGCCTAGGTCACCCAAAAGTCTCCTAGCGGGTTTTCATCGTCTAGGTTAAGTAAAAATACTCCTAGACTATCTACGATCATCTAGGTCAACCCTAAAAGTCCCAAATATATCCCTAAGACCTTTGGTCACAACCAAATACCCCTAGGTAGTCGTAGAAACTTTCTAAGTGTCGTTGAACGCCTAGGTCACCCAAAAGGCTCCTAGCGGGTTTTCACCATCTAGGTCAAGTAAAAATGCTCTTAGACTATCTACAATCATCTAGGTCAACCCTAAAATCCCCAAAGGCATCCATAAGCCCTTTGGTCACAACAAAATATCCCTAGGCTAGTGTATATGCTTTTTAAAAGTGTCGTTGAACGCCTAGGTCACCCAAAAGGATCCTGGCGGGTTTTCACCATCTAGGTCAAGTAAAAATGCTCCTAGACTATCTACGATCATCTAGGTCAAATCTAAATGCCCCAATGGACCACAAATAAGCTCATTTTTCACATGTACATACATATCAATCAAAAATTCAAAAACATCATCAAAACATCAAAATACAAAAACATTGCATCGCATTGCACTTTCATATCAATCAAAAATTCAAAAACAATATCAAAATTTCAAAAATTCAAAAATATTGCATCACATCACATTTCATCCCATTGCATTTTATCGTCACTTGCATATTCATCATTAGCACTTTACATTTTAGAGTTGCTCATACATGTCTAGCACCATGATGGTACACTAATTACCGCTCAAAATCAATGTTGTGAAAGTACTAATAGTTCAATGCCACAATTATCATCTTCACCCACATTTTTCACATTTCCATAGTCGTGTCTACTCTCTTCACTTAGCCATTTGTTTTAAAATAATATAAGTAGGGTTTTTGGTCACTCAGCCATATCTAGTCTCTACTTTGATTTGTATATGACTAGCATGGTTTTTAGGAGGTAGAGTCTTGCATTAATTATGCCTTGTGTACATCATATCCCAAACACAATTAAACATTAAAAATCCAAGTTTTGCACAAAGATAGATGAAATCCATTTAGTGTTCTAGGTTACCTTAAGAAAAAATTTCATCTTGCTCATCCCCCTGTGTGAATGGTTCAAGAATGCTGAGAATTGGCAAAAGGACAAGCTCTTCCCTATCCAATTCCTCCACATAAATAGTGGTTTTCACCACCATCTAGATCTCAAAAACCCTTGATCCCTAGGAGGTAAAAAATGAGGCCCATGGTCAAAACCTTGTGATATTTATGGATCAAGACATCATGGAGCTCTAAAGTGATAAGTATTGTGTCTGGACTTGCTTTGCCTACTAGAGCCAGATCTCAAAGAAGAGGGTCCCACAGATAATGACATGTCTCCCTATGCAAGTTGATCCTCCAAACAATCAAATGTATATCTCCTATGACCATATACAATCCTCATTTATATGAAGGAGAGATAAATATTATCTCATCCACCCATCCTTCTTTGCTATCTCTATGCAAAAGGTTATATCACAACTGCATCATCACCTCCACCTGAGGTACTCTGTTGTAACATCCCAATTTGACCCCTTATTTTATGATTGTTTTCTAAATATAGTGACAAACTAAAATATTTAGCTAGGAGTTAGTTAATGATTTTAAGAATAATTAAATGTAGCAAATGGGAAATTTAAATATAAGATATTTTGTTCTTTTAATTAGTGGTTAATTTATCTTATTAACTTTGGATTAGCAATTTAAACCTGGGGTTTAAGTGAGTCCAACTTGGTGGGTGGACTGTATTTAATGAATATTTAATCAGACGGTAATTTTTCCCAAATTGCGTGTTAATGAAAATATGTTTTAGTTGGGTTTAAACCAAAGTAATAAGGTTACTTTCTAGAAAGGATAGGTGTGAAGTTTTTATTGGATCGCCTTGGGTGCAATGGTCAAAGTAGCACCGAGTTCAAAGAAAACATTAATGAGAGGTTTATCCCACCCAATTTTATAATAAAAAATAGATCATGGGGTAGGGGTTAGAAAGGTTATAAATAGAGCTCTCTAGGTTATTTAGAAGGATAACATAATCAACGAAAGCAAATTAGGGAATATGCTCTCTGAGAACTTCGAATCAGAAACCAAACACTTGCATTTTATGTTGATTTGACACTGAGAATTTAACATCTCCTAGGAAGTATGCTCTCTGACTTTGTCAAAACAGAAACTATATGGAGTTTTGAATCTCTCACTTAATACTCCTCTCATTTATCTTATGGCCTGAAACAAGGGAATATCATGGAAACAAGATCAATTTTTTTAACTAAGGCTTAGATTTAGAAGATTTTCTTGCAGTGAGTCAGGTTAGAGCCTTTCTGGTTGATGATCTCATGTTGTGTTGAGTTAAATGAGTCAAGGGTTGAAAATGTTTATGAAATTATGATGTTTAAAGGTTTATGTTGAAAAATTATTGATTTGTGAGATGTTGTCATAGTATGTACTAAAGGAAACAAAAATGGCAAAGGCAAGGTTATTTTGTTATGCGTGTTGTTTGAGTATAAATTATTTCCTTCTTTGAGAAAAAAATGTATGTTGTTCATGTTTGGTTATAATAGCTTTGTGAGTCTCTAATGAATGAATACTTATGTAAATACTAAAGTAATGGTGGTTTTAGGGTTTGGGTAAAGCAAAAGAGCTATGTTTAATTATTTTTAAAAAAAGAAAAAATGATTAAATTTCCTTGTGAAACCCTATTATGATTTTTCCATAGAAGAGGTTGTCCTTGCTTGATATACGTAGGGTCTCCATGGATGCACCCTTGAAGCCAAAATAACATGCATGATCAACACGAATAATGGCAACGTAGATGGTGCACTCAAGAATTTATGGAGCTGCCTTTAGGGTTGTGTAAAATTGACTATTAAAATATCAAACTCTGCCCTATATTTTGTAGCAGACATCTTCAAGAACTTAGGATACAACACCTACTATGTTTCATTATGAGTCTCTATGAGATGTATTATCTTCGGTTTCCCTTAGGGTTTTTTGGTTAAAGAAAATAATGTATAATCCTTATAGAAATGGTTGTCGTAGGTTATGTTATCTCCATTACTCATTGTGGCTTTATGTTCAAGCGATGCCCTCTGTTGAAACCTTGTGTCATGTCTTGTTATTATGTTGTATTAAAGAAAAATAATAATAACAATGGACTATGTGGTTAATTGGTTATAATGAGGGTTTTGAAATATTATGTATTTTGGAAATAAGTTTATGTGTTTTAAGTATTTTTTATTCTTGAGACTAAACTATGGGTTGGAAAAGTGTTAGGGGAAATGTTAAATTATACATTACCCTAGGTCTTTAGGAACTCAGATAAAGTTTATAAAATAATAATAAGAGATAAAAATAATACTTGTGTGTGTGTTTAAAATAAAAGTTTCTAAAATATAAAGATGATGTTGAGCAAGGTGCAGCAAAGAATTGCAAAAGTATTGTCATTGTTGTCAACACAGTCAGATTGATGCAGTTGATGCAGTTCAGAGGTCAGTCAGATCAAGTGCAGAAAGTTTCAAGGAAAATAGAAGTGACCCAGATTCAAAAACTAGCAAAAAGAGACAAGGAAGAAAACTGTCGCGATATCGCGACATGTTTTCTGTTGCGATTTCACGACATGGTCGAGGAGGGAGAAGGCGCAGCCGAAAATGTCATGATTTCGCGACATGTCGAGTTTTCGTTGAGGAGAGAGAAAATGTGTCGCGATTTCGTGACAAAAAGCAGGAGAGAGAAAATGCATGCCAAATTGTCATGATTTCGCGACATGGCCGAGGAGAGAGAAGATGCGAGCAAAACTGTCACGATTTCGCGACATGCTGGCAGAGAAGGAAACAAAGGTGTAGCGATATCGCTACATGTTGAAATGAATGGAAACAAAGGTGTAGCGATATCGCTACATGTTGAAAATACATGGAACTAAGGTGTAGCGATTTCGCTACGTGTTGAAACTAAGAGAAACTAAGGTGTAGCGATTTCGCTACGTGTTGAAACAAAGAGAAACTAAGGTGTAGCGATTTCGCTACAGGTTGAAACAAAGAGAAACTAAGGTGTAGCGATTTCGCTACTAGTCAAAAGTGTAGAACTGAAAGATGCAGCAATGATATTACAAGTCAAAATTTCATGAAAAGAGGCAAGGTAAAAGCACAAGGCACAAAGTTGTAGCGATTTCGCTACTGCATGGAGCAAAGAGCGTACGGAAGACAGAAGCGTCGCGATTTCGCGACGAAGATAACGATGACGTCAGCAATGGCCGAAAGTGTCACAATTTTGTGACAAGTTTCAAAGAAAGCTGCTAGAAGCCAAAAACGTCATGATTTTGCGACAGCATTGAGGGTGACATCAGCATAAGTAAAAAATGTCACGATATCGTGACAGGTAACAGTCTGGCAGGTAAAACCCGTAGGAACATGCAAGGTGACACGTGTCGAAAAAGTTGACAGGAAAATCATGCAGCCAGTTACATAAGAAGTAACTGAATTCAGACAGACAGGTAAATATTGACAGGTGTTGGACATGCAATGAAACAGCCAAACATGCATAATTGAAACGCATTCGAAAAGCCGAATATGAAGGATAATAAAAGCATTCGAAAGGTCGTATTTGCAGGCATTCTAATAGACGTATTTGAAGCATACAGAAAATTCGAACATAAAGAATTGAAAAGCTTTCGAAGAATTGGATATGGAGAAAAGAAAAGGCACTCGAACAGCCGTATGTTCATGCATTCAAATAGTCACATTATGGACAGGAGTAATGAATTCGAATAGTTGGAGAAGGTCATTCGATTGCATGCTAGATTGAAATGTATATAAAAGAATAATCGTACAGAGAAGATGTTGCTGCTGTTAGAGAGAAATTTTTGTAAAAGGAGGGTTAGATAAGAATCAAGAGAAAAATAAGCAGAGCCGTGAGAGTGTGTAGAGTTGGGTTAATTATAGACCAGTCAGGGTCGTGCTTGAAGTGAAGACATTTTATGTCATCCTAAATTGATCAGAATTGCAGTCCAAGTTGGTGCTTGGTACTTGGGGTTGGTGCTCCATCTGTTGCAGCAGAAAAGTACAGGGGTTGGTGCTCCTTCCAGTTGGTGCTGGTAAAATATTTGTAAAATTGATTTTGCAAAGACTGGATTTGGATTGGAGTCCAAGCAGTCATTTTTGAGGAGTAGCCAAATTGGTGAACCTCGGTATATTGAGTGTTGTGGTTTGCTCTCTTGTTCAAGTTTTTTTTGTTCTCTTTATTTCATATTAAATGTTGTAGATATAAAAATTTAATAGCTACACTGATTCACCCCCCCTCTCAGTGTCATTGTGTAAACATCAATTGGTATCAGAGCCGGTTCCTTTTACAAGCTTAATCAGCTAAGGAGATCTTGGAAGAGACAATGGCAGGTGGTGAAGGATTTTCATCCAACAAAGCTCCCTTATTTGATGGAACAAATTACACCTTCTGGAAACTCAGAATGCAAACATATCTGAGTGCATTGGGATATGATATTTGGGATTCTGTAGATAGTGGATACACAGCACCCACTACTCCTCCAATAGATACTGCTGAGAAAAAGAAATTTGAAAACAACTCCAAAGCTAAGAATGCCATAATGTGTGGGCTTGTTGACAGTGAACTGATAAGAGTCATGAGTTGTAAATCAGCAAAAGACATGTGGGATAAACTAAAGAGCATCCATGAGGG
This sequence comes from Wollemia nobilis, assembly GCA_028583015.1. NCBI lineage: Eukaryota > Viridiplantae > Streptophyta > Pinopsida > Araucariales > Araucariaceae > Wollemia > Wollemia nobilis. The sequence goes on along the minus strand of JAQPPZ010001836.1, from coordinate 5,475,563 downwards.
AGACAATAAGATTAAGGAAGTAAAACTGCAAACTCATCGAGCACAGTTCGAAGCACTACAAATGAATGAAGATGAAAACATAGAGAATTATATGCTGAGAGTCAACGGAATTATTAATGCAATCAGAGGACTCGGTGAAGAAATTGATGATGCAGTTGTTGTGAAAAAGGTTCTCAGAACACTTCACAAAATATTTAACTCCAAAGTCTCTGCAATAGAAGAGGCAAAAGATCTAAACAACTTCAGCATGGATGAGTTGCATGGTTCCCTGATAGCATATGAAATGAGAATAGGACAAACCAAGTCTACAGATAGAGAAGCAACTTTTAAAGCACACAAGAATGTAAAAGTTGAACATGAATCGAGGATGAAGGAACACTTGGATGAAACAGAAGCCAATTTTGTTCGAAAACTCACAAAAGGAAAACAAAAATATAGAGGGAAGCTACCTTTTAAATGCTTCAATTGTGGAGGAGTCGGTCATTTTGCAGCCAAATGTCCAATGCAGGAGAGAACCAAAAATGGTGAAGGTTCACACCAAGAAAAAGGTGACTGGAAGAAGAAACAAAATTTCAAAAAGAACAACTTCAAGAAGAAAAGCTTCATAACCAAGAATGTCAGCATTTCTAAAGAAAGCACAGATGAGGAGCCTGAAGAAGAAGGAGGTGAAGCTCTATTCATGGCACTTGAAGAAGAAAGAACAGAGGAAAATCAGGAAGGTGAAGAAAATTCCAAGGATGAAGCTGAAGTGTATTTGAAAGGAGAATTGGTTGCTGCACTTGAAGAGTTGAGTGCAGAAAAGGAAGAAGAATAAAAAATTTTCAAAGAAATTAGAGAATGCCACGAGACATAATAAACAATCTAAAAATACGAGACGAGAGGAATTCAAGAAAATGTCTGAATTTCTTGATGAACAATTAACTGTAAAGACAATTGAATGCATCAAGCTAGAGGAAGACATTGTTAAGTTAAGGATGCAGTTAGAGGAGATGAATAGAAAATTGAACTGTTTTCATAAGTTTGAAGAAAGTACTGTAAATCTGGATAAAATGTTAAATAACCAAAGGCCTTCTGGCATCAAATTTGGTTTAGGCTTTGATGAAGGAGAATATTCAAAGGATTCAAAGAACTTGAATATAGAACCCACAAAGAAAGAAGAAAAGATCAGGGTTGAACCAGAAAAACAAAATAATGCAAAAGAAAACAATAATGCCAGATTCAAGAAGAATACTGACAAATATGGATTCACAAAAGTCACACATCCGAGGAGGAGAAGAGTCATGGCTCCTACTTCAAACTGGCAAAGACCGGCACCCAGGTTTAATCATGCATTTTCTGGTTATTGTTTTAAATGCAATGCTTATGGCCATAAGATTTCAGATTACAGGCATAATATATCTCAAAGGAATTTTACCAGCAGAAATGTTTTTTCTCCTTTAATGAATTATGCGGTTGAATGTTATAATTGTCATAATTTTGGACATATTGCTAGAAACTGCAGAAGCACTTTTACATCAAATAATTATCAGGGTAGAAAATCTCAGCCAAGTGGGTTGAAACAAAACCAGAAATTTCTTGAAAAATAGGCACATGCTAATGAAAGGACAAAGGCAAAACAAATAGCAAAATCTGCTATCAAACCAGAATGGAAAGAAAAGGAATCTTTTATTGTCCAGACTGCTTTTAAAGCTCAGAACAAATCAGCACCTTGGATACTTGACAGTGGTTTTTCCAGTCACATGACAGGTGACAAGCAAAAGTTTGAGAATTTACAGAATTATGAAGGTGGTTATGTGAAATTTGGAAATAATGATGGAGCAAAGATTTTTGGAAAGGGATCAGTCAAGATCAGTGATGGCAATATAAAATCAAAAGAAGTCTTGTTTGTAATTGGCCTGAAGCATAACTTGCTAAGTGTAATTCAAATATGTGACAGAGGTCATGATGTAATCTTCAAGAAGGAGGGCTATGAAGTAAGAAAGACAAAAAATAGAAAGTTAATAGCCACTGGACTGAGAACTTCAGGAAATCTATATACACTTTTAGAAATTGTAGAAGGAACATGCTTTATGGGACATGAAAATGAAAACTGGCTATGGCACAAGAGGCTTGGGCATATTAGTTTTGACAATCTGGCAAAAATCAGTTCAAAAGAAGCGATTAGAGATATACCAAACATTGGCAAACACTGTAAATAGCATCCGTGAGTCATGCCAAAAGGGAAAACAAACCAGAGCCACTTTCAAAGCAAAAGAATACTTCACTAGCAAGCCATTAGAACTAATTCACACTAATCTATGCGGACCCATGAGAACTGAAAGCATAAATGGACACAAATATTTTATGCTATGTATAGATGACTACTCAAGAATGACATGGGTACTATTTACGAAACTCAAGTCAGAAGCCTTTGAAATGTTTAAAACATTCAAAAATCTTGTTGAAAATCAATCAGGAAAAAGAATTAAATGCCTAAGATCAGACGAGGGAGGAGAGTTTATCTCCGAAGAATTTGCAGAATACTATCAAAAACATGGGATAAGAAGACAGTTTTCAGCAGCTAGGACACCTCAGCAGAATGGTGTTGTAGAAAGGAAGAATAGAACAGTGCAGGAAATGACAAGGACAATGCTGGCAAAAAACAAAATAGTTGACAGATTTTGGAAAGAGGCAGTTCATACTGCAGTTTACATTCAAAACAGGTGCATGTTGAGACCACATGAAAGCAAAACAGCTTATGAGTTGTGGTTTGGCAAAAATGCAACAGCAAGACATTTCAAAGTATTTGGCAGCAAGTGCTACATAAAACGGACTGAAGATAACCTCGGTAAATTTGAAGATAGAGCTGATGAAGGTATCTTTCTCGGTTACTCAACAAAAAGCAAGGCATACACATGTTACAACAAGAAGTTGAAGAAAATTGTTGAAAGTGTTGATGTAAAAGTTGATGAAGGTAGAGAACAAGAAACTACTTATCAAGAAAACTACCCTATGTATGAAGAAGTCATTGAAGGTGATGATGAAAAAGAAACAGAGAAGAATCGAGAAAATTGATCCGAGATAGTGTAAAAACTAAATCGAAGAAGAAGAAAACAGGAAATTTAAAACAGGCAGCTGGCGAGAAAAATCATCCAAGTGAGCAGTTATTGGGGATCCCACGGATGGTATTCAAACAAGAAGAACAATGGTGAGGAACTATTCTCCGTTATCTAGTATTGAACCTAAAAATGTTGCTTGAAGCAAGCACCTGATGAAAGTTGGATGAAGGCAATCAATGAAGAACTAGATCAGATAGAGAAAAACAATACCTGGGAATTAGTACCTAGACCAACAAATAAAAACATAATTGGCACTAAATGGGTTTTTAGAAATAATTTGAATGAATATGGGCAGGTTGTCAGAAATAAGGCAAGATTGGTATGTAAAGGCTATGCTCAGGTTGAAGGCATTGATTTTGAAGAAACTTTTGCACGGTAGCAGGACTAGAGGCAATCGGGATGTTTCTGGCATTAGCAGTTCATAAAAACTTCAAAGTATATCAAATGGATGTAAAATCAGAATTTTTGAATGGAAAACTGGAAGAAGAGGTTTACATTGAACAACCCGATGGCTTCCAACTTGGTGAAAATCTAGATTTTGTTTGTAGGTTAAAGAAAGCTTTATATGGATTAAAACAGGCACCCGAGCATGGTATGCAAGGCTGGATAATTATCTAATTAAACAAGGGTTTAAGAAAGGTTTGGTGGATAGCAACTTATATGTCAAAACAGAGAAGGGTCATCTTATTGTTCTTGTTGTTTATGTAGATGACATAATATTTGGCAGTAGCATGGATGAATATTGCAAAGACATATCAATTAAAATGAAAAAATAATTTGAGATGTCAATGATTGGTGAACTTTCTTATTTCTTAGGACTGCAGGTCAATCAAAATGAAAAAGGCATTTTTATTTCTCTAGTTAAATATGTAAAAGAAATGCTGAAAAAGTTCACAATGGAAGACAGTAAACCGGTCAGCACTCCCATGACAACGAGCTGCAAGTTGAGCAAGGATGATAAATCCCCAGATGTAGATCAAACAATGTACAGGTCTATGATTGGAATCCTGCTGTATTTAATGACCACTAGACCGGATATATTACAAGCGGTATGTATGGTTGCAAGATTTCGAGGCCGGTCCCAAAGAAACTCATGTAACAATTGTAAAGAGGATTTTCGAGATATCTCAAGGGCACTATGGATTATGGGTTGTGGTACCCAAAAGGTAAAGATTTCACTTTGATTGCATATTCCGATGCAGATTGGGCAGGATGTATTGATGACCGAAAGAGCACAAGTGGAGGAGCATTTTATCTTGGTGACGAGTGGTAGCATGGCACAACAAGAAACAAGAATCGGTATCTCTATCCACTGCAGAGGCAGAATACATTGCAGCAACAACATGCTGTACTCAGATATTATGGATGAGACAAACGTTGAAAGATCTTGGTATTCATTTCAATGAACCAATTTTAATTAAATGTGATAACACAAGTGCTATCAACATATCCAAGAATCCAGTAATGCATTCAAGAACCAAACATATTGCAATCCGATATCATTTCTTGAAGGATAAAGTTGCAGAAGGAGAGGTTAAATTGGATTTTGTTCCAACTACAGAGTAAGTAGCTGATATATTCACAAAACATTTTCCAAAGGAAGTATTTGAATATCTTCGAAAGAAGTTGGGAGTAGTCACACCACCCAAGCACTGACTAGCTATGGGAAACACATTCTCAGGGGGAGCATTCAAACTTTTTAAGTCTGAGAATGTTGTGCATAGACTCAGGGGGAGTCTACGGCGAGCCCTTTGGTATTATTGGCAAAGGGGGAGAAGAAATTAAGCAAGGTTGCGAGTGTGTTGCCAACAATTCCAAAGGGGGAGATTTTTGAGCAAGGTGCAGCAAAAGAATTGCAAAAGTATTGTCATTGTTGTCAACACAATCGGATTGATGCGATTGATGCGATTCGGAGGTCGATCGGATCAAGTGCAGAAAGTTTCAAGGAAAAAAAAAGTGACCCAGATTCAGAAACTGGCAAAAAGAGACAAGGAAGAAAACTGTCGTGATATCGCGACATGTTTTCTGTCACAATTTCGCAACATGGTCAAGGAGAGAGAAGGCACAGCCGAAAATGTCGCGATTTCGCGACATGTCGAGTTTTCGTTGAGGAGAGAGAAAATGTGTCGCGATTTTGCGATAAAAAGTAGGAGAGAGAAAATGCACGCCAAATTGTCGTGATTTCGTGACATGGCCGAGGAGAGAGAAGATACAAGCAAAACTGTCACGATTTTGCGACATGCTGGCAGAGAAGGAAAAAAAGGTGTAGCGATATCGCTACATGTTGAAATGAATGGAAACAAAGGTGTAGCGATATCGCTGCATGATGAAAATACATGGAACTAAGGTGTAGCGATTTTGCTACGTGTTGAAACTAAGAGAAACTAAGGTGTAGCGATTTCTCTACGTGTTGAAACAAAGAGAAACTAAGGTGTAGCGATTTCGCTATGGGTTGAAACAAAGAGAAACTAAGGTGTAGCGATTTCGCTACTAGTCAAAAGTGTAGAACTGAAAGATGCAGCAATGATATTACAAGTCAAAATTTCATGAAAAGAGGCAAGGTAAAAGCACAAGGCACAAAGTTGTAGCGATTTCGCTACTGCATGGAGCAAAGAGCGTACGGAAGCCAGAAGCGTTGCGATTTTGCGACGAAGATAACGATGACGTCAGTAATGGCCGAAAGTGTCACGATTTTGTGACAAGTTTCAAAGAAAGCTGCTAGAAGCTAGAAACGTCACGATTTTGTGACAGCATTGAGGGTGACGTCAGCATAAGTAAAAAATGTCGCGATATCGCGACAGGTAACAGTTTGGCAGGTAAAACCCGCAGGAACATGCAAGGTGACACGTGTCAAAAAATCCGACAGGAAAATCATGCAACCGGTTACATAAGAAGTAACGAAGTCGACGACAGGTAAATATTGACGGTGTTGGACATGCAATGAAACGACCAAACATGCATAATTGAAACGCATTCGAAAAGCTGAATATGAAGGATAATAAAAGCATTCGAAAGGTCGTATTTGCAGGCATTCTAACAGACGTATTTGAAGCATACAGAAAAGTCGAACATGAAGAATCGAAAAGCTTTCGAAGAATTGGATATGGAGAAAAGAAAAGGCACTCGAACAGTCGTATGTTAATGCATTCAAACAGTCACATTATGGATAGGAATAATGAATTCGAACAGTTGGAGAAGGTCATTCGATTGCATGCCAGATTGAAAGGTATATAAAAGAATAATCGTACAGAGAAGATGTTGCTGCTGTTAGAGAGAAATTGTTGTAAAAGGAGGGTTAGATAAGAATCAAGAGAAAAATAAGCAGATCCATGAGAGTGTGTAGAGTTGGGTTAATTGTAGACCAGTCAGGGTCGTGCTTGAAGTGAAGACATTTTATGTCATCCTAAATTGATCAGAATTGCAGTCCAAGTTGGTGCTTGGTACTTGGGGTTGGTGCTCCATCTGTTACAGCAAAAAAGTACAGGGGTTGGTGCTCCTTCCAATTGGTGCTGGTAAAATATTTGTAAAATTGATTTTGCAAAGACTGTATTTGGATTGGAGTCCAAGCAGTCATTTTTGAGGAGTAGCCAAATTGGTGAACCTCGGTATATTGAGTGTTGTGGTTTGCTCTCTTGTTCAAGTTTTTTGTTCTCTTTATTTCATATTAAATGCTGTAGATATAAAAATTTAATAGCTACACTGATTCACCCCCCCCTCTCAGTGTCATTGTGTAAACATCAGATAATAGTTACCAAAATAACTATGGTAAAGATATAGTAATATGAGTTTAAAATGTTTTAGGAAGGAAATATTATTATGGCCCATTAATGGCCCAAATTTTACCAAACTTCTAATGTCTAAGTAAAAAATGGGGTTTAAATTTGTATAAAGGGATAGGATAATGGGGATCTTAAGACTTAAATAGTTGGTAGTTGTAAATTGATTATCAATCTTAAAAAGGATCTTGAAAAAAATTAGAAATTAAATATGGATGTATATAGATAATACTTCTAAAAAGGAATTGTCTACTACACTGTGAATTGGTAAAACATCATATTATGTTTAATTACCTGAGGAGATATTGATTGTGGATTATTAGGTACTATGAAATAATCTTGCTTTATTTCTTTTGGAAATATGGTTGTGTTGTAATGATTTTTGGATAGGGAAAATTAGTAACAAGGTTACAATTTCTCGATAACTTATGGAGGTTCCTCGTTTCCAAGTTGAAGTTTACATTTTTCATAGACAAGGGCATGTTGCTTTGTGGATAAAGAACATGGAATGAATGGAATAGAAAAGATTTTACTCTTAGGGAAATTTATGGGGTTTCCCTATTGTTGGATGAAATGAATTATTGTTTTCTAAAAAGATATTGTTATCTGCATGATTTGCCTGCATATCTTTGATACAATAGTGCAAGTGCATTATGATAAGTAGGCATTTATCATGTGGTGGATTTTCCTGATCCTGAGTAGCCAATATTCTAGTACTTGAAACTTGAGACAAACGAACCAGATGCTCCTGATGAACCTGAAAGTGAGTTGAAGTGTTGTTGTTGTTGTAATTTTACCTCAAGTATACTGTAATTACTTTGTAACAGTAAGGATTGATTATGAGTAGAATATTTTTTTTAGTTAATAAGTGCTAAGCAATTTTTGTAATGATTTCATTGTGGCTTTGTAAATACTTAAAGGATTTCATTGTACAATGTGCCAATTGTTGATGTTTATAATAGAGTTAAATATAAATGTAATGCTACAATTCATTCTCTATGTTGTATTTGAAATGTTACGTTTATGACTTTGAAAGGATGAATGTGCAAGTTAATGACAAGGAAATATGGAAACTAATAATGAAATAAACATGGATAAGTGAATCTAGCAACATGAAGTAAACCTTGAGTTAAAATGGTAGGTGCTAGCACTAAGCACACCTATGTGAATTCATGGTTGATTCCCTTAACAAACCATTGTTGATATGGTTAGATATGTTAAGCATTGCACCTTAAATTTAATTACATTGTCCAATGTGTAGTGTAGTTAACAAGGCACACGCTCACTAATTAGGTTGTGTAATACCTAAAGCTATAACAAAGAGTTTAACATGGGTTGAACTTGTTGGGAAAAGAGCGTTTCGGTTGAAATATATTGGTAAACTCCCATGATCATTATGGGGGATTTTGCCACTCCCATACACTAGGATGGACTCTAATCAAGTCGATTTTGGTGTGGTTCTTGACAGAAACACTCAATGGTTACTCAACTATAGTAGTTGCTAGCATGATTCTCTCAATGAAATAAAAAAAATGGTTGGTTTTGTAATGGGTAAATTTTGGTTATTACATTTGGTATCAGAGCTAGGTTGAGATAGGCATAAAATTTTGAACTAGATAAATCTAAAACAAGCACAACAAGTAAGGTGTGAATGGAGGTACGAATGTGGAAAATTGTGTAAGTCTTGCCCCCCATGTGAACCCCTAGTGAATCATATTGGAAGAGCTAGATGAACCCTCCATTAATTTGGGTTTTAAGTGGTGTACTTGATGCTCTTTTGGGGATCGTACTTGCCAATTGATGCTCCAAGCCAAAACTCCACCTTATTCTATTTTTGTGCATCTCCAACTCGAGTTATCTTCAAACAATAAATATATGGTGGGTAGAACTATTAACAAAACATAGTTAAAACCCTAGAGAATAACAAAGGTTTCATAGCTAGGTATATGAAAGTGCATATTAAAATAATTCTGGTATAAGACTATGAACTAACACATTCCTTAAACTACCAAGAAATATGCCACCTAAGCTTGGGAGTGGATCGAAGATGCCTCCTCGAAGACCTTGACTAAACCATATGGAAAAATATTGTAGAAGGGCATATCGGTGAAAGCTCTAGGAACCTTGATGGAATTGAGAACCTTGCCAACATGGTGCAAGATATGCAAGGTGAAATGACCAACTACCATGAGTAGATGAACCACCAAAACAACCTATTGGAAGCCATTAGGAATGAAATTAGGAGAAACGATAGAGCCCTTAAAGCTCCAGTTGAGGTAGCTATGGAAGAACCAGTTGACCCCAACTAGGAAGCTAAGATCCGAATTAATGTTGAGTTGGAAAAGGATTTGAAACATGTCAGGGTAAGAAAGTTCTTGGGAAAAGAAAGTGGAGAGTCAGTTGAGTCATGGTTGAATGAGTTGGCTATTTATTTCTCCATGAGAAATTACTCGTCCACTACAAAAATAGTCTTTGTTACTAGGATGTTGGCTGAAGCTGGACTGGAATGGTGGGAAACCTATTGTAAAGACAAAAAAATTAACATCATACACTATGAGTGGGAAATTTTTGAGAAAGCTTTTAATAAAATATACCTCATAGAACAATATTATGCCAAGAATTTATATGAATTCACTCAACTTAAACAAAGGGAACAATCAGTGGATGCCTATTATAGACATTTCACTAGACTCCTTAAGTACATTCCAACTTATGAGAAGGATGATAAGATGAAGGTGCATCAGTTCTTAGCTTGGTTAGACCACCAACTCAGGATTTTGATTAACATGTTTAAACCTACTAATCTGGAAGTAGCATATGATATAGCCTATTAGGTAGAATATAATCATGGAAAAGGTAGCAATCCCACTCCAAAACCTAAGAAGAGTCAACCCAACCCACATAAAATAAAATGGAGCAATGAGCCAACTTCTAAGAATAGAGAAGGGTATAAAACTGGTAAAGTCAATGTTGGTACAACAAAAAGGTTCAAAAAGAAATTCCACCAAAATTCTACCAATGCTGAGAAAGTTAAACCTATAAACTAGGTAGAACCTACTCCTATAGAGAATAAAGATAAGTCAGTACAAGGCTCAACTCAAAGTTCCAATATTGGATGTTATGAATGTGGAGGCCCTCATTATGCTAGGAATTGTCCTCGTCGAACTGGAACTAACCCAAGAAGTACAGAGAAAGGACATAGAATCTATGTGGCTACAGGAAACTAGAACCTTGATGGTCAGGAAACCCCTATGCTCTTACAGGGTAAGATATTTGGAAAAAGTGTTAGAGTTTTGATAGATAGTGGTGCTACAGATAGTTTCATTTCTAGTAGCTTAGTCAGGGACATGCCAGAGAATCCTAGATCTTTGACAGATGGGTGGAAAGTCGAGTACGGTTCTGGATAGACCTACTCAATAAACCAGTACTACCCCATGATAGAAATATCCCTACCCACAAACTCTATCACTTGGCAATTCTATGTTGCTCCGCTACATGCCTTTGATATAGTTTTAGGCATTGATTGGTTGAAGGACCGCAAAGCCGTGATCAATTTCTCTGAAATATGGGTCAAGTTTACTGACACTAATGGACAAAGAACTAAGTTGCACAGTGAACAACAAGAGTTTAGACCTTTGTTAATCTCTACTATGCAACTTAAGAAAGTGATTAGGAAAGGTGAAATGATGTACATAGTCAAAATTAAGGAGAAAATAGAGGAAAAAAAGGGTGGAAATGTTGGAAAAATTTCCTATTCTAAAGGAATTTGAGGATGTTTTTACATATGATCTGCCAGGATTACCATCGAAGAGAGAATTTGACTTCACAATTGACTTATTTCCAGGAAAAAAACCGATACATAGGGCACCATACAAAATGAATCCAATTGAGATGCAAGAATTAAAGGTGCAATTGCAGGAATTGTCGGATAAGGGATTAATCAAACCTAGTGTGTCACCTTGGGGTGCACCGGTTTTATTTGTTAAGAAGAAGGATGGATATTTAAGGTTATGCATTGATTACAGAATGCTAAATAAAGCAACAGTGAAAAATAGATATCCCTTACCACGTATAGAGGATTTGTTTGATCAGCTTAAGGGTGTGACTATCTTCTCTAAAATAGACTTGAAATCCGGCTATCATCAGCTAAGGATTAAAGAAGAAGATACACATAAGACAGCCTTCAAGACTCGCTATGGTCACTATGAGTTTACAGTTTTACCATTTGGTTTGACAAATGCACCCACTGCCTTTATGAACTTAATGAACAGTGTATTCAAAAGACAATTGGATAAGTTTGTTCTAGTATTTTTAGATGATATACTGGTTTATTCTCGTAATAGAGAAGAACATGAAAAGCACTTAAGGATTGTACTAAGAATATTAAGAGAAAACCAGCTATATGGGAATTTTTCCAAATACGAATTCTATGTTTCTCAAGTACACTATTTGGGGCATGTTATCTCAGCAGATGGTATTGCGGTCGATCCTAAGAAAATTGAGGTGATAATGGATTGGCCACCTCCTACCAATGTGATAGAAGTCCAAAGTTTTATGGGACTATCTGGATATTACCGAAGGTTTGTGAAAGACTATGCTAAAATCGCTTGCCCTATTACCAACCTTCAAAGGAAAGGAAAGACATTTGAATGGATAGATAAGTGTGAGTCAACTTTTCAAGCACTAAAGAAGGTACTGACCACCGCTCCTATCTTAAAAATTCTAGATCCTTTAGGTGACTTCTCTATCTGTACAGACGCATATTTGGAGGGTTTGGGTGGTGTTTTATCACAAGATAAGTCTATGGTAGCTTACAAATCTAGGAAGTTGAAGAAACATGAAGGTAACTATGCCACCCATGACTTAGAATTGGTGGCAGTTGTGCATGCATTGAAAATTTGGCATCACTACCTAATAGGAAGACCTTTTGAACTTAGAACTGATCATCAAAGTCTGAAATACATTTTCACTCAACCGCTACTTAATGCTCGACAAAGAAGATGGATTGAATTCTTAGCGGAGTATGACTTTGGGATAGAGTACATCAAGGGCAAAGAAAACAAGGTAGTTGATGCACTAAGTAGAAGAAGACATATTACCGCCTTGACTAGAAGTCATGTTGACCTTATGGATCAGGTTAGGAAAGCTCAATCATAGGACCCATACTGCTTGAAAGTGCAAGAGAAAATAATCAGGGATCCAAAAGTGGCTCAAAACTTTGGGTTCAAATATGGGTTTTTGTGTTTTAAGGAGTGGGTTGTGGTTCCAGAAGTAGGTAACCTACGTAGACTCATTATGAGAGAAGCTCACATATCTCCCTATTCTGCTCATCCAGGAGGATCTAAGATGAGGGAAAACATGAAGAAGACATTCTACTAGCCAGGGATGAAAGGTGATATTACTAACTTTGTGGTGAAATGTCTTGAATGTCAAAAGGTGAAAGTAGAACACAAGCACCCAACGGGTCTGTTATACCCTCATGATGTACCAACAACAAAGTGGCAAGTAATATCAATGGATTTTATTGTAGGGTTACCTAAAACTTGGTATCAACATAATGCCATCTTGGTGGTAGTGGATAAACTAACTAAAGTTGCTCATTTCATTCCTAGTAGTACTATGAATGATGCCTTTACTGTGGCTAATAGGTTTGCTAAGGAAATATTCAGGTTACACGGGTTTCCTGAAATGATTATTTTTGATAGGGATTCAAAGTTCACATCAGATTTTTGGTAGGCTCTCCATCGAGAAATTGGGACTTCCTTGAATATTAGTTCAGCATATCATCCTAAGATAGATGGTCAGACTAAAAGGGTTAATCAGGTATTAGAGGACATGCTTCACATGTACTGCATGGACCAAAAATATCGTTGGGAATATTTCTTGCATCTAGTTGAGTTTGCATATAATAATGGGTACCATGCCTCTCTAAAAATGGCTCCTTTTGAGGCATTGTATGGCCGAAGGTGCAGAACCCCATTGTCTTGGGATAATCCTAAATATCGGGTCACTCTTGGAACCAAAACTTTGAAAGAGATGGAAGAGCAGTTGAAAGTAATTCAACAAAGGCTTAAGGAAGCTTCAGATCACCAGAAGAAATATGCAGACTTGAGGAGGACACCTCTAGAGTTTTTGGTAGGATACAAGGTGTTCTTAAGGGTCAAACCTATGAAGAGCACAATAAAATCCACCAAATTGGATCCTAGATATGTGGGACCCTTCACCATAATGGCAAATATCAGTCTTGTTGCATACCATCTCGACTTGCCACCTAACCTAGCAAAGATTCATGATTCTTTTCACGTGTCTTTTCTTAGGAAATATTTACATGATCCATCTCACATTTTGGATGTTTCTAAGTTGCAGATGGTGGACCCAACATACATCGAGGTCAAGCCCATGAAGATCCTAGAATTTTGCACTAAGCAGATGTGGAAGCGGAACCTGGAGCAATGCAAGGTCCAATGGGATCTATATTCAGAGAAAAATGCCACCTGGGAAAAGGTGGAAGATATGAAGAAACATTTTCCATATTTGTTTAATGACACTGACTGATGATTAGATGCAGAAAACAATATATTTTGATGATAGGATTGGTACTTACATATAGTACGATGATGGATGTTAGTATGTTATGGATTGGTGATGTTTATTTTTGATGATATTTGGAATATGGATTTATCAAACTATAAATGGCACTTTATAATTCAGTATGCAGTATAGATACTTTATTTCTTAGAATATGGTACTGCTGAAATTTATTTGCTGCATTTCAGGACTAGAAGATTCTCATCAGGTGGAAGAGGTTGTTCTTCTCAGTTGGAAGGAGTTTCTCAACCACCAGGAATGAGAATTGGCAAAAGGGAAAGGATGACAAAGACAATCCAGAGGGTAAAAAAAAGTGGTTGGCAGGAAAAATTTACCCTCACCTTTCATCGCTACACTATTGGACTATGATGTCCTAGACTAGTCTCCTAGAAGGTTGGTGATAGTTGACTATCTTAAAAATGCCAGCCTTGGGAAAAACAATAGTGTAGAGATGAAGCATTGCATGAGTAGTTTTCATCATATAGGTTGCATATAGAAATGTTTGACTTGTTTGATTGCTCTTTGTATGAATTTTAAGTTTTATTTTATACTAACTCCAGAATGAAACATAGAGGATTGTGTTTAGTCTATGGGGGGAGTATGTAACATCCCAATTTGACCCCCTATTTTATGATTGTTTGCTAAATATAGTGATGAACTAAAATATTTAGCTAGGAGTTAGTTAATGATTTTAAGAATAATTAAATGTAGCAAATGGGCAATTTAAAGATAAGATGTTTTGTTGTTTTAATTAGTGGTTAATTTGTCTTATTAAATTTGGATTAGCAAGTTAAACCTAGGATTTAAGTGAGTCCAACTTGGTGGGTGGACTGTATTTAATGAATATTTAATTAGATGGTAATTTATCCCAAGTTTTGTGTTAATGAAAACATGTTTTAGTTGGGTTTAAACCAAAGTAATGAGGTTAGTTTCTAGAAAGGATAGGTGTGAAGTTTTGATTGGACCACCTTGGGTGCAATGGTCAAAGTAGCACCGAGTTCAAAGAAAACATTAATGAGAGGTTTATCCCACCCAATTTTATAATAAAAAAATAGATCATGGGGTAGGGGTCAGAAAGGTTATAAATAGAGCTCTCCGGGGTATTCGAAAGGATAATGAAATCAATGAAAGCAAGTTAGGGAATATGCTCTCCGAGAACTTCGGATCAAAAACCAAACACTTGCATTTTCTATTGATTCGACACTAAGAATTTGACATCTCCTAGGGAGTATGCTCTCCGACTCTGTCGAAATAGAAACTAGATGGAGTTTTGAATCTCTCACTTAATCCTCCTCTCATTTATCTTGTGGTCTGAAACAAGGGAATCTCATGGAAACAAGCTCAAAGTTTTTAACTAAGGCTTAGATTTAGAATATTTTCTTGCAACGAGTCAGGTTAGAGCCTTTCTGGTTGATGATCTATTGTTGTGTTGAGTTAAATGAGTCAAGGGTTGAAAAATGTTTATGAAATTATGATGTTTAAAGGTTTATGTTGAATTTGAAAATTATTGATTTGTGAGATGTTGTCATAGTATGTACTAAAGGAAACAAAAATGGCAAAGGTAAGGTTATTTTGTTATGCATGTTGTTTGAGTATAAATGATTTCCTTCTTTGAGAAGAAAATGTATGTTGTTCATGTCTAGTTATAATAGCTTTGTGAGTCTCTAATGAAATAATACTTATGTAAATGCTAAAGTAATGGTGGTTGTAGGGTTTGGGTAAAGCAGAAGAGTTGTGTTTGATTGTTTTAAAAAAAAAATGATTAAATTTCCTTGTGAAACCCTATTACGATTTTGCCATAGAAGAGGTTGTCTTTGCTTGATCTACGTAGGGTCTCCATGGTCATGCCCCTGAAGCCACGATAATATGCATGATCAACATGAATAATGGTAATGTAGATGGTGCACTCAAGAATTCATGGAGCTGCCTTTAGGGTTGTGTAAACTGGTTGTTAAAATGTCAAACTCTACCCTATATTTGATAGTAGACATCTTCAAGAACTTAGGAGACAACACAAGCTAGGTTTCATTATGAGTCTCTATGAGATGTATTGTCTTTGGTTTCCACTCGGGTTTGTTGGTTAAATAAAATAATGTATACTCCTTAGAGAAATGGTTGTCGTAGGTTCTGTTACCTCCATTACTCATTGTGGCTTTATGTTCAAATGATGCCCTCCGTTGAAACCTTGTGTCATGTCTTGTTATTATGCTAGAGGTTATAGTTAAAGAAAAATAATAATAATAGTGGACTATGTGGTTTAATGGTTATAATGAGGGTTTTGAAATATTATGTATTTTGGGAACAAGTTTATGTATTTAAGTATTGTTGATTCTTGAGACTAAACTATGGGTTGGAAAAGTGTTAGGGGAAATGTTAAATTATACATTACCCTAGGTCTTTAGGAACTCAGCTAAAGTTTAGAAAATAGTAAGAAGAGATAAAAATAATACTTGTGTGTGTGTTTAAAAGAAAAGTCTCTAAAAGCTAAAGATGACAATAGTTACCTAAAGAACTATGGTAAAGATATAGTAATATGAATTTAAAAGGTATTAGGAAGGAAATATTATTATGGCCCATTGATGGCCCCAAGTTTACCAAACTTGTTATGTCTAAGTGAAGTAAACAAGGGGGTTTAAATTTGTATAAAGGGCTAGGATAATGGGGATCTTGAGACTTAAATAGTTGGTAGTTGTAAATTGATTATCAAGCTTAAAAAGGATCCTAAAAAAAATTAGAAGATTAAATATGGATGTATATAGATAATGCTTCTAAAAAGGAATTGTCTACTACATTGTGACTTTGGTAAAACATCATATTATGTTTAATTACCTGAGGAGATGTTGCTTGTGGATTATTAGGTACTATGAAATAATCTTGCTTGATTTCTTTTGGCAATATGGTTGTGTTGTAATGATTTTTGGATGGGGGAAATTGGTAACAGGGTTACAATTTCTTGGGAACTTATGGAGGTTCCTCGTTGCCAAGTTGATGTTTACATTTTGCATAGACAAGGGCATGTTGCTTTGTGGATAAAGAACATGGAATGAATGGAATAGGAAAGATTCATTCTTAGGGAAATTTATGGGGTTTCCCTACTCTTGGATGAAATGAATGATTGTTTTCTGAAATGATATTGTTATCTGCATGATTTGCCTACATATCTTTGATACAATAGTGCAAGTGCATTATGATAATTAGGCATATATCATGTGGTGGATTGTCTTGATCTCGAGTAGCCAATATTCTAGTACTGGCAACTTGAGACAAACGAACCAGATGCTCCTACTGAACCTGAAAGTGAGTTGAAGTGTTGTTGTTGCTGTAATTTTACCTCAAGTATACTGTAATTACTTTGTAACAACAAGGATTGATTATGAGTAGAATATTTTGTTTAGTTAATAGGTGTTGGGAAAATGTTGTAATGAGTTCATTGTGGCTTTGTAAATATTGAAAGGATTTCATTGTACAATGTGCCAATTGTTGATGTGTATAATAGAGTTAAATTGAAATGTAATGCTACAATTCATTCTCTATGTTGTATTTGAAATGTTACATTTATGACTTTGAAAGGATGAATGTGCAAGTTAATGACAAGGAAATATGGAAACTAATAATGAAATAAACATGGATAAGTGAATCTAGCAACATGAAGTAAACCTTGAGTTAAAATGGTAGGTGCTAGCACACCTATGTGAATCCATGGTTGATTCCCTTAACAAACCATTGTTGATATGGTTAGAGATGTTAAGCATTGCACCTTAAAGTTAATTACATTATCCAATGTGTAGTGTAGTTAACAAGGCACACGCTCACTGATTAGGTTGTGTAATACCTAAAGCTATAACAAAGAGTTTAACATGGGTTGAACTTGTTGGGAAAAGAGCATTTCGGTTGAAATAGATTGGTAAACTCTCATGATCATTATGGGGGATTTGGCCACTCCCATACACTAGGATAGACTCTGATCAAGTCGATTCTGGTGTGGTGCTTGCCTGAAACACTCAATGGTTACTCAACTATAGTAGTTGCTAGCATGATTCTCTCAATGAAATAAAAAAAATGGTTGGTTTTGTAATGGGTAAATTTTGGTTATTACATTTGTAGTCTCTCCTCCTCCCTCTGTAGTCATGTAATCTCAATATCCCACTCTACCATAATCTATAGGAGCTAATCCCACTCCTTAGATAGACTATCTTGCTCAACCTAGATCATAACCCACTCCTCCTTGCTCCATATTGGAGGTTTCTCTAAAATCTCTCCCATATCACCCCCACCATAACCTCCACCCTCAGCATCACATCCAATATTAGGAGGTTGATCTACCTCAGTCCTTAAATGCCTCCCCCTATTGCTGGTTTAACAATATTTATATCATTGAGGAGTCTCCTTCATCTCGATCATAGTCTCCCCATCATCACCACTAACCTCATCCACCACTTAATTCAGTGCCCATGAAGGCTAAGAAATAAACTAGACATCATAGTTAGTTATAATCCCAATATCCTCCATGTTTTGGATATCCATATCAGCATCATCCTTCGACTCCACCCACCAAGTATCAACATAGTGCAAGACCATCTCATTGATATGGTTCTTATAGATCATTAGGGTATCATAACCCCCTATCGTATCCTAAACTATCATAGAGCATGCGAGAATTAGATAAAATCTATCTCATTGCTATGGTTCCCAATAATCAATCTAGCCCATATTGTCTACCATAGTTGTTCCCCATCCATTACCCATCTAGCCCTTTGCCATGGCTTCCAATACACCTCAAGTGTTAATTTTTCCCATAAGTCTCTATACTCTTGATCTCTATGACTGGGATGGCTAGGTCATGTTTATTTGGTTTATCACCACCTAAGTGCATAGGTATGTGCCATATCTCACTTGCAAGGTAAACCTATAGGATGAGCTATATTGAAGTTTTCCCAACCCTAGATCTGAAGAAGCAAATTGTACCCCAATCCCTTTCATCCCTACCTCTTCATCTTGTAAAACTCCATGTACACCTAAGCTAGTAAGGTAGGAGCCCAAGCATACACCCAAATCTCATCAATCATATTGTAAACCAACCTAATCAAATTCCAAGTAAACTTACATTTGATGTTGTTTGGAAACAATATATTAGCTAGAATGAACATGACATAGATTGGTAGCACCTCCAAATCCTTATTTGGCTACATATACAAATATTATATGTCACCACTATTAATATCCACACCCTTCCAATCATCACCATAAATATTATTGAGTTCATATCCCTTATCCCATCCAAAATGGATACGTATTCCCTCTATAGGTACATGGAAGATGTAGTAGATATCCTTGAGTGTCACCGGAGTGTCACCGTCATCTCCCTTATAAGGAGCTGGAATGTCCCCCTATCTAGATCCCACATATCTTCTAATATGAAGAGTTACCTCTTATCTACCCTCACCACCTCAACTCATGCACACCCATATAGTCCCACCTTTCCCAACTACTCCCAGTCGGCTCCTTCAGTGCCTTCTTCACCCCAGGTAGGATAAGTAAAAATTGATTTCGAGGCTCCAAAATATTCAACTATAGAAAAATAAAAAATAAATACACATCAATATATCATACATGTATAAAAATAACATTTTCAAATTCCATCCATTTTTATTAAAAAACTCTTTCACATCTCATCCATTTAAAAAAATTCACCCTCCCCCTTTTTGTTGCAAAAAAAATTAAAATACGAAACTTCAAAAATTAAAACAAAAATTAGAAAAACAATTTCAAAAATAGATGATAAGGCTAGAAGAAATTACCTTCATCACCCACCTTGTCAGCTCCCTCCATCACCATTGCCAAGCTCCTTCACTCTTCTCCTCTCAAACACCGACTTCAAAGCTCTCAAACATAAGAATGAAGTGAAAATGACCCCTATAGCCCTTTTATATCTTAAATTACACTCATAGATGCACCCTTGCATTTAAAAAGCATGTTTATATGTGGCCTTACATTCAAAGGACACATGCAAATGTACCTTTGCATTTGCAAATGACTAAACACACCTCTGCATTTGGGAAGACATAGACGTAGACCTGTTTTTGTTCTCAAAATGTTGTAGAAGGATTCAAAAGATCACAAAATATTACAAAACCCCTTAAAATCATCAAATTGGCTCATTTAAGTATTAATCACATTATTCTATCTCATTTTATGGTAAGGTGCTTGATTTTTGAATGCGACCAAAAGTCACAAAATGCTTTAAAATACTTCAAAACATCCCAAAACAATACAAAATTTCACAAAACCATCAAATCATCTCATAAATGCATCCAAAACATCATCCTAAATCATCATGCTTGAAATCAAATTAGTTTGGTCCCTTAATTTTGGAATGTGCCTACATTCAATAAAAATTTCTCAAGGTAATCATAAAACCCTCTCTACAGGGTCGTAGAAAACAAAAATCTCTCTCAAGTTACAAATTGGTATGCACCATGCCATAAAATGGGTCTGACATACGATGAATTATTCCAACATCACACGCATACCAATGTTGTTTGGTCCATCTACCACCCCTAAATCACACATCAATTAACTAAAAGCAAACTTTCAACAAAGTAGCCCATTCCAAACTTGGGGTAACCAATTTGATATTTATTTTTAATATTTTCATCCATCACATCCACCCCTTTCCATCATCCACATTCAGTCAATTGACACATGGGTTTCATTGTTAACCCATTCACTAATTTATGGGGTAATAGAAAATCAAATTTTCCAAAATTACTCTTCTTTTGCATTGAGAAAAGAGTCCATTTCTCCATCCAATAAAACTAGGTGTCTCTTATTTTTGCATCGTATTGTGTTCTACACAATGTGATATAAAAAGAGGTATTTGTAGACACCAAATCCTAGCTATTATATATATATATATATATATATATATATATATATATATATAATAATATTTCTAGATCCTAACCACTAGCCAAACCCTAACCCTAACCTTCCAAAAGGTTATAAAACCTGATTCACTTTTAAGAAGGAAATGAGATAAAAAATTGTAATGACACTTTGTCAAATTGTAAAAGTAACCCTAACCAAATTTTGGAGGTTGAGATATCGAGGCCCCATTTAAATTCCCATCAATTTTTTAACTTAGAACCAGATACGACAGGGCATCTACACAGTCTTAGATGTAGCTCTACATCTATAGAGATGCAGGATTGTGTTTAGCTAGTCCCTAGATGTGGCTCCATGTATTCTCAATGATATTTTCAGCCTTGAAAGACACATATGAAGTCAAGTGACAACAAAGCAGCTTTGATTTCATTGTTTATGTTTCTTGCATTTCATTTTACAATTTGCAAATATTAGGGTTTTGGTTTTGATAGTTTTCTTTCATTCTTATCAATATGTGATACTGACTTTGTGTGTTTGCAAATTCATGCATGCAGTTTACATGTCATTGGTTATTGTTGAGGCAGGAGTGGCCCACACAGGATACACATGCCCACTCAACTAATGTTTGTAGCAGGATATTTGAGACACCCATTTCTACTTTGAACTGCTCAAGAGGATTTCCACCATTCTTTGGGCCTATTGTAATCTGAAGCAAACATTATTTGGTAAACCTTGCAAATACAAGGTAAATAATGTAAAGAGAGGATATCAAGACTCCCAAATTTTAAAAGGAAGTTTATATTTTTCATTGCAAACACTTATTTCAACATTTTATTGTTTGGGTGCATTTATTTTGTTTACAGTTTTATTTACATATTTTTACATGAAAGGATGATTTGGTTTGGAATATATCAAAATATGGTGGATACTTGGTCAATTTGGGATATGAGAATTTAGAGCAATCAAATTTATTACTCTTAAATATTTCCCTTCGAATAATGTTTGATCACTAGAGGCTATCCCTAAGGATTAAATATTCTTTTGCTTAGTAGTTCAAAGTAAGATTCTTATGTAAGAGAGTCTACAAAGAAGTGAATGTTATAGACCTTTTATATGGGCCTTGTGTGAGAAGGATTTAGAAACAACAAACCATATACTTCTTCACTATCCCTTTACTCAAACCATTTGGGTTACTTTTTAAGAAATATGAGAATGTATTGGGTAGCTCCATCAATATTGAAAGAGTTGATGAAATTCTAGATTAATTATTTCAAAGCTATAACATTATGTATCCTATGGAGGAGTGTTCCTACCATTATTTCTTGGAATTTATGGCTTGAAAGGAATTATAGAAGTTTTAAAAGTAAATCTTTAAATCATGCTCAAGTACCATATTATTGCCTCTCTTTCAAAATGTTTGTAGATATGGTGCTCATCATGGGAAGTCTTGAGTGCAATAAAGAGGTTTTAACCATTTGGTTACAATATTTGAATAAACATGGAAGAGTCACATATGACAATGGCATTAAAACAAAGGATATAATTCAATCTATGGTAAAATGAAGAAATATCAAGAAATTGGGTTTTATCAAAATTAATTTTAACAGTTCTTCCAAAGGAATTTCATATTAAACCAATGAAGGTGGTAATTTTTTAAAATAATGAAGGTATAATTCTCCTTACTTAGAATTATATAGAATTTCAAGTAAGAATTATGCAGAGGCTAAGAACACTTCTTATAGGGATTACAATTGCAATAAAAGATGATGGAAATATATTTTGATTGAGGGGAATTCATAAATTATAATTAATGATATCAACAAAAATGGATGTGAATATTGGATAACAAAATATTATTATTATTTATTTTCAGAATATACTATTGGAGGTAGTCTATTGGAAATGTGAGCATATCTATCAAGAAGGAAACCAAGTAGCAAAAAATTTAGCCATTGAGTACTATTATAAATATTAGATTAGAAAGTGTGTGTCTAAAGTATGTATCAAGTTGTAAAGAGTATTATATGGAATGTAATAAAGTGTGAAAGGTGTCAAGAGTGCAAGAGTGAGGTGTGAAAGTGTGAGTTGTAAGTGTGCAAGGTATCAAGTATGGAAGTGAAGAGTCATAAGTATTAGGTGTCAAGTATGAAAGTGAAGAGGCTAATGAGATGTGTTAAGATGTGAAGTAGGAGGTTATGTAATCATGAGAATATTTGTCATAATGTGAGGCATGTGAAAGGGTCTCCTATGATATTTAGGAGAGAAATAATTAAAGAGTCATTTGTAAAGTTATACATTGGATACAAAGCTCCATGCTATGTAATTTTTTTAATGTAATTTTATTTTTTGTGTGCAATATTGTAAGCATTATTTTATGTGATTATTTAATCCTAGAGAAATTTACCTATGATATAATCAGATATATTTTCCAACACATATAGTTTATTTTAAAAAAGTAGGGCTAATCCCATAAATAAGAATAAAAGATGCTGAAGAAAATGTTATAGGATATTAGGGTATGAATAAGGCCCTTAAATAAAGAAATATTAGAGAATTAATAGGTTGATATAATTCTAGGTTTGTTTTAATACAAGAAATACAAATAGGTAGTGAGGTATATAAGAATACGTTCAAATATAAAATAGCATTAGCTAAATTGGTTTGATTATTCAACATTTAAGGAGGAGATCTAGGTTCGAATTTTGCCAAGCGATACATGGAAAATATCCAAGCTCTATTGTAATACTACTATGTGGTGATGATGTAATACAAATGGGGTACATTTCAATCCCATAAAACTAATTAAAAAAATAATACATTCAAAGAGATAAGGAAGGTGGAGGTTTTTCTAGAACTTCCTTTATATGATCTTTAGAAGGTAATACAATGATACAAGACAAATAAAAATAGGATGGATAATTGTTAGAAGCAAAAAGTAATTAGGTTGGTATTTTTATAAAAAAGGAGAAAAATATCAAAGTTGGGATTATAAATGTATATGTTCCAATAAAAGTTACTCCTCATAAAAGAGGTTGGAAGGACCTCAATTTATTTATGATAATTTCAATGATAATTTATAACCGTGATCTATGGATTCTTGAGTAGACTTTGACATGGTTCTATATCCTTTAGAAAAATGTGGTACTCCTAGATGATCTTAATCAATGTAGTATTTTGCTTCATGTATGAATTACATGGTCTTTCGAACCCTATATCTTTAAGCTTTTAATATACATGGATAATAGACACATTGGAAAAAATCATATAGCAAAAAAATTGGGTAACTATTCATTGTCTAATACATTATTAAAAATATAGTATTCACTCTTTTTAGTCATTTAATTATGAGTAGGATAAAATAACAAACCCATTCTCTTAATATGCAATTTACTCAATAATGGTCACCCAAAAACATTTTAATTTTAGTCAAAGTGTCTCTAGGGCCTTGATTTCTTCTATATGGTTATGTTATGGTGATATGAAGTAAGGTTTGAAGTATCATGTATGTATAGTTTGTTCAAAAGATAAAACATCTAAAGGTTCAAATTTATATCTACAATAAATTATTTTGGTAACATATTGAAAGCAAAGGAGGAAATTAAATATAATAAAAACTTATAATAGATATTAAGAATCAATGAAATGGACCAAGATATCTATATGTAAGTAAAATAATTACTTTCTAGTTATCATAATGTATTGAAAAAGAAAGAGTCATTTTAGTCCCAAAAGTCTAGGGAGATATGGATTAAGGGGATAAAAATACCAAATTTATAATGTTTTTTTTGAAAAAATTGAAAAACTTGTATTAAAACAAAGAACAGTTACAAATGGGAGTAAACACATCCCTACCAAGAACAAAGAAACAAGATTACAAGCGCAGAGCGCAAAAAGTCAACACTTTCCACCGCAGAGCGCAAAAAGTCAACAAGGCGCGAAAACGCGACATGTCGCGAAATCGTGACATGTCGCGATATCGCGACAATCAAACCAGCCTTGGCCGCGCCCGAGCAACAAGTCACGAAATCGCGACATGTCGAAAATCATGACATGTCGCGATATCGCGATAGCCAGACCCACGGTGCCTGATCACCAAAAGTGTCACGAAATCGCGACGGCTTTTCCCCTTGGCGCCCCATCACCAAAGGTGCCGCGATATCGCGACGAGTTTTCCAAATGGCGCCTGATCTCCAAAAGTGTCACGAAATCGCGACGAGTTTTCTCCTCAGCGCCCAACCTTCAAAAGTGTCACGATATCGCGACGAGTTTTCCACTTGGCGCCCAGTCTTCAAAAGTGTCGCGATATCGCGACGATTTTTCCCCATGACTCCTATTCGCCAAAAGTGTCGCGATATCGCGACGAGTTTTCCCCTCGGCGCCCAATCCTCAAAAGTGTCGCGATATCGCGACGAGTTTTCCACTTGGCGCCCAGTCTTCAAAAGTGTCGCGATATCGCGACGAGTTTTCCCCATGGCGCCTGTTCGCCAAAAGTGTCACGATATCGCGACGAGTTTTCTCCTTGGCGCCCAATCTTCAAAAGTGTCGCGATATCGCGACGAGTTATCCCCTTGGTGCCCATTCTTCAAAAGTGTCGCGATATCGCGACGGTTTTTCCCCTTAGTGCCAATTCTCCAAAACTGTCATGAAATCGTGACAACTTTTCCCCTTGGCGCCCAGTCGCCAAAAGTGTCACGAAATCGTGACGACTTTTCCCCTTGGCGCTCATTCTCCAAAAGTGTCATGAAATCGTGACGTCTTTTCCCCAAGGCGCCAATTCTCCAAAAGTGTCACGAAATCGTGACGATTTTTCCCTTTGGCTCCCATTCTTCAAAAATGTCATGAAATCGCGACGGTTTTTCCCCTTGGCTCCAATTCACCAAAAGTGTCGCGATATCGCGACGATTATCCTCCTTGGCGCCCCTGCTCCAAAAGCGTCATGAAATCGCTTCAGCTTCCAGCCAAAGGCCGCGATGGCGCAACAGGTCATGAAATCATGACAGCTTCCCACCAAAGGCCGTGACAGTGCAACAGGTCATGAAATCATGACAGCATCTCTCCAAGGGCCGCGACAGCGTGACATGTCACGATGTCACGACAGGTTCCCTCCAAAGGCCGTGACGGTGCAACCTGTCGCGATATCACGACAGCTTCCCTCCAAAGGCCGCGATGGCGCAACAGGTCGTGATATCGTGACAAAAACCACCCTTAGCATAAACTTTGCTCATTGTCTCAAGGATCGTTCAAGACCCTGCCTAATCACTGCATCCTCCACAGGCATGTCACTGTGCAGTTGCACCCCTACCTCTTTCTCAGCACCCATCTTTGCAAGGAAATCGGTCGCCTTATTTAAATCTCTACTCACATAGACGGGGATCACATCATCTAATTCCCTCCATAGTTCCTTGATTTGAGAGACCAGAATCCGCAACCTCCATGCTTTCGAAGCAAAGTTCCTCATGCAATCTAGAGCGCCAACCAGAATTTGAGAATCAGACTCGAGAATTATCTTCCTGTGTCCCTGATTAACAGCCCAGATGGAAGCAGATTTAATAGCAAAGGCTTATGCTTCATTGTTTGTGGCTCTTCCCAGACCTTGCATTTCCCAATAGAGCACAGACCCAGCATGATCCCGGCACACTACACCAATTCCAGCACTACCTGGATTGCCTTTTGCAGCTCCATCAGTATTGATTTTGATCCAACCTTCTGGGGGAGGTTTCCAGCTAGCTCTGTCCTGTCTCTCTTGCTCTACAACTCCCTCTTCCAGTGGCCCAGGACCAACCTGATTTTCCTCTTCAGCATAGATGGCAACCGTTTCCGCGACTTTGCTCCAGATGACCTGCCAAATTCCATCTAGCGAGGAGAAGGTTTCTCTAAAAATACGAGCATTTCTCTCCAACCACACCTGCCACCAGATGAAAAGTAAGCCAAGCTCCCAACCAATTCGAAGAGCTTTAGATTTAAATCTACCTCTCTTCCATCTTTCCCAAATATTGGTCCGAGTCAGATCACCATTAGCCTGGAGTTTATAGTGAGAGAACCAACGCTTCCAAATCTGACGCGTGAAAGGGCACTCAAACATCAGATGATCAGCTGTTTCCTCATTCTTGTGGCATAAAACACACTGAGATGGACCGATGATTCCTCTATTTCTGAGATTGTCAAAGGTGAGAATTCCATTGTGCATAAACCGCCGGGGCAAAGAAATTCACTTTCGGCCAGCCCTTGGAATGCCATATCTTCCTCCAATCTTGAACCGAAAATAAATGTGGGGGAGGCTCTGGGAGGATCTTATCGTATCCGTCCTTCACTGTATATACCCCAAGGTTCCCATAGCCCCAAGCTAGTTCATCCTCCTCGTCTCTCCCTGTGAGAAACCTTTCTGTCAAGATTTTGGTCAAGATGGGTGCCAGCTCCGGAGGGATTGTAATTGGCCACTCCTCCAACCGCTTAAACTTCTTGAACTTATACTCCCCCAATTGGCTAGTGTTGAAATAACTCTCAATATGGACCCAGCCCTTGGCTTCTATGGCGGATTTAATTGGTTGCAATTCGGGAAACTCAGCAATGATGGGTGGGTACTGGTCCCATGAATCGGTCCAAAAACGTGCCTTCTCCCCTCTCCCCACTTTCCAAAACAATTGGTCTTTAATAACTTTGAGATCCAAGCTTGAGAGCACTGCCACACTAAGGATCCATTACCATCCAGGAGGAAACGGCCCACTTCATTGGGGTGAACATGACCCAAGTATTTACTGGTTAGGATTCTATTGAATAAGGATGTTGGCTGGGAAATCCACCTCCAGTATAGTTTTCCAGCCAAAGCTTTGTTGTTAAGCTTGGAGCTTCTCAGTCCCAGCCCTCCTTTTTCCTTGGGCTGGGTAACTTTATCCCAACCAACCAAGGCCCATTTCTTCTCCCCTTTTGCTCCTTCCCATAAAAATCTTCTAGCCATTTTGTCCAGCTCTTTCCAAATAGAATGTGGGGCAGCCAGGATAGAGAATTTATAGATTGGCATGGCCTGAATAACTGACTGTAAGAAAGTTAATCGGCCCCCATAGCTTAACCATTTATGAGACCAATGGTTCATTCTATCTTTGATGCCATCCAAAAGATCCTTCCAGATATCTATTTTTAATTTTTTGAAATGCAAAGGAACCCCCAAGTAAACTATTGGAAGAGAGGTCCTAGTGAATCCCAAGATCTCTATAACTCTGTCCTGTAGCCTTTGGTCAAGATTGAAGAAGACCACTTTGGATTTTTTATCATTGATGACTTGGTTTGAGGCCCTAAGGTAGACATTAAGAGTATCTCTGATTCCTCTAGCTTCCCTGAGACTGGCCACTCCAACCAGTCTGTATCATCCACAAACTGTAAGTGAGTCAAAACTTCCTCACCCACCTTGATACCTATTATCAGGCCTTGATGTCTTCTCCTCAAGAAGAGTCTACCTAATCCTTCAGCCAAGATGAGGAAGAGATAGGGAGAGCAAGGGTCCCCTTGACGAAGACCACGTGTGGCTCCAAAAGGTGGCGAGGGAAGCCCCTTGATTAGAACAGAATAAGAAGGCGTAGAAACACAACTCATGACCCAATCTATCCAGTCCTGAGAGAAACCAAAGGCTGCCAACATCTTTGACAGGAAGCCCCACTCCACCCTATCATAAGCCTTGGACATATCCAGTTTAATGAACATTCCTTTATTACCAGATTTTTGCATTGTATGGATTGCCTCCTGGGCGAGGACCACCCCATCCAAGATCTGTCTACCCTCTACAAAACCCCCTTGCTCTGAGGAAATGATGTTATGAAGGAGAGGTTTTAGCCGTTCAGCCATTATCTTTGTGATTATTTTATAAATCACGTTGCATAAGGCAATAGGTCTGAAATCAGAGATATGAACCCCCTCCTCCCCTTTTGGAATTAAAGTGATGAAGGTATGATTTATTGCCTTAAGCATTCTTTTATTAGTTCTGGACTCCTCTGTGACAGCCAAAACATCCTCCTCCAAGGTATCCCAAAAGGCCTGAAAAAACTCAATAGGAAAACCATCTGGACCTGGAGATTTGCCGGTGCTCATTCCAAAGACCACATTCTTCGAGTTCATCTCTATCAATGGGTCTAAGAAGGGCCTGATTTTCTTCTTGAGAGATAATAGAGGGTATGACATCAATAACTTCATTTTGAGCCTCCACATCTTGCTCCATACTTTCCTTAAAAAGTTTAGAAAAATAATCCATTGAGTGGGAATGCATACCGGGAAGAGTATCAAAGGAGTGTCCATTCTCATCTTGAAGGACTTCCATGTTATTCATCTGTCTCCTAGCACAGGGTGATCGATGGAAAAATTTTGTATTTCTATCTCCTTCTAATAACCAAGTGTTTCTTGCTCTCTGTTTCCAGTAAGTCTCCTCTTGGTTATCAATGTCCTCAACCGCTTTGCGCAAGGCATCATCCTCGGTTTTAAGCTGCTCAGTAATTGTTCCTTCCCTGAAGTGTTTTTGCACCTCTTCCCATCTGGCCACCAAGGGAGCTCTTTGGAGCTGGAAATCTGACTTATTAGCTTGCCTCCACTGTTTCAATTTAACTTTGACAAAATGAAGCTGTTTGTGGAATTTAAACATTGTTGTCCCAAAAGGTAGACGACCTTCTTCCCACCACTATGGAATTTTCTTTCGAAGATCCTCCTTTTGTAACCAAAAATTCTCAAATTTAAACGGTTTGTGGTGCTGCCCTGTCATAGTCCCTCCCTCCAACAAAATGGGAAAGTGATCTGAAACTGGGCCCTCCAAAATCTGGAATTTAATATTCCACTTAACAAATGCCTCCTCTGAGACCAAAAAATGGTCTAGCTTTACCTTCCTATTGTGTGGCTCCCTCCTCTTGTTAGTCCAAGTAAAGTAGGTTCCAGGGCCTTTGATATCCACTAGGTGAAAGGCCTGGACTTGGGCAATCAGAAGCCGGTCCCCTGGATCCAAAACTGGGGTTCCACCTTCCTGATCTCGAGCGAGATAATTTAGCATTAAAATCCCCAGCAATAATCCGGTCTAAATCTTCCCTTGAGGACCTCATGTTGTGTACGACTTTCCATTGGAGCCTCTGGCCATCAATGCTTTGAGCCCCATAAAAATTTGTAATTAAAACATGTTCAGTTGTGACATTATTCCTAAAATGAGATGTGAGAACACCCCTCCAAGCTATATGTTCTATTGCAGTCCATTCCAGAGGGTTCCAAAGAGTAACAATCCCCCCTGAGGCACCTTGGGCAGCCACATCCATATAACCAGCGCCCCTCCATATTCTACTAACTATTTTACACATAAGATCTAAAGACATTTTTGTCTCCTGGATGAGCAAAAAGTCTGTTTTGCATTTTCCTAAGAGTCTTTGAACAGCAGATTGATGGGTTCTACTGTTTAAACCCCTAACATTCCAAGATTGAATAATCATTGAAAACCTTGAGAGCAGTAAGAATCAATTGTCCTCACCGATCCTCCAGTGATCAGCTTGTCTCCTTGCACTGCTAGTAGATCCTTATTAGACTTTCTGCCCGCTCCTTGAGAGTTACTATTTTTGGATCTCTTTTCCACCTGAGTAATCCCTAGGGCTGGCCTTTCTCTATTCTTTTCTGCACTTCCCATGCTGACATCCTTAATTACTGGCTGTGCTTGGGAGTGTATTATCAATGCCCCTGGATTCT
Source organism: Wollemia nobilis (assembly GCA_028583015.1). Classification (NCBI taxonomy): domain Eukaryota; kingdom Viridiplantae; phylum Streptophyta; class Pinopsida; order Araucariales; family Araucariaceae; genus Wollemia; species Wollemia nobilis. Next base: position 5,445,517 of record JAQPPZ010001836.1, on the reverse strand, counting down.
CTGGCTGCAATAACTCAGTGGACTCAATCACCTGTTCTAAGACAGGAGGAGATGAAGGAGAAGCATGAGTGTGGATGTTATTATCCTCAGTATTCCCATCCACTCCTTCCATGACTTGGTCCTCTTGATCCACTAGTGACTTAAAAATTTCATACCTATTGGCTGGCTTGAGTTGTGCTTGCTCCTTGCCATTTTTCTTTTGCTTTCTCCTTCTTTTGGGCTGTTCAAAGCCATCTTTCTGAACATCATTACCCTGAGGAGTATTGGATGGTTCTTTGACAAGAGTAGACTTACCCTCTCCGGGGCGATTTGGCATTCCAAGCGGAGCCTCCGCTTTTGTGTTCAAAATATTTGGACAAAACCGTGCCAAATGGCCATGCTTATGGCAAACTCTGCATCTGAAGGGCAGGGCCTCATAATCTAACTGTTGGATCCAGGATAGTCCTGCCAATTCAAGTTCCACCTCTGTCGGTAGAGGCTGGCTAATATCCATTTCCATGCAAATTCTTGCAAAGACAGTTGTGTTACCCTCTATGGTGTCCTTGGAGACGCCCAGATGTCTATCGAGGGAATTACCAATCATTTCCAGAACCTGCTCACCCCAAAACTCCATCGGGAGAGCGTACAACCGGATCCAAACCGGGACAGCCGTGGGTTCAATACGAGGATCGAAACCCACTCTCCAGGGTTGAACAAATAACCCTGCCGGACCGTGGTTCCTCTTTTATGATTCAAATGCTCTGTTTCTATCGGCTAAAGAAGAGAAACTAATAATGAAATACCCATTGCTTATAAACCATAAGGAGTACTCACCGTGAGGCTCCCAGTTCTGTCTGACCCAGGTATGCAAAAAATTTAGGGTAGGTCGGATACCCATGAATTTACAAATCAGATCATGGTTAGCTCGGTAGATGATTGTGTCTTCGACCATCTTTGGTTCGATGACAATCTTAGGTCTGGAGGCGGATTGTGGGAGGCATCCATTAACTCGGTGTGCAGTTGAGCTCTTGCCGGCATTCTTGAAGAGCGTTTGAAAAGCATTCCTCTGAGCTTCGTCATTGGAAGACGAAGCATTTTCTTTTAGCATCTCAGCATATGAGCTCTTTCTCCCAGAGAGAGGATCTGGAGGAGACCCCATTGGGCCCTCCTGGGGCAGCAGACGATCCTTCAGAGTAACACTACGTCAACCCACCAAAGGCCCTGGATTTTCCTTCACTCCAGAAACCCTAGAACATCGCCTGTCGCCTGCTCAAAAATTTTCTCGCCAAATCGCCAGAGCTCCATTTCGAAAACCCCTCCAAGCCACCAAATTTATAATGTTATAGCCAAAGTAGATTTGTCCTTTTGTGAAATAAAAAATATTTCAACTCTAGATGGAAGAAATATTAAGGAAGAAGATGATAGTGGAAAGGAAAAAATTAATATATATTAGGAAAGATAAGGAGACTCAAGTTAATATTTTATAAAATATTCCATAAATTATCATACAAAGAAAAAATGAAAGTTGATAATAATGATATTTATAGAGGAGCTACATGAGGCAATAATATTGCAAATATGGAAAGTACCAAAAAAGAAGAAAATTACAATAAGTGAGATCAATTCCATCATTATTACTTGTGTTCCCAATAAAGGCAAGACAAATTATTTTGATATTTTTTTTATTAGTAAACCTTTTCAATATGATCTATAAGATAATATTAAGATTATGGTAAATAGATTGAAAAACCTTCTATATTTTTTTTTTCTTAGAGAAATAATGTGGTTCTATTCATGAAAAATAATTCTTGATGATGTAGACCATACACTCTCTTCATTCTAAGAAAAATTCAATTATGCTTATAAAATTATGAGCAAAGCATATGATAGAATTTATTAGATATTTCTACATGATATTATGATAAAATTTAGTTTTGATAAAGGCTAGTGTGATTGGTTTATATGTTGATATAGCATTCCAAAATATTATATTTTGATCAATGGAAAAATATTTCTCAAAGAAAAAAATGGAAGGAAAATTAAAGTTTTATTTGAATATCACCTCCAATTTGTTGTTGATTCTTTTCCTTTGGTTCATTCCTTAGTTAACAATGCCATGGATATTAAATCAATACTATCATGCAATGATAAGGCTACTCGATAGTTGGGTATTGCTACAAAATCCATGATTTTTCATTGACACTACCCTAGATTTAAAGTTAGAAAATTTCAATTGGGAACTCCTTTGAGTGACAAGAAAGAAAAAACTTTATGATTCAATTTTGGATAGAATGATATCTTATTTCATAGGTTGTAAAGGTAAGTTCTTAAACATTTTTGGAAGAATACAACTCATAGGTATATTCATATATATATATATATATATATATATATATGAATATGATGTCATTTTCAAGATTGTGAATAGGTATAACATATAAATTTGATAAAATTTAAAGAAATTTTCTTTGGAAAATATGTGAGAAAAAAATAGGCTTGCTCTTTATAAGTAGGACAGGGTTTGGAAGAAAAATAATACTAGAGGGTGATGCATACAAACTTGAAAAATTATGACTTTGAAATTAGGGGTAAAAATTGGTTGGGAATTATCAGAATATCAAGGAAAGAGTTGGAAAAAGTGTTACTTCAAAACTATATAGGTTCTACTAATGTAATAAAATTATTTAGGAAAAAAACCTACCTAAAGGGTCAACAACATGAAACTTCATATAATATAGTTTGTAATTGATAAATATACATATTAGATGGTTAGTCAATGAGGGGGTTCTATAAATTTCTAATATTATTATTTTTTGAAGCCTTATCCTTCTATTTATAATCCAAAACAATAATTCTTAGCTCGAACACATTTATCTTGTAAAGGTTCAAAGGGAAAAAAATATATTAATGTAAGAAACAACTTTAGATCATGGATTTCTATTAGTAACCTAGTTAAAAGAGAGGACACTAAACAAAGAGTAGATGAGCTTGAAAGGATTAGTTAAAAGTTCTATTTTCCTAATTCTACATGGAAGGATGGGTTGGTCTAAAATTTATCAAAAGATAATGGATACTTCGTCAAGTTGGGATATAAGGATTTAAAGCAATAAGAATTTTATAATTCCAAATATTTCCCTTGGAAGAATGTTTGATCACTTAAGGCCATCCCTAAGGCCTCAACATTATTTTGGTTATCATTCCAAATCATGACTGTTATATGTGATCGTTTGTAAAGAAGATGATATTAGGGACATTTTAGGTGTTTCTTGTGTGAAAAGGAGCTAGAAAAAACAAATTATATACTTCTTCATTGTCCCTTTGCTTATAATATTTGGTTTTAACTTTTTAAAATTATAGGAATATATTGGATAGCTCCATCAACACTAAAAAAATTCTAAAATATTTGGATTAATTGTTTCAAAGCTAAAACATTGTGCATCATGTGGAATATTGGTTCTACCATTACATTTTTTAATTTATGCCTTGAAAGGAATAATAAATCTCAATACCATGCCCAAGCTTGAAATTGTATTGTTGCTTCTCTTACATAATGTTTACATACGTTGGGCTCTGTATCAAAAGTCTCAAGTGTAGAAAAAGAGATCCTAGGATCTTGATTATAAGATTTGAATATACATGGAAGGATCATATGCAATAATGGAGTTAACAAAAAGGATATAATTTGACATATGGTAAAATAAAAATGTCTACAAGTAGGATTTATAAAATTAATGCTGATGGTGCTTCCTAAGAAAATTTGGAAAAATGGAGGTGGTGTTTTAAAAAACAAAACAGGCCAAATTCTCCTTGTTTACTTAGAATCATATGAAACTTAAACTAACAACAATGTAGAGGCTAGGGCACTTTATATAGAGATCAAAATTATTATTAGAAAAATATTCTATTTGAGGGGGATTCAAATATTATTAGTAATGCTATCAATAAAAATGGATGTGTGAATAATAAAAATAAATAAATTATTTCTAATGTCCATCCCTATTGTTGAAGGCAATATCTTAGAAATGCCATCATATTTATATAGAAAAATTGAGTAGTAGATATGTGTTAATAATAATGTCAAAATTAGAACTTTAGAATTTTGAGCTAGGAGCAAGTGCGATTCAAGAGGGAATGTGATCCAATATTGAGATCTTTAGATGTGGTGAAAGAGTATCAAATTTATTCAAAGTATATGATACTTCAAACCCTTACAATGAAAATACAGAATTTTTTTTTTTAATTGTTGAAGAAAAGGAATATCAAGAGAAATAACAAATAAGAGTGATTGTGAGACAAGAGGGAGTGCAATCTAGGAGAAAGTGTGATTCGATATTGAGTGCAAGCTAATAGGGAGTGCGAAACAGGAGGGAGTGCAAACCAAGAGTGATCCCCAACCTCAAACCCACTAGTTAGTTTAGAGTAAAGGTTATATTTAAAATCCCTAATGGGAAGTGAGGATGCCCTACTTGGAAGATGACCAAGTTGAAGATAACTGGAAGAGCAAACATATGGAAAGTTTGATCCAAGTAGTAGATGTTGCACTAGAAGTGACCATCAAGGATGAGATGATTGAGCATGATATAATGGTTTTAAAAAGCATGGGGTTAATAAATAATTTCCATAGATCCTGGACAAATTTTTTGGAGATTCAAGTCTAGATCAAGTGGAAGTGGTTATTGAATTCAAATTACTTTTTGAGTTTTCTTGCTAAAGTTTTTTTCCTTGTAATTTTTTATAATTTAGAAATGAAGGATAAAATATTGAATGGTTGCACATGGTTTAGAGAGAGACATCTCCTTTATTTAATACTATGGAATCAAAAATTTTCTATTGAGACATAAACTATTAAGAAGCATTCGATTTGGGTTAGGCTTTATGGACTTCCATATCAACTTATCAATAAGGATTTTTGAAGAATATTGGAAATACCCAAGGAAAATTCATCAAGGAAGGACTTACTATTAAGGAGTGGAAGCATGATATATATATATATATATATATATATAGATAATATGTGTTGCTATGGATATTTCAAAACCTTTACCACAATCCCTTAAGATTAAATTTAAATCGAGAGAATGAGATAAATAAGTGGATTTTGAAAATATCACATTTTATTGTGGCAATTATTATGAGACTGACCATTTGGCAAGAGTTTGTAAAGTGAAAACTATGAAGAAAAAGACAAAAACTCTTGGTCATAAGAAAAAATTCAAGGTGAAACAAGGAAATCATACATTAATACAAGTTAGATCAAATCAAGGATATTCCATTCCTAAATAAGGGGCACATAAATCCTATCTACATCATCTTATGGAAAATATTATGACATAAACTATTAAGAAGAATTCGATTTGGGTTAGGCTTTATGGACTTCCATATCAACTTATCAATAAGGATGTTTTGAAGAATATTGGAAATACCCAAGGAGAATTCGTCAAGGAAGGACTTACTATTAAGGAGTGGAAGCATGATATATATATGAGAATATGTGTTTCTATGGATATTTCAAAACCTTTGTCACAATCCCTTAAGATAAAATTTAAATTGAGAGAATGGGATAAATAAGTGGATTTTGAAAACATCGCATTTTATTATGGCAATTGTTATGAGACTAACCATTTTGCAAGAGTTTGTAAAGTGAAAACTATGAAGAAAAAGACAAAAACTCTTGGTCATAAGAAAAAATTCAAGGTGAAACAAGGAAATCATACATTAATACAAGTTAGATCAAATCAAGGATATTCCATTCCTAAATAAGGGGCACATAAAGCCTATCTACATCATCTTATGGAAAATATTACCATAACCCACTTGGATCAATAGTTATAATAAATAAAGAAGGACATAAGGGATGAGAAAGTATAATATGTAAGTTCAATTTTAGAAGGAATTAAAGGTACAAAGGTAATTGTGGAGGAAAATCCAAATACAAATATGATAGAAGAGGTCAAGATATTTCTAGTAAATCATTTTCATTTTTCTCAAGTAGTATAGAATCCTCTCCTAGTAATAAAAGTTAAAATGGTAGAGAGGTTATTCCTTGAACTTTAGGTTTTCAGGAGAAACATAATAAATAAATGGGGATGGAGGAATTTTGTAAAAATTTAGGGTTTTAGGGTAAAATAAGAGGGTAATTGCTTTGGAAGATCATCCTTGAACTTTAGGGTTTCCAAGGTACTATAAAGAAAAAATGCTTTTGATGTTATTCCTTGCTCTACAAATATTGCAAAAAAAGACAAACCTATAGATGATAAGTCTTACTTTTGTGTGAGAAGATTGAAGAGATGGATGAATATGAAAGTATTGGTGGAAATGAAAAAAAGAGAGGAAGACCAAAGAAGCAAAAATAAATAGAAAAAGAAACCTAGAGGGATATTGACATGGGAAAACAAAAGAAAATATCACAAGTGTTAACAAGAATTGGGGCTAAATGCACAAACAAAAATAAAAATAACAATGAAAATAATATCTTGGAATATTAGAGGCATGAATAAGAATCCTAAAAGAGGTATTTAGAAACTCTCAAAATGTTATAAACAATATATTTAAATTTATAGATATGAAAAATGGGTGGCAAATATTTTAGCCATTCAGAATGTTGAATTGTGTCTTGAAATTTTTTCAATTTCAGAAGGCATATGTATGAAATGATTAAAAGGGATTGATTCTGGAAACTTAGTAGCGAGGAAGATGGAAAATCTCTTTTATAAGAAATACAAGTGAAGAAATTTTTTGATAGAAAGGCAAGTTGGATAAGAATATATTAATTTTGATAGAAATATAATGAGATTACTGTAATGTTTTGTTTTTGTAATGGAAGTGGCCCCCAATAGAAGCCACACATAGCTTATTTTAAAAAAATCAAAATTTAGAATGTATTTGAGTGAGATATTCTCTTAATAAAGATGTGGTGAAGGCATTGATTGAAAAAATATACTTGTTTAAGGAAGATGGAGAATATATTTGAAAAAAGAAATATATGTTTTAATTTAGTTAAGAACAAAGTAATGACAACAAATAGATTAGCCTAATGATGAAGACTTTAGAACTCTTAACAAAGATCCAAGGTTTGCATCCTACATTAGTAGGGTTGTACACCATGCTTTGATAATTAGAGTATGGTTAAATAACCACATGTTGGGTAAAACAAGGGTCATATCATATACCCTATGGCCTTGTGGACATTAAAAAATACTTAACCCTTTACCCTATACCTTTATGGAAGTGGCCCTAATAGAAGCCACACATAGCTCATGTAAAAAAATAGTTCATTTACATTTAAATAATTAAAATATACCATAAAAATCATCAATGAAATTTTTTAAATGATAAAAAATACAATTAAAATTTTAAGACAAGATTACCAACAAAGAGAAGCAAATTCAATATTACTAGCAAATAGAAATATTTTGAGTTTCAGCTGGATTATCTTGTTTACTAGAAAAATTATTTTCTAGAAATGTTGTTGCCACCATTGAGAAGAACTACACCACTATCAATACCATCCATGTTTCTTCGTAATAGCAGCAACAACCTATGCATTAGTGTTGAACCCTTTTGAGGAGAAGCTAGGTAATGAATTAATGCAAAGTTTTATTGGACCACATTCCTTTTTATATTAATAATTTTACATTAAAATTATTTTGTCAGTGATAACAAGAATTAGAGGAGTTTAATTTTTTTGAAAAACTCTAGTTTTTTTTTCAAAATGCTAGCTACTTTTGGATTTTTTGGGGGTTGAGATCATGGAGTTAACAATTTTCACTAGAAAGGATGACATTGACGCTCAAGAATTGTGGATAGATCTCTATATTCTAGTGATTTTTTTGGAGTTGTAAACTTTTCTATATTTTAAAAGAGGAAGTGTGTGATTGATGGGAAAATATTTTTGAGGAAAGGAATTATAGATGTACTTGGGATGAAATGAAGTTTTTTCTTGAGTCACTAGGGCCCATATAAAAAGATAGCTAGTTTGAAGGTCACCATCAAAGGATATGAAGAAGAAATAAAAAGGTTTCAAAGTGAACAAAAAAAAATGAATAAAAATAATAATAGAAGGGAAAAATATAGATGACAATTTCATGGTCGCATTTAGAAGAAAAATCTTAAGAAGCAAGGATCCAAGGAGAAGCAAGAAGTAATTATGGCAAGGGAAAAATTTGAAGAACCATTAGAAAAATCAAAGGTTGAATTTACAGTAGCATCAACAATAAATACAATGGAAGAATCAACCACAAAGTCCAAGGAAGCCTTATTAGAAGTGCATAAGGATTCACCAAATAAAGGTATAAGAGATACGATTGTGAAGAATTTAAAATTAAAAAACAAATTGTTAAAGAATCAAAGGAAACAAAATGCTAGGATAACAATCTTGAGAGGAAACAATCTTGGAGGCACAACTTAAGGCATCAATATTTTAGATCTACATGGAGTTTGAAAGGCATCCAGTATAGTAGTGTTTGGCAAAAAAGACATAATATTTTTGGATTTCAGAGGGGTGCAAAAATATTAGGGAACAACAAGACCAACCATTTGAAATATCAGAGCATAGTAGGAGAAGCATGGAACCAACATAGTAGTTATGGATATTCAAGTGGCACAATGATAACTTGACATCATCAAAGATATTCACTAATCAAGATTTCACTTGGATGGATAGATGAACAAAGTTGAAATTTGTCAAGAAAAAGGATGCTAAATATTTGTATTTAAATAAAATTAAATAAGATCCAAAAAATGAATATAGAAAAGTAAGGTTTTTTGTGAAAAAATGTGCAGGTATCTATTGTGGCTTAGATTGACATCAAGATAAACTTGAACTATAGCTATTATCTGTAAGATTTTAAAATGTGAGCACCCAATAATCACAGTCCAAGCCACACATTGGATGGATCAAAATATTTTAACCTAATCCCTAGAGTAGGTCGGTTCCTTGTCAAATTCCTAGATGTTGACTCATTTAAGCACAATTAAATGAACAAAGGATAGGGATAAAAATGAGAAAGGGTTAAGAAGGAGAGGGTTAGAAAGAAATAAATCAAAGGTGGATGGATAAAGCTAACAACATAGGATTCTATAGAGAACCTCTAATAGATCAGCTTCAAGAGTAAAACTTAGAACTAACAACATTCATATTCAATATTAAGAATATTTGCATACTTCAAGAATAATTCCAAACATCTAGAGTATTAAAAGTCCAAATTAGTGGAATTAGTGTTGGAAATATGAGCAGGATTTGTTGTCATTGATGTCAAGAGTCAGTTTCAGTGAGCAGGACAAAATGAAGGACGCCAAGAGTCAGTTGTGCAAGAAAAATATTGCTTCTAATCCTAAGGAAAATAATATTATAATATCCCTAATTATAGCATTCAAGGTGGTCAAATGAGGTCTAAAAAGCAACAGGAAGGCCCAAGAAAAATAATATTATAATATTTTATTATAATGTCAGAGGTCTAAGGTTGAGACCTAAAGAATAAATTAATTATAATAATTCTATTATAAATTAATTTATAATTTAATTTGATTAACTTTAAAGAGTTATTAAATTAATTATAAGTTAATTATAATTTAATTTTTAAGTTAGTTTATAACTTAATTTAATAAACCCTAGAGTTAGGGTTATAGAGGGCATATGCAAAGCGTCAACGTCATATTCTACTTCCTCCATTGACGTCAACAATTTCCAAAGAATGGGTATAAATACGCTAAGCCTAAAAGGCTTAAAACCTATCCACAATTTTAATAATCTCATAAGCAAAAAAAATCGTGTGCATAATTTTTGTAAGTAAGAGAGGGAAGAAGTCCCCGTTTAACCCTTTTTGGTAGGTAGTGAAGGAACAAAATGCCCAAGGCACAAAGGCCTTGTCACCACCTAGCCAGGTGGGTTAGCAATAAGAGGAAGCACCTTAGGAATGCAAGGTTCTACATTTGACTCACAGTAGGGTTGGTTGTGCAGTATTTGGGTGCTGACGATGCCAAAGCCTTTTGGCTTTGGGCGTCGAAGTAGAATACAAAGCCCCATGGGCACTTTTGCCTTCCACATGAGAGCTTAGCTCATGCGGCTTGGCAGCCTCAGCTAAGGCCCTGGAGACGCTGTGTTGTGGGATCGAATCCCACCGGGAGCACTTTGTGAGGTAATAAATTTTTTGTTATAAATTGATTTGTGCTTCTAAGGTTGTATGGTGTATTTATGACCTTAGAGAGATATAAGGTTGATGAAATTGAATAATTTTTTATTTAATTATTTGGTGGTTTGATTTGTTTAAGAGTGGAGTTATAATGTTTAATAAAATATTTATTTTTATATGTTTTGGTGAATGCTTATTTCAAAGAAGTAATAAGGTGTATTTGAGTTTAATTATTTTTGTAATTGTGAAATATCTTGAGGGAATATTAGAGTGATACTTTTGTCATCTAACCTTTGAACTTGGCAAAGAGGGAAATTGTGTTTGAGACAGGTATTGAGATCAATTCTTCAAAAAACAAAAGGTATAGGCACATATTCCTTGTGAGTGATTGTTGGATGTTGTGAATGCTAAGTTGGAGAGAAAAGGGTTTTTTGATAAGCATTATTGAGTTTTAATGTTAAAGGTCTTTCTGAGTGAGAATTATTGATAAAAACCTTGTTTGATAAGAATTTTTAGAAACATTGAATGAATATTCATATGCATGATTAGGGTTTGTGCAAGATCATGAGTATCATTGTTATGTGAAGTTGAGAACTATCTTGAAACTAGGGTTTGTGCAAGATCATGAGTATCATTTTTATGTGAGATTGTTTGATAAGAATTGTTGGAAATAATTGTGTGAGTGTTCATATGATTAGACTAGGGTTTGTGAGCAAGAAGTACTTTATTGAGTGATTGGATAAGTGGAGTTTATTAAGCCTAGTCAAGTGGAAGTGTTGAAGTGATAATTCAAGTTTTGTGAAACAAATTGTTCTATATTCTAATTTAATTTGAGAAAGAGATTGAAAGTGATTGAGCATTGTTGTGAGTTTGAAGCATATTGAGTCTCTAAAAATTCTCTATATATTTCTATGAGATTGAACAAGATTCTATGTGAAGCTTTTTTGTGTGATTGAAGAGGATTTTATGTTAGATTGAGTTTAGTTGAGTAAGCTTTTGTGGAAGCTTACAATACAGATTTGAGGTAAGTCTTGGTAAAGACTTGTTGAAAAAATTGGACAAGTTCTACTGAAGACTTGTTGAGCATATTTGAGGTAAGTCTTGGTGAAGATTTGTTGAGCAAATTGGACAAGTTCTAGAGAGGAATTATGGACATATTAGTGTGATATTTTGTGGAAGCTTACAAGGCATATTTGAGATAAGTCTTTAAGAAGACTTGTGAGCAGAGTTGATTGATTGATTTGTTCAAACCTTAGGTTAAGGTTTGGGGCAGATCTAGCAGAGTTGATTTGTGATTGAGTCAAGCTTTGTGTTAAGGTTTGAGGACAAAAATTGAGTAGATTTGTGCTAGATCGAAGGACTATGTTTAGTGCATATTTGAGGATAGATATTGAGGATAAATTCATGCTAGACCTAAGGAATTTATTTGGTGCAGATTTGAGGATAGAGATTGAGCAAATTTGTGCTAGATCGAAGGACTATGTTTAGTGCAGATTTGAGGGCATATATTGAGGATAGATTTGTGCTAGACCGAAGTACCGTGTTTGGTATATATTTGAGGATAGATATTGAGCATATTTGTGCTAGACCAAAGTACTATGTTTACTACAGATTTGAGATAGAGCTAAGAGTAAATTTTTGAGGTGACAAAGTATAGGGGACAATAGTCTCTAGTGGATAGAGTTCCATTAGCCAAGGTAGTGAAGACAAGTCTTCTAAGTGACGGTAGGAGTATTCAATGGATAGAGATACATAAGCCCATGTAGTGGAGGCAACAATTTTTTTAGAAGATCACCAGCCAAAACAAATGGGATTGGTGTCTCCTGTGGATAGAGATCCATGAACTTGATTAGGGGATTGGTGTCTCCTTTGGATAGAGGTCCATAAACATTGTCATAGAGAAAGTATTCCTAAGAGAATTTATTTGAGAAAATTTTATAAGGAATATTTTCTCCGTGGAGTAGCCCACATTGGGTGAACCATGTTAAATTGGTGTATTTATTGTGTGTGGTAATTTATGCATTTATTTGATTACTATTGTTGATATTGCCATTGATATATTTCATAATATTGATTGGGAAAGAAAAATAAAAAGTGGTCTTATACTGTTCACCCCCCTCTCAGTATAATCTTGTGTTATTCAATTGGTATTAGAGCAGGTTCCTTCGGAATAATTTAATAGCTTGAAGGAAAAGCTTACAAGAACACAAATGGATTCTAAGAGTGGATCCTCAAATAATTTAGATCTAGTATTTTATGGGAGTGATTATGTATTTTGGAGTATGAGAATGAAGATTCACCTGATGGCACTTGGCAATGAAATATGGGAAGTAGTTGAAAATGGATACACACCACCAGCTACTCCACCTATAGATAAATATGGTAAGCTTATACATCATTAAAATTCAAGAACAATAAATACAATTTTGAGAGGTTTGCATAGAACAAATTTTGTTAAGGTTATGCACTACAATTCAACAAAATAAAATTGGGATAAGTTGCAAGGCATATATGAAGGAGATAAAAAGGTCAAAAAGGTAAAGTTGTGAAATATCAAGGGACAATATGAAGATTTAAAAATTAAGGATGAGTAAAAAATTAGTGCTTATCTACTTCGTGTAGATGAGGTTGTTAACTTCATGCAAGGACTTGGAATTGAGGTTCAAGAATGTGATGTTTGTGATAAGATCTTAATATCACTCCCAAAAAGGTTTAGTGAAAATATTTTAGCTATAGAGGAATAAAAATATGGTGATATTTTGACAAGAGATGAATTACTTGGCATTCTTATAGCTTTTGATATGAGAACAAAAGAGGAACCTAATATTTAGAAAGAAGCAACCTTCAAAGCTACTAAGAATATTAAGGGTAAGAAGTCAGATTCAAGTGATGAGTCATCCAGTGATGAAGAAGCAAATTATGGCATAAGGAACAAATATCCAAGAATTTTTAAAGATATGTAATCAATTAGATGTTTCAATTATGGAAAGTATGGTCACTATGCAACTGATTTTCAAGAAGATGGAAATATAAATGATGATGAAAAATAGGATCATAAGAAGGGAATCAAAAAAATATAGGCACCAAAATAAAAGCAAGGATGGACAAGGCAAGCAAGGAAAGAAGTTCTTTCAAATACATAAGAAGAATTTCTATGCAGATAAGGCAAGTAAGTACTTAACTGATATTGATGATAGTTCCTCAGATAATGATAAAGATAAAGTTCTATTTCTAGAAAAAGAAAAAGAAGAGGTTAAGAAAAGATCACCAATAATTCTTAAGTATTTTAGATGTGGTAACTTTGGTCATATTGAAGATAGTTGTACAAGGAATGGTTTTATTTTTAGTGATGATGAATATGAAGATACACTTGAAGGACCAGAAGAAAATCTTCTAATGGCATTAGAAGAAGAAGGAGGTGATCCTATAAAATATGAGTTAGAAAATAATGAAGATGTTTTCAAAGGTAAACAAATAGAGGAAGAATAAAATGAAGGAGAAGTTGATCTTGAGGGAGATCTTATCCATGCCCTTGATGCATTAAAGAAGGTAAGCAAGCAAAAATCCCAAATTAAGCTTCAGTTTCAAGAATGTGATGAAGAGAAAGGAAATTTTATAGAGGATCTAAATAAGTCAATGGCTAAGATAAGAAAGTTAAAATATAATTTAGAAGCAAAGGTCTTAGAATGTTAAAGGTTAGAGCATGAAGTAGCTTTACTAAGGAAGGAAGTAAAAGAGTCTAAAAATAGGTTACACAGAAGCTCAAAAATAGTAGATAAGATGATCAAGGTACAAAGACGATCAACAAATAAAATAGATCTTAGTTTTGAACAGGTACAAAAGAAACAATGAGAAGAGTCAACCTCAAGTTTTGAAGAAGAAGAAACTTTAGAAGAAGAGAGTGTAAGAGAGAGTGAGACTTCTAAGGATTATTTGGACAACAGAAAGTTCAACAAGAAAAAGAACAATGCACAAAAGATAAACAAATGGAATATGAACCAACACATGGTAAAAGAGACTAAAATATCCATGAGGTCAAGGCAAGGCAATTTCAATGGACGATGCTTCTCATGTCACAGGTTTAGGCACAAAGCTTCTTAGTGTAGGACACATGAAAGACAGGAATATGGGAACTTCAAAAATAGATAGCTATTTCATGGGTATTGCTACTCTTGTAATCAATTTGGTCACAAGGCAATGAATTGCAGGGTTCATGACATGAATAGATATGGCTTCACCAGGATAAATCCCAAGATATTTGTACCTCCAAGGAATAATAACATTAAGTGTTATATAGGTCCAAGGTGTAGACCAATTGGTTCATCCAAACCCCATAATGGGGGTGGAGGTCCAAGGTTCAAATCTCGGGCCTCGTCGGACTGAACGCTTGTCCCTTTCCTGGTGCTTTCAGCGGTGTAAAATGTTTAAAATGATTGTGGCATGGTGGTTATAGGGGCAGACTACACGAATATCTGTGTGGCGGCTTCTGGGGCAGACATCGCAGAATACTATGACGGCCATAAAATCTGGACAGCCTGCATGGATTTGTGGCAGCTACCGATTCCACCATGTAAATTCAAAAAAAAAAACATTAAGTGTTATAAGTGTAATAATTATGGACATACAACAAAGTGGAGTAGAGAAAAAATTCCAGAGACAAGCAGAAACATGAATAGTCAAAGGAATCAAAAGGATTGGATGAGAAGGAAAGTGAACAAAGGTAAAGATTAGTGCATGCTGGGAGTATAAATACTCCTACCCCAGAATTAACCACCTCAAGAAGAGGTAGGGGAGGGGCTAAGCCAAGAGTTTCATTCTTAGCCTCGAGCCCCAAAGGTGACCCTTTGCCATTTATGATGAAGGGGGAGAGATCTGAGTAAGGGGGAGAGTTTTGATTTAGGATGAGAGCATTCAATCAAGGGGAGAAGTTTCTCAAGGGGAACAAAACAGGAAAAGGTAAAAGGAATGGTAAAAATAAAGTGGGTTGCCATCAATGACAAAGGGGGATATTGTTGGAAATATGAGAAGGATTTGTTGTCATTGATATCAAGAGTTAGTTTCAATGAGCAGGACAAAAGGAAGGATTTCAAGAGTCAGTTGTGCAAGAAAAATATTGATTCTAGACCTAAGGAAAAAATATTATAATATCCCTAATTATAATATTCAAGGTGGTCATATGAGGTCTAAAGAGCAACAGGAGGGCCCAAGAAATATAATATTATATTATTTTATTATAATATTAGAGGTCTAAGGTTGATACCTAAAGATTAAATTAATTATAAATTATTTATAATGATTTCATTATAAATTAATTTATAATTTAATTTTATTAACTCTAAAGAGTTATTAAATTAATTATAAGTTAATTATAATTTAATTATAAGTTAGTTTATAACTTAATTTAATAAAACCTAGAGTTAGGGTTATAAAGGGCATATGCAAAGCATCAACATCATATTCTGCCTCCTCCATCGATGTTAACAATTTTCAAAGAATGGGTATAAATACCCTAAGCCTAAAAGGCTTCAAACCTATCCACAATTTTAATAATATCCTAAGAAAAAAAATTGTGTGCAATTTTTGTAAGCAAGAGAGGGAAGAAGTCCCTGTTTGACCCTTTTTAGTAGGTAGCAAAGGAATAAAATGTACAAGGTACGAAGGCCTTGTCACCACCTAGACAGGTGGGTTAGTGATAAGAGGAAGCACCTTAGGAATGCAAGGTTCCACGTTTGACTCACAACAGGGTTGGTTGTGCAGTATTTTTGGGCACTGACAATGCCAAAGCCTTTTGGCTTTGGGTGTCGAAGTAGAAGATAAAGCCCCATGGGTGCTTTTGCCTTACACATGAGTGCTTAGCTCATGTAGCTTGGCAGTCGTAGCTAAGGCCCTGAAGGTGATGTGTTGTAGGATTGAATCCCACTGGGAGCACTTTGTGATGTGATAAATTTTTTGTTATAAATTGATTTGTGCTTCTAAGGTTGTACGGTGTATTTCTAAGCTTAAGGAGATATAAGGTTGATGAAATTAAATAATTTTTTATTTAATTATTTGGTGGTTTGAGTTGTTTAAGAGTGGAGTTATAAGGTTTAATAAAATATTTATTTTTATATGTTTTGGTGAATGCTTATTTCAAATAAGGAGTAATAAGGTGTATTTGAGTTTAATTATTTTTTGTAATTGTGAAATATCTTGAGGGAGTGTTAGAGTTTTTTTGTCATATAACCTTTGAAATTGGCAAAGAGGGAAATTGTGCTTGAGATAGGTATTGAGATCAATTATTCAACAAACAAAATGTATGTGCACATCTTCCTTGTGAGTGATTGTTGGATTTTGTGAATGCTAAGTTGGAGAGAAAAGGGTTGTTTGATAAGAATTATTGAGTTTTATTATTAAATGCTATTTTGAGTTAGAATTTTTGATAAAAACCTTGTTTGATAAGCATTGATGGAAACATTGAATGAATATTCATATGCATTATTAGGGTTTGTGTAAGATCATGAGTATCATTGTTATGTGAAGTTGAGAACTATCTTGAAACTAGGGTTTGTGCAATATTTTGAGTATCATTATTATGTGATATTGTTTAAAAAGCATTGTTGGAAATAATTGAGTGAGTTTTCATATGATTAGACTAGAGTTTGTAAGCAAGAAATGCTTTATTAATTGATTGGTTAAGTGGAGTTGATTAAGCCTAGTCAAGTGGAAGTGTTGAAGCGATAATTAAAATTCTGTGAAACAAAATGTTCTATATTCTAATTTGATTTGAGAAAGAGATTAAAAGTGATTGAGCATTGTTGTGAGTGTGAAGCATATTGAGTCTCTAACAATTCTCTATATGTTTCTATGATATTGAACAATATTTTGTGTGAAGCTTGTTTGTGTGATTGAAGAGGATTTTGTGTTAGATTGAGTTGACTTGAGTAAGCTTGTATGGAAGATTACAGTACAAATTTGAGGTAAGTCTTGGTAAAGACTTGTTGAGCAGATTGGACAAGTTCTAGTGTGGACTTGTTGAGCAAATTTGAGGTAAGTCTTGGTGAATACTTGTTGAGCGGATTGGACAAGTTTTGGAGAGGACTTGTGGATAGATTAGTGTGAGCTTTTGTGGAAGATTACAAGGCAAATTTGAGATAATTCTTTGAGAATACTTGAGAGAAAAATTTGATTGATTTATTTATTCAAACCTTGGGTTAATTTTTGGGGGAGATCTAGCAGAGTTGATTTGTGATTGAGTCAAGATTTGTGTCAAGGCTTGAGGACAGATATTGAGAAGATTTGTGCTAGACTGAAGGACTATGTTTAGGACAGATTTGAGGTTAGATATTGATGATAGACTTATGCTATACCAAAGGACTGTGTCTAGTGTAGATTTGAGGATATAGATTGAGCATATTTGTGCTATACCAAAGGACTATGTTTAATGCATATTTGAGGATAGAGATTGAGGATAGATTTGTGCAAGATCGAAGGACTATTTTTGGTGCAAATTTGAGAATAGATATTGAGCAAATTTATGCTATACTGAAGGACTGTGTTTAGTGTATATTTGAGATGGAGCTAAGAGCAAGATTTGAATGTGACAAAGTATAGAGTATGATAGTCTCTAGTGGATAGAGGCCCATTAGCCAGGGTAGTGAAGACAGGTCTCTTGAGTGAGGGTAGGAGTCTTTAGTGGATAGATAACCATAAGTCATTGCAGTGGAGGTAGTAGTTCTTCTAGAAGATCACCAACCAGAGTGAGGGGATTGGTGTCTCCTGTGGATAGATATCCATGAACTTGATTAGGGGATTGGTGTCTCCTTTGGATAGAGGTCTATAAGCATTGTAATAGGGAAAGGATTCCTAAGAGAATTTATTTAAGAAAAGTTTATAAGGAATATTTTCTCTGTGGAGTAGCCTACATTGGGTAAACCTCATTAGATTGGTGTATCTATTGTGTATGGTGATTTGTGCATTACTTTTATTATTTTTGTTGATATTTCCATTGATATATTGCATAATATTTATTGGGAAAGAAAATTAAAAAGTGTTCTTATACTATTCACCCCCCCTCTCAGTATAAGCTTGTATTATTCAACTAGATTAACACTCTGAATAACAAAAATGACTTCTTCAAAGAATACATTCATATATGAATAATTCCAATTTGCTCTTAATTAGCAATTCAAATTAATAGAATAAACTAACCATAGTAGTAGTAGTCGTAGAAACGAATTTACAGGTTTGATATCAAAAGGTAAAGAAGATGCAAGTCTGAGGTAAACACCCCAAGTAATGTTCCTTCTATTAATTTGTAAAAAGTATACAATAATAGCACAAGAAAAAATTTTAGAGCTAACCCTTTGAAACAAGGGCACAACCTCTATTTATAGTTTTTATAGTAGATTTGAGAAAATTAGAGCATTACAAAGAATTTGGAGTTCCAATCTGGCAATATTTTGATGTGTTAGTCTCTTGTTAAATAAAGTAAAGAAATGCACTATCACTCTATTGATTTGTTACAGCTAGGTTCTGCAACTTGTTTGGCCTTCATGGCTTCCAACTATATTTCTTGAAATAGTTGAACTCAATGGGTAAATAATTGATCCCAACCACCCTTTGTTCTTACGATCACTCTTTGTCATAGATTTAGAACTAAATATACTCAGGCATCTTGAATATTAGATGTTTCATCTTCTAGGCTCAATAATTTTTTCTCTTTGAACTAGCCTAGAAAGAGGTACTTCAAGCTCATCTTATGGCATGATGGAATCCTTATTTTGTGGATATATTTAGCTAAATTCAAAATCACCTGTTGATATTCCATTGAATGATCAAGATCAAATATTTTGTAAATATTGGCATGCTTTTAGTGGTTGCAGCTCAAGGACACTCATCGTTCTTCTTTTTGGAGTCTTAAAACCATGACAATTTTTTGCTTTAGAAATATCTTGACTAGGTTGATCACATCCTAGAGACTTATCTAGTCCAGGATATGATGTCACCAAATCATGGGTTTGACCAAGTCTAACCACATCCTGGAGCCTATCCTAGGATAAGATCTACCTTGGAAAATTTTACCTTAAGTTGTCTTCATCGTTCATGACATAGAACCTACTCTAGGCCAAGGTCCACTTTAGAAAATTTATTTGTTTATCTCCTTTGATTATGGTATAGAGCCTATCATAGGTTGTGACCTCTTCACTTGTTTTTATCACTAAATTCTTAGAAGTTGCTTTGGACTATGATTCTTTTTGCACCAATAGGCCTTTGAAAAATATTTGACCATGACTTGAAGTCTACTTTGGGCCAGGCCTTTTCTTCTTTTGGTTCTTCTCCTAATTGAACAACTCACGATGTAGAATCCATTGTCGATCGTGATTTAATTTCCAAGATTCATCTATTTGAATGCTTTGACCATGGCCTAGAGCAAGGGGTGTACTGGTATATGATCACAATTTGGAACTTTTTTTGGCCATGGGGCCATGACTTCTGCTAGCTTTTCTTGATTAGAACAACTTCAATCATAGCCTAGAGCTTGCTTTAGACCATGATGTACTTTGCTCTCAAACATGCTTTGACCAAGTCTAACCATGACTTAGAGCATGTTTGAGTGTCGCATAGTCATGAATTCTACCTCTTTATTTTTCCCAAACTAAAATTTTATCATGGCATAGAACCCTGCTTTGGGCTATAATTCATTTCATAAAAATAGCTTGTTTAACCATGATGACCATGGCCTAGAGCCTATTGGCACCGGGTCACGATCGCAGTTGCAAGACATCCTTCAATTTATAAATTTTTTAGATTTTATAAAATTTTCTAATGATGTAGCCTTTTGGACCTACATTATGGTGCCTCCTAGGGAACTTTGCTAGTAGAGTTACAAAACTCAAAGCCTTATCCTTGGGGTATATGGAGTCAAAAATGGAATGGATAGGAAAATGGGAAACGATAAAAGGAAATAATATGGATAGATGGAAAATGATAGGTGAGAATTGAAAAATTAATGAAATGAATAGAAGCATGAATGAATGGATAAATAGATTGGGTGGAATGAATGTGTTACGATATAAATTGGATAAAGGAAAATAAAATGGGAGAATGGACTCCAATTAGATGTAATATTATGTCTTAAAATGTTACCTCCTTATGATTTCCACCCTCTTTAACATTTGAAATCATCTTCAAAGGGTAACAATTCATATGGAAGCAATGTAAGAGGTAAAAAAATTGTTTTATCGACAAGGGAGTGCTCCTATTTAAAAGGCTCAACTACATGACTTTATTATGATTGTGTGAAATATTATGCTTTTATTGTTGTATCTGATGATTATCAAAATCGAAGGTATTCATAAGGTATGTTTTGGACATTATCCCAACTATGGTGCTCCTAAATGTTTCATTTTCTTTGGAGGTGATCCATGTTCTTCCTGGTCCCCTTATTGTTGATTTTGCATCTCTTTGCCTTGATCCTTAGGCTTCTTAATTATTTCTAAATTATCTTTATCTTCTTATTTGTACCTCTATTCAACATTTTCTTCCTATTCTTCTTCATCTTTAACATCATCCTCTTCTTCTTTTTTTTCTTCATCACCTTACTCTTCATCTACTCCATATTCATGTTCTACATTTTCACCAAATAGTTGATTCATATAGTATAATGTTTTTAAAGCTTTGTTCCAAGCTACTTGGGTGGAATTTGCTATTTCCATCAATTGTTGATAAGTGAATTGAAGCTTAGCCATTTTTCATAAGATATAAATTATCTTTTATCCACTATATCTTCCATAAAATATTTGAGTTTGGTTAGGCCTTTCAAAATTTGGATCACTTGATATTGTTGAATGAGTTTTGACCAAGCATCTATCTTTGAATCATCCTATACAATTGATATCAAATTTTCTTGAATTTCTTCAATTTTCAAGAGCAACCGATCTTCATCCCAAAACCCTTGGAAACCATATTTAATTATTTCTTTAGTGGTTTATATAATTTTATGGATCTTCCCTTCAATTTTATCAATTAATAACCATCATTTTTTTACCAACTTGTGTATTCTAAAGATATCTTGGCTACTAATTTTGTAGTATTCTATTCTTTGCTAGGAATAGGCTTTCCAACAAAATTGCATCTAGATTTAGATAATTTATATATTCTTGTTGCTTGTGGCACCAATGATTGTACTTCACCTTGAGTACTTTCAATATCCTTATGGGTATTTAATAACAACTAACTAGCTTCATCTAAGAAATCAAGTATAGGCTGAGTCTCCAAATATTTTTTCATAATTTTAATCCACATCTTTTTTCTAATTTGTTTGAATTTATCCTTGGAGAAATTTGTAGCTCTGGCCTTTTATAATTGAATTTGTTGTAGAAACTATCAATTTTAGTTGAGCTTGGATTTGTTTCTTCACTTATTTAGATTTTTGTTTGAATTTGGTCATTTATTGATATTTGTTCTACCACTTATTTACCTCATTTCTCAAAGCTCTCTCCACACTCTTCTGATCCTTGATAATTGATTCCAATAATTTTATATTTTCCAACTTTTCATATTTCTCTCTATGAATATCACTACATAAATAGTACCAAGATGAGCCTTGGCAACTACAACTTTATCTTCCAAAGGTAATTGAGTGATATCTTTAGTCTACTCCTCAAGTTGATAGTCTTCTAAATTCATATCCTTTTTTGGCTTATCGACTAGAGGAGTAAGAGATATTTTTTTTCTCTTTCGAGCAACTCAATCTACTATCATAGTTTTCCTTGGACAAACAAATTTTTTGAAAGGTTGAGTAAACTTCTTGATCCAATAACTCTAAGTTTTTATTGAAACACTTTTGACCTTCCTTAAAGAAGCTACAGTAGGATGAATGGAAGGTGTGGAGGATATTATAAATAATGGTAAAAATATGATTGATGAAGGTGGAAGAGATGAAATAGTCATGATAGTAGAATTTGTATTTATGGCAAGAGTTGCAACAAATGTTGTTGCCATTATAGAGTATGGTGGATAAGATGGTAGTGCTTGTTTTTCTAATGAAATGAGAGGTGATGATGTTGGGTATGAAGTACTTTGAATTAGAGGTGATGAAGTTTAAATTTTTTTATGAATGGAGTGGAGAAGTTGTAGAGTGAGATGGATGAGGCATAGGCAATGATGGAGGGGGATTATATGGTGGTGATGATGTTACTTGTACCTCCTATTCTTGAGGAGAGGAGGGAGAATTCTTTGGGAAATGAGAAAAAGGAGAAGAATGGGTAGAGATCATACTTGAGCCTACTAGAGTATATTGTTAAAATATATTATTTATACTCTATTATTGAACTTGTTGAGTTGATTGTTATGTTTCTAAAACATATGCATGTTTAGCTACATACCTATTTAGTAGCCTCCCCAACTAAATATTTTGCTTTTATCTTTAATATAATAGGGAATGAAGGGATAACTATTGTAGCATTGTATTGTTGCTACGATAGAGATGATACAACATTTTGGATAGGGAGACTTAGAGGTTTATAAGGGGCTACATAAGTGAATCTGATAGGAAAAGATGTTGGATCATAATCTACCCTATTTTCCATTAGCTTTTGTGAAGTAGTTGTTGCCCCCAAGGCTAAATACTTTGACCTATTTTCTATCTTAATGCCCTCTTTAGGTGATTCCTCTTTTCCAAGTCCACCACCAAAGTATCCCAACTTCTTCATCATTACAACCCCTTTATTATACTGTTGCAATTGTTCCTATGAAGTTTCATAAACAAATTGTACCTTTTCAACCATTGGAGGTGGAGTTATTGTAGTATCATCCTATTGTTGGGGTTGAGGGGATGGAGGAGTTGGAGGTGTTTGGATTTTCTTCTATTTTTTCACTTTTGACCTTGTTTTTATTGTATTAGTTTTCTTTATTTCTTCCCCCAATTTATCCTTTCTAAAACTTAATGCTAATATTTTTCTATTATTGGTGTTCCAAGTTTTATAGTTTTCATCATATATATCGGAGAAATATTTATTAGATTGGCAACCAAATTTAGATCCTATAGTATTTGTCTCAACCCTCATTTTCCACCAATCTAGAATCTTAGCCTCATCCCAATTGGTCTTTACTTGAATGGTTTAAATTTTTGACTCCTTTAACTCATGTGTTTTTTTGTGCTCATGATCATAATCTACCATTTGACCATAAAAATCTCTCCAAGGAGTCAGTGGTTCCATTTTCCCACATTCCATTCTAATGGAGAATCTTCCTTGTTATTTTTAAATTTTTCAATGTGTGGCCTCAGAGTCCTTTCAATTTTTGGAGCCTTAGCAGCATTAATAGCTTTTAGCTTTTCCAAAAATTTATAAGCAAGGTCATACCTCCATCTTTTTGGAAGCTCTCTAAGCCCTAGTATTTCCATTACCTGAGTAATCTCCTCACTCTAGCCCCTTCTTATTAAATTAATATCTTCCACATTAAAAGGATAGTTGATTATGCCCTTTCTCCTTACTCTAGTGCCAAAAGTGGAGTTAATATAGTTAGCTTATCTGCAATATTCCAATGCCAACATCCAATTGGTGATAAAATACAACAACAAAATTGGTTTCCCTATGAAGCCATATAGCCTAATAATTGCACCCTCAGTTAGAAGATATCGGTCTCTTTCTTCATATTGATTTGTTTGTGATAATTCCTATTCTAGAGGTGGTATTCTAGGAAATTATCTATGCATAATCTTAATATCTAACCCTAAAAAATCCCTATTAAAATTATAATAGGATTCAGACTTACTCAAGATTTTTATCCATACATAAACTGGTAGAGGGTTCCCATTTTCATATTTTATTATCACTGCTATCCAGGGCATATCTTGCATGGTGGCACTGATAAATAGCCAACCCAAGTTAGAGCAATGGCTAAACGAGGTAGATTAAAAATCCTCCATTTTAACCAACTGCTTATGGATCCTTTTGCAAAGGACAGAGGGTCAATCGAAGTAAATGAGGTTGGTATTACTGTCTATTTGAGACATATCATACATTTTTAATTTGAAATACAGTAAGTCATAGCTATCTATCAGTCTTACACATTTATATCATAATCAACCTACTAATACTACTAGCATGGAAAAAAGTTTTGGGTTGGTAAAATGCTTAGTGGCAATTGGGGTTGTTGGTAAAAGATCTTTGATTACCAGGCTTTTAAATAGCCTATTCACCCAATCCTTGAAATGTTCCCTATTCGTAGGATACCCTTTCAATGTATAATACTTAGCCTATTCTTTTGGGTCAAAAGGCTTAGTTTAACATGAGGAGTTATACCCATGGAAAAAAGGTTACAACAAGCTTCAGGAGTTAGCTTAAAAAAGACTCTCCCTTGAGATTTTTTTATTACCCTATTCTTTGGATCATAAAATTTGATAATTACAAAAACTAACTCAGGGTATGGGTGGACAAATTCATAGATATAAAAATACAAGAGAGAGTAAACAACACAAGAATATAAAATCAGGGTTGAGAGTCCCTTTAACACTCTATTATCAATATATTTCCTTAGTCAATCCTTTGTCTTCCATGTCATTATGGTGTCAACTACTAAAATAACTGCATCTAGGAAATGTGTAGGCTTGTTGATTTTAGCCTTAATGGTCTTCTTTGGAGCTAGGGGTGCCATTGTAGTCAATTGGATGTTTGAAGGTGTTTCTATAATTTCTCTTTAAAATCCTTTGTAGGTAGTTTGTAGGTATCTCTACAAATGCTCTCTAAAGCTTAGCAAATTTTACAAACAAAATCACTACCAAAGCCCTAGCTTAAATAGATTGCATGCACATATTCTACCATTAATGTGGTAGTAGGACTGCCACTTAGTCACACACTTTAAATTCTTGAGTTAGCAATAAAATAGTGAAGCTTTTGTTAGCTTCTTATTTTGTATTTACTATGCTTGACCGCGATGTGGAGCCTATCAATAGTTGTGCTCCACTTAATGTTTTATTCCTTTCATCATGCCTTGGGATGCAACATGGAGCATGGGTGAGTCAAGAACTCACTTCAACTATTTTGACCATGGCCTGGAGCTTATCGATAGCCACACTTTATTTTATTTTTATCTAAAAATTAAAAAGAGTGAACATATAATACAATCATGTACATATAATACAAGGGGAAGGATTTAAATGAAGTACAACTTAATATGATATCCATTTATCAAGATTAGTTGCAACCTTCCTCCTTGATATTGCAACTAAAAAACATTGTTCTATTTTCCTGCATTCCTAGAATAAGTTAAACTTTTGATGATTGCTTGGTCTGCTTTCTCTTCATTCAATCTTAGGACCGAGTCTCCAATCTTAAATTTTCTACATGTAGCCCTTTTATCAAACCATCCTTTAGTCTATGTCAATTTTTTTTGAAATTGTTCATAGCCTTTATTCGTTTGTTCCTCTATATACAATAACTAAATTAGCCTTATCTCTATAGGATTTTTGTTTGATGAATCATCCTAATTGACTAACTTTAGAGTAGGTATTTCAAGGTGTGTAGTCAGAATAGCTTCTTTTTCGTACACCAAGGCATAATGAGATGTGCCTATTGACTTCGTCATTATGATCCTATCTATCCATAACACCTGGTTTATTAGTAAATGCCAAATCCTTTTGTTATTATTCAATGCTATCTTAAATATTTGAAGCAAATTCTTGTTGGTAGATTTTTCTAGGCCATTTCCTTATGGATAATAATTTAAAGAATTATTCAAACATATACCATATGTATTTGTAAATTCAATGAACCTTTATTCTATAAAATATGGACCATAGTCACTTACCAAAGTTTTAGGAATGCCAAACCTTGTGATAAAGATTTCAATAAACTCAATTACTATATCTTGATAAAACTTCTTAGTTGGAATTTCCTCAACCCATTGAGTGAAATAGTCAGTGGCAGTCAGGATGTATTTATAACTTGCTGAATAGTTTGGATTGAGTGGGGATGATGTATTCCTATTTCTCTCCATATACCATTAACATTTATCATATGATCTAACAATTTTGAAAGTTTAAGATAAAATATTAGGCTAATGATAACCTACTCTTATTATCTTTATTACAGTTATTCTGCCTAAATAGTGACCTCCTGATAGTCCATGAAATTCTTTTAGAATATTTTGTTTTTATCATCTTTAATGCATCATAAAAGGAATCCATCTAGGTTCATTTTGTATAATCCTTAAGGCAACAAAACATAATTCAAGGCTTGGAGCCTATATCTTCTTCTTTGTGAAGCATTGAGATTTCTAGGGCATATCACTATTTAAAAGTAACTTATAAGCTGATCAACCCAATATTTTTCTTCTAAAATACTATCATATTTTTTCTCTGATTTTATTGTTTGGCAGGTTGTCCTTTCTTATTTATTTGCTTTGGCAACTAATTCTTGACATAGGGCTCTTCCTCTTACCAATTTGGTAGGATGAATATCTAAATATTATTCTTAAATCTTAGTAATATACCCTAATATTTCATCACCCAACTCTCCTTGCATAATGAAGCTTCTAACATTGGGGTGTACTACATATACCAAAGTCTTACTTTAAGCTAGATATTGTTGAATTTTTTTTAATGATTTCATAATTTCAAAAAACTTATCTCTCAATGAAATTATATTTCATTTTGTATTTATGGAGATCTTGACTCCAAAATAATATGGTATGTTCATTATCAACATTGTCTTTCTAAGTTAGCACCACAACATAACTCTCATCAGCTCCATAGGTGTATAGGATAAAATATTTGTAAAAATCAGGGTTGATTAACACAAGGGCAGTAGCAATGGTTTACCTAATAAACTAAAAGGATTTATTTCTATTATCAATCCATTGGAATTTGATATTATTCTTTAGAAGCTCTGTAATTGGTCTGACTATTTGAGAAAAATCAAAAATAATTTTTCTTACAAAGTTGATCTTCCCAAATAAGGGCTGCAAAGCCCTTTTGTTCATGGGAAGGGGAAGAGACAATATGGATTTTATTCTATCTAGATATATTGACATTCCTTTTTTTTACACCACATGCCCTGGTAATTTTCCTTCATGAACTACAAATATTGGCTTCTTTGGGTTAAGAGATATACCAAATTCTTTGCACTTATGAAAGACCTGTTTCAAATGCTTGAGGTGTGCTTATTTTTCATGAGAAAATATGGTCATGTCATCTAGATATATCAGAGTTATTCTATTAATCATTTCTCCAAAATCATAATCTATAGCTCTTTGGAGTGTATCTCCTGCATTATACATACCAAATGGCATTCTCTAGTAAGCAATAGTACCCCACTTTGTAGTGAAATTTGTCTTATATTGATCTTCATATTTTACCTAGATTTTGTTATAACCAAAGAAGCCATATAATAGAGAAAATATTTTATCCCTAGCTACTATTTGCAAAATCCAATATATCTGTGGAAAGGTATAATGATCCTTGAGATATGTCTGGTTCAGATTTCTAAAATCCACACATAGGCGAATATCACCATTTTGTTTCTCATTGGAACTAGATTAGCAACCCATGTGGAGTGCTTAATATGATAAATGATTTTTGCCTTTAAAAATTTAATGCTTAACATGATAAATGATTTTTTCCTTTAAAAATTTAAGCAAATCTTATCTCATGATTGTAATCTTGGGATTGGGTCTTTATTCTTGTCTAAATGGTCTTGCTTCAAGGACTAATTCAATAGTATGCTATATTATGCTTTTATTGTAGACTTTCAAATATTCATAGGTCCAAGCTATCATGTCCTAATATTGAAGACACAAAGCCTTAAATTCTTCAACTTCCTTTAGAGTCCATTGGATACCCATTTTGAGCTTTTTTCTATTTTCTATTTCTATTTCTTTGTAAATCTTATCATCTACTTGTATCTGCCTTAGTCTTTTTCCATATTATAGGGGATCATCATGTGAGAATAATCCAAATACATGTATCCTCCTAGTTTGGCTATAAATTCCCTTGATAGGAATAGGCTAAAATATGGTTGTAAGTCTACTACAACTATCTCTTGAACATCAATAACCTCTAGGGCTCTATGTAATATCATAAGAACATCTTTGACTATCCCACTTGTTTTAACTAGTGTTTCATCCAATTGTAGGACCCTTGGACAAGAATAGGTATATTCCATACCCATTTCTTCACACACTTATGTTGGCATAATTGTAGTTGAAGATCTTGAGTCTATCATACAGTTATGAACTACCCATCCTTCCATCCTTAAAGAAATATAAAAAGGAGGTGGTTTATTCTTTAGCATAGGTGCAATCACTTTTTGTCATTCAAGTGATAGATCGTATATAGTAGGATTCTCATTTTCTTGAGATTTACTCTTCAGAGAAGCTTTCAGTAGGTCTATTTGACCAGGAATGAAGAGAGTATCATATAAAGTTTCTTTAAAAGGAGCTCTTAAATTCTTCCACAATATTGAAATCAAATTTCCCTAAAGTTTTACTTTCACCTTCACCAAATTTTATTTTAAATTATTGAGTTACCTCAATTTTTTGTTTCTTGGTAATAGAAGGAAATCTTAGTTTATCACTAGTTTCCTCTTTAGATTCAACTTTTTCTTTACCCTTTTCTTTATTAGCTTGTTTTGGAATAAAGTTCTCATTCCCTTGTTCCTTAGGAATTGAAGCCCTCTTTTTTACAACATGAGAAACTAAAAATCTCTCATTACTTGCTGAAGATTGATCTCCCTTCTTTTGAGAAGGTATTTGAAATTATCCCATTTTTTGTGGATTGACTTGCAATGGATTTTGTCCTAATCTTGTGAGGACAAAAATAGCTTCTTCCTCCAAAAAATATTGGCCAACCATGATCCGTTCAACTTTCCACATCATATTGATTGTACTCTTTTGGGATATTTTAGCCTTTTCTATAGCCTGTTGCACATGATGCTAATACATAGCACAAGTCTTTGCACTATGGGAATCATTTCAAATTAAACACTAGATATATCCACTAGTTTCAAGGATTGACTCATGCTCATCAATATTGGCATTAACCCTAGACCCTTTGTTATTTCTAGTAGTAGGTCTTTGATCTCTATTTATATATGGGAACCTTATTTGTTGAGACCTTTGCATTTCTTTTTTTCCATGGTGTTTACCTTGTTATTAATTGTCTTCAAGGTATTTTGGATGTCAAACAATAGAGGTGATTCTTGGGGATTTTGAGATGGAATAGGAGAAAAAGGAATTGAAGCCATTGATGTTTTGGGAAGAGGAATTGGAGCCATTTGGGAAAGTTGCGATCACAATGGTGGGGGATCCATATATGAGGGTGTTGATTTCCTGGAATGATGTGTAAACTGAGGTATTTCAGATTAATAATGCATGAGCAATTTTGGTAGCCTTCCTACAACAATTAGAACATTATTTGCATGCACAATTGCATGGTAAACTTGTGGAAAGGTAGTTATACTTGACTACTGAGTTTGTAACCCCAGGTCTGTACCAAAAGCTCTAATGTAATACATATATGTCAAGGGAGCAATCAATCTATCTTCAAGGGGAATCCTTTTCCATGTCCTACTAAAAATTAAATTAAATTCAAAGACTAACTCTTGTGGGTGTTTTTTCATAGCTGTGAATTTATTTAGAAGCGATAAAGGATCAGCTGACTAATTAAATTCTTCCACAAAAGGACCAACCAATCTAGTCCATGAATGAATATTTTTGTCTTCTAGGGTTCTAAACCAGTGAAGGATTTTACCTTTAAAGGATAGGGCTAGAAGCCTGATAATAACATCTTCATTTTTGATATTGTGAATAGCTACTAAAGTCAATATATCCTGATAGTGCTCATAAGTAGTCTTTCTTGAACCATCATATGTAGGTATAGATTTTAATGCAACCTGAGGGATATCATTCATATGAGAAAGTCCTAAAAGAACTAGAGGTATCTCAATCAGGGTAATTTTGTGGAGGTTGATTTTAATTTTGGTTCTAAGCCATGGTTACTGGAGTATTTAATAGAATTTATTTTGAGGATACCTAGTGATTTAATGGTAATTAGACCTCTTCAAAAGATTATTCTAGAGATAGACTTCTTGTATGCTTTGATATCTTGAGTGGTAAATAAAAGAATAATATTGGTTCTCGACTATTCTTAGTAGATGACCTAGTAAACATGAAATATGAGCTACTAAAAAGTATTTCTAGGTTCTTCTACTCAAGGAGTTACCAAGTGAATTTGTTTTACCACTTAGTAAGGTTAAGACAATTCACTAAATATTAATTCCTCTAGGAAAAATGAAATAATATATCTAGTAGAAAAATGATATGTTGTGAATGGTCCCATTAGACATTCCAAAAACTATTGTGGCTTAGATTGACATAAAGATAAACTTGAACTATAACTATTATCTACAAGATTTTGAAAGGCAAGCACCCACTAATCATAGTCCAAGCCACATATTTTATGGATCAAAATATTTTAACCCAACCTCTAGAGTGGGTTGGTTCCTTGTCAACTTACTGGATGTTGACTCATTTAAGAAATAATTAAATGAACAAAGGATAGGGATAAAAAATGAGAAATGGTTAAGGAGAGGGTTAGAAATAAATGAATCAAAGGTGGAAGGATAAAGCTAACAACATAGACTTCTACAGAGAACCTATGACATATCAACTTCAAGAGTAAAACTTGGAACTAACAACATTCACAACTAGCCATATTCAAAATTAAGAACATTTGCATACTTCAAGAATCATTCCAAACATCTAGGGTATTAATAATCCAAATTAGCAAAATTAGATTAACACTCTGACTAATAGAAATAACTTCTTCCAAGCATACATTCAGATATTAATCATTCTAATTTACTGTAAGTTAGCAATCCAAATTAATAAAATACACTAACCATAGCAGTAGTAGCAGAAATGACTTCACAAGTTTCATATCAAAAGATATATAAGATGTAAGTTTGAGGTAAACATACCAAATAATGCTCCTTCTATTAATTTGTAGAAAGTATACAACAACAATGTAAGAAAATACTTTAGAGTCAACCCTTTGAAATAAGGGCACAACATCTATTTATAGTTTTTACAATAGATTTGAGAAAATTAGAGAATTGCAAGGAAGTTGGAGTGCCAAGCTAGCAAGATGTCGATGTGGCAATCTCCTATTCGATCAAGAAAAGAAATGCACTCTCGCTCCTTTGATATTATGCAACTAGGTTTAACAACTTGTTCGGCCTTCATGACTTCCAACTATATTTCTTGAAATAGTTGAACTCAATAGGTAAAGAATTGATTCCAACCACCCTTCATTCTTGCGATTGCTCTTTACCACAAATCTAGAACTAAATATTATTAGGCATATTGAATATTGGATGTTTCATATTCTAGGATTGATGATTTCATCTCTTTGAACTAGCTTAGAAATAGGTACTTCAGGTTCATCTTATGTTTTTATGGAATCCTTGTTTTGTGGATGTCTTTAGCTAAATTCAACATCACCCGCTTATCTACCATTGAATGATCGAGATCAAATATTTTGTAAATATCGATGCACTTTTAGTGGTCGCAGCCCAAGGACACTCATCGTTCTTCCTTTTGGAGTCTCAAAACCATGACCATTTTTTACTTTAGGAAGATCTTGACCAGGCTGACCACGATCAAGAGACTACTCTAGGATAGGATATGATGTTTCTAAATCATAGGTTTAACCAATTCTAACCATGTCCTGGAGCCTACCCTAGGACGAGATCTACCTTAAGAAATTTTGCCTTAAGTTGTCTTCATCATTTGCAGCATAGAACCCACTCTAGGCTGAAGTCTACTTTAGAAAATTTCTTTATTTATCTCCTTTGACCATGGTATAGATCTTATCGTGGGTCGTGACCTCTTCGCTTGATGTTATCACTAAATGCTTAGAAGCTGCTCTAGGCTACAATTCTTTTTGCACCAACA
The DNA here is from genome assembly GCA_028583015.1 of Wollemia nobilis. Lineage (NCBI taxonomy): Eukaryota > Viridiplantae > Streptophyta > Pinopsida > Araucariales > Araucariaceae > Wollemia > Wollemia nobilis. The sequence goes on along the minus strand of JAQPPZ010001836.1, from coordinate 5,413,475 downwards.
AACCTTTGATCAATATTGACCACTACTTGGAGACTGCTCTGGGTTGGGATATTTCTCATTTTGGCGCTTCTCCTAAATGAGAGACTCACAACGTAGAACTTGCTACCAACCACGATTCAATTTCTAAGATTCATTTGTTTGACTGATTTGACTACAACATGGAGGAAGGGGTGTGTTGGACCGTGATCACAGTCTGAAAGTCATTTTGGTCATGAGGTCATGACTTCTACTAGCTTTCCTTGATTATAACAACTTCAATCATAATCTAGAGCCTGCTCTAGACCACGATGTGATTTTCTCTCAAATGTGTTTTGACCAAGTTTGACCATGACTTAGATCGTGTTTTATTATCGCACGACTACAACTTCTACCTCTTTGTTTTTCCCAAATCGAAACTTTATCATGGTGTAAAACCTTGCTTTGGGCTACGATTCTTTTCGTAAAAATAGCTCATTTGACCATGTTGACCATGACCTAGAGCATGTTGGTGTTGGGCCGCAATCATGGTTGTGAGACACCCTTCAACACTTCATACAATTTTTTATATTTTATAAAAAGTTTTACAGATGTAGCCTTTTGGGCCTATAATATCTAGTTATACCATCTCAATTGAGATGAAAATTGAATATGTTTGTAAACTTTCAAGCTTTATAGAAGAGAGTTGTGACTTGTCAAGGGTGGAGGACCCACATACAACCCGTTTTGCTCACACAAAAAAACCATTAGATTTTTAAGGACTTCTATGAAATATTAATTATATTATATTAATGATAATTATCTAATATTTTTTTTGCTGTCAAGCTAAGCTCAAATAACTAAAACAAGTCCTCTTTGATAAAGAAGGCTTAAGTTCCAACTCTGAATAGGTCTAGAGAGCCAATTTATGTAAGTGTGTGCTTGACCCCAATTTATCTTGGCCTTACCACGTAGAAAATTATTTTTTTCTTTAAAGGATTTATTTTTTTAGCCATGATCATTAACTTCTATATCTTTTTAAATCTCATTATTTTATTAATAACTATAATTTATAAATACAACAATACACATAAATACTTTAAAGAATATTAATACCACAAAGAAAATAGATATCACACATTATATGAAAAATATCACCTAAATGTTTGTTTTTATATTGAAAAACTTTGAATATATGTAATACTTAATAAACCTATATTACATCCTTGACTAAATTACAAGCAAGTTTTATATTATTTATAGTTATTAGCAATAAAAAATTAAAGTAATAGTTACAAGCTTACTGCATTGATAAGGGCTTTGATCTCTCTTTGAGAAGTTCAAAGTTCAAACCCACGAGGGCACCACAAGATCACAAGTAATACAAGAAAAAAATAAAAATAAATAACAAAAAAAAGTAAAAGTTAAATAATTTTAATACCCATAAGATCACAAGTAATATGAAATAACATATTTATCCAACGGAATTTTAAATCTTAAAATATAATATATAACTCTACTTTCTTAAATTCAAACTTTAAATTTCAAAATCTTAAATCAAACTCCCTTAATTCACATATTATTTTATTCAACTTATTTAAACTTCTCTTCTCATTATCCTTATGACATCTTAATATATATAAAGGCTTGATTCCCATCCTATTATCATTTTAAAGAGTAATGTCAACTTGGCATCCATTTTCAACATCTTTCTTAAAAAAAAAAAAATCTATAAAACAACGTAGCTTTGCTATTATGTCTTTAAGCACAGTTTATTTATTTATGCATAGTGAGTGATTGCATCGGTTTGTTTTAGATAATTATTATATTATATGGAGCGGTCCTCTTAAAAGGTAAGAATAAGAACCATTGCTCACCATTCAATAATATATATAACACTACTACTTTAAAATTTGTTAGGTCATTTATAAACCAAAGTGAAGCTTCTACCTTCTACCTATACAAATTAAAGTTGTGAATTGACAAATATATGGAATAGGATACGAGACTATGGAACAATGCTTTATTGTGGATAACACCCTTTTAACTTTGCTTTGGATGAAAAAAAAGAACTAATTATTTAAAAAATCAGTTTTACGAAGAAATAATGGGGGACAAAACATCAATCATGTATCAATAAGATTGATAAGTTTGGATTAAGGTATATCAATCTAATCCAAATTACTCGACTTCTCAATCATAAGTCGTTATGGAAGAAATAATTGAAAAGTGTTTATAAATAAATTAAATTAAATATTTAAAGTTAATGGACTAAGATTTGGAGGAGATGATTATTTAAGTCTAGGATTCGTTTCCTCAAACATATCTGTTTGGCATCATGTGAGCAATAAAACCAGATAAAGCATAATCATGAGAGGAATATTACCTTTGAAAGTACAGTGATTTTATACAGTATTTTTTACATTTAAAATTTTTTATTGAATAAATTAAAATACTTGTAACTTAGTTAAAGTATAAATAGTTTTTTTTATCATAGATTAATAAGGGATATAGTAATGGTAAGTTTTTGAGTTTTTATCTAGGAGACTTAAGTTCAAACTTTGATATAAGAGGATTAAAAATTTTCCTAAAAAAAACTATGTAAAAATACAATTGATACCTGGTTAAAGGAAGGAGTAGTGTATGAGATTGTGATTCCATTATAGTCTATACTTTTTGGTAAAAATTGTGGATTATGATATTTTTTTATGCCTTTTAATAATTAAGGTCATATCTCAAAGATAATTCATGGCTACAAGGTTGAAGTATCATTGTTATTATTGTATTTAGTAGACCTTATGTGAAGGTATAAAATAACCATCTTATTGCAATGTTTTTCAAACTCTAAACAAAAAGTTATAAACTTATTCTCAAGAATATATATATATATATATATATATATATATATATTATATATATATAATATATATATATATATATATCCCATATAATTATTAAATAGATGGAGGAGAAGAAGAGGTATTGAAGTGGAACAAAATTCCAACATAAGAATAGGCCACTGAAAATAAATAACTTGTATAGACATGAACCATTGTTATTATATTAATTAAATTAAATAATTAAAATATTATAAATAAGTATTAAAGGACGTTAAATTAATTAGTTAATTATTTTAGATTTTGAAGAGAAGACTTACGCCTGAATATTAAAAAACAATACATATATAGTTATTTTGCTCTTGCAATGACAAATGATAATGGGAGTGGTAGGGTTTTAGCCTCTCTTTAGGGAGGTCCAAGGTTCAAACCATGATGTACCTAAATAATGACAATGGCAGTGGTTAGGGCTTTGACCTCTCTTTAGTGGTTTGGTTAAAGAAGAGAATGTTTTTTTGTTGGTTACCTTAATTTGATGTTCCCGAGGAGGATCAAAGGTCTTTGTTGACTTCGTCTAACCCAACAAGCTAGGGTTTATAGTGATAGCGCCTAATGGTATTACCAACTCTTATAATACCATTATACAATTATGATGTAATAAAGGTAATGCCCATTTTAATCTAATACAATCCATTAAAATAAAACAAACCCCAAACTTAAGATATATAATTAAATATTATAAAATAATAATAAAATGTAAAATATCCAATGGCATTTAATTAACTAGTTCTATCTTTAAATTTTGAGAAGAGCCAAGTTTAAATCTTACCAAGCAATGTATGCATGTGATCATAGTATAATACAAATGAACTCATTTCAATTATATATAAACAATTAAAAATAATAATAAAGGATAAAGAAAATTTATATAATATTTTAAAATTAAATTTTAGTAAATAAACTAAAATACTTTAAACTCAATTTAAATTGTATTTAACACATTAAAGTACTTTCACCTCATTGAAGGATAAATAGTATAAAATGATTTTATATGATATATTTCTTGATGTACCACATATTTTCTATTGATACATAGGGGAGTTGGTTACATCTACACTATTTTTAGTAATTGTTAAGTGCAAGATTCAAACCATAGGGGTTACTCCCAACAAGTATATACCACCTCATTGTTAATGACTCAATGTGAGGGGGATCATCGATTGCTTGGGATTCATACCATCATTATCGATTTGGTGCACACTCAAAGAATTTAGATCAGACTACTACCTTTGCAACAAGTATGCCCCCAAAGTTTGAACCTAGGTCTCTTCTTGGTAAGTGCCTAGCTAGACAAACAATTACCAATCCACCTAGCCCTTGAAGTCTAAAAGAGCTTATAGTAGCCAGTGTAGTGTGATCTGAACCACATAATTATTAATATCCTATTTCTCAACCATACCCCCTTCACATGAAAACAATTAAAAGTGATATTGCATTAATTTTGTAGACACTTAATTTTGGGTGTAGAGCTAATCTTTAAGTTTGCCAAACATTACATCAATTAGCCTTCCAATTAACCAAATTGAATTAATCTTTCTTATGCCCAAATATTTGTTAGATAATTATTATGTTTAGTCATTGGAAACATAAAAAGACAAGAATGAAACCAGCATGCTAAACTTTGTTAGAATAGAGAATACTAAGACTCTCTTAAGACTCCAAGAGACATCATATTGTATAAATATATGCACAACCTTTGATTTTTTAATTTTGAACAATCTCATTTTTCCATGCTTGATCCATCATTGGTATTAGAGTAATTTTATTGATAATATTTGCAGGAATATCGTATTCCACCTCCACGTCTACTCGATATCTTGCCACAACCCTCAAATTGACAAAAATCTACTTCGCAATGTTTGTTCAATTTCTATTCATGGTAAACATGGCAATTTATCTTCATCATAGCCTATAATTGTTCAAGGATTTCTATTTATTTCCTCTCTTGAAGATATATGGTGAATTTAGTGTCTATAGTTTTGTATAATTTTATGCACATAGACTTATGGAAAGCAAGTGAATGTGGAGCACATAAAGCACATGGAAATCATGGAAATTTTTTCGACAGGACTTGTGATATGTAATGTACAACATTTTATTAGTTGGATAACCTCTATTTAAAAGTTACATCATTTTTCCATTGTTGGTTTAGGGCTTAGAAACCTCATGGTCATAGCGGGTGAGGCTTACAAAGCCCTCAAAATGATAGATGGCCCATCTGAACTATTTGTGACATACAACATATTTATTGGCGAAACTGGAGATTCTTGCAAATGGAGATAAAAATGAAGTGTGAAAGAAAACTCAATAAAATTTTCTTGGAAAACCTTGATCAATTCACTTCCAATAACATATAATGCTACAAAATATTTCCATTCACCTCCTTTATTTTCCCTAAGAAATTATCACATTGTAAAGTAATAGTATAATAACAACACATCTCACTTATCTCCTTTACTGAACCAATGAGCAAGGTAGGGTAGTGGGTGTAAATGAGATCTAATATTTGAAGAGCAAGTCATAGGTGGCTATTAGTTAACCTTTCGAGCATTGCACTCGAAGGTTCCACTTTTAATTTATTTTCTTTTGTATTATCAGGTCATCCTTGCATTCATAAAGGTAAATCAACCTAGTTCCTAGACAAAAACCATGTTGTACAAAAATTGTAGTGTCAACTTGAGGTGATACAAAGAGGGAATTGTGTTATCCTTAGCGACCCAAGCCACAAAGAAACCCTACTCAATCACATACTAGCCTAGTACATCAGGTTCAACACAACTTCGTATTTTTTTAATTACATTAAAATAAGAAGAAAAGAAAAGAAACTGGAAAAAAAAGAAAGAAAAAATAGTTTATTTTTTTTTAAAGAAAAATAAAGAAATAAGGTTTTAATTTTTTTTAAAGAATTAAGTAAACTAATTGATCATTTTAAATAAAGTATGATTTTGTTTTAAAGTAGAGGTCCAAGGGCAAAAAAATTCACTCCCTAGGAAATTTTTTTTTTTCAATTTTATAATGTCCTATAGTATTTGTGGGTAAATAAATGCAAAATTGACTATAGTGAATATTTTGCAAAATTAAAAGAGGGGTAAGTTTTTTTTTGTAAAAGGTGAATTTTTGGCAATAATTGACACCTTCAAATTATTCAAGCCATTTGCTTCATAATTTTCATACTTTGTATATCATTTAAACACATGCAAGCACACTCACACCATTTGGTATAAAGAGCACCTCTAGCTTGCATTTATAGGTAAAACTATCACATTAAGCTACTATGTATGTAGCCTAATAAATTTTCCATAACAATGTTTGGGCATTATTGATCCTATAAATCATTGAGGTGAAATAAGGACATCATTTTTTTATTTTTTCACTCAAATTTCTACCCTATTTATCGATATCATTAGACTTAAATCCTAGAATTGAGATGTTCTAATTATATAGGGAAGTTACATCCACTTGCAATTATTTCTCTTTAAGCATGTGTCATCGATAGGACAAATCCCTTTTTGTACTACCTTGGTACCTTGTATAAATATCTTTCACATATAGTCACATATATCAAGAGAACTAGATTCTTTCACGTACCAATGGGTATATAGGAAGGGAAAATATATGGAAAGGATCAATATCAAACTAGTGGTATATTGAAAAATGGACCATTTTGGAATTCATAAGGAACCCTCACCATGACAACATCAAAAAAATTTCTTACAGAATCACAACTACTCAAAGGCCCAAATTTTGGACCATGGAAGACCAAGATGAGGACCATCCTAGTGGTTGAGAAAATTTGAGATATTATCATCAAGAAAATAACTCAACTTGAAGGGTGTTGGAGGTATTAAATTATTTGATACCTTGTAATAATAATGTAAGGACCATGTAAATAGTTTAGTCTAGTGTGTGTTTAATATTTGAGTATATAGTAGGTGTCAAGTTAGTAAATGTGGAGTTATATAAGTGAGGTGTCAAGTTAGTAAGTGTGGAGTTATGTAAGTGAAGTGTCATGTTTATAAGTGAGGAGTTATGAGTTATGTGTAATCATGAGAGTCTTTGTCTTTATGTAAATATGTGAGATTTATTATTATATATTGAGAAATATAAAGAGTTAGATCTCTTGTGAGTATGAGGAGATGAAGAGTTTATGTAAGTGTAAAGGTCAAGAGTCTTGAGAATATGAAGAGTCTTATGTATATATATTAAATAAAAAGTATTGTAATAGTGTATCAAAGAATAAGCATTGCATTACTTTAGCAAATATATTTTCAATAATATATATATATATATATATATATATATATATATATATATATATATATATATATATATATATATATATATATATATATATATATATATTTAGTGAGTTTAATGCTCAATGTTATTATAAAATGAATGTATGAATTCGTAATAATATATTATTTTAAGTTATTATAAGATCCTAAAAGTATATTAGTTTGTAACGATGGTATCAGATCCACAATAAGGGTGATTAGTGAGAGAGACAAATGTTTGAGAGAGATCATATTTGAAAGGATCCATATCTCACATTTGTAGAGGATAGACCATAAGAAGGTGTTTATACACAACAACAAATTGAATAAAGAGTTAAATATTTTGAGAGTTGTTACACAATGAAAGTTAAAGGAAGTGATATTGGAAGCAAAATAACACTAGAGAAGTTAATCTTGAGAAAGGATGACTAGAGAATACATCAAATGTTGAAAATATTTCACATAGGTGTTGGATACATAGAAGTTGAACATAGAGTGTTGGATATTGAGCAACTGAGAGCACACCAGATTCATAGAAGTTGAACATAGAGTGTTGGACATCAAGCAATTATAATTTTTTGAAAGAGTGCACCAAATTTACAAAATTTGAACGCATAGTTTTAGACATCGAGCAATTGGAAAAACATTGAAAAAATGCACATTGACAGATGCTAGTTGAACACATAAGTTTGGATGTTGAGTAGGAAGTTGAAATAAAGTTTAGATGAAGCAAAAGTAACGATCCAAATAACGCTTAGGTGAAACATTTGAAAACACACAAAGAAGAGTTGCCCAAATTTGGAGGAGTGTCATATTGTCTAAGATACATTAAATTACCTTTAATTATTCTTTAGTGAATACACAAGGTGCTTAGTAATTTTGGGATATTGGAGGGGCATATATTAAAGTGAAAGAAGAATAGTTTTTTACTAAAAGGAGTTATTAAAAGATCAATTAATGAAGAAGATTATTATTCATATTTGAAGGAAGGTATTGGAATTTGAAAATATTATTGTTAAAGATTAAAAATTGAAGAAGAATATTATTGAGAAAGAAATTAATTGAAGAGAAATATTGAAGGAAATTTATAATTAATGGGAGTTATAAGAAGAAATTAATATATTGAAGGAAATAAATATTTGAAGAATAAATTGAAGAAGAAATATTATTGAAGAAAAGAAGAATATTAAAATTGAATATTGAATATTTAAGAAGATTAAAAGAATTAAATATTGAAGGAAGAAAGAATATTAAATTGCAAATTGAAGAAAATCAAAGAAGAGAAAAACTTAAATAATATTGACGAAATATATTAATGATATTGAAAAATTGAATTGAAGAAAAATATGGAATTTGAAGAAATAAATTTTATTTGACCATTGAAGAAAAGAAATTGAAGAGAATAAAGAATAATTAAAGAAGAAGAAATTATTAAATTTTAAGATAGAAAGATTTCAACAACAAAGGAATTAATTATTATTTAAGAGAAGAAAGGAAATAGAAGATTTTTTTTTATTAGGTGAAAGAAGGGGTTTTGGAAGGGTCCCCGAACCTTTACAAAGGGGTTTTGGAAGGGACCCCAAACCATTACAAATCCAAAGAGTATTCAATGAGCTTGAAGTACATCAAATAAAAATGGATCCAGAGGAAGAACATCAAATAAAATATGGATCCAAAACTCTCGCCTTATCTCCTCTTTAAAATTCAAATTTGAAAAAGAGCGCCAAAGAGTAAGACATCAAGCAAAACGAGGCACTTGAGAAAGACTGAGAAAAAATAACGAGGATTTCAACCAAAAATTGAAAAAAATCCTACCCAAGAAGATTCAAGCGAACTAGAAAGCCATGAAAAACAATTAGTAGACTACAACCAGGGAATGAAATAGTTGAAAACCAAGGGAATGACATTGACAAACTAGCAAGAGAAAAAAACACCCAATTTTTTGCTTTAAAATGAAAAACTCACGAATCATCGAGTGGGAAGAAAGTATATGAAATTCAATAGAAATTCCCACTTGCTACAAAGCCCACAGAGCATATATTTATTTAGGTAGGGAAAGGTCATGATTTGCTTTTATTCTATTATGATATATGGCTAGACCATCTTTTGACACTACATGTCCTAACATTTTTTCTTCTTAGACCACAAAGATAGGATTTTTAGGATTAATAAGATATTGTATTTGATAAATTCTAAAATATAGACTCTATGTGTTCAGTATGATTATTCCTATATTTTATGAACATAGTCAAATCATCAAGGTATATGAGAATGATCAGAGTGACTAGTCCCATGAAGGTGATGTTTATAGATTGTTAGAAGGTAGCTCTATCATTTGATAATCTAAATAATATTATTTAGTAGGCAAAGGTTCCCCATTTAATGGTGAAGGATGCCTTATATTGATCATCATATTTGACCCGTATTTAGTTATACCTTGAGAAACCATCCAAGAGTGACAACATCCATGACCTTGCTACATTTTATAATGTTTGATCTATAGTTATAAAATGATAACAATATTTCAATCATTCCCTGTTCAGGTTTCTAAAGTCAATGCATAGCTTGATATAACCATTCTTCTTATAGACTAGCACCAAGTTGGCTACCAAGGTAAAATACTTTATCAAAAAGGTGATTTGTACTTGTAGGAGCTTTAGGAGTTCTTCCCTCATGACTAATTCAATTTTAGGATTTATTGGTCATTATTTCTACTATAAGGGATTTTCATTGGGTTCTATTTCAATAGGATGTTCTATGATATTACTATCATATATATATTTAGATAATTATAAGATCAAGTAATAATATCTCTATATTTTCTATAAGATATTTGAACAAATTGATTTCTCCTTCAATGAACTCTTTACCAAGCAATAAGTTATTTCCATCCATTACCTTGATAGGGTGGTAGGAATATGATTTTACCTTAATGCTAGATTTCTTTACATTTTATTCTAGATTAAAAAGAGTTTTAAAAGTGATTAGCCCTTTTGGTAACTATTTTTTTTTAGCTAAATCACCTCATCTTTGATGTCATCCTCTATTAATTTTTTCTTCAACATGCTAATCTTCCTTAACAAGGAACTCTATGATTTTCTTGTTAGAGAATATTACATTATTTGATAGTTTAGGATAATTTATATTATGTTAGTGTCTATGTGTAGGATATGCACATGTGTCATGTAAGTAGGTATGCTAGTAATTAGAAGTCTAAGAGTCTTGTATACAAGTGGCAAGATAAGAAGCCAAAGGTCATATGGAAAGAAACAGTCAAGAATTTGAAGAGTTATCTTGTATAGCTATATTATGGAGATAAAGCTCCATGAAATGTATCCGAAAAGAGAAAATCTCAAGTTTGTATATTTGACATGTGAATATTATTGTAAGTATTCTTCATGCATGTACATGAATTATTTTTTCCATTTACATTCATATTTGATATTATAAGTTAATGTTATTTTTATTATTATATTGTTCTAGATATATATTTGATTGCTCATATATATAATTCTACTCTTGATTATTGATATTTTTTTTTTGGTAAATTTAGTATATTAACAGTGGGTTTTTATAGAGGATCCCAAAACCTTATGTACAAAATCAGCCTTACTTCTAATAATGCATCATGCCTCCTGGCTGGATATATAAGCCTGATTGCAGAGATAGCAAAACCTAGTCTAATTGCTCGGAGGCTACAGTGAAGGCATATATGCCTGAATAATGAGATAACAAGACGTTTTTAACCGAGGTAACAAAAAATAATAGCCGAAGAAACAGAAACATTTAGAGAACAAAAACAAACAGCCTTTCACCAGTCAAAACACAGCTACTCCGGATCCTCCTGATCCTCCGAGTTCTGACGCTCCTGGGTCTGCTTCAGAATTTTGATCATGGAGTTAACAAAAGTGAGAATGGTAGATGCCAGGCCTAGGAGGGGCTATCCGGAAGGGATCTCCCTGTCACTCTCAGTGTCCGACGAAATCTGCTGCGGGAGGACGTCCTTCTCCTTCCTGATTTTCTTCAAGCACTGGGAGGATCTGTCGGGGGTGGAGGACTCACCGCCAACGCTCCATTTCGGCCGAATTCGAATGGTGCTCCTATAGGGGGAAGGCCTATCAGTGCTGGGAGGGCAGGTTCTGGGGGGCTGGGGGCTTGGCCCTCCGCATGGGTGAACGCACTGCCAGGGGCCTGGGAGTTTAAAGGGTTGACAACTTGCGGGGGAGGGCGCATGGCCAGGGAATGCCTATAAATGACTGCCATGAGGCCTTGATGGGTGGGTGGGGAGGATGATTTCCTACTCTTCTCAATGGCAAGGGCAAGGGAATTCGTTAGGTAATCAGGGAAGCTCACTTGCTTGGCGTCGCGGAGGTGATTGTAAAAACTAATGTGGAAGCTACGGAGTGGCTTCTCCGGATCATCACAAGTGATATATTGCATGATGGGAATCATGGCGGACCTGTATGGTTTAGGGAGGGCTGACCGGAGGAGGCAAGTCTTGTCCCAGCCGAGGTTTTTCCCTTTATCAAGGAACTGCTCCATCTCCTCGGCCCAATTGTGGCTGTCTCTTCTGATGTTCCGCCCAAAGAGGGGCATACCAGAGACCACCGCCATGAATTCCATAGAAACATGAATGTTTATCCCTTTAATGAGCACATCGCCCTGGGTCCAAGTATCAACAAAGGCTTGCGTGATTTCCTGGTCGGGACCGACAAAATTTTCCAGAAAGGGCAACAGCTTCTTGGCTTTCATAAACATCCTCGCCTCATCGCACAGGGATAGAGTAGAGGGCTCGATAAAGGGACCGACCATGGTTAATGCTACCCGTAGAATGCTCCAGAGACAGAGGTTGGACCTAACCACCAAAAAATATAAGACAGAGAAGGGTGGATAAACCTGACCGAGAACCGCCATCCACGATCATCCCGGAGCGAGCATCGCAAGCCTAGGGCCAAAAGGGGAATGGCCTAGAGGTGGCACGTAGATCAAGAGCCCACCCATCCCCTGACTGAAGGTGCCACGTTGCCTTCCCACACGCCTTACCATAAGTCCTCCGTCATCCCTCCATGCACGGGAGGCAGTCCGGTAGAGGCACCGAACAATGGAAGGACTACAGAGATCGTGCCAAATCCGAGGCAAGGATTTGGCGAGAGCCTTGCCCAAACATTCCAGCAAAACACCATTGTCCCATCCATGCGTGGTCACCATTGGGAAGGGGCACTTTGGACTTCCATCACCGAACGTAATTGGGATCTGCCACGTGAGGGAAAATCCAGCTAGACCGCCTCGGTGGAAAAGGGTGCACTGATTGCCACCAGGACACCAAGTCTTGAACGCCTTGGAAACGTGAAAGCTTCTGGCTTTGGAGAAAGGACTGCACTTCGCGTGGCTCGTGCGGCCGCTACCACACAGGGGATTGGAGAGAGCTACCACCCCAACCCGACACACATCGGGAAGGACCTTCCAAAATCTACATGGGGAAGACATCATGATGGGATATCCGCTTTGGCTAATCTTTCCACCTCGGATGGGAAGCGTGACCGCCACACGACCGGACACGTGGTCACGAGCCCTTTGTTGGCCATGTGGTCTGCCACGCGATTGCCTTCTCTGAGGATATGACCCGCTTTCCACCTGCCACGTTGGGATAGGAGCGTTCTTGCCTCGAGAACGATGTTAAAGACCCTCCAAGATGGGTCCTTGGTGCCTAGAAGGTAGTTTACGATGTTGAGCGAATCTCCTTCTATAATTAAAGGTCGAGGATCCTCAGAGAGGATCTGGATTCCTCTCAGGATGCCTCTGGCTTCGGCAAAGTGACTCGACTGGGAGCCCAACTCTTCACAGTAGGCCAAAACTAGGTTCCCATCATGATCTCTGACTACTCTGCCCGATCCAGTGGGCCCTGGATTACCCTTAGCCGCTCCGTCAAAATTCAATTTAATCCACCCCACGGGAGGCTTGGTCCAAATGACACTTCTTCGACAGGGTCCTGTGTCAGCTTTCGGTGATGGGCAGAGATCCATCCTTCTAAAAATCACTTCTTCGCTCGGGATGTGGGGACGGGGACCGGGAGTGGCTTTGGAGTTCTCGATGGCGTAGGATAAGGCCCTTTGAGCGATGAAAGGAGGCATTTTCGGGGCTCTACCAAAGACTCTGGCATTCCTTTCAAGCCAGATTTGCCAGATGGAGTGGTGGAAGGAGGCCTCAAGAAGGAAGCGAAGTTTTGGATTCTTGAAAGGATTGGGCCACTGATGGAAAGCATCTCTGAGGGATCGAGGGGAGCACCAGAGGATTTGGAAGGAGGATAGGACAATGCTGAGGACCGAGTGGGAAAAGGGGCAGTGCAGGAATAAATGATCCACCATCTCGCACTCAGCTAAGCACATGTAGCACCTATTGGGGAAGGCAAAGCCCCTCTTGTGAAGGTTGTCAATGGTTAAAGCTTTGTTGTGGAAAGCAATCCAAGCAAAGAAATTCACTTTAGGGATGACCCCTTTCCTCCAGACAACTTTCCACCGATGATCCAGGGCAGTCTCGCTAGTTAGAAAATCATAGGCAGATTTGACAGAGAATAGACCATCCTCCGTGCCTCGCCAAATGATTCTGTCTGTCCTCCTAACAGATGGGATGATAACCGATTGGAGGATGTTGGACAGATAAGTCACTTCATTATTGAACCCATCCACAACTGGTAACTTCCATCGAGGGGGAAAGGTACTCCGGTCTATGAAATTCATCACCTTGAGTTGGGAATTTGGGTCGGTCTGAGCTCTCAGGCCAGCCAGGTCCGCCCTCAAACCAAGGCCCTCATCAGAAGCCCACCTGTCCTTCCAAAAGAGGATGAGATTGCCATCACCCAAAATCCAGCGGGCTCCCAAGCTGATCAAATGACGGGTTTGGAGAACCGATTTCCAAAAATCCGAAGCTTCGGAGGGAGCCTCGACATCAAGGAAAGAATTGGAACCAAGATATTTCCTTTTGACCAACCTGACCCACTCAACAGAGTCATTTGCTAGGATCCTCCATGCATGCTTAGCAATCAAAGTTGTGTTCATAAGCCCTGATCTCCTCATCCCCAAGCCACCTTGGTCTTTCCATGAGCAGACCTTATCCCAGGCCACGAGGGGGATTCTGAGTTTTTCTTCATTGCCAGACCACAGAAAGGTCCTCTGGATCTTCTCAATTTTGTAGTGGACAGAAGCTGGAAGTAGGAACACAGACATAAAATAGGTTGGAATCCCCTGAAGACAAGCTTTGGTAAGGGTGGCTTTCCCAGCTTGTGATAGGAGTTTGCCTTTCCAAGTGCCCAGCTTCTTGTGAAGGCGCTCCAGGATCATGTTCCACATACTTCCACTGCCACGCCCATTGCAAGATAGGGGCAGCCCCAGATAAGAAGTAGGCAGGGAGTCAATGGTGCACTCCAAAATTTTGGCAATCCTGAGTTGCCTTCGTAGGGGAGTGTTAATAAAGTAGATTTTGCTCTTAATGTAATTGACCTTTTGCCCGGAAGCCTGTTCGTAACGGGAGAGGATTCGCTTGAGGGATTTGGCTTGGGCTACCGACGCCCCAGTGGAGATGAGGGTGTCATCCACGAATTGCTGGTGAGTGATGGGGTCAACTCTAGAAGTGGGAAGAATGCCAAAAATCTTGTTCTGACGAAGAGCCTCTTTCAAAGACCAGCTCAGAACCTCCGCCAGGATGATGAAGAGGATAGGTGACAAAGGGTCACCTTGTCTGAGGCCTCTGGCGCTTTGGAAGAACCCAGCAGGGGATCCGTTGACCAGGACAGAGAAGAAGGGAGTGGATATGCAGCTAAAGACAAGGTCGATCCAGTGAGGATGGAAACCGAGCTTGAGGAGGACTGCACACAAGAACCCTCTATCCACTCTGTCAAAGGCTTTGTTCATGTCTAATTTGAGAAAGAGTGCAACATTCTTGGAGCGGTAAGCAGAGTGAAGAGTTTCATGGACAGTGATGACGCCATCAAGAATGTTTCTGCCTTTAACAGTGCTTCCCTGGCAAGGATCAATCAGGAGAGGGAGGACGGGCTTCAGTCTGTTTGCTATGGACTTGGTGAGGATCTTGTAAAAAACATTGCACAGGCTGATGGGTCGGTAATCAAAGAAGCTTTTGCAGGCGGGGGACTTTGGGATGAGAACAAGAAAGGTGGAATTAAGCCCCGGGTGAATGGATCTGGAAGCTTGAATATCCCGAATAGCTTCGCACACATCCGAACCCACAACCTCCCACATGACTTGAAAAAAGTGGGGAGGAAAACCATCAGGGCCAGGGGCCTTGTCAGGTTGCATAGAGAACAAGGCTTCTTTAATCTCAGACGAGGAAAAAGGGTCCAGCAGCTTGATGCTTACCTCATGGGGGACTTTAGTCGGAAAGTTGGCAAGCAAAGATTTCTGGACCTGGAGGTCACTGTCGGGAGGATCGCCAAGCAAGTCCTGAAAAAAACCAACAGCTTCATTTTTTATTTCCTCAATATCTCTTGTTACGCGCCCATCCTTGCAGGACACTTCCCTGATCTTGTTGGCCCCTCTATGCCTCATGGTTGACGCATGGAAGAACCTCGTGTTGGAGTCTCCGTTCTTCAACCAAAGGTCTCTAGATTTCTGGCGCCAGAAGGTTTCCTCCCTTGCAAGAATAGAATGGTAGTCCACCAAGAGGCTCCGTTCTTCCTCCCTGAGGGACTCGGTGTAACCTTCGAGCTCCATTCTCTCCTCCAGACTTTTTAGGTTCTCCGAAATGGACTTTTTGGAATCGAATATGTTGCCAAAGACCTCTTTATTCCATATTTTCAACTTCTCTTTGACCATCTTGAGTTTTATAGCCACTCTCTTTGAAGCGGATCCTCTCACCTCCTGTTGCCACCAAGTTGAAACCAGTCCTTTGAAATCTTTATGAGAAGTCCACATGGATTCAAATCTGAAGGGGGTCTTATAGGCAGGCCCGTCGCTCGTCTCGAGAATAATAGGGTTGTGATCAGATCCAATCCTTGGTAAGGTCGAGAGAGTTGCACCTCCAAGGATGGGAATAGCTTCTTGAGATATGAAAAATCTATCGAGCTTGACTTGAATAAGGCTGCTCCCGATCCTCCTGTTGCTCCATGTGAAGGAAGCCCCTTTGAGGTCAATGTCAAGCAAGCTGTTAGTAGAGACAAAATCTCTGAAGTCCTCCAGGTTGCGACAGGGAAGGTCGGATCCTCCTTTCTTTTCAGATGGGTGTAGAGGATAGTTGAAATCTCCCCCTACGACCCAAGGAAAGTTACTAAAATTATCCCGCATCTGGGACATAGCCTTCCACATTTCTGCTCTCTCCGTGGCAGAATTCGAAGCATAAACATTGGACAGGATCCAGGAAAAATTGGTGGTTTTGGAGTGGAACAACACATTGATAATCCTATTGGAGGTTGATAGCAAGTTGCCCTCGACACTCTCTGGATCCCAAAGGACCATGAGACCGCCCGTTGTTCCCACTACAGGACTGGAGAGAAATTTTTCCTTGGCCCAAATGGCTTTAGCAACTTTATCAGAGGAGACAGCATCGGTCTTGGTCTCCTACAAAATTAGGATGGAGGGGTTGGTCCTCTTTCGGAGATCAGCCACTAACCTCCGTTTGGCTGCTCCATTCAGTCCTCTCACATTCCATGAGAGGACTTTCATCTGGATAGTTTGAGGTTCTTCTTGCCTCCCTTTCCTTGTTGGAAGGGAGGTTTAGGTACATGCGTTTCGCCCGTCTGAGTATCGAAGTCATCTGGAAACAGCAGACGTTGGGTGCCATTCACGACGTCTACCGCCGTCTCTTTGTCTCTTCTGTATTTGTTGGGAGGTCGGCCTTGCTTCCTCTCACTTCCATAATCCATGCTTTGCTTTCGGCTCCTAGTATTTCGAGGGCTTATATGACCGGTCTGTTCGTCGGCCCTCCTTCCAAGGAGGTAATCTTCTAGCAAGGTTTGGGAATGGTTGAAATCGAAATGGCCCTGGTCCTGGAGCTTGGGTGGATCTGACTGAGTGGTGTTTTGGGGGGGGTACGTTCCTTCCCCTCCTATGGATGACTCTCCTGGCGGGAATTTCCTCCACGTTGGGTGTCCGCGCTAAGCTGTTCTGGTTTCGGTTGGTGGGTATTATCCTCCTCTGGCTGAGATACTTCATCCTGGTCCCTGGTGGGGCTTGAAGAAACTTGGGCCACCGCATTTGAAGGACTAGGCCCTTTCTCCTGGCCTTCTCCATGTTCTAGGGGGTTAAAGCTCTCCCGCTTCTTCTCGCCTAGTTTTTGAGAAGGACAGTTGGACGGAAGGTGGCCTTGTGAACGACACTGGGGGCAGAAAGTTGGTCTGTTCTCATAGACTATAGCTTGTTTGTGGAGGATAGTGCCTCCAGACCGGAGAGTGATGGAGGATGGGAGGTCCACCTCCAGATCTGTCAAAACACAAAATCGGGCCTGGACGAACCTGGTTCGGGCTCGGGTGGGAGGGTCAATAGTGACCAACTCTCCAATGGAGCGGGCAATGCCTCTTATTACATTTTTGTGCCATCCGAAGAGGGGGAGACTCGGGAGTCTGACCCATATTGGAGCAATGTTGATGTTCTGGGTGTCAGGGTTGAAGTCCATGCCCCATTTCCTAAGAAACAGGTGATGGTCTCCATGTCAGGGTTGGAGTCTAATAGCAAAAAAGCCTCGGGTTAGGGCCGCCAACTCCATGTGCCCAGAGGTCCTCCATTTGTTTGTCGCCCATCTACGGATGGTCTCCATGTCAGGCCGACCACCGATAAACTTACCAATGAGGGTATATTTCTCGTACTCCACGAAACTTGAGAGGACATCCGTCGGGATGTCCAGCTCATCCCCAGTCAAAAACAGCTCCTTGGTGAAGTGACCGCTTAGGGTTTCTGAAGTAGCTGCCTGGGCATAGGACTTCTGAAGCCCTCCTCCCCTTTTGTCTGGTGGTTCCTTACCTTGACTGTCTTCGTCGTCATTCCGTAATCCCTCTGATGACAAGGACGCCTCAGTACCCCTGGGACCCGCCTGCCCTCCGTCCGCTCCGTTGTGCCCTAGATCCGAACCGTTGTCGCTACCATGCTCTACCACAGAGGAAGTCCCACCCTTCATCCCACCGTTCCTCATCGTAGCCTCATTCATTCTCCATTAACAACACAACTTTGGTGATTATTGATATTTTGACCTATAATATTATGGCTTCTTTATATTGGGACTTACGATATTTTGAGCTAGTAAGGCTTAAAAGCCAATGGTGGTATTGGAGTTACCACTTAACTCTATCCATTTTTTATAAATTTATATTTTATTAACCACCATTGTATTGGATTCTATCCACTTTGAAAGTAGTGCAGACTTGGAATCTATTTTTTAGGTCTAGTTGAGTAAATATTGAGGAAACAAGGTAAGAGTTGGCCTAATTTGGATGTTAGGATCTGTTTACTTGGTTCAAGGAAAACCAATGAATACTATGACTCAAATTGAAGTTATTAAGGGTCAACCCAAAGGAATTTGGACATGTAGAGGTATTCAGTCACCCTAATATTGATTTTGGATTCTCTAGAAAAGAGGAGAATCATTTTGTTCTTAGGTTTTAACTAAGACATTGAAGATAGATTTCAGCCATTAGAGATAGATTCCAGAGATAGAGGGGTATCATGGCTACCAAATATTGAGAAGCATCATAGCTTCCAAAGATTGAGGAGCATCATAGCTACCAAATATTGAGAAGTATCATAGCTTCTAGAGATAGAGGAACATCTAAGCTTCCAGAGAGAGGAGCATCTAAGCTTCCAGAGAAGAGAGGTAATACAAATCTTCTATAGATCAGATAAGAAATAAAGAACAAAGAAGAAATAAGTATTATAATCTTCCTATAATAAGGAAATTTTAGAGAACTAGGTTGAGTAAAATATGTTCATATCAATTCAATCTCGGTTGTGGATCAATTTTTTGAATTAGTGTTCTTCAAGGATATATTTCAACATTAAAGCTAACAATGCAATAATGAAGTCTAAATATTCAAAGCATCATCAAGTGCACTATCCTACAGAGGTCATCATACAAGATGCCATCATACATAGGCCAATATAGTGGCTACATGAGTAGGAAGATAACAATCTAGAGCTATTATACAGTGGCCATCTAAAATATTGTAAAGTCTCAAGCACTAATAGGGCACTATCCTTCAAGACATAATAGAAATACTTGAGTGCTAATAGGGTTCTAGCATTCAAGGAAGAACTGAATATATCAAGTTCTAACATGGTGCTATATTTCAAGGAGGAATAGAAAATATCAAGCACTAACAGGGTTCTAGACTTAAAGAGAGATTAGACAAGAACTAACAGGGTGCTAAAGGGAGAATAGATGAGTGCTAATAGGGTACTAAAGGGAGAATATATGATCACTAGGAGTCATAGAAAGTAAAAGAAATTAATGATAATAGAAGCACTAGAATTTGTAGAAAATAAAAAAATTAAGCACACCTCTAAGCATCAGTTATAAATTGAATCAAATAGGCCACATGTAGTAATATTTCAAAGAGAAGAATGCTCTCTATAATAGCACTAAAACATGCTAATATTGTTGACCAAATAAAACCACCAAAACAACACTCAAATATGCTACCATCAATGATCAAAGAAGACCAATATAGAAGCACTCGAATGTGCTACCATTACCACTATATATGGGCATAAGAGTGACATTCAGACATGCTACCATAGTCACCTAGTGTGCACTTGAAAATATAAAGAGAACATGGAAGGTTTTCTCACAATAGAGCATTGGAGGAAAAAGGAATCACTAACAAATTCCTAACATATCATAGCAATAAATCCATCGGCCATCCCAGGTAACATTTATACATTAAATTATATATTTGGTGCATTATTAACTTTTAGGAGGGAAAACAAATTCAATTTGTTTTTGGAAAACAATAGGTGGAGTTATAAGGTTTTCCACTTTAAATGTTATTGAAATTTATTTATGCACCTTGATTAAAATTTGAATTTATATTTTTAGTTATGGAGGGATAAGGATTACTATTTGGAATTAATTTTTTTATAAGTTTTGAAAATATAATAGTTCTTTTAAGATTTTAAGATTTTAAGTTTTGTGTGTTTTTAGATTTTGAAGATTTTAAATTTTAAAAAACATTTAAAATTTTAAAAATAAAAATTTATAAATTTAATAGGGATTTAAAAGGATTTCTACTTCAACGGTTTAGAAAATTTGCAAATTTCGTATTTAAGTTATTATTAACCTTGGGAGATAAAAAAATTTCAATTTCAAAAGAACTTATCATGGATTATTGGTATTTGATTCTAGAGCAAGCAGACATATGATAGGAAATAAACAATGGTTTAATACTTTTTAGGAGAAATATGAAAAACCAATTGTCATAGCAAATAGTATGACTTATGAGGTCAAAGGAGTAGGAGATGTTTTAATTGATCTAACAAATGAAAAAGGAAAAATTAATAATGTACTATATGCACCAAGATTAACTTTTAATCTTCTTTTAACACCTCAACTAATGGATCAAAATCTAGCAATTAAATTTAAAACTATTGAAAACAAGAAAAAATATCTTATTACCAAAAAAGGAAGATTTATAGCTTCTATTTCTTATAAAAATAGTTGATTTACACTACATACATTGCTAAATATGGATATATTAGCAAGTATTTCAGAAACAAAAGAATTTTGGCATAAAAGGTTGGGACATATAAGTGCATTCTCATTAAATGAGATGAGTAAACAACAAATGGTTAAAGGTCCACCTAAAATTTCATGGAAATCTATAGTCTGTCCAAAATGTCTAGTAGGGAAACAACATAAAGTACCTTTTCAAATTAGTCTTTATAGAGCTCAAGAACCATTGGAACTAATATATACATATTTATGTGGTCTAATGAACATTACTAGTCTTGGAGGACATAGAAACTTTCAACTATTTGTTGATGATTACTCTAGAAAAATGTGGGTGTATTTTATGAAATTCAAATCTGAAGCATTTAGTTGCTTTAAACAATTCAAACTACTAGTGTAAAAAGAAACAAAAAAATCAATCAAGAATCTTTGTTCAGATAAAGGAGGTAAATTTCTATTAAGAGAATTTCACTTGTATTTAGAAACCAATGGCATAAAATGATAGCTTACCTCAACATTTTCACCACAACAAAATGGTAGTGTAGAAAGAAGAAATAGATCTATTATGGAAATAGTCCATTGTATGCTAAAATAATCTCATCTTAATCATCAATATTGGGTAGAGGCAGTTAAAACAACTGTATACTTACAAAATAGATCACCTAAAAGGATACTAAAAAATTCTACTCCTGAAGAAATATGGTCGAGATAAAAACCAATAATAGAACATTTGGTAATCTTTGGATGTAAGGCATACATGCATATCAAATAAGAACTAAACAAGATGACAAAATACTACATAGGAAGCCATCATACATAGGTCATCATACAAGAGGCCATCATACATAGGCCAATATAGTCATCATACAAGAGGCCATCATAAGTAGATATGTAGTATTTGGTGAAGGAAACAAAAATGTATGATGGCCTCTTGTATGATGGCCAGTATTGGATCTACAAGATCCAATACAAAGCAGATGGTTCACTTGATAAATACAAGTAGATATGTAATATTTGATGATTTAAGTGAATCTAAAAGATCAAATACAAAGCAAATGATTCACTTGATATATAAGTAGTGAATAACACAAGCTTATACTGAGAGGGGGGGTGAACAGTATAAGACCACTTTTTACTTTTCCTTTATACTTCAAAACAGTAAAGCAACATATCCAAAGCAATATCAAAACAATGCACAAGATCATCCACAAAGTGACACAACAATTTTAACGTGGTTCATCCACAAAAATTTTCTCTAAAAGTTATCTCAAAGTTATTTGGGAAACCTTCCCAATTACAATGTTTATGAGCCTCGGCTCAAAGGAGATACCTTCCCCCAATCTAAATTTATGAGCCTCTGCTCAAAGGAGATACCTTCCCCTACCTCTGCTTTGGCTAGTGATCCTCTAGAAGACCTCTGCCTCCGCTACCCTTAGCAAATGGAACTCTATCCACAGAAGACACCTGTCTTCCTTGATCTGGCTGGAGACCTCTATCCTCAACTCTATCACCACAAAGCTGGTCCTCGAATTTTCACTAAACACAGTCCTTCGGTCTAGCACAAATGTCCTCTTCCTCTTTCTTACCAAACATAGTCCTTCGGTCTGGCACAAATTTGTCCTCAGGTTATTCTCATATAACCAATGCACCTCTGTCCTCAAGTTCTCTGATAGAACTATCAAACTCAACTTCACAAGTCCTCTGCTAGGACCTGTCCAAATATGCTCACAAGTCCTCAACAAAACCTGTCCAAAACTTGCTCACAAGTCCCCAACGGAACCTGTCCAAAACCTCCTCACAAGTCCCCAACGGAACCTGTCCAAATCTGCTCACAAGTCCTCAATAGAACCTGTCCAAATCTGCTCACAAGTCCTCAACAGAACCTGTCCATAACCTGCTCACAAGTCCCAACATCATTCAACTCAACATTAAACTTGAAGCATTCAACCAATCATCACAAGAAAAGGAAACAAGTAGAAATCCTTTTCCCTCCAAAGATATTTGAACAAAACAGCCACCCACACAATATCACCAAATGCAAAGAATAACTTGTTCAAATCAACTCAATGGAGTAAGCCCAATATCATGAATCAAGTAAAAGCAATAACTTGATCAAACAACCTCTATGGAAGCAACTCAACCATCAACCTCAAAACAACCAACCAAGGGTTTCACCAACTCAAAGCAAGTAGCAAGACTCACAAACATAAACCCTAGTGCACAATGCTTCCACTACCTCAAACCAAAATTATGCATTCACCAAAACTCTCATCAATGATAACAATGCATAAGTAGTCTTCAACAAACCAGAAGATAGGATTTACTCCCAACCAAAGGAAACCTTGTTGTATACCTTTTCACTCCAATCTTATTTCAGGAATTAACATACACCAATCATACTTATAAGAAGAAAGTGCCCATACCTTATTGAAGTGAAGAAACCCCTTTGGAAATCTGCCACAATCACAAAATTCTTTTGCCAATCTTCACAAGGGTTAGTAGATCAACATTACTCCACATTTCAATAATCATCACCAAAGCCTTTAATTGCACAACTTCCTTATCTCTCCTAAAACCACTTGTACCATAAAATAAATCACAACATTGCATAACCTTATAACTCCCAAAACCACTTATACCATAAAAGTAAAATGAAATATTTTATATCATTCATAAACATTCCACACTCTAGTTATGACTCCCCTAAACCTTTGATGTCCACTATACTCTTCAAACATTCAATTAAAAAATATATTTTATTTCCCTTCACCTTATAACTCCTCTAAAAGGATATTCAATAATAAAACCTTTATTGCATACCTTAAAAATGTATCTTTGACCAGAAGGAAGGTCAAACCAACAACACTTTAGAAATCCACAAAAACCACAACTAGGAATTCCACTAATTCATCAAGCTCCAATCAATGCACATGGTCGAAAAGAGGATTTGCAATAAAAACACTTCGCGGGGACTTGAACGTGGGACCTC
The DNA here is from genome assembly GCA_028583015.1 of Wollemia nobilis. Classification (NCBI taxonomy): domain Eukaryota; kingdom Viridiplantae; phylum Streptophyta; class Pinopsida; order Araucariales; family Araucariaceae; genus Wollemia; species Wollemia nobilis. Next base: position 5,389,695 of record JAQPPZ010001836.1, on the reverse strand, counting down.
CCACTTAGAAGAGCCCTAACCACCTTCGCTGCCACCAATACACCACATCACCCGTTGATACTATGGCTCGACTAACTTGCGTGATATACAGTCAAAAAATGCACGAGGGTCGATGAAACAACGCTTACGCCCTTCGGAGTAATTCATGATTCGCAACCCTTATATAATGTCACACTTCCAATACCATCGAACCATATGCTGCTGTCCAATCGTATTAGTTCGAAACACATTTGATTTTGCATTGAAATGTGCTCACCTCACTTTCTGTAACTTCCTCTTGCTTATTGTGCCTTTCAAAATTCTGTGTTGTAGGGGATTACTCGCATCATCACAGCATGATCATCTTTCTCATTTCGACATATGAATAAGCGTACAAAGATCAATTTCATATCTCTGCAGCGATTAATATCGAACACCCTTCATCCAACATTAAAGATTTCCATTGCCTTATTTTATATGCACTATGATGCATTTCCAAACACGTCGGCCCTTTCAATTTAATTTTAATATTTAAATTTTAAATAAATAAAATTTAAACTAAATATTTAAAATTAAATATCTTCATCACCGGGGCACCTTTTTCAACGAAACGAAGAGCCAACTTGGGTTTTAAGAAAAACCCATTTCAAATCTGGTATCCATGGTTTTAAATAAAACCTTTTATTTTGACTGCCTTGGTTTTCACAAAAACCCTTCCGCTTCTTGACATCAATGACAACATCAACACTTGAGCAAAGGCAATGTACCCAATGTACCCAAAATTGCCAACAATCTCCCCCTTTGTCATTGATGGCAAACCTTTACTGAAAAAAACTTCTTAAGAGCCACAAGCTGAAACCCACAACTGAGAATCTACCTTTGAAGTTTTGCTCCCCCTAACTTGAAGCTTTCCTCTTCACTTGAAGCTCTCCCCCTTACTCATATCTCTCCCCCTTTGTCATCAATGGCAAAGGGCCACCTTTGGGGCTTGGGACTAAGAATGAGCCTCTTAGCTTAGTCCCTCCCCCACCTCCTATTGAGGTGATTAATTTTGGGGTGGGAGTAAAACTCCCATTAGGCACTGATCATCATCAGTGTCTATAACTTCCTTGTCGGGCCTTCTCTTGAACTCTTTGTCCATATTCATGTTCTTGTTTCTGTCACTGTTCCTATTCTTAGCCATGCCTTGATCCTTGGACCTATTCATACCACTATTTCTGTTCCCGTACCTTGGAAGTTCAGCTCTACACTGTCTAGCTATGTGACCTCCATTGTTGCACTTATAACAAGTAACAATGTTATTTCTTTTAGGCATACTTGTTCTTTGAATCCACAAGTTCTGACCAAACCAGTTCTGACCAAACCTGTTTTGACCAAGCCTGTTCTGACCAAACCTGTTTTGACCAAGCCTATTCTGACTAACCTAGTTCCTGATATTTGCCTTGCAAAAAATTGCTTTATGCCCAAACTAATTGCAAGAGTAGCAATACCCATGAAAGAAATTACCATTTCTGAAACTATCATTTACCTTCTTCACTTGAGCCATGCAATGTACAGCCATGTGACCAAATCTGTGACAAGAAAAACATCAGCCTTGAAACTTTCCTTTATTTGACCTCTTGGGTCCTGAAAACTTCTTCTTCTTCTCATCCTGAATTATGTTTTTTGGTTTTGTGCATCTATCATTCAAGGACTCATGATCTAAAATACTTTCCTCATCAGAACTCTCTTTCTTTTGGAGTTTCTTACTAGACTCTCCAACTTGTTTCTTGTGAGGCTTAACAAAACCAAGACATGTTTTATCTCGTTGTCTTTCTTTGACCTTTGATAAGAGATTTAACCTTTTTGGAGCTTTCTTGAAACCTGTACAGCTTATCCTTGTACTCTTTATTTTCATCTTTCAAAGAAGCCATTTTCTGATCTAATTCACTATACTCAAGCACCTTAGATTCTAACTCATTCTTGAGTTCTTGTGCTTTAGCCATAGAGACGTCAAGACTTTCTATAAGTTTATCTTTCTCCATGCAACATTCATCTAACTTATCCTTGAGTCTAGCATTCTTCTTTCTTTCCTTTTTCAAAACACTAAGAGCATTAGTAAGTTCACATTCAAGATCCTCTATTTGATTGCATTTTGAATCATCAAGGCCTTTTTCAGATTTCTTATCACTAGAGGTGCTACCCTTTTCAAAAACCATACATGCATCTTCCTTATCATTTTCTGAAGCATCCTCATACATACTAGCAACCAAATCATTATTTGTGCAATCATCCTTAAGGTGACCAAAATTTCCACATCTAAGACATTTCATGATAATGAATCTATTTTTTGGTTCTTCCTCTTTTTCGATATGAACAACATCTCATTTTCATTATCACTTGAAGAACTTTCACTATCACTACTAGAACACTTACTTGCTTTGTCTAGGTAGAAGCTCTTCTTGTGCTTGTGAGAGTACCTCTTTCCTTTATAGTTGTGCTCATATTTTTTCTTCCTTTGATGCCTATGCCTTTCAGAATCCTTGCTCTTACAATCATGTTTATCTTCATCACTTTCATCCTTGGCAACAGTATAGTTAGTAGCATAATGACCAATCTTTCCACAATAGAAACATCTTGCATTTTTCATACTTTTGTGCTTTCTAGAGAACTTGCCTTTCTTGCTGTAATATACCTCTTCATCACTAGAAGAATCATCACTATCTTGAAGCTGATTACCTTTGGAATAATCCATTGTGTTCTTTACTAGATTTTCCTTCAAGCTGTTAAACCTTTTTGAAGGAACCCACTCTGATACCAATTGAAGAACACAAGCTTATACTGAGAGGGGGGGGGTGAACAGTATAAGACCACTTTTTACTTTTCATTTATACTTCAAAACAGTAAAGCAACATATCCAAAGAAATATCAAAACAATGCACAATATCATCCACAAAGTGACACAACAATTTTAACGTGGTTCATCCACAAAACTTTTCTCTAAAAGTTATCTCAAAGTTCTTTGGTAAACCTTCCTAATTACAATGTTTATGAGCCTCGGCTCAAAGGAGATACCTTCCCCCAATATGAATTTATGAGCCTTTACTCAAAGGAGATACCTTCCCCTACCTCTGCTCTGGCTGGTGATCCTCTAGAAGACCTCTGCCTCTATTGCCCTTAGCAAATGGAACTCTATCCATAGAAGACACCTGTCTTCCCTGCTCTGGCTGGAGACCTCTGTCCTCAACTCTATCACCACAAAGCTGGTCCTCAAATTTGCACTAAACAAAGTCCTTCGGTCTAGCACAAATGTCCTCTTCCTCTTTCTTACCAAACACAGTCCTTCGATCTAGCACAAATTTGTCCTCAGGTTCTTCTCATAGAACCAATGCACCTCTGTCCTCAAGTTCTCTGATAGAACTATCAAACTCAGCTTCATAAGTCCTCTGCTAGGACCTGTCCAAATCTGCTCACAAGTCCTCAATAGAACCTATCCAAAACCTACTCACAAGTCCCCAACGAAACCTGTCCAAAACCTCCTCACAAGTCCCCAACAGAACCTATCCAAATCTGCTCACAAGTCGTCAACAGAACCTATCCATAACCTGCTCACAAGTCCCCAACAAAACCTATCCAAAACCTACTCACAAGTTCATCAAATAAAACTTTCTTGGCATGAACCCACAAAGAGAATGGTTAGAGACCCAATGTGATTCATCAACCTCATAGAAGCATAAAGAGAATTGTTAGAGACTCAATATGTTCTATACTTAACTCCCAATCTCAATCTCAACTCAATCTCAAATCTCATAAGCATAAGATAGATGTAATATGCTTTTCTCAAGAACATGAAACACAACCCAACAATTTCCAACCAAGCAATATCTCATATAACAATGATACTCATGTTCTTTCCAAAAACCAATATCTTTTCTCAACCAATTAAGGCTTCAACAACAATGCTCAAAGACAAGGTTTAACCAACATCATTCAACTCAACATTAACCTTGAAGCATTCAACCAATCATCACAAGAAAAGGAAACAAGTAGAAATCCTTTTCCCTCCAAAGATATTTGAACAAAACAACCACCCACACAATATCACCAAATGCAAAGAATAACTTGTTCAAATCAACTCAATGGAGTAAGCCCAATATCATGAATCAAGTAAAAGCAATAACTTGATCAAACAACCTCTATGGAAGCAACTCAACCATCAACCTCAAAACAACCAACCAAGGGTTTCACCAACTCAAAGCAAGTAGCAAGACTCACAAACATAAACCCTAGTGCACAATGCTTCCACTACCTCAAACCAAAATTATGCATTCACCAAAACTCTCATCAATGATAACAATGCATAAGTAGTCTTCAACAAACCAGAAGATAGGATTTACTCCCAACCAAAGGAAACCTTGTTGTATACCTTTTCACTCCAATATTATTTCAGGAATTAACATACACCAATCATACTTATAGGAAGAAAGTGCCCATACCTTATTGAAGTGAAGAAACCCCTTTGGAAATCTGCCACAATCACAAAATTCTTTTGCCAATCTTCACAAGGGTTAGTAGATCAACATTACTCCACTTTTCAATAATCATCACCAAAGCCTTTAATTGCATAACTTCCTTATATCTCCTAAAACCACTTGTACCATAAAATAAATCACAACATTGCATAACCTTATAACTCCCAAAACCACTTATACCATAAAAGTAAAATGAAATATTTTATATCATTCATAAACATTCCACACTCTAGTTATGACTCCCCTAAACCTTTGATGTCCACTATACTCTTCAAACATTCAAATAAAAAATATATTTTATTTCCCTTCACCTTATAACTCCTCTAAAAGGATATTCAATAATAAAACCTTTATTACATACCTTAAAAATGTATCTTTGACCAGAAGGAAGGTCAAACCAACAACGCTTCAGAAATCTGCAAAAACCGCGACTAGGATTTCCACCAATTCATCAAGCTCCAATCAATGCACATGGTTGAAAAGAGGATTTGCAATAAAAACACTTCGCGGGGACTTGAACGTGGGACCTCCTGCTTAGAAGAGCCCTAACCACCTTCGTTGCCACCAATACACCACATCACCCGTTGATACTATGGCTCGACTAACTTGCGTGATATACAATCAAAAAATGCATGAGGGTCGATGAAACAACGCTTACACCCTTCAAAATAATTCATGATTCGCAACCCTTATATACTGTCACACTTCCAATACCATCAAACCATATGCTGTTGTCCAATCGTATTAGTTCGAAACACATTTGCTTTTGCATTGAAATGTGCTCACCTCTCTTTCTGTAACTTCCTCTCGCTTATCATGCCTTTCAAAATTCCGTGTCGTAGGGGATTACTCGCATCATCGCAGCATGTTCATCTTTCTCATTTCGACATACGAATAAGCGTACAAAGATCAATTTCATATCTCTGCAGCGATTAATATCGAACACCCTTCATCCAACATTAAAGATTTCCATTGCCTTATTTTATATGCACTATGATGCATTTCCAAACACGTCGGCCCTTTCAATTTAATTTTAATATTTAAATTTTAAATAAATAAAATTTAAACTAAATATTTAAAATTAAATATCTTCATCACCAGTGCACCTTTTTCAATGAAACGAAGAGCCAACTTGGGTTTTAAGAAAAACCCATTTCAAATCTGGTATCCATGGTTTTAAATAAAACCTTTTATTTTGTCTGCCTTGGTTTTCACAAAAACCCTTCCGCTTCTTGACATCAATGACAACATCAACACTTGAGCAAAGGCAATGTACCCAAAATTGACAACAAGTAGAGATGTAGTATTTGAGGGAGGAAACACAAATATTATTAAAGAATAAAATATTGATACAAGCCATGAATGACGCATTAAAATCCAACGATGATAGATGAGTCAAAGTCAAAAGGAAAAGATAAAGTTGAATCAGATCAACGGCTATAACGTATCCCAAGAAGATCAATGGTTTTTATCACTCCAAACCCAAAAAAGTTATAAGCCAGTCAAGTCAACGATCAACGGCTACGGTTCTTCCCTAATAAATCCAACGGTATACGTTAACCATGATCCACCAAGGTTTAACCAAATCTACAACTATGATTCAACAAAGAAACATCTGATGGTTGAGGTATAGCCTAAAATTACTAAAGTTACTAAAGTCACTCCAAGTACCATCAAATCCAATGATCATGCCCCATCATTGTATGATATAACGATGGGTGCATAGAAAGGTTATTAGACATCAACGGTTGCGTTAACCCTCCTTAAGATCTGACGATAGTACACAAATCAAAGGCTTTAAGTAATGAATCAATCTTGTAAATCCGATGGTAGTGCTCCATTGATATTAAGAGGATCCGATGGTGTTGAGCGAGTCAAAGTCAACCCAATAGAATATAAGTGGGGCTAATCTAACAAGCATATTATAACAAATCCAACGGATGCGCTCCATCTCGAAATGATCCAATGATAGCACACGCTTCAAAGGTAAATCAAATGGTAAGCTTAAATCGAATCTTGATTAATTAAATTTTAACCACATTTAACAAGGGCCCTAACACGTTATTAATTGTCACCTTTATTTTGATTAGTCAATATTAAAAAAAGAAGGTTTGAGGCATGTTTCTTTTGGTTAACTAACCCACAAGTTATAGAAGATCCAAGGCAGCGATAAACAAAAGATTGATCCAATGGCTGTGCTCGATCGCAGTTGCTCAAAGGAATTTAGGGTACCCAAGATAATGATGGGCACTCACATCAAGAACCAAATATTATGGGGATCCCTAAGATGATTGCTATCCCCATTAAAATATAATCAATCCCTAAGATTTAATTATTTTTCTAGGCCAAGGTGGCACGAGGTTCAAAATGGAGGCCACCCCTATCACACATCATAGTCCCACATTGGAGAGGGATGAGCTTTAGATACCAATAGAAAAGCTTTAAATTATTGCAAGTACATGAACCAAAAAACCCAGAAACACATAGGATGACAGGCTTTACCCGCCATCAAAGCCCAACCTTGGAAGAAATGTGTTGGCAAACTTTCTTTGGCCCATTTTGGAAAAGTAGTTGGTAACACCGTATTAAAGACAAAATATACAAGAATATCGAACTCATTTCGCCACCCAGTATTTGAGCTCACCAAATAGGTAAAGTTAACCACCCTGATGATCTAAGAGCAAAAATTGATATGTAAGAAGTATAGAGAGAAGAAAAGTTTCGAGCTTCCTTTTTTTAGAAGAACTAGACTCACCATCGTGAGCATAATGGCCTCTTAGGAAGATAGTTTTACATTCAAAGACACCAGAGAAGCAGTAAAATTCATTACAAATCGGTCACCATACTTTGAGATTTGTGGACCACCTGTACCTAGTAGCACAATGTATGAACTTGCTCAAAAATGTGGAGCTGACAAGAAACCTACTCCAAGACAATAGTACAAGATCAATAATGCATGTATCAAAAAAATTTCTAATATAATGGAGAATGATAATAGGACCCCATGGATAATGACCGACCTATTTCATAAAGCCCAAAGACTACAATACAAGGGTTTCCCCAAAAGTAATAGATGAAACAATAACCTCGGGAAGTTGATATGTCCAAAGGTTTACTTCTCCTCAAATTTAATGGCATGGTTAGCAGTAGTATATGATGAAAGAACCAAAATATTTTGAGATAATAAGGATAGACCAGTGTTCAGCACCAAAGTCGAGCATATCAGGCAAGTTTTCAATTTGATAGAGTATACCACCTTTTTAGTTAAAAAAGTAATTGAACATCAATATTGAATGTTCATAGGATTAGAGGTTTTTAAATATTTGTTTGATACACATGAGAAAATAGTTAAACAATTCCCAATTAGGAAGACTGCTTTTAGGCCATGGGTCCAAGACTTTTGTGATATGATAAACATAGTCTTAGGAGTACAAGATCTCAGTATGGTGGACAAAAATATTTTGTATTTAGTAGCACAATGTAATCGGGCACATAATACCCCAATTTATGCATGGGAATTAGAATTGAGTAACCAAATACATGAGCATATGGTAGAATTGAAAAAGGCTATTTTTGAACAAAGACAAAAGATACCCTGCTTTTTACAATACTCATTTTTCATCTACATAATAGTGGGACAATTAGGAGAAGAAGCCCAAAAAATAGTAGAATTCATTAACAACCCCTACGTCCAAACCAGTTTTTGGAGAATACATGAGGGACAGACTCACATGGGCTGGTTCTGCACCCATTTTATGGTAGAAATCCATTGGATTTTGATCGGTGTACTCCCTGAGAGGCTAGGGCCAAGAGTGAGATCTTTTATCAAAGAAAAGGATATTAGGGATTTCTTTTTCTCATAGGGGTTCATTTTATTAGACTCTATGGGGCCAAAATTCTCCCTAAGTTGTTAACAATGTATTGTCCATTATTCCTAGCTGCTCTGGAGTTGTGTAGGCAAGTGGCAAAAAAAGCCAATATGAGACTAGTGAAGAAACATGGTAAAGTCCCCTGGCTCAATGTCCCGTGTCATTTTGGGGACTATATATTTATTGGATACCCTGCACTACTCAAAGGTATGTTTGAATTAGATACTATAGACTTCAATGAGATAAATTGGAGGTTTTATGATCCAAAAGGGAATATACATTAAAATGATGGAAAAACGAGAGTATGCTCGAATAAAACATCGAAAGGATGCTTATGAAGAAATATTATTGGAAGCCATGGAAAAAGGGATAGATTTACATGTTGTATGGGATGATTTACCTCCTAAATACAAGAGCAAAACACAGGTCCATGAAGCTTATGATTACCCTATAAAATTAAGAAGGCTTCGAGAAATTTTGATAGAATCAGTAGCACCTATTCTACCAGGAGTAGCTCAAGCAATCAGGGAAGATCCCTTATTAGAGTTGATAGAAGAACAGGGGATTAATCAAATAGAGGTCACAGTAAATACTACACATATAATAGAACAACAGGTCAGGCCTCCCATGGATGATCATCTCAGAATAGAGGCAACAACAAGCACCACACAAGAAATTTCTAAAAGCTCAAGCACGGCCAAAGGAAAATAAATTATGATTGCACCTATTCAAAAATCTTCTTCCTTAGAATAGACTGTAATTCTCATTTATGACAAAATGTTAGTTGTAACAAGTGTAAAGAAATTGACACCCATGGCCATCCCTACCTCTTTAAAAATAAAAGGATAGGAGGTTAAAGTTACATTAGTAGTAAGGATGAATATGAGAATAACTGGTGGATTTGGGGGTTTGTTCCAAAGTCACCAAGTAAAGAGACAAACAGAGATAACCACTATAGAGAAGAAGAATTTGAGATTATATTTACCTTCTACACATGTTTTTCCAGAAAGGATAGATGAACAAACTACTTTCAATACTGCAGATGAGCAGGAATTACAAGTAGTGGCAAATATGGGAGGTATAGGAGAGCATCTCACAGATGAGCCTCGCTTAGAAACAACTGTGTCAAATATAGTAGAAATAAAACTTCATGCCCTACAAAACCCACTTGTCTTAAAAGTCAATGAAGATGTCGGGGGCTCATCCGTATTAGGAAAAGAAGGTGAAATGGTTGAAGTTGTCAAGGCAATGCAAAATCAAACCATGGATCAACTGGTCAAGAAAATTGTAGAATTAAGAAATCAATTGAAAAATAAGAGAAGGAAAAAGCTAAAATGAGAGAATTAATAAATAAACAATAGGAAGAATTAAAACAAAAAGATACTCCAAAGTTACAGTCCCTTCAGTGGCAAGGATTCCCAATCATACCTATTATCTGAATACAATGAAGAAGCAAATGTCGATGAGAATACAAGTTCATGCTAGAGGGCTCACAAAGATGTTTAGGCAGATTAGGGTGATTCAAATAACTACCCAAGAAATACAGACATTAATGTAGGAGAAATAAGAGGACTTCGAAGTCATTCGTCCTACCCTCGATTTAATAGGAGATAATTTTGAAGAGTTGTAGGGTCAAGAAATAATAACAAATGATGGCAGAAAAATCCAGTTTAATTTTGAGTTCTTGAAAGCAGCCATATTTGTGGTAAACCAGGAAAGGTGGATCAATGTTGTAAATACCATGGATAATTTGATAGAAGATGCAACAGGAAAAATGGTAGACATTGGTCTATCCTTAGACCAATTCTTAGAAGCCCCTAGTGTATAATAACTACTCAGGTATACAATAGAAAATTTTGATTGTGAGTCAAATAATGATTCAAAAATGACTAGACAATCTACCTTTCTAGCAAACATTATGGAGACGTTACTTTTCCAATATGAAAGAAACATGCCCATTCTTGCCACACAAAAAAACAGAATCTGTCAAGAAATGAATATGCTAAGGTTTGTTGCAGCCTTTGATACAGAAGTTTGGAGATTGATCAACGAACACATAAAGTGGCTGCAACAAGGCCAAAAGGGAAAAGGTTGAAACGTATATTCAACAGCCGGGAATGAGCTTGACTCTTCCAACTAAACAAAGACCTGTGCCAATAGAAAAAATCTCATAAGTAGCAAAAAAGTCAAGTGATCAAAGAGGGATAATTCAAGAAAGAATAGTTGAAAGGGAAGTAGTAGAAGAAAGAACAAAATCTCCTGATACCACTATCACTGGTTAAGATAAGCTACTATTTGAAAAGGTCAAAGTAGAGTGTACAACATGAACAAGGGGAGATAGTGGAAGACAGTTGTGCTAGTTTTGAAGAACAACTCAGATTATGACAAGTGTAAGGCCAAAAATAAACCAAAAAATAACAAAATCAAGAACTAGCAACTATAAAATAAATCAGACATGTTCAGATTCATGATCAAGCAATTAGAGAATAGCATTTTTCTAAGAGGTATACTTGAGTGCCCATTAGAGTTGTGTTGTTGTATCTCCCTTTTGTGTCTATTTTTCTCATTCATTCAAGAAGCTGAGATTATTTTCTGTCCTATTGAGCTTGAGATTCAGAGACTACTATTACCATATTGGAACAAGGAGAGTAGGAGAGACCTATTACATTATTTGAACAAAGTCTTCTTCATTGTATTGATGTATTTATTTGAGAAAAATAGATTTAAAAGGAATCTTGCCCACTCTACATGTAATATTTTATGAAATCAATACAATTCTATGTTTCATTCCTATTATATCTTTGAATCAGTACTGTGTGTCACTGTATAATGGATTACATCATTTGAATGCATTATATATGTTTTTTTTTTGGTTAAATTTTAATTTTATTACGATATTCAAATAATTCTAAGAGCACCAATTTTATTTCCCCCATTATCTTTGTTCATGTCAGAATTGTTGTTAAATTGCTGTAACAACCCAATGAATCTAAGCACCGGTCTACATAAGGCATAACAATTGGTTATTTTTTTGCTTGGTAATTTTAATACGTATAGTGTTATATTAATCTAGAGCGCGTAATCAATGATTTATCACATAATTACCATTGGGGTTTCCTTACCCATTATGTAGTTTTCTTTTAGCAATATTCATGTTTATCAGAACAAAGAGGCAGGTTGACCAGAGCCTGTAATAGCTCGTTGGTTTCAAACAGATTTTTGCAGTGTGACAATCGAATCCTATGGATGCAAGAATCGGTTCCAATAGTTTTCTGGTGTCATTTCCAAGGAGGACTTGATAAAAATATTTAATTATCTTCTTAAAAATATTTCTCCGAACGAAATTATTTTTAATTAATAAATGACCAGTCAGAATAAAGAGCTTTCATTTTAATTTTTATGTTTTTATGTTCTTTATTCCACCCATGGTTTTTAATTTTTATTTTCTTTACGTTTCTTTATTTTCTTGAAATTCCTACGTTTCTTGATTTTATTGAATTATCCCAAGAACCGACTTTCGTGAGGATGAGTGATAATATCAAGCATTCTTGATAAAGTATACACTGTTCTTTCTGCACCCCGGTGCTGGCAACTTTGTCTAAATGAACTCAAAAGAAAAAAAAAGAGGAGAGATCAGAACATGCTGGAAAACATCAGGAGAAGCGGTAAGGAGCTATTCTCGGAACTCGAGAATCTAGAGGTATTTATACATAATCAGAAAACTCCACTTTTTAAGAGTACTACTTATAATAGAAATTCAAATTCTAGCGATAAAAAGTACGTAAAGAAAAATAAAAATACTATTACTGTTGGTATCACTATAGATGAACATTTGAATTCTGTTATAGAAGATACATGTGATTATTTTTATTGCCCAATTAATACTGAGGTAAATAATCCATTAGATTATATTCATATTACCCAATCTCAATTTCCAATAAGTGTTACTACTTTGAATCCGAATCCTACAGTAACGATGGCCCAGGCTAATGTTCATTTATGGAGGACTAATAGATATAGACCTTTTGTGTTACCCATCAATTTAAATACCTTACCCAATAAATCTCACAAATACCTCCCAAAATTCTTAGGAAATAGTGTAGTAACTAGAGAAGATCATATCAAAAGTTTCTTGTATGCAATTGAGTCTGGAAGTTGAACATAAATATGTAGTATTGAGACTGTTTTTACAGACTTTAGAAAAATATGCTAGAGAGTGATTCAATTCCCTTCCAAACAATGATATACCAAACTTTACCAAAATGGAAAATGTGTTTCTAAAGAAATATGATGAAAGAAAAAATGAAAAATCATTGTTAACTAAGTTAGCCACTATGAATAAAAAAGAGAATGAGGTTGTTAGTGACTTTAACATAAGATTTTCAAAGACTAGGAACAAAATCCTTGCCAACATTAGACCTAGTGATATTCAGTCTCTTTGTTTTTATAATAATACCTTTCAAGGAGAGTTTAACTATGAGCTGAGGCAAGAACAAGCCACCACCATTGATGGTTGTATAGAAAAAGCACTAGATATAGAAAGAAATATGCTTGACACTGGTAATATGAAACCTTACTCTTTAGAAGTCAACTTACCTGAGAGAAAATCTAAAAGAGTGGCATTTAATATATAAAGAAGAATTTAAATTGATCCAATGGAAAAATTGACGAGTCAAATGACTGAGATGTTCAATAACGTGAACAACAGGTTAACAAGAATTGAAATAAATAATGGAAATAATGGTGAATATTCACAAACAGAGCGACCCCATGTTGACAACCATCCTCCCTTTAAGAAAAAATTCAATAGGAATTGGGGAAACAACAATGGTTCTAAAGAAGGAAATAAGAGTAGGAATAATGGGAATAATAACTAGAAAAACCGAGAATTTGACAGAGATCAGAACAATGTTCCAAATCCCATACCATCTTCCAATATAGCAGAAGGCTTTCCCTATTTTTACTCAACTTGTGATGCACCTCATAACCTTGATGCATGTGGAATTCACTTAAGTGACCAGCGCAATGTAGATTTACTTGCTAAATTAGAAGAGGATATAAGAATCAATGCTTGTTGGTCTATTTAAGATGAATCCATGGAAAGGTTATTTGAAGAAGATATGGATAAATACGCTTTAAATCATCATCCTCAAATTTTAGTAACTTAAGGAACTAAGATCTTGCAGAAATCACGAGTCAAGATATGACAAGATGAAGCAAGGGAAATTAATCCCCTCTGCTCAATAGGTTGAATAATTAGAGGCAACCCATACTTTGAATTTAATAAACAGGGCTATCCCATATAGGACAGATAAAGCCTTTACAAGTGAAATAAGAAAACAAACTTTCACTAATAAGAATGTCAGCAAAGAGAAAACTGATAAAAGCCTAAAAAATATTACTCCTAAAGTGCTAGAATTAGAGGAAGATATTCCCAAAGAAGAAAGTAATAAACCACTAGATATAAAGAAGATACAATTTGATGATGGGTCAGAACTCAGTAAGCAAAAGGTTAATATCACATTTGGAGAACTTATGAAAGTGCAATAGTATAGAGAACAAGTCTACAGAGAATTTGGATTAGTGGAACAAAAAGAAGATCCAAGTTGCCATGTTGCTAGACAAAATCAATATGATACAAGATCACCATCCTCTATCAGACACTTTTATGTATCATTAAGGTACAATTCACATGAAGGGGAAATATATGTCATCTATAACTGCATGTTAGATAGTGGAGCCTCACATAATATTATGCCCAAACTAACAGTTGATCAAATGGGATTAATTTGTACTAGAGATTATGCCCCTATTTTTGTGATGGACAACAGACAAATTCCTTGTGTGGGGGTGATAACTGAATTATTGGGTTTCTTAGATCAACACCCCAAAAAGGGTATAGTCATGGATGTTGCAGTCATTGATGTTGACCCATTCTTCTCAATTTTACTCAGTAGACATTAGGCAAAATAACTGGGAGGTTCAATTAAATTGGACTGGTCCTATGCTACAATCCTAATATCAGATAAGGAGAATATAATTTTGAGAAGGAAACCATTCAAAAAACACTCCGTAGAGTTAATTCAAACATATGAAACCATGATTAACTTAGTAAACTCTATCCATGTTATAAATCTCCTCAATAATTGGAAAACACCTCCTTGGAGGATTAAAACAATTGTTGAAGAGGCTAGGATCCTTTTCCAGGGAAGACAGGATAGAAAAGCCTAACATGTCTTTCGAGAAGCTAATAAAGTTATTGATAAGCTGGCCAATTTGGGTGTCGATGGTGACAAACTTTTCAAATGGAAACACGATGTTTCGAGAAAAGTAGATGAGCTTATTCAACAAGAATGCCAAGAATTATAGTCGAATTTACCAACAGGGAAGGCACTGTAAGTTCGAAGGCTATGAGTATTCCCGTCTCTTTTTTGAAATGGACTCACAATAAAAATTATCCGAGTTGTCAGTCTTGGTGGATGTTGCTTGGAAATACCACAAAGACTAATGGGGACAATCACATGTCATATAACATGGCTCCTAGTTATCTTAGTAATTTGAGGTTGGTTGATAATCACAAGGCAGGAAAGAAACAACAATATAAGATTTCAAACCAGAGCCACGTGGACCACCAGATAGCCACTGCCATAAATCTAGCCAGCAGGTTCACTTCTCTAAGGTTTATTGGCCAAGATGGGATGTGGTCCCAAAGCATGTCCTATACAGAAGAAAAAAATTACCAAAGAATTATTAAGAGTAAATTTCAATACAAAGCTTATGGGAGTTTTTTTCAGTACTTTGCTATGTGTGTCTGTAGTTTTTTGTTTCTCTAGTGTTTCAAGGAAGGGATCTGTGTCTGTTTCTTTTTTTGTAATTATGATGCAGGTGTATTTTCTCGGGTATACCCAAAATGTTGTATGGTAAGTTTCTTTTTGATAATAGGCTATGTGCCTTATCGGATGTAATGGCTTTAGCGGTATGTAGATTTTACATATATAGGATCCTTAGTAAGGACATGTTCATCAACAACCCTAGGCTAATTTTTGTAAAATATTTTGGGTCAACCTATAAAACTTGGTATTAATGCTATAGTATCTTATCTACCAAAAAAAAAAACTTAGTAAACTCTATGGAAGAAAAAGGGATGGGAGTTTATTCAATATGGCACAACCCATTCCTGGTGGAAGTACCAAAAGCAAATAACATGGGTCCAAAAGTTATGAAAATAGTAGATGTTGAATCAGATAGAGTTTTGACTTAAGAAATGTGGACCATGTATTTTTATGGAGCTAAATCACAGTCTGGAGTAGGTGCAAGTGTAAATTTGATTGATATTAAAGGAAATTATCTTGGTATTCCTTACAGACTAGAATTCCCTTGCACAAACAATGTAGCTAAGTATGAAGCTTTACTACTAGGGTTAAGGAAAGAAAAATAACTAGGTATTAACTACTTGACTATAACAAGGGATGCAAAGCTTATTATATAGTAGATCAAAGGTAAATATCAAACCAAGCATCCTAGGCTTAAGCAATATAGAAATGTAGTATTGGAAGAAATAGATAAATTCTTAGCTTTCAATATCTCATTCATTCCAAGAGAATAAAATCATGTTGTATATATTTTAGCTATAAATGCCTCAGGTCTAGACCACCCAAAAATAACTACAAAATATATGGACAGATTCCCATCTATCTCAGTTTATAAACCTTTTGTGCCGGATAACATAGTCTATCTACAGGTATTTCAGGATGATATAGATATAAAATATTTTATGACTCTACAAAATCAATATGCAGATATGATCTATGATGAAAAGGATGAAGAAAAGCTAAAATACAAAATAGGAGAGCCAATAGAAGTAATCCAGTTAAAAAATAATAGAATACCCAAACTATTGGTGTCTCTTGAGATTCTATTTGATGATTTTGACAAAGCTTACAAGCCTTTACGTAGAGACGTAATATCTAAAGATATTAATATTGGAACAATGAAATAACCTAGAATAGTGAAAGTGGATATGGCCTTACCTGCTAAAAAAAAAGCTAGATATATCAGTTTCTTGAAAAATAATAAAGAATATTTTTCTTGGACTTATGAAGACCTTGAAAATTTCAAAACAAATGTAATGACACACATAATACCCTTGAGAGAAGATTCCAAACCATTTAGATAGAAAAAAAATGAAGTACAACCCAACTCTGTCTCCAATAATGCAAAAGGAGGTACAAAAATTATTGGATTCAAAAATAATAAAAAAGGTAAGATTTTTTTCATGGATATCCAATTTAGTACCAGTAAGAAAGAAGAATGGGGATATTAGACTCTGTGTAGATTTTAGAAATTTAAACAAGAGTTCATTAAAAGACAATTACCCATTACCCAACATGGAATAATTATTGCAAGTAGTAGTTGGATCAACTAGATTGTCTCTGTTAGATGGATTTTTAGGGTACAATCAAATTCAAATAAATCCAAAGGATAGACATAAGACAACATTCACTAAACCTTGGGGCACATTTGAATATTTAAGAACACATTTTGGACTGATGAATGTAGGTGATACTTTTCAAAGGGCAATGGATTTTACCTTCAAAGGATTGATGTTTAAAATTGTAGTCGTATACCTAGATGATATCAATGTATTCTCTAAAAATCCATAAGATCATCTAGAACATTTAACTATAGTTTTTGCTCGGTGCAAGGAATTTGGAATTTCTTTAAATCCTAAGAAATGCATATTTGGGACTACACAAGGAAAATTGTTAGGACATATAATTTCAAAAAAAGGAATAGAAGCTATTTCTAAAATTCCCCCTCCCAAGAACTTAAAAGGAGTTAGGTCATTCTTTGGCAAGATAAATTTTATCAGAATATTTGTCCCAAACTTTGTAGAGATGACCAAACCTATAAATGACATGGTTAAGAAAAATGGAGAAATAAAATGGACAATGGAAAATATGGAAGCATTTTACAAAATTAAAGAAGCCATATCAACCACTCCAGCTCTAAGTTGTCCTGATTATGTAAAATATTTTAATATATATTCTTATGCATCTAAAAATTCTATTTTCGCAGTTCTTTCACAGAAGGATGATGAAAATAATGAAAGGACAATAGCCTTCATGATTTCAGGTCTAAAAGGAGCACATATTAAATACACCTTGCTATAAAAACATGCTTATACAGTCATCCAATATTTAGAACATTTTAAAGGTATATTTGGATCAAATTTTTTTTACTAGTATCCCTTTTATAGCAATAAAAGATATTTTTTCTCAATCAGAGCCATTAGGAAGACCAACAAGATGGATGGTAAAGCTTTTGCAATATGATGTTGAATTTAAAATAGTTAAAACTATCAAAGGGTAAGGTTTAGCTAAACTGTTAGCCAAAAAATAAGAAGGATTTGAAAATTTTCTCACAATAGATGAGACATATTATGTTAGAATAATCAATAATACTGAATGAAAATGATATGAGGAAATATTGTCATACTTTCAAACTCTGTCATTCTCTAAAGAGATGTCAACAAACAAAATATGGTCAATCAAGCTTCAGGCCCTGAAATATTATATACAAAATGGTGTGTTGTATTGAAAACACCCTGATGGAATATTATTAGTCTATTTATATGAAAGTGAAGTCCCTGAAATAATCAATCAATTTCATGATGGTTTCTGTGGAGGACATTTTACTCCAAGAGCTACAACTAATAAAATTATGAGATAAGGATATTATTGGTCATCTATTTTTAAATATGTATACAAATATGTTAGGAACTATCATAACTTCTAGGTTTTTGTAGGAAATAAACAACTAGTAGCCATGCCTCTCAAGCTAATACTCATTGAAGCACCATTCACCCAATGGGGCATTGATTTAATTGGAGATATCAAGACTAATTCATATGGCCAGCACAAGTGGATCATAAATGTAACATATTACTTTAAAAAGTGGATAGAAGCTACACCCATAAGAACATCCACTACTACCACTATCATCAAATTCTTAGAAGAGAACATTTTGACTAGGTTTTGAGTTCCTCAAAAGTTGGTTACAGATAATGCACAGTATTTTGTTTTATATGAGATGGTAGAAATTTATGCTGAATATGAAATTGAATTATCTCATTCTGCTAATTATTATCCCCAAGGAAATGGTCTAGCTAAGTCATCAAATAAGAATTTAATAACTAGAATAAAAATATCATTAGGTAAGAACAAGAGAGGGTGGGATAGTGAACTTAAATTTGCTTTATGGGATGATAGGTTATATGTTAAAAGAAACATAGGAAGAACCCATTATGATATGGTATATGGATATAAGGCCTTATTACCTTCAAGAATAGAAAAATTGGCACTTTCCCTCTTATTACAAGACAATGAAGACCCCAATCCCATATAAATAAGTCTTGACCAAATTATCCTACTAGAAGAGCAAATAAGAGAGACCCTTAATAGAATGATGGAACAAAACCAAAAAACTATGAAATTATTTAATAAGAAATCCAAGGGTACTTCTTTTTATCAAGGATATATAGTCATCTATTGGGATCCAAAAAATGATAAGCATGGTGAAAAGGGTAAATTTGAACCTAAATAGATTGGTCCATACCAGATAGCTCATGTTATTGGGCAGAATACATACAAATTGCAGATATTGTAGGGGAAAATGATGGCTATCCCTATTAATGGCCAAAACCTCAAACTATAAAATCCCTGTTGAAGGTGAATAATAAAAAAAAAAAAAGAGAAAAATTAAATGGAAAAACAAAAACCCCAAAAACAGAGTGATGTATTTTGTTATTTTTCTATACTAGATAAGCTTTCCTTTTGTTGTTAGCATAATTCTAAGTTGTTGTACACATGATATTCTTAGTGTGATGAGTATACATTACTGTTTATTCCACCAAAAATGATAAGAAATAAGATATTTATTTTAGACTCTGATGAGATTTACAATATTTCAAATATGAGTGTTTATGCAATGGTTATCTGATATGAGATAAAATAGAATGAAAATAGAGTTGATTGAGACATCATGTCAAAGCCTCACATTACAAATGATACTTAAAGTGACTTCAAAGGTCCAAAGAACCAAGTTATCTTTGAGAGGGTGGTTAAGCTAAAAATCACTACACTCATCCTTTTAGCCAAAAACTAATCCTCAACTTAGACATACTCTTTTCTCAAATGAGAAAGAAAAATTACAATAAAGTAAAATTGAGTCACTGCCTGAGATATCTTGTAAAACCTCTATCAGGGCTATAGATGCCTAACTGGAAGTAGGGTAAAATCGGATGGGATTAGAAGCAACTCCACCAAGGCTATAGACACTTGACTGGCAGTAGAGCCCTATAGAATGGTGAAAATTTTTAAAGAGTGAAATCACATAATAGGCTTAACTATTTTGCTCAGATATAGCAAGGTTCTAAAAGACTTAGAAATCAAAATAAATGCACAAACACACACATGGGCTTAAACATGATAGAGCAAAAGGCTTTTGACAAATTTTGTGTAATTATATCTTATGACTTAGCTAGAACAAGCAGTACAATATATCTCAAAAGCTCATCTATTTCTAAAATTTTGGCCCTACTTTTCCAAAAAGTGAATAAAAGGAAATTATATATTTTCAATACTCTCCGACTCTGATGTCCTATCACTTGTACAATTTTTTAGTTTTAAAATTGTAATGTTTTGTTGTTTTTAAGTTTTTTTATCAGTCTTGATGATTTGAATTTTTGTCCAAAATTGCAATAAACCAGGAGATTCTGTGGTTCTCAAGTGCCTCATGTTTTCAACACATTGTCCCAGACAGAGCCTATGTTGGAGCCAAATTTGACTCAAATTTTGCTACCCATTTTTTAATTTTTTGTTTCAATTGAAAAGCCCAGCATGACCTTTCCTTGTTGCAATTTACACTAGAAGTTGATTTTTCATGAGTTTATTTGATGAGCTTAACCTTGGTCATTGATTATGTGAGTACCCCTTAATAATGCTGAATTATCCAAGCAAGGGTTAAGGAAATTTTTTATTAATTAAAACCGTTAAAAAGAAAAATTCAAACTCTGACCCTCCTAAATTAAAGCCCCCCTTGGGTATAAATTGAATGTTAAAATCATTAAGTCCTAAGGTCCAAAATAATATCACCTAGGATTAATAAAAGTAAATCATTAAAATCCAAAGGTCCTAGAAGAAAAGGGGTCTAATAAGGTTGTCGTGGTCTAGAAATGCATAAGCCCAATGTGTGAAGCCAAGGTTAAAAATTGAACTTCAAATAAAAATAAGGGTATGCGCCCCCTTGTTAAAATTCGAGCATCTTCGAGTTTTATATTACGTATGATCCTTCCTCGATCGAATGGTAGTGCATTAATGAACCCTTCGACAAATCATTTTGACTAGGCCAACATGATTCACATTAATAAAATAAGCTTAGCATAAGTTTAATAAATTCATATATATCATGTGCCCCCTGACCATGCAGAACGACGACAACAATCCATCGAGAACAAATATCAATGGGTGCACTTCATTCGACAATCTATATCACCTGAAAGCCTAAGTATTGGGTCATTAAGCTTTGATTATTTGATTAAGGAATTGCTGGTAGCTCCACACTAAGAATAAGATCTAACGGTTATGGTGTATTCAATTTTTATTTAAAATGCGCCTTATGAGATCTACGATAGTGAATAAATGTGTTCCCAAATCAATGGTTGCATCGTTTGTTAAGTACTAACCTCGCAGGTGAAAACAATCAATAGTAGCAAATATTCATGCCAAGAACAATGGTTGTGATCCAATCAATATAAAAACAAAGAGAACGAAGAACCTGAGATCAACGACAGTGCTTCGATCAAGCTTGAAGATCAACAAACGCGTTTTATTCCACATTCCTTTTATCACTCGAAAACCTAAGAAAAATAAAATCAATGACCGCAAACGATGCATTAAAATCCAATGGTGGCCAACGAGTCAAAGTCAAAAGGAAAATACAAAGCTGAATCAAATCAATAGCTGCAACATATCCCAAGAAGATCAACGATGTTTATCACTCCAGACCCACAAAATTTATAAGCTAGTCAAGTCAATGATCAACGGCTACGGTTCTCCCCGAATAAATTCAATGGTATACGTTAACCATGATACACCAAGGTTTAACCAAATCTATGGTTACGATTCAAAAAAGAAATATTTGACAGTCAAGGTATAACCTGAAGTTACTAAAGTCATGCCAAGTCCTATAAAATCCAATGATCACACCCCATCATTGTATTATCTAAATGTGGGTGCGTAGAGAGGTTCTTAGACATCAATGACCACATTAACCCTCCTTAGGATCCGATGGCAGTGCACAAATCAAAGACTTAAGTAATGAATCAACCTCATAAATCTAATGGTAGTGCTCCATTGAGATTAAGAGGATCCAATGACGACGAGTGAGTCAAAGTAAACCCAATAGAATAAAAATGGGGCTAATCCAACAAGCATCTTCTGATGGATTCAATGGACGTGCTCTATATCAAAATGATCCAACGGTGGTTTACGCTTCAAAGGTAAATCATATGGTAAGCTTAAATCGACTCTTGGTTTATTAAATTTTAACCACATTTAACAAGGGCCCTAACACATTATTAATTTTCACCTTTATTTTGATTAGTCAATATTAAACAAAGAAGGTTTGAAGCATGTTTCTTTCGGTTAACTAACCCATAGGTTATAAAATATCCAACACAGTGATAAACAAAAGATTGATCCAATGGTTGCGCTCGATCACGATTGCTAAAAGGAATTTAGGGTACCCAAGATAATTGATGAGGCCCAAAAATGCCTCATTATTGCACAATGTTTGACTACCATATGATAAGTTAATTTCCAAATAGTTGACTAAAATATACTATTTGTTAAGTGTTTGCATGATTTTATGTTAGGAATACTATATCTCTGTTTTTGACTATTTTTAGCATTTTATGACTGATTTTGCTTGATTAAGTAGCAAATAAAAACATGCATTTCAATTAACCAAATGTGGTATGCTGATATCCATTAACTTCTCAATGGGTTTTGAATTTTTTCCTACCCTTTAACTTGTTTCAATTCCACATTGAAGCCAAAATTTTAGGACTGCCATAAATCTGAAAATCTGAAAAAAATAACCATATAAAAATCAGCAAGCTGTCACCTTATAGGAACACCTTGAAGTTGTTAAGAAAAGCATGAGGATATGGATGGAATGAGTTCAGAAATGCTATATAAAACATCTAACCTATTTATAAGCATTCCCACATGGTCTAAATAGGTAGCAACAGGGTATAACAGAGCAGGGACAATTATGTAGCACTGTTGCACTATTTCAGCATTGTTACTTGGTGAATGAAGTGTATAAATTCAGTAGAAAATTGATATACTCCTTCATGTTGATATTTGAATAATTTTTCCATGTTCTAAGTTGTTTGAATTTGAAATAAATTCCAATATTTTATAACTGTGCAACAGAGTTGGAAAATGCAGTAAATTACCATGTAAATTCCAGCAAGCTACCAATGAATGGCAAGGTATGGAATTCACACATGGAGAGGAATGAAGGCTATTGCAATCTGATCCTGAGGGCTAATCCACCTGAGAGATGCAACTAAATTCACTTGAAGAGCACATAGTTGGTCATTCTTAAGATCTTCGGAATGAGAAATACAGTCTCTTCGGAATGAGCGGACATCTTCGGAATGAGAAATACAGTCTCTTCGGAATGAGCCACTTATCTTCGGAATGAGAACAAAAAGTGCTTTTTGACTATTTTTTGATGGTGGAAAAATGGAAAAAATGTTGAGAAGGTTAAAGGAAAATATCGCCCATCTGATTTTTCTATCCTTGTCATCCAAAGCCACCATTCATGAAAAAGATCAATTTTGATCATCTTCTAGGATAAACATAGAAATAATTGCAGCATAATAGGAAGTTGTTTGCAAGATATAAATGACATATTTTGAAGTGAAGAAAGATATGTGAGATATTTCTATACTTCTCCCACATACTCCCACCACTGAAGATGCTTTCTAAGGACCAATGACTGCTACTGCAACACAAAATGTCCATATTTGCATTTATTTCAAATCCAAAATTATTGGCAAATCACTATAAAGTAGCACATAGGCTGATTTGAGCATGGGATATGTTGTAAATATTTATATAAATAACATATCTCCATACTTGGTTGAGCCAATTAGGAATTAGAATAGAGGAGAGTTTTCACTAGCAGCAATTAGGACTGTACAACAATTTTCTGTAACAATTTTCAGCATGTTTTGTCATTATTAAAAGTGTAGTTATTTTATCATTTTTTGTTCTAAGTGTTAATTAGTTAAGGAGTGCTTTTCACCTCCTTTTAGATCAATAAGTATGGGCCCACTTTCAGATCTAGAAGGAGGTATTTTATGGAAGGTTTTAATCTGTAATTTTGCTACAGCAGAGATAATAGATTGCTTGTCAGATTTCATTTTCTTATTTTTATTTTGTATTATGTGATTGATGTTTCTATTATGTTTGTGTACAATATTTATGTGTGTTTCAGATGACAAATTAGATTAAACATTTATGTTTTGTTTCCTTTGATTTCTATGTTCTGTTATTTTTATGTTTCAACAAATTTTAATTTCCAGTAGATTTCATTTTGTTGTCAATTCCTATAGCAGAAGCTTGACGACCTTTTGTGGTAGGGAATTGATAGGTGTTTTATTTCCAAGCATCACTTTCATTCTACAAGAGTAAAATAGGTTTCAATTTTGGAAGTGTAATTTAGGATTTCATTTCAGCAACATTTAAATTCAGCAATTTAAATTCTGTTATTTTAATTTTGCAAAAGTAGATTAGACTTTCAATTTAGCAATTTCAATTCTTGCAACTTAGAATTAATTTTTAGTTTTTACAAGTTTTTATTTTGCATATTAGGTTTAGTGTGACACCAAAAGGCTAAACCAAATCTGTCTCACCCAATAAATGCTTGAAATCTAAATGCCTAAATTGTACTCTACCCTAGCCTTCTATCGTAGACAACCTTGGACACCACCCCGGATTGATAAGATCTTTGAGATTTAATGATGTGCTTAACGACAACGCATCATTTTGGCACCATTGCTGGGGAACATGATGTTTTTAGAGGGTAAAAGTAGCCTAATAATTGTTAATTATACTAAATTGTGAACTTCAGAGTAAAATATAGATAAATGATTGGTATTAGTAACAGTTTTTGGTAAATTTCATTTTAGTCCATTTAGAAAACAAGCAACCACAGGGAGGTGATATTCACACCTAGGGGTTAAATTGCTTATGTTTGATAAAAATTGAAAGAATTCATCATCCTCATTATAAAGAAACATAAGATCTCTTAGAGGAGCCATCTGCTAGTACTACCATTTTTGTATCAATATCATCAGGGTAGTATAAAAAAATTTGTACTAGGTGTTGGGAAGACATCATGGTAGATATACAAGACTATCCCTTGAAAAAAATAATCATATCAGCTACTTGTAGCATTTTTTCACAAGGACATATCACTGATAAATGCCATTTACTTCCACAACTCAGAGATGCAAATGTTACCTGGTCTAAATTCTTCTCAAGGGAAATTCCAACAACAACAAACAAAGCAAGTAAAACCACTACCTCTAGCCCAACCTGTGGTCAATCTGAATAATAAATGATAGGTAACCCCTGTCTATGTAAGCTGATTCAGTTAAAAAAAAAATCACAAAACTTTTTGCACAATCAAAATAGAAGTTTACAGCTTAATAGTGATCCTAGAGTTTTGCCATTATTGCTTAAATATTGTTAGGTTTTTACCGTGATAAACCGCAACCTAACAATTCTTAGCCTACATCGACAATAGTTGATATCATTAGAGGTGATCCTACCTAACAAGTAGTTGATCTGCTAAAGTTGTACACTTCTTGTATTATTGTGCAAACCAAAAATATGTCTTTTTCAGCCCAACCTATGATCAATTTGAATAATACAGGATAGGCAACCCCTGTCTATGTAGCTAAATCTGGTATATAAAAAAAAAAAACCTGTAGGAAATGTTATTGACTGTAGCAACATCCAACTGTGCTCAAACAAGAACTTACCTGAGCTTGAAGAAACAAAAATCAATGGAGATACACAGAAAACCTTTAGTCCAAACACACAAAAATTAGCTTTGGATAAAGGAGAAAAACTAGAAAAAATGCACATAGAAAATTTACTTCCATTGAAATCTTTAGTAAGAAATTACAAAGGGGTAAATTATGTCCTCCTAGGAATGAAACAAATTGAATTTTAGCCAAGAAAATTCTTGAATATTATTAGCTGGCGAACTTATAAACAAAAAGCAAAATTGTTGCTATTTTGAAACAATATTTCAATCCCTTTACATGGAATTACAAGGGTATATCAAGATTTTATCTTCATGTAAGCACTTAACATATTTTGGAAATTGGTATTTAATTGTTTCAAGTACAGATTGACAAGATTTTGCAGACTAGGAGGCATGGACAACACTTGATTGAAGAAGTTTTTAGATATGGAGCAGTGCTTCTTTCTTCCATTGGTAATTCATGGAGGATGTTAGTGGTGAATGGACATTGCCTTCGGGTATACCATGCACCATTAACTAAGGAGGAGTTATTGAAGGAGATTCCATTGGATGTACACATAATGGAAGAGAATTTCTCTTCAATATCATATTTAGAGTGATGATAAAAAGTTTGAAAAAAAAATACAAAAAAAGCAAAAAGAAGAATAGTCTTGTTTGTGAACTTCCTTCTTGGGTACAAGCAAGACAAGAAAATTTGAAAAAAAAAGAAAAAAGAGAGAGAGAGAGAAAAAAAATTTGCAGCAAAGGCATTTCCCACAAAATGGGGATACATGAGGATAGGCATAAATTTCAGCAAAGAAGAGGAACAATGGAGCCAATACTTCATTTCCAGCAATAAGGAGGCAATTTTGATGTAAGAAGATTCTTACTACTCATCTAGAAAGGAAGGTTGCATCAATGTTGCAGGTTTCAATAGAAAGAGATGGTGTTTTCATACAACAATTGACATGTTTTTGCAAAATAAGGATTGGTCTTATCCAAATAAGAGTGAGAGATGTTCTCTCTCATTGAAGCACTTGAAAAAAAAAAAAGGACAGAAGTTGGTTGAAAACCAGAAATGGCAGCCTATTTTGATGAAAAAATGAAAAAAAGGAGATGAAAAAAAAATGAAAAAAAATGATGAAAAAAAAAATTAATAATTCAGTAGTGAAAACCTTCTTGGAGGTGCTACTGAGTTGGCTTGCATGAAAACTGATTTTTTGGCATGCATTGCCTTATTGATCTACCCATCATTGTTCCACCATTGTACAAATCTCACACTACACATGTGTTATGTTTATGTTTTCAGATAGCTTGCTAACGATCATCAAAAGCAACTTGTAAGGTGCATGACCAATTTTCAGGACAGTAAGGTATGCATTTTTTGCATTTAATTCATAGTAAACATTTAACATTTAGTGTATGATAATCGGTATTTGGCATAAACTATTCATACAATATTGACAAGTTGAAAATGGAACATGTTCAATATGTCAAGAAACACCCCCTTATGCCCTTAATTGCATGGAAATTCCAAAACTATGCAAAATCTTGATTTTGAGACAGGCATGGCAACAATTCTATTTCAATTTGTAAGGCAAGTTTCAGAAGGAGAACTGCAATTTTATATCTCACAATTGTCTGATAAATTGAAGGAGGATAATCAACAAAATGCACTTGAAGGTTCTATTTTAGTACTACTAGAATAACATAGCAACATACAAAATAAAGAATAACATCTAAACAAAAGGATGAAGAAGGGATTTTTGATGTTATGGAAGGGTTATACACTCTAGAGATGGGCCCACAATAGAATATGTAGCTAAATTTTGCATAGGAGGTCATTTATGTATTTTCTGATGCATCTTCGGAATGAACAATCATATCTTCAAAATGAATAGACATATCTTCGGAATGAGCAGGATATCTTCGAAATGAGCAAAAATTGTACCAGAATTGTTGAAAATGCTATAGAATAGAAAAAATAGTAGGACACATCAAATATTGAGGTTCATAAAGATCTACCACAAGTAAGTACATCCCTCAAGCATTTCAAATCCAAAATTTTATCAAATTTGTTCAAAAGGTGCAAAAAATAGAAATAAGCATTCAGGCTAAAATATTGTTAAGAACAAAAAATTCCATCAGTAGTAGTACATCTGCCAAATACGATTCCACAATAAGACTATTGCAAGATGAATCACATGATATCAAGCCTTTAAGAGGTACCTTGCAGCACTAAAACTTGTAGAAAGATAGAAAAAGAGTCATACATGTGCGTAATTGCAAAATACTTGATATAGTGTAGCAAGGAGGAATTTCTCAGTTAGCAGGTAGCAAAGGATGTTGTTCACAATAATAAAACCTGCATATTACTATGGCCTACTAAGATGCATGAGGGCATACATCAGTTCAAGTTGGGGGGGATGATGAGGCCCAAAAATGCCTCATTATTGCACAATGTTTGACTACCATATGATAAGTTAATTTCCAAATAGTTGACTAAAATATACTATTTGTTAAGTGTTTGCATGATTTTATGTTAGGAATATTATATCTCTATTTTTTACTATTTTCAGCATTTTGTGACTGATTTTGCTTGATTAAGTAGCAAGTAAAAACATGCATTTCAATTAACCAAATGTGGTATGCTGATATCCATTAACTTCTCAATGGTTTTTGAATGTTTTCTTGCCCTTCAACTTGTTTCAAATCTACATTGAAGCCAAAATTTTAGGACTGCCATAAATCTGAAAATCTAAAAAAAATAGCCATATAAAAATCAGCAAGTTGTCACTTTATAGGAACACCTTGAATTTGTTAATCAAAGCATGAGGATATGGATGTAATGAGTTCATAAGGACTATAGAAAACATCTGAACTATTTAGAAGCATTCCCACATGGTCTAAATAGGTAGCAACAGGGTATAACAGAGTAGGGACAATTGTGTAGCACTGTTGCACTATTTCAACATTGTTACTTGGTGAATGAAGTGTATAAATTAAGTAGCAAATTGATGTACTCCTTCATGTTGAAATTTGAATAATTTTTCCATGTTCTAATTTGTTTGAATTTGAAATAAATTCCAATATTTTACAACTATGCAACAGAGTTGAAAAATGCAGTAATTTACCATGTAAATTCCAGCAAGCTACCAATGAATGGCAAGGTATGGAGTTCACACATGGAGAGGAATGAAGGCTATTACAATCTGATATTGAGGGCTAATCCACCTGAGAAATGCAACTAAATTCACTTGAAGAGCACATAGTTGGTTATTTCGAAGATCTTCGAAATAAGAAATATAGTCTCTTTGGAATGAGCCACTTATCTTCGAAATGAGAATAGAAAGTGCTTTTGACTTTTTGACTATTTTTTGATGGTGGAAAAATGGAAAGAAGGTTGAGAAGGTTAAATAAAAATATCACCCATCTGATTTTTCCATCCTTGCCGTCTAAAGCCACCATTCATGGAAAAAATCTATTTTGATCCTCTTCTAGGATAAACACAGAAATAACTGTAGCATAATAAAAAGTTGTTTGCAAGATAGAAATGGCATATTTTGAAGTGAAGAAATATGTGTGATATATTTCTAGACTTCTCCCATGTACTTCCACCACTGAAGATGCTTTCTAAGGGCCAATGACTACTACTGCAACATAAACTGTCCAGATTTGTATTTATTTCAGATCCAAAATTATTGGCAAATCACTGTAAAGTAGCACATAGGCTGATTTGAGCATGATATATGTTGTAAATATTTATATAAATAACACATATCCCTCCTTGGTTGAGCCAGTTAGGAATTAGAATAGAGGAGATTTTTCAATAGCAACAATTAGGACTGTACAACAATTTTTTGTAACAGTTTTCAACATGTTTTGTCATCAATAAAAGTGCAGTTATTTTATCATTTTATATTCTGAGTGTTAATTATTTAAGGAGTGTTTTTCACCTCCTTCTAGATCAAGAAGTATGGGCCCACTTTCATATCTAGAAGGAGGGATTTTATGGCAGGTTTTAATCTGTAATTTTACTGCAGCAGAATTAATAGATTGCTTGCCAGATTTCTTTTTCTTGTTTTTATTTTGTATTATGTGATTGATGTTTTCTATTATGTTTGTGTACAATATTTATGTGTGTGTCAGCTAACAAAGTATATTAAACATTTATTTCTTGTTTCCTTTTCTTTCTATGTTCTGTTATTTTTATGTTTTAGCAGCTTTCAATTTCCAGCAGATTTCATTTTGCTATAAATTCCTATAGCAGAAGTTTGAGAACCTTTTGTGGTAGGGCATTGACAGGTGTTTTATTTCCAAGCATCACTTCCATTCTACAAGAGTAAAATAGGTTTCAATTTTGCAATTGTAATTTAAGATTTCATTTTAGCAACATTTAAATTCAGCAATTTAAATTCTGTTATTTTAATTCTGCAAAAGTAGATTAGACTTTCAATTTAGCAATTTCAATTCCTGCAACTTAGAACTAGTTTTTAGTTCCTGCAAGTTTTTATTCTATATATTAGGTTTAGTGTGACACCAAAAGGCTAAACCAAATCTATCTCACCCAATAAATGCTTGAAATCTAAATGTCTGAATTGTACTCTGCCCTAGCCTTCTATCGTAGACAGCCTTGAACACCACCCCGGATTGATAAGATCTTTGAGATTTAATGATGTGCTTAATGACAACGCATCAATAATTATGGGAACTTGCATCAAGAACCAAATATTATGGGGATCCCTAAGATGATTGTTGCCCCCATTAAAATGTAATCAATCCCTAAGATTTAATTATCATTTTGGGCCAAGGTGGCACGAGGTTCAAAATGGAGGCCACCCCTATCACATGTCATTGTCCCACATCGAAGAGGGAGGAGCTTTAGAGACCAATAGAAAATATTTAAATGATTGTAGGTACACGAACCAAAGAACACAGAAACACATAGGATGATGGGATTTACCCGTAATTAAAGCCAAACCTTGAAAGAAATGCGTTGGCAAAATTCCTTTGGTCCATTTTGAAAAGTAGTTGGTAACACTTGTATTAATGACAAAACATGCGAGAATATCGAACTCATTTCACCACCCAGTATTTGAGCTCACCAAATCGACAAAGTTAACCACCCTGACGTTCTAAGAGTAGAAGTTGGTACACAAGAAGTACAGAGAGAAGAAAATTTTTGAGCTTCCTTGTTTCAGAAGAACTAGACTCATCATCGTGAGCACAATGGCCTCTTGGGGAGACGTTTTTACACCCAAAGACACCAAAGAAGTAGTAAAATTCATTATAGACCGATCACCATACTTTAAAATTTTTGGACCACCTGTACCTAGTAGCATAATGTATGAATTCACTCAAAAGTGTGGAGCTAACAAAAAATCTACTCTAGCACAACAGTATGAGATCAACAATACATGTATCAAAAGTATTTTTAATTTAATGGAGAATGATAACAGGACCCGTTGGATAATGGCCAACCTATTTCATAAAGCCTAAAGACTACAATACAAGGGTTTCTCCAAAAGTAACATATGGAATAGTAACCTCGGGAAGTTGATATGTCCAAAGGTTTACTTCTCCTTAGATTTAATGGCATGGTTAGCAGTAGCATATGACGAAAGGACCAAAACATTTTGAGATAATAAGGATAGACCAATGTTCAACACCAAAGTTGAGCATATCAGGCAAGTTTTCAATTTGATAGAGTATACCACATTTTTAGTTAAAAAAGTAATTGAACATCAATCTCGAATGTTCACAATATTAGAAGTTTTTAAATCTTTGTTTGATACACACAAGAAAATAGTTAAACAATTTCTAATTAGGAAGACTGCTTTTAGGCCACAGGTCCAAGATTTTTATGATATGATAAACATAATCGTAGGAGTACAGGATCTCAGTATGGTGGACAAAAAGGTTTTGTATTTAGTAGCACAGTCTAATCAGGCATATAATACCAATATTTATGCATGGGAATTAGAATTGAGTAACCAAATACATGAGAAAATGGTAGAATTGAAAAAGGCTATTTTTGAACAAAGACAAGAGATGCCCTGCTTTTCACAATACTCATTTTTCATCCACCTGATAGCAGGACAATTAGGAGAAGAATACCAAAAAAGAGTAGAAGTCATTAACAACCCCTACGTCCAAACCAATTTTTGGAGAATACATGAGGGAAAGATTCACATGGGCTGGTTCTATGACCATTTTATGGTAGAAATCCATTGGATTTTGATCGACGTACTCCCTGAGAGGCTAGGGGCAGGAGTGAGATATTTTATCAAATAAAAGGAGATTAGGGATTTCTTTTTCTCATAGGGGTTCACTTGTATTAGACTCTATGGGGAAAAAATTCCCCCTAAGTTGTTACCAATGTATTTTCCATTATTCCTAGCTGCTATGGAGTTGTGTAGGCAGGTGGCAGAAGAAGCCAATATAATACTAGTGAAGAAACATGGTAAAGTCCCCTGGCTCAATGTCCTGTGTCGTTTTGGGGACTATATATTTATTGGATACCTTGCACTTCTCAAAGGTATGTTTGATTTAGATACTATGGACTTCAATGAGATAACTTGGAGGTTTTATGATCCAAAAGGGATATATAGTAAAATGATGGAAAAATGGGAGTATGCTCGAATAAAGCATCGAAAGGATGCTTATGAAGAAATATTATTGGAAGCCATGGAAAAAGGGACAGATTTACAGGTTGTATGGGATGATTTCCCTCCTAAATATAGGATCAACACACAGGCTCATGAAGCCTATGATTACCCTATAAAATTAAGAAGGCTTCGAGAAATTTTAGTAGAATCAGTAGCACCTATTCTACCAGGAGCAACTCAAGAAATCATGGAATATCCCTTATTAGAATTGATAGAAGAATAGAGGATTGATAAAATGGAGATCACAGTAAATACTATAGATATAATAGAACAACAGGTCAGACCTCCAATGGATGATCATCTCAGAATAGAGGTAGTAACAAACACCATCCAAGAAATTTCCAAAAGCTCAAGCACAGGCAAAGGAAAATAAATTATGACTGCACCTATTCAGAAATATTCTTCCTTAGAACATGCTGTAATTCCCATTTTTGATAGAGTGTTAGCTCTAACAAGTATAAAGAAATTGACACCCATGGCCATCCCTACCTCTTTAAAAATAAAAGGACAGGAGGTTAAAGTTCCATTAGTAGTAAGGATGAATATGAGAAGAACTGGTGGATTTGGGGGTCTATTCCGAAGTCACCAAGTAAAGAGATAAACAAATATAACCACTACAGAGAAGAAGAAGCTGAGATTATCTTTACCTTCTACATAGGTTTTTCTAGAAAGGACAGATGAACAAACTACTTTCACTATTGTAGATGAACAGGAATTACAGGTAGTGGCAAATATGGGAGGTATAGGAGAGCAGCTCACGGATGAGCCTCACTTAGAAAAACTATGTTAGATATAGCAAAAATAAAACTTCTTTCCCTGCAAAACCCACTTGTCTTTAGATTCAATGAAGAGATAGGGGGCTCATCAGTATTAGGAAAATAAGATGAAATGGTTGAAGTTGTCAAGGCAATACAAAATCAAACCATGGATCAACTGGTCGAGAAAATTGTAGAATTAAGAAATCAATTGAAAAAAGAAGAGAAGGAAAAAGCTGAAATGAGAGCATTAATAAATAAACAACAGGAAGAATTAAAACAAAAAGATACTCCAAAGGTACAGTCCCCTTCAGTGGCAAGGATTCCCAATCATGCCTATTATCTGAATACAATGAAGAAGCAAATGTTGATGAGAATACAAGTTCATGCTAGAGGGCTCATAGAGATGTTTAGGTAGATTAGGGTGATTCAAGTAACTGCCCAAGAAATACAGACATTAATGCAGGAGAAAGAAGAGGACTTCAAATTCATTTATCCTACCCTCGATTTAATAGGAGATAATTTTGAAGAGTTGTAGGGTCAAGAAATAATAACAAATGATGGCAGCAAAATCCAGTTCAATTTTGAGTTTTGAAAGTAGCCATATTTGGGGTAAACCAGGAAAGGTGGATCGATGTTGTAGATACCATGGATAATTTGATAGAAGATGCAACATGTAAAATGGCAGACATTGGTTTATCCTTAGACCAATGCTTAGAAGCCCCCAGTGTAGAAGAACTACTCAGGTATACAATAGAAAAATTTGATTGTGAGTCAGATAATGAGTCAAAAATGACTAGACAATCTACCTTCCTAGTAAACACTATGGAGACATTACTTTTCCAATATGAAATAAACAGGCCCATTCTTGCCACATAGAAAAATAGAATCTTGCAAGAAAGGAATATGCAAAGGTTTGTTGCAACCTTTGATACAAAAGTTTGAAGACTAATTTGCGAACGAATAAAGTGGTTGCAACAAGGCCAAAAGGGGAAAAAGGTCAAAACATATAGTCAACAACCAGGAATGAGCTTGACTCTTCCAACTAAACAAAGACCTATGCTAGGGTTATGCATAAGGGGTCAGTCCAAAAAAGTATTTAAAAATTTGGCAAATTGATTTCAAAATTGAGGTGAATAGTGTCCAAACACATGTAGAAGGTTCACTATTATTATGGGTAATATTGGAAATTTAAACTTAAAATGGTCAAACTATTATAAAATTGGGGTGAATCAACCCCAAAAAATATTTACACCTAGAAATTTTTGGCTAATGGACCTTGGTCAAGGGTCCCAAATATTAGCCAATTCCAAATTTTAAAAATCCTAATTTTAGCCAATTTGGTGAATATTAGCCGCTATGCATAACCCTGACCTGTGCCAGCAAAAAAAATCTTTGAAGCAACAAAAGAGTCAAGTGCTCAAAGAGGTATAATTCAAGAAATAACAGTTGAAAGGGAAGTTGTAGAAGAAAGAAAAGACTCTCCCGATACCACCATCATTGGTTAAGATAAACTACTGTTTGAAAAGGTCAAAGTAGAGTGTACAAAATGAACAAGGGGAGATAGTAGAAGACAGTTGTGCCAATTTTTAATATCAACTCATACAATGACAAGTGTAAGGC
This sequence comes from Wollemia nobilis, assembly GCA_028583015.1. Taxonomy (NCBI): domain Eukaryota; kingdom Viridiplantae; phylum Streptophyta; class Pinopsida; order Araucariales; family Araucariaceae; genus Wollemia; species Wollemia nobilis. The sequence goes on along the minus strand of JAQPPZ010001836.1, from coordinate 5,355,178 downwards.
CATAAATAAACCAAAAAATAATAGAATAAAAAACTAGCAGCTATAAAAGGAAGTAGGCAGGTTCAAATTCAGGATCAAGCAATTAGAGAATAACATTTTGCTAAGAGGTATACTTGAGTGCCTTTTAGAGTTGTGTTGTTGTATCTCCCTTTTGTATCTATTTTTCTCATTCATTCTTCTTTATTCCATTTACTATGCAGGATTTTAATAGGAAAGTGTTCAAGAAGCTGGGATTATTTCCTGTCTTATTGAGCTTGAGATTCAGAGACTCTATTGTTACCAGATTGGAACAAGGAGAGTAGGAGAGACTTGTTACATTATTTGAATAGTCTTATTCATTGTATTGATGTATTTCTTTGAGAAAAATAGAGTTAAAAGGCATCATGCCCACTCTACATGTAATATTTTATGAAATCAATACAATTCTAAGTTTCATTCCTGTTATATCTTTGTCTCAGTACTATGTGTCACTGTATAATGGATTACATTATTTGAATGCATTATATACGTTTCTTTTGTTGGTTAACTTTTAGTTTTATTATGATATTTGAATAAGTCTAAGAGCACCAATTTTCTTTTCCCCATTATCTCCGTTCATGTCAGAATTGTTGTTAAATTGCTATAATAGCCCAGTGAATTTCGACACCGATCTACATAAGGCATAACAATTGGTTATTTTCTTGTTTGGTAATTTTAATACATATAGTGTTATATTAATCTAGAGTGCATAATCAACTATTTATCACATAATTACCGTTGGGGTTTCCTTACCCATTTTGTAGTTTTATTTTAGCAATATTCATGTTTATCAGAACAAAGAGGTAGGTTGACCAGAGCTTGTAATAGCTCGTTGGTTTCAAATGGATTTTTGCAGCATGACAATCGAATTCTATGGATGCAAGATTCAGTTCCAATAATAACCTTATTATTAAATGTTTTTTATACTTGATAAGAAAGCAAATTTATTAAAGTGAAAGAAAATAAAATAAAAGCATTTTCTTGAGTAAGTTAAAGACCGAACAAGGGTTAAAAACAAGGTAAAATTTCTCAGTGTCTAAAGACACTAGATATCCATAATCTAAAGGAGGACTAAAAGCATTCAGTTGGTGTAAAAAAGCACCAAGAATAGGCACCACTATTCAAGGGTGAGTTGCCACTATACAAAGAAGCACCACCATAGAAAAGCTATTATCACTCAAAGGAGAGCCACCACTAAGGAGTGCCATCATAGTCCTAGGAGGGATAAATCCATTGGATTTTTATCGACGTACTCCCTGAGAGGCTAGGGCCAAGAGTGAGATATTTTATCAAAGAAAAGGATATTAGGGATTTATTTTTCTCGGAGGGGTTTAGTTGTATTAGACTCTATGGGAAAAAAATTATCCCTAAGTTGTTACCAATGTATTGTCCATTATTCCTAGCTACTCTGGAGTTGTGTAGGCAGGTTGCAGAAGAAGCCAATATGAGACTAGTGAAGAAACATGGTAAAGTCCCCTAGCTCAATGTCCTATGTCATTTTGGGGACTATATATTTATTGGATACCCTGCACTGCTCAAAGGTATGTTTGACTTAGATACTATGGACTTCAATGAGATAACTTGGAGTTTTTATGATCCAAAAGGGATATACAATAAAATAATGGAAAAATGGGAGTATGCTCAAATAAAGCATCGAAAGGATGCTTATAAAGAAATATTATTGGAAGCCATGGAAAAAGGGATAGATTTATAGGTTGTATGGGATGATTTCCCTCCTAAAGACAAGAGCAGCACACAGGTTCATGAAGCCTATGATTACCCTACATAATTAAGAAGGCTTCAAGAAATTTTAGTAGAATCAGTAGCACCTATTCTAGTAGGAGCAGCTCAAGAAATCAGGGAATATCCCTTATTAGAATTGATAGAAGAACAGGATATTGATCAAATGGAGGTCACATTAAATACTATAGATATAATAGAACAATAGGTTAGGCCTCCAATGGATGACCATATCAAAATAGATGCAATAAGAAGCACCACCCAAGAAATTTCCAAAAGCTCAAGCACAACCAAAGGAAAAGAAATTATGACTGCACCTGTTCAGAAATATTCTTCCTTAGAAAAAGTTGTAATTCCCATTTTTGACAGAGTGTTAGTTATAACAAGTGTAAAGAAATTGACACCCACGGCCATCATCGCCTCTTTAAAAATAAAAGGATAGGAGGTTAAAGTTCCATTTGTAGTAAGGATGAACATGAGAAGAACTGGCATATTTGGGGGTTTGTTCTGAAGTCACCAAGTAAAGAGACAAACATAGATGACCACTACAAAGTAGAAGAATTCAAGATTATCTTTACCTTCTACACAGGTTTTGCTAGAAAGGATAGATGAACAAACTACTTTCACTACTACAGATGAATAGGAATTACATGTAGTGGCAAAGATGGGAGGTATAGGAGAGCAACTCACGAATGAGCCTTGCTTAAACTGTGTCAGATATAGCAGAAATAAAACTTCCTGCCCTGCAAAACCCACTTGTCTTAAGAGTCAATGAAGATACTGGGGGCTCATCAATATTAGGAAAAGAAGGTGAAATGGTTGAAGTTGTCAAGGCAATGCAAAATCAAACCATGGATCAACTGGTCAAGAAAATTGTAGAATTAAGAAATAAATTTAAAAAGAAGAGAAGGAAAAAGATAAAAAGAGAGCATTAATAAATAAACAATAGGAAGAATTAAAACAAAAAGATACTCCAAAGGCACAGTCCCTTTTAGTGGCAAGGATTCCCAATCATACCTATTATCTTAATACAATTAAGAAGCAAATGTCAATGAGAATACAAGTCCATGCTAGAGGGCTCACAAAGATGTTTAGGTAGATTAGGGTGATTCAAATAACTACAAGAGAAATACAGACATTAATGTAGGAGAAATAAGAGGACTTTGAAGTCATTCGTCCTACCCTCAATTTAATAGGAGATAATTTTGAAGAGTTTTAGGGTCAAGAAATAATAACAAATGATGGCAGCAAAATCCAGTTCAATTTTGAGTTCTTGAAAGTAGTCATATTTGGGGCAAACCAGGAAATATGGATCAATGTTGTAAATACCATGGATAATTTGATAGAATATTCAAAAAGTAAAATGGCAGACATTGGTCTATCTTTAGACCAATGCTTAGAAGACCCCAGTGTAGAAGAACTACTTAGGTATACAATAGAAAAATTTTATTGTGAGTCAGATAATGAGTCAAAAATGACTAGACAATCTACCTTCCTAGTAAACACTGTGGAGACATTACTTTTCCATTATGAAAGAATCAGGCCCATTATTGCCACACAAAAAAATAGAATATTGCAAGAAATGAATATGCTAAGGTTTTTTATAGCCTTTGATACAGAAGTTTGCAGATTGATCAGTGAATGAATAAAGTGGCTGCAACAAGGCCAAAAGGGAAAAAAGGTCGAAACATATAGTCAGTAGCTAGGAATGAGCTCAACTCTTCCAACTGAACAAAGACGTGTGCCAGAAAAACAAATATCCAAAGTAGCAAAAGAGTCACGTGCTCAAAGAGGGATAATTCAAGAAAGAATAGTTGAAATGAAAGTAGTAGAAGAAAGAACAGACTCTCCCCATACCACCATCACTGGTTAAGATAACCTACTGTTTGAAAAGTTCAAATTAGAGTGTACAACATGAACAAGGGGAGATAGTGGAAGACAACTGTGCCAGTTTTAAATATCAACTCAGAAGATGACAAGTGTAAGGCCAAAAATAAACCAAAAAATAATAGAATCAAGAACCAACAACTATAAAAGAAAGCAGACAGGTTCAAATTTAGGATCAAGCAATTAGAGAATAGCATTTTTCTAAGAGGTATACTTGAGTGCTCTTTAGATTTGTGTTGTTGTATCTCCCTTTTGTGTCTATTTTTTCTCATTCATTCTTCTTTCTTCCCTTTACTGTGTAGGATTTTGATAGGAAAGTGTTCAAGAAGCTGAGATTATTTCTAGTCCTATTGAGCTTAAGATTTAGAGACTCTACTGTTACCAGATTGGAACAAGGAGAGTAGGAGAGACTTGTTACATTATCTGAACATAGTCTTATTTAGTGTATTGATGTATTTATTTGAGAAAAATAGATTTAAATGGCATCCTGCCCACTCTTCATGTAATATTTTATGAAATCAATACAATTTTGAGTTTTATTCTGTTATATCTTTGTCTCAGTATTGTGTGTCACTATATAATGGATTACATTATCTGAATGCATTATATATGTTTCTTTCATTGGTTAACTTTTAGTTTTATTATGATATTCGAATCAGTCTAAGAGCGCCAATTTTCTTTCCCCCATTCTCTCCATTCATGTCTGAATTGTTGTTAAATTGCTATAACAACCCAATGAATCTAGGCACTGGTCTACATAAGGCATAAAAATTGGTTATTTTCTTTCTTGGTCATATTAATACGTCAAGTGTTATATTAATCTGGAGTGCGTAATAAATTATTTATCACATAATTACCATTGGTTTTTCCTTACCCGTTATGTAGTTTTATTTTAGCAATATTCATGTTTATCAGAACAAAGAGGCAAGTTGACCAGAGGCTATAATAGCTCATTGGTTTCAAACAAATTTTTGTAGCATGACAATCGTATCGTATGGATGCAAGAATCGGTTCCAACAATAACCTTATTATTAAATGTTTTTTATACTTGATAAGAATGCAAATTTATTAAAGTTAAAGGAAATAAAATAAAAGCATTTGCTTGAGTAAGTTAAAGACCGAACAAGGGTTAAAAAAAAAGTAAAATTTCTCAGTGTTTAAAGACACTAGATATCCATAATCTAAAGGAGGAGTAATAGCATTTAGTTGGTGTAGAAAAGCACCAAGAATAGGCACCACTATTCAAGGGTGAGCTACCACTACACAAAGAAGCACCACCATAGAAAAGATATTATCACTCAAAGGAGATCCACCACTAAGGATTTCCATCATAGTACTAGGAGGGAGAAGCACCACCATACAAAGAAGCACCACTACTAAGAAGCACCACCATTATTAAAAGAAAGTTGCAGAACCCTACAAAGGAGTGCCACCATCAAAAGTATTGAGCAAGCCATATATTTTCACCCATGAAGTGCAAGTGAATATTTTCTATGTAAGAATGCAAGAGAATACATAGAAGATAGAAGGATTAGGATTCAGGGCAAGTTACAAGTGTTGGTGGACACATTGCATGCAAAAGACATGTGTAATAAGAGACAAGGACAAGATTCAAATGTCAAATAGGTGCCAAGGTAAAAGGAGGCATTAAGATTATCATGAAGTAGCACCTAGAAAGCCATAATATCGTTCGACCAGGAAAGGAAACGTTTCAAGAGAACAAGGAAAATGATTTAAGAGTAGTGGAAGAGATTAAGTGCCATGTGGCATGCATAAGGTGGAAGGTCAAGAGTTTCTAGCACCCATTCCAAGGAGGGAATATTTTAAAGGCTAAATATAGAGGAGTCAAAGAAATATTTTTGCAAAGATGCACAGGAAACAAAAGGACATATAAGTGTAACCATTAATTGAAGGTTAAGTGAAAGTAAGAAGTGAAGCACCATTTGGCATTGCAAGGAAGAGATTTCAAGCCACATACATAGTCAAATAGTCATAGGTCAAATACATTGCAGAGCTCCTGTGAGAGATTCATATGTGTTTGGACAATCACAAGGAGAAGATAAAATATTTTCCAAGGAAACCCAAAGTATAGCAAAGATTTCATAAAATGGGGAGTGCCTATCAAGTGATAGTCAACCATTGTTGACTAGAGGGAATTACCATGACTAAAGTTAAGGTAATTCATTTTATTCAAAGTTTATTTATGCACATTCAAAATAGGAGATATAAGGAATATATACACTTATTATTTTCTAAGGATAAAAGTGAACTTATATACTTTGGAGGGATAAGAATTAAAAGTTGAAACCTTAGAAATAATATTAAGTGAAATACTGAATACTGGTTTAAAGTATTTGAAGGACTAAACTTAAATATTTGTAATTTGATTATTTATAATTACAAATAATTAGAAATATTTGCAATTTAAATAGAATGGAGTAATAAGGTTTTCAGAATCAAATTTAGTTTATAAAATTTGCAAATATCCTTTTATGGGATTTCTAAATCACCAAGTTTGGAGTTATAAGGTATTCAACACCAAAATTGGATTAAGAAATTTAGAAGTTATTTTGAAAAATTGCATTCAAAATTGTTTTTGATTTACTACTCAAATATTAGGGAGCTATAAGGAAGTCTACAAAGGTTAATCATGACAAATCATAAATTCTTTCTTTCAAAATATCAATTACTTAAGGGTCCTAATTATACCTCATGGAAAAATAAAGTGAGATCTATATTGATAGTAGAAAAAAATTAGGAGATAGTTAAAGGAGTAAAACCTAAACCTACTGAAGATGCTAGGGAGATTCAAAAATATGAAGAAGATGAAGCAAAAGCACTCATGATCATAAATTTTGCAATTACATATGAAATACAACCATATATTAGTTTAGCATCAACCTCTATAGAAGCATGGAATACTCTATCTAAAATATTTGAAGGAAATAATAAAGCCACCATTTTAAATATTCAGACTCAATTACACTCTCTAAAGGTTAACAATTGTGAAAGTATAGAGTTGTTTTTAAGAAAAGTGGCAGATATAAAGGGAAAGTTATTAAATCTAGGGGAAAAGGTAGAAGACAAATTTCTTGTTCAAGTAATTCTAAGAGCACTTCCTGAAAGTTACAAGCACTTGGTTACATATTTATAAATCTTGAGTAAGGATACATCATTTGATGAATTGGTTTATATACTACAAGAATATGAAGTTGAGAATTCAATCAAAGATGAAATGAATAACGATGCATTAGTCTCAAAATATATCCAACAAGGAAATGTTGCTACATTATCAAGGATCAAACAAAATGAAATGATAGATATTGTCAAATTTGCAAGAGAAGGGGACATAGCACAAGTTACTATAGATTCAATCCAAGGAATCAATACCAAGAAAACCAAACAAATTTAGGAAATCAATAAAATATATTATTTCAATCAAGACAATATCAAAATTAATATAGACCACCTTAGCAACAGTTTCAATGCCAATACAATCCACTCCAACTGCAATATAAAGAACAAAATCAAAAGCGACACTTATCTCACAAGATACAAGAAATGCAAGAATTAGAAGATACCATAAAAGAATATGAAGCTAAAGCTCTTTTAGTAACATCTTATGAATATACTAATCATTTGCTTGATCATAATACAAACAAGGAGTAGAATAAAGAAAATAGAAGAGAAGTGTACAAGCTTCAGTAAAAATATGAAGACCATATTGAAGATTAAATTCTTCAATGACCAAATAATGTAATACAAGGGGGTGTTGGAATATATTACATTATTTTATACATGCTAATGTACCACATTGGGTACATACTTATATTAGGAAGAGTGTTCTAGATTAGAATTTATGATTTACTTTATGCAATGTAATAAGTGCACAAGTATTATTAAAGTGTGCAAAGTATTTTGGTATTGTAAATGTGCATAGTTTTCCATGTGCACATGTGTCCTTAGAATAGGAAGTGGCAGTCTCTAGAAGAGTGAAGATCAGGATTGCTCCATATGAAAAGTCACATTACATTATATATGTAGTATAAGTGTATATGTAAAGGGATATGACACTTTCAGAGCTATTGTACCATTTTCATGAAAATTTGTTAATGGTAAGTTTATGAATGATTTTTGAACTTATTTTTGAGTTTTATACTTCTATAATATTTCCATTATCATATATCATATTGCAACTTTATTATTGATCTTTTGGTGAATTTTATCTTAAGTATTAAGCTTCAAAAGCTAACACAAGTGGCAAGCTAAGAAGCCAAAGGTCATATGGAAAGCAACAATCAAGAATTTGGAGAGTCATCTTGTATAGCTATATTATGGAGGTAAAGCTCCATAAAATATATATGAAAATAGAAAATCTCAAGTTTGTATATTTAACATGTGAATATTATTGTTATTCTTAATGTATGTACATAAATGATTTTGGCCATTTACATTCATATTTGATGTTATAAGTGAATGTTATTTTTAGTATTATATTGTCCTGGATATATATTTGATTGTACATATATGTAATTCTATTCTTGATTGTTGATATATTGACCTATAATATTGTGGCTTCTATATATTGGTACCTATGATATTTTGAGATAGTAAGGCTTAAAAACCAACATTTATCATCATTTTTGAAGACCTATAAGTGATCAATATTGTTAGAAACTACTAGCATAATTAATACTTCTAGATCCTTCAATTTATCCAAATATAATGAGGTTAATTTTTTGTTTTTATTAAAAGTTACTTCTATTATTTTTATTTGATAAAAGAATGGGTTTTGAAAGGATCCACAAACCTTTTTACAAAAATGAGAAATAGAAATAACCCAAGTCCCATCCCAAGAGGCTCAAACTAAAAGAACCAACCTAACTAAAATAGAAAAATACCTTTACAAACTAGTCGATCAAGCAAAAACCACCATCAAAATGGATAACTAAATCTTGTAGGGGAACAAAACAATCCAACACATACTAGATCTAGAAACTACCAGAGTAAAAAAATTGTGCCTTAGGATATGATTTCCAAAATTTCCTCGTGTCCTTCTTGGGGGTTCTCGGTTGACCTTGTTGTAATTGAGGCATGCATTGGATATCCTTGATAAAATATATAGCCACATGAAGAGACCCTATTAGGGTTTGGTGCTTCTCTTATAGCTTATTGAGGAAGGTCATGAAATTGGAAGACTCGAGCCTCAAAGAGGGAGAATCCTCTCTAACATCAGTTGACTATTCCATCAATTTTCCTTTCTTCTTCATTAGAGATGGGTCCTCAAACTTTGACATATCCATATTGACTAGAGAAGTTTAAACATGAATTGATTTCATGGATAAGCATTTGGAACGTCTAGCCCACCCACCTCTAATTCCTCTAGGAAAAACCAATATGCCACATAATCTCTTGATCCTCTCTTTGGTAGGGATAATTGGGCTCTTAAGGTCTTTTGAATCAGAATCCAAGGAGTCGCTAGATGAAGAGTTGAATGAAATCGAGGGTGGATCAAAAATAGGAGGAATTTTTTGGTTTTCAATTTGTGATAGGGCCTCATCTACCACCACCCCTTTGGCCTTAGCCACATACTCAAAAATCAGCAAGGCTAGTCCCTGGTGAATAGGGGCTGACCTTTTTCCTCCACTCACATCTATCATTTCCTTAGCCAAGGAATGAAATAGGAAAGACAACACATGCATAATTTTTTTGCACCTAAATTGATTTAAAAATATTACATGGAATTCACATAACACCTATCTATTGGAATCCAATGTAAAGTAGTCCATGATTACTATAATTACTCACTCCCAAGGAGATTTCAATGTCTTGGTGTTGTATCCATTTTGTATTTTTGGTAAGTATTCATATTCATAAAGAAATAAGTAAAGATCCCTAATCAAGGAGTGTTTCTTCCTATTACAGTAGGCATCATCCATTGGAAGATCCATCACCTCACCAACCAGGGTAACAGAGACTTGAAACTCCAAACCACCAACTTGAACCCAAAATTTCCTCCACAAGTGTGCCATCTATCTGGAAAGCCTTTTATGATGGTTGTGAAGGATTGGATGCATTCAAGTAAACCTCATTTATGTAATATTATTTTGATCTCATTGTCCACCTCTAGAGAAATCGACTCCAGTGGAATATTCTAACCTTTATATAGAGAACAATGGCCCATATTTAATGGACACAAATAAAAGGATGTCTTTAATTCCTCCAAACTTGTGACAAGCAACACTACAAAAATGACTCCCTTAACAAATTTATCAAGCAAAAGGATTATTTCAAGCCTTGGAAAGTATTTTCAATGAGAATTTAAAATCATGCCAAATTACATGATATCATAGATTAAGAGGATGACCATAGAGGTAAGTCATGCTTCCATACACATGTTGACAATGTCGATGATGGATATCACCTTTCAAACATGAAGTCTCGAGCTTTCCATCTCTGCCCACTTTCCAAAAATGATTTAAAATGAAGTGGTTCATCTCCCAAGCATGAGAACCATAGTTTTCACCCTACCACTTAGTATTATTGCTAGATCATTTTCTCTAGCATTCAATTATCTAGGAACTAGCTTGATCTCATAGGTATTGAAGCTTTCTTAAAAATTACAAACCTACAACTTCAAGTGCTTGTTTTTGGTAGCACATTATTAACCTAATTTATGACTAATTTGGATTCATCAAATATCTCCATATTTTTAATCACCATATTTTTTGCTTTCCTCAATCCTGTACACAATGCTTCATACAATTGAATAGTAATTGGCATGTAACTTTAGTTTATTTGCCTTATGGGTCAATAAATTTAATGCCTATGCCTACTCTATTTTTGGTTCCTATGGTGTCAAAATTCATTAACCATGTTTTTATTCGACTCTTGTTCTTGTTGGCTTGTTAGATCTAGGATATTAGGTTTTTCTTATGATATGACGTAATTCCCTAGCTTAGTTTCATCATATTGAAGAATACCAATGATCATACCTATTTCATACATCTAATCATCCTCCAATACTTTTTCATCCACAAATTTGGGTAGCTCATTCCAATTACCTATACCATATTCATCTAGCTTGTGAAACAAGTAATTGCATGAAGTCTCATTCTTAATTTAGATTATTTTATCATCTTATGGTACCTTCATAGGGGTATGGTCTATTTCCAAGTAGCTATTTTCTATTACTTTATGTATCCATTCTCTAGATAACAACACTAAAGTATAGGGGAAGATCAACCACTATTACCTTATGTACTACCATTAGTTATGAATGTTTTACTATGGTATTGATCAGGTTCTTTAAAAATTATATGATGTTTACCCTTGTATCATCCATATGAATTGGATATCTAGCTATTATGGTGTAGTTAAATCCCATCTCTTCACAAATTTCTTTTGGTATAATAGCTATGGCTACTTTAGAATTAACTATGCAATTTATTAAATAGGTATTTCTCAATTTTTAGAGTCACATAGAATGATGGTGGATTCAGAGTCTTAGTATTTAATGCATTCAAGATATCTACCACATTGACCTAAATTTCATATGGATGTTTTGATATCAAGTTCTATTGCTCAGCTAGAATAGGTTGAAGAGGGTTAGGTCACCCATTATTGAATAGCTATTTATTGTTCCTTAAGGACTTCCTAGAGTAAATATCACTGATGACGAAGGTTTAGTGCCACTAGCATGCCCATGTTAGTAGATATTTTCTTTATTTCTTCTATGATGTTGAACTTGAAATTGATTGAGCTAATATTATTATAAACTACTTTTTGTATTGCATAGTAGCCATTGTGCATCCTTCACTAGGAAAAGAAGGGTATTTGAGACATTGCTCTACCTCCTTCTTGAGTTGGCCCCTCTCATTGTCACTTCCCATTCTTTAGATTCATTTGCTTTCTATAGGTTCCTCTTTTCAATTTTTGGTTCCTTTTCCTTATCCACTTGCTTTTTCTTACTATCCTAGGTATCCTCCTAAGGTGTAATTATTATCAATATTATAATGCATTTATTTATTTTGAACTATTTCTATGTTAAGGATTGCTATTTTGATGCTTTTTGTTTACCTCTAGTTCTAATCCTTTGTTGATTTGTGTATATGAAATCATCCTCAAATGCATAATTACCATCTATTACACTAAATTTCAAAAATATTAAATTATTAGTATTTGATAAGGTAATAACTCCCTATTGTGTTTGAGACTATTGATAAGTAGCTTAGTTCATTACTCATGACATTTGATCCAAGATAGTGTTTTGTTGAGATTGACACTATTGGTCATATTGATTTGTCTACGAATACCTTACAGCTACGATACAATATATAGAATCATGCCCTCCATTGCATAGGAAACACCATTATGTTTTAATATTTTAATTGGTATTTATCATATCATCTTGAACTTGATTTTTACCTTCATTAGCACTTTTTTAGGGAACTTAATATTTGGTAAGATATGAGGTCTTCCTTAGATGTCAATTCTATGGATGTTGTCACCTATTATTTCATTGCCATTTCTATTTTTCATTTTTATTTTGATTTACCAAGGTTCTCATCACTTCTAACATCTCTTTCATGTTGATCTTATATTGGTCCATGTTATATTTATCATCACTATAAAGTAGTGATCAAGCAAGTAGGGTTAGTAATTATGGTTGGAATGTAACAGTAGATGATAAGCTATGACCAAGATGTTTTTTTTTTGAGTTTACATGGTGGAATCAGTAGCTACCATGATGATCTGAGCATGTTGTCCATATTTTATGGCCACCATAGTATTCTGCACTATTTTCCTAGAAAGCCACCACAGTACTCATGCAGTCCACCCCTATAACCATCATTTTGCAATAATTTTAAACCTTTTACGATGCTAAAATAACCAGGAAAGGGACAAGCATTCAATATGAGGAGGTCCAATATTTAAACCTTGGACCTCCACCCCTCTTGCAGGGTTTGGAATAACCGATTGGTCTACATCTTAGACCTCTATGACCAAGATGTGTTAAAATATATAGAGAAGTAATTGGGTTGGTGGTTGGTTGAAAATTTATGATAGGTAAAACAAGAGGGTGTAGATCAAGCAATTTGTTGATTTTGGGTGACATGGATGACATAGGCCATTGGCAAGATTAGTAATAACTTCTCTAACATAATCAAAACACATTTTGCATAGGATGATTTTTCAAAGTCTATGACTAGAGTGTGTAGGCAACATATATGTCTCCCAAAATAAAAATAAATTATAATGTACAATTTAAAGGATTTGCATAATTTTTATTAAACGTACAATGTAGGTTTTGTCTAAATAGACAATGCAGGTAAATAAATAATAAAAGTGAAATGAAATTAAATGTAATGACATGTGCATGAAATGTAATTTGATAAAAATAAAATTAGAACCTTAGTAAAATTTAATAAAGTTGTTGATATGAGAAGTGTAGGTGGCAATTGTGAATGATGTGATGTCTCATGAACTGCTTTGAAATGACTTGGACAATCATTATAAGCCACCCTATTCAATTGTTGAAGGTTTTTGGTATATGGTGGTTCATGTGTGTGCTCATTCATGGTTGTTCATAGGCTTATGTTGAAGGCTCATGTGATACCCTGGAGATACATTCATGGAATGAGCATAATGGTTCAATGTTGTAGTTTGTGTATTGTTGTGTGTAGTATTGCATTGTACAATTATTATGTAAATAAACCATGAAGAATATAAATACCAATTGAATTAGATCTATGTGTGCATGTTTGGGATTGGAGTGTATATTTTAGGATATATTACATTATTTGATACATAAGAAGATCAAGGGTTCATTAGGTAGATGTCATAACAGGAATATCAAAGGTCATTTATGAAAGCTATATTATGGACACTAAGCTCCATAGTTGTATTGTACAAGTTCTCTCAATAATAGAAGGTTCTATGCATTATTTCTCATGTGTTATGTATGTAAGTTCAATTATTGTTATTTCATTATATTGCAAATTTATTATATTTGATCCTGTGATTATATTCTTGTGAATTTTATATTAAGTATAAGGCTTCAAAAGCCATCAGTGGTATTAGAGCTATAGTAAAGTTGCATGCATAGAATTTGGTACAATCATCACCATCTTATGATAAGCCATAATAATAAAGGTCTTGACATTGAAGATATAGGAGACCTACCAAAAAGTTTCTATAGAAGAAAGTGAATAGAAAGAGGATACCCAAGGAAAAGATATTCCATAGAAACCAGAGATAATAGACCTAAGAAAAGAGATCCCATAGCTGACAGAGATAGGAGACCCAAGGAAAGTGGTCCCATAGAAGTCAAAGATAAAGAGGATACCTAAGGTAAGAGGTCCTAGAACTGGCAGAGATAGGAGACCCAAGGAAAGAGATATTATAGAAGACATAGAAGTTAAAGATAAAGAAGAGATAAAAGAAAAAATGTCCTCATGAAGATTGAAGATTGGTCCTTAGAGAAAAGATACCATTATTTTTTAAAGCAAGAAGGTGCCATCAAGAAAGCAAGGTTGAAATCTAAGTATTAAAGTATAAAAGCTAGATGTCTACACCTGCATATTAAAGAAGAAAAGAAGTTAGAATAGATAGCATTGATAACAAGGATTTTATGGAAATCATGTTATAAATAATATGGTGAAAATAGAAATATAGAAGTGCCATTTTTAGAGCCAAATACAAAGAATATCTATGCACAAAAAACATTCTTATTGCAACCAATAAAAAATGTTGATAATGAGCATCCAAGTGCACTCTGATTCAAATCTTAACATAGCTCTAGTAAAGGTATACCAATGCCATCAAAAAGACCAACATTATCATGACCCTACCTTCGTAGTCCCTTTCTTTGATGGATTTATGATTGACTATGTTAGTTTGTAGATGGACTAATTGACTATTTTATGTTTAAATTTTTGCAAGACTTATATTGTCATTAAAAATGATATGATATTGCTAATGAATTTGCACTTACGCAAGAACAAGCTTATTCGAAAATGGAAGAGGAAATTAATATGATTGATCTTGTTATGTAGTTATATATATATACATACAAGTATATCTTAATTTTCACAAATAGATAGTGTTAGACTTTGGATGGAAACTTATTTATTGTTTTTTAACCTTTTTAGATATGTTTCCATTCGGTATAATCTTTCTTGAATAATGATTTTACTTGTTAAAACTTAACTCTTTGCAAGGAAAGGTATAGAAGAATTTATCCTTCATTTGTCAAAATTACTTTAGCTAAAACAAGAAAAGAATATGTTTTCTCTTGCTAGTTTTAAGAAGAAATATTGACCTAGGTTTTGTATTTTTATTGTTGTAAGAATTCATGATGGAAAGGCAAGTATTTCATGAATAATAGATCTTTTGGAAGGAACTTAAAAGACTATGGTAGATAAATAGAGTGTCATTTTATTATTAGACCGAACTTGTTGTTAAGTGGATCTTTAAAATGAAGGACATCACCTTTTTACTATGTCTTGTCAAAGGAAATACTCCAAAATATATTTACAAAAAAATATATCCAAGGTGGATATGTTGGAAGGGTTGTAAGAATTGTGTATTGGTGGATAAGATTTTCTATGTGTTCACATGATGGATATTGTGCGAAGTAGTTGTTGGAGAGGAATGTGCTTCCTTAATGTCTCATGTGATTCGGGGAAGGGGAGCATGGTTATTCTTGGGTAAAAAAATAAAAAAAGAAGAGGAACAAAAGGGTGGCCAAAAGAAAAAAAGCAAGGATGGAGAGCTTGGACAAAACACTTGTGGAATCTACTAGATATTTATAACTATGGAAATTCAGGTAGGAATCTGAGCTTGGTTCTATGGATTAGAACTTGTGTTGCTATTTGTTTAAGAATCTTACTTTCATTAGAAAATAGCATTTATAGCTTAGAATAACCGGTTGAAGCTTTCTTAGTAAATTGATAACTTGTATCGTGAACTAATGCTTTGTGAGTCATGTGAGTTCTACTTAAAATAGGAGATGAACTTCTCTTATGCTAGTGAATTGTAATGAAGGAGAAACACTAGAATTTTAGGTTTGCAAAGGATATTTTGTAGTTAGATAGTGATATAGGTCTCAAATAATGCAACCTGGTAGTTGTTTCTATGGAGTTCAATATTCTTGTCTACATCCAAACATCTACATGCCTTGGTTGATTTTATTTCTATGTTATGAATTTGATTTAGATCTAAGTTAAAGCTATTGGTTTTTTTTTCTAGACATGAGTGATCCTTGGTATTTTAGAGACACATGTTTTAGGAGTAGCTTGGAGAATGGGGTCTTCTACCATTTAATGGTGCTGGTAGAGTTATAGTAGTTGTTATGACTATAGTCATATTTGAATGAAATAACTTCTACAATTTTCTTGTTCCAGTTGACATCATTGACACTCCCAAACTGGAGAAAGATGAATGAATTAGACTTGGAGTGTTGCTAAACACTTGGTCACCAAAGTCTAAGTTGAGAGTTATTTGGTACACCAGAATGAAGCTTCTTACTCTTCGAGTTAAGGCTTTAACTGTTGGTAAATTTTAGTCATAGTAACAATGGGATTATCCTATTTTTAAGGTGACTTTCTTTTTAGTATTTGAGCCTACACAATACTTAGGTGACCTTGTATACCCAAATAAAGGATCCTATTTGAGTAATTCACTAAATAATGGTTGTATCCTATTGATGTGTTATGTCAAATCTCAATAGTTTATGACACTGTGGGTGATAATTAGGGGTGGGCATGCCCTGTAATATAGAAACGTAGATGTCCTTTACTGTATTAATTTGCAATGCTAAGAAGAATATGTTTTGTGAAGACGTCAGTTTGAACCTTTTTACCAATAATATTTGTTATACCACTAAACTAAATTATGATCTAATTGTAAATGTCCTAGTGAGAAGGAAGGATTATTTGATCTTTTACTAAAGTCGATTTGTATTTTAAAAAAGCTTTTTGTGACTTTATTTTTTATATTTGTTGTTGGCATTGATGGTAAAACTCTGTTATTGGCTATAAAATCTTGGAGAGGACATGAGAAATGTAGGTATTTTATGTTCCAGGGAAATATTTTGCAAAATAGAAATTAAAAATTCTTTGAGTGCAGTAATTGAAGGTGAAACGTAGCGAGTGGAGAGAGTATTGATAAGTTACTCTCCACTGGATCCATTATAGCTTGATTTTTGGTAAAGGTTTTAGGATCTTCTTGAAGAACTTGCCAAGAGCTCAATATGGTGCATAGTAAATTTAACATGGTATAGTTCAGGTTTGTATAATTAGTTTCAATTATTCTTTTTCATAACCCTAAATCTCACCTCTCTTTTTTTAAGGACATCTCTCTAAACTACTAATCAAGAACTCATCATAGAATCAACTTGAATTAAATTAACCTCAACAACTTATTCTTCCTGAATTCTATTAACAAGGTACACCCATCCTTACTATTTGCATATATCATTTTATGTAAGAGTACTAGGTGAATCATATGATAGCTATCATTTTCATTTGATTCGTGGTCTAGACCATCCCATTTTTCTATCCCTTGAAAAGGGTATGCTTATCCCTTCATATACATAGGTTCTTCTATGTAGATGAACTACACAAGAGAATTATAGACTATCCCTATCATCTTCCTTATGAGCTAGTCTTTCAGGCATAAGTTATTTCAGACATTCGTTCAATCCATTAGTGTCTTTCTAACAAACTAAATTTGTAGCATCTACACTTGGTAGCCCTACTATCAATATACCATTAGTGTATTGTCTGCTCTCAAGTTATACCATGAAGCACCTAGAAAATCTCTCTCACTCTAATTAATTTACTATCCAGATACTATATACTACAATATTCCCTACACTTGTATTCGTATAAAGTGTATCCCAAAGCATTTCCATTGTAAATTGGAAAGTAACCAAGTTTAAATAAAACTAACCATTTATATGAGTAATAACCATTTCACCAACATAAGTAACCCATAACAAAGTATTATTTTATTAAAGTTCTATAATGCTTAACTAACATCTCCAAATTCTAAATCCATTTAACAAATTGAAAAGCAACCATACCACAAGAACTAGCAAGGTAAAATATACAATACTCATAATATGTCTGTAGTTTCCATATCAGATTTTTAGAAAATAACTAAGCTAAAAAAAAACTCATAGCCATTTACTTTCTTTAAGAGAGCAATAATATACAAAATCCCATTACTTTTACAACATTTGGCTATGAAGAGAATCACACAATAATTCACACAACATATGTTTACCCTAGGAGAAAACCCTGAAGGAAAAACCTAGCTTAAATTTGCTCTATTCTTATTCCATGAAGGGTATATAAAATTACATTCTTTCAAGGCTTCAACTAAGCATTTCATCCCAAATTTAGAGGTCCATGCCTCTATAAATTACATTCCAAACTTATCCATCAGTTCGTAATAAAAAAATTAATGTTCTTTGGGAGTTACTCTTTGTTTCTGTAAAATACGTTGATCACTCCAACACAAGATAAAAGGAATGCATCCCCATATTCACAATAAATCATAAGAATCTCATTCCCATAAATATTCCACACAAAACCTGATATTATTCATCTTTGTACGCAAGTCCATATTAAAGGAATTAACCCATAATAATTTTTTTAGACTCGTCCTTCCAGTAGCATATTATCTACACATCCATTTTTACAAAAACATTGACCCAGTTTTGACTTACCTCCAATAAAATCAAATAAATAACTTTTAGTTCAAGAAAAATTAGAAATGATGATCCTTTTCCTTATTCTTTACCTTAAATGTTTTGCTCACCTAGTTTTTATTCACACAGTCTAAGAGTTTTATAAACCAATAAGGCACATACTTTAATCCTAATTTTCCCAAATTACAAGCAATACATGTCTACTCTAAACAATGTGAAAGGAACTATTCAATTGTTTAAAACACCAACAAAACCTATGAACTTGTAACAATGGATTTATCATTCCTTAGACTAACCAATAAGGCACCGGGTTCACATTACTATGGTACACAAAAGCCTTTACCAACCATGGAAGCAATCCTCTATTATCATGAGGTATTTATTCACCATAATTTGGCAAGAATGGGTTTGATAAACGTTCTTAAATAATGTTCTCAGTTCCCCTTACATTATATATGAGCATCCATCGATGAAAACCATCAACTCACACGCTTAGTAGGAGGTTTAATTTAGAGGTTTTCAAATGAAATAGACTGGACAAAAACAATAGCACTACCATATAATTTTATATAATGACACCCCTTTGTGATGAAAAAAGGCATATATAAACCATTCCAGAATTAACTTTATCTAGATTAAATTCACTACGCTAAAAGACATCTCAATAATAAGTCCTATGTAATTTTTGAGCACAAAAATTAAATACTGACCAATAGATCAAGCTTGTGTCCCTATATTGAACTCTCCATTATTTCAAAATAAAAATAACAGTGCTACACTATCTCTTCATAATGATAATATAGCACTGGAATAGATTCATCAATCAATGATCGAGCTAATACTATTATTCTGAAAAGCTATAGATATAGAATTTTTAAAAATTCCTCTCCTAATTCTAGTGAACATGCAAAGGTGATATAGAACAGCCTTAATCACAAAATATGTCTAATTTCTTTTTAAAATATGCTTCACTCTCATTCATGTCATAGAGAAGACCATGCAACTTACAAAATTCAAATCAAATATTAACATATACAACTACTACCACTTCTCTATCAGATGCCCTAAATAAAGTCTTTGACCCAACTTTACTTATTGAAACAAAGACTTAACCATAAGTTCCTACCCCATTATTATTTCCCAACAAGAATGAGCTTCTATTTTTACATCCAAATACATGGATTCAGTAGAAAACATTAGAAATAAAAACTTACTATTCTTTTGGTTGAGAGCTTATCAATACTTCCCTCTTGAATATGCATCCAAAAAGTTTCTCGATGACCTCTCCCATAAGCTCACGCACTAGTTTCCTCTATCCAACTCCTCCCTCGCTCTATCCGCTCTCCTCAAACAAAACCTCTCCCCTTATATTTCCTTTGGTAGTTGCATGACTACTCCCACTCCCCTCTACCATATTCGTCTTTCCCAACCTACTTTGCTACTCCCACTCAGTCCACTTCCCTTAGTATTAATTTTTCATATTCCTTCCTATGTGACAATAAGAACTCATCTCTTAGTCTATGATCCAATAAATCCATCTAGCAACAAAAGTTCAATTTAGTCTCAAGTCAACTAATAAACACTCCCATCATGAGATAAATAAATGATGGTTTTTCTTTGCATATTCCCATCATTAGTATGTAGAGGCACACAAAAATATGTTAATCCATCCTCAAAGTCTTCATAACCTGAGTAGTCACAAGGAAAAACATTAGTCTAATATTTTAAAATATGCATAGAAAGGTTAACACAAGTCCATAAGATAAGTTCCCATTAATTACAAATACCTTTCAAAACTCAATGATAAAAATAATTGACGTAATTCATATGTCTTACATAACCTGACCCAAGAAATAATAAGTCATTCCAACAATAAAATATCATATTTTCCATACAATATATGTTTTTGCATAACTAGACATAACACACTCAATTCATTTGTCTCATGATAGCATAACTAACCATAAATTCATCAAATAAAAATATCTGCCAAGGGAGGGTCATGACATCCTCCCTCCTTAGTCTTAAAATAGTCCTCTTTGTTTTTAAATAATCCATCATAAAAAATTACATATTTTTCTCAAACTAGAATGGAAAATATCTTTGCATGTCTACCACTTTCTCCCAAGTAGCATTTATCTCAGAGTAGTGGTCCCACTGGACATTGCATTGCTCTAGAGTCCCTTTCCTCATATATTTGGAATGGAACTCAAGGATTTTTACAAGTCAAACCCCTATAGCCTCTAGATTTTCCATCTACAATTTAGAAAAGTCCTACACATGATCAAGATTAGCTATATATTTCCTAAGCAATGATATGTAAAAGGTATCATGAATCTTTGATAGATTGGGTGGTAAGGCAAGTCAGTATGCCATAGGACTGATATTTTTTGTAATTTCAAAGGGTCCAACAAAATGGGGGTTCAGCTTTATGGATTTAATGGTGCTCTTTTTTGGTCTCACCCTCAAAAATACTCTGTCACCCATAGCAAACTCTCTTGGTGATATCTTAAGATCAGCATAACTCTTCTAATGATTTGTAACTCCTTTAAGCCTTTCTCTGATCATCCTTAATTGTTTATTAATTTATCTAACCATGTCTAGACCATGCATAATATGGTCCTCATATTATCCCATGATAATGGTGTCCTACACCTTCTACCATATAGGGCTTCAAAAGGAGATATGCCTAAGGTGAAATGATGATCATTATTGTAGGTAAACTCTACCAAGTGTAGGTAATCCTCCCATAGGGTATTCTAATCTATAAAATACATGTGAAGCATATCCTGTAACACCTGGTTTACCCTTTTAGTTTATTCATTAATTTCTAGGTGATAAGAAGAACTAATGTTTAGCCCAATGCTAATGTCATGGTGTAAAGCTTACCAAAACTCAGATGTGAATCTTGAGTCCCTATCTAAGATAACCAATTTCAAAAACCATGAATCCTAAATATTTTCTTGGCAAATCTATTAGCTATAGCTACAATATCATCTTTGGTATTTTCAGGTATAAAATGCACAACCTTGCTCAATATATAAATCACAACTAGGATTGTGTCATGCTTGAATCTAGTTTTTGGCAAACCTACAATAAAATCCATCAAAATCATATTCCATTTCTAATTAGGTACATCATGAGGGTACAATAGTCCTACAAGATGTATATTTTATACCTTTATTTTTTGAAATTCAAGATATTGGGTGACATATTCAGTTATGTCCCTCTTCATTCTTGGATAGTAAAAAAATTTCTTCACATTCTCTCTCATCTTTGCTTCTCTTGGGTGAGCAGAAAATGAATATCTGTGTGCTTATTTCATGATCATTTTTCTTAGTTCATAGGCCTTAGGAATTATATCCCTATCCTTAAAACACAAGAAAACATCCTTGATATTGAAATCCTTACTTTCATAGGGTTTCCTTTCCATTCTTTCTCAGATTTGATTGCAAAACATATCCTACTTTTGTATTTCCTTAACTTGTTCCATCAAGTCTATATGGATACAAGACAAGGTAACTATGTGTCTTCTCTTATTGAGTGCATCGACAACCTTATTTTCCTTCCCTTTGATGTATGCAATGTCAAAATAATATTTAGCAAGAAATTCCATCCATATTCTTTGCATAGCATTTAGTAAGGGTTGAGTGAATATGTATTTCATACTTTGATGGTCTATCCTCAACTCAAAGGGTCTCCCTAAAAAATAATATCACAAAATTTTGAGAGCAAAAACCATCGTTGCCAATTCTAGATCATGGGTTGCATAATTGACCTCATGTCATTTTAGTTTCCTAGATCCATAGGCTACCACTACTTCATCTTGTGAGAGGACTCCTTCCAAATCTTCCAATGATGCATCTATACACACAGAAAAACTACCCTAAGGGTCTGGTATCTTTAGTATGGGAGATGTAGTAAGTCTTTTTTGAGCAGATTAAAATCTCCCTCATATTTATATGTCCACTTGAACTCTTTTCCCTTCTTCTAAAGGTTGGTTATTAGAGCAATTATCTTGGCATAGTCCTTCACATAACATCAGTAATATCCAATAAAACCCATAAAACTTTAGACTTCCATCATATTTGAGGTGACGAGCAATTCAGTATAGATTCTATTTTCTTAGGATCCACTATGATTCCTTCTACTGATATAATATGCCCTAAATATTGCACTTTTGACACATAAAATTCACACTTCAACAAATTCTCGTAAAACCGATTCTTCCTTAGCAACTCTAGAACAATCCTAAGGTGTCTTTTGTGCTCTAAGTTATCTTAGGAATATATCAAAATATCATCCAAAAACACAAGAACAAATCGATACAAAGGTTTCCTAAAATTACTATTCATCAATTTCATGAATATTGCTAGAGAATTCAACAGTCCAAAGGTAAGACAGTAAACTCATAATTTCCATATAGAGTTTTGAAAGTTATCTTATGAATATCATATTCAAGGATTCTCAATTGATGATATCCTGATTTCAAATCAATCTTTGAGAAGATAGTGGTATATTTAATATGATAAAATAGGTCTTCGATTTTGGGTAGAGGATATCTATTCTTAATAGTTGCCTTGTTAAGCATCTTGTAATCTATGCACAAATGCAAAGAACCATCCCTTTTATTGATGAAAAAAATCAGTGCATCCCATGGTGACACACTCAGTCTAATTAATCTCCTCTCTAGAAAACCTTGTAACGACACTTTCAGCTATTGCATCTCAATCAGATTCATTCTATAAGGAGCTCTATGAATAGGCTTTGTTCTAGGTTGAAGTTCAATTGTGAAATCAAATTCATATTTAGGTGGTAATCCAAGTAAATCCTCTCCAAATATGTCTTTGAACTCCTGAAGAACTGGGTGTTTTTCAAACACCTCTTCTTTTCATCTTTTATCTCATTTAACTTCACCACATAAATTGTTCCTCCTCTCTTTAGTGTCTTATTAAGATATATTTTAGAGAAGATCTAGGATCAAAAAGTCTCTTGCAAGCTGTACACCCTCTATATTTTCCTACCATATTTTGAGTACTCAATCCATATATCCTAGAAATTGATTACAACCGTATGTGCTTGTAACTAATCCATTTCTATTATTATATCAAAAGCATGCAATTGCACTACGTACAAACATCCAATGGTCATACCACTCAGTAGGGTAATATTTACCATGGGATAACACTAATTTATAGAGTAGGTTTATCCTAAACCATACTCAACCTTCCACCCATGTGCCAAGATTCTTGGCCTTTCTGGTATATATTTAACTAAGCTAGTGGAAACAAAACTCTTTGTAGCACCACTATAAATAAAAATTCTAATATTTATATCAAATATCTTACCTCTTATCAATAGTGGAGTGTATTACCCTTACAGATTCTAACTTTCTGTCATTGCATAAATCTTGTGTGGAGTTTCCTTATGTGTAGTATCCTTGTAAGAAAGTTCTTTTCCCTTCAAACTCTGACCTTTTTGTATGGATACTTATTAGTAGAGTGTGGTCCACCATAATCAAAGCATCCATCCTTAGGTCTTGGATGAGTTTTTTTCTTTTGTCCTTCTTCTAATTTTACAGCTAATGGAGTATTGGCCTGACCCTACGGTGGTAGTTTGTTATCCCCATTGTTGTGATTGTAGGATTACAGTTCTTCCCTTTGAACCTTTTCTTAAAATTCCCTTGTTTTCTATCATTCCTTCTGTCCTATCTAGGGGAAATCTTGTTTACCTATTCACTTTTCTATTTTATGAACCTTGTACTATTTCTTTTTCTCAATGCTTCTCAATCTAGTTCAAATACCCCTTCATAGTCGAAGTAGGGCTTGAGATAAGTTTTAGATTTCCTTGGCTAGGTCATATACCTTCTGAAGGGTATTAGGTTCTCACATGTTCACCTCATACCCTATTATGGGATCCACTCCTAGAATAAATTTATGGACTTTTATTTTCTCATTATACATGGGCACATATTTCAATAGCTTTACAATTTTTTGATAATATGCCTCAACATTCTTAATCCCTTGTCTAATTTTGGTGAATTCATCAAAATTTTGGGTAGATAAATGTTCAGTGAGTAACCTCTCCTTGAAAGCTACAATGAAGTCTTCCCATTTTAGGTCAACTATAGCTTCAATACCTTTTTTCCCACTGAATGTTTCCCACCAATCTAAACCAACATCTTGTAAATGCAAAGTGGCATACGAAGTTCAATTCCCAGTGGAATAATTCTTCATGTTGCAAAAAGTCTCTATCTCTTTCAACTAATATTTGGCTGCATCACTACCTTCCTCTCCTTTGAATTTGGAAGATTTTAGATGCTTCATATCCTTACCCAATTCTGCCTCTAGTAAAATTTTGGCCTATTGTACCTCTATAATAGGTTCATTAACTTATCTCCTTGTAGAGTCTTTGGCTTGAGTTTCTTGATTCAACATGACTTCCAATAGTTGCTTCTATGTTTCTACCTATTCACAAAGTAGCGCAACTATTCCGGAGATATCCTCCCTCTCATTACTAGAATTTTTTGCACCTACATTGATGGTCCCAACTTCTACATTATTTTGTTGTGTATGCCTTGTTGATGGGGCACAACTTTCTCTCCTTATCTTGGATGGCATTGTATCTAGCCACACATGGGAGAGATAGTAGGAATTAGTTCACAATTTCATCTTTGAATTATTTTTCCTACAAGTAACCATGCACCTAGTTATCCTAGCTAGGCATACATATTTGAATCCTAATAGGTAGTCTATTAATACATAGTATAACCCTTATATGGATATGTATTCCTCTACACATCACCTTCTAAATTTACACAGGTAATATACATCCCTATGAACCGTGCTTTGATACCAAATGTCATAACCCCAAATCTTACCTATTTTTTTAAGGACATCTATCTCTAAACTGCTAATCAAGAACTCATCATAGATTCAACTTGAATTAAATTAACATCAATAACTTATTCTCCTAGAATTATTTTAACAAGGTACACCAATCCTTACTCTTTGCATATATCATTTTATGCAAGAGTACTAAGTGACTCGTACAATAACTATCATTTTTATTTGATCCATGGTCTAGACCAACCCCTTTTTCTATCATTTGAAAATGGTACATTTATCCATTCACCTACATAGGTTCTTCTATGTAGATGAAATAAACAAGAGAATTCCAAACTATCCCTCTCATCTCCCCAATGAGCTAGTATTTCAGGTATAAGTGGTTTCAGACCTTTGTTCAATCCATTAGAGTGTCTTGTTAGAAAACCAAATTTGTAGCATCTACACTTGGTAGCCCTACTATCATATACCATTAGTGGATTTTTTGCTCTCAATTTCTACCATGAAGCACCAAGAAAATCCCTCTCTCACTCTAATTCATTTATTATCTAGATACTATACACTACAAGATTTCCTACACTTGTATTCGTATAAAGCGTACCCCAAAACATTCCAATTGCAAATTGGAAAGTAACCAAGTTTTAATAAAACTAGCCAATTAGATGAGTAATAACTATTTCACTAGCATAAGTAACCCATAACGAAGTATTATTTTATTAAAGGTCTTTAATGCTTAACTAACATCTCCAAATCCTGAATCCATTTAACAAATTGAAAAGCAACCATACCACAAGCACTAGCAAGGTAAAATATACAATATTCATAAATTATCCATAGTTTTCAAATCAAAATTTTAGAAAATAATTAAGCTAACAGTAACTCATAGCCATTTAATTTATTTAAGAGAGCAATAATATATAAAATCCCATTGCTTTTGCAACATTTGGCCATGAAGAGAATCACACAATAATTCACACAACATATGTTTACCTTGGAAGAAAACCCCAAAGGGAAAACCTAGCTTAAATTCATTATATTCTTATTCCATGAAGGGTAAATAAAATTATATTATTTCAAGGCTTCCAACTAAGCCTTTAATCCTAGATTGAGAGGTCCATGCCTCTATAAATTATATTCTGAACTTATCCATCAATTCGTAATAAAAAAATATAACATGCTTTGGGAGTTACTCTTTGTTTTTGTAAAATATGTTGATCACTCCAACATAAGCTAAAAGGAATACATTCCCATATTCACAATAAATTATAAGAAGCTCATTCCCATAAATATTCCATACAAAACCTGATATTCTTCATCTCTGTAAGTAGGTCCATATTAAATGATTTACACAAAATCATTGCTATCAGAATTGCCCTTCTAGTAGCATATTATCTACACATATGTTTGTACAAAACATTGACCCAATTTTGTCTTACCTCCAATAAAATTAAATAAAAGACTTTCAGTTCAAGAAAAATTAGACATGATGATCCCTTTCCTTGTCCTTTACCTTAAATATTTCGCTCACGTAGTTTCAATTCACATAGTCTAAGATTTTTATAAACCAATAAGGCACATACTTTAATCCTAATTTTTCCAAATTATACATCAACACATGTGATATGGAATATCCAAAAGTGAAGCTGAAATTTTATTACATGCAATACAATATATAATATAAGCAACAAAATATGTGAAGTTAGAGGGTTATAACAACCTACAACAACATGCTAAGCAGGGATAACCACACTAACCGAATGGATGCAAACAAATGCAGGAATTGCTAGAAAACAAATGTAGCTCTAACAACTAACCACTGCCAATCCAATGTGGGCATACTATACCTCACACAATACAAATGTAAGAAATGCAAATAACTAATGTGGGCATACTATGCCACACATGTACAATGCAATATAGTAACTTAGGCTTAATAAAATAAACCTAAGTATCCTCAACACTCCTCCCAACCATAGAAGCATTGGACCCCAATGCTCTCAACAAATCTAGAAGGTCATAAGCCATATGATGGTGAGAGATCCAATGAGCCTGGTGTGGAAGTTGACCGCGATGGGCGATAAGGTAAGAAGTGGAAGAACCCTATCGAGTGTGATGAGTCTTCATGTCAAAAACTCTATTTGTATCAAGCGAAAGTTGAAAGTTCAGGTACCACATCTACTGGATGGTTGATGACAGGTGTAGTCTCCAATGTAGAGTCCTGATATGGCTTCAAAAGATCCACATTGACAACATCATGGATGCCAAGGTGTGATGGAAGGTCCAAATGAAAGGTATTCTCAAATATCTACTGAATTATGGTGTAGGGCCCATAGTGGAGAGGCTTGAGCTTGCTATGTGCCTTCTCTGAAAAGCATCATTTGTCCAAGTGAAGCCAAAATCTATCACCAACCTGAAAAGGATGAGGAATGTGATGCTTGTCCATCACTCTCTTCTATTGTTGCTAAGTCTTCTACAAGATCTGTGTTACCTTAGCCTAAAGGCTCTATAGATGTTGAATGAAATAGTTTGCCTTATCTTGCTCCTTCTCCATGTGTGCAGTGGTGGGAGAGGGCAAGGCAAGAGGTAACTCATATGGTGCAAGTGGCTGAAATCTAAGATAAACCTCAAATGGTGAATGTGTTGTGGAACTGTGAACCGCTCTATTATATGCATGCTCTATGTGAGTGAGGCTCATATCCCACTTATTCGGTGAGGTGTGGTGGTAGATCCTCAAAATTTGTACTAGTGTATGATTCACAACTTCGGTCTGCCCATCTGACTGAGGAAGGAAAGCTGTGGAAAAATTAAGGGAAACTCCCAAAATTTTCCTTAAAGATCTCCAAAAGTGTCCCACAAAGCATGGATCTCTATCAGATACAATGCTAGTGGGGAGACCAAAGGATCGCCACACTGTCTCAAAGAAATTTTGTGCCAAGTCAGGTGTTGTGCTAGTCTTCCTGCATGGAATGAACTTGGCCATCTTACTAAATCGATCCACAACCACAAAAATATTATCATGTTGCCTTACTATCAAGGGAAATCCACTCACCAAGTCCATGGATATGCTCTCCCAAGTACGTGAAGGAATGGGTAATGGAACACTCAATCCCAACTTCCTATTATCTGAATTGGAGCGACAACATACGACACACTATCTCAAGAATCATAGGATATATCTCTACATGTGAGGCCAGTAGAAGAACCATTGTAAGTGGTGGAGTGTTTTTTGTTTCCCAAAGTGACCTCCATAAAGATTTGAGTGGGCTTCTTTGAGGAGAGAAACCCTATGCTCTTATGGTACACAAAGTTTGTCTAACTTGTACAAAAGTCCATCCTTCATATGGTAGTCTTAAAAAGGAGTGAGGTTGGAAGATGAAGGGTGTACAAGATGATGATGAACTTTGCTAAAATCTGGATCAAGAGCATAAAGAGGTGGCCAAGTCTGAAATCCAATATGGGAGGTAGTCACAATTGTTGTCAAAGCTTGAGCCATGGGTGGACGACTCAAACAATCAACCACTGTATTAGTTTTTCCCTTCTTGTACTTGATGACCAAGTGGAACTGTTGTAGATATGTGGCCCACTTCATATGTCTAGCTTCCTCAATATTGGTTTGTGATTGAAGAAACTTGAGAGGCATGTGATCTATGTGTACAATTATTTCTTTCCCAAGAAGATAATGTCTCCAATATTTGATGGCTTGAACCAATGCATACAACTCTTTGTCATATGTGGAGTAATTTCTTTTGGCAGCTGAAAAGGTCTCAAAATGGTATGCCACGGGGTGCCCATTTTGCTTCAAAATAGCTCCCATTGCAAACTATGATGCATCTATCTCTATCTCAAATGGTTGAGAAAGGTTGGGGAGGACAAGAATAGGAGCAGTGCACAATTTGTGTTTCAAGGTCTCAAAGGCTTGGTCATGATCCTTGATCCAATGAAACCTAACTTTGGCCTTCGTGAGATGGTGCAAGGGATGAGAAATGGTAGAGTAGCCAGGGATGAACTTACGATAGAAATTCACAAGTCCAAGAAAACTCCTAAGATCAGTGACAAAGGAGGGAGTTGGCCAATTTTGGAGTGCTTCTACCTTTATGGGATCTACATGGATTCCTTGTTGATTTATTATGAAGCCAAGATAGGAGATTGAAGTTTGGGAAAATGAACACTTAGGAAGGTTAGAAAAAATTTGGTTCTTCTCAAGGGTGTGGAGAACCTAATCTAAATGTTGCAAATGTACCTTCCAAGTAGTAGAATATACAAGGATATCATCCAAGTATATTATCACAAAGTTGTCTAGGTTGTCCCTAAACACTTCATTCATCAACCTCATGAAGGTTGCTGGTGCATTCGTAAGACCAAAGGGCATCACCAACCACTCAAAGAGCCCAAATTTGGTCTTGAATGTTGTTTTCCAAGTGTCTTCTACTTGAACCCTTACTTGATGGTAGCCACTCTTAAGATCAATTTTAGAGAAAAAATTTACCCCTTGAAGTTGATCTAGCAAGTCATCAATGCGAGGGAGAGGATATCTATTTTTTATTGTTATTTTGTTCAATGCATGAAAATCAATACAAAGTCTCCATGAGCCATCCTTATTTAGCACCAAAATAATAGGGGAAGCACAAGGAGAGGTGCTAGGCTTAATGAATCCTTTTTCCAATAAGTCCTCAATTTGGCATTTGATTTCATCCATTTGTAGCATTGATTGTTTGTACATGGGTGCATTTGGAAGTGATACACCCAGAATGATTTTGATGCTATGATTAATATCTCTCTCTGGTGGTAGAGTGGTGGGTTCATTAAACACAATCTGATGTGACTACAAAATATTTTGAAGTGAAGCATTCTTTGTGTGGAACTTAGAAGTTTGTGCTTGGTCTTCCTTTTGTGTAGGTCTTATGAATATAAGTGCCAACTCTTGTGCTTGATTTGCTGCCTTGCGAGCTTACCTACAACTTAGCACTAAATTAGATGTGTCCTTAGTGCATTCCACCAGATATTATTTGTTATTCAATTCCAATGTGTAGGTGTTCATTTTAGCATGATACACAACATTCCTATCATATTGATAGGGTTTACCAAGCAACATTCCACAACAATCCATATATGTGACATCACACCTAACCTTATCCATAAATTTATCACCAAAAGCAAAAGACATGATGCAAGTGTGTGTGATGTCGGATGTAGAATCTACATCCTTCCACCCAAGTGCATAGGGTTGAGGATGTGGCTTTGTGGACAACTTCAACTTCTCAACAATGAACCTTGCAATCATATTTTTTTGCAAGCTTTTATCTATGATACAATCAATAGAAATATTGTGTGTAAGGTGGGCCTTAGTGACAAACAAATGATCATGACCCTTATGAGCAGAGAACATTTGTCATAAGGGTAACCTTGTTGAGTTTACCCTTCAAAGCAGGATATTCTTCCTCTCTCCCTGTAGTCACAATGGGACCATATTTTGTGTCCTCATTTGACTTTACAAAAAGGGACTTCTTCTTCATTCTCCCAAATGTAAAACATTTAGCTTTGGTATGACCATTATTTTTACAAAAATCACAATACAATGTAGAAGAAGAAGAATTTTTAGAGCTAGAAGAGGAAGAATGGGATTTAGATGAATGGGGAGGAGTAGAAGAATTAGGGGAAGAAGAGTTCTTCACCTTTTGTTGGTGTTGATTCAAACCTTTGGAAGAGCTTTCCTGTGAAGGTCACGACCTATAAGAACCACCAAATTTCTCCTCCGCTAAGATGGCATGCTTGAATGTCGATGACAAAGAGACAAATGGAATGAATTTCACTTCTCTCATTATAGGATCTTGCAACCCACTGACAAATTTTTCAATAAGCTCCTCTTCTAAATTTTTAACTGCAACAAGAACTCTAAGCCTATTGAATTGAAAAATATAGTCAAAACTTGACATATTAAAGGCTTGTTTCCACCTATGCCACTTGATCCTAAGATCACCCTGATAGTTAGGTGGAAAAAAATGTGTCTTTCAAGAGTTCTACTAGTTCTTCCCAAGATTTGACCTTGGTTTTACCATCTGAAATCAACATCTTTGCTAGACCTATGAGCTTGACCTTGGCAAAAGGTAGTCTTTCATCTTCAGAAACCTTGGCATATGAGAACCAAGTCTCTATATCCAAGATCCAAGTGGACAATACATCTGGATTCCTTGATCCATCATAAGGTTTAACATCACATTTTGCTTTGTTGGCAAATTTATTGTTATAAATTTTGACATCACTAGGAGTCAATTAGATAGTAATATCTTTCACTCTATCCATTAAGTCACCTACTATAGTGGTGATGTTTTCCACTTGTGTTGCAAGGTCATTTGCCATTTGAAATCTTGTGTATGCTAGTCTAGGAGAGCTAATGTGGTTGCAAGACTATCTAGGCACTATTAGGAACAATTTGTGAAATTCCTAATGCCAACTTTTACCTAGATTTACAAAAACAAATTACCTTATAATTTGCAATGAGTGTAAGTTTTAGTGCTTTCACAATGCCAATTTCTCCTCCAATAGCACTTAAACATATCAATTTTATCCTAAAATGTAAAAATTGACCTTTGATTACAATTTTTTTTTACAATTTTTATTTATTTTTAGTGAAAATTGCAAAAAATTGTGCAGAAAAAGTATTTCACCTACCAAAATTTTGGTGGATCTATAGCAATTGTGTAATTCAACAGTGCAGGTAGGCAATCAACGATGGATAATCCACACAAGAAATAGTGGCAGAGTCAGTGATCCATGGTGGGTCAAATAGCATATTCAACGATGTGTCAAGCGGCCGATTCTACCAATTGTCCCTTAGCATAAATGGTGCAAGCAACAACTATTTGGCCCACATGTGAGCGAGGATTTTGTGACCACCAGGAGTGGTGATAACTACACTATAGACATATTCACCTTAATAAATCCTTCCTGACACGGCATACTCCCAATGTGGGATTAAATTCCATAATAAATTTTTAAATGCAAATCTCCCGCTGGAATCCTCGTTAGAATTTGTTTATGGTACCAAAAAATCATGTCCTTGTCAGTAAACTATTGCCAACACTGAAAACTTGGTAACTTGTGCTAGATGTCAAACTCACACCGAAGATAGGATGGTGCACGTTGAAAGGGGTTTACTATTTCAAATTTTTGTTGGGATACTAGCATATCTGATAGAATGGTCAGCCTATCACTGACAAGTAGAATCATGATCCAGAGGATCAAAATGCATACCAAGAATTGGATAATCTTTGGTAATAGTTAATTTCTATCAATATATTGAAATCAACACCAAAAATTAGGTTTGAGTACCGAAACATCAAAAAATTTGTTAGGTATGAACAAAACTTGGTGAACATCATATTTTTCTCTCTAGAAATAGGATTTAGATGTTGGCAATTTCAAATTGATGCCTCAGAGTTGGATAAGGTTACCAGCATCGAATTTCCATCGATAAAAAGAGTCATCATGGGAACTACTCATCGAAAATAGAAATCACATTGGAAAATTCCAAATCGTACTAAGGGGTCTAAGATCTCATTCTCTGCTATCATATTTCTACTAATTGGTTGGGTAGAAATAGGGTGGATCTGGCATAGGATGTGCTGATTTTAAGACCTTAGATGTTGTTTAATTTTTTTTCTCCTAAACAAAATATATTTCTTTTGCTTTGTAACTTTCTATGACTTGGTAAAGCCATGCTCAATTTTGTAATCAATTGTGAGGTAGGGAATCTATACGTGTTTATGGACATCATAATTCTATTAACAAAGTTTTTAATACGATGGTGTTGGTTGGCCTGTAGATGGGAGATGTTGCTCAATCGGTGGTTGTTGTCTGTTTGCTATAGTAGCGGTGTTGATTTGAGATGTTGTTTAGATAATAATGTCACCTTGTAAAGGCCTACTAAAAAGTGAGTGGCCAAGAGTGATAGTAGGAATGGGTTGTATTCTACCAATCCAATACAAAACTAATTTTATAGGGGATCTCCTCTATTCTTCAGTATTCAATAGGATGACTGCTTCTTGCATAGAAGGGCAAACAAGTTAGCCTCTACTTCTTGTTTCAAGGGGTATTCGATACAGGAGACTTTCTAACCACTATCACCTTAGGAGATTCATAGAAGTGTTATGACTAACCTTGAGCCAATTTCTTGCAACACTGCGCAGATTCCATCAATACTGAGCAGTTTCGTATCTCTATCAATACTGCTCAGATTCCATCATATGACCACTCATTTTAAAGCTCTTCAAATTTTGCACAATATGATCCAAGAATCACTTGAATCGAATAAACTTGCGCAGAGATATGGCTCCTGAAAGATGAGATATTTTTCCAAAAAAAAAATTGCCCTAATTCTAGGGTTTCACACAAAAATCCCCACTTTGCCAAAATCGTTGCTCTGATACCACTTATTGCATAACTTTTATTATTAAACATGAACCATTCACCAATATGCAGAAATATCAAATCATTCATCCACAATACATTATCCACAATAACAATCCACAAATGAGAGAGAGATAGATAATACCCTTAAGGTAGGGCAACACCAATAATAATCCTTAAGGAAGGAATAACTCCACAAGATCTCCCAAGATGAGAGGCCACTTCGTGGGCACGACGATTACATAAGATTCTTCTTCAATGATATGAATATCCTTACAATGACAAATATCTCTTCTTTATATATCCATATTCTTATTCTACTTTGGAGAGCCTACTACTAATATTATATTATATTAAAATATAATATAATATTATAATACAATCAACCTTGGGTTATGTGTGGCCCATGCCAACCCTTATACAATATAATAATATATCCCCAAATATCTATTCCTAGGTACCCTACCATGCCACCCTCCTTACAAATGTTTCGTCCTCAAAACATATGAAGAAACCTGATAGTATGATTTGCTAAGCAATGTTAGCAATTGGTACCAATCTCGATCATCCATCCATCCAAGTGAAACCCGATGATGCTGGTACGCCATTTTGTTACTTGAGTATCCAAATTTGCTTCGTTGGCTCCACGCTTCTGCTGCTATATTTTGATAACTTGAATGATGGGTCCACTTGTTCCTTGATGTTGATGAACCATGCTGAAAACCATGATCACTATGCTTTCTTTGCCAAACACTGCCATAGTTGGTGCCCTGTTGATTACATGTAGAACCATAATATTGTTGCCTTGAACCATGCCTCCAATATTGTTTCCGCTCATGGTGGTGTGGATGGCGATATGGTGCAACCTTTACTTGATGTTCTACCTTCTTTGACTTCTCAACATTTGGCTCCATTATTTTAAATTCCTCTACACATTGTTCTTTCATGTTCTCTTTGTTTGGTGTGTCCTTGTGCTCTTCTATCAAAGCTTCCTTGGACTCTGTTATTTGTTATTTCCACTGAATCAGTTTTTGCTACTTCTTCCATGGACTCTTTTGCTGCTACGGCCTTCTTGGATTTTGTTTCAGGTTCTTCAATTTGTTTCTCTACAACCGCTTCTTGATTTTCCTTGGATCCCTGCTCCTTAAGCTGAGAAATATCCTGTAATGTTATCTTCTTTTTCTTGTACCATAACTTCATAAACTTCTTTTGCACATTAATGTTAACAGTACCCAAAGAATCTAACCAAGGATAACCAAGAACAATATCCTTATCATCCATCTCAATAGCATAGAAATCTGAATGTAAAACATATTTATCCATGGTGATCTTTAAATCTTCAAAAATCTGAACATTCTCACCCTCTAGCTGTATGTCCTTGATTTTTGTTGCTTGAACTTGCAACTTCTTAGCCAAAGCAATATTAATAAAATTATATCTACTACCAGGGTCAATGGAAATAATAACCTGTTCCTTTTGAATGCTTCCATGAACTTGCATAATAGACTTTTTAGATTCAAACAAATTCCTTTGTCCATTTTCTAATTTATCTTCTACCAAAGGTATGGTTTCCTCTGTCTGCATACTGACATCTTTTTTATCTTCCCTGACCTTTTCCTCTTTCTTCTTGAGTAATTTTATTTCTTTTTCATAGTCTTCATTCTGTTTCTTTAAAACTTCACATTCTCCTTTTATTGCATTCCGCTCATTTTGAGTTTCCTGTAGTTTCTTTTCATCGTCTTCGATGATATCCATTAGGTAATCTATATAATATGGATCCCATATACTCAAGAATTCATGCTCTATTTCATCCCAAGTATATTCATTATTCCTTTCTTTACAAAATTTTATCCACCAAGACAAAGCTTTCCCTTTAAAACATATATCAAGGAAGGATTTCTCAAAAGAAATATTATGATATGGAGACCTAAACGTTTTCCACCATTCCCTAACATCAATATCATCTTCTCCAGAAAATATTTCTAGCTCCATAAGTTCACCTCCAGATAATGCAAATCTAGGGTTTCATGAAAATATATATCATGCCCTAATGCAAACTAGGGTTTTATGGAAATAAATATCTTTCCACTGATTTGAAGCTAAAATTCCACATAGACAACTAGATCTGCCATTTTTCTTCCAAACAAAATAAAGTGCAACTGCTTTGCTTACCCAAAATAAACAAAGTTCGTCTTTTGAAAAATTCGTGACTTGAAAATTCGTTTCTACCCTTATTCCAGATGACTGACTTCAGAAGGTTGTATCTCTCTCAATACTACTCGGATTCCTTCATATGACCACTCATTTTAAAGCTCTTCAAATTTTGCACAATCTGATCCAAGAATCGCCTCAATCGGATTAACTATCGCAAAGATATGGCTTTTGAAAGATGAGACATTTTTTCTAGAAAAATCTGCGAAATTCGTCACTATCCTTGTTTTGGATGACTAACTTCAAAAGGTCGTATCTCCCTCAATACTACTCATATTCCATCATATGACCACTCATTTTAAAGCTCTTCAAATTTTGCACAATCTGATCCAAGAATCGCTTGAATCGGATAAACTTGCACAGAGATATGGCTCCTGAAAGATGAGATGTTTTTCCAAAAAAAAATTGCCCTAATTCTAGGGTTTCACACAAAAATCCCCACTTTGCCAAAATCGTTGCTCTGATACCACTTGTTGCATAACTTTTATTATTAAACATGAACCATTCACCAATATGCAGAAATATCAAATCATTCATCCACAATACATTATCCACAATAACAATCCACAAATGAGAGAGAGATAGATAATACCCTTAAGGTAGGGCAACACCAATAATAATCCTTAAGGAAGGAATAACTCCACAAGATCTCCCAAGATGAGAGGCCACTTCGTGGGCACGACGATTACATAAGATTCTTCTTCAATGATATGAATATCCTTACAATGACAAATATCTCTTCTTTATATATCCATATTCTTATTCTACTTTGGAGAGCCTACTACTAATATTATATTATATTAAAATATAATATAATATTATAATACAATCAACCTTGGGTTATGTGTGGCCCATGCCAACCCTTATACAATATAATAATATATCCCCAAATATCTATTCCTAGGTACCCTACCAGATGCCCCTCTCTAACAAAAAAAAAAGGTAAAAAAAACCATTCTAGAATTAACTCTACACAAAGTCAATTCACTATGCTAAAAGATATATCAATAATAAATCCTATGTAATTTCAAAACAAAAAAATTAAATACTCACCAATAGATCAAGCTCGTGTCCCTAAATCAAACTCTTCATTATTTCAAAATAAAAAAAATAGTGCTACACTATCTCTTCATAATGATAATATAACATTGGAATAGCTTCATCAATCAATGATCAAGCTAACACTATTATTCTGAAAAGCCATAGCGATAGAATTTTTTAAAATTCCTCTTCTAATTCTAGTGAACATGCAAAGGTGATATAAAACAACATTAAATTATAAAATATGTCTAATTTATTTTTAAAATATGCTTCACCCTTATTCATGTCATAGAGAAGACCATGCAACTTATCAAATTCAAATTGAACATTAACATATATAACTATATCTACTTCTCTATCAGATGCCCAAGATAAAGTCTCTGACCAAACTTTACCTATTAAAACAATGACTTAACTATAAGTTCCTACCCAATTCTTATTTCCCAACAACAATGAGTGTCTAGTTTTACCTCCAAATACATAAATTCAATAGAAAAATTTAGTAAGAAAAACTTACTATTCTTTGGGGTGATAACTTATCACTACTTCCCTCTCGAATACGCATCCAAAAAATTTCTCGATGTCCTCTCCCCACAAGCTCACATACCAGTCTCCTCTATCCAATTCCTCCCTCACTCCGTTCAATCTCCTCCAACAAAACCTCTCCCCCTCTCTTTCCTCTAGCAGTCGCAAGACTACTCCCACTCCCCTTTGACATCTTCATCTTTTCCAACCTACTTCACTACTACCACTCAATCCACTTCACTTAGTATTAATTTTACATATTCCTTTCTATGAGGCAATAAGAACTCATCTCTTAGTCTATGATCCAATAAATCCATATAGCAATAAAATATTGAGTTAGTCTCAAGTATGCTAATAAACACTCCCATAATGAGATAAATAAATAATGGTTTTTCTTTGCATTTGTCCATAATTAGCATGTAGACGCATACAAAAGATGTTAATTCATTCTCAAAGTCTTCATAGCCTAAGAAGTTACAAGGAAAAACGTTACTCTAATATTTTAAAATATGCATAGAAAGGTTAGCACAAGTCCATAAGATAAGTTTCCATTAAATACAAATACCTTGCAAAACTCAATGATAAAAATCATTTTTATAATTCATATGTCTTATATAACCTGACACAAGAAATAATAAGTCATTCCATCAATAAAATATCACATTTTGCATACAATATATGTTTTTGCATAGCTAGACATAACACACTCAGTTCATCTATCTCATGATAGCATAGCTAACCATAAATTCATAAAATCAAAATATTTGCCAAGGGAGGGTCATGACACTTTGTCTTAATTATGTAGCATTGTTATATCATGGATATAAAGAAGATTTTTCAAAATACCTTCGTAGTCGATATGTGAAACCAAGGGCAAATATGATTTGAAGGGATAAATCATGTTGTAAATCCTAGGGATTATGAAACTTCCCTAGAGGGTTCTAAATGATTAAATATTGTATTTAGTTCTATGTATATGATTGACCATTTGATTAATGAAAAAGCAAAGAAAAAATTAAAGGTTGGGTTTTCCCTCCGAGGTTTCTCCCAGGATAAAAATAATGTTGTATGACCTAATGTGATATTTTCTTTATGTTATAATGTTGCATATGGATAATAGATTTTATTATGACTTTGATCTTTGCTTTTTAAGGAAAGGAAACAAATTATTAAGAGTTGCAATTAGTTGGTTTATGCTTTTAAAATTTGAGATGTAATCCATGGAAAGAATATAAGCTCGGTATGTTTTATCTTGCTATCATGTGTAGAATAGATGCACTCCAATTTTGATTAAAAGGGTTCAAGTTTGAGAATGATAATGATGCTATAAATATCTTAAATAGGTGATCACTCCTTTATTGGTTCTTTATACTTAGTCATGCTTGATAATAACTAAATGGTTAGATGTAATCAAACTTGGTAAACCATAAATGTAATAGAAATGAACTGTGTTACATTATTAGACAAGTACAAACATAAAGGAAATTGATGTGTATAGCAACTAGATGACTCCTAAGAGAAGAGTGATAATCCTCCTAATACCCCACAGGTATCTTGAAGGAGAATAAACCTAAGGATATATTGGATATTGGGGGTTACCTATGTAGTTGGTTTTAAGAATTGAGTTTTCCATTGAGGCATAAAATGGAATGACTAGCTCATAAATAGAGGAGAAAGATAGTTGATAAAAATTATGCTTCTAGTGCCTACATAGAAGGACTTATGGGTTGTGAGAAGGATAGTGTGATTATTTCCACAAAGTGAAAGAAAGAAAGCTAGCTCATTTAAGGATAATGAGAAGGATGGCTTGTAAGTCTAAAATTTACACCTAGTGCACTTACGTAGTCAAAAATATGTAAGATGTAGGGATAGGTGAGTCTCAAAGAGATATATGGAAAATAATTAAAGGAAGAATACCCCTCGTATTTTAAGAACTCTTGAAAGAATGATGTTTAAACTCAAGATAGTAATAAAAACTATAATTAAATTGGGAAATTTGGATCATGATAAATGCCACCATGGAGACAAATATCACCAAATATACAAGTGTCAAGGCAACCAATGCTACTATGTAGATAAATACCATCAAGGAGACTAGTACCACCAAGGAGACAAGCACAACCAAGAAGAACAAGCACCATCAAGGATTGCTAGCACCATAGAGAAGCACAAGTGACACTAAGCAATGCAAGTGCCATGAGGAGAACAAGTGTCGAGCTGAGATTAATAATTTGCATTACCATTGTTGAGATGAAATGCTTGCACCATATGTAGCAAAGGGAGATAAGGTGAAGTACCATCTCAAATAAATCTCAAACGTCTATCAACTAAATATGAAATGAACTCCATCCAAGCATAGCAAAAGGGAAGCTCAAACAATGAGCCAAGTAAGTGAAATATTAAGGGAAAAGAACAAATATCAAGCTTGTGAGATGAAGAGCAATCAATTTTAGAAATTCCAAGCAATCAAGAGCATAGTAGAACATTTCACTCATCAAGTAATTGAAGCACAAAAAAATGTTTCACTCACCAAGGTATTGGAGCATTACCAAGCATCAACCTAAATTGCCATGCATTCTACCAAATTGCCATGTTGACATAAGGAAGGTGAATGGATAAATATTGAAGCATTTCATGGAAGATTACAAGTAAGGATTCATGCAAGGAATCCCCACTCACTCTCACATGTTCAAAGCTAAGAGAAGCTAAGTGAATCACTTACCAAATTGTAGCATCAAAGATCATCTAAAACATCACACCGTTAAGTAGGTACATTTGAGTCTAATTTTTAATATTTGATTATTGCTAAGGTTGAGGAGAGATAACGTGATTATAAGATTAATTATTGAATTATTTTAATGTTTAATTAGACTAATGGAGAGATAAGAAGTTTAATAGGATTATTAATACCTTAGTTACTTTAATTACATGTTTAAGCTTTGGAGTGATAAGTAGTTATTTAATTTGAAGTTTTATAAAGTTATTTAATGTTTGAAAAAATTATTGCTTTATTATTATTTGAAATTCAAGGTAATATTTATTTTTTTCAAATTATTTAATTGTGGAGAGATAAGGAACTAGGAAGCCTACATTAAACTTAGAAATGTTAAATTTGCAAACATTCTTATTTTTCTAGAGAGACAAGGAATTATACATCATAGGTATATACAATTGAAGAAAAATCATTATGGATTATTGGTACATAGATTCTAGAGCCAGTAGACTTATGATTGGGAATAAACAATGGTTTAATACACTACAAGAAAAATATGAGAAACCAGTTTTTATAGCATATAGTAAGACTTATGAATTAAAAGGAATAGGAGATGTGCTAGTCAATCTAATAAATGGAAAAGGAATAATTAATAATATCTTATATGTTTCTAGATTGACTACTATTTTTTTTTTCAAGTTTCTCAACTCATGGACCAAGATATGATAGTAGAATTTAAAGTTATCAATGGAAGAAAATAATGTCATATTATCAAACAAGGGAAAATGATAGGTTCAAGTTCCTACAAGGATAGTTTATTTACTTTTAATACTACCAAAAATTTAGCTCTTTCAATGGGAATATTAAAGATAAGAGAACTTTGGCATAAATGTTTAGAATATACTAGTGCATCATCTTTAAACAAAATTATTAAATGTCAAATGGTAGAAGGAATATCAAAACTTTCTTGGGATTCTATTGTATGTCCAAAATTCTTAGCAAGAAAACAACATAGAATACCTTTTGAACTTTGTTAGCATAGATCTCAACAACCGTTGGAATTAATATATACATATTTATGTGGTCCAATATATGTTACTAGTAATGGAGAACATAAGTACTTTCAATTATTTGTTGATGACTATACTAGAAAAATATGGGTATACTTTATGAAGTATAAATATGAAGCATTTGATTTTTTTAAACAATTCAAGCTTCAAGTAGAAAAGGAATCAGGAAATACTATCAAAACTCTTTGTTTAGACAAAGGTGAATTTTTTTCAAAGGAATTCGATTTGTTTTTAGAAGAAAATGTAATAAGAAGACAACTTACTACAATATACTCACCACAACAAAATGGGATTGTAGAAAGAAGAAACAAATATATAATGGAAATAGTGAGATGTATGATAAAAGAAGCTCATCTTGATCATAATACTGGGTAGAAGCATTCAAAAAAATTATATACTCACAAAATTTATTTCCTACAATAATACTCAAAAATGTTACACCAGAAGAAGATAGTCAAGATGAAAACTGAACATCAAAAATTTGAGAATTTTGATGTAAATCTTATATGCATATTCCAAAATGAAAAAGGACAAAACTAGATGAAACGACCATGTATGGCATATTTCTTGGTTATGGTGATGAATCTAAAGGATATAGGATAATTGATCCAATTACAAAGAAAATCTACATAAGAAAGATGTATTTTTTGATGAGAGAATCAAGGATGAAATCAAGGAGCAAAAATATGATTAAAAAATTCTTCTAAATTTTTCAAAAGAGAATTATCAAATGAGGAGATAGAATCAAAATCTCAAGATGAACATAGTGAAAATATAGAAGCTTCTACAATTTCACAAAGGAAGGAACCTATATGGCTTAGAAATACACTCAAAGAATCAAATCTAGAATAAATGCTAGATCTTACCACTACAAGACCTCAAACTCATAGTCTAAGAAGAATAAATAGAGGATTGCTAAGTAACATGATAGAACTAGCAACACACTTCAAGCATTAAATCATTCAAATTGGAAGACAATTGTGGAATTAGAATACTCATCATTGTAAAAGAAAAAAATATGGAATCTAGTGGAATTACCTCCAGGAAAGAAGGTAGTGGATTGTAAATGGGTTTGTAAGATTAAATATAAAGTAGACTGCTCACTTGACAAGTAAAAATATGGATTAGTAGAAAAAATATATAATGAAACAGAGAGAATTGACTATAAGGAAACTTTCATACCAATAGCGAGGATGACTACTATCGGAACGATGTGTTCTTTGAAAGCACATCATGGTTGGAAACTTCATCAAATGGATGTAAAAAGTGCATTTCTTAATGGTGATTTAGAAGAAGTCTACATGTCACAACCAGAGGGATTTGTTGTTAAAGGTCAAGAAATTATAAGAAGTCTACATATCACAACCAAAGGGATTTGTTGTTAAATATCAAGAACACAAAGTTTATAAATTAAGAAAATCCTTGTATGATCTAAAGCAAGGGCCTAGAGTATGATATTTAAAAATCAGTAAACACTTGTTGCAACAAAAATTTAAATAAAATCTATCAGATCCAAATCTATATACAAAGAAATTTGTAAATGATATATTAATACTTATAGTATATGTTGATGATATAGTGATTACAGGAATCTCAAAGAATTTAATAAGTGAAGTAAAAAAGAATCTTGAAAAGTATTTTGAGATGATTGATTTGGTACTTATGCATTATTATCTTGGTCTGGAAATTCATTAAAATAAAGATAATATTACCATTACACGAACAAAGTATGCAAAAAATATAATTAAGAAATAAAAAATGAGTAATTGCAATTCTAAAGATACACCTATGGAACAAGGGCTTCATTTATCTTGAAATTTTGTATTTAATAAATACTCGACCAAATCTAGTTTTTGTTGTAAATTGAATTTCAATATCCATGCAAGAACCAAGAGAGAGTCATTAGAAAGCTACAAAAATGATACTATAATACATCAACAAGACTACAAATTATGGACTAACATATATGGAGAATGAAAATATTTTTGTCTACAAGGATATTTAGATTCTAACTATGCTAGCTCTATTGATGACAAGAAGTCTATATCAGGGTATATTTTTTATCTTAGCTCAAGACTTATATTATGGCATAGTAAAAAATAACATGCAGTAGCACTATCATCTATTGAAGTACAATATCGTGCAGTAAAATATGCAACTTGTAAAGATTTATGGCTACAGTACATACTATCAGACATGGGAATTAAAAGAACTCCAAATCTAATACACTTTGACAATCAAGAAGTACTAAATTTGATTAAAAATCTAATTATACATGAATGGACTAAACATATTGGAGCCCAATGTTAGTTTATCAGGGATCACTTTAAAAATCATCATATCAGATTGAATCATATTCCTAAATAAGAACAAATTGTAGATATCTTTACAAAAATACTAGGTCAAAATAAGTTCTAGATATTCGAAGATCATCTATGTAGATCAAGAGAAGCTCATATCAAATAATGTAATACATGGGGGTGTTAGGATATATTACATTATTTGATACATAAGAAGATCAAGGGTTCATTAGGTAGATGTCATAATAAGAAGATCAAAGGTTATTTATGAAAGCTATATTATGGACACTAAGCTCCATAGTTGATAGTACAAGTTCTCTCAATAATAGAAGATTTTATGCATTATTTCTCATGTGTTATGTATGTAAGTTCAATTATTGTTATTTCCCTATATTGTAGCTTTATTATATTCGATCCTATGATTATATTCATGTGAATTTCATATTAAGTATAAGGATTCAAAAATCATAAATATTTCCAATAATGATGTTATATATGAAGTTTGATCATTGTTGTAGGTATTGTTAGTTCCATAATTTTAGCAAATACGTATACCTAGGAACTGTACAATCAACCATGAGTTATTGTAGGAAATGTATTGCGAGGCCATAACATGCTTAATTGATATTTATACCTTTTGGAAAGGATATTCAT
This sequence comes from Wollemia nobilis, assembly GCA_028583015.1. NCBI lineage: Eukaryota > Viridiplantae > Streptophyta > Pinopsida > Araucariales > Araucariaceae > Wollemia > Wollemia nobilis. The sequence goes on along the minus strand of JAQPPZ010001836.1, from coordinate 5,311,049 downwards.
GAAATTAGTATGCAATTGGAAAATTCTAGGGATAAGTAATATGGAGCATTGAGGATTTACTAAAACTGTACAGTCGATTACCAAACCATATAGTTGATTAATTATGACATGAATTTGCATGATTGAGCATTTCAGAGTGAGATCAATTAATTTCCAAGTGAATAATTGCAATATTTAACCGATACGACTAAGTGATTGCTAACTAAAACTTTTTGGTAGTGTACATTTTTGAAAATTATACAGTTTAGTGATGTACATTTATGACTATATAATTATACATTGTATGTTTTGTAACCGTACAGTCAATTATTTTACATTTTGAGAAGTTGTACAGTTGTGACCATACAATTGTACGATTGTCTTGTTTGCATACAAGAGTTTGGATATCATCTTAAAATATATCATCGCACCCTCCCTCACAAGATTACTACCACTCATGCTAAAAAAATTTGTGGTTAGCATTTCAAACCATCAAAACCAAATTATATTGTAAACCCTTGATGTAATATGAAAATGCTTATTCTTAATTTGACCTACTATTTTATAGAATTAAATTTAATACCCTCAAACATCTAGTATTGTAATCATGAATATTTTATAAGGTTGTATTTGCATTTTATTCAATTAAAACAAAATAGAATATCCATTACCCATACTATCAAATATATGCATGAAAGGTTCTACAATTGATGCCTAACTAGTAACCAAATTATCAAGTGAACCTCTATACCACAAGTAGCTTTATCACACAAAAAATAGATCAATAAGCATACCATGACATATTCCTCTTGGATGCAATGACTTAACTTGAGAATAGATAGTTTATTAATGTGATCCAATGTTGTTTTATTCCCTCTATAATAAAAGGTAGGCAACAATTTTATAACTACAAGAGGGATAGGAAAATAGGCTAATAGATTTAATGGTCCTTTATAGGTCCAATTAGGAAATTAATTTTGAGGTAAATAAAGTTGAGGTATTGTATGATTTTAGAAGGTTAATCATGTTGCATTGGATAAGAATATGCTACATAATCTTGAGGTGGATATAAAGGTATTTTAGGATATTGATATGGGGTGATATAAGGTTATGAAAAGGAGGATTTATCATTTAAAAAGGAGGTGGAGGATTAGCATAGCCCATTATTGATTTGGGTGAGCTTACATATTTGGAAATGGAGGGGGATATTGTAAGACTTATGGATAATCCTATTAATTTGTAAGAGAAGGTCAATATTATATATTTTGTTATATATAGATGATTGAAGGCAGTTTTTGGCCTATGGGTTTCCTTAGGTACTTTGCACCCCTATTTGACTGGTTAATACTTGAAAGTTTTAATCAAAACAATGGATTTGATTAGGGAAAAAAAAATTCCTAAAAAAACCTTACATTTAGATGCATGTATTGTGTAGGTGGAAGGTTCATCATGTTGGAAAAGCTAGACCCAGGTGGAATTTGAGATGAAGTCATACCGATTGTAAAGGGTGATCTTAGCATTAGATGTTGGAGGTTTGTTTATGCTAGTTGTATTATGAAAGACCATAAATTATGGGTTATTTATAAGATTATTTACATCAAAATTTATTCCACAAATGGGATTGGTATTAGTCAACATCATACTTATTGTTTTTCAAGTTTGTTTTGTGAAATTAGATGGGCAATTAAGCTAATAGCCTAGGAAACCAATTTGTTGAGATGTAAGGTTTTATCTGAATTGTTTGATTGCTGGGCATTTTACTCTTGAGAGAGCAATATTAGATGTAGGAATATCCTCAATATTATCATCTTACCCATGCAATTCCCTTTTATATTCTTGGATTGATATGCAATTAGATCTAGTAATTGATGTTCTTTATCTGATCTTTACACTTTTAAGTGTTTATTCATTAGCTTGATCTCACATGCATATATACCTACATAGATAGATTTTTAGGGATAAATTTTATAAATGTATGAAATTTCACAATTTGCCATCAAATTTGAGCAAAACACTAGTAGGAAATAGGAAAATTGTTTATAAAATTAAAATTTGATTTTTTTGAGAAGAGATCCAAGCAAATTGCTCAAAGTGAATCACTCACCTTGGAGGAGTTAGGAAGACTATTTTTTGTGCAAATCACTCCATATAACTAGGTGAATTGCTCCTTGAACTTGAATTGGATAAATTGAACTCTTTTAGAGCAAATTGCTAGCTATATGAAGCAACACGAGTCATTGAAAAAAAATTAAAATTCACTCTAAATATTACCTACCTTTGGCATATGTAAAGTTGGAGTCAAATTGGAGATATTTTGTAGACTTGATGTTGTCTTGATTGCTTTCTTCATGAAAATATTACGATTTTAAATATCATAATGGGACCACCATTCGCAAGGCACATACAAAAATTAGACATAAATAATGAAAAAGATGTAAAACTTAAGATCATTTGGACTAGGCTTGATAAATCAAGTCCCTGGCCTTGATAAACCACTTTGAATTCAAGTTGTGAAAAAATATATAGACTAAGCAAATCACTAGTTTTGAGGAGTGAATTTCTCCTAGTATTGTACATAGGATGTTTTCTAAGTGATTGGCTAAAATGGAGTAAATTGTTTCACATTTGGAGTGAATCACTACCTATTTTGGAACTTAGAAAAAATCCCTTAATTTTGTACCAAATATTATTTCCTATGGTGGATGCAAATTTAGCCTTAAAATCAAGGAATTAAACCAAATTATAAACTAAAGGACTAATATCTCATCAAGCATGTCAAAAACATGTTGAATTGTGGAAAAGTCTAAGTTCTTAAGTGTTCACAATTTCAATTTCAATAATAGCTAGATGGAAGGGTTTATGACCTCTTCTAACCTTTGGATTTAGATGGATTCTACTGTATTTGCTAAATTTTAAATTAATCTAATCTAATTTAATAAAATTAAAATGTGGAATTTATAATATATATGAGTAGTAAATTTATAAGTGTAGAATGTAAGGAATTAAAGTAAATACGATTGTAACTATAACAAGTGTATGATCAATAAATACATGATGAATTTGAATAACAACAATGTTCCCATTCAATTAATATGAAATTGTGAGAGGAATTATAAGATGAAAAATGTCAATACCTCAATCACCACACATTCTTCAATACAAGATGGTAGTGTCATTTGTGAAGAATAAAAGACATCGATTTCCTACAAATTTCATGAGTTTCAAGAGCATAATGTTGGTTCTCATAGAGTGTACCTCTAAATTCATCATGGTTAAAATATATTTATAATAGAGTTCAAATATCATATTTATAGGAATATTTTAACCCTAAGTTACCTAGTTGAGAAACTATTACTTCTAGTAGAAGTAAAAATTTAGGAGTATCTCTAACAAAATGGTACACCTCCAAATGCTACATACCTCTAAATATGCATATAAAATATTTAGAAGGCTTCTAAAATGAATTTTAGCATCAATACATGTCACATATCTCTTTCTAAAGATCTTCATTAGGATCCATGCTTATCCTTATATTCCTTTTCTAGTTTGCAAGTGATTCACTCCAAGAGTCACTTGAGTTTTTTAGTGACTCACCAACATTCCCTAGTGTTTTGCTTCTACAATCTAATAGCTTCCCTCTACTAACAAATTTATCCTATTCAAATTGGAACTTGTCTCTAAATTATCAAAATTTGAGGGGTTTTAGAAGGCATTAACCAATTGATTTCATATTTTATAATCTTCCAAAAAAATACAAATTCCAAGGTAAGAACAATATATTATGGCACAACCCTTTGTTTCATACTCAAATCCTTATTTGAGAGGTATAATGGAAACACTTAGTTCAAACACATATACCCTTTCACAATATATTTAGGTACTAGTGAAGAGGGTGATATTTTAAATAAAAGTAGTCATAAAATATATGGATGGAAATTCAACTTTAGTGAATGTAAACCAATATTAGAGAAGTATGAAATACAGATAATATTAATTTAAAATATATCTTATTATAAAGAATATATAGGGTAGGAAATATGTATCAAATATAATAAATGATAAAAAGCATATCAGGTTGAAGATGACCAATATGTAAAAGAAAGATACAATTCTATATCACCACTTCTTATCAAATCATTAAACTTATTGAGTATCATGAATAAAATTTATTAAATGAAAGATAAGGAATAGGAGAAAGATTGTAAATTTAAAGGAATCACAGATATTAATCAAAACATAAAAGATAATAAAGTGCTAAAAGAAAAATTATAGAGATTTAGGAAGCATTAATGAAGGAGATACATGAATGGAAAAACATAAAGCATGCTATAAAAACAAATAATAAATCAATAAAGTTTAACAATGGTATGGAAATTAGGATCAAAATAATAAACATCACACATATCAACAAATTGTAAACAACAATCATAGATATGATAAAAAATGAACAAAAGAAGACATCATCTAGAGGAGGTGAATATTTGGGAACACATGATGAAAGTTCCAAACACAAACATAGAAGATATAAAAAATACAAGTTAATATGCAAGTTAAGGAAGAAAATAAAATGTGTAGATTAGAAACCACAATTATAAAAGGGATAAAAGGCTATGGAGAAAATAAAGACATAAGTTTACTTGTAGGAGATTTTATTAAAGATAAACTACAAGGGAAAGAATAAATGCAACAAGCAAAGGATTGGAAAAATAGCAATAATAAATAAACCTATCAAAGTTACCATGGGAAACATTGGAAAAAAATCCCAAATATTAAGTAATAGAGGAGTTTTGAGAGGTTTACATTATGATTCAACTATGTCTTATTTTTGACCTCTTGGTCCATGAGTAAATGGTGTTTGTAGCCTAGCCTTCTCACCTTCTATTACTTCTCTTTTGTAGTGATTCACACACTTGATGAATGATAATCACACTATTCTTATTTAGCTATATCTTTATGGTCCAATTGATTACACGCTAGCTTCACTACAGTATCAACCGTATTTAGTTTTATGCACTACTTATTATTTCACACACTTACCTTCATCGATTTCATTTTTATAGCTAGTTTAGTTTAGATTAACATATATATGAATATTTAACCCTAATAAAATATGAAGAAAGGAGGAGGAAAACAAGTAATGAAGGTAACTGGGTATGGTTAAAAATAGAATATAATAAATCACCAACCAAATACTTTGAAACAAATAGGAAATTAAGCCCATTTGAGAACAATTACAATTGATAAGTTGGAATTATAAAGGATGTCGTTGGAGAAGAGGACACATATTAGGGCCCATAGTTGAAGGAAGAGACATAAATATCCTCATAAAAAATCATGAGCATGAGGATTGTAAGACTTTAATATTTGAAAGATACAAGAAATTATAGGATGAAATCAAGCAATAGGAAACAAATAAATAATAATGACATTGATTAAAAAAGTCACGGAACAAATTTATACAAGTGGTGAAAGAATACCAAAATAAATTATATATATATATATATATATATATTAAATTAAGTTAGATTTGAATGACAATTAGAATTGTATTACAACTTGCTACTTCACTTTGCAAGCATAAAAAATCTATAGGAAATATGACATGGGTTGGGAGGATTTATAGCAAAATTAAAGAGACATATTTAAATTTATTCTAGACTTAATAAATACTTCTTAAATAAGATTGTATAGCAAGAATACAAAGCAACATCACAATTATGAAGGTATGGATAACAATCTACTATGGCTAGAAGAAGAGAAAAACAAAAAATAGAGAAGGTACTTAGAGGACAAAAGATTCATCATTTTTTTGATAAAGAATTGTTAGCTAATTTTAGCATATATGGAATGAATATTTGTAATGAAATGAATAAGTGAAATAAATTTAGAAAATACACATAAAACTTATAATAGTGCCAAGTGTTGTAGACTTTTTTATTTGTTCATAAAACTTGTTAAGGAATATGATGAAGGTAGACAATTAGGATTCTCACATAAGGCTGAAATTGGATCATATTAAAGTTTATATAAAATTATCAATTCAAAGGAAGAAGATCAGGAAATGGATTAGGTCCCAAATAATCAACAATAATCCTTACTACAAAGAAATATTCTCATGACATCAAAAATTTGTTTAATGTTTAATGAAGTGGTAAAAAAGAAAGTAGAAAAAATGGTAGATGAGATAATTAGGATCCATACAATAACAAGTAGAATTAAAATGGTTCAAAAATATACAAGTCTAAGAAAAAGAAGAAATATAGTTTTCTAAGAAAAGTATTGTACGATGAAAATTGTAAAGTAGGGAGAAGAGTTTTGAATGAACCAAGTAAATAAGTGGAAAACAAAAAGTATATAAAATAATTATGAAAGCAAAAATGAAGAACATATGAGAACAAGAAGAGAAGAATTAATTTATGTATGGAATCATGATCCAAAGCAATTATGAAAGTTCAATGAAACAATAAATAAATAGAAAATAATATTATAGTAACCAAGTGGTTGGAGTATATAAAATAGCTATATGAACATGATAAAAAAATATCCCCCTCCCACAAACAACACAACATATTTGTTAGTGTTAAAGGAGGTCAATAAGAGTACTAAGGGGTTGGAAATAGGTAAATCCCAAGATGTGGATGGACAAGTAGAATATGTAAAATAGGGAATATAAACCTAGCATCACTTATCAAAAGGTTATTTAATGTTATAATTCAAAATGGTTTTTCAAAATATTAGATAATAAAATTTAGCTATAACTATCTTCAAAAGTGGTGATATAGAAAACTCTTCAAAATTAATAAACCATAATAATTGAACATATGTTTGTAATTTTTTTTGATAGTATGGTTGAGCATAGAATCAGCAAATAATTAGAATAACAAGGGAATAGGACAAAAGGAAAAGCAATTTTTAGGCCAAAACACTCAACAATAGATCATTACATCATATAGAGACATATCATTAAAAAAATATGTGAGTAAAGAGGGATTCATATTGTTGTGTTTTTAACTTCAAGAAGATATTTGACATAATGCCTTATGGAAGAACTAGACGTATTATCTGCTCATGTGGGGGAGTTGGAGAGCAAGTGGGTAAGTTAAAACTCTCAAGTTGAAAAAGAGAGGTCCCAAGTTCAAATATCTCCCCCTCACATGCTGCAGATATGCTATAAAGTCCAGATGGTCCGTTAGGCCATATGGGGTGGATGGGACCAGGTGTGACTCCCAAGTGACTTTGACAGAAGAGAACCCCCCAAACACAGAATCTAATTCCAAGAATTTGCTCCCAACAAAGGGACGTGGTTTCATAAAAAAAAAAATTGGACATATTATAAAAGTATCGGACAATAACTCATAGACTATAAAGATTCAATCCAATATCAAAATATAAGGTGGTCTTGTAGAATGTTTTAGAATTCACATAGGAATTAAATAGGAATAACTATTATCCGTGATTTTACTTGTATTACATATTAATAAGTTAGAAGAGTGACTAGATGTTCATGGATACAAAGGTGTCTAGTTGGGAAATTATCCAATGAATCTATATTTGTATGTAAATGATCTTATTTTTATTATAAGGATAACACATAGGTTGAGAGAGCATTTGAATACCTTATAACAATTATGCAAGAAATTTGACATACAAGTAAATACTAGCAAAACCAAGATAGTAGTTTGACTAACCAAAAGAAAGAAAACAAACTAGCTTCTAAGATGGAGGGCTCTCCTAGAAGAAGTGAAAAATACAAATATCTTGGTGAAGATTTTAATAACAAACTGATTTTAGACAACATGTATATTGAAAAGAATAATTAGCAAATTAAGAGCAATCTTTGTATTGCAAAACAAATATAGGGAGGCAAAATGTTAGAATTAGAAGACAATCCAAGTTTTATTCAAATTATTGGTAGTGCTTTATGGTTGTGAAGTGTAGGCCCATAGTATGTCAAACTTGAAATGAAGGCAAATAGATAGGATCCTAAAGCATTTGGTTACATTAAAATTTCAAGTAAATGCTTTAGTTTTAAGTTAAATACTCTTAGAAAAAATAAGTAATATTCTTATAAAGGTATCTATAATGATTTATTTTCTAGGATATTTAAAAAAAATTGAACAAATGAATATGAATAGGTGGCCTAAGTTTATAGTAAGGAGATGAGTTGAATAGGAAAAAAAGGAAATTTAAATGAAAAATATCAAATGGATGAATAAGTAGGGCATTGATGAGTAATCTTCTTATAAAGTTAGCTTTAATTATTTATCTTCTAGGATATTTAAAAAGGATTGAACAATAGAATGTAAATAGGTGGTCTAAGGTTATAGTAAGGAGACAACTTGAATAGAAAAAAGGAAATTTAGATGAAACAAATATCAAATGGATGAATAAGGGGGTATTGATTAAATAGAATACAAAAAAAACAAAAATGATATAAAATTCTATGAAATGGAAAAAATAAGGACAACAATATGGAAAAAAGGGCTAGGAAGAAAAAAAATGCACTACCTTGCTAAATTCAACTTCATATATGAGCATTATAAAAAATCATATACACATGTAAATATTAAATGCAAATCAAAGATATATATAGTCCAAATGAGAACTAGCTCTCATGACTCAAATACAAGTTAGGTAGATGAAAGAGACCCCAGATAAATGGGATGAGAGAATATGTACTTATTACACTTCAATGACAATGACAATAGAGAAACATTTTATCTTAGAATCAAAGTTTATAATGGTATTTGGGTTAGTTACATTGATTTATGTTCAAAGTGTTTGAAGAAAAGAGAATAGAAATGTTAGAAAATTTTACATCAAGATTAATAACAAAAGATCAATTCTTCATAAAAAGAGAATATGACTCAACTTTAATTTATAATATAAATTTATTTTCTTTTAAGAGAATAAATAAGATAATATATTATATTCTACAATGCATCTATGTTGTTGTGTAGGTTATTTTGGTCGTATAAAATTTAATATCTCTCTCTATATAAACTGGTTATAATTGAATTGAATGATCCTACCCATTTGTTGTCATCTAGAAAGATTTGAACCATATCTTTTTTTGGTATAAGGTAGAGGTGGTTATAAGGTCCACAAACCTTTTACAAAGTCAAAATGGGCTGGTTCTAGCATCAAGCCCGTATAATCAAAATACAAAATGGATCTTTCTAAGACTCACATTAAGCCATACTTAGAGTCCACAGTCCTATACTTGTCGCTTGACTATTCAGGATAAAACAAAAACCAAAAAACACCTAGCACTTACTAACACTAGGTTGATGTACTGTACACTTGTCACCTCCCAGGCCCCAGCAAATGGGATGCCTTTTCCGCCTAATTCCATCTGTCAGATTACTCATCATCAGCCCCTCTAATCTCCCCGATGCTCTAACGAGTTTGATCTTAGCTCTTCTCTAGCAACCAACACCAATAGTTCTTGAGGGAAGTTATCCTTCCAAATTTGCATCTCCCCAACAGAACTGCAATATTTGCCATTAGATCCGCCGCCTGGTTCCCTTCTCTGAAGGTGTGTTGGATTCGGGCATTAACCAAATGAGATTTATGAATATTTGCTTCTAGGATAAGCTCCAATATGGTCCAGCTGGGGTCTTTATCCTCCTTAATTGCCTTGATTATATTAAGCGAATCCCCTTCAAAGATAACTTCCTTATAACCCTCAAGTCTGGAAATTCTCATTGCTCGCATGCAGGCTCGGGCTTCTGCAAAATGATTTGTTTGAGTTCCCAAAGGCTCTACAAAGGCAATGACCACTTTTCCTTCCTCATTTCTCAAAACTCCTCCTCGCTCCTGCAGCCCCCGATTTCCTTTAGTTGCCCCCGTCAAAATTAAACTTAACCCACTTTTGTGTGGGGGGTATCCACTTGACACCATCCCGTGGGTTGGTTGTAATGTCTAGGTCTAGAAGTTCCTCAAAATCCTCCTTTCCCTTAGAGACATGGTCTCATTTTTGAAGAAGAAAGTTTTCCAGTTTTCTTTCAAAGCTCTGATTATTTTATTACCACATAACCTGGGATCTTTCTTATGTCCTTTAAATACTCTCTTATTTCTCTCATTCCATATCCCCCATAAAAAATGGGGTAAGCTGAGCTTCCAGAGCCAAGTCAAAAGCTTTGCCCGGAAGGGGGAAGCCCACTGTATGCAGAAGTCAGACATGCTATTTGGACAGACCCAATCTATATGAAATTTGGACAGGATCATTTGGAAGACTGTACAAGAAAAATCACAAGTTAGAAATATATGACTTATAGATTCTATTGCTTTCTCACACAAGATACATCGATTGATGAATTGGAAACCTCTCCTTTGCAGATTATCTGTTGTCAGGATCTTATTTTGAATTGCCAACCAAAAGAAGAAAGCTATTTTTGGGGTTAAATTATTTAACCAAATAACGAAGTCGGAGTCCGACCATTGAATCCCGAGTGGATTAACTTATAGGCGCTTTTATCGAATAGATCCCACTTGTAGTTTTGCCCCAAATCGCCTTGTCTCTTCCTCCCCCCGGGAATGATCGGGAACACCCTTAAAGCATCATTGAGTTTGGTTAGGGCCACCTTCTCTTGCTCTGACATATTATGAACTGTGATTTTCTTCCAAGAAGAAGTTTCCTGTGCTACAGCAATAAAATCCCCTACTTTTCCTCCAATTTCCTTCGAAAGTTTATGTTGGAGGACCTGAAGGTCTAAGTTATCTTTTAGAGCGGCCTCTTCCAACCACGGGTCTTTCCAAAAGTCAACTTGTCTTCCATTACCAATTCTCCATCTGATGCCTTTCTTGACTACCTCCCGACATTCGAGCAAACAATTCCAAAAATAGGATCCTCTAGGAAGATTATCAACTTTCAGGAAGTCCTGATTATTTCTGATATATTTTGCCTTAAGAAGTTTTACCCATCCCAATTGATCATTATTGATAAATCTCCATACATGTTTGCCAATCAGAGCTTGATTCATTTCTTTCATTCTCTTTAACCCCAGGCCCCCCCGATCCTTGCTTGCACACACCCGATTCCATGCTACCAACGAAATTCTCTTTCTCTCCTCCGAACTCGACCACAAGAAGTTGCGTTGAATTAGCTCCAATGTAGCTCGGACCTTTGCAGGCATTCTAAATAGAGACATGCGATGAAATTGGAATGCTCGTAAAGTAGTTTGAACTAATAAGGCTTTTCTGCGAAGTCGAGAAGGCTGCCCTTCCACCCCGCTAACTTTTTGGAGATCCTGTCAATGATCGAGTTCCACAAAGTAGCCTTCATTCTTCCTTCGAACATAGGCATGCCTAGATAAGTTGTTGGTAGAAGCTCCTTTCCACAATCGAAGAGGTTAGCTATTCTTTCCTCCCTCCCACCAAGCGTGTTAAAGAAATAGATGCTACTCTTCTTATAGTTTATGTACTTGTCTCGCTTCGTCTCATACTTGGTTAGAATTCTCTTCAGCTTCCTAGCTTGAGGCATCGAGGCTTTGGACACAATGATTGTATCATCCACAAACTGTTGGTGAGACACTGGCTCGTTGTTGAGGCTGGTTTAAAACCTTCCAATTGACCATCTGCCACCGCTGCTGAAATGTTCCTACCCAATGCTTCCGCTAAAATAATAAACAAGTATGGAGACAAAGGATCTCCTTGTCGCAACCCCCTTTCACTCTTAAAGTAACCGGAGGGTGACCCATTCACCATGACAAAAAATCTTGTAGTAGAGATACAACTAAAAATCAACTTAATCCACTGGGGACAAAAACCAAACTTACCCAAAATCTTGGTGAGGAACCGCCATGAGACCCGATCGTAGGCTTTATTCATATCAAGCTTTAGTAACATACCTACTTCCTTACTAGTCACCATTGAATGAATAACCTCATGAATTGTGATGATACCATACAATATTTTTTGCCCTTTCACAAAGCCACCTTGGTTCATATCAATGATGAAAGGAAGGATAACCTTCAGCCTATTGGCGATTATTTTTGTGAGAATCTTCATCAGAGTGTTACATAAACCGATAGGGCAAAAACTGGAAAATTCCATTGCTCCCACTAGTTTAGGGATGAGGACTAAAAAAGTAGCATTAACTCCTTCTGGGATTTCCATGTCCTTTTGAGCCTCAATTATAGCTTCCACTACATCATTGCCTAGGATATCCCAAAACTTCCGGAAGAAAGCTGCAGGGAAGCCATCCGGTCCTGGGGAGTCATTACCATCCATGTCAAAAATGACCTTCTTGATTTCCTCCTTTGTGAAAGGACTAAGTAAGAATCCATTAAGATTATCAGTTATGAGGGGTGGAATGGCTGCCAACAGAGAGTCCTCTTCTTCAATAGTCGGATTTACATCTTCTAGCAATGATTTAAAGTACTCAACCGCTTCCCTCCTTATGTCTTCCATATCTTTGGTGTTATACCCATCGGCCATCTTGATCTCCTTAATTTTGTTAGTACTCCTGTGGCAAATAGTAGAGACATGGAAGAACTTTGTATTTCTGTCACCCTCCTTTAACCAACGCAGTCTGGATTTTTGCCTCCAAAAGGTTTCTTCAAATCCTAGCATCGTGTGGTATTCGGCTAATAGCTCCCTCTCCTGGTTTCTCAGATCCTCTGTAAGCTACTCTGACTTCAGCTTCTCCTGTAGTTCATTGATCTTGTCTTTTAGTTCTGCCTTTTTAACAAAAATATTGCCAAAGGAAGTTTTGTTCCACTCTCTAATGTTAGCCTTCACATTCCTTAGTTTACATGCCACTTGGGCCAGTTTCGAACCATTATACTTTTTGTCCCACCATTGGGCAACCGAGATCCTTGAGATCCCGATGTTGGAACCACATAAGTTCGAATCGAAAGGGTCCGATGTATCTTTTCTTAGAGTCCTCCCATATTTCCCACAGAATTGGGTTGTGATCGGACCCGATTCTTGGGAGTGCCGTTAATGAAGAGTCCCCAAACCTCTCTAGGCATTCTTGAGAAAGAAGAAACCTATCTAATCTTATCTGAATTTGGTTTTCCTTCAATCTTTTGTTAGACCATGTATAGGAGAATCTACGCAGGTCCACATCCATCGACTCATGTTGCTCAACAAAATTTCTAAACTCATAGATATCAGGAGTTATTCTTTGAGAGCCCCCCAATTTATCTATAGGATTAAGGTAGCAATTGAAATCCCCTGCCACAATCCAAGGGTAGTTGGGGACCATCTCCCTCAATTCAGCTAGTTGACTCCAAAGAACCCTTCTCAGTCCCTGTCTAACTGGAGCATATACATTCGTTAAGATCCACTCTTCCTGCGTGGTTTTATCCACACATAAGAGACAAATAAACCAACTAGACATTAGAATCACTCTACTATCAATCACATTTTTGTTCCACATAACCAGTAACCCTCCTGCTGTTCCAGTGGCCTCTTGGCCTACTACTTCAACTTCTCGCCAAGTCCTATTCTTAAAAGGAATAACTCTACTCTCCTCCATTTTAGTTTCTTGCAGTAAAATCATATCCGGTTTGTGTTCTTGTCTAAGAGCATACAAAGCTCTTATTTTTGCAGGATTACTCCCACGAATATTCCATGAAAGAATCTTCATTTATGGGCTTTGGATCCTCGAGCCTTTGCCCCAAAGAGCAAATCGCTTGAGTGCCATCGACCACTCCTCTCTCGCTTCTTTCTGCCTTAAGGCGGCATTGCTAGGTTTCCCTCTTCCTACCGAACCATATCCCCATACATCCGCTCTAGGTTGAAGTTCCTTGGGATTCACTTGGCTTCTAGTAACCATCTTGGGTAGGTCAGTCTTGGTCTTTGGGGTAACAATCTGGCTTTCCAGGTTAACTGGTCTTTTTGACAGTGGAGATGATTTCGTGCTCTTAGCTTCTTGATTAGTAGATTCTTTTTTCCCTGCTTTGGGGTTACACTGATCTTGGTGGTTCACCTCTTCCTCCCGAGTATCCTTGCCTCGTATTATTAGTTTCCTACTCCTTCCTCTGATTTTTCTCCTCTAAATCCTTCTCTTGAGTCTCCTCTACCTCGATTCCACTTCTTGGTCTGTCCATATGATTTCCCTTCAAATGATTTAATGCATCAAAGCTGTTCTCCATCTGGGATGTTGATCTCCTTGGAATTTCTTCCCATAAATTCCTCTGCAGTACATGGGACCACTTCCATCGAGCCTCCATAGGCCTCCCGTATCACCCAATCAAACTTACTTGCCCCAGGGCATTGATCTATGGGGTTCTTTCCTTTGTGATTTGGCTCTGAGGCTTGTTGTATCATCTTAGGAGCAGGTTGAGCTTGAGGGTTCCCATCAAAGGGACCAGCTCCCCTGTGAGAGGGTTTCGGGGCATAGGAATTTTTGGGAGGAGGGTTAAAACGTTGCCTCTTGCTTACAATAGGGCGAACAGGGTCTCTGATATTCGGATTTCGAGCTCCACGTCCTTGAGGCCCAGGTTGGGTAGGAATGGAGATCTGCGGGGGAGGGATATTATTCTGGGTTTGAGGATCAGTATTTTGGAGTGGGGGCTGGTTCTTGGAAATGCAGTGGATACCCTGGTGCCCTACCTTCCCACAAACACTACACTTAAAAGACATATTTTCATATTCAAAGACCTGAGTATGAAGGCCAAACATAGACGACAAAATAATGGATTTAGGGAGCTCTTTACTTAGGTCCGCCAACACACACATGCGAGCATACAGGAGTCTTGTTTTGCTCAAGGTTGTAGGATCAATAGCTATTAGTTCTCCAATATCTGTAGCTATCCCAGCCAAGATTTGTTCGTTCCAGAAAAGCAGAGGTAATCCTGGCATCTTAACCCAAATAGGAGCCAAATCCAAAGACTCGAGTCTGGGGGTTGAAATCGGGGTACCAACGCTTCAGATACAAGCCCCTTTTCCCAAAAAACCAAGGACCTCCTTGGAGAGTCCTTTCCATGTCCTGTTCACATTGAAATGTCACCAAAAGAAAACTCTTGGGTAAAGCCTTAATCATCATACCGGCCCTTGTCTGCCATTTTTGGATGGCCCATCTCCTTATGACTTCCATGTCTGGCCTCACCCCCATAAATTTAGCCACTAGAGATGTTCTGCCCTCCATAGCCACATGCTGAGCTAAGGAATCCGGGACGTGCAACCTAACATTGACATATTTTAGATTAAAACAAGAGTCGGATAATTTTTGCTTACCGCGAAGAGCATTAAGATATGAAGGTCTCCAGTTGCCAAGTTTCTCTTTGTCTCCTTCTTGGGTCTTCCTTTGATCCTGACGCATAGAGTCCTGGTCCCCCTCAGAGAAATCTTCAACCGCATCCGCCCAACGCCCTTGGACCGGTTCCAATAGAACTTCCTTGTCCACATCCTCCGCCTCGGGGGCCTCGCTATCTCGCCGAGCCCCCACTGCCGCATCTCGCCGATCTCGCCCTCTAAAGTCCCACACCTAGGGTTTGATGCCCCTAGACCTCTCGCTCCTCCTCCTTGTTGCTCCATCCGTCACAACTTGTTGCCTCCAAAATCTGCCATTTTTTTTTTTTTTTTAGGGCCAAAATTTTTGTGACCGCTACCGTGCACTGATCTGCTAAAGTGGCGTGCGCTACGAGTATGCGAGCTTCTACGGTGTCGGTCACTACGATGGCGAATTTTATGGGAGACTGCTGCTCCCCTCTCCGACTGATGGCGGCTGCTGCTTCTGCTGCACTATTGTTGCTGCACTGCAGCGGAATTAATTTATAATATTTAAAATAATTATATTTATCTAAAAAGTTTTATAATATAGGGATTAATTTTCCATATTTGAACCATATCATTTATCATAAGTATATTTTTTATAAAAAATATATTATAGTAATTCATGACTAAAACAACTTAATTAAAGTTTTTCCCTCTTTCAAAATTTCAATCTATTATTTTTTATTATATTATATAAATATAAGTAATGAACATGAACATGATTAAAATCATAAACTTTTTAAATTGAAACCAAAATTCAATCTTATACACATTTGATAATCAAATGAAGTAAAAAGAATAGAAAAAAAAAACTCAAAATATATAACATTAAGCTCTTATAACAATCAAATGGTATGACAATCAAATGGCATAATTTAGGAGGAAACCCATTTTCAAATGGCATGATCTCAAATGATCTACAAATTTAAAGAGAAGATCCAACTTTAAATCTTATTAAATATAATACATGTTTAATTTTTAAGTTATTATAATACCACTATACCACTATATAATCAATATATAATATAAATAAATCATATTTCAAAAAAAAATATATATATATATATATATATATATATATATATATATTAATTTTTTTAAATACCATTATAATATAACCTCTTAAAAAGATATAACCTAAACAAGGTAATAGAGCGTTTCAACCT
Source organism: Wollemia nobilis (assembly GCA_028583015.1). Lineage (NCBI taxonomy): Eukaryota > Viridiplantae > Streptophyta > Pinopsida > Araucariales > Araucariaceae > Wollemia > Wollemia nobilis. The sequence continues at coordinate 5,294,676 of JAQPPZ010001836.1, read as the reverse complement.
TAAAACCAATAACAAAACATGTCAATGTCAAGTCAAATCGATTTCTCAATAAACTTGAACAGCCACCTTCCTTTTACAACCCTTCAGGACCAAGGGTTGTCCTTATATCTTAAAATATTCACTCTAATCTAATTTCAATATATATATTCATCCATATATATATAAACTCAGGTGAATGTGTAGTTCCCGTTGCTGGTTCAGGCCTTTTACAATGGTCACTACTGCTATTCCTGCAAGAAGAGGCCCAGGCCGCCCTAGAAAGCAAGGTACTTCTTCCACAACTGATCAGAATGCCACTGTTGGGATGAAAAGAAATGTTGAAAGCATTTATTCTGAACACAAGAACGCTGCTCCTTCTAGTAGACCCAAGAGGTATAAAGCCACTGTTACAACAGTCTCAGAGGAGCCTCCTCCTAGAAGAAGCAGGAGACTTATGCAATTCAATGATGTGGCATCCATGGATGAACCTGAGGTCCATGAAGAGAATACCACAATCATGGCCTCCTCCCACAGGATCGCTAATAGTCCTAAGTCTGCCACAGATGAGATGCAATACACAGTTGCCTCATTAACTTCAAGTGTTGCCCAAAATCAAGTTGTCATAAGAACATCAAGATTCATGTCTAGAAGAGGGAGAAAGGATAATGAAGGAGGGACTAGCAGTAGTTACGGTGTGGTGGGAGAGAAGCAATCTGTGGGAAAGCTTGAGTCTTTGCAGAACTCATCAGTGAAGTTGGTGTTGGTGAACTTTCCATCTGGCATGAAAGTCTATGGATTAGAAGACTTGGTGGTTCCTCGGTGGAACATGGTGTTTACCTCCACAATTGCCAATGTTTTCACAGTTGGGAGCAATGTCATATCTGATTCTGGATGGCTTGTATGCATGCACGTTTGTGACCAACGTAGAGAGGTGGAAAAGTCTGCCATGGATGCCAATCTTGTGCTCTTTAGGACTCTAAAATTGATCTCCAACATACCCATATATCGCCAAGTTGAGGAGCCAAAAACCAAGGTAAGATCGAATAAACAAAAGAATTGAATCTCTGCTAAACTGTTAAAAAAACAAGTGATGCGTTTGTTTGTAAAAACATATATATATATAAGTGATGTGCCTTGATTATATCAGCAGATTTACTCTTTGACAATATCAGTTTTTCATAAGAGTGGGGTTGAAATGCCAGAGATGGAGAAGCAAGATGAAGATGAGGTTGATGTTGTTGAAAGAGATGTTGTAATTGAAAAGAACAGTAAAAAGAATTGGGAATTTCAGAAGGATGGGAGTTACTACAAGGGAGGAGCACAGAGGTCTAATGGGTTATGGAGATCCCTTGTTTTGACATTTAGTAAAGTGGGGGATTGGATGGTCGATATCAACTGTGGATGCGAAGAGTTGGCTTCACAACTGGGTCGAAATGTTTTCGTCGTTGAAGAATTGTGAACTAGTGTATAGAAAGTAAGTCTGCTGAAATTTTCAACTTATTTTCTTTATAGAGAGGTAAATTAGATAACTATTCCATCATCATCTATTGTCATATGTCTTTAAAATTATCTCTAGAACCCTTTCTTATTATCGAGAAATATGTTAGGCAAGGTGGCCCTCTGACCCCAATGAAATCTAACGGAGGTTAATCTCATTTTCTTGGGTTGATGATGAAGATTAGTATTAGATATATTAACCATTTTACGTATTAATTATTATATATATTGTTTACTAAGATTTTTTATTAATATTTATAATTAATTTTTTTATTAAAAATATTAACTTTTAATAAAGTAAATTCTATTTTGCTTACACTTCCAAGGAATTGGGGCATTACTAATGTCATATACACTGAAGAATTTTTATCTACTTTTAGTTTGCTTCCTTCGTGATCATATGTTGAGCAGTTGCTGAGTATTTTAGATTTAAATTCATAATTTTGTATTTGAGGAAATAATATTTTTTTTTTTTAAGAAACTTGTATATAAGAACGATATTAAAGAGTTTTAAATGTTAAAGAAAAAATAAAAATAAATGGAAATATTGTTTTTAACTGATTTTTATTAAAAATATATTTTTAAAATTTAAATAAATATATTATAAAAGGTTATTTATAAGTATAGTTTTTTTTTTTTTAATATTTCTTATACATATCCAAGCCATGGAGATTAAACCTGGGTCACATTACCGATAATGCAAGTGGTATCCTTTCCAGTAAACCACATTATTTATAAGTATAGTTGTCTAATTATTATTCTTGCATTCAGTTTATGAGGTTTTATAAAGAGAGATGAGAGTAGAAATTGAAGCAATTTTGATTAGAATTGCCTGTTAAGAAAATTTGAGAAAGATAGAATTTCTAAAATTAACAAAGGCATAATAAGTGTGATTTTTTTTTAATATAAAATAATTAAGCCTTGAAAGGTCGAATTACATCACTAGTCTAAGAGCAAATCATTATTATCTTTAAGAGTGAAATTCTCCTTGAGGCAAGATCTCAAAAGGTCATCTCAGTATGGATTTGAAGCACAAAGTATGAGAAATAGATTTATTTGTTTTCAAATGGCACTAGTGAAGGATTGGAGTTGCTAAAATCATTTAGAATTGTTTTATCTTTATTAAAAATCAAGTTAATATTTTAATATAAATAATATCGAAGAGCTTATTTGTAAGGGTCATTTGGCTATTTTTATAATACTAAAGCTACTCCTTATAATTAAAATTATAATATTTGATTTAAACTATCATTGATTAAGATATTATGCCTAGCTTCTATGGAACTATTGTATCTTTTGACCTTTATACTCATGGATGTATGATGCTTGTGGTTGTACATTCCCATCTCCCATTAGTCCTCTTACTTTGTTGTTGTAAAAAAATTGTAGATTTGATCACATCAAAGTTATTTTATTCCTTTTAAAGATTCCAATTGTATCAAGGCTCATACTACTATGATCATATTTGTTTTATTGCATTTTACTTTATTTTATCACATTTGTTTTCTATAAAATTGTTTGGATCAACTTAGATTAATTTTTTATATGAATGAAGATCTTAAGTTGGACTTTAGGGATTGACACGATCCTCTTTTTATGTTGAACTATGATCTCATAGGTGCACAAATCGTATACAATAATTTTTTAAATCGATAATTCTAGCATACTTGATGGGACACATGAGTGTGATTCTCTCATGAAATCAAACCTATCCAACTTGAAATATTTAGAAATATTATTTTATGCATGTATTTAAAATTTATATAAATCCACTTTAAAGCTTTTCAAATATGTAAAAGGGTTTGTTACTAACATCAAATTTGAGCTAATTCAAAAATGACTTTTAGATTTGTTTTTTTTTTGCTTAAGATCTTATCATTTTACATCAAAATTTGGAGTTTTGTTTCTTGAATTCATAAAATTTTATGTAATGGTAACTTAATGTTAAAAGAACACAAGACTTTTGTTTCAAATATAAAATTTGTATTAGAACCATGAATAGATTCTCATTATTCATTGGTTGGAAAAATTTGTGTTATCGATTTGATGTCTTTTAGAAATTATTAAATCCTAAACATGATTCATTCTTGCCCATGAGATCCATTTTAAATTTTACAAAAGTTACTTTCAAAGTCCATTAATCTCTTATGTGATAAATTTTCTCTATATCTACAAAAGAAGGTTTAAGGTTAATATACATCCTAAAGAGCAAGTTGCTCTATGAAACCCTAGAACACTAACTATATCAAATTGATGTCACTGTATGAAACCCTAGGACACTAACTATATCAAATTAATGTTCATGGTTATTTTCTCTAATTGAAACTTGATTTTATGACTATTAAATTGGGGAAAAGTCTAACTTCTACTACACCTACAATTTTATTTCAACATTTGGAAGAAGGGATATAATGTCCCTTTTATCTTCATATTTAGGTTGGCTCCCCATTGTCCTTGCTAAACTAATTTAAATTGCATACAAAAGTAAATGTATGAAACAAAATATGTAAAAGTGAAATTTTGAAGGTTAGGGTGTGAGAGATTAAAGCAAATTGCATAAAAGCAAAATGGTCATAGCCATAGCAAGGAGAGCATGTGATCAATCAACACATGAGAAAATTGAATAATGATCAAGTATACTTGTGCATTTGGAATAGAATAACAAATAATAGCAAGAGGAAAAATGGTAGTGCCATAATTATCTCACATTCTATAATAAAAAAGAGTAGTGCCACAATTGGAAAGCAAAGTGCACAATATCTTACTATTTTCTAAATGAGAGCAATTGCAATAAGTCACAAAGCATAGATTTGGAATGGAGCCTAAGACACCTATTTATATAAGGAATCATCCCTGAGTTACCTTGGGTGAGAAATTTCTACTTCTACTAGAAGTAAAGATTTGGATGCTCTTTAGCAAAATGATACACCTCTAAAAGTTGCATACCTCTAGGCACAATACTAAATAGCTTATAAGACTTCTAATATGGTTAGTGTTGTCATGACAAGATGAAAGGTTATTTTCTAAATATTTTCTATAGCATTTATGTACACTCATCCCACTTTGCTTAGCAATGAGTGATTTTCTTATGTTTAAGTAATTTACTCCTACTTGACCAATCATACTTTTAGAGCACATCACATATCTAGACTTGACTTCGTAAAATTAGATTCATAGAGACTCCAATTGTTCAATCCTTTAATTTTGCAAATCTTTTGAGTGTTTGGGAACCCAAGGTAGTAACTAGGTTACTACATTTATGGCAACTTCATGGATGCAAAGCTCAATTAGTGAGAGATTCCAACTCATACCTTTTTTCTTGGGTATGGAGTCTAGAAAATTGGGGTCAATCTATAACAAAATTATAAAATTGTTAGTGTTTTCTATCCTCCTATGGGAATATCTTTAGCAAAATCAGCCATTCACTATCTCTAGGTAGCCTTAGATTTGTTAGATTCTCATTATCCCCTATAAGATCTTCATATAGATTTTTGGACAAACCATCATATTGCTCCACCAATCTATTTAATTTACCTAGTAATACTTTCAACTTTTCTATCTATTTTGGCATAATATTTGCTTTAGCTTTGGCCTTCCTTTCTTAAAATATAGTTTGAATTACATCTTCATCAAGGATTACCTTTAGTCACATGATTAATACCTTTCTATTTAGCCCTAATTAGCATGCCTGCATTATTGTCATTATGGCAAATTATTTCAATATTTTTTTATAACTCTCATTTGCAATAAGCTCATTCTTTATTTTTTGAATGATTTTTGTTGTTTGATCGAGGATAAATTTAATAAATCAAGCAATCTAGTATTTACTAACCTCTATATTTCTACTATCATATCTTGTATTAGGGTTACCAAGGTGGGTAATATGTCCTTATAAAACTAAAATTGATGCTTGAGATCAAGAATTGCATTTAGTCACTTGATTAATACCTTTCTGTTTACCCCTAATTAGTGTGCTTGCATTATTGTCGTTATGGCCAATTATTTTATCATTTCTTATATTTCTCCTTTGCGATAAGCTCATTCTCTATTTGTTGAATGATTTTAGTTGTTTTATCGAGGATGGATTTAATGCAGTCATAAATTTTAATTATCTCTTGTCATTTATTATCTCAATTTTGATGACATTCCACAGGGATTTCATCTTCTCTATCTAAGGTATGCCCTTGATTTTTTGTCACTCCATTCTTTAGATCTTAATTATCCTTCTAGAGTTAGGTGATATCTTGGCCTTTGGCCTATTGTAAAACTTCCATCTCTATTGGATATGCAACTTAAATTATTTTATTTTCATGCTCTAGTTGTTACCTAAGTTGGTTTTTCCCTTGAGCAAGATACATGAAGAGGTCTTCTAGTTCCCTCCTTTGACCCTTTCTTCTAGCAATTTTACCCTATAAATATTTTACTTGGATTCATAATTGGGCACCTTTGACAATATCTTTCATGAAGGATTCCAAATCTTGTTGACTTTTAAATTTATCTAATGTGATTTGGATCATTGTTTGGGTAGTATCTTGGAATTTTTTTCTTAGTAGCCTCATTTTTATTCACTAGCTTAGTGTATTGCATAACTATACCAAGTGATAACTAGTTTGAGAGTTAGATCATCTAGGTGTAATTTGGCTTGGTAATATCCAACTATAAAACCTCATTAATGAAATCAAATAAATATATGGAGGGCCTAGATGGATTCATCCTTAAGTGTTCAGTGAACAAGACCTTATTTCCATATTTAACCACTTGCGACCATAGGTTCATTGGTGTCTTTAAAGTTTTTTTCTAAATTTGGTTGAACTTCTCCCCAACTTTTAGTCTTCTTCCTGTAAATCTAATGCTTGTCATGTATTTGTATCTCCAAATGTATTAGTAATTTGCTAGACATAATTCTGACTTGGACCTATTTTCTTTGTTGCTTTTAGGTGGTTCTTATAAACTCGATCGCATAAGATTAGGGTTGTGATGTCATCATTCATGGCAAGGGTCTTGATATCGAGACACTTGGAGAATATGGTGGATTAGATTATATGGTATGTAGGGTAACTGAATGGTACTTGTGTGAATGTTGAGGTGGTTGTTAACACTTCACTAGATATCTATGTCAAAAAAGTGGATAGTGGTAACACTAATGGAGATAAATATGTTGGTACTTCAGTGTAGGTAACTAATGGGTGAATGGTAGTGACTTTGATTACATGGAATGAGAAGGATGTGATGGGCATTGTAGATGCATTGGATATGTAACATATATGGGAGGCAATATATCTTCAAAAGCATCTATTTATACACTCATAGAGGGGGAGGAAAGTGTAGTAGAAGAATTAGAGGGGATAAAGAAGCATAAATAGAAGAAATATGTAGAAAATAATAAGAGAGAGGAGAAGAGAAAGAAGGATATTCCTCATAATGTGGAATGTGTGTTTTAATAGTTTTTGCCATTCTGATGTCCCTACTTAGATGCTTCTTTGCTTTAGCAATATTACTAGTTTATTTTATTGTAGCCCTATCATGGTGTATTTTTTACTATATGTACATCATGTGTCTTGATTTATTCAACATTTATGCTAGTGGTGAAAGTTTGAAAATCCCTCCTTTAAATTTTTATTACTTTTTTCCTAGTTCATGGACTTTCTAGATGGATCTCTCCTTCTTCAAGAGGGGTACCCCTTTTCTTGGGTTAGCTCTTGGTGTTACTTCAATTCCTATAGCCATATTTTCTAAAATTGATCCATGAGAATCCTTCTGACCTTTTTCCATGTGCTTTTTAGTTGTCTCTTGCACTACACTATTGATTAGGGCTAATACATATGATGCATCTAAAATGGTTATTTTTAGATCATAATAGGGATCCATTGGAAATGTATGGGCTAGTAATAGAGAATCCTCTATTGGTTCTTGATATTTTTAATGATTTATTATGCTTTTGATCCAAAATATTTTAAAAATTGCTATCTATAGCCCTTGGTGCATTGATTTCTTTAGTGTACTAGTTATATATCTCATTCTCTATTAGGTAATTATTTTTCTCTTAGTGTACTTGTGCTTCTTGAGGACACTTACAATCTAGTGGTTAATATTTTTATTCGAAGTTGTCCTTGATCTTGACATATATGTAGAATACAAACCATTCTATAGATGCATGTTTTATTATTGGATCTCATAATAACCATGTGACTCCCCTAGTTTAGTTGAGGCTATAATGGGTTAGATTTTATTTTCATCGTATACCTTCGCTCATGGATGTAGAATGTATGCATCCCTTTAGTATCTAATTGCATTATGAAGTACCCCTTAATGTTGGAGCTTTAAACCCATACCCCTTAATTTTTTTGCTATCATAGTGTGGAATCTCCACAGATTCTATTTAATGGTCATGATATTTGAAATATTTAAGATCCGCATAATCTAGTTATCATACATACCCCAAATTGAATAGGTAATCTAGCACAAATGTAGGTGGCTTGAATGGCATAGGCAAGAAACTAAATAGTTGGGTAATATTTTCTTCCCTCGATAGAAATCACCATTTGACCATTGATCTTATTTTAATAATTATCGAGCCTCTCTTGATAGTAATGGAACTTTTTCCTCATCTTATTCATTATGGGGTGGTACACTACATCATAGAGGTCATAGGAAGTATTCCCCTCTTCTCAATAGGGTACATCATTACATCCTACTATCAATAAAGGCTTGTTGTTGCCCCCCTTTCAATTTAGCTTGAGTGTTAGGAACCATTGCCTTTTCTATCTAGGAATTAGCTAAACCAACTAAGAGGTCTATATGAATTTTTATATCTCTTTGAAGACCCATATCTACATGTTTAATTAGTCAACTATGTGCTTCCATAGTTTAACATTTGAGAGTGCTCGAATTATGTTTCAGCATTGTTTAAAAGTGCCACACTTTCTTCACCATGAGCTCATCTATCATCTTCCTGGATACTATAGTTATAAAATATGGGACTAACTAGACATCATCCTTAAATAGGCTCCATGGATAAATTGAGATTTAGGGCCTTATTTGGGTCCTTAATATGTACTAGGAAATCTCTTTAGTAGCTATACTCAAAATAGTGATAGTAATTTCACTACACTTTGGGGTACAATTGATCTACATGGATCAATCATACTTGGAATTTAGCATGATCCTAATCTATTTCTTCTTGATGTAAAAGAAAATTTCATCCTAAGAGAATGGTTTTATGCTCTTTCCTTGTCAATCATGTATTTCAGCACAAATGCTAATAATATTTGAGAAATTTTATACTTTTGGCACTAAGTTCATTATGAGCCCCAAGGTCCCTTCAAATTATGCTCTATGAGTCAATCCCTAATCCTATGTCGTAATTAGATAACACATCCTCCTTAAATTTTGTTAGTAATTTCTTATACTTCCCTCTAGTACCTTTCTATAGGGTTTGCCAAGTCTTTTTAGGTAGGGAAGAGATATTTTCTTTTTTTTACCTTTCCCTATAATTAACTTATTATGCAACCTATGTTTGAATTTGGACCATTTTAATTAGTGCATTGATGAGTATGGTGATAGCAGTGGAAAGAGAAATTACTAGGTTGACTTCGACCATGGATGGGCTTGTGAAGCAACACTGGTATCCATGGTGTAATTAGGTATTTTATTGTCACTTTTGGAAAAATTTAAAACTTTTCTAAGTACTAGCAATAGGAATGATTCACTTTAATTGTTAAAGAAAATATCTTGGGAATGTAGATTAAATTACTTGGTATAATGGAGTGAATTTCTTGGTGAAATAAACTTACTAATTTTCAAAAATTTAAAGCTAGTCAAGCAAATTATCCAGACTTTATGGAGAAAATTGCTCCCAATGATTTAAAAAAATATCTTGATTTGAGAAAAAGTGATTTTATCTTCTTGGAGTGATTCACTCCTTGGGAATCAAACTTACCCAAATTAGGTTTGAGATGAGTGGTTTGTTGTGATGTACCTCTACGTTGTCAAGAAAGTGAATGAAATTCATGAAGTTAGAATGGCAAGGTAAAGGCACAATGTTTGATCATGGGAGTAACTAATGAGGAAGGGTGTGGCTTCCTATAACCAAGTTGTGCTCAAAAATACAAAAGAAAAGTTATTGTGGTAGTTGGAGTAACCATATTCTATCACTATAATAGGAAAATTTTCAACTCTTGGATATGTGAGGAGTGCAATAGTCAAGTATTTGAAGAGTCACATTTCTAAGGTTATATTATGGAGATAAAGATCTATGAAATGTATATGGAAAATATATGAAACACCCAAGCACTAATATTGAAGCTTGCATGCATATTTTGAGAAATTCTATTGTAAGTTTTCTTCATGTTTGTTAGAGTTACTATTCCATAGTAACTATAGTATTACCTCATTTGGTTATATGTTGTTAGGATAGATTTATCTACCTAGATTAGTTATTCGTTAAATATTCTATTTAACGAATATATTATTGATTAGCTTTATTTTGTTAGTTGTTAGTGCTTATTTCTCTAAGCGCGTAGATTAGCTATTAGTTAGTGATTCTATGGGCTAACCATAGCCTATCACATTATATATATTTTGCACATTATTCAATATGATTTATCACTTCCTAATCTAATATAGTATCAGAGCAATTTTTGGTTTGGCTTGATTTTTCTTCGTAGCTACAGACCTGATTATTGGGCAAATCTCAAGCACATTTCTTGAGGTAGTCAGATAGCCTCTATGGTTGGATACAACCTCTGACTGAGTCAGATCTAACTATGTCATACCTGATGAGATCTGATAGCAGATCAGGGCACATACGATCAATGGGTCTAGGGGACATTGGATGCAAGAGAAACATGTGATTTTTCCTAATAAACTACTGTGAGATCTAGTAGAATTCAATACAAGACAATCCAAGATCTTGGGTAGACAAATCCTAATGTAATCTAGATTTTGGAGTGGAGACTCGACAACACCAACCGGATAACTAGGCAACAGTCAGGTGGACAAACTCTACCTAAGGACAAGTTGTGGATAAATGGTGACCCCTAAGCTAATTTGGACTCTATGATTGGATGGATCATGGATGAATTAGACTCTATGATTGGATGGATGGATTTGCTCATGTGTCAAGCAAAAGGTAGCTGAGCAGACTAACCACGTTAAGGTGGTCACATAGATTGGTGAGTGGTATTGTTTTTAAAATACTAAAAATCTCCTCCATAGGCTACATGTGGGACGTTTCATCCCAGTGACACTCACCTCTCCACACTAGTTTCATTGAAAATAATCACCAAGTATTTTTGTTGTTCCTAGGTTCCTGAATTATGATGAATGACGATCTTGCATGCCCTCTTTTGTAGTGGCACAACGGAAGGATTTTTTGTAGCCATACTATCATTGGTGATTGCTTGGAAATTCACCACTGAAGTGTGATAAACAAATTTGCTCCATCAAGGTTTTAGATGTGAATAATATCTGCCAAGTATTTTTGCAGTGGCTAATATTGTCTCTCTATATGATAACCATCGGGGAAAATAGTCAGATCCTGATATTTTTTTATTGTGCAAAATCGATGTCACAATCCCACTAGAGGATTTTAAAGTTGCACCTCAATATTTCAACCTGAGTTAGGTACACACCATCCAACGAATCTAATATGCAGAAGACGGAATATCACTACACAGTGGCAGTCAATCAAGCGTAGACTAGAAGGGGAGACAATTGATAAAAATACATTTTGGATACCAAAAGTGCAGTTGTAAACCACACACTCTATAGTGGGATCTAAATCATATCCTTGGTGATTTATCACAGTGGAATAGATGATATTGCATACATTGAACTCTAAGAAGGAGAAATACTGGATCTTGAAACATAAATATTCAGGTATGATTTGCCGAGTTGCAAACCCGATCTAGCCATTGAGCATGCATAGGCACTAAAACTTTTTCATCTTTGCAATTATTTGTGAAATAAGGTGAACCATTTGACAAGCATCCAGAGTGTACTCTCCATTACTGGTAACATTGCAAATAGTCTCGATTGTAAAATACATTGCATCATCTTAAAATACCTATAGCAACGTCTTGAATGGAGGTTATTCTATGCGGTAGGTACATTTGGTATAGTTGATGCTGAGAGCATAGATGACAACATTCTATCACCAAGTAGCCACCCATGAATTAACACTCACATCTAGTATCTTAAGATTCATACGACGAGTGAGCTTAGTTGGTCCAAGCAACTTTCTAAGGTATTGCGGACTGTCAGGTTGTGCGGTCGAAACCCACATGCACCATACAATTTTTTTGCTACGTCAAATTGAACACCAAATGGTAAAATTGGTAAACCATTTTTTGGCATGACAATTTTTCAACAACATTGTTGACAACTTTTTTTTTGGTTTTGCTAAAATTTGCACAAGTTTCTTACATTTAAAATATTTTGTAAGCTCCTCTAATTTGGAGCACCATTGTATGCCATTTGGTGAAAAATTATCTAAGGGGGATAAAACTTCCAAATTTTCCTAAGAGGCTTAAATTGTGAAACCATTTACCTAAGGAGGATACGATTTTTTTTCTCCACCATCATTTTGAAAACAAATGGGGGGATCATAATTTTATTTTCCTCACAGAATCTTTTGCTAAAAAGGGTGAATTTTCAGTAGCGATTGACACCTTAGTAAAACTTCTTACAACATTCTATCAAAGCATATTTTGCAACAAGGATGGAAAAATTTATAAGGGTGCATTTTCGATAAATACCGACACCCTAGTTATATCTCTTGCAAAATTCCTTTGTAATAGGTGCATTTTCGATAGAGTTTGACAACTTAATAAAATGGATAGATAAAGGAAAAAGCAAGCTCCAAAATCAACTGATGTTGCTAAATCGGTTAAAGACCCATACTTTTTCCCATACATGGACGGGATATATTTTTATGAGGATGGCACATTTCTCACACTACACAGTGGTGTAGATGCCATACTCGATGATTATGTGTCTTGTGAAGACATTCAGAAAAATGGTGTTCTAATCCCTATTGGCATTGTAAGGGCAATATACATGTCATTGGTTTCTCTTGACATTGCTCAACGTAAAGTGAAAAGGGACATTAGTGAGGAAACAGAGGTCAAACCCCTAATGGTCGATGCTTGTTGTGACACAAGTGACCTTCATCCCATTGTAGTGAATGCTTGTTGTGACACATGTGACCTTGAGCCCACTTTGGCCAATGCTTTTTATGATATAGGAGACCTCATACCTTCAATGGTAGATATCAGTTTTAGCACAGGTGATCTCATCACAGTAGCATATTTTGCTTATGACACTAGTGACTTAAAAATTGAACCTCCTAAAAATGAGCTCCATAATCTCATCAATAATGACAAATGCCATATTGTTAAAAGTATTGATGAAGATGATGAAATTGGGTGTTTTTAAAAACACACCAAAGGATTTGGATCCAAACTAATGAAGAAAATGGGATTCAATGGTGAGAGATTAGGTAAACAGGAACAAGGCATTAAAACTCCAATAATGATCAATTTTAGGGCAAATAATGAAGGATTTGCCTATTCTAGACAAGAAAGTACCAGTAAAACCATGTTTGTAAACCCTAAATCTCCTACAACTCCTAAAAAGTATTGTTGTAGTCATTGTGGTAGAACATGACATGTAGCAGCTACATCCTTGTGACTCATGTGGATGTACAAATCACTCTTCTTTAAATTGTTGGTACAAACTAAAAATGGCCAACAAGGTTCATATAGATTGTGGATGGACAAATCACACACAATGGACCAAAATGAAAGCAATTTTGTATGGCTTCTATAGAAAATTTAAAACCTATGGTAGACCCAGAGGTAGATCTAGTGATAAATTGAGTGGCAGTCCCACAGGCAATGACCGAGAGACAGACCTAAAGATAGACCCAAAGACAAATTTCTAGAGGTGTATCTACAGGTAGATCTAGAGGCAGATTCACAAGCAGATCTAGAGATAGACCTAGAGGTACTCATCCAGTGGTAACCTTAGAGCCAAAGCCATGAGCCAGAGCCTGAGCCTAAGACAACATCTTTCATTTCTCTTCTTCTTCACTGTATTGGGATAGTTATATGTATTACCCAAATAATGTAATAAGGGAGGATGTTAGAGTTACTATTCCATAGTAACTATAGTATTACCTCATTTGGTTATATGTTGTTAGGATAGATTTATCTACCTAGATTAGTTATTCATTAAATATTCTATTTAAAAAATATATTATTTATTAGCTTTATTTTGTTAGTTGTTAGCGCTTATTTCTCTAAGTGTGTAGGTTAGCTATTAGTTAGTGATTCTATGAGCTAACTATATCCTATCACATTGTATATATTTTGCACATTATTCAATATTATTTATCACTTTATCATCTAATAATGTTATTACATGTATTATTTTGGCTATTTATATTCATATTTGTCATTTTTATAAATATTATTATTAATTATGTTGGCCATATAATATATTGATTGCTCTTATATTTGAGTCTACTCAAGATCCAAAATATTGGGACCTAAGATAATATGGCTAAAAAGCCAACATATATATTGTTACTGTATAGTTAGTCTTAGTGTTGCATTTTCAATAGAGTTTTTCTCTTGTATAGTATTTAGCTATATTGGATCTAAAAAATAGTATTTCATTTTTTTATATCTAATATTTATTGGTTTTCTTCTCACTTGATAAAGTTGTTGCTTGTGATATTCAAAGTTCTAGTAGACTATGGCAAAGTGTAGATCAGAGTTTTCCATATTTATGGATTAGATCATGTGTTGGATGGATTTTTCTCATATTTCTAGCTTAGGCAATGTTCTAGTTGAAGGTTGCTCATTTTGGACAAAGTACGACTTGGAGTTTGCCCAAGGTTTGAGGTCAGGTGGAGTAGATTACAAATTTTGGCATCTATTGCTCTAAGTCCGGTTTTCAAGGTACATTTAACATTCAAAACTTGTTGTTTAGGGTTATCATTAGTAAAAGAATAAAAAATATATAGATTCTAATTCTTCTAGATTCATAGAAACTACCTAGTAGAAATCATAGTATCTAGATGTTGAACTAGGTAATTGTGCTAACTTTTAAATTAGGATGTGTGCCCCCAATTTGAGTTTAAACAGGATTGGATAATATTGTCACTGGATTCCCCTAGCCTATGTATTTATGTTAGCTTTTCATAGTCCTTGTATGTAGAGAGAGGGTTAAACATCCCTACCACATATTATTCTTGGTTGGATCTGTTGGGAGTCGAGGTGACCATGGGGGTATGTTATATTCCTCTACACTCAGGGGTTAGGGGATCAAAGGGTTCATAGAAATGGTTTAAGGACTTGCTCCAAGGCTGGGTGGAAATGTTTGATATGTTTATTTAACAAGCACCAATGTTTAGCCTTACTAAGATCTAAGCTATGAAGAATAAAAGAATAATGCAAGGCAAACAATGATGCAATAAAATAAGAAACTAACCTTAGAATAACTTTTTATTTTAATGAGAACTAAAATCCTAGTTTTATAAATAAATAAATCTTTTTATTTTAGAAGGGTTTCAAGAAAATGCACAAACAAATTTAACCTAAGGTGCAAACTATATGATTTTATTTTTTTTAAATCTTAGAAACAAAGTGATATTTTTATTTTTATTTATGATCTAGATTTAGAACGAAAATGGATAGAAAGCAAACAATAAACAACCTAAGAAGTATATGTATAGTACTTACTTTATCTGGTAGTTGATCGTAGCTTTTAACTTTCATCCCAAATATCCAATAGCTTCAAAAATTGTAAAGCAACTTTAAACCCTTGGAAAATTTTATCAGTATTTGGGGCCTACTTAGGTCGCTATATGACTGAGCTTGAAGGCACATCAGTCAAGCCCCCTTGTTCCATTTAGCTAGTATTTCAAAATAGAGATGAATTTTTACCTTTGGAATAAACAAAGTGAAATAAAATAGATGTAAACAACAAAATAAAATATAAACAAAGTGAGCATAATAGAAAGAAACAAGTAAAAATATAAATCAGGGTTTTGGGAGACAACTTGTCCCAATCCCTAATTAACCATATTTGCACCCTATAAATGGGAGGTACGAATCTAGAATGCCAAATTTACACCCTATATGTATTGGGTGTGAATTTGGTTTAGAGCAGATTTTATCTTACAAAACATCAAAAATGTAGTGTAAAACAGGAAATAATAGCTTAAAATAGACTAATAATGCACAAAAATTTTATTAGTTGATGGAGAAATCAAGGAGCAATGAGAAAGTGAAGGTAGTGACCAAAATGGTAGACCTCTCCTATTTTCAAGACTCCACTTGTTCACCAAGGGTAGCCAATCACAAGAAGCATAGAAGCAAAGTAGCACATCAATCCAAAAGTAGAGATTCATCAAGAGCACTTAGAAATCACAACTTGTTGCACTAAGATCACTTAGAACTTGCTAGGAATATCATTAGGAGTAAAATAGAATCCAATCCCTCTATTTATAAGAGGTTTGAAGGGTTGAAAGGAAAGAAAATGAAGTTAACCCTAGGCAAGGGCCGACATCATAGAGCCAATGTTAAAAAGGGGTTTTGAGAGAAAAATCCCTAAATTTCCATATCCCCACCTAGTGCTTATAGAGTGTAAATTTGGAATTCCAGATTCATACCCCATAAGTACTAGGTATGAATTTGGCAAGGCTTAGGAAAAACAAGAGGAAAGAGGGTAAAACTTCCACTTGGTACAGGAAACTAAGGAAAATGACTCATCTTTATGGGTCAATTTTCCATGTATACATTTTTCTCCCTCTTTGATATATTTATGGATGAATAAATACATCAAAGAAATATATCTACACCTATGGATGAAGAATGGTAAACACAAAAAAGGGTGGTCATTTTAGAAGAAGGAATGGTGCAAAAATGGTTTCATTTTGAACAATATAAATTTACATGTAAAAAGAGGCATTAATAAAAATTAATGTCTCTATGGTTGGGGTGCCCCCTCGAGTTTTGAAAGGAATGAAAAATTCTTGAAGAAACTTGAAATGGAAAACAAAGAGAAATGAGAAAGCAAATAGATAAGAAAAGAAAAAAAGGAGAGAAAAGAAAATGAGGGAAAAGAGGAATAAGAAGAGAAAAAGGTGAAATGAATTCATTTTCATCGCAAAAAGAAGAAAAGTGCTTTGGATAAATGAGAATAATTGTGCTTCCTACACACCGTACAGTTGTTTCAAGGGGTGAATCCAGCACCACGATAGACCGAGCATGGGTATGAACTTAAACCTAACCCTAGATTATGTTAGATTAATTTTATATGCATTAAATTTTAAATTGTTATGATTTTTTAAAAAAATTGAGCATTTTCATCGCCAAGTATAAATTTGGTAGCTGAGTATGAATTTTGTTGCATGGTAGTACCAAATGTATACCTTGTACAGACTAAGTCTAAATTTGGTTAGCCAAATTACACCTTATATAAACTAGGTGTGAATTTGGTAAAAATGCTTTTTAATGTGTGAAGCTGATGAAATGTTATGGATTGTTTATAGTTGCAACATGATGTACTCTTGAGTAGAGAGTGGTGATTGAGCACTCTAGAGGAGGCTATGAGAGGACTCACAGTTGCATACCAAGATACCCTATGGGATATAGAACTACTACATATGCTAGAGATACCCTGAGTTGAGGTTGACAAAGTGCTATTGATGATGCTAGCATAGAGGTGGTATCTGGAGTCATCCACATTACAAATATCAATAGGGGGTGACTATCATATGAGAGGATGCATGGTGTATTTTTAGTATCCCCATTAGGGAGAGGATGATTGACATAGTACAAATATCACAGGCAGCATCAGGGATATTGTTAGGAGACCCGACACATGACATCCAGTAAAGAAACTTTTATGTCGATGATATCCCACAATGATATAAAGTTGAGACAGTAACTTTTGTACTCTATAGAGTGGTGGTGGGATTTTGGTGTACCATACAAGCACATGACACCTACCATGGACACTAGAAGTAGTAGTGGTAGACATACAAGACCAGCATATTAGGTTTGCATGGGGACCATATGTGTTGGTCTGCTTATACAAGACTTTACATGGCATCATGTATAAGTGGCATACAAGATTAGTTTATATGATAATACTCTAGATATGGTGTTGGGAGCACATAACAATACATATATTGAATACACTTCTAAGGCCACTACCCAACCTAGAGTGGCCAAAAATATATAAGTGGGGCCAACACTATGAGTGTGGGCACAAAGCATATGTAGGTATACTTCCACTAGGGATGCAGGTAATAGATGAGCTACGGGACCACCAAATCATATGGTGATCATGGTATATACATCCTAGATGAGTTGAGGATGTAAAGGATTTGGATTGTGTTCAAAGGATCTTGTGGATCATGGATAAGGGTGAGCAATAGCTATACCAATTTTATTGAGTACAACACCAATTCTATATTCTCTAGGAGATTCTAGATCTCGATGATAACTGGTTCAAGCAAGTTCAGAAGGACCTATTGGAACCCAAAATGATCCAACATCAAAAGTACTCCTAATTTTCAATTTTGGAATACCATGCTCCAACCTAGGGTTAGGTTATTTTTGTCAAATCAAAAGGGCTTCCAATATTACTACTAAAATGTTAAATCAAAGGGTATGCAAATTATTAATGATGGTTGTTACTAAAATTCCTCCCAAAATGGTTCTAATTGAAATTATTTAATAATTTCCCAATGTTAGCAAAGGTTTCTCATGTCAACGTACCCTTTTTGAAGCTAAATATCATGCATTTTTTATGCATCATCGAGTGTGCACATAACATGATAATAATCCTAATGAGCACATCATATGGTGAAGTGGGTAACTTGTCTAAATTTTAAACCTATGATCATTTCCTAAGTTTCTCAATCTAAGCTTAAATATTAAACCCCCCTTTGGTTAAATCCTATGCATATCCTTGAAATAAGTCAAAGTGTGTTTACCTTCCACCTGATCTGAGGGTGTGCATAGGTTAAATTGCCTGACCTTTAACAAGAAAAGTCAAAGTCTTCTGATGAAGGCCTTAATTAAGATTCTTTATTAAAATCCATTATTTAAAAATTGAGCAACTTTTGTTGAAGTAAATTACATGCATGGATTAAAGAGTAAATCTAATGGAGTGCATACATTAACTTGGACGGTGTTTAATCCGAAATTTAATTTCACAGTCTTCCTAAAGTCTAAAGTTTAAAATTGGTAAAGAATATTAAAACAAGTACATGCATCCCATTTTAATATTTAAAAACCCTCATAAGTCCATAGCATCCAATGGTACACACGCTTTGGACCAAGATCTAATGGCGTACACGTATTATAATCACTAAGCTTTAATGTTAAAGGATTAAGTTTTGAGAAATCATGGTCTTAGCCTCATTAATTATCATGTCTAAAAATATTCTAAGGTATTCCCTAAAGTTTCAATGGTCTTGGTCATGTCCTTTTCCTTTATAAAATTGGTATCTCCTTAAAATCTAATGAAGTGCACTCACCCTTGATATGATCTAATGGTGTGCTTCATCCAAGGGAAGATCAAATTATCCAATATTTAAAAGAGAGGCCTCTTGGATTTTATAAATGGTTTAACCATAAGTCAAAGAAATAAAAACAATGATCAAAGACCATAACGGCCTAAGGTCTAATTCAAATTATGTCCTATGCACCCCCTTTCTTTAAATATCGAGTATCTTAATAAATATAAGAAGCGCACGTGCATCCCCAGCTCTCTCCAATGGTGCATGCACATGGGAGTTAATTGAATTTTAAAGGCATGAATAAAAGAAAATGATATTAATATTTTACCTAAGGATAACTTAGAGGATCATAAATAATAAGAGGTTAGCATAAATGTCACTCAAAGTAAATATTATTATGAATCCTAAACCTAAGTATTGACCTCTCTAATGTGTAATACATCCCCTTTGGGTAAGTGTCATGCATATTATCAAAAAGGAGCAATGCTCATGTGGTCTTAGTTCGATCTAAGGGTGCGCGCGTACAAAAAATGTATGTGTTAGAGATAAAAGTCAAAGTAAAAATGTTGGAATAAAAAACTATATCCTAAAGGTGAAACTTTGGTCGATAAGAACAGTGCACACAAATAAAAGGTGAGATCTAATGGAGCATGTGATTTAATTTGCCTGAGCTTTAAACAAGGATCCAAAAAAAAATAAATTTTTAAAAATTAAAATTGCTCACCCATTCTCTTATGTTTAAAATCCCTTGCACCTTAGCTAGATCTAGCGGTACACGTCGATCCAAAAAAAATTCGACAGTGCGCGTGCATCCCCAAAAGAGCTGATTATGTACCATTAACAAATCAAGCAATTATCTAAGGTCTAAACTTAGGGTCTACAAGGAAAAGTTAAGAAAATAAAATTTGAATTTTTTGAAGAATTCTAATTCTTAGGGACCCCTCTTATCCTTAACAAGCGTACATCTTTGTAGATATGGGTGGCATGTGTGCTTTCCCAGCTCCATCCAAGGGTATGTATTCATAAATTTGCATAGAGGATAATGGTCTAAGACAAATTAAAAAATTATTATTAAACCTTTTTTCTATTTCTAAATGTCAAAATCGATGAAATATTCCTAAAGGTTTAAATTTCCTCTTTCATATTACGGGTTATGCATCCCTTTCTCTTAACTCTCGAGCATCATTTGAAAAGTGAAAGGTGCATGCATACCTTTGAGTTGACCTAACGATGTACACATGATAAAGAGAAGTCGAGTTGCTCAAAATTTAAAGGGAAAATTCAAACCAAGGTGTTAATTAAAATTAGTCTAAGGACTTCTCATAAGCATCAAATATTTTTACAAGTCCAACGGTGCACATGCATCAACAAATAGATCTAGTGGTGTGCACGAAGGAAGAACATGCCAAATTGCATGAATGTTAATAGTTTGATAAGCTTTAGACTAAAAAATATGATTAACGGTTTCTAAGGTTTAACCCCCTCCCTCTTCATGTATCATGTGTATCCCTTTCTTAATTCAAGAGCATTTTCTAAAGACTCAATGGTGCGCACATTGTATATTATTTTATTCAAAGGTACAGGTAAATTTAAATTTACTAAAGTTTAAAGGAATGTTTAAGATTAAAATGGTCATAGACTTTAATTACTGTGTAAAAATATTTAAATTATCTTTGATATTATCTCCATAGATTCCCACCCCTTTCCTTTCCCTTTCTACTATCATGCTTGCAGGTTTTGAAGATCACACGACATGCGTGCACCATGGTCAAATCCAATGATGTGCACAAATCCAATCCAAATATGTTTGTCCATATTATCATAGTACATAAGAAGGAAATTTTATATTATTATGAGAAAAATATAATAGTATGCCTAAACCCTGATTAGATTTGATGGTGTGCATTGAATTTCTAATAAAAATAGAAGGAAACTTTGAGGAGAATCTAATAAAGATGGCTATCATTAGAAAAATATTTACAGTCAACATTCTCATCAGAACCAAGTCAGATAAAATATACATAATAAAAGTGATTGAATTTTACACCTGATTGAAAATACATGACTATTAAAGCCTCATCAGTAACAGATTTGCACAAAGTAATTCATTCTCTAGTGAAACATTGTGGTGAAAATTCAACTAGCATCAACTTTATAAGTTACGTACTCAGCACAAAAAATTGTAGTAGTTGAATTAGTGAACACTTATGACTTTTAGACATGGGAAGAATTTCGAATCACATGGGAGAGATCAATGAGTGAGATAAAACATCATGAGTTGTACATGGAAAGGCTGATTCATAAGTCAAATAGCACGAGTAAAATATTAAGTTGACACACGAATTCTAGTTTGAGCAAGCCAAGTATTTTTTAGATCAAGGCAACATGATTTTATAGTCATCAACTAATGAAAGACTCTCCCCTGACTAAGTTCAATATGAATAAATGTTCCTAGTCCAAGATCACGGTGAATGTTCTAGTATCAAATATGGATCGAGGTAAACAAGCAGGAAGTTGCAGAAGAAGGTATAAACAACTCAAGGAGTTCTTATTCACCAATACTAGGAAAATTAGGAAACACGGATCAAATAAATGACCTATTAGGTTATGATCCTATTGCCTCAAAAATATCTTCACACCCCGATGGAATATAGTTATGCAAGTATCACACCGATGAAATATAGTTATGGAGGTATTTTGTTATCGATGATTCACTTATTTTGTGTACCTCCAATTCTTATTTTTTATCTCCTTCTATTCCTTAGCACAATAGTGTTGCTTCTTCTTGCTCGCCTATAAAGATACAACATATACATTTTTTTGTAATGAACGATTTCTTCCTGCCTATTGGTTGATTGAGCCTCCATTTTAGTTAAAGAATACACTAGCACTTAAAGTGAAAAGTGTTCAATGTTAGTAAGATTTTCGAGTGAAAGACTAAAAAGTGGAATTACAAATCTGATGGTTAAGATGACTAGCCATAAAGCACAAAGTCACAGTAACATTATTTTTGTGATAAATATCAAATTCAAAACCATAAAGCTATTTAGCAAGGTGTCCACTACAAGAACAGAAAAGGAAATCAGAAATAGTCTAAAACACAGGGATAAGTTGATAATAAAATCTAAGTAGAAGATAGTTGTAAGCCACTTTTTGAGAAAATATAAAGACTCAATAGATAGAAAAAGATAATTTTATAAGTAAAACAATATCCAGGAAAGTTGTCATGTATTCAACTGATTAAACATAGGAGATTGTGATAGATGAATGGATCAAATTTAATCAACTATAACATATTAAAGAACTAGAGGCTATAAAAGGAGTTGTCATGTCCAAAATTTGCATCAATATTTTGCATAGCATATTTTTTCTGAGGTATAATTGAGTGCCTTATTCTTTATTTTTGTATTTTCCCTTGTATCTTTCCTTCTTTTCCATCTCTTGTTCTTCCCATCATTGTGTAGGTTCTAAGAGAAGTGCTCAAGAAACTAAAATTATTTCCAGATATTGAGCCAAAGGTCTAAAGATTCGACTATTACCAGATTGGAACAGAAGAGCAAAAAGTCCTTGTTACATTATTTGAACGAGGATCTTTATTGTATTAATATTTCAAGAGTAAAATGGCAATTTTAGGCCAACTCTTTATGTAATAATTCTTGATATTAATACAATTTTGGGCTTCTTATCTGTCATATATTTTGTTCAGTCTTGTGTGTGTCTCCATTACATGTTACATTATTTGAATGTATGGATGGATGCTTCTTTCATTGGTCAACTATTATGTTTATTACGATATTTGAATGAATGTAATTGCACCAATTCTTTCTTTCCCCTTTATTTCTATTACATTGAATTGTCATAAAATCTTGCTACAATAGCCCAAAGGATTAAGGCATCGATCATACACATAAGGTATAATTGAACTATTATAAGCAAATCTTGGTCAAATAAACATAATTTTTACATATTTTTATTAAATATGGAAGAGCATGAACATAAATTGTTAAATCTTTAAGTTCACCTCAAGGGTTTCCTTACCATACCTGGTCTATCTAGAAATATATAAAACTTTATTCCTAGGTTAAAGAGGTAGGTCTACCAGAGCCTATAATTGCTCATTTGAAATTGGTTTTTCTTGTAGCATGAAAAATAAATCCTAAGGATGTAAGAAAAATTTCCAACAGTTTAATGGTACCATTGTCGAGGACTGAATCTTAAATATTTAAGATTATTTCCAACGATGAATTTTTTATTTTATATTAGCAACAAATGGCCTATAGGGAACCATAAATATTCGGTTTTAATTTCAAAATTATTGACTCTGCTTCCCCATGTACGTCCACAATTTCTAAATTCATTTTCAAGAAACCAACGGTCATGATATTTTCTTGATTTTGTTTATTGAAAAGAGGTTGTATCCCAAGAAACATACCCTGTGAGATTGATAGTGATATAGGTCGAGCAATATTGACTAAAATTCTATTCTTTCTACACATCTTGTGCTGGCGACTCTGACTAGCTAAACCTAGAAATCAAAAATCAAGAAAGAAGGAACAGAACATGTTGGTCTAGACGAGGAGAGCCGCTCGGGAGCTACTCCAAGAATTCTCAAATCTATAGGTCTTTTTTAGAATTTTTCCTTCTAGTTCATCACCAAAAAGTCTTGATTCTAGAGAAAATATAGATATTATTATTTTATAAAATATATTTCATACACCCTCTAGTACTGTTAGTGGAATTAATACTACATCGTCTATGGGTATTCCTATAAAGCCAATTAAAACTCCCCCAGTAGTCAATATAGCCAACCTTCCTCCTCATAATAATTAGAACATCTAACTATGGAGAACCAATAGATACAAGCCTTTCCAATTACCTCTAGCTCTACATGATCTCCCCAGTAAAGCTCATAAGTACTTGCCAAAATTCCAAGGAAATAATGCAATTACAGGAGAAGATCATATTAAGAGTTTCTTGTATGCAATGGATAGTCTTGAGGTTGAGGATGAAGACATAGTTTTAAGATTATTTCTTGAGAACTTAGAGAAATATGCTAGATAATGGTTTAACACTCTTCCAAATAATGATATTGCTAATTTTTCCAAAATGGAAACTATTTTTCTAAAAAAATTTGGACAAAGAAAAAATAAACAATCACTACTAACAGATTTAGCAACTATGAAAAAGAAATAAATTGATATAGTGAGTGATTTTAATAGGATATTTTCTAATGAACAAAATAAGTGTTTCTGGAGCTCTGGCGATTTGGCGGGAATCCTTCTGCACTGTCGACGGCCGTGGCTCTAGGGTTTCAGTTCGAAAACCTCCTCCAGCGTGTTTGGGGTCTGTTGCAGCCCTCTGGTCTAGGATCTTTTGGTTTCCCGGGAGGGCCCAATGGGGTCTCTTCCTGGTTCTCGCGAGGGAAAAAAGACCTCTTATGCGGAGATTCTTCGAGATAATCCCCGCGTCTTCCTCTCGCTGAAGCTCAACGCAATGGCCTTCCATCTGCTAGCCAAGAATGCGGGCAAGGGCTCTCCTGGGCACAGAATTAATGGTTGTCTCCCGCAATCTGCATCAAGACCGAAAATAGTCATCGAACCAGAGCTGGTTGAAGACACGATAAACTACCGGACCACGCATGATCTGATTTGCAAGTTCATGGGCATTCGACCCACCCTCGCACTTTTTGCATTCCCGGGTGAGACAAAACTGGGAGCCAATCGGTGAGTACTCCTTATGGCCCATTAGCAATGGGTATTTCATTATTAGTTTTTCTTCCCTAATGGATAGAAACAGAGCATTTGAATCATAGAAGAGGAGCCATGGCCCGGCAGGTTTATTTGTCCAACCGTGGAGAGCGGGTTTCGACCCTCGCATTGAACCCACGGCTGTCCCGGTTTGGATCCGGTTGTATGCTCTCCCGATGGAGTTTTGGGGTGAGCGGATTCTTGAATTGATAGGCAACTCTCTAGGTAGATTTTTGGGAGTTTCTAAGGATACCATTGAAGGAAATACTGCCGTTTATGCAAGAATCTGTGTAGAATTGGATATTAGTCAATCGCTACCAGCCGAGATGGAATTGGAGCTAGCAGACAATCTTGGGTACAAGCAGTTAGACTATGAAGCCCTACCTTTCCGTTGTAGAGTCTGTCATTTGCATGGCCATTTGGCAAGGTTCTATCCAAATATCTTGAGCACCAATGCGGATGCTACACAGGGAATGTCAAATCGCTCCCGAGGAGGTAAGTCCACTTCGGCCAAGGAACCACCTGTCATTCCCACTGGGTCTGAGGGCCAGAATGATGGCTTTGAACAGCAGAAGAGGAGAAGAAACAAAAAGAGAAATGGTAAGGAGCAAGCTCTCCCCAAGCCAACAAATCGGTATGAAATCTTCAAATCTCTTGTGGATCAAGAAGACCAACCTATGGAAGGAGCAGATGGGATCCTTGAGGATAATATTATCCTTACTCATGCTCCTCCTTCCTCAACCCCTGTCCTTGAACAAGATTTTGATTCCTCTGAGACTTTGCACCATGAAAACCTTGGGACTCGGTTATCCACGCCCAAATCTCACCTCGTTATTAATGATGTTTCTATGGGAATTGCAGAAAAGCTCAAAGAAAGACCAGCTCTTGGAATTTCTCAGGTGGAGAAGAGATCGAAAAATAGTAATTCCCAAGGGGTGGGCAGGAAATCCAATAAGGATCTAATCGCAGTGCAAGGGGATAAGCTAATCAATGGAGGATTGGCAAGAACAATTGATTCGTATTGCTCCCAAGGTTTCCAATGATTATACAATCTTGGAATGTGAGGGGTTTAAACAATAGAACCCATCAATCTGCTGTTCAAAGACTTTTAGAAAGAAGTAAAACAGACTTTCTGCTCATTCAGGAAACAAAAATGTCATTAGACCTCATGAGTAAAACTGTCGGCCGAATCTGGAGGGGTGCTGGCCATATGGCAGTGGCTGCTCTTGGTGCCTCGGGAGGGATTGCTACTCTTTGGAATCCTTTGGCGTGGATAGCAGTAGATCATATAGCCTGGAGAGGGGTCCTAACATCTCTTTTCAAGAATATAGTTACAGCTGAACAAGTCTTAATTACAAATTTCTATGGGGCTCAGAATACCGAAGGTCAGCGGTCTCAATGGAAAGTTGTTCAAAACATGAGGTCCTCCCGGGAAGATCTTGATTGGATTTTAGCTGGGGACTTCAATGCTAAATTATCCGCTAGAGATCGAGAAGGTGGCATCCCCCGCTCCGGATACAGGGGATAGGTCGTTTATTGCCCACGTCCGTGCCTTTAACCTTGTTGACATCAAAGGCCCCGGTACAAACTTTACCCGGACTAATAAGAGAAGAGAGCCATACAAGAGGAGGGTTAAGCTTGACAGGTTTTTGGTCTCGGAGGAAGCTTATGTTAGATGGAATATCAAATTCCGGATCTTGGAGGGCCCAGCTTCCTGATCACTCTCCCATTTTGCTGGAGGGAGGGACTATGTCAGGAAAGTATTACAAACCTTTTAAATTTGAAAATTTTTGGTTGCAAAAAGAGGACCTACGAAGGAAAATTCCACAGTGGTGGGAAGAAGGCCGTCCCCCTTTTGGAACAGCTATGTTCAAAATTCACAAACAGCTTCTCTATGTTAAGAGTAAACTGAAACAGTGGAAGCAAACTAACAAATCTGATTTCCAGCTCCAACGGGCCCCCTTGCTGGACAGATGGAATGAGGTGCAAAAACAATTCAGAGAAGGAATTATTTCTGAGCATCTTAAATTTGAGGATGACGCCTTACGCAAAGCAGTTGAGGACATTGATAATCAAGAAGAGATCTACTGGAGACAGAGAGCCAGAAATACTTGGCTATTAGAAGGAGACAAAAATACTAAATTTTTCCATCGCTCCGCTCGTGCTAGAAGGCAATTGAATAACATGGAGTTCCTCCAAGATGAGTTTGGAAACTCTTTTGACACTCTTCCTGATATGCATTCCCTATCTATGGAGTACTTCTCAAACCTCTTCAAGGAAAGTATGCAACATGATGTGGAAGCTCAAAATGAAGTCATTGAGGGAATTCCCTCTATTATTTCTCATGAAGAGAATCAGTCCCTTCTTAAGCCCATTGATCGTGATGAACTCAAGAAGGTGGTCTTTGGGATGTGCACAGGAAAGTCGCTCTGTCCGGACGGTTTCCCTATTGAGTTCTTTCAGGCCTTCTGGGACATCTTGGAGGAGGACGTGTTGGCTGTCATTGAGGAATCCCGAATTAACAAAAGAATGCTCAAGGCTCTAAATCATACCTTTATCACTTTAATTCCGAAAGGAGAGGGGGGGGCTCACATTTCTGATTTCAGACCTATTGCTTTATGTAATGTGATCTACAAAATTATTTCTAAACTTATGGCTGAAAGACTAAAACCCCTTCTTCAAAATTTAATTTCCCCTGAGCAAGGGGGTTTTGTTGAAGGAAGACAGATCTTGGATGGAGTGATCTTGGCTCAGGAGGCTATCCATTCTATGCATAATTCAGGTAACAAAGGAATGTTCATCAAATTGGATATGTCTAAGGCTTATGACAGAGTAGAGTGGGGCTTCTTGGTCAAGATGTTGGCAGCCTTTGGTTTTTCTCAGGACTGGATTGCCCGGGTCATGAGCCGTATCTCTACGCCTTCATACTCGTTTTAATTAAGGGGCTTCCCTCGCCACCTTTTGGAGCCTCTCCGGGTCTCCGTCAAGGAGATCCCCCGCTCTCCTTATCTCTTTCTTATCTTGGCCGAAGGTCTTGGCGTACTCCTCCCCGAGAAGAAGACGTCAAGGACAGATTACAAGAATTAAAATCGGAGCCGAAGTTTTGACTCATTTACAGCTTGTGGATGATACGGGCTTGGTGGGGGTTGCCAGCCTCATAGAAGCAAGAGGAATCAAAGATACTCTTAACGTCTACCTTCGGGCTTCTAATCAAGCCATCAATGATTCAAAATCAAAAGTGGTCTTCTTCAACCTTGATCAAAGGTCGCAAGAGAGAGTTATGGAGATTCTGGGGTTTCACTCGGACCTCCCTTCCCGTTGTTTATTTGGGGGTTCCTCTCGCATTTCAAAAAACTGACAGCTGATTTTTGGAAGGACCTGCTAGATGGCATCAAAGAGAGAATGAATCATTGGTCTCATAGATGGTTAAGCTATGGGGGCCGACTAACTTTTCTGAAGTCTGTTATTCAGGCTATGCCTATTTACAAATTCTCAATTCCGCCGCCCCTCCCTCAACTGGAAAGAGTTGGACAAAGCGGCTAGAAGTTTTCTTTGGGAAGGTGCCAATGGAGAGAGGAAATGGGCCTTGGTTGGTTGGGATAAGGTCACCCAGCCCAAGGAAAAAGGTGGGCTGGGCTTGAGAAGCTCCAAGTTTAACAATCGGGCCCTGGCTGGGAAACTGTACTGGAGGTGGATTTCTCAGCCTTCGTCCCTCTGCAGCAGAATCCTTTCTAGCAAATACTTGGGTCCTGTTCCTCCCAACGACTTGGGCCGCTATCCTCTGGAAGGTAATGGTTCTCTTGTGTGGCAGGCGCTCAAGCTTGGATCTTGCATTATCAAAGATCAATTGTTCTGGAAAGTTGGGAGAGGGGAGAAGGCCCGGTTCTGGACTGACTCTTGGGATCAGCATCCTCCTATTCTTGCAGTGTTTCCCGATCTGCTTTCGCTAAAAATAGCTCTTGAAGACAAAGGTTGGATTCATATTCAGACCTACTTCACTACCAGCCTTTTGGGGGAGTATAAGGTTAAAAAATTTAAGCGGCTGGGTGAATGGCCTATTCCAATCCCTCCGGAGCAGGCCCCAACTCTGGAAAAACTTTTGGCTGAAAGGTTTCTATCTGGGAGAGATGAGGAGGATGAGCTTGCTTGGGGCTTCGGGAACCTTGGGGTTTATTCTGTGAAGGAGGGCTATGCTTCGATCCTACCTGAGCCCCCCCCACACTCTTTTCCGGTTCATGAATGGAGGAAGATTTGGCATCCCAAGGGCTGGCCGAAAGTGAACTTCTTTGCTTGGCAACTCGATGCATAATGGTATCTTGACCTTTGACAACCTTAGAATTAGAGGCATCATTGGTCCTTCCAAGTGTGTTTTATGTTATAGGAATGAGGAAACTGTGAACCATCTTCTGTTTGATTGCTCTTTCACACAGCAGATTTGGCAACGTTGGTTCTCCCACTTTAAACTTCAGGTGCTTGGAGATCTGTCCCGGACCAATTTATGGGAAAGTCGGAAGAGAGGTAGATTTATTTCTAAAGCTCTTCGTACTGGCTGGGAGATCGGTTTCCTTTTTATTTGGTGGCAGGTTTGGTTGGAAAGAAATGCTCGTATTTTTCGTGAAACCTTCTCTTCGATGGAGGGGATTTGGCAGATCATTTGGAGCAAAGTTGTGGAAACCGTTGCCATCTATGCTGAGAAGGAAAACCAGTCTGCTTCTAAGCCTTTGAGTGGGAGAGGTGCTGATCTGGAGAGACAGGTAAGAAGTTGTTGGAAACCTCCCCGTAAGGTTGGGTCAAAATCAATACTGATGGAGCTGCTAAAGGTAATCCGGGCAATGCTGGCAGTGGTGTTATTTGCCGTGATCATGCTGGGACTGTGCTATATTGGGAATTGCAAGGTCTGGGATATGCCACAAACAATGAAGCTGAGGCCTTTGCTATTAAATCTGCTTCCATCTGGGCCGTCAAGCATGGTCACAGAAAGATAATCATTGAGTCTGATTCCCAAATCTTGGTTGGTGCTCTTGATTGCATGCGGAACTTTGCCTTAAAAGCTTGGAGGCTCCGGATTTTGGTCGCCCAAATTTTAGAGCTTTGGAAGGAAATTGAGGATGTGATTCCCGTTTATGCTAGTAGATCTCTCAATAAAGCGGCCGATTTCCTTGCTAAGTTGGGTGCTGAGAGAGAGGTTGGGATTCATCTGCATAGCAATTTGTCTGTGGAGAATGCCGAGATCAGACAAGGCCTTGAACAATTCCTGAAATAATGTGCAAAGTTTTTTTTGCTAAGGGTCCTTTCTGTCGCGATTTCGCGACATGTTGCCCTGTCGCGGCCGTTGGCTGGTTACTGTCGCGATATCGCGACAGGTTGAGCCTCTGCAGTCTCCGGCTGGTTTCTGTCGCGATATCGCGACATGTCGCGTTATCGCGGGTCGCGATTCCGCGACATGTTGCGATATCGCGACATGTCGCGTTATCGCGTGACGCGATCCCGCGTCTTGTTGCGATATCGCGACATGTCGCGATATCGCGACATGTCGCGTTTTCGCGCCTCGCGATTCCGCGACACGTTGCGATATCGCGACAGGTCCCGCTTTCCAGGTTCGATTGGTGTTTTTACCGCGCTCTCATTCCCTTCTTGAAGTTGAATAGAAATGTAAATATTTCGTCGTGTTTTCGCGACAAGTTTGAGTTTTGGAAGTTGCATGGTTCTTCTGTCGCGATTTCGCGACACTTTTGGCAATTAGGCGGCTGGGTGGAAAATTGTCGCGATATCGCGACCTGTAGTGATGATGCAACATCGAGCTGGTTTTTGTCGCGATTTCGCGATAGGTTGTGCCCTCCTGGTCTCTGGCGTTTTTCTTGCACGATTTCGCGGCATGTTTGGCTCCTTTGCGACTGGGTGGTTTTCCGTCGCGATATCGCGACCTTCATGAGGCTTGAATGTTGCTTTCTGTTTCTGTCGCGCTGTCGCGACGCTTTCTGCGGGTGGCTGTCGAGGGCCCTTCCTGTCGCGATTTCGCGACATGTCGCGATTTCGCGACATGTCGCGTTATCGCGCCTGTTGGTGCCAAAGTGGCCGTGACGGGTTTTCCTGTCGCGATTTCGCGACATGTCGCGTTTTCGCGACCTGTTGCTGTTTCGTGCCTTCCGTTCTCTGTGCCTTGCGGTACCTAGCGTTGCCTTTGTGCGCCTTCCTTGCTGTTTTGCTTGTGGCTCTGGCTCGGGATGTGTTCTCTCCCGCTTGTATCTGGTTCTTGTATTAATACAAGTTTTCATTTTTTCAAAAAAAAAAAAATAGGATATTTTCTAAAACAAGAAATAAAATTCCCATTGATTTAAGGCCAAATGATATACAATCTATCTGTTTCTACAAGAATACATTTCTAGGATAATTTAACTATGAGTTAAGACAGGAACAAGTAGCTACTATAGATGAATGTATGGATAAATCTATAGAAATTGAAAGAAATATTTTAAAAAGTGTAAAAATTAAACCATACTCTCTAGAGGTCATTCAACCTGATAGGAAGCCCAAGAAAGTATGACTCGATCTACAAAGAAGAACATAACATGATCCTATGGAAAAACTAACCAATCAAATGACATAAATGTTTAATACAATGAATAATAGGTTAGCCAAGATAGAAAGAAATAAATAAAATAATAGTGAATCTACTCACCCTCAAGTTGATAAATAGCAAAATGACAAGAGGCCACCATTTAGGAGGAATTTCAATAGAAATTAGGGTAACAAAAATTTTGACAAAGAAAATAGAAACAAAAATAATGGAAGTAATTGGAGGAGGAGAGAAGTTAAGAAAGATCAAGACTCTATCTCAAATCCTATACCTTCTATCAATATTACAAAATGTTTCCCTTATTATTGTTTAACCTGTGATTCTCCTCATAATCCAGATTGTTGTGGAATATATCTAGGCATGTAAAATAATATAGATTTGGATGATAAATTTGAAGAAGATATAAGAATTAATGCATGTTGGACTCAAGAACATGAATCTAGAGAGAGGCTATTTGAAGAAAATATGGACTTGTATGCCTCAAATAATCGAGCAAAAAATACAAAGATCTTACAAAGACCACATGAAACTAGGTATGAAAAAATGAAACAAGGGAAATTAATCCCAAAAGCTCAAGAGGTAGAAGAGTTAGAGCCAGCTCATACCTTAAATTTTATAAAAAAAAACTATACCGAATAGGGCTGGTAAAGCCTCAACCAATGAAACTAGGGGATGGTATGTTGTAAATAAATATACACAAAGAAAATAGAAAATAATCAAAACAAAGTTATTCCTTAAACCGTATAGATAGAATAAGAATTACAAAGAAAGGAATGTACAAAAACACTTGATGTCAAGAAAATAGAATTTGATGTGGTTCAAAATTTAGTAAGCAAAAAGTCAATATAACTTTTGGTGAACTAATTAACATCCAAAAATACAAAGAACAAGTTTGTAAATATTTTGGCTTGGTAGAACAAAATGAAAAGTAGTCCTATAATGCAGTAAAACCCAACAATCATGATACTAGAACTTACTCATCAATAAGACCATTTTATGTATCTCTTAGATATAATTCAAATGATGGAGAAAGGTATGTTGTTCACAACTGTATGCTTGATAGTGGTGCGTCCCATAATATCATGCCTAAATAGATAGCAGATCAGCTAGGACTAATTTACATAAGAGACTCCCCACCTATGTCAGTAATGGACAGTAGATAGATACCTTGTGTAGGGATAATTACTGGCTTACTTGTATATCTAGACTAGTACCCCAAAAAGGGTATAGTAATGGATGTTGTAGTAGTAGAAGTAGACCCCTTCTTCTCCTTACTCTTGAGTAGACATTGGGTAGAAAATTTGGGTGGTTCTATTCAATCAGATTGGTCTTACACAACTATCCCCATATCAAGAAAATAAAACATCACTCTTAGGAGAGAACCATTTAACAAGTATTTGGTTGAACTAAAAAAATCAGATGATACCATGGTTAATTTGGTAAACTCTATAGAGGAAAGATAAATGGGGGTATACTCAATTTGGAATTCTTCATTCCTAATGGAAGTCGCTGATGCAAAGGATATGGATCCCAAAACTAGAGAGATGGTAGATGTTGAATATATAAGAATTCTAACACAAGATATGTGGACCATGACATTTGAAGGAGGAAAATCTCAAACTGGAGTAGGTGCAAGAATAAATTTAACAAACATAAAGGTTAGCTATCTAGGGATCCCTTACAAGTTTGAATTACCTTACAGCAATAATGTAGCTGAATATGAGGCCTTACTGTTAGGACTAAGAAAAGCAAAAGAGTTAGGCATCAATTTTTTGACTGTCATTGGTGACGTAGAATTGATTATCCAACAAGTCAAAGGTAAGTATCAAACCAAACATCCCAGGTTAAAACAATAAAAATTTGTAGTATTGGATGAAATTGATAGTTTTTTGGCATTCAACATTTCTTACATTCCTAGAGATCAAAATCACATTGCAGACCTATTAGCAATAAATGTGTCAGGTACAGATTGTCCTGATATTGACACAGAATATATGGAAATAATTTTGACCATTTCTATCTACAAGCCTTTTTTACCTGACAACATTGTCTATCTACAAGTTTTTTAGAATGATGTAGATATTAGAGATTTCATGACCCTCCAGAACCATTATGCTGATGTTTTATGTGAAGATGAGGATGAAAAAAATTTGAAAGATATAATTGGAGAATCTATAGAAGTAATTCAACATAAAACAAATAGAATCTCAAAGGGTTTAGTTTCTTTAGAATTCTTATTTGATGATTTTGACAACGCATATAAACCTCTTCTCAAATAAATAGAAGATGATGACATAAACATTAGAAAAAAAGAAGAGCCCAAATTGGTTAAAATTGATAAAACTTTACCAAAGGAAGAAAAAGAATTATATATTAGCTTTCTAAATAAAAATAAAGAAGATTTCTTAGAGTTATGAAGATTTAAATACATTCAAAACCAATTCCATGACTCATGTCATCCCTCTCAAAGAAGATGCAAAGCCATTCAGGTAAAAGAGGAGAAAATTCAACCCCACTTTACATCCATTCATGCAAAAAGAAATTCAAAAACTATTAGATGTAAAATAGTAAGAAAAGTAAGATTCTCTTCCTGGATAGAAAATTTAGTACCAGTAAGGAATAAAAATGGAGAAATTAGACTTTGTGTTGACTTATAAAACCTGAATAAAATGTCACTCAAATATAACTACCCTCTTCCCATATGAAACAATTGTTGCAAGCAATAGTTGGCTCAGCCAAGATGTCATTATTGGATGGATTCTTAGGGTATAACCAGATACACGTTAATCATGAAGACAGACATAAAACTATCTTTACTAATCCTTGGAGAAATTTTGAATACTTAAGAATGTCATTCAAGTTAATGAATGCAGGTGCAACATTTTAGAGGGCCATGGAATTTAATTTTAAAGGTCCAATGTTCAAGATAGTTGTTGTCTACCTATATGACATAATAGTATTCTCAAAAAATCTAGATCATCTTGAACACTTAGCAACGGTGTTTTCCAAATGCGAAGAGTATGGGATATCTTTAATCCCAAATAAATGTATCTTTGGAGCAACATGAGGTAAATTATTAGGTCATATAGTATCAAAAAAAGGGATAAGTATTGATCCTTTAAGGGTAGAAGCTATAACAAAAATACCTCCTCCCAAAAGCCTCAAAGGAGTTAGATCTTTCTTTGGAAAAAATAACTTCATAATAAGGTTTGTGCCTAACTTCACTGAAATATCCAAACTAATAAATGATATGATTAAGAAAAATGTTGACATAAAATGGATAGAGGAGAACATAAAAGCTTTAAAAAAAAATCAAAAATTTCATAACTATTGCCCCAGTGCTAATTTACCTTGATTACTCTAAATATTCTTGTATATACTCATTTGTGTCAGAACATGCCATTGCTATGGTCAGGTTTATGCATAAGGGGTTGGAATCTTAATGTACTTGTAAAAAAATAGCAAATCCTAATCAAAATCAAGGTGAATCCTAATCAAATCAAATCAATCATATTCACACCAAAATTTGGTACATTTGATGCCATAAAAAGTAAGGTCATATTTGGGGCCAATTTTTACCCATTAAATGATCTTATAACTTCATAAAAACACCACCATTAGATCAGGCTTGAAAAGAACTTTCCAACAAGTACAAATATACCTATGTTTGGATATATATTATGGTGAATTAACCCTAAGAAAAAATTGGTCCCAAAAATTTTAGGCGAATGGGCCGACGTCAAGGGTCCTCATATTTGCCAATTTCCAATTTTTAAAATCCTAATATTTGCCCAATTTGTGAATATTCGCCACTATGCATAACCCTAGCTATGGTCCTTTAACAAAAATGTGATGAAAATAATGAAAGAACAGTATCATTTATGTCATTGCTACGGTCCTTTCTCAAAAAGATGATGAAAATAATGAAAGACTAGTAGCATTTATGAGTACATGACTAAAAGGATCCCAACTAAGATTTAAAATGATATAAAAATAGGCTTATGCTATGATAAAAGCACTTGAATACTTCAAAGGTGTTTTTGGATCAAACAAAGTGATATGTTATATTCCTTTTATAGCCATAAAAGATGTTTTCACACAATCATAACCTATAGGTAGTCCTACTAGGTGGATGTTCAAGTTACTACAATATTATGTGGAATTCAAAGCAGTAAAAATCATTAAAGGACAAGTTTTAGCAAAATTTATGGCTAATAAATAAGGAGAAGACATGAACAACATTGTTATAGTTGATGAAATGCATGAAATTAGAACTGACAATGTTGAATGCAAGTGTTATGATGACATTTTGATGTATCTTCAGACATTTTCATTTCCAAGGGGTATATCTACAAATAAAATAAGAGCAGTAAAGAAGTAAGCATAGAAATATTACATACAAGAAGGTAAACTTTATTGGAAGCATCTAGATGGAGTGTTATTAATCTATCTATTTGAAAAATAAGTCTTAGATGTGATAAAATAATTTCATGATAACTTTGTGGAGGTCACTTTGCACCAAAATCTACTGCAAACAAAATCATGAGAGCAGGTTATTACTGGCCTTCCTTATTCAAATATTTTTACCAATATGTAAGAGGCTAACATAATTGTCAAGTCTTTACAAGAAAGAAACATTTAGCAACAACACCTCTCAATCCAGTGTTTATAGAAGCACATTTCATACAATGGGAAATTGACCTCATTGGTGATATAAACCCCAATTCCTTAGGAATACATAAATGGATTATCACCACAACAGACTATTTTACCAAATGGGTGGAAGCAACCCCTCTAAGAAATTCAACAACTAAAGTAATCATAAACTTCTTATAGGAAAACATACTAACAAGATTTGGAGTCCCAAATAAATTAATAACAAATAATGGAAAGTACTTTGTCTCCTATGAAATGATAGAATTTTATGTCAAATATAGCATAGAGCTATCTAATTCTACAAATTATTACCCATAAGGCAATGGTCTAGTTGAATCATATAACAAAAATCTGATAACAAGGATCAAAATATCATTAGGTAAAAATAAAAATGGGTGGGACAATGAGTTGAAATTTTTTCTATGGCTAGATAGATTTTCTATCAAGAGAAACACAGGTAAAACCTCTTATGAAATGGTATTTGGGAAAAAATCCCTTTTTCCCCCTTATACAGAAAAAATAGCCATGTCCTTGCTACTCCAAGATCATGAAATACATAATGTTTTACAAAGGAGGTTAGATCATATTGCACATTTGCATGAAGAAAGAAGAAGGGCACTAAACAAGATGGTAGAATAAACTCAAAAAATGTGTAAATTTTTAACAATAAATCTAAAGGCACATAATTTTTTGAAAGGAATATAGTCATTTACTAGGATCCCAATAATGAAAGATACGGAGAGAAAGGTAAGCTTGAACCTAAGTGGTTAGGAACCTATCAAATAGTTTAGATTGTTGGTCAAAATACTTACAGGTTACAGATCTTACAAGGTGAACCAATGGAGATTCCAATAAATAGCCAACACCTAAAACTGTACTACCCTTACTATGAGGTCAGAAGAGAGTAAACAAAAATAAATAAAATAAATAAATAAATAAATAAAAATAATAATAAAGACAAAAAATTAAAGAAATTGCTAGTTTTCCAATTAGGAGAATTTTTATTTGTTTCATATTCACTTTGTTTTCAATGATCATTAGAGTGTTATAGTGTTGTAAATTTTCTTGCCAATGTTTGTGTTGTCTTTCTTGTTGTGACTTGCTCTTAGTCATCTAAGAAATGAATATTTAGATTAATAATGTTGCTGACAACTTACAAAGTTGGATGTTTAGTAATCATCTCATAGTCTAGAACCAACATAGATGAAATTAGAAATTTTGCCACATCATGCCAAAGCTTCACATTTATCACAATCTTAATAATTATTTTAGGGTCAAAAAAATGGAGTCATCTTTGGTAGAACAATTGGACCAAAAACAAATTACACTCATTTTTTTAGCCTTATAGATCTCTAACCTAGAAAGCACACTCAACTTTGCAATTCATCAAAATTATTCCTGAATAAGAAGAAAAATATTAATAATGCAAATTGAGCAAATGCTTGGGCTATCTGGATAACCTCTACCAGGGCTATAGATGTCTAACTAGTAGTAGAGTAGGTCCACAAAGATCATGGTCATCTCCATCAGAGCTATAAATGCTTGATTGGTAGTGGAGCAATGCAAAGGTAAATATCTTAAAGAATGAAATATTTAATAGGCTTAACTCCTCCCAAAATGATAAAATTCTGATTGATCAGGAAATAAAAATGAATGCACAAATACACACTTCAAGCCAAGGCATGATGAAACACTAACCTCTGACCAATTCTGCCTAATTCCACCTTAATATATTATTGGATAATCTATGCTTCATAAGCAAAATCTCATCTAGTTTTACACTAGATCCTCTGATTTTATTGATTAAAGAGCAATGTCAGTCTTTCCTTTTAAATTTTATATATAATATTTTGTAAATATTTTATGATGTGTTTTCTTTATAACCTTCATATAGTGATTGATTCTCAGGTCAAATCCTTGAAGTCATGTCTTAATAACCAGAGAGTCTAGAATTCTCAAGTGCCTTAGGTTTTCACCACTTGTCCCAGTCAAAGCCTATGTTGGAACCCAAAATGATCCAACATCAAAAGTACCCCTAGTTTTCAATTTTGGAAGACCATGACCCAATATAGGGTTAGGTCTCAAATCAAAAGGGCTTCCAATTTTGCTACTAAATGTTAAATCAGATGGTATGCAAATTATTAATTATGGTTCTTACTAAAAATCCTTTCCAAATGGTTCTAATTGAAATTATTAAATCTCAAAATTTGGGTGTAGTTTGTCCAGTTTTGATCTCTAAAAAATTGGTTGTCCTTAAACATTTCTAAAGATTTCAAAGGATTAAGGGTTTCTTTACAAAATCTAAGTTTATCCCTAAAAGTCAATTAATCCATGCACGAATCAAATTTTAAGATAACCATGGTCCCCAAGAATTAAAAATACAGAGAAAATCATTTCCTAAATTTAACAAAGGTTTCTCATGTCAATGTGCTCCTTTTGAAGCTAAAGGCCATGCATCATCGAATGTGTGTGTAACATGATAATAATCCTAAGGAGCGTATCATATGATGAAGTGGGTAACTTTTCCAAATTTCAAATCTATGATCATTTCCTAATTTCTTCAGTCTAATCCAAAATATTAACCCCCCCTTTGGTCAAATCTCGTGCATATCCTTGAAAGAAGTCAAAGCGCATTTACCTTCTGCCTAATCCGAGGGTGCGCACAAGTTAAATTACCCGACCTTTAACAAGAAAATTCAAAGTCTTCTAATAAATGCCTTAATTAAGATTCTTTATTAAAATCCATTATTTAAAAATCGATCAACTTTGGCTAAAGTAAATGGTGTGCATATATTAAAGAGTAAATTTAATGGAGCACATACATTAACTTGGGTGGTGTTTAATCCAAAATTTAATTTTTAAGTCTTCTTCAAGTCTAAATTTTAATAATGGTAATGAAGATTAAAACAAGTACATGTGCCCCCTTTTCATGTTTAAAAACCCTCATAAGTCTATAACATTCAACGGTGTGCACGCGTTGGACCAAGATCTAATGGCGCACACGCATCGTAATCATTGAGCTTTAATGTTAAAGGATTAAGTTTTGAGAAATTGTAGTCTTAGCCTCATTAATTATCATGTCCGAAAATATTCTAAGGTATTCCCTAAAGTTTCAATGGTCATGGTCATGTCTAGAGAGTGACAAGTACCCAGTTACTCTTGTTAACCCTGCAATATGATATTACCCAAAAAATGCAAAAATAAACCATTCACGGAGACTCTCAATAATATAAGGAAACATAACGAAATATCAAATTAAATTCTTAGAATATGAATTGCCACTTTAGGTGGGCACACCCTTGCCATAAATGCAATTATGAAATAATGCAAATGAGATGTGAATGAAAATATGATAGATGCTTAAAACAAAATAATTGGTCTTAATTAATAATAATAAAATGAAATTGTTCATAATGTAGTCGACAACTATATTATATTTGGTATGTAACATGACTCCCCTCCTCAGAAAGCTTTGTCCTCAAATCTAGAAATTACTGGAAGATACTTTTAGATTCCCAGGTTGCATCTTCTTTAGGTAAATCCTGCCACTTGATGAGAAATTCCTAGATGTGATGAAATCTGAGTCTGCATGTTCTAGTTTGTAGCACTGCTTCTGGTTGTAGATAGATACGTCCTTCTTCATCTAGAATTGGTAATTTTTACTGAGAGTGTACCTTTTGGCCAATCACATTTTTGAGATAGGAGATATGAAACACTGGATGTATACGAGAAGATTGGGGTAACTCCAATTGATATGCTACCTCTCCAATGCAATGCACAATTCTATAAGGACCATAGAATTGTGGTTCCAAATTTTGATTGGATTTGAGCTTCAATGATAGTTGCTTGTAGGGATGAAGACATAAGAATACCATATCACCAATATTGAATGTTCTTTCTGAACGCTACTTGTCCTATTGCTACTTCATAAGATTTTTTGCTTGGACCAAATTATCTTTCAAGATAGTCAGCATTTCTTGTCGCTTCTATAACCAATCGTTGACTTGGGCCACTTTGGAATATCTTGGTACATAATCGACTATTTTTGGTGGCTTTTCTCCATATAATACTTCAAAATGAGACATCTTAGTGAAAGAATGGTAAGAAGTATTGTACCACCATTCTGCCAATGACAACCATTGACTCCATTGATATTTTTTATCCTGAACAAAACATCTTAGGTAGGTACCCAAACATTTGTTAACTACCTCGGTTTGACCATCTATTTGTGGGTGGTATGAAAAAGACATATTTAATTTTGTACCACTAATTCAAAACAATTCTCTGCAAAAATTTCTATTAAATATGGGATCACGATCACTTACAATATTTTTGGGCATTCCATGTAATTTAAAAATTGAATCCATAAATACCTTGGCCACTTTGCTAGTTGAAAATGAATGTTGTAAAGCCTGAAAATAAGCATATTTGGAAAGGTGATCAACTACCATGAAAATTACTATTTTACCTTTCGACTTAGGAAGACCTTTAATAAAATCCATGGAAATATGTTCCCATTGGCAATCTGGAATAGGTAACGATAGAAGCAATCCTGACTATTTATCCCTTATTGCATTGGCACACTTCACATTCAACTACCCATTGCTTAACCTTTGATTTTAATCCTTTTCAATAAAAGGATTTTTTAACCCGCATGTAGGTTTTCAAAAACCCTGAATGTCCTGCTGAAGGAGAAGCATGTGACTCCTCTATAATCTGTACTTTGATTTATGAATTGTGAGGGATGTAAATACGATTCTTCTTATAGTATATTTGGTCATAATATGTGAAAAGAGGGTACTTAGAGGGACCCATAGATAATTCTTAAATTATTTGAGTTGTTTCACTGTTGGACAACCATTCTTCCTACAACTGAGACACCCACTACGAACATGGTCCTGAAATGGCATTAATAACTACTTCATCTTCATATTTTCTAGATAATGCATCCACTACCACATTTTCTTTCCCTTTCTTATATTCAATCACAAAATCATATCCCAATAATTTAGTCAACCACTTATTTTTTTCGAGATAAGAAAACCTTTGTTCTAGAAAATGTTTGAGACTGCTGTGATCGGTTTTAATAATAAAACGACTATTGATTAATTAATGCCTCCATTTTTCCATTGC
Organism: Wollemia nobilis; assembly: GCA_028583015.1. Lineage (NCBI taxonomy): Eukaryota > Viridiplantae > Streptophyta > Pinopsida > Araucariales > Araucariaceae > Wollemia > Wollemia nobilis. Next base: position 5,253,545 of record JAQPPZ010001836.1, on the reverse strand, counting down.
ATGTAAAATAGCCAATATTTTTTTCATAGGTGGATCTACCCAAATTTTTCCCTGAAAGTTGTTTACTTTCAAATGCCAAGGGATGACCCTCCTGCATTAGTATTGCACCAATACCAGTTCCTGAGGCATCGTATTCAATGACAAATGGTTTTTGAAAGTTTGGAGTGGCCAAAACTGGAGTCGTACACATTGCCTCCCTGAGATCCTCAAAGGCTTTGGTAGCTACTTTTGACCATTGAAAAGCATACTTCTTGGTGAGAGCCATGAGAGGACCTACAATTTTACCATAGTTACGCATAAATTTGTAGTAATAGCCCAAGAGACCCAAAAAACCATGAAGTTTCTTGATGCTTTTAGGTAAGGTCCAATCGTGTATTGCTTTAATCTTATTAGGATCCACCTTAACACCTTCCTGAGATACTATATGACCGAGGTATTCAACTTTTTGAACACCAAAGGAGCATTTAGATCATTTGACAAACAAATTTTCCTTGTGTAGGATATGGAGAACTCTATCCACATGTGCTAAGTGATATTTCCATGATTTACTATAGATGAGTATGTCATCAAAGAATACTAGAACAAATTTACGTAAGAATGGACGAAACACCTGGTTCATGAGACTTTGGAATATGTATGGTGCATTAGCAAGACCAAAGGACATGACTAAGAATTCATAATGACCTTCATGAGTTCGAAAGGTTGTTTGGGAAATATCCTCATCCCTAACTCAAATTTGGTGAAACCCTAAGCGTAAGTCCAATTTGGTGAAGAATTTGGCACCATGTAGCTCATCTAGTAAATCATCAATGACAGGAATAGGAAACTTATCTTTATTGTGTTTTTATTGAGAGGACAAAAATCTGGACACATACACCAAGAATCATCTTTTCTATGAGCTAAGATGATAGGTGAGGAATAAGGACTAGTACTATGGCGGATGACACCATGGTCTAATAGTTCTTGGACAATCTTCTCAATTTCTATTTTCTGGGGTTGGGGATATCGATAAGGATGATCATTGGATGGAATAATTCCTGGCACAATATGGATAGCATGGTCATGAGATCTTCTGGGGGGTAGACCTTTGGGTTCTTGAAAAACTTCCTCATAATGAGCCACAATGTGTTGAAGATCTTCCTCTTTGATTTTCGATATATCTAGTTCTAATTTCTCTATGCAATTGATTCGGGCTATGAATCCCCCACCATATTTTCTTAATATATTTTCCATGATATGTGAACTTATAACTTTTGATGGAGGTGTGGGTAGTCCTTGAAGACGAATAGTCCTCCCATTGGCTTGCCATTCGATAAAGTGATGTTTGTGGTTAAAACCCACTATGGTTTTCAATTGTTCCATCCATGCAACACCTAAAATAACTTCTAAATTTCCTAATTCCATAACAAAAAGAGGATATTTCCAAGTATACGTACCCATTTGTAATGAAACTGAAGATGTCTTACCTAGACATTGAGAAATTTCCCTACTTGCAGTTCTAACTTGAAACCGATCTTGACTAGAAGAGAAGATGTGCAACCCCAATGTCCTTGCAAGTTTTACATCAATGAAGTTGTGAGTACTTCTAGAATCAATTAATACTATCACCCTCTATTTTTGAATGAAACCTGCCACCTTGATTTTATGGTGAGAGGATAACCCCATAAGAGCATGTACTAAAATAGTCATGGTATCCTCCTCAGCGACAACTTCGTTGTGTTCATTTTGGTCCTCAACTGGGAGATCCTTAGGTGCATCATACTCCTCTATTTCTTCTTCTTCATTGTCGACATATTCAATCTAAAATTTTTATCATGGTGTACATGCTTGACCTTTTTGATGATGAGTATGATATTTGTAGAAAAATTACCATGACGGTTGATCATTTCTATGGAAAGAGTTTTTGCGGAATGGAGGTCATCCATATGAATCATGCCATGTGGATGGACCTATGTGTGCCTTTGTCTCTACCAAATAATAAATCCTTATACAGTCATACAACTTGGATGGATTGTGTAGGTCTACTTCAAATTTAATATGTGCTTTTAATACATTTTAAAAAGCCGCTACTACCACATCCTGTTGTAGGTCTTGTGCATAGTGAAGCATACTGGTGAATTCTGAAATATAGTCCCCTATTGATCCTATTTGCTTAAGTGACAACAATCATACTGTGTATGAACCTATGGGACATTTTTCAAATCTATGAATAAAGACTTTTTTGAAAGTATCCCAATATAATGCATACTAGGGATCCTCACATTTATACCATGTAAACCACTAATAAGCTTCAGTGTCGAATTTGGTTGTTGTAAAAGGGAATTTGTCCCCTTCATGGAATTTATAGAATTCTAATATGCCTTCTATTTTTGCAATCCACCCACATGGATCCTGGCCTTAAAAGGTAGGCATGTCAATGCGTGGATAATTGACTCCATTTGAACCTATTGGTTGGGATTGAACATTATTTCTATCTTGTTCCTCGTTACTCCTCTGTCTCTGGTTGTTATTTTGATAAGGTCTGTTAAAACCTCTTTGTTGCTCCATATTTTCTTCATTACCCCCATCCTCAATATTTTTGTGACCATTGTGATTCAGGGACTGACTATTTTGACCTCTATGGTGTGTATAGTCACCATAGTAGATGTTCGTACTCCAGTGATTGGAATTAGAAGGATTTGGTTAGAGCAATTTCCTAGATGCATCGAAGCTTGCAATCATCATTTGAAGATTTAATATTAAATCTCTTAACACATCATCATTGAGCAATGGACGATTACTTTCTACTTGGGTGACATTTTCTTGTGTGGAATCTAGAGAGGTATTGGATGCCATTGGGCTGACCACTGGATGACTCGGATTAAAACTACCAATTCTGGAAGGAGAAGGCGAATTCTGTGTATCTTGGCTTTGACGAGCTCGTATTGTGTTTTTGTTGGTATTTTCCAAGCTTGATAGATGTCTGTCAGATCCTTTGTTCCAACTTCTTCTCATGCACCTTCCAAAATCTCCTGCTTAGGAGCCTTTGAGCTTCAATTTTTTGCAAAAATTTGTTAAATTTCCCAAAAATTTGGTTTATATTCTGCCTAATTATCACTCCAAATATGACGCGGATTTGAATTTTGGCTCTCCTTGCAACTTTTGAGTAGCAAATTTTTTGACAACTTTTGACTAACAATTTTTCGACAACTTTTCACCAGTAACTTTTTGACAACTTTTCGACAATAATTGTTCACAAACACGATTGACTAGACAAATACTGTGTTACCCTTTTATCAAAAACATGACTCGAGGACACTGGACTTAGGAACACTAGACATGAGGACAAACGAACACAACGAAGACACCTAGAGACTGGCAACGTGACTAACTCGACTGACCGACCAGACATTGAGAGACTAACAGTGAAGATAGGATTGATACTGATAGTTAGGACAAGGCTGACACAGAAGCGACCAAACAGGGACACTAGGAGACTAACACAATCAAAACCGAAGGTGAGAATAAACATGACAAGAAAGCAATTACACAAGACACAAAGAGGACAAGACACATGGGGCACAAAACGAAAAGACAATCAGGACTAAATACGAGACACGATGACTCAAAAAAGACAAACGAGATAAACAACAACATGATAATATGGATGAACCGGACCAAGAGAATACCATGCATGACACAAATCAACCAAACGTTCGAAATGGCTCATGCATGCGGAGAGACGGCAATGTGACCTAAGTCACACCCAACTATGAGCGTCGAAATGCTTTTAGACCCTTCCCTGGATACCACACACTTCGTGTGGGATAAATGTGTGATATGTAAAATGAGGTATAAATTTTAAATGATGTCACCCATAAATTATTTACGTCGTACCTTAGGTTTATGGTTTAATCTATATTTTTTCTACAATGTGATTGGACAAGACGTTCATGAATGTGTGCAAATGTATTGTGCATGATTTCTCTTGTGATTGTATGATATTTCAGTTGTTTAGTGCCAAACGTAACCTGAAATTAGTTATAGCTTGATCGTGTTTGCTAAAAACCCCAACGTTGTATTCATTTGAGTGTTATTTTTGTCGTTCTATAATTGCTCAATTTTTCTTGAGTGGTATTTAGCATGTATTTTTTTGTTTATTCATTGGTGAGAACTTAAAACCATATTTCCCGTACCCCTATCCACGAAGGAGAACTCTTTTCCCTTGGTGACTCACTGGGTATGGGTATATCACTACAAGGAGGTGGATTAGGTTTATTATTGTACGTCGTGAGGGACTATTTTTGGAGTCGTAACATCGGAAGCTTGATGTACGTAAATAATTCAATGGCACCTGCCCAAAGATTAATAAGAATCTGATACCACTTGGAGAGTGACAAGTACCCAGTCACTCTTGTTAACCCTGCAATATGTATATTACCCAAAAAATGCAGAAATAAACCATTCACGGAGACTCTCAATAATATAAGAAAATAGAATGAAATATCGAATTAAATCCTTAGTAAATTAATTTCCACTTTAGGTGGGCACACCCTCGCCATAAAGGCAATTATGCGAGAACGCAAATGAAATGTGAATGAAATATGGTAGATGCTTAAAACAAAACAATTGGACTTAGTTAATAATAATCAAATGAAATTGTTCATAATATAGCCGACGGCTATATTATATTTGGTATGTAACAATGTCCCTTTCTTTTATAAAATGGGTATCTCCTCAAAATATAATGAAGCGCGCTCACCCTTGATATGATATAATGGTGCACATCGTCCAAGGAAAGATCAAATTACCTGATATATAAAAGAGAGGCCTCTTGCATTTTATAAATAGTTTAACCATAAGTTGAAGAAAGAAAAATAGTTATCAAAGACCACAAGAGCCTAAGCTCTAAGTCAAATTATGTCCTATGTGCCCCCTTTATTTAAATATCTACCATCTTAATAAAGATAAGAAGTGTGTGTGCATCCCCAAATCTACTCGAAGGTGCACATACATGGAAGTTAATCAAATTTTAAAGGCACGAATAAAACAAAATGATATTAATATTTTGCCTAAGTTTAACTTAGAGGGTCATAAATAAAACTAGGTTATCATAAATGTCACTCAAAGTAAACATTATTATGAATCCTAAAGCCTAAGTATTGACCCCTCTTATGTGTAATACACCCCCTTTGGGCAAGTGTCATGCATCTTCTCAAAAAGGAACAACACTTGTGTGGTCTTGGTTCGATCTAAGGGTGCATGCATACAAAAAATGCATAAGTGTTAAAGAGAAAATTCAAAGCAACAAAGTTGGAAAAAAAATTATATTCGAAAGGTGTAGCTTTGATCAATATGAACAGTGCTAGCAAATCAAAGGTGAGATCTAATGGAGCGTGTGATTTAACTTGTCCAGGATTTTAACAAGGGTTGATAAAATAATTAAATCTTTTGAAAATTAAAATTGGTCACCCATTCTAGTATGTTTAAAAGCCCTTGCACCTCAACTAGATCTAGTGACGCACATTGATCCAAGGAAAATCCAACAACGTGAATGCATCCCTCAAAATATTTGATTACGTACTATTAACAAAGGAAGCAATTATCTAAGGTCTAAACTTAGGGTCTACAAGGAAAACTTAACAAAATAAAATTTTAATTTTTTGAAGAATTCTAAGCCTTAGGGACCTGTCTTATCCTTAAAAAACATACATCTTTGCAAATATGAGTGGCGTGCATGTTTTCCCAACTCCATCCAAGGGCATGCATTTATAAAGTTGCACGAAGGATAATGATCTGAGACAAATTGAAAAATTATTAATAAACATTTTTCCTAAGTCTAAATGTCTCACTCAATTAAATGTTTCTAAAGGTTTAAATTTCCCCTTTCATATTATGGTTTATGTATACCTTTCTATTAACTCTCGAGCATCTTCTAAAAATCAAAATGTGTGCGCATACCTTTGAGTTGACCTAAAGACACATGCATGATAAATATAAGCTAAGTTGCTCAAAAATTAAAGGAAAAATTCAAACCAAGGTGTAGATGAAAATTAGTCTAAGGGCCACTCATAAGCATCAAATATATTTTACAAATCCAACGGTGCGTGTGCATCGTCCAGTAGATCTAGTGGTGCGCACGAAGAAAGAACGTGCCAAGTTTCATGAAAGTTAAAATTTTGATAAGCTATAGACTATAAAATGTGATTAATGGTTTCTGAGGTTTAACTCCCTCCCCCTTCATGTATCATGTGTATCCCTTTCTTAAATTGAGAGCATTGTCTAAAGAATCAATGATGCATACATATATTGTTTGATCCAAAGACACGTGTAAATTAAAATTTGCTAAATTTTAAAGTAAGGTTTAAGATTAACATGGTCATAGACTTTAATTACTATGTGTAAAAATATTAAAATTGTCTTTGATATTACCTCTGTAAATTCTTACCCCTTTCCTTTCCCTTTCTACTAACATGTTTTTAGGTTCTAAAGATCACACGACACGTGTGCACCATGGTCAGATTCAACGACGCATGTGAATCCAATTAGAATATGTTTGTCCAAATTATCATAGTACATAAGAAAGAAATTTTATATTATTATGAGAAAAATCAAACCGTGTGCCTAAACCCCGATCAGAGTTGATTGTGCATGATGAATTTTTAATAAGGATAGAAGGAAACTTTGAGAAGGAGAATCTTGCAAATATAGCTATCGCCAAAAAAGTGTTATAGTCAGCATTCTCATCAAAACCAAGTTAGATAAAAGATACATAATGAAAGTAATTGAATTTGCCACTTGATTTAAAAGACATGAATATTAAAGCCTCATTGGAAACATATTTGCACAAAGCAAGTCATTCTCCAGTGAAACACTATGGTAAAAAGTTAGGTAGCATCAACTTTGTAAGTTACGAACTCAGCACAGAAAATTTGTAGTAGATGAATTATTGAACACTTACGAATTTTAGATATGGAAATAATAACGAATAACATGGTAGAGACCAATGAGTGAGATAAAACATGATGAGTTATACATGGGAAGTCTGATTCATAAGTCAATAGTATGAGTAAAAGACTAAAGCTGATGCACGAATGTTGGTTTGAGAAAGCCAAGTATTTTTCAGATCATAGCAACATGATTCTATAGTTATCAACTAATGAAATACTCTCCCCCGACTCAATACTATATAAAGAAATGTCCCTCATTCGATATCACGATGAAGGTTCTAGCATCAAATATGGATTGAGTTAAATAAGCAGGAAGTTGCAAAATAAGGTGCAAACAAATCAAAGAGTTCTTGTTCACCAATACTAGGAAAAGTAGGAAATGCAGATCAAATAAACAACTTCCTAGGTTGATGATCTGATTACCTCAAGAATGTCTTTACACCATGGTAGAATATAGTTATGCAAGTATCACACCTATGGAATATAGTTATGGAGGTATTCTATTATCGATGATTCACTTATTTTGTGTACCTCCAATTCTCAATTTTTATCTCCTTCTATTCCTCAACACAATAGTGTTGCTTCTTCCCACCCGCTTATAAAGATATAATATATCCATTTTTTGTAATGAACCCTTTATTCCTACCTATTAGCTGATTGAGCCTCCATTTCAGTTAAATAATACACCAGCACTTAAGGTGAAAAGTGTTCAACATTAGTAAGTTTTTTAGGTGAAAGACTAAAAAGTGGAATTACAAGTCTGAGCGTTAGGATGACTAGCCATAAAGCACAAAGTCGCAGTAACATCCTTTTTGTGATAAATCTCAAATTAAAAATCATAAAGCTATTCAGCAAGGTACCCACTACAATAATAGAAAATGAAATAAACAATAGTCTAAAACACAAGGACAGGTCGATAATAAAATCAAAGTGGAAGACAGGTAAGCCATTTTTTGAGAAAATCTAAAGACTCGGCAGAGAGCAAAAGATAATTTTGTAAGTAAAATAAGATCTAGGCAAGTTGTTGCATATTCATTTGATTAAAAATAGGAGATCGTGATAGGTTAATAGCTTATATTTAATCAGTTATAACATATTCAAGAACCAGAGGCTATAAAAGAAGTTACCATGGCTAGAATCTACATCAAGATTTTGCATAGCATATTTTTGCTAAGAGGTATACTTGAGTGCTCTGTTCTTTGCTATTGTATTTTCCCTTGTATATTTCATTCTTTTCCATCTCTTATTCTTCCCATTACTATGCAGTTTATGATAGAGAAGTGCTCAAGAAACTAAGATTATTTCTAGATATTGAGCCAGAGGTCTAGAGACTCGATTGTTACCAGATTGGAATGAAAGAGTGAAAATTCCTTGTTACATTATTTGAAAAAGAATTATTATTGTGTGAATATTTCAAATTAAAATGGTAATTTCAGGCCAACTCTTTATGTAATAATTCTTTAAATTAATATAATTATGGGCTTCTTATCCATCATATATTTTGTTCAGTCTTCTGTGTGTCTCCATTTAATGTTACATTATTTGAACTTATGGATGGACACTTCTTTCATTGGTCAACTATTATGTTTAGTACAATATTAAAACGAATGTAATTGCATCAATTATTTCTTTCCCCTTTCTTTATGTTACATTGAATTATCATAAAATCTTGCTACAATAGCCTAAAGTATTAAGGCACCGGTCATACACAAAAGGTATAATTGAACTGTTATAAGCAAATATTGGTCAAATAAACATAATTTTTATATATTTTTATTAAATGTGAAAGAGCATGAACATAAATTATTTAATATTTAATTTCACCTCTAAGGTTTCCTTACCATACCTAGTCTGTCTAGAAATATATAAAACTTTATTCCTAGATTAAAGAGGTAAGTCTACCAGAGCCTATAATTACTCGTCGTCAATTGGTTTTTCTTACAGTGTGATAAATAAATCCTAAGGATGCAAGAAAAATATCCAACATGACCCATTAGGAGTCAGAGGTACCCTAATGTGATGTGGATCATAGAGAAGTACCTAAGATTGGATGATGTTGGAGCATCTCTTAGGTACAAGAGATGGTACAGGAGCATTATATCCTTGAAGATATCCCCATCAGTGCCAATGTAGAGATACCAATTCATGGACCGATGAGTGCATTTGGCACTTTAGGCTAATCAATGGGTAGTAGAGCGATGTTAGAGGGGTCCAAACCCTCCTAGATAGGTAGAGTGTATATCATGATAGAAATGTTGATGGCCTGAGAATTACCATAACCCTCTCTAGATTAGGGGAGGAGAAGAATTCATAGATGCCCCTGTAATAACATATGATGGACCTAAAGAGATTCAAGTAGGAGTATCCAACTAGGGAGGCTAAGGCACTATAGGCTAGGATGGTAGCTATGTAGGCTAAGATGGATTTCATCCATGTAGATCTAGACCAAACCCAAGAAAAGTAATATATGGTGAGGGCTAAGATAGAGCACCTAAATATTAGCTTTTGAGGATATATGCAGTGGGAGAGATCTATCACAAGTCCTAATAAGATGCAAAAAATATGAAAGAATGGAATTCTGCAATATGACTGAAATATACTATAAATAGAAAGTGGTAAAAATACAATGCAGTATGGAGGTGATGGTCACTCCATTAATATAAGCTAAAGAACTACATTGTGCTCCATCAAGGAGTTCTACCACTATCTACTACTCTCTACTATAATGAACTTGATGAACTTGATATTCTTGATCTACTTGATCTCTCACTATGAGGCCCTTTATATAGGAAGATAGATTCCTTGGCCAACACTCTACCTAGTTGTACAAGGGGACACCTTGCACATTACAACTTGCACATTGACACTTGTGCATTTATTACATTGCTTGAAGTAACTAGCTAACTTCCCCCTAAAGTAATCTCCTACTCTAACTATGTACCAAAGGTGGTACATTTACATGATCCAAATGATGTAATATACTCTAACACCCCCTGTATTACATTATTTGGGTATTTGAAGACTTCAATCTTCAATATGGATCTTCTTCTATTGGGTACTGGAACTTGTATCCTCCTTCATTGCTTACTGTAACTTGATCAAGCAAGTAGTTAGTGTCTTCATATGATGCAAAGAGAGTTGTAGTTGAGGGTTCTTCTATCTTTTGAAAATGCCCATCTGGTTCAGTATTTATGGTTTCTTTGCTATTCATGTCTTCTTTGCTATGATCTCTTCTAGCATGTCTTTTCTTCCTTTTCCTCCTTCTCCTATGATTCTGCATTGATACTAGTGGAATTTTTGCTTCATGAGGAGTTAGTCTATCATCACAATAATATTGATTTGTATTGCTAGCTTGCTTCATGTGTTGAGTGAGTACAAACACAATTAATGATAGGTAAATCATCAAACACTCCTTGGATGTGAATATAACTATATTTTGTGAATTCCACCATGCCTTGAAGAGGTTTTCATGAAGATAACCAATTAATGCTTCAAAGCTACCCTCTTTTGCTTCTTTAAGAAATAAGGAGAATCTCTCCTTATCACTAGTTGATAGATTCTCATACCCTTCAAGGGTATCTATCAGGTTTTGAGAATACAATTCCATTTCATGAAATAATTCTTCATTAATAAAGGCATTTCTTAATATTTCATCCATATTCCTTCTTGATAGTGTTTCTTGCTATTCCTTAGGGTTGTAGAAATGGATTTGATAGAACCTTTGTAGTAGTCTCCCTTATGTCTCCCTAGTAGATGATTATTATTTTTTTTTTCCTTAATATTGTAGAATATTTTCTTAGTAATATCCAATTTGATAAACCTATCCAACTTAGATTTTGTAGAGTCCTTATATCTCCCTAGTTAAGAGATGTGAATTAATTTGATAAAACCTTTATAGAACTTAGGTTTTGTGGACTTCCTTATGACTCCCAAATGGATTGAGTACTTGATAAACTTTGATAAATGCTATTATTATCAAGTTTTGTAGAATGCCTTATGTCTCCCTAGTGATTTTGGATATGCTATATGAGTGATAAAGTGCTTTTGGGAATAGTAGTTCAATTTTGGGTTGATTTTGTAAAGTTTTGTAAATAACAAAAATCAACTTCTATTACTCCTTATTTCTCCTATTGAACTAAGCACTTGTTAATTTGATGAAGTTCTAATGGTTGGATTTATTTTATCCCTTTAATGTGATTTTGAGACAAGTATACCAATTAATTCCAACTCTTGATATTCCTTGATGAACTTCCTTTTATAGCCTTTTAATGTTTCTAAATTCCAATAATCTAATTTTGGTGTAGTATTCCTTATAACTCCCTAATTTGGAATATTAGAAAACAATAATATTTGCAAATAATAGAAATTTAATTTTTCCAAGTAGAAATCCTTATTTCTCCTATGTTTTAAATTGCAAATATTAAGATATTTTTGGTGTATGGTTCCCCTTTAATTTTTGCTTTCAAATGTGGTTGATTTCCCTATAGTTTCAACCTTTTATCATAACCCTTATAACTCCTTTAATGAAAGTAAATTTAATAAAGTAATTTCTTACCTTTATAATGTTGCAAACCTTAAGTATTCGGTGCATAATTTGGATGTGGATGACAACACTCTTTAATGCTGGTCTTGAATCCTTTCTATGGTGGATGGTGGTAGACTCTCCTTTGACTACAATATTTGGACAATGGGCACCTCAATTCTTGCTCCACTTTAAATGCTTTGACCAAGAGCTTTGAATGCTCTTTTCTCCTCTTACACGTTGCACACCTTTGCTGCTACGAATGCACTTCCCTCCTTGGTCTTTGGCACCTCAAATAGGAAGATGATCTTTTAGAAAATGACAAGTGTCATGGTAGTTTCTTTCAATGCTTGGAGAAGGTAGATGCTATTTGACACTTGTTGAACTTGTTGTAGGAAGGAAGATAGACGTTAGAGTCTTTATGTGAGCACTTATATAGCTTGGTGACAAGTGTCACCCCTTCTCTAACACAAGTAATACTCTTTTGTGTAACACTTCTTTGGACTATTCCTTTCAAGCATGTAGAATTTGAGCATTATTTTGAGCGCTCATATGGAAGGCGTTAGGGTTTCTTCAAAGGTGACAAGTGGCACCTTTTCTCTTTTGCATGAACCTACCTTCTTAATGTATTCTTGCAAGCTTCCTCAATGTATTATTTCCAACTCTTTCTTTGCTATGTTTTCTCCTCAATGCTTCGATGGTGCTTGGTATGTGAGTTGGTTCTAGCTAGGATAATGAGCAATGCTTTGATGGCTTTGAGCTAGGATTATGAGCAATGCTATGGTGGAGGTTTTGTGACACTCCAATGGTGATTTTGAATGCTCTTTGTGGATGTACATCTAGCTCTTTATGCTTTGATTTTCTCCTACTTTCAAGTTGTTGTATTTCTACCTTTGTGAATGATAGCTTCTCCTTGTGCTATGCTATGTATGCTTTGTAGGTTGCTTATTGTGGCTATCCAAACCATGGATGATGTGAGCTCTTTGAAGGCCCTTTTTACCTTGCTTGGATGATGCTTCTCTATGATCGCTTTGAGATGTTCCTTGCTTGTAAAGAATGTGTCTTTATGACACTTAGACCTTGTCCTTTTTCCTATGTAGGATAGAATATTATGGTGCAAGATAATGTAAATAAACTTGTAAATAGAATACCTTATTTTGCACCTCCTTTTGCAAGCTTTTTCTGTTAGTTTTAATGGTGAATTTCTTGTAGGCAAGGGCTGATTTGATGTTGTCTCCTTTTCTAGACAACTCTCTCCTTTTGCTTGGTTAATCTGGTAATAAATCCAAGCTAATAACCACGTAGATAGAAGCTTTTGAAGAAGTAGTTTCTACACTAATTTTCACCTATAAATAACCCTTAGTGCACCTTGAATCTGAGACTCACCAAGTCTCGATTTGTAGCTTCTTTTACTGATTTTGGTGGTGGCTTTCTTCTCCACTCCTTGGAGGAATCTGATCTATTTTTGGTGGCTTCTTTGGGCCATGAATTGTTGTAGGTTTTGTGCACCAAATAGTGTCTCTAGACACTTTGATAATCTATTGGTTTTGTGCCCTTGATCTTAACAATCAAAAAACACAAACTAACCCTTTTTTAGAGTAACTAGTTAAAGATCAACTAGTATAGTGCAAATGGATTAATAATACCTCCAACTTAATGCACTTTAATGGTAACAATAATCTCACCTTATTGCTCCTATAAATAAACTCTCAAAGTAGTTTCTAATGCACTTAATAATATCTACAATTTTTAAGAGTAATTTGAAAAGAACCCTTAATGAATAATCTACAATTTTCACTACAATCAATATTGTAGGATGTAGTCTTCTTTGCTTCCTAGATAGATAATAGGTAGATGATAATTTTATTTCTTTCAAAAATATCCAACTCCTATTTTAATGTGCAAATATATCTTAAAATGAACTCTCTTTTGCACTTTCTTGAAGACTATAATATAAGCCCTTTTTTTTGCAACTTTAATCCAAATATGGTGCTTAATGAATTTGATAATGAACCCTAATTTGAAGTTCAACTAATTGCACCCAAGTTGCTTACCTTTAATGGCTTCTATAGATGATGTAGATCTTGGTGTTTAGATTCACCAAGTTGTTGCCTTGAGATGAATGAATTTCATAGCTTCTTGTTGGCTATCCAAAATAGCTTCTTGCTTCACCAAACTATGGTCTCGAACCTTCTATCTTGAGCCTAGGGTTTGGTGGCTTGATCCTTCCAGTGGTATTCTATTTTCTATAGTAGATTCAGAAATTCCTTGCTTCTAAAATGTGCCTTCTTGTTGTGAGAGGTAATCTCCAAATATCTTGGATTTGGTAGGCTTCTTCTTCTATCTGAGTCCTCCTTCAATCTTCTTCTTGACTTCAAACATGATCTTCTTCTCAAGATTCTGAATGTCTTGAGGTCTTCACTAGATTCTTCTTTGGTATTTGGCACTCTTTACCAAATTCTTCTCCTCTTGGGCTTGTTTTTATATGGTGATAATTGTCCCAAGTCCTTCACTATCAGGAGCTTCTCCTTGGTAGTGGATTTCTCCAATGAGTTCTTCTAGGAACTCTTTTGATGATGCTTCTACGAGCTCTACAACAAGGCTCTCCAAGCCTTCTTCTTTTTCCTCCTTGAGACCTCTCCAAGGTCTTCAATCTTGCAGCTTCTATGGTCTTTCAAATGAGACCTTTCCTTCAACCTTCTACTTGTGGAAGTGTTGGTAATGAGATCTTCTTCTTGGATCTCTAAAATTTGTTGCTTCTCTGATTAGGAATAGGACTTTGCTAGTCCCTCTTTATCTCTTCCATGATTGGAAGTTTTCCAATGAGATCTTCTATGGATCTCTTCAGCTTCTTCAAAAGAAGTCTTTAATCAGTAAAGGAGATCACCAATCTCCTATTTCATGAACTCTTCTCTGGAGTCTTCTTCTAGATCAGAACTCTTCTCTAGAGTTTTCTTTAAGAACTCTTCTCTGGAGTCTTCTTCTAGATCAAGATCTCTTCTCTGGATTTTTCTTTAGAATTAAGGCTTCTGTGGCCCTTTCTTCTGGATCAAGGCTTCTGTGGCCTTTTCTTCTGGTACAAGGCTTCTATGGCCTTTTCTTTAGGTGCAAGGCTTCTATGGCCTTTTCTTCTACAATGTGAAGTTTTTCAATCTAGCAATGGAGATCTCCAATCTCCAAACTTCACCATGACTCTTCTCCTCGAGTCTCTCCTACATGGATCTATAGTGTCTATTTTCCTACAACAAAAAACTAATCTCTACATGAGGAAAGCACATAGACTTTTAGGCAACGAAGGTGAAATCCTTCTCTATCTATTGTAGGAAGTGTCCCAACTTCTGAGAGTTAATTTTCTACAACAAAGAAACTTTAGACAGTAGTTAGCATGAAAAAATTCTAGATCTCTTGAGATCAATAGTCTTCACTAGTTGATTCATCAAACTAGTGGAATGAATGTTGAGTCCTAGTCTTCACGAGTTTTCCTGCAACTCTGTGGAAAGACTCTAGCCAAATGTAATCTCAGAATTTTTGTAACTGAGATTTATTTTAGTCCTCACTTGTGACTCTCCCTATTCCTATCTGGATGCACCATGGCTCTGATACCACTGTTAGCTTTTGAGGATATATGCAGTGGGAGAGATCTATCACAGGTCCTAATAAGATGTAAAAAATATGAAAGAATGGAATTCTGCAATATGACTAAAATATACTATAAATAGAAAGTGGTAAAAATACAATGCAGTATGGAGGTGATGGTCACTCCATTAATATAAGCTAAAGAACTACATTGTGCTCCATCAAGGAGTTCTACCACTATCTACTACTCTCTACTATAATGAACTTGATGAACTTGATATTCTTGATCTACTTGATGTCTCACTATGAGGCCCTTTATATAGGAAGATAGATTCCTTGGCCAACACTCTACCTAGTTGTACAAGGGGACACCTTGCACATTACAACTTGCACATTGACACTTGTGCATTTATTACATTGCTTGAAGTAACTAGCTAACTTCCCCCTAAAGTAATCTCCTACTCTAACTATGTACCAAAGGTGGTACATTTACATGACCCAAATGATGTAATATACTCTAACACTCAAAGGATATATGGGTCAACTAGAGCAAGAGTGGTAGTAGGCTCAGACATATGGATGGCTATCATCACAAGCAACCAACAAGGTGAGGCAGTCTGATTACTGTAGGAGGATCTACATAGAGTGAGGGATGCACACAATGTGGTGACACAAAGAGAATCCTACCAAGCATTGTACTTCCAAGTTATTCCAATGAAGTAGAGGATCCAACCATCGTTATCCCTATGATCATAGATTCATTCATAGTCACGAATACAATCTGTTTTATGGTCCATGAACATATCCTCACAAAGACCACCTTCAATGGATAGAGTAGAGGATAAGGATCAAATGGCTAGGGTGGGGATTGGAATGACATGTCAATTTTAATTATGGAATACATCCATAGGTATGGTCAAGTGTGTCAATATTTTCACTATGGCACACCAACCAACGGTCATGCACTTTATACTTTGCAAGTAATACATGTTGCTTTTATTATTTATGGTGTAAAAATATGTGTGAATTATGTGTTTATTTTTTATTTATTTTATTTATGCATGATGATCACAAACATAATGAATACAATGTATAATGATCTTAACTAAATGAAATGCATGTATGAAATCTAACTAATGATATGCATAAATAAAATGAATGCAAATGAAATAAGTAGATGAGTGAATGGAAATAAGAAGCTGATGGAAGAAAAAGAAGAAGAAAAGGAGAGAAACAAACAGTGAAAAGAGGAAGAGAAAGAATGAAATAAGAAAGAAGAGAGAAGAAAAGATCCAAAGAGATCAAAATGAAAGAAAGAAAAATGAATGGAACCCTGTAGGTATGTATGCTCAAAAATGGATTAATGGATGTTACCCCTCGCTAGTGGCCATGAAGCTATATTGTAAGGGTGTTATGCTTACAAAGTGATCAAGTGTGGATTAATACCCACTATGGGTATGGTGCTCACTAATGGTCATAGTTTAAGAGATACTTGCTAGGATGTATGCTTTCAAATGGTCAAATGGAGGCTACCCCTTGCTAGTGACCATGAAGCTATCCTTATAATCAGTGCAATGATGTGATTGATTTTCAAAAAGAAGTGTAACCCAATAGGGGTGTGGTGTGTGCAAAAGATATGTGAGAAAAGCATGAGCATGTGTGTGTGTGTGTGTGTGTGTGCTAGAATAAAGAGAATATAAAAGAATGAGAGAAGCAAGAAGCAAACAATAGTGTGTGTGTGTGTGTGTGTACCTTTTCAAATTTTAACAACTAAGAGATGTGTGTAAGATAGTCACTAGTCGTATGAGCACCATAAATGATATCCATGTGGTATTTACCCTATCCCATGAGGATCCCTTGACAACTAAAATATAAAGAAGGAAAAGGATGTGATAAAAAACAAGATGCATAGATAAAATAAGGAACATATATCCTTTCTCTTAGAGAGGAGAAGAAATGATTTAAAATATTCAAAGGATAAAGGAAATATAAGAGATGAATAACTATATTCAAAGGATAAAGGATATATAAGAGATGAAGAACTATATTCAAAGGACAAAGGACAAAGGACATACATACCTTCTTGCTCAATATATATGGTAATGGATAATAAATGAGAGCTCAATTATGAGGTTAAACCCCCTAGTGGGAATCAATTTTAATAGGAGGTCCTCCTAACATCCTCATAAAGTTAATAGGTGTTTGGAATTTGGTTAGATGTGACGCTCTATAGAAGATTTAGAAAAATATAAATCATATTGTATTTAACAATAAAACTGCTTCTAGTGTTATGAATAATGATGTGAAGGTTAACATTATTATATCTTGAAAAAAAAATTGATGCTCAGCTTGGAAATATCAAAGTGGAAATGAAACACTTAAGATAACTTATGGACTAGTTTGACACTACACCTTGCACCATAAGAAGAGTGCCACTTGATGAAAATTAGGGGAAGCAGGTTCTACTAGGAGTCTCATATCAAACCTCCCACTAGATGGAGGTCTATCAAGGTAATGGTGGAGTCTTAGGAACATTAGAAGTAGGAGCAAGTCCTAGTCAAGAGGCCTCGTACAAGGAAAATGGTAAAGTCCACCAATATCCTAGGATAACAACCAATAGATGGAGAGACCTAACAATTAGAATAGTTCTATTCCAAAGCAAACAAAGAGTGAAAAAATCCTAAGGTAGTTGTAGCCCCGTTAATGTTCACTATTCAATAGGTCCACCTCAAGAGGAACCCAACCCCTCCAAAAACTAGGCTCTGCATGAAGGTTACTTTGGTCCTGATGAGGGGGACAATCCCATGGTATTTGGATGGGCCAGTTTAAATATGGGCTTTTTAAACATGGTTGTTATACTCTGAGTGATAGGCATTGGATTTTTTGGTTATGTTGTTTATTTTATCTATTGTCATTGAACAACTCCCCTACTGGGTAATTTGGTTGTTGAGTGACAGGTTTATATGTATCCTTGTATGTAATTTTTCTGATCAATAGAATATTTTTTTGCAAGCAAATGGTTCATCAAATTGTAGTTCTCAATATTCTAATTTATCAACAATTATCATGAATTAGTGTTACCTATGACCTACCCAAGCAAATATGATTTGATAGTGATATTTTTTGTCATTTTGCTATAATTTGTACTAGTGAATTATTTTCACCCACAATGAATAGGGTGAATTTATTGTTATAAATAGGGACCTAGGGCCCATTGGAAATCATATTTTGGCCATTTTTAGAAATAGGTATATACTTTCTAAAAGTATATTTCATAAATTTATTAATCAAAAATTGTGCATAGCCTTCATATAATATTGTATCTCATTTTATCATATCTCAATTTATGTGCATGTGTGAATGGTTTTGCCCTACATTTGCTTGTTAGTCCTGTAGGCCCAAAATGGCCACATCCTTAGAAAGCATTGAAAATTTTATTCTAAGGCATGAAAAAATTCCATTCTACATGGTTCCTAGTGTATTTTGGAGTGGATCCACAATGAGAGTTCCCCAATCCACTCAACACTTAGT
Organism: Wollemia nobilis; assembly: GCA_028583015.1. NCBI lineage: Eukaryota > Viridiplantae > Streptophyta > Pinopsida > Araucariales > Araucariaceae > Wollemia > Wollemia nobilis. Next base: position 5,234,987 of record JAQPPZ010001836.1, on the reverse strand, counting down.
GTTTTTTTGCCTTAAACAAGCTAAATTCCATTTCACTCGGTTCATAGTGTATTTGGAAGTGGATTCCAGGTGAGTCCTGATTTCACAAAATTTTTGGGTGAAGATGATGTCAACACGAAAAGAAGTGCGGAATGGTGATTGTTGTTCATTGCTCCAGTGACTAAGTGTTGGCAAGCTTGATTTCGCTAAGTCCCAAGAGTATTTCGATGTGGAATGACAACTTGAAGGCCTAAAACACTACAAAGAGTACGAAATGGTGACAAAGACTATTTTGCACTACTTCCAAAGTGGAATGATGACAAAGGATTATTTGCACTAGCTTCGATGTGGATTGGCGATTCCGCATTTTGACCAAGGCAAAGATGATGTCAGCATACTTTTTTGTGTGGATTATAATTTGTTTGAATCCAAAAAGAGAAAAGGAAGGCTAGGTAGCGGATTGACAGTGAATTTCATCCTGCTCGCTCCTTAGTGCATTTCATGCCAAAATTTGATTTCGTAGAATCTAAAGCCACAAAAGATGACGTCAGCAATTAAAAAGTGTGGAATGGCATTTGTTCCTTCCCCACCAATTTGTAGAGCATTTTTAGGGTTTAATCACAACTATTCATGATGGAGCATCAATGAGTTAGAAGTTGCTGACATTGTTGAAGTATTTAAAAGTAAATTCTCATCGAACCAAAGAGTAATTAGTTGGAAGGTAGGAAGATGAAGCATCAAAGGTTTTCAAGAATAAGAACCAGAAGTAGTTGTAGATCTATGATGGAGCGAGCTTCCAAGAATGATCAATGGATTAGATGTGGTCTCCAATGGCCTAAATACCAACTACCATCAATAAACTAACAAGTTGTAGAGAGCCAAGCTACCATGGTGGATTACTCATAGTGGATTTCTTGGACTTCGTCAACCAGTAAGATAATGCCAGCAAAACTCTCTATTGAGCTGTAAATTTGTAATCTTTGTAATGTCTCCTTAATATTATTTCATTTTACAAACTATAAATAGAGGTCGAACCCTCATTTTTAAGGGTTGGCTCTAGTGTTTGCTTGCCCTACTATAAATATTCTTGTGAGCTAATGGAAGGAGCATTACTCTGATTTTTGACTCAAAATTTGTCATCTTCATCATCTTTGTGCAAGAGGTTCGAAGCTTTGAGCTGCATTTCTGTTAATACTTTAGTGGTTAGTTCATTCCAGCTTATTGGATTACTAGTTGTGAGAGTAATTGAAATTTGTTCATGGTTAGATCTATGTTGTTAGGAAGTTTATTTCTGTTAAATCTAACTATTGGTCTATTCTGCTAATTTGGATTATCAATATTAGATGTTGGAATTGCTTTCTACAATATATCTCTATTTATGCTTTAATGTATGAAGATTTCATGGGTTTGGGTGTTGTTAATCTTGAGTGATGGGACACTGGAAATAGTTTGTGGGAGATTTTTGTTGTAGTTGCCTATGTTGTTAGCCTATCCAACCACTATTTTTTATAATATATCTAACCCTAAACCTTTTCTAACCCTTTTCTCAAAACCCTATTTGAGCTTTAATTGTGTCAACACCATTTTAAGTTGACAAGGAACCAGCCTACTCTGGAGGTTGGATTGAAGTTGCCTTTGGTCCATCCAATGTTGAGTGTTGAGTTGTGACTATCGGGTGCATGCCTGGATAGAAAATTGGAAGATAGACAGTCACAGTGTCAAGTAAAACTTGATGTCAATTTGGTGCCCAATAGTTTTTGGCACGCCCGGTGGGACCAATTCACAAGGAACACGAAAACCCACCATATGAGTTATTGTTTTATCTCTACCCAGAGGAATCAAGATTTGGTGAATTGTCTTGACCTTGCTAAGTGGAGAATAGAAAATTCACCTGGCGACTCCCTGGTCTTTAAACCCAAAAAAGAATTATCCCTGTAGACCATAGTTCTTTCATGTATACCAGGTCATTCAAAAGAAATAACCCTGACTCTTTTTTCTATTGTGAGTTACCTTATAGAGGGTCCACTATTATAAGGAATTTAAACCAATATTTTCATTCAGAAGAAGAGCCTCCTGAGGAAAACCCTACAGTTAATCCAATAGCCCCTCCAGTAGGACCTACACCTAGAAACATGGCTGGAAATGCAGCCCCAAATCAGGGTAATGTACCCCCAAATCAGCCTTTATAGAAGTACCCCAGCTGGAACATAGCTGGCCCCCTCATATTAGCCCATATGCATGACATTCCTCAAGTTGTGTCTAAGGCTATTCCCACTTATGATGGATCTGGAAAGACTACATATGAGCACTATCAGGATATTTTGAATCTGGCAGCAATCCATAATATAAAGAATGAGGATGTTATTGTGAGAATCCTAGCCCTATCCTTTAGAGGAAATATTTTACATTGGTTTAGGACTCTTGAGGATAACACCATCACTTCATGGGCAGCATTGGCTGAGCCTTTTGTGGAAGAATTTAATGAATCTACTGACCCTTTCTCCTTGCTTAATCAGTTCACATCTATGCAGAAGCATCAGCAAGAAACTATCTCAGATTTTAATTTGAGGTTTAGCAGAACCTGGAAAAGAATTCCCCCTACAACTAGACCAGCTGCATGCCTTGCTTATATGTATTATATCAGAGCTCTTGGATCAGAGCTAGGCCTACAAACCCAACAATCTAGGGTGGAAACATTTCCACAGGTTTATAATGCAGTCGTTCATGCAGAAAATATCCTAATTAATGTGGGGAGATTACCTCCCAAAGTTGTGCTACCTTACAATCTAGAAACCACTAATGTCCAAAGCCAAGCTACTACTTCATCTTATATGGACCCTCCTACATTGTCATCCCCATTTCCATAGATGACTCCCATTCCTCAGCCAAAAGCACCATCTGTTGTAGTTCCTTTCCCTCCACTTCCTTCTCAGACTCCTCAAGAGTTTTCTATCATCCTTGATATACATAATACGTTGAAAACTCTTAGCAACAAAATGAATTCAATGGAAAAGAGAGAAATGGAGAGGTCTCAACAAAGGAGATTCCCATATGTGAATAAATATCAAAGACCTGGTCCTAGTAATAGTACTAGGGTCAAAGTAAATGCAGCTTATGAAGAGCCTGAGTGTTCTTCAGAGATAAGTCTAGTAAATATCTGGTGTTTGGTATGTAATGATCCTCATGATTCACAATCTTGTGTTATGTACCAACACCATGTCCAACAAGCTATGGATCAAGTAGAAAGAAACTAGAAAGGAAGGGTAAACATGCTATGGCAACCTGACCAGATCATGGTTGGGAAAGAGCTAGATGAGGATGGACCTATCATTGTCATGACAAGGTCTGGTAAGAAAACACTACAAGTAGATCCACAGAAGATGGGTCAGTTCTAGGTCCCCTCTCAGAAGAAGAGTGATCCACCTCCCCAAAGCAGTAACACTTTCCCTATTCCCCAGGCTAAGGAAAAATAAAATAGTCTTCCCAAGAGATTTGAGAAAGAAACTGAGGGAGACAGAATGAGGTCTAAGGATGAGGCTCAAGAGAGGCTTAGATTCCCTTCTATTACCAAAATATAGAGAATAGAAGCCACTCAACAATATAAGAGAAAATATGGTGAGCTAGAAAGAAGGCTTGAGAGACCCACCTTGGCTAAGTCTGAATACAATATTGTGGAAGAAATGAAGAGAATACCATCAAAAGCTAGTCTATATGACACCCTCTTCATTCTTGGCCAGATTGACCTGCTAAAATCTTCCTTGAACAAATATCCATAAGAAAAGTAGGCCACCACAATTCTTAGTATACCCTCTAAAAAGAAAGAAATGTCCCCTATTGTTTTAAAGAATAAACCTCCTCCTTTCTACATTTCTTTGAGGATGGAAGGTTGGGTGGTCCAAAATTGTATGATTGACTCAGGAGCATCTACTACAGTTATGCCTAAAGTAGTTTGTGAGGAGATGGGTATGGAGTATACTCGATCCTACCCTAGAGTACTACAATTGGATGGAACACCTGTAAAGATAGTGGGAGTAATCAAAGATGTCTTAATGAGGTTGCATAGAGCACCTAAGGTAACTATAGTACAAGAAATAGTAGTGGTGGATCTAGAGCCTTATTTTGGCTTATGTCTTTCAAGAGAGTTTACTACAAAGTTAGGTGGATGTATGTATATGGACTATTCTAGCATGGTTATTCCTTTCAAAGGAAAGAGGATAAGGATAACACCTAAAAAGCCTGTGTCTTACCACATTGAAAAAATTGAAGGAGACATGTGCAATCTCACTCCTCTTGAGGAATTTGAATTAGTGGATAACTTTGAGGAGTTGGAAATTGAAGATGAGCTACCTTTTAGAGAGGATTACAACCAGTTTGGGATAGGTATGGGCACATATAGTATTTTTATAGAATCAGAGAAGAAAGTTCTTGTTATATCTAATCAGTCTCTGAGAGAAAAGGAAACATGGACCATGCACTTTGATGGTGCTAGATGTAGAAATGGTGTTGGTGTTGGTGTGGTATTACAGTCCCAATCATAAGGGACAAAGAGTTTTACCTATATATTAACATGGGCATGCACCAATAATGTTGCATAATATGAGGCTCTATGCCTTGGACTGATGCAAGTAGAAAATATGGGCATTAAGATCTTGAACATATATGGTGACTCTGAGTTGATAGTAAATCAGGTAAGAGAAAGGTGCAATAGTAAGCATCATTACCTGAAAGCATATAGAAATAGGGTATGGGATTTGATGGATTCCTTTCATACCCTAAATATAAATTTTATTCCCAGAGGAAAGAATACTTTGGTAGATTCCTTGGCAGTAAGGGGAGCTAACTTCAACCCTTCTGCAGACATAGGAGTTAAGAAAGACAAGGGAATCAAAATGATTTTCAGACCTGCGATGCTAGATAAGCAAATTTTCTGGCAGGTCTTTGATAGTGATGAACAAATCATTGATTTTATGGTGAGAGAAGCCTATCTATCCACTTTTCAAGAGGAAAATCTAGAAGATATTGATCAATAGGATGTCATTCAACTTAAGAACAATCACATACCTAGAGGTTTGGTCACTCTAGAGAGCTTGTTTGATAATGAAGATAGGAAAAGGATCAGATCCATGGAAGTCAATGACAAAATCTATAAAGAAGTTGAAATAGAAAAAGAAAATAAGCTCAAGGTTGGAATCCAGTGTTCTCTAGAGGAAGAGGAGGATATCAAAGCTTTATGTATGAAGTACCAAGACATTGTGGCTTGGTCATATGAAGACCTCAAAGTATATGACAAAAAGGTTATCCAACACACCATTGAGCTAGAGCCTAATGCCAAGCCATTCAGGTAGAAGCAAAGGCCCTGTAAATCCAAGGATCGAAGCCATAATGAGAGAAGAGCTCTTGAAGTTATTGAAGGCTAAGATCATATATCCAATTAAACATTCAACCTGGGTAGCCAACTTGGTACCTATGAGGAAAAAGAATGGTGATATTCTCTTGTGTGTGGATTTTAGAAATCTTAACCAAGCATCACTTAAGGATCACTACCCCCTTCCACAGATTGATCAAATATTACAGATAGTGGTAGGGGTAGAAAGGTTCTCATTATTGGATGGTTTCTCTAGATATAACCAAATTTGGGTGAAGAATGAAGATCAGTATAAAATAACATTCACCACAAAATGGGGCACATTTGCCTACCAGAGAATACCTTTTGGGTTATCCAATGCGGGAGCCACATTTTAGAGAGCCATGGACTATGCCTTTGGGGAACTGATTAACAAGGTCATTCTAATCTATTTAGATGACATGACTATGTTTTCCCACAACAAGCATGACCACTTAGCACACCTTGAACAAGTTTTTCAAAAGTGCAGAGAATTTGGCATCTCCCTCAATCCTAAGAAATCATTTTTTGTAGTACATGAGGGAAATTTGCTAGGTCATGTGGTCTCAAAATAAGGTATGGCCATAGATCCAGATAGAATCAAATCCATTCTTGCTCTTCCACTACCTATAAACAAGAAAGCCTTGCAGTCCTTCTTTGGTCAAATAAACTTTGTCAGGAAATTCATCTCTGACTTTGCTCAGAAGGTGAGGCCTATATCTAAACTACTGAAGAAATATGCAGAGTTCAAATGGACTGAAGTAAGAAAGCAAGCCTTTGAAATTATCAAGCAGTCCATTGCTACAGCTCCAGTGCTAGTCAATCCATATTTTAGTAAAGATTTCATCCTTTATGCTTATGGAGCTGAGGAAAGTTATGCATCAGTGCTCACCCAAAAAAATGATCAAGGAGAGGAGCACCCTATATTATTTTGGAGCCAGAATCTCCATGAGTACCAGGTTAAGTATAATTTTATTGAGAAACAAGTATTTGTTGTAATGAAATCATTGAAGAAATTTAGGTAGTACTTGGTTCAAAGCAAGACCCTAGTTTATGTTGTTCATCCGGATGTAAGAAGTTTTATTCTACAAGGTGAACTAGGGGATAAGAGAGCTGGTTGGATCACTAAAATCCAAGAATATGATGTGGAAATCCATCCTACCAAGATGGTAAGAGGAAGAGCCCTATGCCAAGGTCTAACAAAAGTAGCAGTCTCAATAGAGGTAACAACTTGTCAAGCAACAACAGATGATCAGATTGAAGGATTGCATTCAGATGAATCAGACTGGGTAGATCAGATGATTAAGTATTTTCAAACTGGGGTATGCCCTTCTGATCTTAATGCATCACAAAGAAGAAGATACAGGTTGCAATCTTTGAAGTATGTCTTACTTCCAGAGGGCTTGTACAAAAGGAACCTTGATGGAGTTCTCCTTAGGTGCTTAAAAAATGATCAACAACAAAAGGTCATAGAGGAGTTCCATGGAGGACTATCTGGAGGACATTTCTCAGGTAGAGTTACAACTTTGAAAATTATTAGAGTAGGCTACTACTAGCCTACCATATTTTTTGATACCTTCAAAGTCACCAGAGCCTGTGATAAATGCCAGTGGCATGTAGGGAGGACAAGGAATGCTTCATTCCCCCTTAAGCCAATCCAAGTGGAAGAACCTTTTCAGCAATGGGGTTTGGACTTCATAGGGGTTATCAACCCTCATTCTTTAGCTGAGCACAAGTACATTCTAACTGCTACAGACTACCTCACCAGATGGGTAGAAGCTATTCCTACCAAGAAATCAGACCAAGAAGTGGTAATCAATTTTATGGAAAGCTTGATTTCAAGGTTTGGTGTTCTAAAAGCCTTGGTGAGTGACAATGGACCAACATTCATAGGATCCAAGTACATTGAGTTTACTAGCAAGTATGGCATCACCATTAAGAATACTTCAAATTACTACCCTCAAGGAAATGGACTTGCAGAATCAACTAACAAAAACCTATTAAGGATTTTGAGAAGATCACTAGAGGGTAACAAGAGAAGTTGGCACCTAATGTTGGAGCAAGATTTGTGGGTAGATATAATTACTATTAAGAAGTCCATCAAGACTTCTCCTTATGCCTTAGTGTATGGCAAGGAAGCAGTGTTACCTATCCATTTGGATATTCTGACACTCAAGCTGATAAACACAGAAGAGGAATCTAAGGAAAATCTAGTGGAAACAAGGTTGACACACCTACTACAGTTAGAAGAGAAAAGAACTCAGGCCTATGAGAACTTTCAAAAGCATTCAATGGACATCAAGGCATGGTTTGACAAGAAGGCAAGGTTCAAAAAATTCTAGGTTGGAGACTCTGTACTCAGGTGGAATGTTGAAAGAGCTAAACCAGGACATCATCAGAAGTTTGACTCCTTCTGGGATGGCCCTTTCAAGATAATAGAGGTTAAAGAGACCAATGTTTTCCAGCTTGAAGATCTAGAGGGAAACATACAACCAATTCTGGTTAATGGTTTTCATCTTAAACTCTATTTTGATTGAAATATAAGCTCATTGTAATATATGTACATACTTTGTATCATATTCTTTTTGCATTTTATATCAAGTTTTATTTTAGTAACACATTGTATAAAAAAAATAAAAAAGAGAAAGTTGCAAAATAAGCTAAGTGTTCCCAAGGAGCAACAAGCTCCAATCCGCACTAAAATACACTAAATAAGTAGTGGAATGATGCATCATTATATTCCACACTTAAGAAGACTAAAGTGGCAACTGAATAAAAAAGGATGCTAATCCACCAGATTTTAAGTCTGTTGTTGAGTGGAATAAGGAAGGTTACAATCTGCCAAAGCACAAGAGTATTTTTGAGTGGAAAATAGATTTCGCATCATGCCACTTCCAAAAGGTAAAATGTGCACTAATTAATGTTTAGAATTTCCCATGCCGCTCCAACTCAAAAATAGGAAAAGGACAAAGCGACATCATGAAGGTATAGAGTAGGTTTGAATTTTGGCCAATCAAAAAGTGGAATTGTACCTCCAAGCCATCGAAAGGAATGAAATTAATTTGAAGAGCGTGCCAATGGGTAGTTTGCATAGTGGTCACATTAATGGTGGAGGGTGCACATGCATGGAAATTTAAAAGTGCTAAAAACATAGAAATTCACTCATTCTAAAGAACATGTGCTTATACTGAGAGGGGGGGTGAACAGTATATAATAAAATTTTTTGCTTTTTAATCCAAATAGTAGCATCAGCATTAATAAAATATTAAACATCACACAAAGCATCAAACACATGAGAGACATCATTTTTATGGGGTTCACCCAATGTGGGCTACTCCATAGAGAAAATATTTCACTAAAAATTTCTTAATCAATCTCTTGGGAATCCTTCCCAATTACAATGTTTATGGACCTCTGTACAAAGGAGATGTTTATCCCCTCAATCAAGTTTGTGGATCTCTATCTATAGGATAACTCCTCCTCTAATCTAGTTGGTGATCCTCTAGAAGAGTACTGCCTCCATTGCACTAGCTTGTGGATCTCTCTCCACTGAAGACTCTTATCCCCAATCAGAAGGCCTATCCTCACTAACCTGGTTTATGGATCTCTATCCACTAGAGACTTCTATCCTCTCTGCTCTATCACCTCAAAATATCTATCTAAAATCTACACTAAACATAGTCCAGTTAGTCTAGCACAAATTTGTACAACAAGTCCACTTAGAACCTGCTCAAATATACTCAATAGGTCCACTTAGAACCTACTCAAATATGCTCAATAGGTCCACTCAAAACCCACTCAAATCTGCTCAATAGGTCCACTCATAACCTGCCCAAATTTGCTCAACAATTCCACACAGAACCTGTCCAAATTTGCTTAACATGTCCACACAAAACCTATCCAAATATGCTCAATAAGTTCACATAGAACTTAACCAAATATGTATTGTAATATTTCACAAAATCTCACACAAAATTAGTCCACAAGTCTCCTCAAAGACTTACCTCAAACCTGCTTAACAAGTCCACATAGAACTTGTCCAATCTCATAGAAGCATAAAGAGAATTTTTTAGAGACTCAATATGTTCTACACTCAATGCTCAATCACTTTCACAACTCAAATCAAAATATAGAATAGTTTGTTTTATGGAACTTGAAAAATCACTTTATACAACCACTTGACTAGGCTCAACCAACTCAACTCAACCAATTACTTAATGAAACTCCCATTTCTCACAAACCCTAGTCCAAGCATATATCAACCAACTCAAAATGTTTCCAACAATGCTCAAAAACAAATCTTACATAACAATGATAATCATGTTCTTTTCAAACCCTAGTTCAAGTTCTTTGCACAACTACTCACTTCAAAAAAAATACTTATAACTCAATCTTAACATAACAATGATACTCATGTTCTTTTCAAAAACCCTAGTTCAAGTTCTTTGCACAACAACTCACTTCAAAAACAATGCTTATAAAACAAGGTTTTAAACACAACTCTTAATTCCAAAAAATCTTGAAGCATTAACTCAATAACTTTCAAAAAGGAAACCCTAATCAAATCCTTTTTACTCCAAACTTTATTTTCTAGTAAGCAATCAATAAACTCAACCAAGAAATAATTTACCCATACCTTTTTGTTTGACAAGGATTTGATCTCACAAATCTGCCACACTCACAATTACTTCTTTGCCAATTTCAATAAAGGTTAGAAGATAACAAAACACAATGCAAAATGATATAAAAATTACACCTTATCATTCCAACTCAAATAATATTCAATACCTTCACCATAATCTTCTTTAACACAAAAACCCTTTATTAAAATTAAACAACACTCAAAAGTCTTAATCCTTCAATAAGCCAATATAGTAAATTAAGACTTTATCAAAAATAATTAAAACTAAAACTTCCTTGTTACTCCAAGTGATAATTTTCAACTACCACCACTATCCAACAAATACCCTTTCTAAACAATTCCAGTAACAACTCTTATACCTCCAAACACTCTTTATTGAAACCTTAGGCAATAAAATTAATTAAAATGTTTACCTTGGCTACCGACGGGTTTTGACCCCGTCACCTTTGCCTCCATGAGCTCCATGACCACGTGCACTACAAGCATGTTTAAGAGCCAAAAGGCTCTACCTTCACTTTAACCTTTGCACTCAATGAAAACACACGAAAATATTTTCCTTTTGGTGCTTACCACCAATGGGTTTTGAACACGGGCACTGCTTCCTCCAATGCTTTCACAATTTGCTCTCTGCCACTTGGACCATTGTGTCCAACATGCTTTGGAAACTCCAACCCCTTCACCTTATCCTTGGTGCTTAAGATGAAAATATTTTTCGTCTTCTTCCTCAACTAACCTTTCGAAATCACTAACGAAGTTTTAACCTTGGCGCATATCAATCGTTCGAGGGATGAGCAATAATGTCTTTGAAGACCACCTTATATACACAAAATTTTATTTCCATCAACTTTGGTGCTCCCTTATTTCAACGACGTTGGTGCCTTTATAAACACTTTATAATTTATACAAGGTGCTTTATTAAATTGGATGACGTCAGCATTAATTATAATTTATAAATGTAATTTTATAAATTATAATTATAGGATTTAATTTTTAAACCCTTCCTTTTTTTTTGATAAGTAGCTATTGTATTTATAGCGGGTTTTAACTAGGATCCCAAAACCTGATTACATAAGAGTTGGAAATAACATGCCGAGAATAAGCCATTACAACAAAATTTTGGGCCCAAGGCACCAATACCCTGAAAATGAAAAACAAACAGAAATCCCGCCCAGCGAGAACAGGTAAATTTGAACAATCCCGCCCAGCAGGAAACCACCAATTTCAAAGGAAGGTAAGTTTGAAGATCCCATCCAGTGGGGAGCAGCTGAAAACCGCCATCATGTAAATCTCGCCCAATAATAATATAAATCTCGCCTAGTAGGAAGCAATCAAAAAACCACCAAAGAGTGAATCCCGCCCAATGGGAAGCAGCTAAAATCCATCCCAATGTAGATCCCGCCCAGCGGGAAGCAACAAAAACCTCTACCAAGTGAATCCCGCCTCCCGAGAAAACCAACAGGAAATGAGAAAAACCCACCCAGCGAGAAACCCAGCGGTTCTAGAGAATCCCGCCCCACGAGAAACCATCCCGCCCAGCGAGAAACCATATTGCCCAAAAAAAGGGGGAATCCCACCCAGTAGGAAGCAGCTAAAAACTAGCAAAGAGGAGATCTTGTCCATCGGGAAGCATCCAGAAAGCACCACCAAGAGAATCTCACCCCCAGGACAACCAGTAGGAAAAGACAATAGGTTAAGGGACCAAGGATACAGGGACTGGGGATCCCAGGTAGGAAGAGGTAACAGCCACAAATATGGGATCCCTAAGAGCCTAGCCTGGGGGATCTAGGGTTTGCATGCATAGATCAAATCCCCCCATGATTTGAAAAATTCACTAGAACCCAGAAAACCCCAACAGTAGGGGCCAAGAATCTGATCCTTGCACAGGAGAAACTTCAAGGAACTAGGACTAAGGCTGGGAATATCCCAAGCAGAGAAAAAGCCCCCCCAAGGCCAAAAAAATTCCCAGGGTGTCCACTAAGGAGCATAACCAGCACGAAGAAACCTCCAAGTAGAAAATCAAATAAGGCCCTCCCCACAAGGATGGGACCAACAACAGCCACATGATCCCAAAGAGGATTCACTAGCAAAATGGGGAAAGAGGCCCCCCCAAACCACCCCCAAAGTAGTAAGGACCTCAAAGGAAACCCCAAGAAGCCTTCAAAAACCCAACCAATCACCCCCACCACCCAGAGAACTGCAGGGAACTAGATCCATGCCAAAAACCTACAGAAAACCCCAAGGGGAAGCTTGAGGGAAAAAAGGGAAGGGATCTCGAAAACAACAAGGAACCCTAGGAAGCACCAGGCCAAAAAATCAAACAAGGGAACCCTGACCGACTGGGAGAGGTGCAGAAAGAGGAGAAGGATCTCCCTCAAGGAGATCATCTACAACAAACAATCCCAGGGAGGGATGACCTGGGATGAGCCAGGGACTGGGCAGGAACCAGGGGAGGGGGAGCAGGGAAGGGATCGGGACCCTCCCCTCTCTCATTAAACCTTTCCTTTACATTGCATTCCATGGTGTAAATAATATTTATTTATAAAATTTAAATTCTTATTGAATTTAAATAATTTATAAAAAATACTATATCTCCTTTTTAACTTTGTGCTAAATCTCTTGACTTTTGGCCTTCTTCTTGGATATCAAATAACAACTTTGACAACTTTGTTCCTTGACGAAAAACCTTGATATTAATGTTGACTTCATTTCTTGACATCAATGATAATTTTAACTTTTAGGACTCAAAATGTCCAACAATATCCCCCTTTGTCATTGATGGCAACCCAAAAAAATTTTACCAAAACTTGACTTCTTCTTTTGTGCTCCCCTGGGACATTGCTCCCCCTGGCTCAATGCTCTCTCAAATATCAAATCTCTCCCCATTACACAAATCTCTCCCCCTTTGACATCAATGGCAAAGGGTCACCTTTGGGGCTCGGGGCTAAGAATGAGCCTCTTAGCTTAGCCCCTCCCCCACCTTCTATTAAGGTGGTTAATTCTAGGGTGGGAGTCTCACTCCCAATTTTCCTTGAAGATACTCAAAATTTTCCTTTGAAAGTGGCTTAGTGAAAATATCTGCTATATGTTCCTTTGTAGTGACATATTCCAATCTGACTTGTTTATCTGTCACATGTTCTCTCAAAAAATGATACTTAATCGGAATGTGCTTTGTCCTAGAGTGCATTACTAGATTTTTTGAGATACTTATGGCACTTGTATTATCACATAGTATAGGAATGGGTTGATCATGCTTTATCTTGAAGTCTTCTAGAGTTCTCTTCATCCATAACACTTGTGTACAACTGGCTACTACTACAATGTATTCTACCTCTGCTATAGATAAATATATTGAAACCTGCTTCTTACTTAACCAAGAGACTAGACATTCTCCAAGAAATAATGCTCCTCCACTTGTGCTTTTTTTGTCATCAATGCTACCAGCCCAATCTGCATTTGTATAAGTTGTTAGTGTGAAACTATCACTTTTGGGATACCAAAGCCCAAAATCCATAGTCCCTTTTAGATACCTAAAAATTCTTTTTACTGCTGCCACATGTGTTTCCTTAGGTGCTGCTTGAAACCTTGCCACTAATCCCATTGACTGTACTATGTCTGGTCTTGTAGCTGTAACATATAATAATCTACCAATCATAGATCTGTATAATCTCTGATCTACCTCTGGAGATTCATCATCCTTACTCAACTTGCATCCTGTGACCATGGGAGTACTTACCGGTTTACAATATTCTAACCTGAATTTCTTTAACATTTCCTTTATATACTTGGCTTGAGAGAGAAACACTCCCCTTTTTTATTGTGAAATCTGAAGTCCAAGAAATAAGGACAATTCACCAAGCATAGACATCTCAAATTCTTTTTGCATATTCTTAGAAAAATATTTGCACATCTTATCATTGTTTCCTCCAAAAATTATGTCATCAACATAAACAACCACTATTAGAAGATCATTCCCTTCATTTCTGATATATAAATTAATGTCTGCTATTCCTTTTCTGAATCCCTGTTCCTGAAGATACTTATCCAGTCTTGAGTACCATGCTCTAGGAGCCTGCTTTAAACCATACAAAGCCTTTTTCAATTTGCATACCTGATCTGGTTTATCTTCTAGTATGAATCCCTCTGGTTGTTCAATATAAACCTCTTCTTCTAGAACCCCATTTAGAAATGTTGACTTGACATCCATATGATATACCTTGAAGTTCTTGAAACTTGAGAAGGCTAAAAACATCCTTATAGCTTCAAGTCATGCAACTGGAGCAAAGGTTTCATCAAAGTCAATTCCTTCTACCTGTGCATAACCTTTGCATACTAACCTTGCTTTATTTCTGACCACTTGTCCATCTTCATTTAATTTATTTCTGAATACCCATTTTGTGCCAATCACATTTTTGTCCTTTGGTCATGGAACAAGTTCCCATGTTTTGCTCTTCTCTATCTGATCCAATTCCTCATTCATTGCTTTAACCCAAAATTCATCCTCACTTGCCTGAGTGAAGTCTTTTGGCTCAATATTAGATAGCAAAGAAAAATTTGCTTGTTGAGATGGTTTTATTATTCTTCTTCTTGTTTGTCTTTCATTTGGATCCCCGATGATATGTTCTTTTGGATGATGTTTTTGTACATACCTGGAAGGAGTTTTAGGAAGAAGTCTTTGTGTTTCTTCTTCATATTTATCTGATTCCTCACAAAATTCTTCTTGACAACATCCATCTTCTTGATACATGGTTTGTTGAACTAGTTCTCTGGAATCTATCTTCTCATCAACTGTTACATTTATACTTTCCACCATAGTGCGTGTTATTTTGTTGAAGCATCTGTAGGCTTTACTCTTTGTGGAATAACCAAGAAAAATTCCCTCATCACATCTTGGATCAAACTTGCCCAAGTTTTGATCTTCCCGTCTTATGTAACATTTGCTTCCAAAAATTTTGAAGTGTTTTATAGTGGCAGGTCTTCCTTTCCATAGCTCATATGGAGTCTTGTGATGATTTACCCTCAATTGATCCCTAGTGATTATGTATACAATGGTGTTTACCGCTTCTTTCCAAAAACCATCTGATAACTTAGATTCATTTAACATAGCTCTAGCCATGTTTTCAACAGTCTTGTTCTTCCTTTCAACTACCCCATTTTGTTGAGGAGTTCTTGCTGTTGAGTACTCTCTCTTGATTCCATGTTGTTCACAAAATTCTACAAATTCATTTGAAGTAAATTCTCCTCCTCTATCGGATCGTAGACACTTAATCCTTTTTCCTGTTTCATTTTCAACCAATTCCTTGAATGCTTTGAATTTTTCAAAGGCCTCTGACTTCTCTTTTAGGAAGGTTACCCAAACCATTCTGGAATAATCATCTACAAACAACATAAAGTAACTCTCACCCTGAATACTTTGTGTTCTGGTAGGACCACACAAATCAGTATGTATTAGGCTCAATGGTTCAGATGACATATAACCTTTTGACTTAAAGGTTGTCCTAGTTTGCTTTCCATGTTGACATGGTGCACAAATTGTGTTTTGAGGTCTTCTTATTTTGGGTAAATCTCTAACTGCCTATTTATTGCTTATATTGACTATGTTGTCAAAATTCAAGTGACCCAATCTTCTATGCCACAACCAACTCTCATTTTCTTGTGATAGAAAGCACTTTTCCCCTTTGATCTCATTGAGCATGTATAAGTTGTTTGGAGTTCTTCTTGCATTGGCAATGATTTTTCCAGTTTTTGTTTTCCTTATCTCACATCTATCTGGATGGAAAGTAACCATGTATCCTTGATCACAAAGTTGACTTATACTCAGCAGATTGTGTTTTAATCCTTTAACATACAAAACATTCTTTGTTCTTGTTTTCCCATTGTCTAAACTTAGAGTTCCTCTTCCACCAATCTTTGTTGATCCATTATCACCAAAACTTATTGATCCTCTATTTGTTTCTTTTAGTACAATAAATTTGTCTTTGTCTCCTGTCATGTGACTAGAGCAACCACTATCAAGATACCATTGTTCTTCTTTATCTTGAGCATGAAGGGTTGTTTGTACTAACATTGATCTACCCTTAACATTTTCCTTTTCATCTTTCCTAGTTGTTGAAATTGTTTTTCTAGACTCAGGAAGTATCATTTTACACCATCTAGCCTTGTGCCCAAAATTATTGCATTTGTAACATGTAACATCATTATCCATGAGAGGTGCAAAGGAATTGAAATTTCTATTGTATCTTGCATAATGAATACAGTGTGCAACTCTATGACCATATTTATTGCAAGAAAAGCAATGACCATGGAAGAAATTATGTAACCTGTTTGGATGTCTTGGAGTTTGTGAAGAAGTCATATTTCTCTTGTGATTAACTCTTATCCAGGGTTCTCCTTTGCTTTCTTCCTTTCTGATATCCTCTGCTTGCTTATCCTTGTTTGAAGTTTCTGCTTTCTGAAGACTTGATTCCTCTTTCTGTTTCTCATATTTTGTATCTTGTAGTACCTTGGTCCTTTCAACTTTATTCCTTAGGAGAACAATTTCTGCTTCCAATTTTTCACATTATGTTTCCTTGGCTCTCAATAGATCTGTCATATCTTGTTCGATCTTCTTTCCTTCTTCCACCCTAATCTTGAGTTCTGTGAGATTTTGTATAAGTTCCATCCTTGCTTCTTCATCTTCTTGAACTTGTTCCTTCAAGCTTGAATTTTTCTCTCTAAGTCTTTCCAATTTTTTGAGAGCAGCAAAGAATTCTTTTTTTATGTCAAACATAGTCTCTTCTTCACTTTCTGAAGTCATGTGTGCTACCTATGGATCCTCTTCCAAGTTGTTAGTCTTTTCATGGAGAGACCCGCTCTGATACCAATTGAAGAACATGTGCTTATACTGAGAGGGGGGTGAACAGTATACAATAAAAATTTTTGCTTTTTAATCCAAATAGTAGCATCAACATTAATAAAATAGTAAACATCACACAAAGCATCACACACATGAGAGACATCATTTTTACGTGGTTCACCCAATGTGGGCTACTCCACGGAGAAAATATTTCACTAAAATTTTCTCAATCAATATCTTGGGAATCCTTCCCAATTACAATGTTTATGGACCTCTTTCCAAAGGATATGTTGATCCCCTAAATCAAGTTTGTGGATCTCTATCCATAGGAGAACTCCTTCTCCTCTGCTCTAGTTGGTGATCCTCTAGAAGACTACTACCTCCACTACATTGGCTTGTGGATCTCTCTCCACTGAAGACTCTTGTCCCCACTCAGAAGACCTATCCTCACTGCCCTGGCTGATGGATCTCTATCCACTGGAGACTATTGTCCTCTCTACTCTGTCACCTCCAAAGCTCTATCTCAAATATGGACTAAACATAGTCTAGTTGGTCTAGCACAAATTTGTACAATAAGTCCACTCAAACCTTCTCAAATATTTTCAATATATCCACTCAGAACCTGCTCAAATATTCTCAATAGGTCCACTCAGAACCTACTCAAATATGCTCAACAAGTCCACTCAGAACTTGCCCAAATCTGCTCAACAAGTCCACACAGAACCTGTCCAAATCTACTTAACAGATCCACAGAGAACCTATCCAAATCTTCTCAATAAGTTCTCACTAAACTTAACCAAATTTATATTATAAGCTTCCACAAAAGCTCACACAAAATAAGTCCACAAGTCTCCTCAAAGACTTGCCTCAAATCTGCTTAACAAGTCCACACAAAACTTGTCCAATCTCATAGAAGCATAAAGAGAATTTGTTAGAGACTCAATATGTTCTACACTCAATGCTCAATCACTTTCACAACTCAAATCAGAATATAGAATAGTTTGTTTTATGGAACTTGAACAATCACTTTATACAACCACTTGACTAGGCTCAACCAACTCAACTCAACCAATTACTTAATGAAACTCCCCTTTCTCACAAACCCTAGTCCAAGCATACATCAACCAACTCAAAATGTTTCCAACAATGCTCAACAACAAATCTCACATAACAATGATACTCATGTTCTTTTCAAACCCTAGTTCAAGTTCTTTGCACAACAACTCACTTCAACAACAATGCTTATAACTCAATCTTCACATAACAATGATACTCATGTTCTTTTCAAAACCCTAACTCAAGTTCTTTGCACAACAACTGGCTTCAACAACAATGCTTATAAAACAAGGTTTTAATCACAACTCTTAATTCCAAAAAACCTTGAAGCATTAACTCAAGCACTTTCAAAAAGGAAACCCTAATCAAATCCTTTTCACTCCAAACTTTATTTTCTAGTAAGCAATCAATCAACTCAACCAAGAAAGAATTTTCCCATACCTTTTTGTTTGACAAGGAGTTGATCTCACAAATCTGCCACACTCACAATTACTTCTTTGCCAATCTCAATAAGGGTTAGAAGATAATTTCTCAACAAAACACAATGCAAAATGATATAAAAATTACACCTTATCACTCCAACTCAAATAATATTCAATACCTTCACAATAATCTTCTTTAACACAAAAACCCTTTATTAAAATTAAACAACACTCAAAAGTCTTAATCCTTCAATATGCCAATATAGTAATTTAAGACTTTATCAAAAATAATTAAAACCAAAACTTCCTTATTACTCCAAGTGATAATTTTCAACTACCACCACTATCCAACAAACACCCTTTCTAAAAAATTGCACTAACAACCCCTATACCTCCAAACACTCTTTATTGAAACCTTAGGTAATAAAATTAATTAAAAATTTTACCTTGGCCATCGACAGGTTTTGACCCCATAACCTCTGCCTCTATGAGCAACTTAGCCGCAGGCTCCATGACCATGTGCACTACATGCATTTTTAAGAGCCAAAAGGCTCTACCTTCACTTTAACCTTTGTGCCCAATGAAAACACACAAAAATATTTTCCTTTTTGCGCTTACCACCAATGGGTTTTGAATGTGGGCACTGCTTCCTCCAATGTTTTTTCAATTTGCGCTCTGTCACTTTGACCACCATGTCCAACGTGCTTCAGAAACTCCAATCCCTTCACCTTATCCTTGGTGCTTAAGACGAAAATATTTTTCATCTTCTTCCTCAATGAACCTTTCGAAATCACAAACGAATTTTTAACCTTGGTGCATATTAATCGTTCAAGGGATGAGCAATAATGTATTTGGAGACCACCTTATATACACAAACTTTTATTTCCTTCAATTTCCACGTTCCCTTCTTTTAATGATGTCGGTGCCTTTATAAACACTTTATAATTTATACAAGGTGCTTTATTAAATTGAATGACGTCATCATTAATTATAATTTATAAATGTAATTTTATAAATTATAATTATAGGATTTAATTTTTAAACCCTTCCTTTACATTGCATTCCATGGTGTAAATAATATTTATTTATAAAATTTAAATTCTTATTGAATTTAAATAATTTATAAAAAATATTATATCTCCTTTTTAACTTTGCACTGAATCTCTTGACTTTTGGCCTTCTTCTTGGATATCAAATAACAACTTTGACAACTTTGTTCCTTGACAAAAAACCTTGATATTAATGTTGACTTCATTTCTTGACATCAATGACAATTTTAACTTTTAGGACTCAAAATTTCCAACACATTTGACCAAGAGGAGCGTTCACTGAGTGGAAAAAGATAGAATGATAGTTGAACACCATCTATAAAATCCAAAGAGAAAATTTTGAAAAAATTGCTTGCGGAAATGGCCTCCAAAGATACCCAAATAGCTGAAACACTGATGAAAGAAATAGTGGGGTATTATATTGACAAAGCAGAAGTAGTGGTAGATACCAAGCTAGTCCTCACAGAGAGAACAAATCTTAGAAGGAAAATCAACAACATATATAAGGAAGGAGTAGCTTTGTTAACTCAAGTTAGATGTGTTGTGATCTCTTTCTTATATTTTTATATTTGTGATTATGTTCATCCTTGTTCAGATTTGATAGCATCTATCATAAAGTTTTATGATCCAATGGCAAAAGCAATAAAAATATCTAAAGGTAAAAATCTATTTAGTATCATCACCGTAGACTATCACAAACTTTTTTCCATAGGAGCGGATCCACCCGTAAGGCCAAAAGAGTTCAAAATGACCACCCAGGTTGGATATTACTCTCTGTAGAAGTGGGCTCACGATGGTGAGCCTTTCAAAAAATGGGTCTATAATCAACTCAAAGACACTAGAGCCAGAAAAGGGTTGCCCAAGGTCCCAATTTCCATTGAGCAATTTGCTAACCTAGAACTATATTCAATGTTAGCCTGTATGGAGGGTTTGGACTCTAATAAAATGGTGGATGATTGGCAAATAACCACTACATATTGCATTTCCAATGAAAGGATGTATGAATAAGGTGTAGAAAAGAGAGGCATTAGGGTTATCTATTTTGACTAGCTGACTTTTCTTGCTCAAAGAATACATGAGCAATTAGTGAGAATGAAAAGGGCTTTTGATGCACCTTGTTTTTGGCATTGCTCAAGCCTAGTCTGGATGCTCTTTGTTGCTATAAGATACATGATGCCTTGTATTCCAATCAAGGACAAGAACTACTAGGGAGACATCATTCCTATTTACTACTAGACTTCTCATCTAAGAAGCATTGAGTCTTTCTAGATTCAAATTCAAATTTTTAGGGCCAACATTGAAAATAATGTATGGAGAATACCCTAGGCTACCACCTTTTGCCAAGAAATTGTTAAGAATAGGAGTCGAGGAATGAGATTGGTACCTCCTAATAGAAGGCACAATAATTAGACTATATGGCTTCATTGGTAAGCCTTTTCTACTACCACATTTTGTTACAGATAGGTTATTCACCTTAGAGTACTTGAGGCAAGCATAATTTATATATTTGAACTATGGTTTTGGGAGAAAAATGAGGTGTTTGTTGACCTACCGCAATATTGACAATATAACTATTATCAAGAAGTAGATGGGTGAACAAATTTACCAATACCTGGATAGGTTGGGCTTGTTTTACAGTCCCCATAGATGAAGTTATGATCTAGATGATGTATTCCATAAGAGGAACATAACCCTGAATGGAGAAAAGGCCTAAAAATTTGAGAGAAAAACCAGGCCTCATTTTGAAGAGGGCATAAATAACAATAAAACTACTCTTTTGGAGTGTAATGTGTCCAAGAAACTTCCTCCATGGGTATATTTCTATGAACAAATTGTTCATTGATATAGACAATAATGCAAAACATCAGTTGAAGGAGTCTACCATAAAAGAAGTTGGGGATAAAATGGAGAAGAAAAATAAAGTGAATCACAAGAGTCTGCAATTGAAGGTGGTGAAAGTAAAAAATGGAATGAAGCTAATCTATCAGACTGGTGGAGGATGAGAATAGAAATTGGTAAAGATAAATCCAAGTTTGGATTGAAAATTGATGATGAATTTTCTAAAAAGTATGACAAGAATGTCACAACTTGAAATCCAATATCCAAGGAATATAGTGCTAATCTATAATAAGTCACAATATGGATTAGATTCTCCATCCTCACCATCACAAGAAGAATCTCAAGAAGAGGAACCTGATACTCCATTAATTGCTGCCAAAAGTTTGAAGATAATTTAGCCTACAAATGAACAAATATAGAAATTTCCAAAAGGAGCGCAGTTGATGAGTAAGATACATTATTCTGATGAAATATCTATTAGCACACTAGTCATCAAGATAGCAAGTAGTCATAAACACCTAGCCTTAGGTGGATAGCCTTAAAATATAGGGATAGATTGGACACTGAAGGATAAGAACTTTAGGTTCACACCTGTGAGTTTCACCACTGTAGCAACAATGAAATTAAATCCTATTTTTGAACAAACATTACAGGAGAAACCATTACAGGAAATATTATCTAAAGAATACACGAGAAGTGAGAAAGTAGACATGCAATTTTTTAAGAGAAAGGCCAAAAGAGCACCTGAAAGAGCTGAGAAGGAGATTCCTAAGAAACAGAGGTTGGATAAATAGGAGATTGTTAAAGAAATAATTATTTCAGCTATGATATAAGTGATACAACAAGTGTAATAGCATAACACAAAGACAGTTCCACAACACCCTAAATCACTAGGTGAAGGTATGGTCTCTAATCCCTCTTCTCCTATTCCTCCTTTGGATTCGCCAAGAAAATATCCCTCCATTTCTAATCAAGTAATTGTAACAAAGGTGCTTTCTCCTTCTCATAGTTCACCTCCTATTTCACCAGTCAATACTGAGGGGCAAAACAACCCATATCCTCCAAGGTCACCTCAAATTTCATCTTCATCATCTCAAATTACCCCTTCATCATCTTCCCTAGTTCCATCCTTACCATTGCAACCACCTCCTTCATCTGAGAAGCAAATTGTTTTAAGTACACCCACTCACCCTACTATAAGTTTTGCGTTAATTTCCATGAGTCTACCAATTGCAACAACAACAGTGGTTACAGATTTTGCTATTGTTACTTCTTCCCAACCACTATAAACCATTGATTCTGATTTGGCATACCCTGTAGCCTCTTCTCCTCTTCCTACAAGTTATCCTACCCAAGAAATTTTGCAAAAGGAGAAAGAATTTTCATAGAAAATTCAATATTTTTAGGCAAAGAAGTTGTCCAAGCCTTCCAAGAGGATGGCCACGAAGAGAAGAAACATGTTTTTTTATCCATTTTCAAGGTAAATAACATCTAGATACATGATCCCCCTTGTGAGCAAGCATGAAATTGAGATGATTGCTCAAGATTATTGTATAGAAGAATATATAGAAGATATCAAAAAATTTCATATAGAAGATGAATTGATCTTGGCCCAAGCTCACTTGGAAACTTTTTATGTGAAAACTGATAAATACTAGGAAAATGTGGACAAGTTGGAAAATAAAATAGAAAAGCTTCAAAAGACCATTGACAATCAGAAACAAGTGGATAATGCTCTGAAAAAAAAATCCAAGAGCTGGAAAGATAAGTTTCATGAGACTAATAAGCTCATGGAGTAGATATAAGAGCAAAAGAAGAAAAATGAAGAACAAACTTCAGAAATACAGAGTTTGAAGCAGCAGCTTCAAATTGAAAAGGCTAAATATTTAGGCTTCTCCAAGGCTGGGCTAAAGAAAGTAAGAAATGAATTGCTCTCTAAAGTTCTAGAAAAATGCTCAGAGTTGCAACCTATTATTGATTATTTGGATGATGCTAGCCTCCTGCTCCAAAACATTCAAAAGGATCTGGATAATTTCACTAGAGAGCTACAACCTATGGTGATTCTAGCTGAGGAAATTTACAAGCTAGTAGATAATAGACTCGGTGACTCTGCTAATCCAATTCCTAATATGGAGTGGAATATTGCTAGAATTGCTTACAAGATTGTGGTAAAGAAGCACATAGCCTTCCAAAAGGCTTGGCTATTGTTTGACAAAATTGAAGGTATGATCATGGATGTAGTGGATATTAATAAGGGAATAATTTAGAATGGTTTCGAAGGTCTTTGGATGGAAGATAAATCTTTGTTAACAGTAGAAGAAATTAAGAAGAGTATCGATGAAATCTTAAAATATGAGTCTAAAATTGATGCTCTAGAAGAGTCAATTGACTAGAAGCAGGCTTCACGGATGATTATTGATTTTACCAAGATCAAATATCTAATGGAAGACTTGGTAAACAAAGGAAGTGTTGCAAACTATGAAGATATTGGTGAGCTATAGTACATTTATAAGCAACTAAAGGAAACTTCCAACCCCTCTAAAGCAACTTGGAAACAAGCCCTATAGACCCTGAAACTGATGGTGCAGCTATTTGGTGATAGTACAAAAGAGGAAAATAAAGAACAAACTTCACCTAAGGAAGAAGTTGAGCAAGACCAAGAGGATAATGTTGAGGAAGAGGCCCAACAAGAAGAAGATATGGATAGAGCTATGAACCCTAAAGGGACACAAGATTATCATTTTTTGTTTTGTACATATGTATTCATGTAGAATTTTTTGTATTTTTGTTGTTTCATTTTTACTCTGACATTTTCAGAAGGAAATAATAAAAGCATGAGGTCATAAAGAGGTAGAAAATGAGTTTTGTGTGAAGGTATGCATATCTTTTGTTGTAATAAAGGCTTTATAAGGGGAACATAGTTGTGGTTTACTGAAGGATGGAGCAGTTTTGAAGGAGTGGCCCAGATATTATTGTTTATGGCATAGTCTCCATGTGAATAGTTATCCTCTAATATGTATGAAGCATGGTCTTGATATGAACTTTTATCCTCTACAACATTCATGAAGCTTCCAGAGGGTAGTGTTCATAAAAGCATATTTTTTGAAGATAAGTATTTTGACTCCTGATGCCCAATGGATAAGACTCTTAGTTCTATAGCTTTATGAGAAAATCCACCCGGGAGGTGCTAGAATGTAGGCCCAAAATGGCCACATCCTTAGAAAGCATTGAAAATTATTCTAAGGTATGATAAAATCCATTTCACATGGTTCCTAGTGTATTTGGAAGCGGATCCACAATGAGAGTTCCAAAATACGCTCGACACTTAGTATTTTTTTTCCTTAAACAAGATAAATTCCATTTTGCTTGGTTCATAGTGTATTTGGAAGCATATTCCAGGCGAGTCCCAATTCTGCAAAAAAATTGGGCAAAGATGACGTCAGCACAAGAAGTGTGGAATGATGATTGTTGTTCATTTCTCCAAAGAATAAGTGTCAGCAAGCTTGATTCTGCTAAATCCCTAGAGTATTTCAATGTGAAATGATAACTTTAAGGTCTAAAACATTGCAAAGAGTGTGAAATGGTGACAAATACTGCACTACTTCTGGAGCAAAATGATGACAAAGGATTAATTACACTAGCTTCAGTGTGGATTGGCGATTTTGTATTTTGACCAAGGCAATGATGAGGTCAACATACCTTTTTGTGTGGATTGCAATTTGTTTGAATCTAAAAAATAGAAAAGGAAGGCTAGTTAGAGGATTTTATCCCACTCGCTCCTTAGTGTATTTCATGCCAGAATTTGATTTTGCATATCTAAAGCCACTAAAGCTGACATCAACAATTAAAAGTGCATAATGGCATTTGTTCCTTCCCTGCCAGTGTGTAGAATATTTTGAGGGTTTAATCACAACCATTCATTGGAAAGCATCGATGGATAAGAATACGCTGACATTTTTAGAGTATTTAAAAGTAAATTCTCACCAGATTAGAGAGCATTTGATTGGAAGGTGAGAAGACAAAGTGTCAAAGTTTTTCAAGAACAAGAACCAGAAGCAATTGTAGATATGTGGTGGAGCGGTGTTTACAAGAGCAATAAATGGATCATATGTGGTCTCCAATGGCCTAAATACCAACTGCCATCAACAAACTAGCAAGTTGCAAAGATCCAAGTTGCCATGGTAGATTACTCATAGTGGATTTCTCGAACTTCATCAACCAGTAAGATAATGCCAGCAAAACTCTCTATTGAGCTATAAATTTGTAATATTTGTAATGTATCCTTAATATTCTTTCATTTTACAAACTATAAATAGAGTTCAAACCCTTATTTTAAGGGTCGGCTCTAGTGCATTTGCTTACCCTACTATATATTTTTGTGAGATAATGGAAGGAGCATTACTCTTATTTTTGACTCAAAATTTGTCATCCTCATCATCTTTGTGCAAGAGGTTAAAAGCTTTGAGCTGCATTTTTGTTAATACTTTAGTGGTTAGTTCATTCCATCTTATTGGATTACTAGTTGTGAGAGTAATTGAAATCTGTTCATGGTTACATTTATGTTTTTAGGAAGTTTATTTCTGTTAAATCTAACTATTGGTCTATTCTGCTAATTTGGATTATCAATATTGTATGTTGGAATTTCTTTCTGCAATATATCTCTATTTATGCTTTAATGTATGAAGCTTTCATGGGTTTGGGTGCTAATAATCTTGAGTGATGGGACACTAGAAATCGTTTGTGGGAGCTTTTACTGTAGTATGTTGTTAGACTATCTGACCACTGTTTTTTATAACATTTCTAACCCTAAACCTTTTCTAACCATTTTATCAAAACCCTAATTGAGCTTTAATTGTGTCAATACAATTTTAAGTTGACAAGAAACCAGCCTATTTTGGAGGTTGGACTGAAGTTGCCTTTGGTCCATCCAATGTTGAGTGTTGAGCTATGACTATTGGGTGCATGCCTGGAAAAAAAATTGGAAGATATACATTCTAGTATCAAGTAAAACTTGATGTCAATTAGGTGCCCAAAAAATCATTTTTACCACTTTGGGATTGCATCCAAGATGGATTTAGATTATTGTTTTTGGATTTTATAATTTGGTAGATTAATCAACACACTATTCTCACTATGATCATTGGTCATTTTTTACTTTTAATCTCTTGTACCCTTACCTTCCAATATTGTTTTTCCTATTTAAATTACATTAAA